>OU015667.1:1314078-2603157 GCA_907165275.2 Zygaena filipendulae | reverse complement strand
GGCCTGTTAAATTTTCATGCTCCCACTGGGAGGAAGGAATGGGATGATAATGATGATGAGAAAAACAGGCTCTATTTTAGGGTAATACTACCTGCGCCCTGCGGTTCCTCCCGCGTGAGTTTCGGAATTACCGCAGAAACTATTTTTCTCTTAAATAAAAGTAGCCTAAGTACTCTTTATAACATCAGCTATCTGCCAGTAAAACTACATTCACAAGGTTAGGTACACTATACAAGTATACACGCAGCTCAATTAATTTGTTTACAAGGCATGCGCCACACACAGAGCGAGCGATGCATCCTGGTCAGCTCGATTCGATCGAGCGACGATGCATAAAAATTTTAACAAAAAAATTAAAACCTACTTCCAAAAACACAAAAGCAAAAAGCTAAAAATAAAAAGCTTAAAATAACAAAATACCGATTTAATCCAAAAGACAAAAACACACGTAATATTTTTAATTGGTTTGTGCTACCACCGATCGGTTTGAATTCGGTGACAAGCCCGCTGGTGTCCACAAATTAATTAGACTTAGCTGGTGTAAATAAAGACAATATCGCAAAAAAAAAAAAGAAAAAAAACATACATACAATCGAACATAGTACCTCCTCCTTTTTGGAAGTCGGTTAAAAATGAGCGATGCGTGTATGCTTCGATTGAGCGGCGAACGCCTTCACTGGTTTTTTCTTTATGATTGATTTATTTTGTTTGAAAAACTTTTTTATCTTTTTTTTTGAACACGTACCTACACTTTGTGTATACCCTGTAAATATTTGCAGCTAATTTTGCCACACGTTATATATATATATATATATGCATATAAGTTGATAGGTATACTTTACTAATGAACCCCTCGAACTGAATTTTAGATATATATATTTCCTGTAAAAATAAAAAATTACCTATAACATTAAAATAAACCTATAAATGTTAAAAATGTGACTGCGGTAGGACAGACAGAAATAGGTACCTACGAGTAATACCTATGACTGCGAAATATTTGTTTAGAAAATAACATAAAAGTAGAAAACACAACAAAATGTTACTTGATAACAAATACGTGTAATTTTATACACGAGGAAGTTAATTTCGTAAAAAGAAATGTAAATAACTTTTATTTGACAAAATTTTATTCGCACCCGAAGGACAGATAAAAAAATATAATTAAGTTATGTACCTACCAATTCGATGAAGGAAAAAGTTGAATGAAATTCTAAATTATTTATGTTGTCAGCGATAGAAACGATTCTATGAAAGCTTTATTATGAATCTTCTTATAGAAAGCCTCTCATCTCAGAGCCATTTAATTCTTTTATAAAATTCAAACTAATTCAACTCTGAAGTACGATCGGCATCGAAAACAGTCCAGTACTTTTGTAAATTTTCGAACTTATTGCTATTACAATAGGATTCAATGACTATGAAAAGTGTTATGCAACTTGCAACTGCATGTAGCGACAATTACAGTGACAGAAAAAATAAAATACTGCTATATTTCATCATTTTTCCTTTAAATCCATTTAAAGAAGTGGTTTTCATAAAGATTCATAAAGATTGATTAGTTACAACCCTATTCTTCAAATTTTTTGTACTAAATAATAAAATAATTTTTATTATAAATTTAATGTGAATTGTGAATTTATTTGGTTGTTTCTTTGTTACACTTTTAAAAAAGAGTACGCTGACTGACTGATAGCAATTAAAACTGCTCAGTCTAGTAACTTGAAATTTAACACAAAAAGATAAGCACTAAGAAAGGGTTTATAAAAAATTCAACACCTAAAAGTAGCGAATACCCCGAGTACTGCGAGTAAACATTACCGTAGAAAATTTCATATTATAATGTATATTTTATAATAATCATTTACCAGAAATGGAAATTGCTTGTTTATTTTTATGTATAACTTTATCTAGGTTCTAGGTTCTAGGTATACTAATCTAAACTAATAAGTATTTATTATACGGTAAAGTTTTAAGTTTGTGAGTTTGTGACGTTATAGGGGGTAATCTCTGGATCAACTGAACCGATTTTGGAAATTCTCTCACTTAGATATATGAAGCTACGGTAGTCCTGAGTGACATAGGGTACTTTTTATCCCGAAATTCCCACGCAATCTCCGATATTACTGCGGGTGAAACCGTGGACGACGGCTAGTACTATGATGAACGTTATAATAATATTGTGAACTCTCAACTCTATCTACACAAAATTATCTGGCAGTAAATAAGTTTCTTAATAGGTAAATATTAATATGCAAATAAGAGAATACAAATAATTGTATTCTAAACAAACTTGAAAATAGTAAATAATCATGAAAAATAATGTAATAATGTAGAAATGTGAACAAAATATTTATAGTAATATTCGGGGTTCAGCTTATAATTTAGGTACTTTAATTTATATCTCCTATACAAAATAACTGAATTATGTTTGTTGGAATCTGCTGAGTAACATATTATTATACTTACTTTTATTTCAAAACAAGGAGTTTACGAGAGAGATCCCAAATGCACGCGCGAGGAACTAGCTTAAAGCTTTGGCATAAATTACAAGTACTTAATTTAAATCTTGAAATAGGACCTCGAATACTTTTCATCTAGGCACCTACAATGGGCTCTCCACGTTACACAATTGACGTGGGTTCTGCGTTCTGTACTACATTGTACAAAATAAGTCTTTAAAGTCCCAATAGGTAAAATATAGGTATCTTAAATTTTGGTCCGGGATTTAAGCTACCCACATACCAACTAAGTTTCAGTTTTCACAGTATTAATATTGTTCAAATCCGTAATGAAAAAAAAAAAAACAAAATATATATGTACATAGTAAGGTCTTCATCACGACAGACACATTAATAAGTCTTGAAATTAAATTCGAATATTATGTATTTAATCTGAGACATCCGTTTTCTTTCGCAATCTTTATATCTCCATTGTAATCGAATCGTAATCCCCTTTAATCTGATTAAGAAAAATCCGAGGGAAAATTTTTTACCACGAAAAGCTTCACTTTCCCAGACTTGTTCAGTCAGATTATGATCGGATGTTCAAGTAGAGTTTTGTAAACGAAACAATGCATAAAAATGTGATAAGTTTTGCGCCTATAAGTAATCGTTTAATCGGCGCTACAAAAATAATTTTTTCTCAGATTCTTTTAAAAAGAAATCGATTGTTGTACAAATAAAAATTATAAAGTAGGTACCATCGTTATTCTTTTTTTACATCAATACTTGACTGTTTATAAAATAATAAGTATTTAGAATTTTTGAATTTTGATTTTTATTTAATTTTGAATCAATGCTTTTTACTTGCTACTATGCTTTTTTTTACTAATCTGATACTAATAATCTATGGATTTTCATATCTGAAATAAAATTATATTATTATTATTATTATTATTTACCCATTGATGTAAAAAATACGTATTTAATATAATTATGTATGAATTTATTTACCCTATAATATTAATTTTTTGAAAGATGTATATTTTTAAGAAATTCGCGTCACTTTTGTGATTTTTAAGGCAACAGACACCTATAAGTTTCCGAAATTCAGGTTTTACATAAATGGTTCGAAATTAAAATTTTCTAAATCGCGTTTATTAAATCGCGTCCCAATATTCCTCTGGCATATCCCTATTTATATTATACTTGTGAAAATAACTCTGTCTGTCTGTCTGTTTATTACGCTTTCACGCCTTAACGGCTCAACCGATCATCATGTTTGGCATACACGTTGTCAGGGGTACAGAGTAGGACATAGGGTACTTTTAATCCCGGAATTCCTGCGGCAACTCCGAAATTAACGCAGGTGAAATCGCGGGGAACAACTATTATAATATATAATCCAACAGTGGAACAGAAATATCTGTTCATATCTAATGACATTATTAAATTAATTTTTTTAATGAGTTCTGGTAGAAGATGGCGTAGGGTCAGTACCTAACATAATTTTGTTCCGCAGCAAAATTGTTAAAAGCGTTTCTTTTTAGCGCGCTTTTGCAAAGCGCAATCTCTAGAGTTACTGAACCGCTTTTAAAAATTGTTTTGAAATCAGTGCGAGAGATGTTGTAGGAAATTACGGGAGTGGAACTGTGAGGGGAATATATTAAGCAATAGCTGTGCCCCGCAGTTTCACTCGTGTGAATTTTGGGATCAGGAACCTTTGCGGACACAGGCAGAACAACCCGTCAGAGTTTCATCACAATCGGACCAATGATTTCGACGCATAAAAGACAGACATACAAACGTTTATTTTTATTTATAAAGACGATAATTGAGAATAATAATAATTTAGATCTTATAATAAGAAACAGGATACTTTTCATCTCGACACAAAGAGTTCCCGAGAGAATCCCAAAATAAAAGCGAGGGAAACTGTGAGGAAAACCGGTTACTGTACCTAGGACGTTATATTTTCATCATAAATTTTCATACGCTAAACTTTCGTTGCCAAGTTATTCGTTGATAAAATTATCGCTCTGTTTTTATTTTCCTAAATTTACCGGTTCTCTACCCGATCAGAATGTTATTCAAAATCAATTTCCGCGTAGGTAATATAAAACCTTGGCGTAGTAATTTCCTACAGTAAGACATAAACTTTCTCATTTGGATTATCTGAAGATTAAATTTAACGATTTCTAAGGTAGAAGTAGATTGTTGAGTGTTATACTTATTATAATTATTGGGTAATTATTGATATTATTTTCTTAACTTAAACATAATCCTGCTAGACTTTTCCCATAATTTCGTGAAAAACATGAATTTCAGGATTTCTGTGAAAAACTCTTTTTATTTAGATAAAAGTATCAACGTGTTATTTTATTTATTTTTTATTTATAAAAATATGTATGCTAATATTTTTCTAAATCTGTTTAGTAGTTTTTGCACAATTTAATAAAGAATATCCCAACATTTTTATAAACCTTCACATTTATAACAGTAATAGGATTGATATTCTTATAAATTTGGTGCCCAAATAATTGAGTACCTTTTTTGCACGGCAGTGTCACTGCCAAGTTTTTCTTCAATATTATAGAGAACAGAATAGAATCGGTTATTATTATTTTTCAGTTACTATAGTGAATTTATTTTAAACAGCTGAAGATTTATGATTAAATATTTGTTTATGTATTAATCTTTTTGCCTTAAGAAATTCGATTCCTCAATAAAAAGTTCAGTATAAATTGATAATTAATCTCTAATAATCTACAAATTAACAAAATCTTGTACAAATAAAGACTTAACTTTACTAATGATGAAAACGAATCAGATGAAAATGCTGAGCTAAGAGATCGGACGTACATGTTACCATCATTTTCTTACCTGGCCATGATTAACGAAGCCGTGTCTATACGCCACTTGGTCCACATATCGGGGCCCACCGGACACATGCACGGCGAACTGGTGATGGTATAAAGGCACGCACGTGTCCAACACTGCGATCAGCACGAACACACCCAGCACGAACATCACGCACGACGTGCATTGCACGACCAATATCTACACCCTAAACTTAGATATTCCATATATCTTTAGAAACAATTGGTGACCTGACTAAAAATTATAGGGTAGCTATCGCGTTTCAAACACTCGCGGCTAATTCGATTTTAATAGGCTCTCGTGACCGCTTCATCGGGTTGTTGTGGAGACGTCCGTTCACGGGGACGGCTCGACGAATACTGTTTCAGTTTGAACGTATCTCACGCTCGTCGTGTATCGCGCATGCGTGGAACTTGGCGCCCTTTCTTAGCCTACTCGCTATCCAAAATGTATTGTGTGCAAGGCATCAATTCACTCACATACTTAATTGGATCGAGGCTTCGCTTGTTTCGTTACCTATTGTAAGTATTGTTGTTCCTCATAGAGAATTTCGCTTACACTTTTCAGCGTATTGTGTGAATGCATTTGCGCTGAAATGTTTCCAATGTTCCCGTCGTTACGTGCTATTTTTATAAATCGCTCTCACCTTGTTACGAAAAATGATATGTGCAAATTCGATACTTTTATTGCGTTCCTATTTCTTTTGCATCGTTTATATCAAATTCGAGTCACGAAGGCGTTATTTTATTGGAAAATTGTGAAGAAAGAATGAACCCATAAACCCATCGATCTTTTTGGGGAATAAAAGAAAATCTACATTAAAATCTTTTGTTTATGATGAGTTGAACATAGACATAGGCACGAGTATAGATAGGAAAACTACTAATAAATCTTGTTCAGAAGACTAAAATAATTAAAACTGTTCATCATACACCATACCTTCCTTCTTTACTTGCGATACCTTACATTCCATATATGTCTATAATCCTCACGATACATCTCTTCAAATCGAGAGGCTTCAGGTTTGATTCCCGTTAAGTTCACCCCCAAACTATGTGATTAAAAAAGCATAATTATATTTTGTTTTATATGTTTCCACGACACAAGCTTAATAATATACCTAGCTTAGTGTGGAATTATGTGGATCAGGGTACCTAAATTTTCTTTAATCCTATTATTATTATTTTTAGTGATCAAATTTGCGAAAACTTGCTTGTTGATCACTCTATCATGTAATTAGAAAAGTTGTGAATACATAGAAATCTAAAAAGTATAGGTAGGTACCTAAACAGGACAGTAAAAATTAATAACGTTAATTGTATAGAGGTTGAACATTTCTGTAGTCAACCTCAATGTCCACACTGGTTGGAAATACGTATAATAGAAAGAATTTTTAAATTTAAACTGAGATGTTACGTGGATAGAATCTTGTGTAATAGGGTACTTGCATGAAATTTATAATAAGAAATTGTGTCAATATTTCAAAAATAGAGCCTTAGAAGCATTATCGTGAAAGATTTACTAAAAAAATTTCAATAGTTTCCAAAATATTCAACTTTTAAGTTTGTGAAACGGAACGTTGCAACGAAACACCAATCACAGCCAAGCTTGACACATGACGTCACTTTTATTTTTTTAGGAAACATTTACCTCTTTCAGAGAAGGCAAAAGAAACTAAGTGCATACAGTCAACGCATATTTTCCATTTTCTGAAGTTTTTTTACTTTAAAATGCATTGGTAAGATGCATTTCGATTCTTTACTGGAACTTTTGGAAGGAAATGGACACAGTTCAACCTTAATTTCGCTTTTGGATATTGAAGTTATCTGTCAGTCAGTGTCACATGACCCTGTCAATACGACAGTGACATTTCTATCACAGATTAATAAGGCGTAATTTTGAACTAGTGACGTCATTGCGCGTTTCGGCGGTAAGGTCTAAAGTAGGAACTTTGAAACGCTCTATTTAATTAATTTATGCATATATTTTTTTTCTTTTTCTTGCTTTGTTTAAGTAGGCCATATATCTTTAAAATAGACTGAAAAAAAAATCATGCAAGTACCCTATTGTTAACGGAAGCTAGAAAAAAATTTAAGCTTAAAAAGATAATGCATTTCTCTGTGAATAAAAATATATTCTTCTTAGATCTACAAAAGTATCTTTACTACATAGTATAACCTCCTGAGACCCCGCGTCCTAAATATAGGACATAATCCCTCATATTATGGTTTAGACCTAATGTCCTATTTCTAGGACAAATAATTTTTGACTGAAAAATTCAAGTGTGTCTTCATTTTTTGGTTTATTAATATAATAGGATACTTACAAAAGACCTAACATGCTATAAATAAAAAATAAAAAATTAAAAATCACTCATCAAATAATGTTTCAAATGTTACATACATCGTAATATGAACGCAGATAAGCAATAACATGTTAACCCACAAAATTAAGTTACCTATTCAGAACGATTTATTGAGAGTTAGGGAACGTTTTTTAATTATGTATTTACCTTTTTACATTGTTTAAGTATGTAACTAAATATTGAACATAAAAAATGTTGACAGAAAATGGCGCTATAATTTTAAAACACGATTTACTCAAAATTTCTCCAGTGTGGGTTAACACACTATTGCTTATCTACGTCCATATATGGTCCAACTTAAAAGATAAACACTAATGCGGGGAAGAGCTAATCACCGTAAACTACTGTCGGGGTACAAAGAAGGACATAGAGTACTTTCTTCCCACAACCTCTGCGGGAACTCCGAAATTACCGCGGATGAAATCGCGGGGGACAGCTAGTAAAAAATATAAAGAAATAAATGAAACTTCAAATATTTAAAATACATAAAACTTTATGTACCGGTTTTAAGCCCAACTATTAGTTCGTTCTATATTTAAGACAATAGGTCTAGATGACCACATACTATGCAAAAACCTGGGTCTCAGGAGAATAAAACAAAGTCGCTTGCCGCTGTCTGTCTGTCCCTATGTAAGCTTAGATCTTTAAAACTACGCAATAGATTTTGATGCGGTTTTTTTTAATAGATAGAGTGATTCAAGAGGAAGGTTTATACGCATAGTTTATCCTGGACTTTCCGCCGGAACTCCAAAATTACCGCGGGTGAAACCGCGGGGAACAGCTAGTTATAGGTATACATATAAAAATGAATTGCTTGTTCGTTTGTCTCGCAAAAACTCGAGAATGGCTCGATCGAATGTAAATAATTCTTTTTTGCTGGGTTCGTAATTATCAGAAGGTTTGTATTAAAGTGTAATAAACTATTTTTGGCTGTCATCTACTTTGAGCATCAGCGCAGCGAGTGACCACTGACTTTCATCTCACAGGTTTTTAACCTAGTTTGAGAGTCAGGGGACATAATCTCATGTTGACCCAATACAGCCATGTAGAATTAAGTTTAATGTCTGTATGCTGTCTTTTTGTACTGGCTTTTGCAAATAAATATTATTATTATTATTATTAAAGAAAATTAGGCATTCCTGCGGGAATTCCGAAACTCACGCGCGGGAAACCGCGGGGCACAGCTAGTTTTTAATTGTTACTTCCTTACTATCCTTACTAATATGTAATAATTCTATGTAGTATATACTACGTTTGATTGGTTTCATTATTATTATTATAATATTATAAATGCGAAAGTATGTTTGTTTGTTTGTTACGCATTCACGGGTAAACGGCTCAACCGATCACCACGAAATTTTGCATACACGTTGTCAGGGGTAAAGAGAAGGGCATAGGTTACTTTTTATATCGGGGTTCCCACGGGAACTCCGAAATTACCCCTGAAGAAACTACATTAAATTTTGCATACTACCTACCTACCTACCTACTAATTTTGCATACTGGTTACTACCTACCTACACGTTGATAGAAAAAATATTGGGTAGTAAGTACTTTTATCTCGGAATACCCGCGGGATCTCCGAAAGTAACGACAGCTAGTAATAATATATTACGATAGAACGTTAAAAACTCTGTTCTGATCACGCATTCAAGTCTAAGTTGAAGACGAAAAACGAGCCAGTATGTTTACATTGCAAAGAGTCAGTGCCATATAACTTAGACTTCCAATCTGAACGCTAAGTTGGCAAGTTCCCGCTAAAACAAACAAGGCATTTAAATGTTCCAGCCCTCTTTGAATACAACTAGTGGGTTAGTTCGGAAAACTGTATTTTTTAAGTCGCGATTCATAATATCTTCGCTGTATTTAAAATGTCGTTTTGAGGGGGAAAAGCAGTCAGCTGCCACTTAGTTTATAACTAGGCATTTAGTATAAAAAATAAAAAATAAAATTTACACGTCAATATTTTTATGATTTGTTACTAGTGAAAAAAGATATATAAAAGCTTACCGCTGCACTCAGAGTCGACTTTAATGATTACTTAGTTAAGTATAGATTTTTAAAACAAAACTACCGCAATCAGACAAGTTTAATAAATTAATGTTAATTGGCATTTAACTAATTAAGTTACATCTCATTAAATGCCAATTAACATTAATTTACTGAATGTCTCTGATTGCGGCAGTTTTGTTTTAAAAATCTATACTTAACTAAGTAATCATTAAAGTCGACTCTGAGTGCGGTGGTTAGACACCTCATACTTATTGATTATTTCGCATCAATGGTTACGACATTGTATATTTCTTACATATTGTCCCACTGAATTTCTTCTACATCATTGCGATAGGTAATCTAACGGCCGCTCTCAGAGTCGACTTTAATGATTACTTAGTTAAGTATAGATTTTTAAAACAAAACTGCCGCAATCAGAGACGTTCAGTAAATTAATATTAATTGGCATTTAATGAGATGTAACTAAATGCCAATTAACATTAACTTATTAAACTTGTCTGATTGCGGCAGTTTTGTTTTAAAAGTCTATACTTAACTAAGTAATCATTAAAGTCGACTCTGAGTGCGGCGCTAACTCATATAATTATGAATTAAAACAATCACAAAAAGTTACATTGATGTATTGAAGCACACACCAGACACAGATCCCTATCACACACACTTGCACTATCACTCTCACAAATACACCCATGCACACGTTCATACACAGAACTGTAATTCTCTATCCCGGTTTTATTTTTATTTTATATTTTTCTATTTGTACCAATAATAGTTTTTGTGTTCGGGACCTGGATACCTATAATACAGGTTAACCTAGATTAGGCTCCAGATCTCCTACTTTCCTTAATCAAAACACATTTCATGTAGGTACTTTAGTGGAGACGAATAATTAAGATAAGATAAGATAAGATACACTTTATTTAGCAGAGTAAACACATACACCATGCAACAACTATTTAATAATTTAATGATAAATAAAACTATGTGGTGCAGTGCCTTGCTTAAAGGGACTCCCACTCAGCATTTGCTGCGACCTTAGTGGTCCCGGCGCTGATTTTCAGTGGAGCCCCAGTGAACGACAATAATAACGACAATCACACAGTCACGCAGTCATGACGTAAACAAAAATGGCGCATGACGCTTTTTCCGGCCGCGAAACTCTCCTGCGAACTAACTCGTACATAATAAAAATAATCCCTGCTATGTATATTGTATTAAATATCGTTAATTGCCTCGCACGCAACAGCGAACTGTCGTTAATTGCCCCCACCGGGGAAATTATAAATTTAATCATTTCTAGATGAGCCCCGCGGGCTGATTAATTTTCTCCGTATGCATTATTCACGTCGTAATATTAAGCTTTTATTCATATAAAGTACATCATCATTACTAAACATTATAAAAAAAATACAGTCTGCTTTTTGAAGTCGGTTAAAAACAAAGTCCGCCGCCGCACCTGTCTGTCTGTCCGTTCGCGATAAACTCAAAAACCACTGAACGGATTTGCATGCTATAAATAGAGAAATAATATTCAAGAGGAAGTTTTAGGTAGGTATATTATTTGTTAAGGATTTCTGTTAATTGGTTAAAATATAACGATAATTTTATTTTTGGAAGTGTTGGAAAAAGTGAAATAAATTTTGCGTTGTCAGAGAAACAGAGAAGGACATGTTATGGTAGGTACCTACTTCTTGTCCCGGGATTCCCGCGAGAAATGCAAAATTAGCGTGAGTGAAACCGCGCGGAACAGCTGTATGGTAATAAACCCAAAGAGCTACATTCAAAATGCTCTGTATCCGCTGTAGGCATAGAACAATTAAAAACACAATAAGTATATGTACTAACCAAACTCTCTCATTTAACCTTACATGTTTACAATAGCATTTCGGAGCTCTTTCGCGACTTCAATTTTTTTTTTCCATAAAAAATATCTTATTTACTAAGGGATTTCTTTTCTTTTAAAAAAAATATTAAAAGAAAAGAATTTCCAGAGATATAATAATAGTTATAATAATCTACTTGACACTAAGCTATCTTGTGTCGTGGAAACCAAGCAAACGTGGTATATACTACATATTAGGTATTATTGTGCTTGTGCTATAACATATTATTACATATATTATACTATAGATAATTAGATATATATTCACGCCCAGACTGGAAAATGGAACCCCGTGTTCATCACACAAAGTCCACCCCACCGGAAATCGAACCCGGAACCTCTTGATTAGCGGGCAGGCATGGTGACCTACTGCGCCAATCGGGTCGTATATGGATTAAGATTCAAAATATCTAAGCAATAAGTGGTGTGACGGTGCGATAATTCAAAGTATATCCGACATCAAAGGCAAACTCAGATATTATTCAATACTAGGTGTGTCCCGCGGTTTCACCCGCGTGAGTTTCGCAATTCCCGCAGGAACTATTTTTATCTAAAATAGAAGTAGCCCACGTTACTCCTTATAACATAGGCTATCTGCCAGTCAAAGTCCCATTCAAATCGGTCCAGTCGTTTCAGAGATTAGCCGGAACAAACAGACAGACAGACAGACAGAGAAAATCTAAAAAAAGATGTAAGTACCGTATATACTTTTATATGCATTTCGTAAAAAGCTGTTAATTTGGGATTACAAACTGACACTTCAATTTTATTTATGTGATAATGAATACATAAGGCACAAACCACCAAACTTGATTGATGAATCAATTAGGTATTCCTCTAATTACTTAGCTTTATGACTTGTTAGATCAATAGAATCGACTCCAACCAATTGTCTCTTTTATCCATACATACGTACCTATACCAATCTATGTACTTTTAACTGACAATCAATATAAAGAGGGATTCGACTTCAAACCCAACGGGAACACTCGCCATGTATAGATACATTAAAAGTATAATTAATTTGAGTAATCATTTAAATAATGAACGTTTCCAACGCCTTCATTGAGTATTTGATCTACATTTTTGTGTTGGCCTCCATTTTGGCTCTCGGAATAGGACGTAAAAAGCATTTTTTCTGAACTTTCAACACCAAATTATAAATTAAGCCTGTATTCCGTACATATTTGTACTTATAAATTTGACCTTCCATTTTACCACGTCTTTTAATATCCGTTATATTACTCAAGAATACTTAGGTACGTAGACTCTAGAGGTTACTGACAACATCATATTATGTTGTACTAACATATGCATATGCAAATGATACAAAACCAAATGCACCCTTAATATTTTCCTGCGTTATCTAAATTTAATTTAAAGCGGGCGATACGATCCTATTGTAACGAACACACAGCCCTGATCCAAGGTAAATGAGACTATAATGGGTTCTATTCACAATGGGGCCTTCTGAATGGGATTTTAATGAATTGTGATAGAGGCACACTCATTTCAGACTTAGAACTCGATGTGAATAAGGCACCTACGCGTTGAATAGCCCAGCTTTATAGATCCGAAAAGAGATTGTATTCTTTAGAATAAGAGCCGTTATAGACTGTCGAGTTATATTCAGGTTCCATTATACTCGTATTACGATGCAATTGTTGTGAAGGCTTTGTTGAAACGTAACGATATCGTTTCGGAGTTATTTCATGGCATGCCTTTTTGGTATGCTGCGGTTTTGGGATCTAAATTCTAGAGTTTCATATAGAAAGGTCGGTGCAAAGTTATACAGCGCAAATACTGATTGAAAGTGTGATGAAGCACACAACTAATAATTCACATGGGGGCACCGGATCTTCTGCTCGTTACCAAATTCAAACACGTCACTTCCGTTGCCAATTGAAACTATTCTCAATGTGCATAAAGTAATATTGTACTCAATTACTTAATTAATTAATAATTTAAATATTCGATACACTAATACAAGATACCTATTGGCTTAGATTAGGCAGATAGATTGTTTTTTTGTTTTTTCATCTGTCATATACATAAGTACTTACTTATATTAATTAAAAAAGCTTTTTATGTAGATATAATATATAAAATATATTATTAAAGATACCTAACGACCGTGTCTAGAACTCGGCATCACAGATATGACAGAGTGTCAAAACAGCGAAAGTTTAGAATCATAAATTATTACCTACATACAAGTTTCGGCATTGAGCGGTTATATATTAGGAAACTAGAAATTTATAACTGTCAATAAGAATAGTAAATGAACCTACTTTTTCATTTCCAATTAAATCAAAAATTTAAAAACAAACGATTCTGAAATCGCATGTCAGTTTAGCTATTCTAAGCCTTTATTATTTAATTAGCTGTCCTGCGCAGTTTCACCAACAATAATTTCGGTGTCCGGCGGGAGTTCCGAATTACAATATAGCCTATATTATTCAGGGATATTGTAGCTTTCTAATGGTGAAAGAATTTTTGAAATCGGTCCAGTAGTTTTTGAATTAAATCGTAACAAACAAATAAACAAAAAATAAAATCTCTCCTCTTTATAATATTAGAATAGATAGTATAGATGAGGACTAACAACATCACTAAGAAAGAGTGGGACGCAAACCTAGGACAGCAATCGAGTAACTTACGGCCGCACTCAGAGTCGACTTTAATGATTACTTAGTTAAGTATTGATTTTTAAAACAAAACTGCCGCAATCAGAGACGTTCAGTAAATTAATGTTAAATGGCATTTAATGAGATGTAACATAATTAGTTAAATGCCAATTAACATTAATTTATTAAACTTATCTGATTGCGGCAGTTTTATTTCAAAAATCTATGCTTAACCAAGTAATCATTAAAGTCGACTCTGAGTACGACGGTTACCTAACCTATTTTATACTGCATATATTTAACCCTTCAATATTCCTTTATTACTAATACCATAAATCACGTTGACGAAATGCTAGTGAGGCGGCGGCGTTCGCTCGCATTTTATGGCGTCTATTATATTATATTATAGGGCAGGGTGGAATTCGGTAGGACACTTAACTTTAGTTTTACGGGAACGTTCGGGGGGTTAAGTGCGAATGGAAAGTGTGAACGAACGCAAGAGTACTTGAGGGAATGTGGTGACGGCCGTTCGCGGAGCCCCTTTTATGGGTTATTCTCGTTGTTACATTATGCAAATTAAAATGTATGACTCCTATATGTTATCGACTCGACTGTCGAGTGCGCTTTTCGTTTTTGGAGACAAAATGGATTTTTAGACGAGATACGCGTTTGATGCTTTGGTAAAGTCATGAATATAATCAAAGGTAACGCTATGTTTTGGCACAATACAATCCTACTAATATTATAAATGTGAAAGTGGATGTTTGGATGTTTGTTACTCAATCACGCAAAAACGGCTGAACGGATTTGGATGAAATTTGGCATGCACATTGTCAGGGGTATAGAGAAGGACATTGGGTACTTTTTATCCCGGAATTCCCGCAGGAACTCCGAAATTACCGTGGGTGAAACCGCGGGGCACAGCTAGTATTATGATAGTGTTAAAATCTCTGTGCCGTTATATGACCGTTCTTTGGGCATTTCTGGTACCTATTTGTTTTTTGTTATAAATATTATAAATTCGAAAGTAACTCTGTCGGTCGGTCTGTCGGTCTGTCTCTCTGTTACGCTTTCACGCCTTAACGTCTCAACCGATCATCATGAAATTTTGCATGCACGTTGTCAAGAGTACATAGAGTACTTTTTATCCCGGGGTTCCCACGGGTTACCGCGGGTGAAACCGCGGGGAGCAGCTAGTATTAAATAATACAAAAGTACAAAACCATTTTTAAATTTTTAAATTAAATAAATTAGAAAATATGATATTTTAGCGAGTGACGATACCCTATACAGTGGATACTCTTTGCAAGTTTAGAAGCCTAGTTTTCCTATAGTAAAAGTAGTAGTTTGAAAAAGATTATCTTCTTCTCTTCTAAATTATCGTAGCAATGCGTAGCAATTCGTAGCAATCGTAGCGCGCCGTAGCGTGTAAGTGAAGTTGTTCCAAGGTACCTAAGTAATATTATCATAGGTAATTTCCTATTAGGTACTTTATTGTAAGAAAATGTCGTGATTTTTATAATTAAAAAAGGATGCTGTATTTATTTCTTTCTGTTTATATTATAGAGCGATACCCAAAGTGATTTACGCCTGTTGGATCCCAATCTTTAACCCAAATTTTTCAGCTTTCAAAATCGTCAGCACCCGGCATTCGGAAGGGCAAACAACCAAAGGATATTTCCACTTAAGTATGTTAAAGTCTACAGCCGTTATTCCATTCAATGTAAAGGATAGATACATGAATATATTTTTCATTTTATTTCTCCCAGTCTTGGCTCGCGGTTTGTGCGGTCGGACAAACGAGCTCAAAGATATATTCCGATAATTTTATTCGGAACCAGCGAACCGTTATGTTACGGTTAGCTACTGCTATAGTCGCCATCTTTAGTTCGATTCCATTGCTCTTAAGGTGACGGTGAGGTATTCTAGAGGAATTACATAGCGAATTTATACACAGTATCATCGATATAAATGAATGAAATTGAAACGTGTGAAGAATCTGTAATTCGTATTGATTGGTAACAAAGTTCTTTTTTAAAGCTTTACATCGGAGGTTTTAATACGTCATCTATGTATTTTTTAATCAGAATTTGATACAATTGTATTTAGTTCTACTTCTGAAAACATACCTATATACTTTTAAATACATATCTGCATAATATCTGGATTTGGATAACGTGAAAAAACTGTAAACTCCCATGCACGCTGAGACAGTTTCAAAGAGAATATTTTCTTGTTAAGTTCCACAAGATTAACCATAAAATTGGAATTACGCCCATGGATATATACATTTATTTAAAATTATCCTTAAAAGTCCTTACTAATACTATAAGTTTATTTGTTTGTTTGTTTGTTTATTTGTAATTGTTGCGCGGCTTAACTGATCACCACGAGATTTACAGGTACAGAGAAGGACATGGGCTTCTTTTTATCCCGGAATTCCCACGGGCATTTCGAAATTAACGCGGAAGAAACTGCATTAAAATTTTGCATACGACCTACACGTTGTCAAGGGTAGGTATACAGAAAAAAATATATGAAATGAAATGAAATGAAATAAACTTTATTTGTTACGACAACCGTTAATATATACAATAACAAAAACAAGCCCAACCAGCGTGTCGCAACAAAAAGGCAACCAGCTCAGCATAAGTCGGGAACCGGGGGGCCCGACGCTGATCTTCCGCTGGTGCCGCATATGACGTCACGGATGTGAGCGAAGAGAAAAACTTAAACTATATTTTTATATTAATTTCATACATAGGTAATCTCAAACCATAATAGGCAATAACTGGTATTAAGTACTTTTATCTCGGAATACCCGGGGGATCTCCGAAACTAACGCGGGTGAAACCGCGGGGAACAGCTAGTAATGTAATGAAATTTCGCATTATACCTCGTCTTAAGTACGAATACATCCGAAAACAAAACAATATTACCAACTTTTGTAAGTGTTTTCCAACTATGTATAACAAAATATCACGTAATCGTTCTACCTATAATATGTGTAAGTTAATATTGTACATTAGATAAAAATGAGTGAGTGATTGTGATACTTTACGTAGCAGTCCAAGAAAGGGATTCCAGAGAATGACGAAATTCAATAGAATAAAACCGCAGGCGACAGCTAGTTTAAATGTTAGATAACAAAAAAAAATCTATTTTTTCACGTTGACTCGAATTATATTTCCCCGGCGTGCATATATTGTTGGCTTAACCGAAATAACTGGCTCCCAAGGTGAATATAGTCGTTACTTTCGTGATGCGACGCAGAAATTATTTCACTCGTGGGGTGCTTTCAATTAGTTCAACTTAAGCTTGACTCTGTTGAATTAATCTGCAGCTCTTTTGTTCCAAGACGTAGTTACGTATTTGCTTATCCTTATAGAGACCAGCTGAAGGTGTCTTTAAATAATCCTTGAGACGTACCATTAAATTTTTAAAGTAAACTTTGTTAGTGGCAAAGGGACACAACGACAATCCTCAACCCATCATTCGACATTTCAACTTAGTGTATCACCGTTATTTTTTGATTACGTAAAAAAAGGAACAATACGTGTCCAATATATTTTTTCTACAAAACGGACTAAAAATTTAAATTTAGTCGTCATGCCATTGAACATTAATAGTGAGAGCGTACACCGGTCGCCAAACTGCATCTCACAAGTGCATTCCAGTTTGTACAGTCCATGAATAAAAATACAGGAACAATCTTAATCAGAGGTTCAGTTACTACTGTAATAATCCAGCAGGAACATTGTTGTCTCTGTAAAAAACAATTGAATCCGCAATTTAATCCACAAAAAACGTCTCATTCACGCCGTTCGAAGAGTTTTTCATTTTATTACAGACTAGATAAACGAGCTTGCAATGTTCTAAAGGAAGTTTATGGTGTCATAAAAGTGCTTCATAAACTCTGTCATTAAACCAAAGGACTTACTTTAAATTAACCAGAAAAACAACGGCGAGGCTGAAATGTTGCGGTTTTGTAAAGAAACAACCGTTTTATGAGTTCGTCCGTAGTTTTTGGACCATTTATTTAATTATTTAAGGTATTATTAGCTTTTCTCTGCAGTTTCACCAGCGGTAGGTAATTTCGGCGTTTCCGCGGGGATTCCGAGATAAAAATACCGTAATATGTCCTATTCCACTCTGTCTCTATGCTAAAGTTATAAGTTACAAACATCCATCCATCCATACTTTCACATTAATAATATTAGTAAAGATTATTCATAGAACACAAAGACTGGATTGGATTCTCAATAAAATTATATAGTAAAGGAAAAATCTTCGATAAATCAAAATTAAAATTTCAAAACTCAAAATTATCTTTATTGATTAAGATCCATCTTAGTATCATTTTAAATTGTCTAGTTCCTCGACCAATTTTCGCTGACAACAGCGGGTTTTTTTAACGAATGTAAACGGTATGCTCGTACCTAATTAGCTGGAAAAAAGTTGTATTATGATTGATTGAATGATGATTTTTTTTTTTACTAACGGGAAATGTTCGACGGTATTTTTATATGAAAACTCACGAACTAATAAAGGCATTTCAAAAACTGTATCAATGACGCTAAAATTTGACAGGAAACTAGTTTGTGGCAAGTGGACGAGAATTAAGAGAGAATTTCCTTATCGGAGTTCTTGAGGAAATTATGAAATTCGTGCAGATAAATTTGTGGAAAACAGCTAGTACCTAACCCTAATCCTTACCTTAGTATGTTTGTTTGTTACACTTTCACGCCGTAACGGCTCAACCGGTCATGGTAAAATTTTGCATACACGTTGCCGGAGATACAGACAAGGGGTATAGAAAAAGATACAGGGTACTTTTACCCTGTCATTTCCGCGGGAATTCAAAAATTTACGTGGGTAAAACCGCGAGGAACAGCTGTATATCTATCTATACTAATATTATAAAGAGGAAAGATTTTATTTTTTGTTTGTTTGTTAAGATTTAACCCAAAAACTACAGAACCGATTTCAGAAATTCTTTCACCATTAGAAAGCTACATTATCCCTGAGTAACATAGGCTATATTGTAATCCAGAATTCCTGCGGGAACTCCGAAATTAACGCGTTTGAAACCGCGGGAAACAGCTGTATGGATAGTACAAAAAGTAAGAGCGAGCAAGACTTGCTTGCAAACAGATTCCACCCTTAACCGCGCTCAGTCGTGATCTGCGCAAATTACCACCACTCCCTCCATTCCTTGGTCCATTACACACCACATCCTCCCTTAGGGCAATAAGAAAATATTAGCCACACCGTGAAACCTCATCAGGCGCACCGCCCGTGCGTTATCTGGTTAGCGGCAAATTTGAATATCGGCCAATCAACGCGCGACGCGGGGGTGGGGCGAACCGAGCGCTATCCATTTTTTTTCTTTGATGTTCCATGACACTTAAATTGGGAATTACTTTCTCATATGATCGAGTTTTTTGGCGGGAACCAAACGTGACGTTTCCGTCATTTATGTCGGCGTTCGTCGTCGGGTTTCATGTTATTATAAAATTTTTGAGTGTATTTTGGATTTGATGTCTTGTGTACCTACGGATACGGAGCCTGTCAAGAGCAGCAAGAAAAATCAAAGTCAAATCAAATATCCTTAACTAGATGGTGCCCGCGGTTCCACTCGCGTTAATATAGATTTTAATAATCAATTGTCTGTCTCTGAAAACGTGTATGCAAAATTTAATGATAATCGGTTGAGCCGTTAAGGCGTGAAAGCGTAACAGACAGACAAACAAATAAACTCACTTTCGCAAGGATTTTTGGCGAAGTATACCTAGAAATAATAATTTTTGTTTTGTATTTTTTTCGGCGACAAACGCATTTTATTATGTTTACATACCGTAGACCATATATAAGACTGATCCCCATACGATTGTCGTCATAAACATACGTAACCGGTAAAGGCTTGTTATTTTCCAATTCTCGTGAAAGCCAATCAAACGGAACGCGCCCGTGAGCGAATGTCAATAAGGCTTATAACCAGAGATACCGATCGCGCAACGGCGGGAACACAAACGAGACCTATGTGTTTTTATTTACTTTGCTGCGCGATTGTGCTTATCTACTTACTTACTTCGATTCTATAGGTATAAATAAAATTGAAATATCGGTTTGTAACGTCAAAATTACAGCTTTTTACTAAATGTGAATGAAAGTCAGGGATCAGCTATAGTTATAAAATAAGTCGGTCAGTCTACATCCTTCTTTTGCTCTACATCCATATACTCTACTTAAAAGTAACCTAAGTTACTCTTTTTAACATCAACTACCAATGGAAGTCCCGTCAAAACCGGTATAACCGTTTTCGAGATGAGCCGGAATGAACAGACTGACAGCTGGCAAAAATGTATGAACTATTTTACAGCTTTCACACACATTTACCTAGTTAAAATGCTTATATTTTGACATTACCAAACACACACAAAATTTTATTTACATGTATGCACCTGTAGATTCATATCGACTCAATAAAATTAATGTTTCAATTGGTTCATCTAGATCTAAGGATATACCTGAATCCAATGGGTGCTTTAGAGCAAGCACCCAATCTCACAAAACATTATAGATACAATATAGACTAGACTAGAGTCTAGTCTAGAGATTGGGTGCTTGCTCTAGAGCACCCATTGGATTCAGGTATATCCTTAGATCTAGGTATCCAAACAAGCAAACAAACTCACGTCTTACAAATTTATTGACTTGGTTACTATACAGGTAAAATATAGCATGTAATATATCTATATATATATGTAAAATGCTTTGTCCTGAATGACTGACTGACGGATCAACACACAGCCTAAACCGCTGATCGTATTAGAGATCCGAAACTTGGAGGGTGTGTTCTTTGTATGACGTAGGCAGCCGGTAAGAAAGGATTTGCAGAAATTCTACAAACAAAAAGAGAATTTTCAAAATCTGTTCAGCCGTCTTCGAGTAATCGGGTAACACACGAAAAAAACATACAGTCGAATTGAGAACCTTCTCCTTTTTTGGAAGTCAGTTAAAAAAAGGCTGAAAGTTTATCATACTTACAGTCATGAAAATCGTTGAAAATTTGGGTTGTTTTTTTTTTTTGTTTTTTTTTCACATTATTTAACGCGTATGTACGCGTACGTGCCAATAGAATAACTAACTAGCTGTCCCGCTGTACATTATGTGCTAGGTTTTAGCTGTATGCCTGTCAATATTGACGAGTCCGCCAGTATATGAAAGTGATCGATACCATCAATCGTGCTCCATTCGACCAAATCAAGGGTTCGACTATTGCCTGTAATTACTTTGTGCCCCACTTCCTAGTTGCAACGTTCTAAAAATGTTCTAAAAGTGCCTGTATTTTTATTTTGAAACACCTTTTTTAAAAACTAAATATGTACCTATAGGTACAACAAAGTTATGTTATATTGTTATACAAAGTCGATTATTTCCAATGTTAAGTCGATTATAATTCGTCGGGATTTCGAATGATCTATATATTATTATAATCTATACATATAAAATGCTTTGTCCTGAATGACTGATGGATCAACGCACAGCCTAAACCGCTGATCGCATCGCAGAGACCTGAAACTTGGAGGGTGTTCTTTGTATGACGAAGGCATCCGATAAGAGAGGATTTTTGAAAATTCAACCGATGAAAAGGATGAAAAGGGGTTGCCAAATTTGTATGGTACAATTTCGCGGGAACTTCGAAATTATCGCAGGTGAGACCGCGCGGGACAGCTAGTTATTAAATAATCATCTTTCAGTTACAATGACACTTGTGGAAGCTAGAAGATTAATCTCATCAACTATTCTATTAAATAATCTAAAAATGATTCAGTCTATGTGCCAAATCTTTGGCCAAACATCCCATGTTTAGAACAGCTCGAATGGACGCGACACGATTTACCGCTTTATCCGTGAGGGGCTCGCCTTATGCGCTGTCAGTAACGTCAACGATGTAAACTGACTTCGAGTCGAAACATGTCTACTCCGAATAATTTTACTATAGTAGGCACGCATATAGTTTAAGCCACAGAACAGAAAATAACAGATAGAAGAGGCATCAACTTAGTTTAGTATGAAAACAGATGAAAACCAGTGTCGCCGGGTGATTTTCGCACACAAATCACACACTAAAACATTTGCCATTTGCTTTCTCCTTTTTCTTTAGGTACTGTATCATTGTTATTTTATGTGCAATAAAGGATTAAATAAATAAATAAATAAATAAAACATTCATTAATGTAAAGAAATGTATTAAACGATTTATGGTTATGTTTTTACTTAGTCACTGATTTCGAAATGCACAGTTTTGGGAATATTGTGGTAAATATACTTGGGATGGCAGTGCATTATTGCTAGTGCATTATTATATAGTGCATATAGTGCATTAAAGTTTATGGTGGGAGCTCGTGACGTCAATAACCGCTATAAGCCGCCATACAAACTGCACCGGATAGTGACGTCACGCGAAATTTCAACTCAATGTATCGCCGTTATTTTTTTATTACGTAAAAAAAAATACGTGTCCAATATTTTTTATTAAGTAATCTATTGTACCAACTGGACTAAAAACAAAATTTAGTCAACTAGCGGTTGAACTATTTTAAAACTTAGATAGGTAAGTAAATTATAAAAACTCCTCTAACTTGGTAATCTCAAATCTTTGTTTGTCTTCTTTGTTTTCTATAGCATTGAGCGAAACACAGCATAACATTAGAACACATTGAGTTTGATAGCTTTTATAAATACGAGCCTAATAGTTCACGCGGGCTGAATCAAATTCAGGATATTGTTTTATTACCTTACTGCCTACCTGCAGAAGTTTACAACTTTGAACCAGTTTAAGGCATTTGAATTGTAAAACAAGGCCGTACCTACTCCATTTAAAATTGTAACGAGATTGTAAGTCCGACAGTGCCTGCCTAGAGTGAAGTTGGTCCAAGTAACAATTGAATTTGTTGTGGTACGAGTGTCTTTTGACGATAAGCGCTTTAAGCAATTATGAGTAAATGCCATCGTTTAATTTGATATTTTCCAAATAAAATTCAGCTACAACAAATTGTTTAATCTGATAAATTTTAAAATAATCCAGTTTTGATAATGAAAGCTTAATTCTAGTAGATACCTATAGAGACAATCTTAATCTGATCTAGAAAGTGCCACTCAACCGTAACATTACACTATGAAATTACTGAAACAAACCTACTTGCATGCCTTCTGGTGTTGCAGATGTCTATGGGCGGCGGTAATCACTTACCATCAGGTGTACCACCTGCCCGTTTGCCCCTTATTCTAAAAAAAAAACATTTGACATTCAAGTGTCCAATGAAGATAAGTAAAGTAGAAGTAAAGAATAAAACTGAGTATATCAAACGCTAATAAATTAATGTTTAATTCGTTGCTGTATCACTCCTTTGAGTAATTAAAATAAAGCAGACATCACCACAACTGCGAAGGTAATCCGCCGAGACATTACGAGTCTCCGAAGGTCAATAACTCTCTTTTATGGTGCAATGTGTCTAGACGAGTAGGTAAACTAAATAAGATTACCTACTTCTATGTATTTCAAAATTTCATGCACATTCGTTTGCTTTAATGCGAGTTCATCTTTCAAAATAGCGCCTTTTGCTAAAAGATCCATTATCATCTGTTTCGACTGTTTCATTTAAATATAGAAATTGAACGTTTTTGCATTTCTACATTAATATTTTAAAAAAGGGACTTATTGAAAAATTAAGATACTTGCTTTTGTGATCGAGTTAGGCAAATATCTGGAAAGTAAAATGAAAGAAAGAGAAAGAAATAAAGAAAATAAAAGAAAGAGAAAGAGAAATTTTTTTTTAACCGACTTCCGATAAAGGAGAAAGTTCTTAATTCGACGCGTATGATTTCGTTTTTTATGTTTATTACCTCATAACTCTCGACTGCATGAACCGATTTTGATGATTCATTTTGATAATTCTACTTCCACTTAGGTCCCATTGGCCACCAAGTTGATGACGGGATCTTGGAGAAATCGAAGGAACTCTTCAAAAATTATTGGCACACCTATAGCGGTTTGGATATTGATATAGTATATCGTTCATTTGCTTTCGGAAAGCAAAATTTTAAGAAGTGGAACTGATGATCATCCCATCCCCACTCCAGGTCGGCAACGCACCTGAATGCCTTCTGGTGTTTCAGATGTCCATGGGCGGCGGTAATCACTTACCATCAGGTGTACCACTTGCCCGTTTGCCCCCTATGACTTAAAAAAAAAGAAAATGATGAAGACCACAGATGGTCATCGGAACTACTCAACGATATTACATATTTCACGGGTTCGGATTGGAGCGATTTGGAAAATAGGTTTTTGTTTGAAAATAGATACTTCCAAATTGGTCCCATTGTCACCAAGTCAGGATCTGATGATAAGATCTTGGAGAAATCGAGGGAACTTTTCATAAATTATAGGCACACTTATAGCGATTTTTGTATTTTGTATAGTAAATCATTTATTTGCTTTCCAAAAGCAAAATTTGAAGAAGTGGAACTGATGATGAAAACCACAGATGATCATCGGAACTACTAAATAATAGGTATTTCACAGGTTCCGATTCGTTAAATTTAATATGGTTTCTAAACAATTTATGCTCGTCACAATATATATGGTGAAGTGGAACTGATGGTGATGTACCAGGAGAACTCCTCAACAATTAACGTCTCCGCATCAGGAAAAGCAATATATTGTAAAAGGTGATGAGCAGTTGACATTAGACTATTGTAACTTAGATAAATTTATTACAAACCAACCCACTTAAAAGCGAGATATAAACAAAATTTTAACAAAAAAATTAAAACCGACTTCCAAAAACAAAACTAAAAAGCTAAAAATAACAAAATACCGATTTAATACAAAAGACAAAAATACACGTAATATTATTATTGGTTTGTGCTACTACTGATTGGTTTAAAATCGGTTTTAATCTGGGGGCACGGTAGTGCCCCCGCCAAGACGAGCCAGCAAAGCGCAAGGGCACTACCTACCTTTTCTCGAAGCGCTTCGTCGTTTTTTTGAACCCTCATAACTTGGGTTTGGATTATGCTAGATCAACAAAATTTTCGGGATATATTGTCAATAGCGGACTTATTGAAAATATTAAGTTTTAATTGCATAGCTCCCATCCTTTAGATTTTATTGATATCTAAAAAACCCCGATTTCGTCACTGACTCACTGATGATCATCAAAATTCTTAGGGTACTTCCTAATGTCCTAGAAAGCTGAAATTTGGTATGTAAGCTAGTATTAGTAAACAAACAACAAAAAAATTATAAAAATTGTAACTTTTATCTCTCAACCCCTTAAATTAGGGGATGGAAGTTTGTATGAGACTTCTGAAATTTTGACTTACAAAAATAAATGAAATCCCAACAAAAACATTCTCATGTAAAATTTTGCCAAGACCGTTACTACAAAGAACTATTATTATATAACAGAAAAGTAATGAAAAATGGACCAATTTTTCACCTTAGGCCCATGTGAATGTAGCGAAATGGCCAAGCCACATATTTTGGCTAAGGTGTAGAGTTTGTGAAGTTAGACCTTGTAGAGTTAGAAGCTTGGCTCTACATAAGATCTGATAACTTTTTGAAAGTGCTGGTATATGGTCTCGTCTTGGCAACATTTTACATGAAAATGTTTTTGTTGGGATTGTTTTATTAAAAAAAATTTTAAATGATATGATTTTTTTGGCGTTAGGCGAAGGAAGCAAGTGCCAGAGACATAATTATGGAACCAAACTCCATTCGCAATAAAAATATTATCAAAAAAAATTCCTGAGATATTTCTCATAAAAGAAATCGATATGTAAAATGAAGAATAAATAATAGGTATATAAATAAATATATGATGATAATTCTGCAGTATTTAACTACAAACTGCCCAGAGCGGCCGTTTTTGGCAATTTTTGTTTAAGATCTTTAAAATCAAATGAAGAATAGTATCTAGTAATAGCAGAATTATCATCAAAAAATAGTAGGTACCTACATACATTAATCCTATTTTATATACATATTCTACTACCGAATTCTTTTTCAGCGTTCATAAAAATGGTTTTTTTTTTTTCAGACAAGTTGCGTCCATAGATGTTAGTGAAATTACATGAATCTTAAAAACTATGTTAGTAGGTATTTAAAGTGAAGAGTTGAAAATTTAAATATACAAGTAGTAAATTTAATATAAACTAGCTGTGCCTCGGTTTCACCCGCGGTAATTTCTGAGTTCGGAAAATGGAACCCAGTGTTCGTCACACAAAGTCCACCCCCACCGGGAATCGAATCAGGAACCCCTTGATTAGCGGGTAGGCATGGTGACGGGTAGGCGGGTGGAATTTTTCACTTTAACCTTTTACCTTGCGAAATTCCTCCCTAAAAACTATGTATCTACTACTTCTACTATGTAGGTACATATTTTTTCAAAGCATACGAGTAAATTGCATTGCATTGTTGAAAGTTGATTATTAATTTTGGCTTGATGAAACAGCGATGACGTGAAAATATTCGAACTTTGTAGTTTATTGAAATAACAAGTTGTGTCGGGAAACTATATGCATACCTACACCGAAGTTATGGTTGCAAACTAACACGAATTTCTCGTCACGTTTGAGTATTTATGAACTGATCATCCTGCCGATAATATAAATTTTCGTCTATGGTTTAACGTTTAATCTACAATATAGGTACATCGATAGTTTAATAGGTAATGTGACCTCATTGGCTCCACAAAATTGCTATATTTATGTATTTTTTATTTATTTTATCTTTAGGTAGTTACTCTCTTGAGAGCTTGAGACTCTACCTATATGATTCCGTGAAAATCCACTCAGGACCCAGATATGGACAGAGAGACAGACAAACAAACATATACCTAACTAAATATTTTTTCACGTTTATTAGCATGCAAAAAAACTGATTTTAGCTCAATAGAGAGCAGTTATCTCGATGTAGATGTAGATAAAGACTGCATGCGTACCTGCCTGTTTATTGTTTTACTAGAATTTCATGATGATCGGTTGAGCCGTAAAGGCGTAAAAGCGTAACAAACAAACAAATAAACAAACAAACAAACCTCCGCGTTTATAATAATGTACCTAAGGATTATATTTTATTCATATAATACGTACATACGCAGGTATTTGGATATTGATTAGGACAATGGGGCATCCATTGACGCTTTATTATTTTATCTGTAGAGTACCGATCGTGTGTAACAGCCAAATTTAATTTCGACGTTGGCATAGAAAAAAAAAACAAAACACATTAAAACAATCAATTAAAAAATCATTTTACTCGAAACAAAAAAGCTCTTAACGATTTACGAAATACCTAGGTAGGTACATCGAACTTTATGTAAATTTGTACGTGGGGTGCGTCGAGTCAAACCTCCGCTGCTGATAGGCTATTATGCAAAATAGCCGGCTAACAACACCGCTAACGGTACGTCGCGTATTAGAATGGATTATAACGGGGAATACGCCGCCAATAAGTGACATCAAATATGTTAGGGGAGCGTGATAGGCGTCTACATGTGACAGGAGCATTGATATACAGGATGCAGGTAAAACGAAAAAAAAGAAAACATAACGTAGAATTAATTTTTTACTCAAAAAAATTAACGAAATTTGAGCGTGCAAGTTGCCAACGCGCCGACGGATCACACCCCAAAGGATATTCAACACCTCTTTCTTTAATATTGCGGCTGAAACGCTAACAAATCAAATGTACGTATACACACCGGCAGAATTAGCGGAACATAAAAAGGCAGAGTATAGAAATAATTACGTATATATATTAAAACAAGTTATTATCAGGCATGAAGTAATAAACTAATATACATCTTTTAACATCGACTTTAAGAAGTTTTTAGTTAAATTTTATTAAAAGTAATCAAAATTAAAAAAAAAATAAAAAAGTCTCTAGTTTGTGAGAACTCAGACAATGTTGCAAATAAATGTTGAATCACGAAGGGGAAACACACGTTATTAATCGTTCATTTATTTAGTGTTAAAATCACAGTAATCTTCAATTTGCAACATTATTTGTGTACCCACAAATTAGAGAAAAAGTGTTTTTTTTTATTATTATTTTAAATAAAATTTAATAATTTAATTACAAACTTTTAAAGTGTTAAAAGATGTATATTAATTTATTACTTCACGTCTAATTATTATTTGTTTTAATATATATACGTAACTATTTCTATACTCTGCCTTTTTATGTTCCGCTAATTCTGCCGGTGTGTATATAAAGGCCATTTACCCGCGTAAACCCACGTCCTTAGTTCAGATTTCATCTCTGTGATTTATCAGTAATTTTATTACTTACAAGTAAGCATGAATTTTATCAAAGGTAATAAGTCCCTCACTTAACCTTACATCCTGTATAAGTAAAAAAGACGTTTGTATAAAATCACAATTCCATACAAATGACTTTTAAGAAGACTTCTAGACCAATATTGGATTAATAAAGACAATTTTGTAGGTACTTACATGCCTAGGAATTCGTAATAATTATAAATAACCGTATCCACTAATCAAAAAGAACTACAGATGCTTCACAAATTTAAATTTTGTCTTTTTCTGAGGACGTTTTTGCATCGATGATTGTGTATTTTGAGCATTTAGTATATGTGTATAGTACAAGTATAGCGTAGGCTGTTTACTTTAAAACAATGTGTGTGTGTGTGTGTGAAGCTGTTTTACAGTTATAATAAAAACAAAAATAAAAAAATACTATGTGTCCTGTTTTCGCAAGGGTTGTCCGCGATGGACTCCGAAACTACTGAATCGATCGTGATGAAATTTGGTCATTATGCTGTATTTGGCTCAACTTAAAAGATAGGAGAGTTTTTATCCCGGAATTCCCGCGGGAACTCCGAAATTATTGCTGGAATAGCTGTTCACCGTAAACTACTGGCAGTGGTACAAAGAAGGACATAGAGTACCTTTTTTCCCGGAATTGCCGCGGGAACTCCGAAATTACCGCAGATAAAATCGCGCGGGACAGAAGAAGAAGAAGAAAATACATTTATTTCAGCACAACACACAAGAAAAAGATACAAACACAAGCAATGCCTAATCTAAATTAATCATAAATCTAATAAATCAGCTAGTCTAATATATATAAATCACGTGTCACGTTGTTTGTCCGCGATGGACTCCGAAACTACTGAACGGATTTTGATAAAATTTTGCAACCATTTATAATATAGTCCAACTTAAAAGATAGGATAGTTTTTATCCCGGAATTCCCTCAGGAACTGAAGGACATAGAGTACTTTTTCCCCGCAACCTCCGCGGGAACTCCGAAATTACCGCGGATGAAATCGCGGGGGACAGCTAGTATACCTATAAAAAGGCGCGTGTGTATAGATAGGCGCAAGAAGTGAAAAACATGAAATAAAATCACAGCAGCCAAAATAAATATAAGCCTTTACTAACCTCACATCGAAATAAACGAAATATATTGTTGATGTGTCAGAAATAATAAGATTTAATGTGAATAGAACGGAAACGGATGTAATATTAAACAAAATATGTAAGTGATCCCTTCGTTTCCGTGCCAGTGGATAAAAGTATATCGATGCCGAATATATCTTTGCGACTTTCAGATTATTTGGGTCCTGATTTATCATGACCGCCCAGCGTTGGGACAATTTACAACCTCCACCGTGGATTACCGACCAACATTCCATATCGCTTCCCAATCATTCTTAAACATAACAAGTTTCTCGCTAGATATTTTGGTAGCGGTAGTGTTGTTGTATAATTCATTACTAACTGTCATTTTGGATAAGTGGTTAATAGAATAGAATAGAATAGAATAGAAAAAAGTTTATTTGATACCATAAAGATAAAATAAGTACAAGCGTGAGTCTTAAACTAGAACAGTTAGTACCAAAATGGCTACCACTCTGCACTATGCCGTGGCACTAAGTTCCACGACGCTGATTTTCAGTGGCGACCGTAGAAGGGAGATGGCTTCACACTACCAATAATATTAGCACAGAGAGTATATGTAGATAATACTGTACAAACATTAACATAATTATGAAAACTGTACGAATAGTGAAAGTCAAGAAGGTATCTCTATTTAAATCATTTTCAGTTGTTTTGTTACTTGTTCTGTATGTTCATTTGTCTTGTGTATCTTATTTTGCTTCAATAAATCTTTCTTTCTTTCTTTATTTTTTACTTGTGTATCTCCTAACCGCATTTTGTGACAATTCTTAAAAAACCTTCGTCAATATTCATAAATCTCCTCATACGCACTTGTCATTTAGGTAAGACGTGTTTGTGATTATTATTATTTTTCGTCCTAATAATTTTAAAGGATCTATAATAATAAACAAGGGAGCAAGAACTCCTTTTGCAGCGTCAGATCACAAGGACCCCGAACTATCCAGTGACACTATACAGAGTTTTTTCTTACAGTTAACAAGACTGTGGAAAGTTGTAACAAGGGAACATCAAAGGGAGTGATAAAAAGCGACGTTAAGACATCGTTATCCTTTGAATTTAGTTTTTTATAACCGTGGTTTATAAGGCCCTTGTCTCTTTGTAATATAACTCAGCGAAGTGCATTATAATATGTCGAGTAAAATGTGATTTCTATACTAATATTATAAAGAAGAAAGATTTGATTTTTTGATTGTTTGTTACGATTTAAATCAAAAACTACTTGACCGATTTCAAAAATTCTTTCACCATTAGAAAGCTACACTATCCCTGAGTAACATAGGCTATATTGTAATCCGAAAATCCCGCAGGAACTTCGAAATTATTGCGGGTGAAACCGCGCGGACAGCTAGTCTCATGAATAAAACACTGGCTGAATATTTTTAGTAACCACACAACTTGTAATGCTTTCATGGCATTCCGTAATCAAATATATGACCAAATACTTGTTTGAAATTAAATAGTATTTTACACGATTTCAATGTTTCATATTTGGCTTGAAGTATTTCGATTTTTTTGTTCTTTAGAGATGACAAATGCGCAAACTTTCTCACATTAATTTTCAGCTACAATTTTTTGACTTAAAAGTAAATATGCATATTAACTGTAGCTTTGTGCACGAGCTCTGTGATGCTAAAAAGAATCCACTCAGCGTTGGCTGCTGCGTGGTTTTTATTGAAATTCAAAGAGAAAAAACTGATGTTACTTTAATTTAGGTAATAAATTCGTAATAAAAATATAAAATAAAGGATCGGTCAGGGGCGGGTTATTTGATGTAAGCAGTAGGATTGACAGTTAGTTATATATACTTTATTATAACTATTAATAATAAAAAAAATTAAAATATCATGATGAAATATAATCTATTTAGTAAATTAATAAATCAATAGTTAACTGATAAAAATGATAAATTTGAGAAACAATAATTAATTAAATAAATAAATAGCAATATCGTGATAAAAAATAATCTTTTTAGGAATCAGAATTATGCAAAAAAAAAGTAATTCTAAACGTAACCATAATAATATTTTATTCTGTCATTGATAATACACAGATCACATATTTTCAAAATACTTTCAAAATTGGTACCTGCCTACCTTTCGACGCATTCGCTTATACGTACTTTATCGAAGCATGTCCAGCTGTCAAGCGAGATGGATTCAATTAATATAAATGTTGTTACGTCACTGTGGGACGCCCCGACGCCCGGCCGATCAATGCAATTGCATGTCACATATCAACCACGTCACCATCAAAACTCGGCTGGGAGTTTGTGAAAAACAAACCCGTAAAATTTTCAGTAAAAATTTTTTTATGACATATCGACGTGACAGCTTTTATAGGTTTCTATCAATATGAAAACTTATATAGGAAACTAGCTGCGCCCCGCGGTTTCACCCCCGTCAAGAACTCCAAAGTAAAATTGTGTCCAAACAATAAGAATAATAAATTCTAGGTAGCCACCTTTATCACCTAGGGGTATAAAAATAGCCTACGACCTATTCTCAGACCTACCAAATATACACAAAAAAAATCATGAAAATCGGTCAAGGCGTTTCGGAGGAGTTCGATAACGAACACTGTGACACGAGATTATTATATACCTACTAGCTGTGCCCCACGGTTTCACCCGCACAAAACGTTTTTGTATGACAACTTTTTTTCACAACATCAACAAAGCCTATAATATGTAGCTCCAGGTTTAGCTTAATCTACCTGTGAAAATCGCATGAAAATCCGTTCAGTAGATTCGGAGATTATCGCGAACAGACAGACAGACAGAAAAGAATTTTAAAAACTCTTTTTTTGTGGTTGGTTACTCTTCTTTTATCACTCCCTGTCAAAATTTGTCAAAAATATTCGATGTACAGAATCGCGGATTCTACTCTTTTATTATAGTATAGATTAGATAGATAGAAAATAACATAGTTTAATTTTCAGGTGGTGATAGATTTGCATTGCATCTAGAATGTAAACAATCCAACTTACAGCTATACTCAATCAGGTTGTTATAGATAGCGCCGTCTACATAAAAAAAAAATATCAAAAAAATCTTCTACTCTGTCACTTTTTAGTCAATAGCGGAAAACATAAGTTTTAAAATTGTTTTCGAGTTAATAATTTTATCAAAAAATTTAAGAAAGATAATATGAGAATGCCACAAAAGAAAAACACACTTGAAAAATTAATGTATTTTAGGTACTTACGTATGACTAACATAAACATATATGATATAATTGCATTTCGCATCTGTGTGTACGCTTCCTTCTTCTAATTTCGCTGTTGGTTTTCACTATTATGTACAGAATTTCTTTCCCGAGAGGAATCCCGACACGCGCGGTTGAAGTCACGGGCGTCAACTAGTAAATTATGTATTTCAACCTCAACATCAGTCAATGTCTATCACAACTCCATTCCCAGGGCGTGTCACAATATGTGAGCGTTAAGTATTAAGAATTAAGGTTGGGAAGATCATATGAGCAAGGTTGGTGCCGCTGGGGGAAATATACCGCAACGGTATTCAACCGGGTGTTTGTATGAAGACACCCGGTTGGTATACCTACCAGAATATAACGAAGAACGACATTGCACACCAACCGCCGCACTCAGAGTCGACTTTAATGATTACTTAGTTAAATATAGATTTTTAAAACAAAACTGCCGCAATCACACAAGTTTAATAAATTAATGTTAATTGGCATTTAACTAGTTCAATTACATCTCATTAAATGCCAATCATTATTAATTTACTGAACGTCTCTGATTGCGGCAGTTTTGTTTTAAAAATCTATACTTAACTAAGTGATCATTAAAGTCGACTCTGAGTGCGGCCGTAAGCTCGGTTCCGTTCCGTTCCGTTCGGTAGATTCCAAGGTTATCGCGGACAAACAGACAGACAGAAATTGTGGTTGGGTAGTCTTCTTTTGTCGCCCCTTGTCAATTTTTGGTATGTATGTTAATGGTTTGATTTTTTAATAATGTTGAATGTTTAATAGTGGCATTATTTTCTTAATAATATGACATTTTTGTTGAAATCAATTATTTATTATTATTATTATTAAGCTAAAAGCTAAGCATAACAAAAAAAAATTATATCAGTGTCAAAAGTGAAACTCATAAATAAAAAGCTTTGTATACATAATAATATTATAATACAAATATATACGTACCTACTAGCTGTTCCCCGCGGTTTCACCCGCGTTAATTTCGAAATTGCCGCGGAAATTCCGGGACAAAAAGTATCCTATGTCCTTCTCTGTAGATACCCCTGACAATGCGTCTGCAAAATTTCATGATGATCGGTTTAGCCGTTAAGGCGTGAAAGCGTAACAGACAGACAGACAAAGTTACTTTCGCATTTATAATATTAGTAGGGATAAATTACTTTTTTACGGCGCATTTTACGGCGTTCCTGCGGCAATCCCGAGATAATAATGGGCATGTTGACTAATTTTTATTTTATAGTCCGTCTTGTAGATTATTAAAAAATATTGGACACGTATTTTTTCTTTTTTTACGTAATCAAAAAATAACGGCGATATATTGAGTTGAAATTTCGCGTGACGTCACTATTTTGACAGTTTGTATGGCGGTTTTGTGGTTAGTGACGTCACGACCTCCTCATCCTAAACTTTAATGCGCTTTATCTCTGTATATTTTAATTTATTTAAAAAAGCAAAAAATACGTGTCTATTGTTTTTTTAATTTCTAACTGACGGACTAATTAGAATTTTGATTTTCAATAGTACTCAACATCCCTATTATGGCTGACAACGTGTTACATGCAAAATTTCATGATGATCGGTTGAGTAGTTATAACGTGAAAGCGTAACAAGCAAACTCAGATTCACATTTATATAATATTACCTAAGAATAGAGAGTGTAGGTAGGTAAGTCACTGTTGAGAATTTGGGGCAACGCTGCCACCCCGCAAACCCTTCTGGGCCCTTATTCACTATGACCATAACACGCCGCGTTAAGATGCGGAGCAGGAGCGGACCCACTGGTCCCCTGAAATTCGCACCCTGTGCGCACTCGTCCCCTCAAATGTTTGAGGTTGCCACTGGTCCCCTGATCTATACTTTATTTTAAAATCTTATTTCCTATTCATTCTACTAATTCAGATGTTGTCTTTCGGCTTCTGTGGTTGTGGTACATTGGCGCACTAAAGGTAAAAATATTAAAATACAGTATTATACCTATGTAAATATCATATTTATTTCATATCACAGATAATTAGTTTAAAAATAATTATTATTGAGAATCAGTCTTCTAGGAAACAAACGATTCGGTTTTTGTACTTTTTAAACTTATGTACCTACCTATAAAGATTATTAACAAATTATGTAGGTCGCATCGCAATTACCGTAGTCGCACTTTTCAATCAGTCGGTGAATACGTTGTCGACATATATATAAAATTCATTTTATCATATTTTTGTAAATCTTTTGTATGTGTTGTTTGTATTCGTGAAAGTAAATAAAATCTATCAACGAACCAATAGGCATCTGAAAAGGTGCCGAATCTATGACTTTTGGTCTAGGGGACGAGTCGGTACCATAAAAATATTTTTTTTTTTTTAAATCATTGACTGGTCTCCTACCGCGGGACCAATAGGCCCGGACCTATACAGGGGTCGAATCTACAACTTTTATTCCGGGGGACGAATATTAGGGGGCCATTGGGTACCGACCCTTAAGATAAGACGCCGCAAAATCTATTTTCCCTCGCGATCAAAGAAGTTTTACTTTAAAAAAATACATTTACAACATAATTATGTTATGGTATACAGAATAGGTATTAATCCCAACTAATATTATCAATGCTGACTGTCTATTACGCGTCTGTGCGAAAATCCCGCGGGAACTCCGAAATTAACGCGGGTCAAACCGCGGAGAACAGCTAGTCCCTAATATTTTGGTATCTAGAGTGGTCGGAATTGTGTTTTTAGGACGCGCGTTATGGGCAAGGAATGTTGTTGGTCATAGAGAATAAGGGCCCAGATTCCGACATGATTGCTGCGTGACAACTCATATGTAAATTCACTCCTAACAATCACGTCAAACTTCACAATCAAGTTTGTGCCGAGTCGAGAAAGTCCCCGAAGAAATGTTCGCCTCGTTGTTGTTAATTTGATATGATATTTGTCGCATGTCGCTCGGATGCTAACAAGTTGTATATGATAGACAGAAAGAAAGAAATAAATAAATTTTATTTGGCGTTAAAAGTGTAAAAGCACAATATAATTATTTATAAAAAAAAGCTAATTCAAAGTATTAAAAAGGGCAAAAAGTGATTTAGGGTGGATTCTTGCACGTCGATAATTATAATCAGTCTTAACTTCTGTTGTGGTGTAACCTATCTTATCGAAATGCAAGTAAATACGTAACCTGACTGACGTATGGCGTGCAAAACCGCGGGGGCAGCTGGTACTACAATAACAATATAGTGTGTACTCTGTTGTGTATTACTGTGCTAGTTATCAAAAATACTGTTTTGTAGTTTTATGGTTCCACTACATTATCGCCGAGTACGGACAATTATAGGCGAGCACGATAGAGGGCATACTCGGCTGTACTAGTGTACTCGCCGATCATCGTCTATGAGCGCTTGCGACCCGTGAATTGTCGGTTTTTGAGCACGCATCAAAGGGAATCGCCTGTGATCGCGTTGAGGTGTCCACATTATCGCCGATCACACGATCACACGATCAACGATCATCGACGATAATGTAGTGCAGGCATTAGAATGTCACGAACTGATTTCTTCGATATTTGCTAACAGCCGCATTCAGAGTCGTTTTAATAATTACTTAATTTGAACTCAAGATTTTAGAAACAAAACTGCCGCACTCAGAGACGTTCATTAAATTAATGTTAATTGGCAATTCACTAATTAAGTTAAATTTAGTTAAGCATTTTTTTCCTTTTCAAATTATTGAAATTCTATTATAAAACGCATTCAAGTTTAGGAGTGGGGGCTCTTGACGTTGACGTAATAACGTGCTATAAACTGTAGCACGACGTGACGTCACGCGACATTTTAACTTAATGTATCTCCGTTATTTTTTATTACCTTTAAGTAAAAAATGAAAAAATACGTCTCCAATATTTTTTATTAATCTACAAGATGAACTAAAAAATTAAAATTTGGTTGACAAGCCCATTTCATCACATACAACTAGCATTGTTACATGTTATGATTGACTTAATTAAAATATTATAAAAAAAAAAAACACAATATTTAATTCAACTGACACTGGCTGAAAACACTATGTGCGAACATTCATATAATGGGAAAAAGAAAGTGTAGCTGTAGGTACCACACTACATATAATGTTAAATCAAAATTCGAACAATAAGAACGAAACGCTTTAACCGCGAACATGGCGCGAAACAAAATGTCAAATGGTGAAACTTCGGATGTGTGAGCGCGATTCCGTATGTCACCGTCAAATCCATACAAATGTTAGAACACGTTCGAAACAAAGTTTTGCGTCTCATAGCGGCAAAGCACGACAATAGTGAAGTTACAGTATGGGGAAGGTTCGTACGTATGTATTTTAATAGTATAAACAAGCTGATCCCCGCGATTTCACCTGTGTGATTTTCAAAACTGTTTGAGTAAACATTATGATATCTTAATCCGAGATACGAGATTTATGCCGCCAACATATCTACCGTTTTTCCATTGAAATCTGTTCAGTAGTTTTTACGTAATGCTTACATAAAGAGACACCTAGACAACAATCTATATCTATACTAATATTATAAAGAGGTAAAGTTTCTGAGTTTGTGACGTTGTAGGGGTTGTCTGAATCTGCTGAACCGATTTTGAAAATTGTTATACCAATAGAAAGCCACGTTATTTGAGAGTGTCATGGGCTATGTGGTAACCTGGAATTCCCGCGGGAACTTTGAAATTACCGCGGGTGAAGCTGCAGGGGACAGCTAGTTACGTATATCAAAATAATATCGTAACAAATATTAGATATAAATGCTAATGTGAGTTTGTTTGTTTGTTACGCTCTCACGCTCTAACTACTTATCCTGACTGGTCAGCAAAATTTTGCGTATATGTTTTTAACATAACTTCCCTGCTAATAGTTACTTTTTCTTTTCAAAACCATTCAATCCTGAAAGCCTCTAATACTCATAACTCATGAACCACCCAAGTTCTATTAATAGATACCTACTTAAAGTTAATTCAGGACCTAGGCAAAATGAGACCACCTCAAAATTACTTTTGTAGATAAATCTGTCAAGGTATAAAGAGATGAGGCGAACCTTTATAATATCTCTCTTATCAGATTATCATCTGTCTCGATGTTAGAGTTAGGCCACCGTGGTAATAGGCATGATGCAGAAAATCGAAATTCTATTCAGTCCGTCAGTGAGTTAATAAAAAAATAATAGGCACTTATATTTGGACGCAGATAAGCAATAACATGTTAACCCACGAAACAAAGTTATTGATTCAGAACGATTTATTGAGAGTTAGAGAACGTTTCTTAATTATGTGTTTACCTTATTACATTGTTTAAATATGTAACTAAATATTGAACATAAAAATGTTGAAACAAAATGGCGAGACAATTTTAAAACTTCAATTTACTCAAAATTTCTCCAGTGTGGGTTAACACACTATGTCCATTTAGCTTTTTTAAATTATTGAAAATAATACTAAGGTACATAAAACGCAATAAAGTTCCTTAGTCAGTCAGTCATAACTAAATATAAAGTGTACCTAGGCGTGACGTCACGCAATTTTCGACTCAATATATCGCCGTTATTTTTTGATTACGTAAATTTGTTAATTAATTGATTACGTAAATTTTTAAATAACGCGCGTTCCTGCAGAATAATCCCAAATGTTCTGGATGGCAAAGAAAAACAAACTAGATGGTATTACATGTCATAAGCCACGTTGTCTGTCTATGTAGTTTTTCTTAAATGAAACTTATGTTGGGCACGGAAATGAAGCAAAACAGTGTTGAAAGCGCGTTATCGTAACGTTAATAATAATAAGGTTTAGGTTTTTTATAATATTTATTATTTTGTAAATTTATAGGTACTGTAAAAAACCTAAATTTAAGATTTATAAATGGATAATAATAATAATAAAATCTTATACTGATGCTTATGCACTCATAAACCAAAAATACAAAAAACTGAATGAAAACTAAACATAAAAAATGTATAATGAAAACAAACAAAAAAAACAGTACTCATGCATGTCAAAAGGGCTCTTTCAGCATTTATTTATTTAATTATTCATTTGCTGAATATGGTACATTAAGATGTTATAATTATTACAAATAAGCCGCATATTCGCCGATGCCGTGACCAAGTGAAATAGGGATTAATTTTTATATAATGGGCATGTTGACTAATTTTTTTTTAGTCTGTCTTGTACATTATTAAAAAATGTTGGACACGTATTTTTTATTTTTTTACGTAATCAAAAAATAACGGCGATACATTGAGTTGAAATTTCGCGTGACGTCACTATTCGGACAGTTTGTATGGCGGTTTTAGCGGTTAGTGACGTCACGACCCCCTCACCCTACTTTAATGCGCTTTATCTCTGTATATTTTAATTTATTTGAAAAAGCAAAAAATACGTGTCTATTTTTTTTTTCTAACTGACGGACTAATTAGAATTTTGATTTTCATCCCCATCAAACTATGCGGTTTCACCCGCGTTAATTTCGGAGTGGCCGCGGAATTGTTTCCATACAAACCTTGCCCCCTTTTTCATCCTCTTAGGGGTAGAATTTCGGAAAATCCTTTCTTATCGTATGCCTACGTAATACAAAGAATACACTCTCCAAGTCTCAGGTCTCTATAGTCTTTACGATCAAAGATTTAGGCTGTGCGTTGATCCGTAAGTCAGTCATTCAGGACAAAGAATTTATATGTATAAGTATTGACATTGTTATAATCGAGAAGAAAGTTATATTTTATCCGGAAAAAACTGTAATACATAATATTAGTCGTATTTTATTTGTAAGAATCCCAACCTTTTACATAAATTTTCAGAAATATTTCAAGGCTCTAACTTATAAAAACATTTCAGTTTCAACACTTCTGTGGAAAAGGTTCGGAAAAATAAATAAAATATCGGGTATTTAGATTCAAATCGTAAATAAAGCGTTATTTTATTGCGGTTCTACCCCCGTCGTCTGTATAAGAGATTATGTAAGATGAACTTTACCTTATCGAAGATTGCTATCCCAACGATTGACTCGAATACCTTTTTTCCACTTTCTGAATAAACTTAAAGATTTATAAAAATCAGTTCTTTTTCTTATTTCTCCCTCACAACTCTGCAAGTAGGTCAGTATGTGTAAGTATACCTTTGCCGAATAAGGTAAGATATCCCCATTTAAATATTTTTTTTATACACTCGAATAAATACTTTTGTTAATCTTACTTTCTAGCATGTGAACTCGACAGCAAAAAGTTAAAATACTTTGACTGTTTTTTATAAAACTTTTAATAATCATTTAACTTCAAACGCTGCAAAAGTATTCTCGAAAAATAATAGGTATATTTTCTCTATTATATGTAGAATGTAGATACCTACATATCAAACGATCGAGGCTATTTGACTACTTATTTTTCTAAATTCTATTTAGTCCGTCAGTTAGATAATAAAAAATAATGGACACGTATTTTTTGCTTTTTCAAATTAATGAAAATATACCTGGATAAAGCGCTTTAAAGTTTGGGAGTGGGGGCTCGTAACGTCATACGCAGCCAAAAACTGCGCCTACTTGTAACGACACGCGACATTTCGACTCAACGTATCTCCGTTATTTTTTGCTTAGGTACGTGAAAAAAGAAAAAATACGCGTCCAATGTTTTTTATGCATCTACACGACGGGCTAAAAATAAAAATTAGTCAAGTGGCGCTACAGGCGGTTTAAACGCAAACAAGCTCTCTTTCTTACGATTATAAAAGGGATTAAAATCCATAGTGGATTTAGCTAATTTGTCTAAAGCAATAAGCTTTTATTAACAGACCGCGCGGGGACAGGTTCCGAAACGGCGAAAACCTTCCCGGGGCGTTAGTTACCGCGAACAGCTTAAGATAAAACTCCGCGGAAGCCTTGCGATAATAAATCTACAAGTTTCACTTCTTGTTGCCAACTCTTGAGAACGTGTGTCTACTGGACGTCGTACCTAGAAACTCTAACGATGCATAAGTTTTTTTTTGTTTTACAGAAAATGATTATACGATCTCGAAACGACCACCACAAAAATAAAATTAATTAAAAATATATCAAAACATCTGACTGTTTAGAAAGCGTACAAAGATCGAAACAAAATGATTGAAAAACAGAATGTGCACGTACTATAGGTAGGTACATGTATTATGTGATATATTTTAAATACTATAGCTGTGCCCCGCGGTTTCACCCACGGTGATTTCGGATTTCCCGCGGAAATTCCGGTATAATAAGTACACTATATCCTTCTCTGTACCCCTGACAACGTGCATGCTAAATTTCATCCAAATCCTTTCAGCCGTTTTTGCGTGATTGAGTAACAAACATCCAAACATCCACACTTTCACATTTATAATAATAGTAGGATTACATTTAATGAGTAAAAATTTTTATAAGTCTCGATGTAGAGGATAATTTAAGAACTATACAGAACCGATACTAAAAATTGTTTCACTTTTAAAAATCTATTCACGATGACAGAATGCTTTTTAAACCAATACGAAGTGTTCCCAATTTGAGGCTCATGAAACACCTAGTACATATAAATGATTGCTGTCATCATCAGATTCATATAAGACCTTTACTAAAAATTAAGAGTTTGAATCTTAACTCCTGTTGAAGTTACCAGCAGATTTTTCTAAACTATTTAAGTATATAGGAAAGGAGGATTCCCTTTATTATATTACTTGTTTTAAGTAATATCCAGTGAACCGTTAGGTCTATGTGCCTATGTCTTGTCCCACCTTATGACTAGCGGAGGCATAAATTAAGCCAGCGGACATAATGGGGCAATATTCGAGACAAGCGTGTTTTATTACCGTACTTTGACTGCGAGTTTAAAGCGTACGTCATTCTGCTAAATAACGTCGCACGTTGTGTTTAAAATTTAAATTTATGTTCAATACATTGGAGAACTCAGTACGTGTCTTGGTTAAGCGCATTATTATTGAAGCGAAACTTATTTAGGAACGAGAAACAAAAATAGTAACGCGTTACATTCTCCATGTTTGGGTGTGAATATTGATAATTAATAGTAGATACCCGGATGATCGAGCTTTGCTCGGTATTTATTTATTTTTTGGTGAATTTCAATAACGCCATCTATTGTTAAGTAGCTTATGTGTTGCTGCGTCGGTAAAGCAGTACCAAACACTGATTATTCTTTGCCTGAATAGCTCGCTAGATCGATTAATTGCCCCCGAAACCCCCTCAATAGTAAATTTCATGAAAATCGTTGAAGCCATTTCCAAGATTCAGAATATTTAGGTAGGTACCTATATATGTAAGTATATACAAGAATGGGCATGTTGACAAATTTTTGTTTTTTAGTCCGTCTCGTAGATTATTAAAAAATATTGGACACGTATTTTTTCTTTTTTTACGTAATCAAAAAATAACGGCGATATATTGAGTTAAAATTTTGCGTGACGTCACTATTCTGACAGTTTATATGGCGGTTTTGTGGTTAGTGACGTCACGACCTCCTCATCCTAAACTTTATTGCGCTTTATCTCTGTATATTTTAATTTATTTAAAAAAGCAAAAAATACGTGTCTATTGTTTTTTTATTTTCTAACTGACGGACTAATTAGAATTTTGATTTTCAATAGTAGTCAACATCCCTATTGCTCGTTTAATGGTAGTAGACAGATAGATTATGTAACAAAAGAGGCGATTTGGTCAAGACTGTAAGCTCTGGTTTTTGAATGATAGATAAATAAAAAATAAGTCTTGAATGGTCCCAAACTATGTAGAGCTTGTACTGGAGATACCGGACAAGTGATAGCTGTAACCTCTAGTCTTTTAAACAAACTGAACACCTAGGTCCTAGACTCAGGATAAAAACTAATTTTTGTCCCTGTGCACGTGGTGTAGTAGTCCGTTTTAAATGAACATAGATAAGCAATAGTGTGTTAACCCCCACTGGAGAAATTTTAAATAAATTGAAGTTTTGAAATTATAGCGCCATTTTGTTTCAACATTTTTATGTTCAATATTTAGTTACATATTTAAACAATGTAATAAGGTAGACATAATTAAAAAACGTTCTCTAACTCTCAATAAATCGTTCTGAATGAATAACTTTGTTTTGTGGGTTAACATGTTATTGCTTATCTGCGTCCAAATTATCCCATGCGTGTGCACAAGATTTGTCTAGTCATTGTACACCATAGTACCTATTTTTATATCATCACAAATATAGTAGTTACATGAATATAAAATAAAGTCGTAAAATCTTTCTGTCTGTATGTTCAGACAGTTGTCCTAAAGTAAGCAAGGGATTTTGATGAAGTTTTTACTATCATATTTGGATTCCTCAAAATTCAAGCAGGTTGAAGACACATTAAAACTTTATTGAAAATAGAGTAGACAATAATTCGTATGCATAGTCAATTAAAATGCGCGATTGAATCGTCAAACTAAACTGTTCCATAAACACAATAACAACGCAACTCCTATTATAAATGAACCAATTAAGCTTAAAATCCAAGGGGACTCAGATGGCATCTAGTTTCTGTATTCCTTTCGCTTCAATTAAACGAACCGACCAAACTATTCTGCTAGGACCTATTAATTTGATTGAAGTCCATTTGTGCGAATAACGCTTGACATTTATACACAATAGTAACATTATTATAATAATACATTTAAGGATAATAATACCTAAAGGTGTGAAAAGCGTATCAAACAAACTCACTTTCGTACAGTACAGATTAAGGTAGAGTCGTGTCTTGAATAGGGATGTTGACAACTATTGAAAATCAAAATTCTAATTAGTCCGTCAGTTAGAAAATAAAAAAACAATAGACACGTATTTTTTGCTTTTTTAAATAAATTAAAATATACAGAGATAAAGCGCATTAAAGTTTAGGATGAGGAGGTCGTGACGTCACTAACCGCAAAACCGCCATACAAACTGTCAGAATAGTGACGTCACGCGAAATTTCAACTCAATATATCGCCGTTATTTTTTTATTACGTAAAAAAAGAAAAAATACGTGTCCAATATTTTTTAATAATCTACAAGACGGACTGAAAAATAAAAATTAGTCAACATGCCCATTGCCACCGTGCGTGCACCATGCAGTTCTCTATTATTGACTACCGGGTTGGCGCAGTCACCACATACCTCTCCGGCCTCCGCTAGTCAAAAGTTTCCGGGTTCGGTTCCCGGTGGAGCTAAGCTTTGTGATGAACAGAGGTTTCCACTATCCAGTCTGGATGTGTTTGTATACTTATAGTATACTATATAATATGTAATAATTGATATAGACATATTAATATATATAGCAGGTGTATACAACGTCTGCTTGGTTTCGACGACACAAAATTATAGGTTAGTGTGGAATGAATTACATTTGGACACAGATAAGCAATAGTGTGTTAACCCACACTGGAGAAATTTTGAGTAAATCGTGTTTTAAAAGTTTAGCGCCATTTTGTGTCAACACTTTTTATGTTAAATATTTAGTTGCATATTGCAATGTAATAAGGTAAACACATAATTAAAAAACGTGCCCTAACTCTCAATAAATCGTTCTGAATCAATAACTTCGTTTTGTGGGTTAACATGTTATTGCTTATCTGCGTCCATTTGTTTGTTGAGCAGTATTATACTATATTATTGGACAGAATTTTCTGTTAAAAGCGTTGAACTTTCAGTTTCCAGTGGAGTCCTTTAATTTTCTTATAGGTTTTAATTAGAAGTTATAAACGACACATTATTAGCTGTTGTAACATAAAATGTGAGTATGTACTTTAATTATCTTTGGAATAAACAACATTCTTCTTAAATGACTCCGGGCTATGTATGTTTTGCGAAAATTTAATATCAGCGAGCGAGAGACGGCGTTGACACTGGACACGTAGGTAATTGATACAACTAGACGATGTAGACACAATATTTGTGTTTTCTTTTTATACAAAAACAAAATGTTTATTTACGCGATCTTATTAGCGGTGAAAGTTTTTTATTTTTTCATTTATTTATTTATTCAATTTGGTAAAATATAATACTTTTACACGTCAACTTGTCTTAGGTTACATTACGTTATATAAGTAGGTACACTATCATATTGTTATTTATAAAATATGTGTGTACCTGCTTATTAATTAAGCAGTTGCAATCATAATTTTGATACAAATACATTTGGTAGTAACAATTATTCAATATATTATTATTCATTATATAAATTATTCATTTTATATAAATTAATTATTATACACAATATAATCATAATGTATCACATACGTCATAATATCTAAATATTATCTCAAATTCCGATTCATTACAATAAATTAATATTCATACCATTCAATATAATGTCATTTTTACATAATATCCATTAAAAAAGGGGGGCAAAGTTTATATGGATCAATACCGCGGGCACTCCGAAATTATCGCAAGTGAAACTGCGCGGGGCAGCTAGTATGTATATAAAAATCAATCCCTATTTCCCTTGGTCATGGCACCACGCGTGAACGGCTGGACCAATTTCGCCAATTCTTTTTTTGTTGTGTTTGTTATTGTAAGAAGAAGAACAAACTAAGTTTGGAGTTCTTACGGGAATTGCGAATCTCCGAAACGGTTTGACAGATTTTGGCGGGACTTTGGAGTTCCTGCGGGAATTCCGAAATTCACGCGGTTGAAACCGCGGGGCGCAGCTATTACAAAATATAATCGTAATTAAATGATACATTTCAAACACACTGACTGTTTTAATTTTTCACTTTCCTACATTGTCTTCATTGCCATTAGTCAAATTTCTCATCAGTGTGTCACGTCGCCTGAGTAACTAATATATGTGTAAGTACCCTTAAATGACAGTGGCAAGGGACGCCACAACAATGAAAGTAAGGGTAAGGGCTTGTTTAATTAAGCTCAGTTAACTGCCATCGCGGTTAGGTCGTTAACTGTGTCTTTTTGAAATTGAATATTTGATACGCAACCGATAAGGAGTTTTATCCACTCTTCGTGTCTATGTAAATGAAAGTAAAATTATTGGCGGTAATGGGCATGTGGACTAATTTTTATTTTTTAGTCCGTCTTTTAGATTATTAAAAAATATTGGACACGTATTTTTTTTTTTTTACCTAATCAAAAAATAACGGCGATATATTGAGTTAAAATTTCGCGTGACGTCACTATTCTGACAGTTTGTATGGCGGTTTTAGCGGTTAGTGACGTCACGACCCCCTCACATTAGTTACAAGCTAACATATGTAAATACAATACTAACTGTTCCCCGCGGTTTCACCCGCGTAAATTTCCGAATTCCCGCAGGAATTCCGGAACAAAAAGTACCCATGTCCTTCTCTGTACCCCTGACAATGTGTATGCAAAATTTCAGATGATCGGTTGAGCCGTTAAGGCGTGAAAGCGTAACAGACAGACAGATAGATAGACAGAGTTACTTTCGCATTTATAATAGGTATTAGTAGAGATACAAACATTTTTATTTATTTTATTTATTTATTTACTCTTTAATCACTCTATCTATTGGTGAAAACCGCATGAAAATCCGCGTCCAGTAGTTTTAAGTTTATCGCGAACAGACAGACAGAGGCGGCGCAGGACTTTGTTTTATCATAACGTGGTAATTATAAAGAGGTAAAAATTTTACGATGATGAGTTTGGATATACGAGCCTAGGAGGGTAATTAATGGAACAATGGAAGCGTTATTTTAAATAAAAGAATGAAAAAGAACACAGAAAACTTGAATAATTTATGAACACCAATTTGGGAAACTATGTATATAACAATTTTACTAAAACAAAACAGAATAAACATCTTACTAATATTATAAACGCGAAAGTTTCTAAGAATTTATGTGTGGATGGATGGATGGATGGGTGGATGAATGTTTGTTACTCTTTCACGCAAAAATTAATGAATGGATTTAAATGAAACTTTACAATAACATAGCTTATACATCAGATTAACACATAGGGTACTTTTTATCCCGGAATTCCCGCGGGAACTCCGAAATTACCGCGGGTGAAACCACGGGGCACAGCTAGTATTATATACAGTGATATTATCTATATCACACGCAAAAACTTCAAAAAAAATCACAAACTTTTAAATTTTTGAAGATTATGTATGTTCTTTTTGATTAGTAAAGTTAATTTAAAACAGTCGTATGTTGTAACTCCACTTTTAGCTACTCAATTAAAATTTATTATAATATTATTATTATTAAATTAACGCGGGTAAAACCGCGGGGCACAACTAGTATTATTATAAAAAGATCATATTATGAAAGCAATAAAAGAATTTCGTAGAGATTGATTTTTTGAGGTTGGTTACTCTTCTTTTATCGCCCCCTGTCAATTTTTGTTAAAAATATGCATTCAATATACAGAATCGCGGATTCTAATCTTTTATTATAGTATAGATAGATAGAAGATTAGATAATAGATATGTTCCAATAGTCTAAAATTACATTGTCTACCTACGATTATTTCGTACACACTTCCTTATCGATCGATATCCTTATCGGTATCTGTATTTGTACTTAGCACGATACGTAATCAACTTACTAAATCCATTAACAATTTATGCAGTGTAATGTAATTGCGGCGGAGGCAGCAGGTGCATCGAACGAGAATCAATTTGGTATTATTGCTTACAGTGCCTCAACGGCTTATTAGCTTTCCATTACTCGGTGCAGGTGGAATTCTCTAAATTATTCTTTGTTTAAGCTTATCTCGTAATCTTAACTTTTTCATTTCATTCTATTCAGACCGACAGACGGATAGAGTTACCTTCGCATTTATAATATTAGTACAGATTTTTTATTTATATAGGTAGATAATATTATTAGAACTAATATTGCAAGGTCTTTACTCGCTGAACGCGACTGAAATCTTACATATATAAAACTCGATTTACTTAAAATCGGATCTAAGCTCAGCACCGATGGGATCTTACGGGCTCTGGGTGATTCTAATAATACTTAGTTGTGATAAGGAGATTTGCATTCGTATTATATTTTTTGGTTAGATATATGTAGAATTGATTGTGAATATTGTTGAATCATGCTTCTTTTAGCGAGTTACATATACCTATTCAAATATTAACAGTAGGTAGGTACAATCGACGTACACTGCTTTTTTTTTGACACGTGATTTCGACCGGACCGAAAATCAGGAAACTAATAAAACTTTTCCCTGGGAGATATTTGTAAAAAAGTGAATGCATAATTTATGAAAGAATGAATATAGTTAAGACGTGAAAGCGTCACAAATAAACAAACAAGCTAACTTACATTCGCATTTATAATATTAGTTAGGATTCACGTTACGTTTTTCAGGTCGGGTAGTATTTAAATATTTTTCATAGAGCAGGTAGGTAAATAGGTATTCCGTTCTCGGATGCTGTGCTTAATAATCAGTTAAACCAACGTTTGCTTTCGTCTTCGGCACCAAGAGATTTGAATATGAATAGACTTGTGATTTAACAGACAGATATTAAATTTGCAAAGACGCGCGCTCTACGACGCTACGCTGCACTGTCGCGAACTTCCGAAATGTTCCAAATGAGTAGGTACCTACAGACGTCACTAGAAGCATCTAGAAAATATCTAAATAATAAATGTATTAAGATGTATGTAACGGAAAAATTGAAAGGGATTGAAAATGTGCAACTGATTATAACTAGCCTTAAAAATGCATATCAAAGTGAATAAAAAGTTACCTACGAAGTTTTAAATTTACCTACCAATAGGGATGTTGACGAATATAATAAAATAAAAAATTCTATTAGTCCGTCAGTTAGAAAATAAAAAATCAATAACACGTATTTTTTGCTTTTTCAAATAAATGAAAAAATACAGAAATAAAGCGCATTAAAGCTTAGGGTGGGGGCTCGTGACGTCACTAACCGCTATAAGCCGCCATACAAACTGCACCGGTTAGTGCCGTCACGCGAAATTTCAACTCAATGTATCGCCTTATTTTTTAATTACGTAAAATAAAGAAAAAATACGTGCCCAATATTTTTTTCACTTCTCATGCTCTGAAAGTGCAGGATAAACAATGCACAAAATCGAATTTTGTGCACAAGTGCATTAACGTATCTATTCATAAATGTATCTATATTAAGGCAAAGAAAATTAGCCATACAGCCAAACACAATAAGAAGTTCAATGTCCAATATTTTTTATTAATCTACAAGACTGACAAAGAAAAATTTGAAACGAGTTTATCTTTATTTCTGTATATTTTATTTATGACAATGTTAAATAAAGAGAGACATTAAACGCAAACGCTTTGACTGATAAGCAAGTTCCTAGTAGGTAGGTATACTACATACCTACCTACTCCAAGTGAAACAGATTTCCCCGGAGTATTGACAAATGCATGATTGAAAATGTGTTCTGAGCTTCTAGACAAAATTTGAACTTAAAAGTATTATGCGAGTGATTTTAAGTCGACTTATTACTTTAATTTAAAAGCGTCTAGTTACCCAGATTAATCCCTAATAAAAATATTAAGCCTTATGCAACATGTCATGTATTTAACTTTAGAGTTTCAGTCAGAAGTTGATGTGTGAGTCTTTGTATTATAATACTAGCTGGTGCCCGCGGTTTCACCCGCGTGAGTTTTCGACCCTTGCAATAACAGTGACGATGTTACATTTCCTTACTCTTTTAAAACGTAGTGGTTATATACTCTTTAGTCTCAAAGAAAAAATTATAATCACATCATCTGTCTCTCCAAGCTTTAAAGCTGTCACTTCGCGAAAAATCAATTCAAAAGAAAAAAAAATGCATATCTCTAAAAAGGTTTCGTTATGCAACATTATATCGAAGGTTTCGACCATTGTATTGCGCTGAAGTCTGTAACTGATGATAACTTTTTTCCCCTATGTCCTATTTCGATGAAACAAAGCCTATATGTTGCTCCAGACTTAGCTTAATCTAGTACTGAAAACTACATGACAACCCGTTACTGAACGGATTATCGCGAACATGCAGACAGACAGACAGAAAAGAATTTTAAAAACTTTTTTTTTGTGCTTGGTTACTCTTCTTTTATCACCCCTCTCAATTTTAGGTAAAAATATTCAATGAATACAGAATCGCGGATTCTACTCTTTTATCATAGTATAGATAGACAGAAGATGTCAAGCTTTTTATTAAAATTATTGATTTTGTACTTAGGCAATAAAGATAGGCTTGTGTCCGGGGTATAAAAATCAAAATTATATTTAGTCCATCTTGTACATTAATAAAAACAATAGACCCGTATTTTTTGCTTTTCAAATTATTTAAAAAATACTAAGATAAAACGCATTCAAGTTAAGGAGTGGGGGCTCTTGACGTCATAACGTGCTATAAACTTTAGCACGACGGCGTGACGTCACTAAATGTATCTCCGTTAATTTTTAATTACGAAAAAAATATAATAATAATAATAATCCACTTCACAACACACAGATCTACTTGATCCCACACTAAATGAAAAAAACACGTGTCCAATATTTTTTTATTAATGCACAAGGCGGAATAAAATTTAAAATTTGGTTGATAAGCCCATTTCGAAGTTTTATAATTATTTATCTTAATAGATTACAGTTAAATATTATATTTCTCATGGTTTACCTCATTGTTTATCTTCGGAATGTAGGTTATAATGATTGGTATTAAAATTTCCAACAAAAGTCTTTCATCTGAGAGACTATTCGAGTTCAGAGATAGCTTGGAAATTAATTGGGTTCTTCCGCAATAGTTTATTTTCAGCTTTCATTTCAACTTTCATTCAGACTGAATGGTATTTTTGAATGCCTTATTCATTATTGGAAGACCATTATAATATGATTCTCCATTCATGAAAGGTACTGAGGCTAACACCTAGTTTCTAAATACACTAAAATACACTAAACTCGTAAAAATCTGAGTGAAAACATTGTACAATCTCTTTATAATATTAATAATAATAATCTCTTTACTTCTTTCTTTAGGCTAAAAATAATTAGACTTCCATAATGTATCCTACATAAGTAGGATTCAATATATATTTTTTAATTTTTTTTTATTATAATGTAGTAAAGGTTTAACCTAAATACTTACATCTCAGTCAAGTAACTTTTCTTGCACATTATTTTCTGCATAATTGTTCGTAGCTAAATTACGCTTTACTCCCCTTTTTTGTTGTTTTTTCATATCCATAAACTGTGTCCCTAAAGGATAACATGGTAAAGAAATATCTTTTGTGTAATAAAATCTGGTGTATATCCCCTATCCCCTTTAGTGTCGGTGACTTTTCTAACCTCTCGCCTATATTTCTTCGCTATAGTTTAACTGGGAAACAAGGAATTCCTTTGTTTCATTAAAACCAAGTCCAACAACGGTCAAGGTATCCGTTTTATGTATACTCGAGGGACATAAGTAAAGATCCAATATGTATTTTATAAGCTATTCCCCCACGGTTTTAACCACATGAATTTTAGGACCCTCCCGGAAACTCTAAAAAGTATCCTTGGTGATATTGTGATATTGTAGCTGGCCAAAACTTTTGGCTGTTGCTAGTCGTCCACCAAACGATCTTTAATCCGGGACCGACTATAGACAAAATAAAAAATGAAAATGAAAATGAAAAATTTATTTATTACCATAACACACATAACATAGCAAATTACTTGTAATGTATAAATGATTTTTCTAACGTGGTGTTCTTGTTACGATATTTGCACGCCTATTGAAAAAGCTTTTTTAATACAGTTGCTCAAAAAGTGGCATATTGCAGGGACGTATAGCGTTCGGGAAGTGGGCTATTACATACTCGAGCTTTTTCTTTATCTTTTCCGAACTCGTGCGTTCTCTTTCCCAACTGTCAAAAATGGCGAAACGACTTTGACACACTTTTTGTATTGCGCAACGTAGGTTTCGTATTACTAATACGACTAGCGCCATCTCTTGATCACAGTTGGAACTTAGTTGAGTTTGTGTTTTTATTATTTTACTAAATTTCTTCATTTTTTTCGCAACTGTATTAAAAATAGTTGTTCAGTACACGTGCGGAACCGTCATTGCAAAGAGTTCCGACTGTCAACCCTCACCTTCGGCTGCGCCTCGGCTCGGGTCGACATTTGTCGGAACTCTTTGCAATGACAGCCTTTCCGCACTTGTAATGAAATATACTATTTTGTATGTTTAGGTACAATCTTGCGAGACAGAATATTACAATCTAACGGTATTTACAATTTTGCAGTGATATAGGGAACGTGCACGAACTATAGGTGGCAGCACTAAATCGACAAAAGAGACACTATGCGGACAGTAGAGGAAACTTATTAAACTTGTCATCGTGCTTTCGGAAGGAAGATAATAATTGAAGAGATAGTTTTGTTTTCATAATTATGTAAATAAAACTATCTCCTCAATTAGATATATTATATTTTTGAATAGGTATGATAAAAGTTATAAGATATGGGTTCCGGTCTATCTATATCTAGGTATATACTTATAATAAAACTGTAGAGGTCAATTCTGTACATTGAATACAATACATTCAAAATTAATATTGGAGGATGAATGGTGATCGATACTGATGCCAAAAAAGCAATCAGTAAATTTTTTGTCTGTCTGTCTGTCTGTCTGTATGTGCACGTATGGGTCAAATACTAGTGAAGGGATTTTAAGCAAACTTGGTACGGTTGTAGTCCATACTCCTGGACAGGTTATATATAGGCTATATAATAATTATAATATCATTTATAATAATAAATATATAACGCTAAGACACATAGGAGCTTAGAGGTGACGATAAATTTGAAGCAAGTCGGATGAAAATGCGCTTTCGAGCTCTTATCCTCGTATACGTTTACTCAATCACGCAAAAACGGCTGAATGGATTTGGATGAAATTTGACGTGCACGTTGTCAGGGGTACAGAGAAGCACATAGGGTACTTTTTATCCCGGAATTCATGCGGGAACTCCGAAATTATCACGGGTGAAACCCCGAGGCACAGCTAGTCATCATCAATAATATAATAATTAATGATCGTCAGCGTGGCCAAAATATGTCAAAAGGTTTTTAAGCTTTTGAGGCCGGCCATGTACCTATTGGAGGTTGAAAAGATGAGGATGAGGAGGATGATCTAATGAAGAACATGAGGCTGTAAAAACTGGTAAAATTGTCGCACAAACTAAAATATCCAATGTTTACGATAAGAAAATAATCCTTACTAATATTATAAATGCGAAAGTGAGTTTTTGTTTGTTTACTTGTTTGTTACGCTTTTACGCCTGAACGGCATAACCGATCATCGTGATATTTTGCATACAAGTGTTCAGGAGGTTTATTTACTACTAGCTTTTCGGAATTCCTGAACTCCGGACTGTCCGGAACTTCAAACAGCTAATGGAAAATAAACCCCCTGAAAACTTGAATGCAAAATTTCACGATGATCGGTTGTGCCGTTTTATTTTTTGTTATTTTTTGTCGATGTATTGATAGTTGATACATCCAGAAATACAACAATGAATTGTGATTAGCTAGAATAATAATTTTCACTAGTAAAATTAATCCTGTTTACTTGTCATAAATGTGAATGGCAACTATCAATTGATTTGGATTGGCGACGCCAGTTGGCAGCACCGTCGTTGTGCACGTTCCCTATATTTATAATATTACTGGCAACCTCCTTTGTGAATTTATGTAGTTATAGGATACTTAGTACTATAGTATACTTCGCTCCGCTTACTGGACGACTAGACACTGCGACAATTATTATTAGACTAGCTCTGCCCCGCGGTTTCACCCGCGGTAATTTCGGAGTTCCCGTGGGAATTCTGGGATAAAAAGTACCCTACGTCCTTCTCTGTACCCCTGACAACGTGCATGCCAAATTTCATCCAAATTCGTTCAGCCGTTTTTGCGTGATTGAGTAACAAACATCCAAACATCCACACTTTCACATTTATAATATTAAGTAGGATATTATCCATGAAATATTTTTTAGAATCAGTTGAGTTTCAGCGGCAGGAACTCTCGTAAAAGTAGCTTAAGATATCTCTATAAAATCAAATCGGCCCAACCATTTTGGAGATAAGCTGAAACAATTTTAACATTTGGTTCTTTGTTATAAGAACCGTATTAGTTTCACAGGCATTTAGTAAAAAGCTGTTGTTTTGACATCAAAAACAGACACTTCAATTTAATTATGTATATGTATAGACGTATGCTTATGACAAGTGTAAAGCAATCTTTTTGACAGTTTTTATCGAATTTTTATATATCACTGTGACATAAATATAATTATTTTTTCTCTCCCATTTGCTCCCATTATAGATAATATTATATTCTCCTATCGATCGCTATTAAAGTAAAATATTTTAAAAGAGGAGGAGAAGAGGTAAACTACTTTGAAAATTCTAGCTGGACCAATTGTTTCAGTCGTGTTTGTCTTTAGATACCTAACTTGGAGTCAATTCTTAGAGATACACATTGAAATGTAACAAGCCACCACGGGACGGTGCCAAATAAGGATGTTCCGGAGCTTCGACTCCGACTCCGATAAGTTGAAACTTCCGATTTATATTCCAACTCCGGTTCGGATTCCGGCTCCCTCAGAGGCGTCTCTAGCCCGTGTAGCGCCCATGTGCGAACTTCACCCTGGCGCCCCCTAGTAAGTAAATATAAGAAGAGCTCCAGATGTTATACAAAATGTATGCAGAGTGCAGTTCATTCTAAGTTGGTCATTGAAAGTTGGTCATTGACAACGCGCGCGACGAGTGCGGCTCCGTAGCGAGCACGCACACCCTGCACCATAGGTAAAGACGCCTCTGCCGCCACTTTTCGACACTAATCGGAGGTTTATATGCATGTTGCGCAAACCCCCTCCCCACATGCTTCCCATCGTCGATTACGCTTTCATTAATAATGTAATACAGATGATTTACCTTCGGCTGATGATTAACACATCTCTCTTCTGTCATCACCTCCAACTTCAACTCCGATTCCGACTCCGAGGAGCCAAATTTAAACACTCCTACTCCGACTTCGGTTCAGATAAACTACCTCCGTAAGTAGGTCACCATGCCTACCCGCTAATCAAGAGGTTCCGGGTTCGATTCCCGATGGGGGTGGCCTTTGTCTGATAAACACAGGGTTCCATTTTCCCGTCTGGACGTGTTTATATATATAGTATAATAATTATAAATGTAACAATATGTAGTATATACCACGTTTGCTTGGTTTCTACGACACAAGCTTATAGCTTAGTGTGGGATCAAGTAGATCTGTGTGATGTGAAGTGGATTATTACCAATGTCCCTAGTGCAGAATACCTCTTAAACGCTCTCTTAAAAACCCTCTGGAGGTACAAAAATAATAACGGAACACTGTCTCGTGCAGGATTATTAAAAGTTCTACATCGAGTCCAATCTACGGGGTGGTATTAAATATAATTTAATTAACTTAGCAAAGTTCAATTTAATATCGATCGTAAAATCTAAAGTGTTGGCAGTAAAACTGAAAACATGACTTTGCTGACTCTGGACTAGCCAGTAAACATACAGTGTGTAATATCGACCATATTATCACTATTATCTTAGATTCACACTAGCTGTTTTCCCAAGGATCCACTCGTGCTGTGTTTGAAAGCGCGCTGACGTCATGTCGCGAGACCTACCTACGCTTTAAACCGTCATAACTTTTTCATTCCATGAACAGCGGCTCGTAAATTTCTGGATGTAAATTTCTTTTATATATAACTAGCTTTTGCCCGCGGTTTCACCTGCGTTAATTTGAGAGTTCCCGCGAGAACTGTATGAAATCCTTTCTAAGATAACTTTGTTTCTCCATAAATTAATTAGGTACCTACGTGAAAATTTTTACTTCATAAGTCACGTTATTTTTATGATTTCATGTTTAATCAGTAAGTCACTGACCTTTCGCTTTTATTGGTTTAATGTATACATATTAAAAAAAAGATTCGTTTATTTTGATTTTCGAGCGATAAGTAGAAATATTTTGTAGGCAACGGAAGTGACGCGTAAAATGAACGAGCATATTTTATACATGTATCACGCATTTTAAATTCTACGTTTCTATGTTGTAAGAAGTTCACAATCAATCGTTTTCATTAAAAACAACAAGAAACATTTCTTGATAGCATAATTAAACTATGTTCCTGAGTAATAAATTTGCTAAGTAGTTAAAATTCATTATTATGCATTTTAACTACATAAGTATTGCATTTTGTGCTTCCATATTTCTCTTCAACTTTAAACAATGCGGAGTTACGAAAGTTACTTGTAGCAACACTTTCCAGTGGAAGTAGGTACTATCATGTACTTAATTAGGTGGGTTACAAGTAAACAACAGTAACTAGTTTATCGTTCCCAGAAAACAGAGCAAAAGTTAAAATAAGGTAGGTAATAAAATGTAAATTGAAAGCTTATCGGTTGAGTAGTTAAGGCATGTAAGCGTATAAAAAAAAAACAAAAAAAAACTTTTTTTTTCTTTGTTTATTTGTGAAAATCCCCTAAACAATTGTCACTAATGCCCTAAAGAACGTCCTTTCGTGATACGAAGTTAATAAAGAATGGTGAAAAAAAAAACAGTCGAATTGAGAACCTCCTTTTTGGGAAGTCGGTTAAAAAAATGCGTCCGAAACTGATGGCTGACGCGTAACGATATTATATTGTACATTTTATTAACTAAATGAAATTCTAGCTTTATCAATATTTATTAAATATCAATTTCTTGTCTGGAATATGGTTCTGCAAATCATAGATCAAATCAAATAATATTCCCTGTTGCTACCAGAATAAGAATAAAAATAGATATATATAGGCGGTGTGTGAAATCTCCAAGCATTAATTACGTATTATTATTACTCTCGTACCTATTATTTAGTATAAGAATCTTTTTTTGTTCCTAATGAGTAATGAATTCTTTTTCATTACTCATACTCGGAAAGTAGGTCTGAAGTTGCCTGAGAAGCGTGTTGAAAGTAACACTTTTTAGCCCTAGGGAGAATCGCTTTCAACTGACAGCTGGATACTGCAGAAACTCAAGTTTTTTTTATGTCATAGGGGGCATACTTGCTGGCCAGTAGCACACCTAATGGTTGATTGATGTAAAATAAAATTCACTCATTTTTTTCTTTAGCTAATTCCTATTTTTATTTTGACTTTCCTTGCATTCGTAATGAAAAGCACAGTGTTATCCTCGGGAGAAAGACTTATTTAGTCCCTCGATCTATTGGCGCCCTCGCTACGCTCGGGCGTACTTTCACCCCTAGGATAACAATGTACTATTAATGATTGTTCATAACAATTTATCTTAGAACATATTCGGATCTTTAGTTAAGCGAAAGAGGAAACACAGACATTCTTTACTACTTTGCATGACGTTATGAGATCATGTCGGAACCAAAGTGAAATATCGAGTGATCAAGTATATACCTACAGTAATAGTGCTAGTATACTATTTTCAGCTACTTACTAGATTGATTTATGTCAATTGTTAATTTCTCTAATCATAATTATTTGCTCTCATTCAATAATATCACACAAACAAACCAAATTTTCCAATTTCATCAACACGAATAGAAGTTTATTTTGAAATGTGAAAATCTTTTATGGCTCTTAAAAATATACGACAGAATTTATATTTTATTCCCAGCTGTCTTGAGATTATTTTAAATCGACTAACATTATAAAACTTGAGGTCATAAAACTGCGTTATCCCGTTTAATACTTCGCCTACAGGATTAATGTGCTACCAACCGTCCTAGACATAAAAACGTTTTGCAAAGACTTTGTCTCCTTAATAATTTATTGCGGGTCCCTTCAGCGTAAGCCTTGGTCTTTTTTACTCGCTCCTTCTAATTGTTACGTGAAATGGAACTGAGTCTTTGTATCTGAAAACCTTTTTTTTTTTCGACTCTGCGACTGACGTTTTGTGTCTGTGGAAAAATATACCGTATCTCTTTGAGGGGTGCTCCTTTTTATGTATCGTTTCAAGAAGTGTTCTTTTCGAATTCTTTAAATGATAATAATACTTTTTCTACACAACATGTGCAATGTGCATGTCGTCGCGCGGTATATTGTGGAATACATCCGTTTAAAAACGGCTGGCATTTTCTATAATGCCATAGGAAGCATAGGTGTTCTTGCATCAGAAATCGATACTTTTTAAATCTGTTGTGGTCACTATAAAAATATCTAACATAGTTTAGCACGTGCTCCCGAATACCTACATTTTATGTTCTTGACATTGGCTGTTTGTAAACGGCCAGACTATACAACTTGACTGCGGCATGGACATTACGTCATGTACTTTTAGTTCCTCTTTCGTTTTCCATAGACTGAAATCAATTTTTATACGGCTTTTTATTTTATTGAATATTTAAGTCGCATGTTTGGTTTTTCGTCAGTTTAACCTGCATATCTAATCTTATATTCTCACACATTAATGATGCGATGAAGGTACCTATATTTATATCTTCTTTTTACTCAGCTTGATGCTAAATTTACATCGACAAAAAAATCCTAGGTATTTTATAAAAAGAAGAAGAAAATATTGTTATGTATAGAAATAAGGTAGGTATCCACTTGATTTGAATTTTGTTTGTAGGTTTTGGCAGGTAGGTACTCACTGGCAACAAAATAAAGTAACAAAGTGGGCATGAATAAATACTATTTGCCTTTCAACTTCCACGCGCCAACAATTCCAATTTCAAAAACAGACTCATCACAACTGTCATAAAGAACAACACAACTAAAAATTTGTGTTGCGCGGGAATTATTGGAATTCCTTTAAATTTCGAACGGGCCGCGCGCACTCTTGCTGGGGTAATTGAGTCACGTAGAATGAGAGCCAACTTTTATTGAGTCCGTCATGTTCCGGCCTCGATGCGCGACAAACTAAGAGTTTCCACCCGCTTTCAAAACTTATTCAGTGGAACCTACGGATTGACATTTATACGACCCATTGATCTGTATTAGATACGGTTAAGTAGTTAATGTGCTTATTCATTACACACAAATAAACCTAAAAAGGACATACCTGTTTTCCTTAATAAATAAATACATAAATTCCGTCCACTGTCCAGTATATTTTTGCAGATATATAGATAGATAGATATATTTTATTTTCTCTTTAAAAATTACATTTACATTTTATGTCAAAATTAAATAAATTCACTAAAGAGATTGTCAATATAATTAAAAGTTTGAAATAATACTTTTTGATAACACTATTAACGAAAAAATGTCAACTTACACCAAAATAAATAAGTAAATAGGTAAACAATTTATTTTTAAATAAAGTGTTACCTTAATAATAAATAATGTCATAAATACTCTTTTACAGAGTACAATGATTTATCCAATAAAAAGTTTTTCAGTCGGCGCACAAATGCCTCGTCCGAGGTTTCGTTCTTAATTTCCACCGCTCAGACGTCTGAGGTCCACCGGTAGTTTTTCGCATGGTGGTAGGGCGCTCTCTAGTGCCCGGCTGACTAGCTAGTAGCTACCACCTTCAAGTTGCAAATCTGTCGCCAAGCACCTAACGGTGTGTTCCGGCAGCCCCAAAGCCAGTTCCCGTCCCCATTCCAGGTCGGCAACGCACTTGCATGCCTTCTGGTGTTGCAGATGTCCATGGGCAGCGGTAATCACTTACCATCAGGTGTACCACTTGCCCGTTTGCTCCCTATGACATAAAAAAAATATAGCTTTCCCTTACAAACATAGAAACAGACAAAAACTGTCATCATTCACAAAAGATAAATAAATTATACCCTGACTTAAACGCGACAGTGGCGCTACTATCAAATAAAACACAAACGAAGCGTGGGTGACAAGCTAGTATTTGACATTATACAAAACGAAAACAAAAGAATAAATGTTGTCATAACATTACATACGTAATTTCGCCGTATTACCCTTGCTCGGTGATTCCATTGTAAACAGAATTTATGGTGTTTAACACGAAAAATTTTGCAACATTACACTGCAATTTTAAGGGGTAATGCTTCGGGTAATCACGTTCGGGGTGACGCGTGAATCACATTATTCACCCGGATTATATTGTGCGGTGTATTAGGCGAAAGCCGAGCCAGTCATTTGGGATCCGTATGCCTAATAACGAGATAAAATTTCTCATTTTGGTGCTACGGAGCGTAATATTGCGATGTGGACTTAGGTATATTGGAATATTAGTTATTTATGCAACTGTTGCATATAGTTAAGGTAACCTTATGAGGGATATTTTAAAGTAACTACGACTGAGAATTTCATAAATTTAATTATTTTCTAATAACACATGAATTTTTAATGCCCAGTTATTGTATAATCAGTTCCATGTATACCACTGAATTATATTCTTTTTTTAATTAATATTATATTATTTATATTAATTTAAGGTGAATTATAATGCCCAAACCATAGCGTCTAAGATGAGAAATTGGCTAAAAAAAACTTAATAAAAGAGTCTAAATAATATTCGTAGTAAACTGCCTTCAGGTGGTACCTAAGTTTTCTAAACCAACAATAATAATAATAATCCACCTCACAACACACAGATCTACTTGATTCCACACTAAGCTATAAGCTTGTGTATGTATTGTGCTTGTGCTATTACATATTATTACATATATTAGACTATAGATATATAACACGCCCAAACTGTAAAGTGGAACCCTGTGTTCTTCACACAAAGTCCATCGAACCCGGAACCTCTCGATTAGCGGGTAGGTATGGTGACCAACTGCACCACGTCGCCAATAAATGTATACATAACATAACGATTGACAAGAGAGTTCAAATTTACCTAAACCTACTGGTCAGCGGCTGGCGGCTGCAGAGTGGTGGCTAACAAGCTGCGTACCAAAGCTAACCAGGGTATATAAAGCTTCTTCAGTAGGTATATGACCATACTTTAAACAGACCTTAGAAAAATCTCTCTCATGTATATTCTAATTTCGTGGTGCAACCAAAATTGCCAAATCGCGCCTACCCTAATTACATATTTATGAACTCCACAAAATGTGAACTTGATGTGAACAAATCCTAAACATAAGAATTTTCTGTATCTTCTTTATTAGGATTTGTTTAATATAAACATATTTTGTTTTATACTTACTTACTAATAAATACGAAATATAATATTCTCCGCAGTGGACTTACTTAATGTTAATATTAAACAAAGAATTTGTAACTTTTTATATTGTTTCTTCAGAGTTTTCTTTGCTTTTATAAATTTCCTTTGCGTACAATAGCTGTGTGAGGCCGTTACTTGAGTTTCATTGAATTCTCAGTAGAGATACAACGAACAAACAAACAAACAAAGAGTAGTTATTTATTGAGCAGTGCAACGGACAACAATATTATCACAAGTAAGAAAATATGTCTTCGAATAATATTATTTCTTATTGCGAACTCGTTTTCAAACCTCGATCTAAGAAGCAAACACGAAGACCAGCTTTCCAACCCCCTCATAGAAACGTATGCTGTCGGGGGTTCGAAGTTCTTCACGCCTTTTAACATTAATTGTAGATACATGTAAATTACTAACTTTCAATTCCATGAATTTTATTCTTGTCCTTCATAATGGCGTCAATTCTGCCAATGACATAAGATTATTTTTTAACTTTTTCAACTATGGCGAAACACCAATAACAATGTTAGATGATTCCCAAGTTAAAACATAGTTCTCTCAAAAAACAATTTCCTTCTCAGGGTTTAAAATAACTGCTAAAAGACGACTGAAATAATGAAGACTAACGTGACACGTGTGTTTTCGGGACCTTCGGCTTTCACCCGTCAACAACCTTCAATGAGTCTATATTACAAAATTGCAATGATAGGCTATTTGACAAAATTTTTGTTTTTAGTCCTCCCTGTTGATTCATAAAATATTATTAGACATTTCTTTTTTCTTTTTTTCCGTTAGCAAAAAATAAAGGAGATACGTTGAGTCGAAATGTCGCGTGATGTCACAAACAGGTACACTTTTTACCTGCATATGACGTTACGAGCCCCCACTCCTAAACTTTAATGCGCCTTATCCTAATATATTTTCATTAATTTGAAAGAGCAAAATATACGTGTCTATTATGTTTTATTACCTAACTGACGGACTGAATAGAATTTAGAACAAAAAAATGTAGTCAAATAGCCTTGTAACTTTGTAACTCACGTATGAACTAAAACAACATCACAAAAAAATTAAACTAACCTTTCGTCATTCACACGTCATGATGTAAAAAATATTTTGGCACATAACGCTTTTTAGAATTAACATCCTGCAGCAAACCGCGTTAAGAAACTTCGTTCCAAAAAGTTGTTAAGGTTGAGTGAAGTGGCGGGGGGCGTGTTGATTCCCCTTCCCTTGAAAGGGGCGGAAAATAATAAATTTGATTTTGAAACGGTTTCATAAATATACATGAATGAAATATATTATTATACCTACATAAAATGTCTGGAAAATGAAAAAAAAAATCTCTCCGAGATAAAACTCACTTCAAAAGTAAACGGATAGAAATGGGAAGACCGGGGTTAAAGGATACCCGCTCGTCTCAATTCTGCAAAAGTTCTTATCAATATTGACATGGGTTAATACAATATGTACCTATACGAAGGTTCAAGTAACAAACGGCCATATTCTTTTTTTAACCTAAAACTTAAATTGCTTACACTTGTGATTTATTATTGTATTTCTATCACTTTGTTTATTGGCTAGCTGTTTGAAAACGGTCACAAATTCTATTTATTTAAGCAGCTCTTTTGTTTTAAGATTATGAAAATTATCATTGGTTTTTTATTGCCAGCGACTTTGGTGTAAGTGGTTTACTGCTTCGTCGGGTGTCAAGGGTTCGACTCCTGCATAAGGATATAAACATTTATTTGATGAACATAATATTTTGTGTTTACAAAAGATAGAACCATTATATTAGATTTTAGATTAGTTGTTGTTTGATAATTTCAGAGTACAATATTTGAAATGCAATAGGTACATAATAATAATCATAACACTCGCAGGTACCTATAACCTGATATACCTATTTAGTATTAAGACGAAATTAACATGCATGAAAATATATTTGTTTGCACAAGGAAGTCCTCGTTCACAAATCGATTGATTCACTTTTCTTGCGTATGAATTACTTATTATCGGTTCTCTGTACATCCCAATTCCGTAATCCGATTCCGAACTGAGTGAGTTTATGACAAAAAAAAAGTCATACGAAATGGAAAAAATACCTATCGCACTTCTCGCTTCAGATTGGGAAGAATCGGGAAATCAGGGACATATTCAACGTTGGGAAATACGTCGTGATTAGCATAAAGCTCATCAGCGGGGCTGCACGATCTAATCGTTCCGTTAAAGACATGATTTTTGCGACATAACAATGTTAAGTAACGTTTTTTTTTTTATGTCATAGGGGGCAAACGTGCAAGTGGTACACCTAATGGTAAGTGATTACCGCCGCCCATAGACATCTGCAGCACCAGAAGGCATGCAGGTGCGTTGCCGACCTGGAATGGGGATGGGAACTGGCTTTCAAGTGAGGCTGCCGGAACACACCGTTAGGTGCTTGGCGACAGATTTGCAACTTGAAGGTGGTAGCTAGCCAGCCGGGCACTAGACAGCGCCCTACCACCATACCACCATTTGGTTAGAAGAAGTATAACAATGTTAAATATGGGTTTTGTAATGCTGTGTCGGACAATAATTCTGGCAGTGGCAGTTTTTTATGAGCGCAATATGATATGACGTTGCGAAATGATTTCTTCGGTGTCTTCCAAGACACCCGGGAATGTGTTGTAAACTTTAGCACCATGGTTTGCAATTCAAAACTGTACAACGATACTAATTAATAGAATATACAGGTTGTCCCTTAAATCGACGTCAAGCAAGAACCAGGTGATAGGCAAAGACATAACAGCTGTTAACAGAAAAATATAAAAATCTTTGCTATGCCTATTTAAAAAAAAAGGACAGTCATTAAAAACTGACGATTGAAATAAATTTGAAAAATTTATTGGCAAAAACTTTTATTTTAAGCAGTAGTTTTCAGAAACACTATTCAGGATTACACGATAAGAAGAAAATTAAAAAAAAAACTTAAGGTTTGTAGCAAGAACCGTCGTATGGTTATATCATCATTAAATTATCATTACATTATAAATGGTATCATTACATATTATTATAGGTACATATCGTTATATTTCACTTCATTAAGCACAACACAGAAACTCACTCACTCAAAAATACATATTGACGCACACACGCAAGCTTACATGTATGTATGTGCGAACCTATGTATAGGTATAAAAACCTGTATGTATTTAGAATTAAATTATTATTATTATTTTTTTTTATTTCACTATCGGATATAGAGGAGCGGAGCCTCCCAACACAAGCAATTGCTGCTTAAAGGGAGACTCCAAACTTAGGTAATTTAACTGTAACTTGTTAAAGAAATAAAGATTTTTAATTTTTTTAATTTTTAATGGTGTAAATTTTTATAAATTTTAAAAATAATCTTTTTACGTTTTTCTAAGTTATGACTTAGCCTATCACCCGGTTCTGGCTTGACGTCTCTTTACGGGATACCCTGTTATACTATTTAATTTTCTTGAAACTGGCTAAAGTGAAAAAAGAAGTAATTATTGTATGAAAACGCTCTAGAATACTCTGGCATAATATTCAGGTCTCGATAAAAACATAATTTCAACATGTTTACTGAATATGAACAGAAATAAACAAGTTGTTGCTATTTACAACCGAGCAACTTTGTTCTGAGTGAGCTTGCAAACTCCGTTGCTGAAATTTGCGTAGATATGTTTGTAACATTAACGCAGTAAGTTTGTAAAAAGTTATGTACTTTGAGACACTCGTTTGGAAATTAACTTGTACCTACCTACTTTGATAATAATATGCTAGAACAATCACAGCAATACTTTCTTGTATTAATAATAATTCATTTATTTCAGGCAAAATAACCCATACAGTGATGATAAAATAGTAATAAAATAAATTGAATTAGATTCATCAAATAAAATAAAATTAATAAAAAATTAAAATTGAAATTAAATTCAATAAGCTAAATTAGACTAAATAAAAATTTCGTTGAATAAATTAAATAAACTAAATCAAATTAAATAAATAAAATTTCTGTATTAGGGGCGTACGGACCATGTAAAATGTTAGATAACATGTGTTGTCAAACACGTCCACATTATGTAGGTAACCTTGTTATTTAACATTACAACATAAAACAATACTGTGCACATTAGAATAACAATCCAATATAACAATGTTATATAACCATTGTCGTTTCTCGTTCTTCCGTGCTAACTGCTATTCTATCCACAATATCGTCGCCGAGAGGACGTTTTATGCGGCATTATGTTATTCTTTTAAATAACAAAAGGAAAAGTAAAAAAACTAACGTGCCCACATTATCTGAAACATGTTTTATAACAGTGTTTTATAGTCTATAGTCTGTACGCATCTTTATGTACCTAAATAGAGTTTATCTAAAATTTCCAACCAGCGTAAGGGTTAAAACAAGGGTTGACACTATAAACTTTCAACTTCTGCAGTACTTATACCTTCTACACTTCTTGCTCTTTTTGCCTAATACCTATCTCATTTTTTTTTATGTTAGCATCATATTACAGTTTGAAATTTTATTTTTCAAGTAGATAGGTATACACTCTGAAAAGTCTTTATAGGAGCTCTTAGCTTGCATTAAAAGAATCGACTCGCACCATCATAATACTTTTTTAAACTCACTTTTTAAGTTTTCCGTCGCTTCAAATATGAACTACGGCACTACTTAATACTTAACTCAGGCCGAAAGCTCTGGTACTACATACTTCATACAGGTAGTAAAAAAAAACATATGCGTGAAATTGAGAACCGCCTACTTTTTGGGAAATCGGTTAAAAATCAGAGAAAACTCAAGCAATTTTTAAAAAATGGAACGCATCGGATTAAGTTGTCTGAAAAACCTGCAGAGTTCCCAAAACACAAACAAATCGTTGGATACACCTACAAATGAGTTTCTGAGAAGTTTAATTTATGGGATTCTCACTCTTACGTCGGCGAAATAAAAGCTAAACCAGCAATAGGCTGAAAAAGAAAAACGTAGGCGAAAATCGTCAACCGAAAGAGTATCGTACAAAGCGAATTCATTCGTAGATAATTCGTGGAGAATAGATAGAGAGCGATCGGGAACAACGGCTTGATAAAATCAAATGACAATTCATAAGGAATTGGATGTTGTAATCATGTAAGTCATCCCTTTGGTTCTTTTTCTCGCCTTCCGTATATAAATGCGTATCTTTATTAATATAATGTGATTGTTACTTCTATAATGTTCTAGTATTTTACGTCCAGCTTTACTTTAACATAAAATAGAATAGAATAGAATAGAATAGAATAGAATAGAATAGAAAAAAGTTGATTTGATACCATAAAGATAAAATAAGTACAATCGTGAGACTTAAACTAGAATAGTTGGTACCAAAATGGCTACCACTCAGCATTATGCCGTGGCACTAAGTTCCACGACGCTGATTTTCAGTGGCGACCGTAGAAGGGACATCTAACATCGATGATATTATAAGTATTTAATATAATTGTTTAAAGAATGCTTTATACATACTTTTTTCTGCGTTTCGGAGATTCACCCGCGTGAGTTTCGGAATTCCCACAGAATCTCTTTATTTCAGAAAACTTTGCGGACGCAGGCAGAACAACCCGCCAAATAATCAAGGATACCGACGATATACGTACCTATATGGGTATAATATTAGTATAGACTAGCTGTGCCCCGCGGTTTCACCCGCGGTAATTGAGAATTCCGGGATAAAAAGTACCCAATGTACCCCTGACAACGTGCAAGCCAAATTTTATCCAAATCCGTTCAGCCGTTTTTGCGTGATTGAGTAATCGTATGCGAGGATAAGAGCTCGAAAGCGCATTTTCATCCGACTTGCTTCAAATTTATCGTCACTGCTCAGCTCCTATGTGTGTGTGCGTTATGTTATATAGCCTATAACCTGCCATGGACTGCAATCGTACCAAGTTTGGTTAAAATCCCTTCCGTAGTTTTTGACCCATGCATGCACATACAGACAGACAGACAGACAGACAAAAAGTTTACTGATTGTATTTTTGGCATCAATATCGATCACCATTCATCCTCCAATATTAATTTTATATATATATATATATTCAATGTACAGAATTGACCTCTCTACAGTTTTATTATAAGTATAGATATAGATCTTTACCCAATATATGGCCTAACAAAACATGACATAATATTATTTTTGTGGATAGCAGCAACAAATTTGCGGTGTTAATGCGTTTACCTTGTAACCACCCCGGAGGCATTAGCCCCGCCCGGAAGGAATAACATTGGACCGAAGTTCCGGCCGGCGCATCGCTAGCTAGTGGCTCTGTCAACAGCACGCAACACTAAAATACACGTACATATATACGGCGATTGAATTTCCTTCCTCTCTCACGTATCTATTACATCAAGTTATAATAGGCTATTTGACTAATTTTTTTAGTCCGTCTTGCAGATTAATAAAAAATATTGGACACGTTTTTTTTACGTAGGTAATCAAAAAATAACAGCGATACATTGAGTTGAAATTACGCGTGACGTCACTTACCAGTGCAGTTTGCATGGCGGTTTGTAGCGGTTAGTGACGTCACGAGCCCCTACCCTAAAATTTAATGCGCTTTATGTGTGTCTAATGTCTAATGGTTTTTAATTTTCTAACTGACGGACTAATTCAATAGTCGTCAATATTTCTATTATATCCATTTATAATGTATTCGTGTATCCATGTATTTGTTTTCTTTCGCTACCTAATAGCCTTTCGTTCTAATTAAACAAAGTTTGGTGAGTCGCCAAAATATACGGATGTATAAATTTTGATTGTAGGTATGCCACTAATTTTTCAAAAGTAAACTTCTTCGGGACGTTGAAAGTAAAACTTCAACAGGCAACGGAAGTGACGCGCATCAATGTAACGGAAATGACGCATATGAAGTCAACAAAAGCGATACACATAAAATGGGCAACATGCACAACATTATTTAGTTACAAGAACGAATAACTTGTCAAAATATTATAGCACGTGTGCTAAAATTTTTTACCCTTTTTTTATTTAAGATACCTACAAAGTACAAAGAAATATCTTGAAATTTGTTCTTTTTTACATTAAAATCACACAATCTAAGTATAGCTAAAATAGAATTTACGATGAATGTGTCAAAGTCAGAAATTAATCAGGCAATTTATGATCCAATTAAAGGTTAAGCTCTTCAGAATGAATATGACGTTCCCTGATTTAATGGACCCGGGCATTTAGCGAAGTTCGGGTCGATTTGTACTTAGGGGTTGAAGGGATGATTGAGACCGGCTTCAGCAGCTTAGACTTTCTTGTACCGTTAACGTTAGTATCTATAACCATAACCAAATAATATGGTAGGGATATTATAAATGTTAATGTGAGTATGTTTGTTTATTACGTTTTCTAGCCTTAACTATTAAACCGAATTTAAAGAAAGAAAGAAAATTTCGTGAAATTTTGCATTATATGGACATAGATAAGCAACACTGGAGAAATTTTTTTAAATCGTGTTTTAAAATTAGGAGCGCCATTTTGTATGAAAATTTTTTATGTTCAATATTTAGTTACATATTTAAGCAATGTAATAAGGTAAACATATAATTAAAAAACGTTCCCTAACTCTCAATAAATCGTTCTGAATCAATAACTTAAGTTTGTGGGTTAACATGTTATTGCTTATCTGCGTCCATATGTTGTCTGGTGTATAGAGAAGGACAGGACTTTTATCTCGGAATTCTCGTGGGAACTCCAAAGTTAACGCTATACGGGTAACAGCTAGTATTAAATATAATGCGAAAAGTTTGTTGGTTTGTCGGAGTTACTAAATTGATTCTAAAAAATCTTTTATCTAAGCTAGAGTAACCCTGAACTTTTACATTGCTCACGATTTTTTCGATTATCGTTTGACGGTAGAAATCGAATCCACGAAGTCCAATTATACTCGCACAGTCAACACCTAAGGAGGCGATATTATTCATCACAGGTATAGTTTATCGTTTCTGAATATTAATTCCACGTTCTCAACCGGATAGCCCACGCCGAACGTCCAATGGCGTCAAATTAACCGGAAAAGCGGGTAAAAGCGACATTTTTCCGCAAGACTGCCACTAAAAGACGACAGGTTTCGTAATGAGACTGAAATCTTTCAAGTTTTACTCGTTTAATATTTTTCCATCGAGCTATGAAGCTGTAGAGACACCTGTGTCTCGAGGGATTTTTCCTAGCTCAAATCTTACGGTTGCACTTTTCGTGTTGCTTTTGAAGAAATGGAATTAAAAAAGTCTTTCGATGTCTCGTCGGCATGAACTTCTTGAATCCTCCTTCCTTATTAACTACAATACGAACTATCCCAGTCAAGGTCCTATCTATTTATTTGCTTACTAGCTGTGCCCCGCGGTTTCACCCGCGTTAATTTCGGAGTTCCCGCGGGAATCCCGGGATAAGTACCCTATGTCCTTCTCTGTACCCCTGACAACGTGCATGCCAAATTTCATGTAAATCCGTTCAGCCGTTTTTGCGTGATTGAGTAAGTATGCGAGGATAGAACTCAAAAGCACATTTTCATCGGACTTACTTCAAATGTATCATCACTGGTCAGTTCCTATGTGTCTTAGCGTTATGTTATATAGCCTATAACCTGCCCAGGAGTATGAACTACCACTGATTGGTTTGAATTCGGTGCCAAGCCCGCTTGTGTCTGCCCACTTGGGTTGCTCTTCTCACGACAAGCTCGTGGCGGGAGTGGACTTAGCCCATTACATCTACTCCATATTTGGCTTGTCACCGACTTCAAACCGATCAGTAGTAGCACAAACCAATAACAATATTACGTGTATTTTTGTCTTTTGGATTAAATCGGTATTTTGTTATTTTTAGCTTTTTAGTTTTTTAATTTTTTTGTTAAAATTTTGTTTTTTTCTCGCTTTCCAGAGAATTGGCTGTCAATGCCCAAATCGCTATAGGTGTACCTATAATTTTTGAAGAGTCCCTTCGATTTCTCCAAGATCCCATCATCAGATCCCGACTTGGTGGCAATGGGACCTAAGTTGGAGTATACCCTTTCAAACAAAAAAAGAATTTTCCAAATCGGTCCAACCGTCTTCGAGTAATCGCGTAACAAACATATAACAAAAAAAAAAACAACATTCAGAAGAATTGAGAACCTCCTCCTTTTTGGGAAGTCGGTTAAAAATACTTATTAATGACGTAGGTATGCAACTTAATTTGAAGTTGCTCATATTTGCATTTTACATTTATTTTATATGAGTTAATACCAGTATAATTCAAGTTAATAGCTACAAAATAGCGTACGAAAGCACATCGCTATGGTATACCTCGGTTAACAAATAGTAGCTTGTACAACAAGTAAAGTAAGAGGTTGCTATATACTTAGGGTTGCCACTGGATATGTCGCAACCTACAATATCTAACTACACTTTACTTTTACACACAAGAATATCTACCTACCAAATTTTATTCTATCTTGGTTAACATCAGGTAGGTATGTAGATATTTTTAAGTGTAAAAGTGAAGTAGTAGTAGCAATTCTGAAATAATCACACAGATATAGGTATTTAATTTCGATTTTATCAAACTCTTATTCGTCTGGAGAGAATAGAATAGAATAGAATAGAATACACTTTATTGTACACCAAAATAATGTTACATTGTGTTAACAAAAACTTATAACTAAAGGCATACAAAAGGCGGTCTTATCGCTTTACTAGCGATCTCTTCCAGACAACCTTTGGGTGGACAGGACAACTACAGAAAATTTATATGTTGATAGGTAGAATAGGAATCATAAAATAATACAAAATATGCACATAGAACATAAATATAAAAAAATAAAAATAGTCTACATACGTAGCTTCCATGATCAAATAAATAGACTCTTGAAAATTTAAATTGACTAAAAAACATCGTTTAATTTGGTTGTAATGTAAACGTATCCATTGGACGAATTTTAATGTTCTGGGAAAGGTAGTGCTATCAAATTGGACGAAGGTCCCATATTATTTCGGTATCAGTGACAACCCTATACAGGTATAACGTTGGGGTCAGAAGTTTAACGCAATTTGTTTGGACTGAGTAATACACGGCGCTTCGGGCGCAGTTCTCCGACGATGATCCAACTAGTGTTGCTGCTGTCTTAAGGGATGAAGAGAAAGCGGAAGGCACGACGGACAGTACATCTATCTGTTTAATAAACATAATATAATCTAATATAGTCTGTGCGTCTGTATATATAGATCTGATTGTGATGGATATTACTTTTGATGTTATAAAAAAATAGCTTTTTTGTATATAACCTACCTACTTTGTTTGTCAAAGTGGATGTGCACGCACCTTATAGAATTTAAAAAGCTTATATAAATGAAACTTGGTTTGTTTTTATGTCATAAGGGGCAAACGGGCAGGTAGGACATCTGATGGTAAGTGATTGCCGCCGCCCATGGACATCTGCAACACTAGAAGGCTTGCAGGTGCGTTGCCGACCTGGAATGGGGATGGAAACTAGCTTTCAAGTGGGGCTGCCGGAACACACCGTTAAGTGCTTGGCGACAGATTTATCTATCTATACTATAATAAAAGAGTTGAATTCGCGATTATGTACATTGAGTATTTTTATCTAAAATTGAGAGAGGTGATAAATGAAGAGTAACCAAGCCCAAAAAAAAGTTTTTAAAATTCTTTTCTGTCTGTCTGTCTGTCTGTTCGCAATAATCTGCGCATCTACTGAACTGATTGTCATGCGGTTTTCACTGGTAGATTAAGCTTAGCCTGGAGCTACATATAGGCTTTGTTCCATTGAAATCGAATGTCGGGAAAAAAAGTTGTTGTATAAAAACCTTTCATGCGGGTGAAACTGCGGGGCACAGCTAGTCTTTAATAAATTCGTCATAGCTTATTTATTCTTACAGAAAACGTCAAATGTTATTTGTATGTAGAGCGCAGGATTGCTAAAATTTTTATTCTATTTTTATTCTATGCACTAAGTATTTTTAAATTACTTAAAAAATTGGAGAATATGCTCGATTTATCTGATTTTTCAATATCTCTATCAGTCACAAACTGATTTTTGTAATTACTTAGTTTATCAATTAAAAGTGTTTACTTCCCATTGTTGTAACATGAAAATTTGGAATCGTTTTAAAATTTTCCTTCTTAATTTTTCTTCTTACAGAAGTGAAGTTCATAAAGACTACGAAAGTGAATGCATGAAGTCAACGGAAGTGACGCGCATGAAATCAACGGAAGTGACGCGCATGAAATCCACGGAAGTGACGCGCATGAAGTGAACAACCAGCGCAATATTTATTTCATATCTCTCAGCCAATAGGTAGATATAACTTACGAGTAAAAAAAAATAACAAACATTTATTACAATAGGTATAGCCTGTTACTTGTGCTCACCCATTTACCTAAGCTTCTCCAAGCCTGAAATTAAATCGGCCGTGTGATTTACATTTTAATATGGTGAGGGACTCACCTGACGTAAAATCAAATTTATGGTATTGACGGTACGGCATTAGCCTCTCATTCGATCGTAAACCGTGTACCTACCAGCATCGTTAGCCTATCAGGCGAATTTTTATGTTGATGAAATTAGCTGATCCAGTCCATTTTGTTTAAGGTAAAGGGGATTGAACGTTGTTTACCGTGTTTTCGTAACAACAACCACTAAATAAACACTTGAAATTCATTACAAAAATTAAAGGTTACGTCTCTATTTATGATATTGTGTATTTATCTAATTTGTATTCTATTTACGTATGTATGGTATCTATTATTTAATTATACTGTTAACTAATTATCATGTATCTATGTATCTATTTTTCTGCTTCGCTGCGCCGCACTCTGGGACGCTCGTGGGACTGCTGGCGCTGACTGAAAACCAGCGCTGAGGGTTCCCATCCTCAGCATATGCTGAGTCAGCTGCCATTTGCAGCAGCAGAGACACACCGCGACCAAAACCAGCCAACCAATATCTTTTTTCTTTTTAAGTTTAGTTTGTAATGAATTTGTTTGTGTTTTTGTTATTAAGTTTTGTGTGTGTGTGTCTGTTGCGCAATAAAAAAAATATTCTATTCTATTCTATTCTATAGTATTATATTATCTGTGGTTATGTTAAAGACAAAATCCTTATTAGATAGGTAAAGGTTTGAATATCTGTGTCGTAACTTAATTGCGGCCCTGTCGGAAGAGCAGCGCTTCATTATGTTCTGCCCCACAGACAATGAAGCATATATGCTGAGACAGCGGCCGATTGACCCCAACACAGCACAGCCTTCTTTCTCCTTCACGTTTTCTGTAAAAAATATTTTAAATATTATGTTTATTTTAATCTCTTGAAGTATCGCATTATAAAAATCTCATCTACTCCAGACGTTTATTTACTTAAAAGGAGCTATTTTACTTTTTATTAATGGCTTGAATATTTTTTAACATTGCTGTACATACTTAGTGATGTATACTCGTGTATGTTATCTAATTACCTAAGGTTAATTTGTTTGTTTCTTTCTTTATTTCAACTTGTTTCTTTATTTGCCAGTTCAAAAGATTTTTACATATTATTATGTATTTTATGTCAGAAAAACATACCTATCCTGTAAAGTGTAGATTTAGTTTACTTTATAGTATCTACCAATTTTTTTTATTAAATATTAGATTACCTACATAACTTGTGAATAGAAATGGACACAAACCAACCTTATTATGAATGTTATTAAAAAGCATTCGTATTTTTATTTCTAAAGAACTCCTTCTTCAATATAAATTAACCTAAATATTACTTATTGAATTTGAATTTGACGCCTGAACAACTGAAGCCATGCAACGACAAAAGCTTGTTATCGCATGCTTATATTCGAATTCTGGTATCCAGTTCATTTCATGTCATTCAAATTTGGCGAACGAAACGAGGAATGTCATTCGATTCAAAGATTCGTGGGCGAAAAGAATAAAAGCGAAGCGAGCGCCACACTTCAAGAAGAATTATGATCCGACATTACTTGGGCCGTATCTGCGTCACTAAATAAACTATCCGCCATCACAGGAACGAGAATTTAAGTCTGCGTCGAATGCTCTAAACGAGCATTCGTCTCGTCAAAATGCGAGGGTTGTTATTCTGTGAGGTGTAGGCACCTCACGGAATAACAACCCTCGCATTATTCATAAGGATATTTATTTGAATTGCTCTCTTTACCTTGCTGTTGTCGTTTGCTTTTTTTTCTACTTTTTGCAACATTATCTGCGCAGTGTGCATGAACCATTAAATAAACAGAAAGATTGTGATTGTGTTTGTTTTCAACACTGGCTTGTCTAAATTAAGGTTTTTTTAGGCTTTGTCATGTTTTCTTTTTAAATTATGTTTTGTTGATCTCAGATAAAAACTAATCTGAGAATAATATATGGGCACGCTTCCAGCTGTGGAGGACCTAGGGCAATTTTTTTATTTGTAAATATAGTTTTTATTTTACGCATATTTATTGTTTGAATATATTTTCAATGTAATTAGGTAAGTATGTGTAGATACTAGATATCTAATACCTATAGCTTTGATTAATTAATTGTTAATTATGAAATGTTTACCCTGAGTACGTGCTCTATAGAACTTATTAGTGTGGAAAAATAAGTTAATAATATATCTGAGAATGAGTTCCAAAATTGAACAAGTTTTGTATGAATTGTAAAAAAGAAATATTTATGACGTGTTTATTTGTCGATTGTAAATTGCAGCAACAGTTACCTATATTAACATATAAGTTATTGATTCTAATGAAATATAGCTGTTGGAAGAAAACTGTGTATTGGTAATTCTTTTATCAATTAAAAAAATATTATATTTATACACATATCTAACTGTATTTTTGACAGATTTTCGTATCAATGTGCTTAATATGATTGACGTTATTTGTGCACTCCGACAAAATATGTGACTTGGCCGTTACGTTACTACAAGAACCTTTGTGTAACAGAAAAGTAATTAATAGTACGGACCGCCAAGAGGGGATTTGTGGATTAGCTAAAGCGCGTCAGATGAACATAAGGGGGGTACCTTGCACCATGTTGAGTACCTCCACCAAATATAGGCCCTCTACACTGGTGGGTGCGTCTAGAATAACCGATCAGATTAGTAAAAAAAAATCGATAACTCGAAATACTCGAGCGCGTCAGTTTAAGATATGGTGGGTTAATTACATAGTGAGAAGTATGTATATGAATAATCTGACCATTTGAACGTGACGTAATAGTTAGAGGATCACAAACTTGCAAAAAAAAAAACGCAACTTCGACATTCTCGAGCGCAGTTGATTTATTTTTTATTTTTTATTTTAAAGTAAATAACTCAAGGATAGCGGGAAAAATATAATCTGCCGATTTTCATAAGCCGAAGAAACAAAAATCGTCTTCGAATCGAACGAGCAGCTGCAGTGAAACATGTACCTATTCATATCTCTGTCTTTCTTTCCCTTTTACTTTTTCTCTATCTCTCACTCTCTCGCACCGTCCTCACACTACTTTCCGTCGCCATAACGTCATCACAGTATATCACGGCGCTAAACGTGTCGAATTATAACTTTTTTGGTCGGTTAAAATATATATTAAAATAAGTTAAGGTAAGTATTACATCAAACTATAGGTTCCCCTTTCACTTTAATGTAATTATATATATATATTATATAATAAAGCTCATCACAAAACAACGCGTTCATGTTATTATATGTAAAACGCTCTGGCTTGTTTGTGCTTTAAAGTTAGTTTTGTGAATAATATTTTGTGAGCTTTTACATATTTCATAGAAATATAAAGTGTGTTTTTTGTGAACAAGAAATAGCTCATAAAGTTATTAAACTTACGTCAGAAATAAAAAAAAATTAAAAATAAATCATAATTTTTGTTTCTAGCAGTCAGATTAATAATATCCCTCAAAATTATTGTCAGATTTTAAGCCAACGTAACTTGGACTGCAAGCTGAACCATCTGTAAAATAATCTGACACGCTCGAGTATTTCAAAATTGAGATTTTTTTTGCATTTTCAAAAATTCGCTACTACCTTGCGTCACCTCCAAATCGGCAGATTTTCGAAGGGGTGCATTTTTAAGGCTCACTTAACATCCCCTTTGAATATCTGACGCGCTCGAGTAAATTTTTTTTTTTCATTTTCTCCCCTTCCGGATGGCCACCCCCACCACGCAAATCGGCAGATGAGTATCTAAACTACAATATCTGACGCGCTCGAGTATATCCATTTTACTATTTTTTTTTACATTTTTGAAAGCCTGTAGAAGCTAAACCCACCGGTGAATGAAAAAATATCATATAACCTTATTTTGTTTATATCTCCTAATCTTCAAAACCCAATAGGTCCCAACGACGCTCGAGTGACTCCCGAATTAGCATCGGTATCTCCCGTACTATAACAGTGGATAAATTTTTCACCCTCCGCTCATGTTAATGGAGTGAAATGGCCAAGCCACATATTCTGACCAAGGTGTAAGGTTTGAGAAGTTAGGCCTTGTAGAGTTTGGGTGTGTAGAGTTATGAGCTTGGCTCTACATGAGATCTGATAACTTTTTGACAGCGCCTGTCATATGAACTCGTCTTGGCATCATTTTACATGAAAATGTTTTTGGTGGGATAGTTTTATTCTGATACATTACTTTTTAAATATGAAACCACAGCTAGTAAATTATAAAATCTTACACAGATCCCACTAATATTATAAATGTGAAAGTGTGGATGTTTGTATGTTTGTTACTCAATCACGCAAAAACGGGTGAACGGATTTGGATAAAATTTGGCATGTACGTTGTCAAGGGTACAGAAAAGGAAACAGGGTACTTTTTATCCCGGAATTCCCGCGGGAACTCCGAAATTATCGTGGGTGAAACCGCGGGGCACAGCTAGTACTATATAGATACTTATACCATACATTCCTTCCTTACATATTATAAAAATACTCCTTCGCCGCATCTGTCTGTCTGTTCGTTTGCGATAAACTCAAAGACTATACTGAAAGCCCTGAAAGGGTTTTCATGCGGTTTTCACCAATAGATAGAGGTATACATGAAGAAGATTTGTACTTATAGTTTATCCTGGAATTCCAGCGGGAAATCCAAAATTATCGCCGATGAAACCGCGGGGGACAGCTATTAATAAAGCGAGTCTCCTGCACCATAGTTGCAGTCGTCACAATTATTGTGTGGTAAGTCCTTTTTATCCTTTTTATTACTTTCTATAATTTTTCTTTCTTTATATAACAACGTGCTAATTTGTAAAAAAAAACAACGTATTTAATGTCACTTGCCGCCAACGTGTGCCTAGTCCGAATTGAAATTCGATTCGCAAAAATAACTGTACACTCACAGCTCCGGAAGCCGCCGGCGATGGCGCCACCTACGTCCGGCCGGTCGACACGTTCCCAATACCCCGGATTACCTCTCAAACAACCTTCTCCTCCTCCTCCAACCTGTAAAATGTTTTTATTTTTTACTTCACACAAAATACTAATTAATAATGATGAATACCGTCGAGTAGATTTCGGGCATGCAACGATTTTATATCCGAGTAAAGCTTTATATTGTCTTATTTTTATTTTTTTTCCACTAATGGGTCGGATACTATGTGCTCTAGAACATTTTCCTTAAGTATTGTTACCTACATACAGTAGTAGTATGCATATATCATGTTTGCTTGGTTTCCATGGCACAAGTCTCTATGTCCTTTATGTGTATGCAAAATTTCATGATGATCGGCTGAGCCTTTAAGGCGTGAAAGCGAAACAAACAACTCAAACTCACTTTCGCATTTATAATATTACTAAGGATTAATGCTGAAATGATGAAACTGACGGTAATGGGCATGTTGACTAATTTTTATTTTTTAGTCCGTCTTGTAGATTATTAAAAAATATTGGACACATTTTTTCTTTTTTTACGTAATCAAAAAATAACGGCGATATATTGAGTTGAAATTTCGCGTGACGTCACTATTCTGACAGTTTGTATTTTGCGGTTAGTGACGTCACGACCTCCTCATTCTAAACTTTAATGCGCTTTATCTCTGTATATTTTAATTTATTTAAAAAAGCAAAAAATACGTGTCTATTGTTTTTTTATTTTCTAACTGACGGACTAATTAGAATTTTGATTTTCAAAAGTAGTCAACATCCCTATTTATAGTTCTAAGAACCTGCTGACGATTATAAGTGATTGTAACAACCAATCCTAAGTAATAAACAGCTTTTGAATTTTAAATTTTTTGTAACGTGACGATGGCTAAATGTATAATAGGTACAATATAGCTATGCTCGAAAATCCACAGCGAAAAGAAAACCTCGCGTTTAATTTCATTAATAAAGAAAATGAACTTAAAAAAATCCCTTTGAACTTTTATTAAAATGCAAATTTTACAAAGAACTAAGATATAAGGTATACGTAAATAAATTAAAAAACAAAAAAATATCTACAGCCAGTGAAAAAAAGCATTTGTATTCAAACCCACATCGGCGTGCAAAATGTTACCAATAATTTTGAGAGAGGAATCGTGAGTACAACTCAATCGCAACTGTGCCATTGAACAATCAACTCTCAATCGTTTCTCACAAAGTTGAGATTTGGTATGCCTCACTTGGAAACAAGAGCCGTATTGCAAAATCATGAGGATATCCTTATTGAACGACACATATGGACCGTAAAAAGATAAAAGATGCTTACCGGGGGTTAGCCCTCGCGTTTTTATTCTCTCATTCGATAAAGTACCTGTGTTATTATCATTTTGTACTGTTTGCCGAAGCGCCTAGGTAAAATGTATTCAAGGTTAGGTCAGCAAAGGGGACACTAAACCCAATTGGTACAAAAGTGTGCGTAATTTTCTTAGATTACAAAATAGATAAATAAGCAATATATACTAAACCAAAAGTTTTACATAACAATCAAATGCATAGGTACTTCAAATAAAAATTATGAAATGAATGCGTCTAACAAAGATATTCTTCTACCTTTACGCTCCGTTTTTTAGGTAAAACTTAATATCCGAGGTTGTGACAAAATGAAAACTCATTACACAAAACGGAAACCAGATTGCAAGTTTCCTTCACGCATATACAGAGCATTTTCATCCTCTTTCGCCAGCGTCAAAAGTGAGTTCACAAACTCTAACATTATTATCTGAGATCTAATTAAACAAATAAAAAAAAAATATCATTTATACCTGTATTTGATTTGATGTGTATTGAAATGGAAATTAATTGAAAATCAATTTTCTTAGGAAAAAACCAAAATTTTACGTTAATTTTCTTGCTGGTGTACCTACCTACTTAAGTTGTATACGTAAAGGCAGCAGGTACCAAGCTGTTAGCCACTTCGCTTGGCACCACCTTCCTGACTAACCTTGTTAAAGTAAACAAAATAAACTTGATTTGATACGTAAGCTATAAAAGCACGGTTCTAGAGGGAATGTTTAAACCATGATTCACCCATGCCCGTAATTAAATTTATTTTTTTACGAGCTGTTCCCCGCGGTTTCGCCCGCGATAATTTCGGAATTTCTGCGGGAATTCCGGAAGAGATAATTAGGCAACTTTTATATAAGTACATACCTATGTAGTAGGAAAGGATTTACCATGGTTTTAAAATCAAGGATCAGTAGGTATACTTCTGTTCCTTAATGAGTAGGATTATATTATAATAATCCGGTAACAATTCCTACAAATTGCAGACTAAACCCGCTGACAAACATAACTACGGGTGAAAGTTAAGGCTGAAAGCGTCACAAACAAACACCCATTCACATTTAAACCATAAATTAAGATTTAATGTTATTTTTCTCGTCGATTATCCGAAAAAAAAAACAAAACGACAAAGAGTTTCCTGGTTTTTTGTCTTTTTTTATTTCGCCTTTGGAAAACCCGTATTTGCCCGGGATAATCCGGCCGCCCGGCTCACAGGCTCACACACCAATAAATTCATAAGGATTCCAAAACTCGTCCGCACTAACTGCGCCGAACCAATAACCCGTCCCGTTGCCGGCTTGATTTACGTCACTGGCATGTGACGTCACCAAGTTACGTCGACTCAAAGTGTCATTGTGTTTTAGGGAGACCCCTCTTTCGAGATTTATGAGGCACGGAAAGAGGAGAGGTTGAAGATTCTCTACTGTGTATTATCTATTGCTGTCTCGCGTCTGTGATGTTTGTCTATTAGGGGTCGAGTACGTTAAATAGGACGAAGGCCTTTTGCACATTTTAGGAAATTTTCTTGTAAGACAAAATAACTCCTTAGGCTATAAGAAAAAAATCATGTATGGTCTCATATAACAATCAAAGCGACTGGATGTCTTATACTTAAGACATTTCTTATAAAACACAAGAATAATTTCTTATCTACATATTATGCAACAAGCGAAAGTGGTTCGCTAGTGGATAGACTATACTAGCTTTCCCCTCCGCGGAGTTCCCTCGGGAACTCATTGCAACGGGATGATAAACACACTGCCCGATATCAACACTTAAATTATTCGTATACCGTAACTATATCTACTAGGATCGGTTCAGTAGCTCCAGAGGTTACCCACTACAAATAAACAAATCTTCACTAAGTAATTTTGTTATTGTGAAGTTTATATATTAAAAATAGATTATACTCTACATTATTGCTCCTTTATGTAATATGTATTTTATGTATATATTTAGTGTATTATATTGTATCAGTCGTCTGTAGTTTAACCCAAATTAACTATTTTATTTTATCATTAACTAGCTGTTCCCCGCGGTTTCACACGCGTGAGTTGCGGAATTCTCGCTGGAACTCCAAAGTAGCCTAATGTATTCCTTATAAAATCAGCTAATTATGAGTGAAAGTCCCGTCAATATGGGTCCAACCGTTTCGGAGATTCACCCGCGTGAGTTTCGGAATTCCCGCAGGAACTCCAAACTTATTTTATATAAACCTTGTCCTGACAATAACGAACACAAAAAAAAAAAACAATTATCCAGTTTGGTTCAGTTGTTTGGAAGTTATGCGCTTAGCAACACATTTGGCGATTTATTTTTATTATATAGATATTCCATAAAGGCATGTATTATTAAATTTGTGAAACTGTATTGGCGAATGTTAGAGTATAAAAACATACCTATTAAAATTTAATGCCTGACATAAACGCTTAAGCGTTATTTTCATCCAACCACATATTATGTATTTTTATACTATTTATCGTTTTTATCTATTTATTTATTTACTAGAACGAAAAATATGATGTATTCACAATAAAATATTTTTATCACAATTAACCCAGTTTCATCAACTCTTACTTACCGCCGCACTCAGAGTCGACTTTAATGATTACTCAGTTAAGTACAGATTTTAAAAACAAAACTGCCGCAATCAGACAAGTTTCATAAATTAATGTTAATTGGCATTTAACTAATTAAGTTACATCTCATTAAATGCCAATTAACATATATTTACTGAACGTCTCTGATTGCGGCAGTTTTGTTTTAAAAATCTTTACTTAACTAAGTAATCATTAAAGTCGACTCTGAGTGGTAATCATTAAAGTCGACTCTGAGTGCGGCAGTTAGACTATATTTTTGTGAAAACCCTTTTGTATTTGTACCTATATTTATTACATATACCTGCCTACCTAGCTAACAATCTAAAAGAATAGGAGACATTGATTTACTACTAGCTGTTCCCCGCGGTTTCACCCGCGTTAATTTCGAGATAAAAGTGTCCTTTGTCTTTGTGTACCCCTGAAGACTCGTATGCAAAATTTCATCGGTCGTAATCGGTTGTTCCGCACCAAAAAGTAGGTATATAATAATTAAATTGTAGCGAGAAATTGGGCTAAACGCATACAACATTGAGCCGCGTCGTTGGTCACAATTAATAGAATAGGCTCATCTATATAAATAAGAAAAAATAAATTTAGGCGACTCTATGAGTGATACAGAAGCCAAAAATACCGTTTTTAGAATTTTTTGTCTGTCTGTCTGTCTGTCTGTCTGTCTGTGTGTTTGTATTCGTGCTACGCAAAAACTGCTGCACTAAATGCGGTTTTTTCTGTTTTATTGCTACATGCAAATTTGGCACGGGTACATACCTAGGGTAATTTTTATCCCGGAATTCCCGCGGAAACTCCGAAATTACCACGGGGACACCGCGGAGCACAGCTAGTGTGTAATAAAAACTTTATTTAGGGTACGAGCTGTGCTTTTCTTCTCGATGCCAATGGAGACTATTTGCCGAATATCTATCCATTTTCTTTAAACGAGCAATATAAACGGAAACGGCTGCAACGATTTTCATTAAATTTTGTATGCAGGGGGTTTCGGGGGCGATTAATCGATCTAGTGAGGTTTAATTTTTAGGAAACGTCGTTTTATGCGTGTTTTCAGATAGTGAAAAATGAGTGTTTTGTACTGCTTTTCTACTTAACAACAGATGGCGCTATAAGCAACTTTCTTCAGGAGAAGTTATCACAACGAGCGAACTATATCGACAACAGCCGAAGTCACAATATATTATATACATATTCCTATGCATATTCGAGTAATAAAATCCTCCATAGCTAACTCAGTAAATAGATACCCATGTATTTAATCAACACAACTTCGCATATGGAAAAACTGATGTTTATTTTACCGATTACATTCGTCTATCCATCGAACGCGTATACCATTGTTTGTGCGGACAGAAAAAAAAAAAAACAAATTTTGTTGTTTCGCATCGCCGGATACGTGGACGTTGCAATGGAACGTTTTTAAATGCATGTTGGACGTTTGTTTTTTTTTTCTTTATTTTGTTTGTACACTTGCCATTCTCAACTTATTTAATTCATCTCATTATTTTTTTTTACAATTTTAGTTTCGCTGGTTGAAATTCTCTACAGCACCATCGTAAGCAGCATCTAGCAGGCAGGTAGGCAGGTGTAGTGGTTATCGTACTTGACTGCTACGCCAAGTGTCGCGAGTTCGATGCCTGTGGCAGAATAAACTTTGTGTGATTCCAGATGCATACTCTATTATTATACTTACTTACGTATTTTTGAAAGAAATTTACAACAAACTCTCAGTCGGACTTTAGGAGTGTAAATAATATGTAGTTAATTGACACAACTGAATCTTGATGAAGTCGAGTTTTTAACCGACTTCCAAAAAGGAGGAGGTTCTATGTTCGATTGTATGTATTTTTTTGATTTTGTATAAAGGGCCTTGATTTGTAATAAACTAAATGTAGGTTATTACTTACAAGCATATCACAGGTTCCCCAACGATTCTGATCATCAACATCCATAGTAACAACCTAATTAATTATTAAAATATTAAAGGCTATAAACAGTCACAATTTTCTGTAATGTCTGCGAATATGCAGATGTTAGGCCGAGTATCGCTAGCATCACTCACAGTCAACTCTAGAATTAGAGGAACTAACTTGACAAATGATAGGCACAAAATGGGTATTTTAAGGTTTTAGAAGAATTTACCACACAGGAGGAGCACAGCAATGCTTTTTCAATCGATAAGTACTAAAAATAAAAAGATTAAGGTTTTGTAAAACAGGAGTTCCGCGGGAATTCCGGGATAAAAGTACCTACTCTATACCTATCCTTTTCCGTACCCCGGGAGACAACGTGTAGTATGCAAAATCTAATGCAGTTTCGGCTGCGTTAATTTCTGAGTTTCTGCGGGAATTCCGGGATAAAAAGTACCCCATGTCCTTCTCTGTATCCGTGACAACGTATGTATTCAAAATTTCATGATCATAGCTGTTGAGCCTTTAGGCGTGAAAGAGTAAAAAACAAACAAACAAACTCTTTTGCTCTCTCAAATAAATAAATAAATAATTAACCATGTTGGGGAATTATTCAGGTAAAATAATTAATAGGAAATAATTTGTTGGAAAAATGTGTAGAGAGAATTTATTCAATTGTTCCAGAAATGTCATGTCAAAAGCACTCATTTTTTTATACAATTTCTGAAAGGAGGCTTCAACATGCCCCCCGGCGTTGAAAGCAATGCCTTTCAACACTCCTCGTCAACTTCCGGAAGTGGGCAAATCTTGCTGAATGACCTGCGTAATATCCCAGTCGACGTCTTGATATCTGCCACTCGTGTGACACCGTCAGCACCTGGATATACTGCCACGATCCGACCCAACTTCCACTTGAGTGGCGGCAGGTTGTCTTCTTTTAGAAGAACGAGGGTGTTCAATTTTAAAACACCCTTACTGGAACGCCATTTCATCCGAAGTTGCAACTCCGATACATATTCTTTGCTCCATCTCGTCCAGAAATGCTGTCGGAGCTGTTCAATATGTTGGAAGCGGGTTAATGAGTGAACGGAATGATTTTGATAGTCCGGTATTGTCATCGATGTCAGCGGACGTCCAATTAAGAAATGACCTGGGGTCAACGGCATCAGGTCCTCCGGGTTCGGTGACAGTGGGGTCAGTGGTCTCGAGTTTAAGATTGCTTCAATTTGGACAAGTGTAGTGTTAAGTTCTTCATAAGTTAAATGACAATTGCCCAACACTCTGATTAAATGATATTTTGTCGACTTCACACCAGCCTCTGCAAGACCAGCGAAATGAGGGGAGTACGCGGGTATAAAATGGAAGTTAATCCCTTCCTTAGCCGTCTCTTCAGTCAACGAATTATAACTAGCCTTGATGAACTTCGAGATTTCATTGTACGCACCGACGAACGAGGTACCGTTGTCGCAATAAATGTTAAGAGGCTTACCTCTACGCGAACAAAATCTACGCAGTGCCATCAAAAAACAATTACTAGTTAGGTTGCCCACCAGTTCAAGATGAATCGATTTTGTTGTGAAGCATACGAATATTGCTATATAAACCTTCACTATCTTACAACCGCGACCCTGGCGTGAAACGGACTGTATTGGGCCTGCGTAATCTAAACCTATATTCTCAAAGGGGAAACCTACTCGGATACGCTGTGCTGGTAGATTACCCATTATAGGAGCAATAGTTTGACCTTTCAGCCGACAACATAATACACATTTTCGGCAGCAAAGTCTTGCCAAATTACGACCTCCTATGGGCCAGTACTTTTCTCTAATTGTAGCCAAAAGTAATTGAGGGCCCGCGTGCAATAATCTCTTATGCTCATATTGAAATAACAGTTTTGTGAAGCGATGAGTAGACGTTATTATAATTGGATGCTTTTGAGCATAAGGGAAATCTGAATTTTGAAGGCGACCTCCAACGCGTAATATTTTATGGTCATCCAAGGATACAGAAAATTTGAGCAAAGGGCTCTTCTTTGGTAACTCTTTATTTGTTAGAAGAACTGTGTACTCAGGAAAGGATGCTCTTTGCGATTCTTTAATTACTAGATTAAGTGCATTTTGTAGCTCTTCATTGCGAAGGGGACCAAATCTATGGTCATTCCGACAAAGATCTATAAAGCGCAACATGTAGGCTACAGCACGATTAAGTCTCTGAAAGTTTGAGAACCGTTCAAAATTAATCAGCCTATGCTCATCTAATTCATCCCTAGATACCATTCCATGCAAAGTAACATTAATAGTTTTTAATTCAGGTAATGTATCAATGTGTGCGGAAGAAGTAGCAGGCCAGTGTGACATGTCTTTGGATAAAAACGACGGGCCTGACCACCACATATTGAGACCGGACATTGAATTAATATCAACTCCACGAGAGACATAATCAGCAGGGTTTTCGTCTGTAGGAACATGCCTCCATTGACAGTCCCCGGTTTTATCTAAAATTTCAGCAACCCTATTGCGAACAAATGGTTGTAGTTTAATTGGCAACATTCCTAACCACCCTAAAACTATTGTGGAGTCAGTCCAGAAGAAACTACGTGAGACTTTAACTCGAAGTGAGTCCTTAGCCTTCTCTAAGAGTCGCGTTCCTACCAAAGCACCGCAGAGCTCAAGCCTAGGTATGGTTAATTGTTTGAGTGGTGCGACTCGACTCTTGGCCATCAGGAGACGCACTAGGATATTATCCTGGTTACTGACACTGCGCACATATAGACAAGCACCATATGCGCTTTCAGATGCATCTGTAAATATATGAAATTCCAGGTTCTTGTAAGAATCACAAATGACGCGACGTGGTATTCTTATTTGATTCAGTTCCGGCAGATGAATAATTACTTTGGCCCAGGACTTTAGGATTACTGGAGAAAGCTGTTCATCCCAAGATAATTTCTGTAGTCATAGTTTTTGAAGTAGGACTTTCATGATAATAATGCATGGAGCTAATAGTCCTAACGGATCAAACACTTGTGAGATTATGGAAAGCAAGTCACGCTTGGTACTACTGCCTTTATTGGTTTCACTAACTGGAAAATAAAGCTGATCAGATCGCGGCATCCAACCAAGACCAAGCATTTTGCTGGGTTCCATATCCCCAACGTTTAAATCAACTGCAGACAATTGAGAATGCTCTGATCCTTTGAGCAACGAAATTTCATTGGATTTCCATTTTCTTAGGACCATTTGGGCTGAAGCAAATACTGAAGTAACTTTTTGACGTAACTCTAATGTCGGGCCTATTTCATCTCCACCAGAAAGCCAGTCATCAACATAAAAATCGTGAATAATAGCGGTTGCGACTTCATGATCAGTGCACTCCACACCAAGTTGCTTTATGCACCTTGTTGCAAGATAAGGAGCACTTGCTGTGCCGTATGTGACGGTGTTCAACTGATAAGCCTGAAGTCGAGCCAAAGGATTATCACGCCAGATAATCTGTTGCAGAAATCTATCATCTGGGTGCACCGTTATCTGGCGATACATTTTTTCGACATCTGCCGTGAGGACATACTTATGCTGTCTGAAACGCAGCAAAATCGCTAAAAGATCATCTTGCACTACCGGGCCAACCATTTGTATATTATTAAACGAAACACCGGAAGTGGTAAGACTGCTTGCGTTAAAAACTACTCTTAACTTAGTGGTAGTACTGCTTTCACGTAAAACTCCGTGATGTGGAATATAATGCGCACTCGGCATTAAATCAATGTTTTGGCACTTTGACATATGACCTAATTGCTCGTATTCTAATAAGAAATCTTTGTACATCGTACAAAGTCGAGGTTTAGTTTTGAGTCTGCGTTCCAATGAAAATAAACACTGCTTTGCTCGAGGTAAAGATTCTCCCAAGACATCGTACGACTGTTTAAGTGGAATCCTAACGCAGAAACGACCATCTTCTAAACGAGTCGTATTTTTTATAAAGTGTTCTTCACACAATTTCTCTTCTGAAGAGTATTGGGAACTACATCTTACCTCTTCGAGCTGCCAAAACTTCGCCAGTTGATTTTGAATAACATTATACATATCTACATTTTAATAATATTAATATTGTTAAATGTAATCTATTATCTATGGAACTATGGACTTCTGAAATAAAGATTATCATTATTAATAGCCTGGCATCTTTGAGGCATGCTTTATATTTTTTTTGACCACTCAGCTCGGCGGCGGTGTAGATATGTTTTCGCGTCTGGTGACTGCAGTGAGGGAGAAATAATCGCTTCGTAGTGCAATGCGTACGCGGCACTTATTGTGAGAAACGTGACTCTCCACCCGCGAGTAACAACCCTTACCTATATTTTATAGAACACTTACCCCGGGAGAGCTCTTGTCGAACAGACGTATAAACTAGGTTAGGGATCAAGGTTCGATCTATCACTTTTGTAAAGGACAATGCCAATCTTTGTATGAAGAGTGGACCAAGTGCTGCTCAGAATAAAGTCATAGTACATTATGTTCCTTAGGGTAGTAGTAGTCTGTAAAATAAAGCGCATCTAATTCTATCCCAGGAGTCGTGAAAAAAAAAAGTTTTTGTTGAGATTTATTGGGAAACAGTAAACTTGCATGGAAGGTAGACCAAGTGCTGCCCAGGATGTAGACATAGTACATTATGTTCCTTAGGATAGTAGTAGTTTGTAAAATAAAGGGCGCCTAATTCTATCCCAGGAGTCGTGAAAAAAAAAAGTTTTTGTTGAGATTTATTGGGAAACAATAAACTTGCATGGAAGGTAGACCAAGTGCTGCCCAGGATGTAGACATAGTACATTATGTTCCTTAGGGTAGTAGTAGTCTGTAAAATAAAGCGCATCTAATTCTATCCCAGGAGTCGTGAAAAAAAAAGGTATTATTTATTGGGTAAAAATAAATACTTAATTACAATAACAATAAATAAATGCTTTTCCCGATGGAGGGATGTATATTTTTGAGGAGTTTACTGATACACACTATCAGCTCCACTTCACCACATGCACTGTGATGAGCATAAACTGCTCAGCAACCACCTTAAAGTAATCGAATCGCAACCTGTGAAATACCTATTATTCAGTAGTTCCGCTGGTCATCTGTTGTCTTCATCATTAGTTTCACTTCACTAAATGGTGCTTTCCGAAAGCAAATGCATGAAATATTCCAAAAAATACCCAAAATTGGTAGGTGTGCCTATAATATTTGATAAGTTTCCTCCATTTCTCCAATATCCCATCATCAAATCCTGACCTTATGACAGTGGTACCACCTCGGAAGTATACCCTTTCAACCAAAAAAAGAATTTTCCAAATCGGTCCAGTCGTCTTCGAATAATCGGGGAACATACATACGTCTGCGTGAACTTGGCATATCATTTGCCAGCAGATCAATTTTTTTTTAGAGTTCTGTTCGCATGCAGCTGAGTTCTAGAGTTCCTGATACTTTTTAGAAATAGTTCCGGCGTTTAAACCTGAAAAAAACGCTGTTGAAAAAATGATCTGCTAACTTCCCGTAGCAGATCATTTTCCGGAAAATCAAAAATAAAAGCGATTTTCTTTTGCGTTAAGGTTAGTTGTGGAGTTCCTGATACTTTTAGGAAATAGTTCTGGCGGTCTTACCCTAAAAAAATCAATCCGTAAATATGAGTCTAGAAGTAAAAAAAATTAGGTTTTAATCGTAATAAAAGGGTTTTAAAGCTGTTTTGAGGCAAGAAACCTTTTGTTTCTTAATGTTCGATATCAGCACTCTAGAATAGAACTAGAATTAGGTGCTGAACTCCCGTTAAAGAGCCAGCAGATCATAGTACAAAAGTAAAAAAGTATAAAGATAAATTTTAAGTGCTTTCACCAATGCGTGGACTAGCACGTGGAGGCCGGAACTACCTCGTTTCTCAAAGATAAGTATCAGAACTTCGATACAGAAGTGGATCGCAAACCAGAACTCCCGTTTAAAATCCAGCAGATCATGGTAGAGTAGTAAAAAAATTCAAAAATATATTATTTTAACAGTTCCAATAGTACGTGGAGGCCGGAACTCCTTTGTTTCTCACAGATCAGCATCAGAACTCCGATACAGAAGTGGATCCGAGACCAGGATTCCCGTTTAAAGTCCAGCAGATCATGGTAGAGTAGTTAAAAAGTTAAAGAATATTTATTTAACAGTTCCACTAGCACGTGGAGGCCGGAACTCCTTTGTTCCTCACAGATCAGTATCAGAACTTCGATACAGAAGTGGATCGTGAACCAGAACTCCCGTTTAAAATCCAGCAGATCATGGTAGAGCAGGTAAAAAGTTAAAGAATTTTAATTTAACAGTTGCACTACCATGTGGAGGCCGGAACTCCTTTGTTTCTTACAGATCAGCATCAGCACTCCGATACGGAAGTGGATCCGAGACCAGAACTCCCGTTTAAAATCCAGCAGATCATAGTAGAGTAGTAAGAAAATTTAAAAAAAAAAATTTAACAGTTCCACTAGCACGTGGAAGCCGGAACTCCTTTGTTTCTCACATATCAGTATCAGAACTTCGATACAGAAGTAGATCCAAAACCAGAACTCCTGTTTAAAATCCAGCAAATCATAGTAGAGTAGTAAAAAAAATAAAAAAATAAAATTTTAACAGTTCCACTAGCACGTGGAGGTCGGAACTCCTTTGTTTCTCACAGATCAGTACCAGAACTTCGATACAGAAGTAGATCCGAAACCAGAACTCCCGTTTAAAATCCAGCAGATCATGGTAGAGCAAGTAAAAAGTTAAACAATTTTAATTTAACAGTTGCACTACCATGTGGAGGCCGGAACTCCTTTGTTTCTTACAGATCAGCATCAAAACTCCTATACAGAAGTGGATCCGAGACCAGAACTCCTGTTTAAAATTTAGCAGATCATGGTTTCCAGCATTTTAAATGTAAAAATATTATTTTGATAATTTGACTTATATTTGGAGTTTTTATGTGAGTTCCGGTCTCATTGGGAGGTGTAGTCGAGAAAATCAGTGGTCTCACACTCTATCGAAAAGAGTTCCCATCTCTGGCTGTATCCTAAAATTAAATATGATTTTTTTAAATCTCAAACATATAAGTGTGATATGCTGATATTTTCATGTGAGTTCCGGTCTCATTGGGAGGTGTAGTCGAGAGAATTAGTGGTCTTACACCCTATCGAAAAGAGTTCCCATCTCTGGCTGTATCCTATAATTAAATATGAATTTTTTAATCTCAAACATAAAAGTGTGATATGCTGATATTTTTATGTGAGTTCCGGTCTCATTGGGAGGTGTAGTCGAAAGAATTAGTGGTCTTACACCCTATCGAAAAGAGTTCCCATCTCTGGCTGTATCCTATAATTAAATATGATTTTTTTAATCTCAAACATAAAAGTGTGATATGCTGATATTTTTATGTGAGTTCCAGTCTCATTGGGAAGTGTAGTCGAGAGAACTAGTGGTCTTACACCCTATCGAAAAGAGTTCCCATCTCTGGCTGTATCCTATAATTAAATATGATTTTTTTAATCTCAAACATAAAAGTGTGATATGCTGATATTTTTATGTGAGTTCCGGTCTCATTAGGAGGTGTAGTCGAGAGAATTAGTGGTCTTACACCCTATCGAAAAGAGTTCCCATCTCTGGCTGTATCCTATAATTAAATATGATTTTTTTAATCTCAAACATAAAAGTGTGATATGCTGATATTTTTATGTGAGTTCCGGTCTCATTGGGAGATGTAGTCGAGAGAATGAGTGGTCTCACACCCTATCGAAAAGAGTTCCCATCTCTGGCTGTATCCTAAAATTAAATATGATTTTTTTAAATCTCAAACATATAAGTGTGATATGCTGATATTTTCATGTGAGTTTCGGTTTCATTGGGAGGTGTAGTCGAGAGAATTAGTGGTCTTACACCCTATCGAAAAGAGTTCCCATCTCTGGCTGTATCCTATAATTAAATATGAATTTTTTAATCTCAAACATAAAAGTGTGATATGCTGATATTTTTATGTGAGTTCCGGTCTCATTGGGAGGTGTAGTCGAGAGAATTAGTGGTTTCACACCCTATCGAAGAGAGTTCCCATCTCTGGCTATATCCTATAATGAAATATGATTTTTTTAAATCTCAAACATATAAGTGTGATATGCTGATATTTTTATGTGAGTTCCGGTCTCATTGGGAGATGTAGTCGAGAGAATGAGTGGTCTCACACCCTATCGAAAAGAGTTCCCATCTCTGGCTGTATCCTAAAATTAAATATGATTTTTTTAAATCTCAAACATATAAGTGTGATATGCTGATATTTTCATGTGAGTTCCGGTCTCATTGGGAGGTGTAGTCGAGAGAATTAGTGGTCTTACACCCTATCGAAAAGAGTTCCTATCTCTGGCTGTATCCTATAATTAAATATGAATTTTTTAATCTCAAACATAAAAGTGTGATATGCTGATATTTTTATGTGAGTTCCGGTCTCATTGGGAGGTGTAATCGAGAGAATTAGTTGTCCTGCACTCTATAGAAAAGAGTTTCCATCTCTGGCTGTATCCTATAATTAAATATGATTTTTTTAATCTCAAACATATAAGTGTGATACGTCAAACTATCAAAATAATATTTTCAACTTTTAACATTTTTGAAACCATGATCTGCTGGATTTTATACTGGAGTTCTGGTTTTGGATCCACTTTTGTATCAAAGTTCTGGTACTGATATGTGAGAAACAAAGGAGTTTCGGCCTTCACGTGCTAGTGGAACTGTTAAATTAATATTCTTTACCTTTTTTAAACTCTACCATGATCTGCTGGATTTTAAACGGGAGTTCTGGTTTTGGATCCACTTTTGTATCAAAGTTCTGGTACTAATATGTGAGAAACAAAGGAGTTCCGGCCTTCACGTGCTATTGGAACTGTTAAAATAATATATTTTTAATTTTTTAACTACTCTACCATGATCTGCTGGATTTTAAACGGGAGTTCTGGTTTTGGATCCACTTCTGTATCAAAGTTCTTATACTGATCTGAGAGAAACAAAGGAGTTCCGACCTCCACGTCCTAGTGGAACTGTTAAAATTTTATTTTTTTATTTTTTTTACTACTCTACTATGATCTGCCGGATTTTAAACAGGAGTTCTGGTTTTGGATCTACTTCTGTATCGAAGTTCTGATACTGATATGTGAGAAACAAAGGAGTTCCGGCTTCCACGTGCTAGTGGAACTGTTAAAATTTTTATTTTTATTTTTTTACTACTCTACTATGATCTGCTGGATTTTAAACGGGAGTTCTGGTTTTGGATCTACTTCTGTATCGAAGTTCTGATACTGATCTGTAAGAAACAAAGGAGTTCCGGCCTCCACGTGCTAGTGGAACTGTTAAATAAATATTCTTTAACTTTTTAACTACTCTACCATGATCTGCTGGACTTTAAACGGGAATCCTGGTCTCGGATCCACTTCTGTATCGGAGTTCTGATGCTGATCTGTGAGAAACAAAGGAGTTCCGGCCTCCACGTACTATTGGAACTGTTAAAATAATATATTTTTTAATTTTTTTTACTACTCTACCATGATCTGCTGGATTTTAAACGGGAGTTCTGGTTTGCGATCCACTTCTGTATCGAAGTTCTGATACTTATCTGTGAGAAACGAGGTAGTTCCGGCCACCACGTCCAGTCCACGCATTGGTGAAAGCACTTAAAATTTATCTTTATACTTTTTTACTTTTGTACTATGATCTGCTGGCTCTTTAACGGGAGTTCAGCACCTAATTCTAGTTCTATTCTAGAGTGCTGATATCGAACATTAAGAAACAAAAGGTTTCTTGCCTCAAAACAGCTTTAAAACCCTTTTATTACGATTAAAACCTAATAATTTTTACTTCTAGACCCATATTTACGGATTGATTTTTTTAGGGTAAGACCGCCAGAACTATTTCTGAAAAGTATCAGGAACTCCACAACTAACCTTAACGCAAAAGAAAATCGCTTTTATTTTTGATTTTCCGGAAAATGATCTGCTACGGGAAGTTAGCAGATCATTTTTTCAACAGCGTTTTTTTCAGGTTTAAACGCCGGAACTATTTCTAAAAAGTATCAGGAACTCTAGAACTCAGCTGCATGCGAACAGAACTCTAAAAAAAAATTGATCTGCTGGCAAATGATATGCCAAGTTCACCAACATCATACATACTATGTAAAAGGTACAAACAAAACTGACGTTAATTTTTTTTCTCCGGGACCGATTTTGAAAAAAAATAAAATTTTTCAATATAAAGCAATGCAAGGAACTCAGTCAAGGTAGTCCTACTCCTGGGCAGCATTTGGTCCATACCCTGTCAATCTCCTTTTCTTCAGATTTTAATCAGAGGGGCTATTATGTAACTATTGTTTCAATTATTTTTCGGTTGCTATCAAAAATATGACGGTTTTGCGATTACAGTATGCAAGTTTTGACACCTAGCAATCCAACAAAATAAACCTACTTCCAAAATTGATGCTGCCTAAACATGATTGTATGATCAAAAAAACTGACAAATAATTTAATCATCAGTTTTTTTAACTATTAAAAATGACTTGCAAATGTGACCAGCAGGCCAATTATGTAACTTTTGTTGCTATAATATTTCAGTTTCAATCAGAAAAATAGCGATTTTGTGATTAATTAATCATGTTTAGGCAGCTTCAACATTGGAAGTAGGTTTATTTTGGTGGATTGCTAAATATGTATTGTAGGTGTCAAAACTTGCATACTTTAATCGCTAAACCGTCATATTTTTGATAGCAACCGAAAAATAATTGAAACAATAGTTACATAATAGCCCCTGTGATTAAAATCTGAAGAAAATCTACAAAGTGATTGATCGAAACTTGATCCCTAACCTATCCAGTTTATACGTCTGTTCGACAAGAGCCCTCCCGGAGTAAGTGTTCTAAAAAAACATATTATATTGCATAAAACAAAAAAATTAAAACCGACTTCCAAAAACACAAAACTAAAAAACTATAAATAAAAAGCTAAAAATAACAAAATACCGATTTAATCCAAAAGACAAAAACACACGTAATATTATTATTGGTTTGAGCTACCACTGATCGGTTTGAATTCGGTGACAAGCCCGCTGGTGTCTGCCCACTTGGGTTGTTCTGCTCACGAAGAGCTGGTGGCGGGAGTCGACTTAGCCCATCTTCCCCCTCTATATTTGGCTTGTCACCGACTTCATACCGATCAGTGGTAGCGCAAACCAATAATAATATTACGTGTGTTTTTTTCTTTTGGATTAAATCGGTATTTTGTTATTTTTAGCTTTTTATTTATAGTTTTTTAGTTTTGTGTTTTTGGAAGTCGGTTTTAATTTTTTTGTTAAAATTTTGTTTATTTCTCGCTTTTAAGTGACTTAGTTCGTAATTTCTCTAAGTTACAATAGCCTAATGTCAACTGCTCATCACCTTTTACAAAATATTGCTTTTCCCGACGCAGGGACGTTAATTGTTGAGGAGTTCTCCTAGTACATCACCATCAGTTACACTTCACCATATACATTGTGACAGGCATAAATTGTTCAGAAACCATATTAAAGTTAACGATTCGGAACCCGTGAAATACCCATTATTGACTAGTTCCGATGACCATCTGTGGGCTTCATCATCAGTTCTTCTTCTTTAAATTTTGCTTTCCGAAAGCAAAGAAACGTTTTACTATAAAAAATACAAAAATCGCTATAAGTGTTCTCATAATTTTTGAAGAGTTCTCTCGATTACTCAAGATCCCATCATCAGATCTCGACTTGGTGACAATGGAATCAATTCGGGGTGTATCCTCTTTCAAACAAAAAAACAATTTTCGAAATCGCTTCAATCGGAACCCGTGAAATACGTATTATTTTTGAGTTGTTCCGATGACCACCTGTGGTCTTCATCATCAGTTCCACTTCTTCAAATTTTGCTTTCCGAAAGCAAATGAACGATTTACTATCAAAAATACCCAAATCGCTATAGGTGTGCCTATAACTTTTGAAGAGTTCCCTCGATTTCTCCAAGATCCCATCATCAGATCCCGACTTGGTAGCAATGGGACCTAATTGGGAGTATACCCTTTCAAACAAAAAAAGAATTTTTCAAATCGGTCAAACCGTCTTCGAGTAATTGGTGAACATACATAAAAAAAAAAAAAAAAAAAAAAAAAAAAAACATACATACAATTGAACATAGAACCTCCTCCTTTTTGGAAGTCGGTTAAAAAGTACTGGACGGCAACTAACTAAGGAACATTAAGGAAAGCATGCAGACTACTTTAAATTTTCTCTTCAAACTCTCTTTACTATCTGAAGGTTAACTGGCAGTGAATGCCTCGGCATTAAGTCCACCTTTTGTACCATGATGTGAAATATTATGATTATGAGTAAATATATTATGATTATATGGCAAAAAAAATGTCCACAAACTAGTTAACCTAATTCGGGGGCCAACTATAGAACGGCGGCTTACGTAAGTATAAACTAAATTGGAACACCTGGCATCAAAGTTTGTGCTGTCGGCATGCGAATTTGAATTAGAATAGGGGCTGATTGGCGGAACGGAACGTTACCCGGTATAACTTTATCACAAGTCTGGTACCTACAGTTTCGCTTACATGTAATGAATGTATTTTGCATGAAATATAATTAATTAAATTAAAACCTTTGCAAATATTCCTTATTATTGTACCAGTGATAATATTTCTCAGCAATAATAGAAATATTAGCACTTCCCAACACAGATCTACCTACACATGATCCTATACTATAAGCTTGTAGAAACGTGGAAACGTGGTGGAACAGAAACGTGGTATTTAATTACTATACAAATTATTAAATGCCAAATATTATGTGTTATCTTTCCTATTAAAAATGAGATTGTGAGTTTATTGGTTTGTTTGTTTGTTACGCTTTAACGCCTTAACAACTCAGCCAATCATCATGAAATTTTGCATAGTTAGGTACGCGTTATCAGGGATGCCGTAAATTAACTCCGGAAACTGCTCTATTCACTCATAAAAATATTGTTTTAAATTATTGTATTATTGTATTGTTTACGAATGATAAAACTTCTTTTTTAGCCCTTAGACAAAATGAACTTTCGATCGTCAAATATGAAGTTCATTTGTACGTAAACAAAATGGCAGCTGAATAGTGGTTTGAATAAGGAACGCGACACGCGTGCACTCGGTACGACCTCCACCCGGCGACAACGTCATGGCACGTCCAGAACATAAATCACCCGCCACTCTGACACCCGTATCGTTGGCCCTGGCGTATGTCAACATTGTCAACCCATAGCTCTGACAGACCCCAAAACACGCTCGGTTTCTATCCGGAAGAGGTCGGCAGAGATTGAGGTTATAAAATTAAGTATACTGAAGTTTTTATTTGCTATCACATAAGGTTTATAATAATACGAACTATTCTCAGCGCTTTCACCCGCGTTAATTTCGGAATCCCCCCTATATCCTTTTCTATACCCCTGACAAAGTGTATACAAAATTTCATGACGATTAGTTGAGTAGTTAACGCGTGAAAGCGTAACAAACAAGCAAATAAACTCTCACTCACATTAATAATAATAATAGGATTTTGAACTTTATCACAGCGTGATCACCTGGTGGTCCCAAACTGAGTAGAGTACTAGAGTACTAGAGCATGTAATAATAGGCTATGTATGTACTAATGTGTAATAATGCAACAATGCGTGTAATATTGTAATAATGCATGTAATGATAGGCATGTAATAAAACGTCCGCCTAACTCTGCAGATGCAGGGATCGAACCCGCCACACTATACACTAGTCCTACCAACACACACTTACTTTTTTAGAACTCAAGATTTCGATTTGCAATTATTTTCAAGTAGAATATTGAAAGTGAACAACTGTTATTGAAATAATCTACTGTATCTAATGGAATTAATTAAAAAGTTCATTTCGTCCAGTTAAAAAGAAAATTAACCAAATTTTTATTTTCGTTTAGTATATAGGCATTTAATTACTACCTTTTTTTACTACCTTTAATTACTACCTACATATACACATAGGTACATACCTACAGTTGTAATAATAAAAAATAAGTTAGTATTTTTTTATTCAAACTAAAACGAACAGTAAGTAGTCGTGTCGCCAGAACAACCATTGGCAAATGTAACTCTAGCGGTACAAGTATCGGGGAACAAATGTTATCTATTCTCTTTAACGATGTGTATTCGAGAAAGAATCGTTATCGTGGAACGTAAATCGCGTGAAACGATCGCCTGCTACGCCCGACGACGGCCACGGGGCGTTGCATAGTGATGAGCTGAGCGACAAGCGACGCGATGGGCGTGTCAGCCGCACGTGGTTACGTAAAACCGTGACGTAACGATACGTTTCTTACTTTTCTATAACGTCAACGATCATATTATATTGTCAACTTGGCTAATGAGGCTGATTCTCAATCGACAATAAAAACGAGGAAAGTAACTTAGTTTTTGAGTCAAACGGTTTTTGTTCAGATGTGACTTAAACATTACATTTCCCATCACCATTCAAGGTCGGCAAGGCACTTGCATGCCTTCTGGTGTTGCAGATTTCCATGGGCGGCGGTAATCGCTTACCATCAGGTGTAAGTACCACTTGCCCGTTTGCCCCCTATGACATAAAGTTCATGTAGGTGAAGATATGATAAAGTTTTTGAATCGTTTTTTACTTATGATTTAAGCAGAGTAGAATACAGGTTACCCACTCGTACCTACTTAGAGTAGATTACCAATGCATTAACTATCATGTAGGTGTAAGTCGCAATAATTAGATACTTAAAAGTTACTCTATAGATACATTCTTCTCCTAGCTTCATTTTTTTTCTGGTATAGGTATATTTAGGTAATGTCTTCATATCTACATCATCTTCGTCTTCATAAATAATATTGTAAGAAATTGAGATATTATAATGAAATATAAAAAAGGCTCAGTGACATTTTTCGGTCGCCAATATTACAAGCAATTATAAATAAAAATATTTTATTTTATTAATAGCGGGCCAAATACGGTTTGACTGTTTGACGATTGTGAACTGATTAAGATTGATAATATGAACATGATTAGATTTTATCAAACCGAGAGCGCACCGTGACGACAATATAGGGCGTATCAGGCCTAATAGTAAAGATAATATTATACTACCGTCCCTATTAGTACTTTTAGTACTATAATGTACCAAAACCTCTCCGCTTGTAGCGTCTCCCCTCAACCTGATCAGAGGTGATCTAACTATTTGAACTGTATCCCGCTCAATGTTGACTTTCCCATGCATACAGCACCGGTAGGTATCCTACATTACAGTTTCATACAGTTTAGAATATAATACGAGGTGTCTATACGGAAATTGCTTTTGAACTGGGACCTTTTTATAAACTTGGGTAATTTGCGCATTCAAATATTGTAAGCTTATACGCAGACGCAGATAAGCAATAACATGTTAACCCACAAACGTAAGTTATTGATTCAGAACGATTTATTGAGAGTTAGAGAACGTTTTTAATTGTGTTTACCTTATTACATTGCTTAAATATGTAACCAAATATTTAACTTAAAAAATGTTGACACAAAATGGCGCTATACTTTTAAAACACGATTTACTCAAAATTTCTCCAGTGTGGGTTAACACACTATTGATTATCTATGTCCAGATATTACTAGCTGTTTCGCTTGGTTACACCCGCGTTAATTTCGGAGTTCCCACGGAAATTCCGGTACCAAAAGTACCCTATGTCCTTCACTGTATTCCTGATAAAATTTATGAAAATTTTATAATGATCAGTTAAGTAGTTGAGTAGTGAAAGCTTAATAACAAACAAACAAACCCCCATTCACATTTACAATATTAGTTACACATAGCTTTAGTTTTAGTTACCTGCGCTTTAGTTCCATTATGAAGGCCTTTCGACATCTAATGGACCAAAATTTAATGCGACAGGAGACGTAGTAAAGTGGTTCCCATGAAATTCTTTCAGCGTGTGCTGGAGGAGATTCTAATCTTCTTAAATCTATGATTTTAAGTACCTTAACTTTCATTTTCATTTTACTTAAAAATTGTAAAGTATTAAAAAACGAGACATTTAAAAAAAATGGTAGGTAATAAATCTTTGAGTTTTTACAATAAAACTCGTTCATCGTGCGTAATGTGCAATAATATGTCTTTTATCTGCACGTTACTCTACGCAAGAAAGAGAAACAAATGGAGTGGATTTATGTAATTTTTCTATTTTCTATTTTCAATAATTTTCCCAAAGCAACTGAATCGTGAAGTTTGACCTTACGCGTTCCAGCTCTTGCAGTATTTTTTGAAAATCATAAAGTTTTATATCCTAACATTCCTCGTTGCGATCTCCTATGAAACGTCAATATATCATAGAAAGATATACATATGTACATATATTGTATATCATAGAGATGTAGAAATACCGCTAGAGATTTAGATATTCTTAGGGCTGGTAAGCTTTTTTTACACACTCTTTTCTTTTTTTTTTTCAAAAATGTTATAAATAAAAAATATTATTTTTAATAAAAAATGTGAAAAAAATGGTTCTCTCGTCAACACTGACGTATACCGGGGAAAAATGTTCAAGAAGCACAATATGCGTGTAATAGTAGGTATGGGTAGGTACACATTGTTAACCGACTTCCAAAAAGGAGGAGGTTCTATGTTCGATTGTATGTTTTTTTTATTTTATTTTTTTTTATTTTTTTTTTATGTATGTTCACCGATTACTCGAAGACGGTTGGACCGATTTCGAAAATTCTTTTTTTGTTTGAAAGGGTTTACTCCCAATTAGGTCCCATTGCCACCAAGTCGGAATCTGATGATGGAATCTTGGAGAAATCGAGGGAACTCTTCAAAAATTATAGGCACACCTATAGCGATTTGGGTATTTTTTATAGTAAATCGTTCATTTTTCTGGAAAGCAAAATTTGAAGAAGTGGAACTGATGATGAAGACCACAGATGGTCATCGGAACTACTCAACAATAATACGTATTTCACGGGTTCCGATTGCAGCGATTTCGAAAATTGGTTTTTTGTTTGATAGGGGATACTCCCAAATTGATTCCATTGTCACTAAGTCGAGATCTGATGATGGGATCTTGGAGTAATCGAGGGAACTCTTCAAAAATTATAGGTACAGCTATAGCGATTTTTGGATTTTTTACAACATAATGTTCTTAGAGAAACCACCACTGCGACCGTCATCCGACGTTTCGACCCTAAATGAACACCGAATATTATGAAATTGAAAATTTTAAATGATAAATTTTTCACAATTAACTGTGCTGTGATTAACGGTCGACTAAATGAGATGCAGTGCAGCTCGCATACTAGAAAAGGAAGATTAGATTTATCTAAAATGCTTCACTCCGCATTGTTGTCTTTTGTTTATCTGACAACCCTAGGCTAAAAGTTATTTTCCGGTCCCTTAGGCCCGTCGCACACTAATATTATATATCTGTCGATATTTATTTAGAAGTCGTGACGTGTCCCATGGGTGCTGCTTGTCGGACTGCGGTAAAAGGAAGTGACACCACTGAATGTAATATATCGTTGCCCATACGAGCAAAGATATCTCTGGTTGCTGTATTTGGCATCTACATTTCATATAATAGCGAAATGTTATCATTGTGACTTACTACTTATTATTTGTTGTTCAGCAATTCTATTCTACAGTATACAGCAATAATAAAATTCTCAGCCCTATTAGGTACACTGTGATAGGATCAGATGCAATCAGGTTTCCCTTGCGTTAATTTCGAAGTTTTCGTGGGAATTCCGGTACTTTTTATCCCTTAAGTTACTAAGGAATACTGTAGCTTACTAAATGAAATAAGTTTTAAAATCCTTCCAGTTGTTTTTGAGTTATTCCCATACAAACAAACATACAAAAAAATCAAACCTATTTCTTTTATTAATATTTTACAGTGTGGATAGGTAGAATGTAATCTCTTTTCTGCTTATGTTTTTGTAGCGGGAGCGGGATGGATGATATAGCTCGACCGCCACCAAAGGGGAAGCTTCCCGCCGGGCGAGGTGGTATGCCCGGGGAACCGCGGCTCCAACTGTAGATCGTCGGAGGTCGTATATGCAGCGCAGGTATGTAAACTTCGTTAGCGCGATCCAGGATTTTTGTTGTTATTTTATGGTTCGCGACTTGTGGCGTAGAGGTCGTCACAGCATATCTGAATAAAACACTTTTTTTAATACACTTTTAAATTGATGGTTAGTAAATTAATTAATTAAATTAATAATGAATAATAAATTTACTTAATCTAATAAACTTAAAGGAATGCAAAGATTAAAGTATAGTTTAATCTAAATCCACTTTGACATGTAAGATAACAATAAAGCAGACCTATTTTTTAGCTAATATTGATATTAATCTAATTGCTAAACACAGTTTAATATGTAACAAGTTGAGTTCCTTCCGTATGTGTTAATTGTAAACATTTATACATTTATACATTTAACATTAATTTATTTTTTTAAAGTATTTCAATTGTTATTTTTCGTCTTTATGGGAATTACAAGGAATGACTCAACCAACCATTGACTTTTAAGGATCGAATATAAAACCCTAAATTATTTGTAGGGATATTAAAATTTATAGTAAAACTGTAACATTCTGTCTCTCTGTCTACGCACGAAACACGCAAAAAATACTTAACTTTGGTATTTAGGTAACATAAGTCAATTTATAGGATCACTAGCTGTTCCCCGCGGTTTCACTCGCGTTAATTTCGGATTTCCCGCGAGAATGATCTTTAAAGATAATTTTATTTTTATTTTGTTTTATTCGATTCACCAGCAGTTGTTACAACAATTCATGCTCTTAATTCATTTGTTATTTATTAACAAATTATTTGTTATAGTTGCACAACTATACAACGTGTTAATGAATTAACTGAAAAGTAGAAAGTAGTTTGCTCAGTATCGACTTCCGAATCGATCGCGCCATGTTTTAATATAGGTTATATTTTTTAATTTTTCCTAGCCCACATCTAAATGATTTATAATACAATATTTATTTATATTTTAAATTTTGACGCGTAGGTGCGGGCGTAGCGCTTGAAATTTCATAGATAGGTCACCTCAAAACGAATGTTGAATTACTTTAAACTATTAATTTTTTCTATATAATTTATATTTTAGTCACATTATTCTTTATTTTTTTAAATGGGGTGCATCAGATTTTTGGTTAATTCATTAACACGTTGTATAAAGGCAAACACTGCATGAAAAGTGTTCGTACAAGATATGATGTTCTATTTGCAAGTTCACCAGTTTTAGTCCCGTAATAGCCATAAATGTAATGTTTATGAAGTTATTTTTTGTTACGATGGAACCAAAAAATTCATGTAGCTGATAGGTACCAGTCGACAACTTAGAATTTGTTCGCTTATGAAACGACTGAAAAAGAACGGCATTTACCTAATGCTTATATTAGATAAGGTAGGTAGGTGTACTATGTATCTAATGGTAACGTGATTATTATTGATCGATGAAAATTCTTATCTATATTTTTATCAAAATCAGATTCTTTCCTGATCTATTAACTTAGATTGTTGAATTTTATGTTCATAAATATAAAATTATCGTAATAGATGTTGCCGCACTTTCTCAACTACATAGAAATGTTAATTATGTCGTTAAAGATACCTACGTATAAACGATTAAAACTGGTAAGAAAACTTAATGAGGAAATTTGCACACGTATTGAAGACAGTTCGAAAGTGTGTGTGAAATCCACCCACATTGCTGGCCGTCGCCTACACTCAATGTGCGAAGTCGCTAAAACTACTTTCTAACGCCACGCTGCAATGCAACCCACGTTCCTCGTGCTTTTGTGTGACTCTAAACTCTATTTACTAGGCATCAACATACAAATTCCAATCACAATCACCAAACCAACTTTACGGGTAAATGTAGGTACCTACTGATAAAAATATTCAATTTTACTAATATTATAAATGCGAAAGTTCCCATGGGAACTCCAAAATTAAGATGGAAGAGACTACATTAAATTTTGCACACTACCTACAAGTTGTCAAGGGTAGGTACATAAAAAATATAGGGTAGTAAGAACTTTTATCTCGTAATACCCGCGGGATCTCCGAAACTAACGTGCAGGTTGAACTATTCAAACGACATTCGCCATGACAATATATCTTTATTAACAACTTGACACTTCCTACTCGCTCTCACTACCTCGCTCACTCATTCGTCTCTTACATATTTACCTTACATAGTACATACCCTTGAAATCAATAAAATTTTAATTAAATTATCTACATTTTTTTTGATTTCACATTCATACACCTTACAAACGGATCTAGAGCTAATTGAAAAAAAGACGTAAAGAACTTCATAGGTTTCTGTTTGACGGCAGCTCATCTGATGTTAATAAAATAATTGCATATTATTTTATAACTGAAGATATGACGATATGACTATGGGCGAAAATATTTTTTGATACAGATATGCTAAGATTACTTGGAAGCCGATAAGCCTACGTGCACACAAACATGCGAGTATTTTAGCAACAGATACTTTGCACTAAAGCTATTAAAGGGTTATAGTTTTAATGAAAAGACTTTCCAAAAAAAAACTCTGTATTGATACTTGATTGAAATCGAAAGGCATAATTCTTAATATTACAAATGCGAATGTTAGTTTATTAGTTTGTTTGTTACGCTTTCACACCTTAACGATTCTACCAATCATCATGAAATTGTGGTCAGGGGTACAGAAAAGGACACATGATAATTTTTGTCCCGGAATTCCCGCAGAAACTACGAAATTCACGAGGGTGAAACAGCGGGAACCATCTGTTTTAAAAACCTTTTAAAATTAATTTATGTTACCAAAAACTATCCACTTATTTCTTATTAAAACATTTTTCCTACATTTTTTTTTCGTATGAAAACCAAATAAGCAAGTGTCGTAGGGTACCTATAGAACAATGTATTATGCATATAAAATTACATGCAACCACTGGGAAGCTGACACGAGACGTGTCATTTTACAAAAAGGTGGAAATTTGCATGCAAGCATGGGAGCTGAAAGTGTACTTACCGATTTTTGAGCTAGAGTTACGAAACTCGATTGATATTCGAACCCACAAACTATGAAAAAATGAGTTATTGACTCTAAATTGACTAGAATGTCTGATATCAGTTCACATCTGAAATAAAAAAGACAGCAAGCAAATTTAATTCAGAAAATAAAGCAGCGAGGATCTTAGGCTCTTTTGCGCCGGGAGCGTCCAGGGGCGCGCTAATTGATTGTGGCGACGTGTTCCGTTACAGTTACTGGATAAATGTAATTTGTTAGTTTTAAATTATTTAGGTAAGTTACTGAAGTAAGTTTGGTAAATGAACTCCTCAGGCGAAAAGAGTATATACGGCCCAAATGAAACTTATTACCTACATTAGAGTTAGATAAACGCCCCATTGCTAGAAGCAATCTTTTTAAAGTAACCTCAACCTTTTATTAAAAGTTAGGTACATAATTATTTATGTGTAAAAACCAAGTCACTACTTTTTTAGAATCGTTTATTCGATGATGTTTTTCTTTTCGAGCGTGCAAATGCCTTTACAATTATTATCGCTACAACTGATAATAATTCAATAATAATCGTTTTGAAAACATTAATGCATAAATTAAATGGCGATGGCATACAAATATTGTGTTTGTCGCTTCAGATAACATTGAAATGGGCATAATGTTTAAATTTGAACTTTATTTATTTCTATTTACGTTTAATTTAGGAGTGCTGTGCCAAAACTGTGTCAAATTCAACTTCGAAGATGGGATCGATGGATTTTCAAGCGGCATCGGTACATGTGAAGGCTTTGGAGATTGGAACTTGGACAATTATACATCAATGTCAGATTCGTTCCAGCGGTTCCACCCGAACAGCACGACGTTTCTGACACCTGGTTTATCAAGCAGCTGCATATCGACGATACCGTTCGAATTGAATAATACTAGTATATTGGAATTGAACGTTTACATGGAAGCAGAAACACAGAAAACCATATCTTTACTAATTTTGGAAATGTCCCCTAACGGCGACGACAGGATAATACGCACTGATTTCATAAGCTCACAATGGGACGTATTCCCCGGCTGGCACACTTTTCCTGCTCGTATCGATAGAAATGACACGTACACTGTCTATGTAAGTATCTACTACAGACGATGTTTTAATGGATCAATAAACTACATATACAAGTTTAAACTAAGATCCTCAATGATAAACTATACAAAACCGGTCTTATCTCAACCTAAATCGCTGATTTAAATTGAAATATTAAATAAGGGATATTAAAAAAACAAAGGTTCCATAGAGCATAACGTAAAACATAATATAAAAGTGGAATTTTGAAAAAATTTACAGAGAAAACAATTAAACGTGATATAGGCGAATTTTTCCAATTCCAAAATCACCTAAGTGGAGCCGCGGGCAAAAGCTAGTGATAATTGCACAATTACTGCCGTAGTGATATTTTCTTTATTCCCAAAAAGGAGGAGGTTCACAAAACGACGCGTGTGGTTTTTTTTTTAATGTTTGTTACCTTATAACTTTCGATTGGGTGAACCGATTTTGATGATTCGTTTGGTCCCATTATCATGAAATAGGATCTGATGATGGGATCTTGGAGAAATCGAGAGAACTCTTCGAATAATATATAGCACACCTATAGCGATTTGGGTATTTTTTATAGAAAATTCATTTTCTTTCGGAAAGCAAAATTTGGAGAAGTGGAACTGATGATGAAAACTACAAATGATCATTAGAACTACTCAATAATATGTATTTCACGGGTTTCGATTAGTTAACTTGAATATGGTTTCTAAACAATTTATGCTCGTCACAATGCATATGGCGAAGTGGAACTGGTGGTGAAGTACGAGGAAAACTCCTCAACAGTTAACGTCCCTGCATCGGGAAAAGCAATATTTTGTAAAAGGTGATGAACAGTTGACATTAGGCTAAGGTAACTTAGATAAATTATAATTTTACTCTTTACTCTTTCTCCGTATACATAAATTAAGTTTTTCATAATTATGCAAATTTCCACGAAAAATGAATCACACACCTTCACAATGTTTGTTGATTGTTATTTTTTGTAATATTTGTTTATTTTTTTGTAATCAAATTCAAATGTTTATCTATACATATAAAATTCTTTGTCCTGAATGACTGATGAATCAACGCACAACATCGTAGAGACCTGAAACTTGGAGGGTGTGTTCCTTGTATGACGTAGGCATCCGATAAAGGATTTTTGAAAATTCAACCCCTAAGGGGATGAAAAGGGGTTGCAAAGTTTGTATGGAACAATTCTGCGGGAACTTCGAAATTTTCGCGGGTAAAACCGTGCGGGACAGCTTGTCTTTCATAAATAAACATTTCTTCTTTCTTTCTCTTTATAATTATCAAAAATTAATTTCTGATTTTTATTTTGTACTTTTACAGATCACGCTATTAAATCCAGATAGCAAAGATTCAACAATTTTAATCGACTCATTCAGATTTATCTCGGAGCACTTAGAAGAAGAATGTATATTATACGATAACGAAGACGAAGACAGTGACGGAAATAGTGACGGAGATGATGAAGAGGACGGTGGAGATGGTGGAGAGGACGGTGACGGAGACGTTGGAGGAGATAGTGGAGAAGACATTAATGGAGACGGCGGAGAGGATAGTGAAGGTGAAGATGACGGAGGTGATGAAGATGGTGGAGGAAATGGTGAAGACGGTAACGGAGATGGTGGAGAAGATGGTGACGGAAATGGTGACGGAGATGGTGGAGAACATCCTGGAGGAGATGGTGACGGAGATGTTGATGGAGATGGTGGAGGAGATGGTGGAGGAGACGGCGATGGTAACGTAGACGGTGGCGGAGAAGACGGTGACGAAGATGGTGGTGGAGATGGTGGAGAGGACGGTAACGGAGACGGTGACGGAGAAGGTGGAGAAGACAGTAACGGAGTCGGTGGAGAGGATAGTGGTGAAGGTGATGGAGGGGGCGATGAAGATGATGAAGGAAATGGTGAAGGCGGTAACGGAGATGGGGGAGAAGATGGTGACGGAGATGGTGGAGAAGATCCTGGAGGAGATGGTGACGGAGATGGTGATGAAGATGGTGGAGGAGATGGTGGAGGAGACGGTGATGGTGGCGGAGAAGATGGTGACGGAGATGGTGACGGAGATGGTGACGGAGATGGTAATGGAGATAGTGATGGAGATGATAACGGAGACGGTGGTGGAGATGGTGATGGAGACGTAGACGGTGGCGGAGAAGATGGTGATGGAGATGATAACGGAGATGGAGAAGGAGATGGTGATGGTGATGGAGATGGTGTTGGAGATGGTGGCGGAGATGGTGGAGAGGATGGTGACGGAAACGGTGACGGAGAAGGTGATGGAGATGGTAATGGAGATAGTGGAGAAGATGGTGGAGAGGATGGTGACGGAAACGGTGACGGAGATGGTGGAGGAGATGGTAATGGAGATAGTGATGGAGATGGTAACGGAGACGGTGGTGAAGATGGTGATGGAGACGTAGACGGTGGCGGAGAAGATGGTGATGGAGATGATAACGGAGACGGTGAAGGAGATGGTGATGGTGTTGGAGATGGTGGCGGAGATGGTGGAGAGGATGGTGATGGAAACGGTGATGGAGAAGGTGATGGAGATGGTGGAGAAGATGGTGGAGAGGATGGTGACGGAAACGGTGACGGAGATGGTGGAGGAGATGGTAATGGAGATAGTGATGGAGATGGTAACGGAGACGGTGGTGGAGATGGTGATGGAGACGTAGACGGTGGCGGAGAAGATGGTGATGGAGATGATAACGGAGACGGTGAAGGAGATGGTGATGGTGATGGAGATGGTGTTGGAGATGGTGGCGGAGATGGTGGAGAGGATGGTGACGGAAACGGTGATGGAGAAAGTGATGGAGATGGTAATGGAGATGGTGGTTCTGATGGTGGAGAGGATGTTGATGGAGATGGTGATGGAGACGGTAATGAAGATGATGGCGGAGACGGTGTAGAGGATGGTGACGGAGACGATGACGGAGATGGTGATGGAGACGGGGATAATAGCGTAGACGGTGGCGGAGAAGGTGGTGACGGAGTCGATGAAGTAGATGGTGGTGAAGATGGTGAAGAAGATGGTGATGGAGGAGGTGATGAAGATGGTGACGAAGACGTTGAAGGAGGTGATGGTGATGATGATGGAGACGGTAACGGAGATGGTGGCGGAGATGGTGATGGAGACGTAGACGGTGGCGGAGAAGATAGTGATGGAGAAGATAACGGAGATGGTGAAGATGGTGATAGTGATGGTGATGGAGACGGTGGAGAGGATGGTGATGGAGACGGTAATGGAGATGGTGGAGGAGATGGTGATGGAGGTGATGGAGACGTTGGCGGAGAAGATGGTGATGAAGACGATAATGGAGACAGTGAAGGAGATGGTGACGGTGGGGATGATGGAGATGGTGATGGAGATGGTGGAGAAGATGTTGATGGAGATGGTGATGGAGACGGTAATGGAGATGGTGGCGCAGACGGTGTAGAAGATGGTGACGGAGACGGCGACGGAGACGGCGACGGAGATGGTGACGGAGTAGATGAAGTAGATGGTAGTGAAGATGGTGAAGAAGATGGTGATGGAGGAGGTGATGAAGATGGTGACGGAGACGGTGAAGGAGGAGGTGACGGTGATGGTGATGGTGATGGAGACAGTAACGGAGATGGTGGAGGAGATGGTGATGGAGACGATAATGGAGATGGTGGTGAAGATGCTGAAGGAGATGGTGATGGAGGAGGTGATGGAGACCTTAGCGGAGAAGATGGTGATGAAGACGATAACGGAGACAGTGAAGGAAATGGTAATGGTGATGGTGGTGGAGACGGTGACCAAGATGGTGATGGAGACGGTAATGGAGATGGTGGCGGAGATGGTGAAGGAGATGGTGAGGGAGACGGTGGAGAAGATGGTGGAGGAGATGGTGACGGAGATGGTGGAGGAGACAGCGATGGAGACGGTGATGGAGATGGTGACGGAGATGGTGGAGAGGATGGTGACGGAAACGGTGACGGAGATGGTGGAGGAGATGGTAATGGAGATGGTGATGTAGATGGTAACGGAGATGGTGGAGAAGATGCTGAAGGAGTTGGTGATGGAGGAGGTGATGGAGACGTTGGCGGAGAAGATGGTGATGAAGACGATAACGGAGACAGTGAAGGAGATGGTGACGGTGATGGTGAAGATGGTGGAGGAGATGGTGAGGGAGATGGTGGAGGAGATGGTGAGGGAGACGGTGGCGGAGATGGTGGAGAAAATGGTAATGGAGATGGTGATGGAGAAGGTGGTGGGGACGGTGGAGGAGATGGTGACGGAGATGGTGACGGCGATGGTGGAGGAGATGGTAACGGAGATGGTAACGGAGATGGTGATGGAGAAGATGGCGGGAATGGTGGAGGAGATAGTGACGGAGATAGTGATGGAAACGGTGACGGTGTAGGGGACGGAAACGGAGATGGTGATAGTGACGGTGGAGGAGGTGACGGAGACGTTGGAGGAGACGGTGGAGGAGACGATGGAGGAGATGGTGAAGAAGATGATGGAGGAGATGACGATGGGGATAGTCATGGAGACGGTGGTGGACATGGAGATGGTGAAGGAAACGGTGACAGCTTTTGGAGTTCATTTACCATATCAATGGTTGTGTTACTATCATTAATACTTGTTTGCATTACTGGATTAATCTCTTATGAATTAGGAAAGAAAAAATCAAATAAGGATGACCAAGCAACCGTATTGGATGTCGACGAATTACCTCAAATCAGAATTGTTCCCCGAATAACAAAAGTTTACTCTAATAAAGGATATGGTTTATTTTAAGCTTGTTGTTATCTAGGTGGCACGACAGTCCACCAAGCCAAGTTATAGATAATAATGCACGTAGACTATTTGTCACATGATGCCGTTCGAGCTGTTTTTACTCTACCTTCTAATCTTCTAACATGCTCTCGATTATTTATTATGATATAAACCCCAAAACATTATAATGCTACATACGAGAAAGCATTGCATTAAACGGCTATATAGACTGAAATGTACAAATAAGTTAAAAAATTACAAATTTTACTACTCACTCACGACTGACTGAACAATATTATGAGGCAATTTGTGTGATGGATAGACTCTTGTAATAAAAACCGATGAGAATATAATAATATCATGATTTAAAAATGATCGTAAATCCATGATTTTACAGTTTACAAAAGTAATTCAATAGGTATCTTGAGTCTACCATAGTTATTTGTTGCGGTGCGTACAGACTAACATGTTAGATAACTTGTGTTATATAACACGTCCACACAATGTTATATTGTTATTCAACATTACAACATAAAACAAGACTGTACAGTGTACACATTAGATTCGTTTCTCGTTCTTCAGTGCTATGCTATCCACAATGTCGTCGCGTCGCTGAGACTTTTTTACTAGCTGTGGCAGCGACTGTTGTACTTTTAAATAACAAAAGAAAAACAAAAATAAATACGGGACTATGTTATATAACATTCAGTATTCACTTATCTAAAACATGTTATATAAGAATGTTATATACTATGTTTTGTTATGTAGTATGTACGCAACATTGGATTGGGGCTAGGGCTTGTTTGGCAAAAAGTGTATTATAATTAGGGTATTTTTAATAATTTAAGAATTATTACGATCAGAAACCCATCTTATGGTTTGACCAAGTTTAGTTTTGGCAAATTAGTAGATTTAATTTAAATAAAATAGTTTCGATTAACTTAGTTTCGAGCAAAGGTTCCCAAGCTTTTATGGACTACCGCCTGCTTCACAAAAAAAATATATCAAGGCCCCTTTTGCATAATAGTTAATTACAGCAATTTTATTTTATGTCTCTCTATTATCTATTTATGTTCACAAATTCAAAACGTAATTGTCCAGATCTCCCTCTGTAATTGTGCAGCCTACCCCACGAAAAGCTCAAGCGCGCACTAAAGGCGGTACCGCCCCTGTTGGGAACATAAAGGCCCTTATTCACTATGACAATAACACGCCGCGTCAAGATACGACGCCGCGTCAAGATACGACGCCGCAAAAACTGTCTTTCCCTCGTAATCAAAGAAGTTTTACTCCAAAAAAATACATTTACAACGTTTCTTATGGCATAAAGAATAAATAATATCTAATATTTTGGCATCTAGAACGTTTTGACGTTTTTTAGGACGCGCGTGTGCGCAAGAAATGTTCTTGGCCATAGTGAATAAGGGCCAAGGTTTGAGCGATAGACAATAACTAGACAGACAGATTAGTTTCTGTACACAATTTCCCCCGTACCCGAGTGACGTTCATAAAAGAGTAAGTATATACTTTAGCTGGACCAAAATACTTGCGATTATTTGAAATATTATAGAGAACATTATAAATCCATAGTTTATAATCTAAAAAATTTTAATTACCTATTTTTCATTATTGGTTTTTCCGAGAACATAAGAATTTGGCCTTGGCCAAGGAGCTCTTTGTACTAAATGAAAGATGTTACAGTTATATTATTAAATTACTTTAATTAATTATATGAATAATTATTATGTGATATTAATTTATACTAGAGTAATTGGTACCTACCTAATTAAAGTAGAGTGTAATTTTAAGTTGTAATAGATACCTAAATATAAAAAAATAAAAGACAACAATAATTATATTTCATTTGTATACATTGACATATATGTTCATTTAAAAATTATATAAGTTTTAATTGAGTATTGCGTAAGTTCTTAACTGTGCATGTTAATTAATAAATAAATAAGTATGGTGGTAAACAATTTTTTTCTAATTGATCTCACTTTCATAATGCTAAGAGCAAAAAAGTCAACACTTAAAATTACGTTTGCTAATTAATAAAGAAAAAATTTAATTTAAAATTATTTCTCTCAAGAAACAAAACTTTTGATCCGAATCAGGCGTAAACTAGTTAGTATTCAAGTATTTATTGCATTATACTTAAGTGTACAGATATTATTAAAGTGAGCTTAAAACTTAGTTACCTACTTTTTACAGGTGTTGCAATCCTCCTTTCCTCCGATCCTATATAAAAATTTGCTATTTTAATAAAATTAGGAGTTAAAAATTTGATTTTCGGATACCAAAGTTGTTCTCATGTCCTTAAATATCATATTAAATTGACGCAACGCGCCATGTGGACTTCTTGTGGACCGGCTCTTACATAACAATGCTTTTTTTATATGGAGTATATTTTTTACATCTATCACTTTTATCACATTTTATTTGAGACTATTAGGTAAAAATGGTTACTCGGTGGTTACGTAACGTTTTACTAGGATTGAGAGGGTCTATTTAGATTTTTTTCTATAAGAGGCCGAATTTTTTGTGAAACTTCTTTGCGCGCGACGGAAAAACAATTTCTTATCGGTTGCTTGCTTGGAAAACGGTTTGTGCAGATTTGCGTATATTTAAATTTTGGTATCGGTTTTCGTATGCGTAAATTTGGATTTTGGCATCGATTCGTAGTTTTCGTTAGTCATTCATCGATCGGTTTGTTACGCGGTAGATTTGGATTTCTGAAAACGGATTTTCTAGTTTGGATATCGATACGAACGGATTTCTCAATGAAATCTGATTTCAGATGTGTTTTGATATATCTGACTCATGCCTTAAGATTTCATATAGGTAGGTATAATTGTAATGATTGTTTTTGGTTTTTTTTTCTGTTTCCATAATAAGCAGCCATATGACTTTCTTTTGCATGCATATTATCTTGCATGCGCCATCACTGTCGTTTCGCTGCTCGATTATTTCTTTATATAAAAATCTTACAATGAAACCAATACAATACATCTCTTGCATCTTAATCTCTTATACCTGTAAATCAGCTTATTGATACTTCATGTATAGGTATTGTATTTATTTTATAATATAATAATATTACGATGAAAAAACTGATAATAGTTTTATCTAATAATCACGCATCGCGCGTCGGCATTGGACCACCACACAAAAGGCAGCGAACTACCATAACATAAGACGATATCATTTTATCCATTATCGCTTTAAACAATCTCCGGTAGTGATTTATATTTTATAAATTAATACTGAGAGGTTCCGCACATACCGAGACGTTATGCGCATAAATTAATAGAACAACCTAACTAGGTATTTGATAGTGGTAGGTACACGGAGAGAAATCAATCAGACCGAAGAGGTTTCGGTCGCCCTTCGTTGCCCGAAGGATATGTTGGCGACACAATATTAGTGAGCAGCAGGCACAGTGACCGACACCGGCGCGGTGTCAATAATGGGCTAACTACGGGAGACTATTGGGACCGAGCGCGACGACAGCGCCACGTAACAGGTGGCCATTATGGACAATATTCAAGTCAAGCGAGAATCCTTCTATGTAATTGTGAAAATGTGGATGTTTGGATGTTTGTTACTCAATCACGCAAAAACGGCAGAACGGATTTGGATGAAATTTGGCATGCACGTTGTCAGGGATACAGAGAAGGACATAGGGTTCTTTTTATCCCGGAATTCCCGCGGGAACTCCTAAATTACCGCGGGTGAAACCGCAGGGCCCAGCTAGTAAGTAAATATTGTGAACAATAATAATGTTAACTTGTGTTATTTTACTATATTAGAGAATTTTGGACGGTGGTAGTCAGTAACATTATTGCCAATAACATTCAAATTGTTGTTTTCAGTGAGAAATGAGCCTACTGTGGCTTACTTTTTTTTTTCAAATGGCAATTATCCACTTATTTCTTTGGTCTCGTTTCCACCAGGGTCTTGGAAATTGGTAAAATTTAGTCGTTATTCTTCTTGGTGTTATTACAATTCACAATAACACATCTTACTAGGACCATATTAAATTTATCTCAAAAACGATTAGAAAGTGTTCACTGCAATATGGATTTGACAGCTCGAGTCAGCGAGGAAAATGTCAATTTTAGCCGTAGCGAGCGCTGTGTTCGTTTAGGCTGCTCCCTCCACCCGCTTTGCACCTTGCCAATACTGACCAAATATGGTGCCCAGCCGAACATCGGTAGCAGAAATACTGTTGACCAGTCTTCGTTGGGGAACTTTTCGGTCGCGAACTTTGCCGAACAAGCCTCTATTTTTCTATTAGGGTGCCAAAAGGTGTAGACATAGGACAACGAAAAATTTCGCTTAGGTACCTACTATTTTTGTCTAACAGTTGAAACTTTGTCATTTTAACTTCTTTAGGATTACGTAAGTGGTAGGTAAGCGGGGCGAAAACGTGGAGCAAACATCGTTTAAAAAATAACATACATACAGCTGAATGCAGGACCTCCTCCTTTTCGGAAGTCGGTTAAAAATAACAGTACCTAACGGCAATTTTGATCACTCAGGCTTTTTAATCATTATTTAATTTTAAGTAAAGATTTTAAAAACAACACTACCGCACTCAGAGACGTTCATTAAATTAATGTTAATTGGCATTTGACTATTCATGTATAACTTATATTAGAGTAGGTACTTAATTAGATAAGGAGAAAGCCTAAATTGCTACATTGTTCCAATAACAATCAGGTACTTCTATACTAATACTACTAATAACCCATTGGTTTTTATATTAGACTAACTGTGCCCCGCGGTTTCACCTGCGTGAGTTTTAGGATCAGGAACCTTTGCGGATGCAGGCAAAACAACCCGCCAAAGTTTCATCACAATCGGACCAATGATTTCGAAACGCATAGAGGACAGACATACAAATACTCATTTTTATTTTTATATTAGATTACATATTATATAAAACATCTTTTTTATGCATAGGTACTGCAGAACTCCAAAAACGGAAATTATCAAATACATTGTGTTTTTCAATTAACACAATTACTTTAACTGCTTAGTATTACTTATCATAATGAAGAAAAAATGTGTCGCGCTGCGGTAATCACAGTAACTTTCATACTCATGTTATACGAAATTGGTGAGATCGATGGAGTACCAAATAAATTTCAACTGGATTTTTATCGGATCAATGGATTCGACAGCGCGAGGTGCGGCAACCAAAGTGAATGGCAACGAGTGAGTTACGACGCTGTAGGGGTTCCCGCTCCTCATGAAGGCTCCACCGAGGGTATGAGAGCCGTGGCCCAAAGCTGCGCCTCGTCGTTTCCTATCTCGTTACTTCCGGAAAGTTGTCTCGAAGTGACCGTGTTCATCAGAGCCAATTCCAATGATAGTGAGATAAAGGTGATAGTTTTGGACGAATTCAAAGCCGTGCCAATTATGAATTACGAATATACGAGAAATGAATCGGAACAAGTGTCAGGATGGAATAAAATTATAATACCGATTCATCAAGAGATCACCAGTTACGTAAGTGATTTTGTGTTAGAGCTAAGGAGTGAACGCTTGTCTATATTACAGTATTATGTACAACGTTTACTGCTGATATATTTTACTATCTAAACAGAGTGGAAATGTTGTCTTCAGACGATTATTTCGTCAATTTCAAAGATATTGCAAAATGATAAGGAATTTGCATCATTTAATAGGTAATCGGTTAATAGGTACATAAAATTTAAAAACATTGAAAAATTTATTGTACGGTTTATCCACTAGATACCTACTTAGTCAGAGACATTTCACTAAAAGGAATGTTAAAGACACATTTTTTTATATTTTAAATGAGTAGATATTATAATGCTCAAAAGTATCTGCCTTCATTAGAAACACATAATCGAACCCTGAAATCATACTCATACCTTGGTAGTTAAAAGTAGTTAGAATGAAGTCCAATTGTTCTCACCTTCTAAATCACAACCTGAGCGCTTGCTACCGACACCGAGTCCATCAATTCCATTAAAATAAGTAGTCACTTATTTTTCAAAACTAAGTATTCAAAATTATAATGAAAAACAAGCATATAAATGTTGGTTTTATTTTATAGGATTACAATCGGCATATTTTGTCGACTATAAAAGTTGTCGAATAGTCGGCTTTCCCGACTAGTCGGCGATTAGTCAGACCATCTCTACTAGGTACACATTATACATTTTCAATCAAATGTATGAGAGTCGCAGAGAAGTACAAACTCTAAACACATTTTTTTTAATTCACTTTAGATGCACAAAGCGATGCAGATTCCAACATGTTTTGCAATATCTTTAAAATTGACGATGTGTTCGTCTGGATACGCTCTACGTATCCACCTGGTTACAAAAATTGCTCACTTTTATTAATAACAATATTATATTTTGTAAATAGTAAGGCTATATGTAATATTGATTGTGAATTATTGTCGTCGACAAATCCATTACAACATGACATTGAAAAATCATTGAAAAAAATGCATTTTATATTGTTACAGATAAACATATTAGGACATAGTAATAACGACGACATAGTAATGATAGACAGCGTTATTTACATGCCGAATGAAAATAATGTTAGTAAAAAGAAAAGCTTGAGTAGAAATAAAAAAACGTCAGAAATAAAACTCACTCCAAAAAATGTCGATAAAATTATAACAACGCATAACAAGGACATTTTTATCGATACTTTTGACGACGATGAATTTGAAATGGAGAACGGGAGCGGAGAGGAAGATGACGACCCGGTTTTAGAAGAAGAAACGGAAGAATTGAGTATCTGGACTCCATTCATCATATCAGTCGTTATTGTCGGTTCTGTTATACTAGTAATTGTAACTGGTTTTCTAATCTATTTATACTACGTTAAAGTTTCATACTCTGGAAGCGATATACTTATAACTAAGTTATAGCTCTATCACAACAAGCAACACGAATGTATTTTGCTTGTGAATTTAACAAGCGTATTAATAAATAATTAGTTAATCTCTAATACCTTTCTTCGTGTCTTCATCCAAGGTCGTGCGTTCAAAAATTGACTAAATTCCCATAGGGATACATTCAATAAGGTGCAGTTCTAATTACTGTTAAGCCACTACTTAGTAGTCTTAAGGCCCCAGCAGTACAAGCTCGGATCCAGCTTTATAGGTGCGGTGGGTATGCCCACAACCTTAATTGAGGTTGATGGGCTGGGGTCATATCGAATGAATTGATAAAATAAAAAAACACCAATGAACCGTGCGTGATATGGAGCGCGATATATGCATTCAAGCTGTAAAATATCATCATAATCGGTTTAGTAGTTTAAATATACTGACATGCAAACAAAACAAATTTTCGGACGCGACTGCATGTAACTCCTGTAGAGTCATCAGAATAAATATAAATTTTAGATGATAATACTCCAGTATTTTTTAACATCAAAATCTTTAAGGAGTGTTTTTTAAACGGTATCTTTTTCTGGGATTCCATTAAACTTTTTTTTTTCATGTTACAATACTACCCTCACATACATACTTCGATTAAAAAAATCCATACTAATAATGTAAATGCCTCAATGCCTAAAAACTTAACCAATCATCATCATGAAATTTTGCATACAATTTGTCAGGGGTACAGAGAACATGGGTAATTTTTATCCCGGAATTCCCGCGGGAACTCAAAAATACCACGGGTGAAACCGCGGGGAATATCTAGTTTACAAAAAAAAATCTTATAGTGCTGGTGTCTGGTTTGAATTTTATTAAAAGCTGATCGGATCTACTTAATTTCTTTTTTTAACACAGTAAATACACAAAACCCCCACGTCATATTATTATCACCATACTTGTAGGTAATCATTTATCAACCAATCACCATTTGAGGAAGTATGTACCTAGATAAGTGATTATCACTCTCAAGTATTAAAATATATTGATAAATTAATAAACATTAGTTGAAAGCGCATTGTTAATGGTTTTGGTAACAGTCAGTGTATAGTTCTAAATATACAATAGATAACTTATTTAATTATGTCGATCAACATTGCACTACTTATGCTTTTACCAATTATCAACAAAGTTATTTCTATGTCCAACTTTCTTCAAATTGATTTCTATCGAATCAATGGGTTGGATCTCGCGAGATGTGGTGATAAAACTGAATGGCAGCAAGTAAGCTACCATTCCATAGGAGTGCCTGCACCCCAAGAGGACTCTACCGGGGGTATGAGAGCCGTGGGTGAGAGCTGTGCCTCATCTTTTCCTCTGTTATTACTCTCGGGAAGCATTCTTGAACTAAATGTGCTAGTTCAAACAACATCGAATGACAGTAGAATACAGATACAAATTCTCGATGAGTATGAAGAAGTACCAGTAATGGATTACAAGTATTCAATATTTAATTATGGATGGAACAAAGTTTTTATACACATTCCCAAACAAATTTCAGCCTATGTAAGTACACCACTCACAGTCGATTTCTACTACAAATTGGAACACCACTAAAACAGCTGTTATTTTCTAATTTGTCCTTTCCATTGCGCCAACACTAACGGAATTATTGAAGGCCTACGAAAGCAACAAAAAAAAAGTTCTAACTACTTTAAAATTTCAGATTAATATCCTGGGATTCAGTAACCAAAACGATCTCGTGCTGTTTGACTCTCTCTTATATAAGACAACGAACTCAGAAACAGAAGATAACAAAAAACAATCAGGCAATACTATAAATAAAACAGTAAATAGAATTAAAAGGGAAGAGACTGATCAAGATTTAGTTATAGAAGACGAAGAAGATGACTTAGATCAAGATGAGGGTAGTGGTGAGGATCCAATTGAATTACCAGTAGCAGATCCAGTGGAAGCTCGGTTTTGGACGCCCGCAACTATATCAATTGTTTCTGTAGGTTCTATAATTGTGTTAGCCAGTGTAGGTTTAGCTGCATATTTCTATGGAAAGAGTAAAGTGCCTAATAATAATATTCCTTACTTAGAAGACTTACCTCCACCTAGACTATTACCACGTGTAAGATTGTAAGTTGTTTGCTGATAAGTGAAAATATTTCACAGCATTAGGATGGGTTCCTCCTACAATTCTGATTGCCGTTTGGGAGACGTAATCTTGTAAAACATACCTCTCTTTAATAAGAGATCTCTTACTATTATATATTAAAAGTATGTCTGTGTCGACCATGAAATTTGATTAATTAATATTGATTTGAATTCATATCTAATGAAACTTTTATTAATTTTGAAAATTATTGTGCGTGGTCTTTACCTACAGATTGACTACATCATCTACCCGTGTCTACATCTAGCTTTGCAATCTCATATAGGTAGGTATTCCTAGTGCGCCTTATGTATTCATTCCGATTATCATTAATAATTCAAATATTATCTTGTAGATGTACGTATATTTTGAATGTTAGGATCCTTTCAAAATCGTAGGAAGTCACAATGATGACGTGGTTTGTAAATATAAATTCTACGAGTTGATTTTTTTTTTGTGTGTTTATAAGTAAATTTATTGTTAGTAAATCTAAGTTATGTCTGACGATCTAAGTTATGTCTGTCTGACGATCAAACGTAAACTAACAACCTTTGTAGATAGCAAAATATTAGGCTAATTTTAACTGACTTCACAAAAATGACGATTTTGTACTATCACGCAAATTAAATTGCAAGCGCCTTTAGTTACAATAATGAATAAAATAAGCAAAACCGTGACTAACCGGTATCGTATCTATCTTACAGAAAAAAAAGATAAAAAATTAATTAAATTTCTTCGTGGATTTAATATTATGTACCTACTAAGCCTTTTTTACCCAACATAGGTATACTGATGATAAGATACCTAATTAATTATTTTTTAATGAGTCATTAGATCTATAAAATTATGTAGGTCTCGTTCAAATAAAAAGAAAAACAAGAAAAGAAAAGTGTGAGTCAAGCTAGCGCATTGAGGGTTCCGAAGTTATGCACCTACATACCAACTTGTTGGTGTGATATTTTTTTTTTCATGTGCAGTAAACAAAACGGTTTTAGAATTTTCTCTCGACTTGTACCATATGGACGCAGATAAGCAATAACATGTTAACCCACAAAATTAAGTTATTGATACAGAACAATTTAATGCGACTTAGAGAACGTTTTTTAATTATGTGTTTACCTTATTACATTGTTGAAATATTTAAAAACATGTTGAACATATAAAAAGGTTGAAACAAAATGGCGCTATAATTATAAAACACGATTTACTCAAAATTTCTTCAATGTGGGTTAACACACTATTGCTTATCTATGTCCATATGACATTGCTTTTTACTGAATTTCATGATTGTAGAACAACGGAAAATTATATAAAATATTGCTGTTCGTTGGTCTCACTAAAATTTTAGAATGGCTGGACCGATTTAACTAATTTTGATCTTAGAATATTTGTGGAAGTTCAGGGAAGGTTTGTATTAAAAAAAAAATGGGAGGATTCCGAAACTCATGCGGGTGAAACCGCGGGGCACTGCTAGTTTCCTAATATTATTTAGTTATGATTATGATTTGTCATTTTACTTGTTGAATCATCATCAAATTAGCGTCAAACGTGAGTTGTTACGTTTAATTGGATCAAAACAATATCGGCCTTTGCATTTTTTGGTCACGGCGAGGTCAGATGTCGCAGTGTGCAACCAAGTATAGAACGAGTGGGCGACTAAGAGGTCATAGCTTAAATGAAATCCTTGTAAAACGGTATTTCCCATTTTAAACACCATATTAAGACGTTTTAGGGTTAAGGTAATCGGGCCAAGTTGACCAACCCAGTGAAGAGAAGAGTCCTTGAGAAAAACCCAAATATTACATTAATTAACTAGTATTGGTAGAAATCTACGTCTCATTTTTAATTCCTAAGAACTTCTATGTATCGCACGAAGTATTTCGTATCATTATCTATAAAAACGGCAAAAAAAAATCACGTTTGTTGTATGGATAGCCCCCTTAAATATTTATTTTATTCTGTTTTTTATTATTTGTAGTTATAGCGGCAACAGAAATACAAAAACTTTTGTAGCCTGTTTACAATAAAAAAACTTGATGTTTAGGTATAGACGATAGATGTCCTTCAGTTTAGCAATTTATTTCCCAATAAAGAACAAAATTGACGACCTTGTTCATAGGTACGTACCGAACTCGGAAAATATTATTATATAATTAAAGTGAATGAAAATGAGAAAACTCAAGGGGCCATTTTTCTTTGAGTACCTATCTATGTATTATACCTACGGTGAGGACGGTAAATCTTAATTAAGTATATAACAAACAAAGCATCCTAAGTGGAAGCTTAATTAAGAATGTTGAAGTGTTTTGATGGCGGGACATTAATTATATCTTTATCTTTTTTGCTCTCTGCTTATTCTTTCTCGACCAATTAAATTATCTGAGTGGAGTGCCTAAGAAGGAATATTCCCGAAGTTTTTATTTGGCCGCCTCCAATTATACCTATTTTGTTTGCTCTGCGATCAAATTAGCCCATACTGTATGTTTTCGAACACAAACCTTTAGTTTTGAATATGCTTTCGTCTGTGTAAACAGTAAAGTACTTACCATAAAGAGTCAATAGGTACATGATATAAAGAAACTTAGCTATGCAAATATAGATACTAGTTGTGCCCCGCGGTTTCATCCTCGTGAGTTTTGAAATTCCGCAGGAACTCCAAAGAAGCTTAATTTAGGTGCTTCTTCAACTTTTTCTGAAAAAGCTAGATTCAAATAAAGGAACATGATGTATATCATAGTTTTTGGTAATTCATCTGTTGTGGCGGAAACAGTGAAATAAGATGAAATGGGGCGTTTGTCGGGAGGTTGTCGTTTTACTTTTCAACAGAGCCTGCTAGTTAGATTGAGAAGATTTGCTCTGAAAAGTTCCGGTAAAGCAACGAAATGCATCTCTCCAATGCATTTCGATAGAAATAAATTCAGAAGATGAAACAGCTACACTCTGTTAACAATATTAAGTTGTTTTTTTTTCGATCCGAATCGTCCGCGACACAAAATAGCGATGAGATGTACTTGAGATGTTCCGCCAAGGCTGCGCGCACAATGCGTGACGTCACTTGCTCTCAGCGGAGACTATACGCTTCTCGCGTGAGACATGTAGACATTTGGACATGTGGACAAAAGAATTGCAAGGGTCCTGTCCCCGTTTGCACATGAATAGGAGGACGTTCCTCTACGACGTTTGAAAGGCTGTAACATAAGGTATATGTAGGTACCTACCTACATCCAAACGCATTCGATCTTTCGATCACAGAATTCTTATAAATGCGAATGTGAGTTTGTTCATTTGTTGGTGTTTCACGCTAGAATACCTACTCAACCAATCATCTTGAAATTTTGCATACACGTTATAACGGGTACAGAGTAGGACATAAGGTAGGTACCTACATTTTATGCCAGAATTCCCGCTGGAATTCCGAATCGCGGGTGAAACCTCGGACAACAGCTAGTAGATTATCATTTTATTTAAATAATTGATATATTATACTAGCTGTTCAATTTCTAAATTTATAATTCATTTTAATTATCGTCGTGCGTTAGTCTCGCAATACTCGAAAATGGCACGACCAATTTTTTCTCTGCTAGTAACAGCGGATATTCCGAGACTCAAGTCTAGGTGAAACCGCGGGCACAGCTAGTTATAATAAGTAATAGGTATCAAGATGTTTTGAAATTTTTACCAGGTTTTCACGAGAATAAAAGAATCTCAACCTGCAAACCTGCAATTTAAATTCTAAAGTAAGCACAGCCATACAAATTCCGATGTAGATTTTCGTGAAAATCTTAAAAACTACAGGTATAATAATATAAGCGAATTATTAATTATTTTTAGAGTCACTTCGGCATCCGTCAGTGAGTAAAATACCAAAATAAATGACTTGACGCCACCACCAAAGAAGAAAACCGAAGTAACAAATAGATACGTACAATCCAATGTTTTTGTTCGGAGCACTTTCGTTTCGCACAAAAACTACATCCATTACTAGGTGAATACAGATCTGAATAGAATTCACTTAAGGGCCTATAGGAGGCTAGAACTGCCCCACCTCTCACTTTTGAACCTGTATATCAATAAAAGTATTCAATCAATAATATTGGAAAAAATATATAGTAAAGTTAAGGATATACACTAAGTCCTATGTGATGTTAAAACACGATTACTAAAAATTTTCTTGATAGAAAAAAATCACAAACTTCCCTCTGATTTATACAAATAAACCGCAGAAGTCAATGAATCATTTATCCATACTAATTAAACTTTGTATAGAAACTCAACATAATACAATACGTGTACTATGTGATCTCAATTGAAAATTATGTTTTTTTGTTTTTTGTTAGAAATTAAATTCTGATATATTGCGAGTTCACCGCGTTCACCGCTTGAATTCAGTCGCGCTCCGGCATTCGAAAGGGGAACCCGCGTCGCTTGTCGTCTCTTACACCGACTTATCACCTAAGAAATTAAAAGTGCAGTGAAATGGGAAATAATCGGAACAAGAAAAAAAACGACGGAATTGGAGAATAGAAACCGCTAAAAACATGAATAAAATATTAAAGTAAGTAGCTATCTACGTATATATATAATATAAGTTATAAAATGTTTGTTTGCACCTACCTACTTTGTGTCTGATTATGGTTTGTTGACATGAAACATGATTAAAAAAATGAAATAGGTAATGTACCTATTTATAGTAGTGTGATGAGCAAATAAGTAAAGTAGGTAGAACTGTTACGTAATCGTATTGTTCCCACCTAACTACAATACATTGTTCATTTTCAGAAATAGACAAATATTGCTCGAAACTGACTGTAATAAAAAAAATGTACCTGAAGTGGACCTGTGCCCGTGAGTATCATCTAGCTAAGTAAATAAATACACAAATGTTTTCAGAAATAGAGTAACCACAGGTTCTTAGGTACCTACTTACCTAGTTCACTTCCATGTCCATGACTGATTTTCACTATCCAAAAAGTTGCGGGTTCGAATCTCTGCCTGGTCGCAAGTTTTTTGCTTTTTTTTATTTTAGTATAATTTGTTTAGTTACTATTTTTTTCTTTTATTTTTTAAAAGTTATTTTATTATTACTTTATTGTTATTTGTAGGTATACCTAAATATAAACTTTTTTTATCTTTTTAGGAAAAAAAGGAAACTCGCTGCAGAAGAACAAGATGAGAACGTCCCAAATCTAGGAAAAAATAAAAAATTCGATCCTTCAACAAGTTCAAAGTGAGTTTCACCTAGGTACCTATGTACAGGGAGTACATTACACTACATATTATGATGGCTTCATTCAGATCGCCGCGCGCGCCGGCCGGCCGGTTGTGTGATCGCGTATTTACACTTTGCACATTGCATTGCACCACAGCACCATGCGAAAAAAATATAGTCTAGGAGCTTGTGGTGCAGTATGGGTGCAGTAGATAAACTAACTAAACTTATTTAGTTAACCTAACTGTAACCTAGTTAGCTAACCTGTTTCCTTGTTTTCATCTGTTTCTTGTTTTCTCCATTTTGTCACTTTGTTACCGGTAATCGAATTTGATCAAGGTATAGATACATAATATGGAAACAGTATTAATCTAAGCGTTCTACTTATGCCGAGCAGTAGGGTTTCTCCCTGATGTGGAACTCAGATCCTGATGATCTTGATATGGGACCAATGGGAAACTATAAGCTTTCAAATAAAAAAAGAATCATCAAAATCGGTGTAGTTTATCAATCGATTTTACATGTACATACACTTATAAAATAAATAAATGAATATACAAACATACAAATTGTGAACCTCCTCCTTTTTTGAAGTCGGTTAATAATAAAACTTGCTCCTAATGTAAAAACTGTACTTTTCTGAAAACTGCATCAAAATCAGTTCAGGCAGATGCATGATAATCGCGGACAAACATACATACATACGGTTCAAACTCATAACCTTTTACAAAACCTGCTCTTAAGTGTAATAAATACTTTTCCGAAAACCGCATCAAAATCGGTTCAGTCAAAAGCAAGATTATCATGGAAAAACATAAATACAGTCATACAAGTCAAACAGAGAACCTCCTTTTTTGAAGTCGGTTAAATAAAGAACAACTGGTTACCTTATTGTTCAAAAGCAATCTTCCGGGCTAGGTATTTTACATTTTTTATTTATTTAAAAATACAGTCATTTTACTGTTACTTACTGTGATTGTTACAATAAACAAATTGTATGAATAAATTTTTCTAGTAAATTTACATAGTTTTATTTAATATTGTGATGATATTGTGTGATAAAATTTGTGCCTGGACTCCGGGTCTGTAGAGCTTGTCTAATCTGAAATGACGTGCGCAACACAACCTCCCGCTATCGCTTGCACCGCAGTTTATTGTAGTACGAGGAAAATCTGTTAGATGTCGTTCTAAGCATTATAATTAGTAATAGTAATACTTTTTAAAAGATGGCGCTTTTATAACTCAAATGTCGTAATTACACAGAGGTGAGTCAGGTAGGGTGGGACGAAAGAAAGCTCGCGCGCCCAAGGTTATTGGCGTGGGGGAGCCCCTTAATTAGTTCCCCTGACCTAGGAAATGCTATTAACGAGTCCATTGTTCGCGTGCTCCCGTGATTTTTGCTCGGGATTGTCCGAGTCTTTTAAACAAAAGATATTTAGATTTGGAAAAAAAAAATCATAAAATTAACGGAGTTTTTCAAGAACTTTTTTACAGTTAGCTGTTCCTCGCGGTGTCACCCACATCTCAGGTGTCCAATTTTGAAAAATGTTGCCTAGTCTGAGAGCTCAACTTCCTTCTCTCTATACCCCTGACAAGGTGCATGCAAAATTTCATAATGTTCGGTTGAGCCGTTAAGGCGTGAAAGCATAACAAACAAATAAACTCACTTTAGCTATTTATAATATTAGTACAGATTATTGGCATAAATTCTGAGGAAATTTATATCAAAACTAATTAAATAGCGATTAATACGGAGAGATAGCGATTACCTACCTGATTATATGTAAGTAACGGTAGCTATGTAGTTACACATTGTGACATAATATTAGCACAAAGTATGTAGTTTTGAGGGGAATCACCAGTTTACGTTTCATAGTAGATAGATATGGAGCTACGTATATATTTTGGGTATATGGCATTGGGGTTTTACCTATGTCACATCGCATTCCAGTTTGTGTCATTGAATTATAATCTTATCTAATTTCACTAAAGATAAGAGACTGCAACGTAAAGCCTAGTCCGCATTTGCCTTATTCAACTTATTTTTCGTTCATTTTTATTATTGTGTAATGTGTATTCTATTAAGTCACGCAATGAATCCTCTGAAGGAGCTGAATTGCAACTTTAACCCTGCACAAGATAATCGAAGGTTAAGTAAGTTTAAGATATTAGGGTAATACCTACTTACCAATAAAATACTTATTTTGTAATCAAAAAGTATCTATTATAAGGCGCATTTCTCGTAAAGCCGATGTGAATGATAATGAATCGTCATTTCAGAACAAGTTCACTTTTCAGTGATCACGTGACATGACTTACTCGTTTCTTACGACTATTCGTAACTTGGCTTAGGGGGCTGATAATATTGCGAGTAGATATCAGCTAGACAGGTGGTTGCGGCTCAGGTTTATCAGCTACTGACGTCTGTTGCCTCATGATGACGACCGCTGCGCTTGATGACTGATGTGATAATATCAACATGTCATGCCATGCGGTGTCGAAAATCATAAATGCAATGAACTCAAGACTCTACTATTCTATTAAGTTAACTACTACTTATACTAATGACACTAGTTAACAAAAAAAACCCGGTCATCGTGATTGCATATAATTTAAAGAATATCACTTAAACGTAGGTATATAACTGCATCAATTATATTAGGTATAGGGGATTTACCCATTGTATGTCCCACGTATATCACAAGTATCACACGTCATTGATCTTATTCTATTAAAATCTGTAAGTTTTAACTTGCGATATCTGTAGATAAAATTTATTTTATTGAAAACAAACGAAGGTGCAAACCACGTGACATACACTTTGTTACGTAATAGAGGGAAAACTAAACAGGATATACGGACAAACAGATACGAATGGCAATTCCGTTTCATCTATCACGCCATAACTTGAGAACTGCAGCTTTGGCGATTGCATTCATTTTTTTTTTAAGTTTTCTAATAGGCAATTTGTAGAAGGTTCTCACGGAAGATTAATTTAAGCCCTTGCCCAAAATACTATACCAAAATTTAATAAAATGCAGAAACTCTGAAACTCACGCGGGTTAAACCGCGGGGCGTAGATAGTTCATGAAGGAGATATGTCTGTTCCAATCTTTTTCCACATATTATTATAGTATTATAGTATAGATAGATGTAAAAATATTACTAAAGATGTTCAATGAAAAAATGAACTGGCGTACACTAGCAAGGTCCAGGCTAATAATATTATTACTTACTTATTATTTATAACAAAGACTGTGAGTGAGTAATACGTTGTTTTGTTATTCCATCCTTGCACTCGCTATTATCCTTGTCTCGTATGGTACAAACCATTCTGTATGTCTGAACCCATATGTACATATTTGATGTAAGGTCAGCAACAAAGAAATTTCTAAGACAATAGTGATAAAAAATAAAACTTTGTTAATATATTATTACAATTTAAGTTATACAAAGAAATACAGTTTTAAAAAATAAAAAATGAGAACTTGATCAAATATTTAAAGTTACATATGTTTTACATACTATAAAATTACTCCTTCCGCTGCGTCTATCTGTCTGTCTGTTCGCGATTAACTCAAAACTACTGAACGGTCATGCGGTTTTCACCAATAGAAGGATTCCCGACCCGAGTAAGGTTTATTGGTATAGTTTATCCTGGAATTCCCGCGGGAACTACGCAATTACCGTGGGTGAAACTGCAGGTACAGCTAGTACAATATAATATAGTGTACCTACTAGTTTGGCGCCGCCGCCGCCGGTACAATACTTTTTATTCAAATCGTACTTTTGTTTTAAAATCCAACGCATTTAAAACGGTGAGCCGAATAACAATAGATAATTGTTATGTACAGATTTATTTTTTTGAAATATATATCGGCTTCCGTATGATTGATTTTTAATAGGTAGAGCCTACACATATCTACCTTTTATAAGTAGGTACACAAGGTCTATTGATGGGGTTGACGACCCGATTGGCGTAGTAGGTCCCCAAGCCTAACCCGCTAATTAAGAGGTTCGATTCCCGGTGGGGGTGGACGTTTTGTGATGAACACAGGGTTCCATTTGGCTGTGTGGGCGTGTATATATATCTTTAATATAATATATGTATATGTAATAATATGTAGTATATACCACGTTTGTTCGGTTTCCACGACACAAACCTGTGTGTTGTGAGTGGAATATTATTATTATTATCTGGACATAGATAAGCAATAGTGTGTTAACCCACACTGGAGAAAATGTGAGTGAAACGTGTTTTAAAATTATAGCGCCATTTTATGTCAACATTTTTTATGTTCAATATTTAGTTACAAACTTAAACAATGTAATAAGGTAAACACATAATTAAAAAACGTTCCCTAACTCTCAATAAATCGTTCTGAATAGATAACTTAATTTTGTGGATTAACATGTTATTGCTTATCTGCGTCCATCTATATTACCTACTTATAGTAGGTTTGTTTTTGCTACAAGAGAATGTAGCATCGCTAATTCGCGATTAGGTGGTAAATCAGGTGATTTATAGTTTTAGAAATACCTAACTAAACTGATTGGGTTTCACTAATTTTAGAGGCAAAAGGGGGACAACTTATTATTTTTTTTTTACTTCAATGCCATAAGTTATATTTTTTACGTACGTATACGTTGGTCAGTACCAAAAAAATATAGTGTGTGTTATATGTTGTGCTCGCAAGTCGCAACCTCATTTGCGTGGTCTTCGATGTTCCCGCAGGATTTATATGTATATATTGCATATCTTTTTAATATGATATTAAATATTATTATATTTATTTATTTTATTTTGGTTGATAGGCAGCATGTTGATTTAAAGGGCTCTATTAACAAACTTTAGATTTATAGCATTTGTGACTAAATGAGTTTCAAATTTTGTATTTCGGCCAAACAGGCAAATATTTTGAAAAATAAACAGACTATTTTATTTAAATATTTGTATAATATTATCTACTTACCAACTTTATATATCTAAATGCAAGAAAATATTTGCATTATATACTTTTTTTAAATACCTATAGTTAGGCTTTTAATACAAATGTATTTATAGTTAACGGCTCCAATAAGTCTCTCATAAAAAGTTGACAGCTAATAGTTGTATCACGATTCCCGCTAGAACTTTTCCAAAATCTCAAAATAAAAACGCTATAAAAGGTATAGGTATACCTACTGTACAACTTCAATGAATAAAAAGTCAGTGAACTTCCTATAACAAATGATTCCTGCTACGTTGATAATCAGAATAATTACCAATGAAATTATTGCGTAGATTTGTCATATCCGTTAAAAGAAAACCTTTGCATATGAAGTAATTGTGGTAATTAATGACGGGCGACGCGACGGCTCTACGGCAATGGGAGTTACGCACAAAAACCAACGCAGATTTGTTCTCGGATCAAGAATCACGATATAAAATGCTGTTTGAGATCAGATCGCAATCAAATTGTAGCTTGTAGTTGAGCTGTGTTAACGTGTTGTGAATTAAGTGTTTTCATTGTTTATACCTACATAAGATATTTATTTCCGAAATGAATAATTTGGTGAGATACTTGCCATTACTTTTGACAGTTATTTGTTTACTTCTTATGTGCTGTTTACATTTTAGATTAGGTACAATGCTCAGAGAATATTAGCTGAATTAACTAGTGTCAATATTTTATTTGTAAATTGGATAACATCAGTAAAACTTAGGATTGATAAACGCGTGGACTCGTTTGGTTCTAATACCTACTTACCTATCTACGGACATTTTCTGTGAAAGCTCTTACGATTGTTAATTTGTTATGGCTACAAAAAGTTAGATCCTCAATTAAGTAGATAGTATGTAACTACTAATCGAATAATGAGTTCAATCTTAATATCTTATTTAGTTTTTCGGCCATTTCTTGGTATTCAATGGAAATTAAACTTCGCATTTAACCTGGTTTTGGCTTCTTTTTACAATATTAAAGAGACGATTCTAGCGTGATCACAAAATTATAGTACCTAAATATTTGTAAATATTTATACATAGTTTGAAAATTTAGTTTTATGTGCGAAAAAAATAGTTATAATTTATAACTGAATTTAAAGTTTCGTAGGTCCGTAATACGGCCCGTTCGAACTCTGGTACATTTCGGGTCGACAGGCGCATATCTACAGATTATACCAGTTTTCGTTTCTATGATACAAGATTAAACAGTACTTTTTTTTCTCGTTATTAAGATTTTATATTTGTATTTGTATATACATATTTTAGTTTGTAAGGTATTTATCTATGGGCCCATGTTGCCTGACAACAAAACAATAAATAAAATAAAAATTAACAGGGCTTTATCACATATGCGATGATATGGTATAAATTTTTTTTTAAACTGAATTAATTTTTACTAGGTTTACTGTTATACAGTATGTACAAAAGTTTTGCCTCCTCTGATGAAAGTTCGGCCAATGCAATATTACTTCTCCTCATGTCACTCGTATGTGACAAAAATTTGCAATTTCGTAGAACCTCGTTTCGCACACTCTCCATCAGGATACGATGGACATCCTCTACCAACCCGCACTCTGAACAGTTAGGCGTCAATGTTTTTTTTTAAATAAAACCTTCACCTATACTTGGTGTGGAACAAAGTTAATCAGTGTACGTGAAAGATTAGGTAGGAACCTATGTATATTTATTCTCTTTTTTTGCAGAATATCGCAGTCATATTATGCTCCATGGTGGCAGTATGCACATCACAAGGAGTAGAGCAATCGTCGTCAACTGCAGACTTGACTAAGCGGAGTGGAGGCGGTTATGGATTATCTAAACATGGTTACTCATCCGGATATCCGGGTTACGGTGGTTATAACGGCGGAGGTGGTTATGGGGGTGGTTACGGGAGCGGTTATGGGGCTGGTTATGGAGGCGGATATGGGGGTGGTTATGGAGGCGGATATGGGGGAGGATACGGAGGCGGTTACGGGAACTCAGGATACGACAGACCTGGTTACCCCGGCGGTTACCCGGGTGGACATGGAGGTTAGTTTGTTTTGATGTTTTTTAAAATAAAAGTTTTGTTCATAAAAATTGCACTTCGTAATATTATATATCAGCTGTTTCCCCGATTCGATTCAATTCAATCTAGTATACAACAAAGTAGTTTTATATAGGTACTTACTACTTACTTATAAAAGCGAAATATCTACATTACAGTTTTTCATTATCTAAAGTGATTTTATAATAGTTTAAACGTTTTAAATTGTTGTATAGGCGGATACGGAGGGTACCCCGGGTATTCGGGAGAATATCCGGGTTATGGCGGACCAGGATACCCGGGTTACGGAGGTGTGTATTTTTAGAAGCAATAGATCCCAAATCATTGCTACCACATAGTTACCTAAGACCTAACAAAATAACAATCATTAATGTTTTTTTGTTGCAAATAATCCGTTTACCTAATCCGTTGCACCTAAAACAGGCGATTAACAAAATAAGACAATTGATTTACACGTATTCATACATGTTAGGTATAGGTAGGTAAGTACCTACTCTTATCTCTGAATCTATTGCGACAATAATAAAATTATATCCTATAACTACTATTCAATTTAAATTATAAATAAATAAGGACACTGCAAAAAACCCGTTCCATTTCATTTATTAAATACGTACTAGTTTTCACATGATGTTCATACAAAAATATTACATTATAAAAATCATTGTTTTCTATCCTGCTTGCGATATTAGATGCTATAGTTTAATTGGCCCAACATACTATTTAAAAACACGAGTAGTCTCATATGATGGATAACTTAAAACGCCGTCCATTACAAAGATTGTTATTTTTCGCATTTATGTGGGTTGGTTTATAATTTATCTAATCGAATCGCAAACCATGAAATACTATATATTTTAAAATTTCCCTCGATTTCTCCAAGATCCCATCATCAGACCCTGACTTCGTGACAATGGGACCACGTCAAGAACAAACAAAAAAATAATTTTTCAAATCGGCCCAGCCGTCTTCGAGTAATCGCGTTACTAACATACAAAAAAAACAACATACAGTCGAATCCTCCTTTTTGAAAGTCGGTTAAGTCACTATCTGTTTCCATTATCTATGTACATAAATATCTGCAATAATTTCATGTATTATATTTATATTATAGGTTACCGCCCAAACTACAGGCCCGGTTACCAAGGTGGTAACTACGGTTACCCGGGTTACAACCGGCCCGGTTACCAACACCGGCCCGGTTACGACCGCCCCTACCCGGGTAGTCACGGCAACTACTTCGGTGGCTTCGGTGATGGATACAATGACAATTTCAGGCTGTTGGGAAGGAAAGCTAACGAGATTGAAACCAAAAAGAGTGATTCCGCTGATTCTTAAGGATTACGGTTAAGTCTAGAAAGTTGTATTATATTTTTCATGTCAAAATATTCGATTGTATCTTTGTCTCCCATCGAACAATAAATTGTTATTATCTACTGTTTGTTTTTATTTATAAATCTTGACTTTAGTATAGTGTATATAGTTTTTTAATTTTTATATAATAGCTGAATAAGCACGAGAATTTCCAAAAAAAAGAACATTCAATTGAATAAAATAGAGATTTATTAAAATATTTCGCATTAAGTATAATATAATAATAGAATTACAATAATAATCATTTATACAACACGAACCATTCAAATAATTAAATTATATATTGAAACAAAAGTTTTATGTTAAATAACATTAATGAATAAAATATTACAACAAAACAATTATGAATTTGCGTAAATAAAAAATAAATTACAGAAATAAATCGTTGTTATTGATATAACTATGTAATATAAAACAACGATACAATTTACAAACTGCCTCCTGTTTATAAACAAACAGTCAATCTTTTATCCTTCTTCTATCTTTTTCTTTTTATAAACTTTCGCATATAATGTATTTAGCCAATTTCAAGTAAAAAGATAAATGTATCAATAAATTGGCATTTAGCATCGTTGTACGGTTTGAAATTGCAAGCCAATGGTACTCCAGATTGCAAGAACTTTAAAGAAAATGGGCATGATGACTAAATTTTAATTTTTAGTCCATCTTGTAGATCAATAAAAAATATCGGACACGTCTTATCTTTCCTTTTTTACGTAATCAAAAATTAACGGCGATACATTGAGGTGAAATTCCGTGTGACGTCACATCAAATTTTATATTTAGTTATGACGTGATGTCTCGACTCCCATTCCTAAACTTTAATGCGTTTAATCTAAGTGTTTTTTCAATAATTCAAAAACCACAAAAAATTTACGTGTCTATTATTTTTTTACTATCTAACTGACGGGCAAAATAGAATTTTGATTTTTATACCTTCTCATCATGCCTATTATTGTCCAATACAGAAACACAAAAAAAAAAAACACTTTTATCAATATTTAATCGACACGAAAATAAATTACTGAACCGCCATCTTTGATTTCCGCCAAATACCTCCATTAAAGATGTCGTCTTAGGAGCCGCTAAACCAGTCTGACGTCATAGAGTTGAAGAAGGACGCAGCGCCGGACCGGGCGTTCGCAAAGTTGATCGGAAGCGAACTGGCCATCAGCTCCGTCAGATCCGACTTAGAGCGGTTCGGACTTACCGACGGCGCTGGCTTCTTCTTTACCTGGAATTTACAACAAATTAATTATCTATATAATATTCTAGTCGGTGTCCAGTTTGACATCGCATCCCTTCCTATAAATGTTGACTATTTTTTTTTAGTCTGTCTTGTAGATTAATAAAAAATATTGGACTTTTTTATAATCAAAAAATAACGGCGATACATTGAGTTGAAATTTCGCGTGACGTCACTAACCGGTGCAGTTTGTATGGCGGCTTATAGCGGTTTACCGGTACCCTAAACTTTAATGCGCTTTATTTCTGTATATTTTCATTTATTTGAATATGTGACTTATTGTTTTTTTTTTATTTTCTAACTGACGCACTAAAAGTCGTCAACATACCTAGAACTCCGAATTATATTTACAATGAGAAAAAATATAGCTAACTCATGCTCCAAAAATAGGTTGCATTTAGCTCTATAAGCGGGATGTATAGATATTTTAATTTTTTTTTTAACCTTTGCATTTTGTAACTGACGCAGGCAGTCGAGTGACGTGCATGAAAAATTAAAATGGTATGTTAATAGATAAGTAGTTATTATTATTTCCTCGTTTTATATGGAAAACAGTATTATACACTGTTTCGGCTGAAATGAAAATCAATGTCTTTGATAGTTTAAAAATCGCGTTGCTCCATAGACGTAGAATTCAAGTATCCTGATGAGTTAATGGTCTGCCATAAAGGAAGTTTTGATGGTATGTTATCACATTTATCTCCCGGTGATTCTCCCTATCATTAGTAACTCAATACACACTTATACACTATTTTCTATGGGGCACACACACACATCACAGTTAAAAGTTAAACCTATTCTAGTTGTAATAATAATTAGGTTAGGTCTGTATAAATAATGCTAATCTAAGAGATTATTTTTATTTCTCAACTCGTTAAAAAGTTATGACAAATTCTCACAATGGGCTAGTTGACTAAATTTTTTTTAGTCCGGTTTGTAGACGTTAGAATAAGGTATATGAGAATGTCACACAAACGATTTAAGCAGATTAATTGTCAATCAAATGAATGCACCCGTTTTTCTCTCTTACTCACTGCAACTGTGCCGTGAAGAAACGGTGTCAGTTCTGTATAAATAACAAGTAAAAAGTAAAAACTGTATTGTACACGTGCACACGTGTTGTGCGCGTGCGTATCGTAAGGTTGACAGCGAGTTGACAGTGACTGTCAGCTGTCAGTGAATAATTATCACATGTTTGTAGATTCTACATGTGACAAACTTTCCTCGGAATGGGCATGTTGACTAATTTTTATTTTTTAGTCCGTCTTGTAGATTATTAAAAAATATTGGACACGTATTTTTTCTTTTTTTATGTAATCAAAAAATAACGGTGATATATTGAGTTGAAAATTCGCGTGACGTCACTATTCTGACAGTTTGTATGGCGGTTTTGCGGTTAGTGACGTCACGAGCCCCTCACCCTAAACTTTGATGCGCTTTATCTCTGTATATTTTAATTTATTTAAAAAAGCAAAAAAAATACGTGTCTATTGTTTTTTATTTTCTAACTGACGGACTAATTAGAATTTTGATTTTCAAAAGTAGTCCACATCCCCATTCTTTGGTACAATAGTAAGTATATTATAGTGACCGAACGCACCGGCTTGTCCCGGCGGTCGCGGTCGGCGCGCGCGGGCGCGGGCGCGGGCGCCGCGACCGGCAGCACGGAGAACCACGGCGCGCCGGCGGCCGCCAGCAGCGCGGCCGCGCGGTCCGCCGAGCCGCCCGACAGCACCGCCGCCGCGCCCAGCACGCCGCCCAGCTGCGCCGGCTGGCGCACCACGCTGCCCAGCAACGTCTGGCGCACACACCACGCACGCACACACACACACATTATACAACAATAACAACACTGCCTTATCGTTCAAGTAGTACGTAACGAATTTGGAGGGAGGGGGGGATCTCGTAAAACGTTGCGATGCGTTTGTAGGCGGGAGGGGGTGTTTGAACTATATAAATAGTGTATTTTGACTATTTTGAATATCAATACCTATATAATGTAATGATTTTCGTGGTTTCAACTACGCGTTACGTAATTATTTTTTTTTTTATATATATATTTTTTCGTCACTTTAGGTACAATTTTCATATTGATAATGGCGTCGGAGTAATTTAACATAATTTTATTAAATTAAAAACCTAAATTTTTGTGTGTGTGTGTGTGTGTGTGTGTGTATATATGTAAATTGTTAGTAATGTATTCAAGAAATAAGACAGAAACGAAAGATTTTTTTATACCCAAAGTACTGTGTATTTCCATTTGACAGGTTTTTTATGGGGATTTTTGTGAATGTTTTTTTGTACTTTGTGTGTGCAATAACAGTGATTTGATTTGACATTTTTGCGGCTCTGACAATAAACACAATACAACCTACAACCCCCCCCCCCCCCCCGTACTATGATACAGGCATGCTATGCTATAATTACCTATAACTTGGCTGTATGAAATTAGTTTCCTTTGCCTTTCCCTAAAACAAGAACAAAAACCACTAACGAACCTGAACCCTCTGCACGGACCTCTTGAGATTGGTCTGCACGTACGGATAGAAGACGTCGTAATCGAACGGATCTATTTTCTGTCTGAGGAACTCGCAGAGGTTATGCGAGAACTCCACCGAGCGCCTGTTCTCGCGCGCCACCAGCAACATGGTCAGGTGTCTCACGTCCATCAGCAGTTGGAGCGCGCATCGCTGATTTATATCCGTCTCGTTCCCCCTTATGACGCGGTCGTAGTGTGCGAAGGTGATATCGCTGATTCTCTCGACGAAAGCGCTGTGGATTTTCGCAGGCAGCGTGTGCGGGACCGCTTCGTCGAGTAGTCTACTGACGGAGTACAAAAACTCTTGCAGCTTCAACGAGGGGCCGGCGGGTACTTTTATTGTCGACTCTATAGAATTGCCTTCGTCGTCTTTCTCCTCTATTTTTATGACGTCCCATTGCTGAAATTATATTTTCGATTTAGTATCTATCTATCGGTACAGCTATGAAAATTATGCAAACGCATTTGTACAGTAGTTGCCGTGTAATCCATGTAACTTGTAGTACATGTAATATACGGTTGTACATGTAATATATACTGTAGTACATGTAATATACGGTTTTACATGTAATATATACTGTTGTACATGTAATATACTGTTGTACAAGTAGATATTGTTGTACATATAATATACTGAACGGAAATTGTTGAGGTAGCCAATGTTGAGGTAGCCAAAATAAGTGTAGTCAGTACTAAGTGAGCGGTACCATAGGAGTAGGACACCTTTCGTTCCTATAAGTGCATCAAGGAGTTCCCGCAATCATTTGAAGAGCTATAAGATAATTCACTAAGCTAACTTACATTATCCTTACATAATTATTATAAAACAAAGTCCACCGCCGTGTCTGTTTGTCTGTCTGTTCGTGATAAACTCAAAGACTACAAAAAGGATTTTCATGCGGTTTTCACAAATAGAAGGGATTCAAGAGGAAGGTTTATACTTTTAGTTTATCCTGGATTTCGCGCGGGAACTCCGAAATTATGGCGGGTGAAACCGCTGGGGACAGCTAGTTATATAATAGATTTTATTTGGTGTGTATCCAATAATGTCAATGTTTCTTTAAATTGTTAATATTCAAAATATATGTAGTATATGTAGTACATAATTTCCACTATATGTAGCTATCAAATTATCAGCTTAATAACATACCATCAGCAAATAATCAATGTTTGCTTCCAAAGTGAACTTTTGGGGCAAACTTCTGGTCAAACCCTCCACTTGTGTCATCACTATGTCAATCCATTTGGTCCAACAAAAATGGCAGTTCTCTTTCAGCAAGTTACAAATTTCGTTCCAACTCTCGACCGCTGTTTCGTCTATATTCACAACCCCCAACGCATTCTTTTCCATTGGAATATAGCATTTGTGCAAGTGAGGCACAAGGTCGATTACCGCCTGGCTGAATCTAGCCGTGTATATTGCTGTGGTTTTCCTTTGGAGCTCCGTCGATTGCAGTGTTGGCTCCTCGAAACATGCCTTTATGTACTGTATCATGCTAAAAGATTGACACATTTTCATGTGAATTTGTTGAACAGAACGTCCCCAACTATGTATTATTTAAAATATAGTAAACTAACTGTCCCCCGCGGTTTCATCCGCGGATTAATTGTTAAATAAATAAATAAATAAAAAGCGCACTATATATATATATATATGTATATCATATCAATGAAAAATGAGTGTTCGATACTGTTTTTTTACTTACTAACAAATGATGCTATAAGCAACTTTCTCCGGGAGAAGTTATCACAACGAGCGAAACTGTCTCTGTTACGCTTTCACGCCTCAACGGCTCAATCAATCATCATGAAATTTTGCATACACGCTGTCAGGGGTACCGAGAAGGACATAGGGTATACTTTTTATCCCGGAACTCCTGCGGGATCATCGAAATTACTGCGGCTGAAACCGCGGGGAACAGTACTTAATGTAAACGCGTAAAAAGTCATCTTTTTCATTAAAAAAAAACGGAATATTATATTTTTCGTATCATAAGCTATCCTTTTATTACATTAGCTGTCCCGCGCGGTTTCACCCGCGATAATTTTGTAGTTCCTGCGGGAATTCCGGATTACGATATAGCCTATGTTACTCAGGGATAATGAAACCTTTTCAATGGTGAAAGAATTTTTGAAATCGGTACAATAGTTTTTGAGTTAGAACGTAACAAATAAACAAACAAAAAATCGAATCTTCCCTCTTTACAATATTATAAAATAAATAAAATAAAAAGCCTTTTATTTCATGCATAAGAAAAATGGACATAGATAAGCAATAGTGTGTTAACCCACACTGGAGAAATTTTGAGTAAATCGTATTTTAAAACTATAGCGCCATTTTGTGTCAACATTTTTTTATGTTCAGCTGTTCAGCATATTGTTACATATTTATACAATGTAATGAAGTAAACACATAATTAAAAAACGTTCCCTAACTCTCAATAAATCGTTCTGTATCAATTACTTAATTTTGTGGGTTAACATGTTATTGCTTATCTGCGTCCAAATACAGTTTCTTCTTTTTTTTTGTTTCAGTTTTTGAATACATTTTTTTTTATTTGAGTTAGTTTATAGACAAAATAGAGTAATTTCGATGATGATGTGGATGATCTACGCTGCGGGGATCCCCAGCACCGCTCACCTGCGCACGCTCCCATCGGCCACGGCCCTCAGGTACAGTTCGAGGGCGGCGCGGTCGCCGTACACCTGGTCGGTGTCGTCGTCTGCGTCGCACGCGAACAGTATGGCCTCGCGGCCGCCTGCACTCCTCCTGTCCCGATACAAGTAGACCCTCAGATCCTCCAGCAGTCGCTGCAGCTCGCCGTCCAGACTCTGGCACAGTCTCTCCAGTGTGGGCGTGAACCCGCGGTCTTGCAATGTCATGCCTGGCGAACAGCGTCGTGATTATAATGCTGCTGCTCCACCTGCGTTAGCGTTAACGTTGATGTTAACGTCTAACGTGGTAATGTTAGTGAGTTAACCCGTTAAAATGTTGGCCACATCTACGTAATGCCTAAATTAGCGCACTAATTTACGCGTTAACACGCAGGTGGAGCAGTAGCATAATGATTACTAGCTCTGGAATTCCTCCAGAAATTTGTGTGATAATCTACGTCCCTTCCGCCTATTATTTACAATGTTGGAAACAGAGTGATCTAGGGCACAAAAGTTCCGAGAAAATTAAGGAAATGCGTTTAGCGATTTTGTAAGAAATGTATGAGCTTTTTATTTAAAAAAATGATTTTTTTTTTTTATCAAGAGTGGCCTGAGAGAATTGGGTATTTCATGGGGTATGAAAAACATAATTATAATTATTAGTCCGTCACTTAGAAAATAAAAAAAATAATAGACACGTATTTTTTGCTTTTTTGAATTTAATGAAAATAAACATAGATAAATCGCATTAATGTTTAGGCTCGTGACGTCATTGTTCGGTATAAGCCCCGTACAAACTGCACCGGGTTGTGACGTCACGCGAAATTGTATCACGATTTTTTATTACTCTACACGACGAATTAAAAAAAATAATATGGTGTTTCTATGCCGTTGTGCAACAAACCCATTATTGGTAAAAATGTCACTTGGATCATTCTGGTTTTAGCGTCGACGATTGACCTACAGTTGGTGGGGTCGAGTGGAATAGGAACGCAGGTATGGCAGCACTTATTAGTAACAGTTCTTTTTCTTTCTAATACATGTCGCAAATGTCAACGGTAAACAAATAACAACATGCATTCGTTTTACATTTTGCTTTTTTTCCAAGGTAACAGAAATTAATTTAAGAGTGTCTTATGATGTCTTTAATTTGATAAGAGCTAAAAAAACAGTAAGAATATCAGCGAGACGGGTAAATTACCTCTCATGAGAGACTTCATCACTTTGATGACGTCACTTCTCGACTCTATGACGGTGTCGCCGATCAGATCCCGCCACACGAACCAGTTAATGTCGGCCTCTTTCTCCGGCTCGCTCTCGCCCGACACTTTGGTCAGGTCGATCAGGATTTGCGTTTTGAACGCGTCGTACACATTCGCCCAGCGGCTGTCGACGATGAGCTTGACTCGGGCCGTGAGCAGCGGCTGGAAGTAGTGGCACCACACGTGCACCGCCGGTATGTCCAGCGACGAGCATATCACGTTCCAGTTGGACGGTGTTTCTGTGAGGAAACGAGAAAATTAAAAAAAAACGCGACTCTATCCCACTTCTGATGTCCTACCCTCACTTCTTTTGTATTATGTAGAAAATAGATTTACGATGTATGATTGTCAATATGATTCTAAGAGGAAAAGTTTTGTTTTTTGCAGGGGAGTAGTATCGGAAATTAAGCAAACGATTGTAAAAAATCTATCAAAAATCTATCACTGAACGCCATCAGTGGCCAAAGAACAAAGAATACGAGAACAAAGAATACTCGAGAAAATTTTAAAAAATTCACACCGGCGAAATCGCGGGAAATCGACTACTTTTAATATAAAGACAATCTGTTTTTTTAAACTTATTATAATATATCAAATCATTACCTGGAAAACCTCACCGTAAACTGGTCCTGCTGTTTTTAGTAATAATTTACGTATTCAACCCCAAATCCTCACCTATCCTGAAGGCTTCTTCCCTGACCTCGTGCAGCACCTTGACCCTGGAGATGTGCTGCAGCAGCGCGCGCACGCGCTCCTCCACGAACGACTTCACCCACGCGCCCCACGCGTGGACGCACGACGTGATCTCGGCCCTCTCTGGAGCCTGCACCTCTTTACTTGTCGTCAACCTAAAAAATCACTTTTCACTACTCACACTTGGAAAGTAGGTCTGAAGATGCCTGAGGAGCGGGTTGAAAGTGATACTTTTCAGCCCTGAGGAGAATCGCTTTCAACTGACAGCTGTCAAATTATAAAAAAAAACTAGTTGTATTTTCACATTTCTATGCCATATTCAATTATTACAGCGCGATGTAAAATTGAAATAATATAAAGTATCGATTCAAATAAAGTCTTTAGCTAATTCATGTTTTTATTTTTACTTTTCTTGTATTAAAAGCAGTGTTTACCTCAGGTTAAAAATTTAGTAGTAAGAATTAGGACTTAATACGAGGTACTAATTTGCGCCAATAGCAAGACTATACGGGCCGAGTACGGTTGACCGTCCTACAAGTGTACCAACAAATTTTTTATATGATACTAGCTGCGCCCCGCGGTTTAACCCGCGTGAGTTTCGGAATTCCCGCAGGAACTCCCTTTAGGGGGATGAAAAATAGATAGTAGCCGATTCTCAGACCTACTGAATATGCATATAAAATTTCATGAGAATCGGTCAAGCCGTTTCGGAGGAATATGGGAACGAACATTGTGACACGAGAATTTTATATATTAGATTTGCAAAATAATGTTATGTATCTTTTATGATGTTTCATTTAAAAAAGAATTCAATAGGAGTATATGTAAAATAGGATAAATACTAATTTTCGATAATAATTCTGCAGTATTTTTTTATGACAAAAATACAGATAAATCATAAAATTACCAATAACCACCACTTTTGGCAGTTTTTTCTTCTTCATTATATAATTTTGATGATGCAATAATTTTAAATCAAAAATAAAAATATAATATTTACAATATACATAGATTTGCAGAAATATCACCAGTTCCCACCTGTAGTTTGATATGACAGGAGGCAATAGTTTAAGAGCCGTGACGTCACTGAATTGCACCAATTCAATCAATGGTGGCGAATCTTTAGTGAATAACTCTTGCAATTTCGCCAGTACTGCACCTCCATTGTTATCTAAAAACGAAATTATATGTTTAATAACTTCTAATTATTTTCCCTATCAAATAAAAAAAATCAAAACTCTTTTCTCAATCAAACTAGGTATCTACATCTCATTCAGCGAGATTCTGAAAGATATTGATACAAAAATCAAAAATGGTAAACTCACCATAAACATAATGAATGAGAAACAACAAAAAGTATCTTGCGATTCCTGCAGTTTAACACTAGGTAGTGAATTCCGAGATTACCTCAAGGATTACCGGATAAAATATCATATATGCTAGAATTGATTCAATCAATCCAAATATCAACTCTACATACCATTCCTCTAGAATAATAGTATAGACAGATATTATTGTGCCTGAATAACTTGCCTATAAAACAGGAGTGCACCAGCACAACAGTTTTCTGAACAATTTTGACAGCGTTGACAATTTTCTGTTTGATCTGCGCTTTCACATCTCCCTCCAGCATACGGGACAGTTCGAACTCGAGCGTCGAGCGGAGGCTGCCGTCGCTGTGGAGATCGATGAGGGTGTTCAGCAACTCCACCATGGTCTGCGAGTCCAGGAGGTACAAGCTCACCAGGCACGAGCATGCTACCTGTCAAAATGGTTATTGGAATATACGCATATATCTATAACTAGCTGTGCCCCGCGGTTTCACCCGCGTTAGTTTCGAGGATCCCGCGGGTATTCCGAGATAAAAGTACTTACTACCCTAATTTTTTTTTCTGTACCCACCCTTGACAACATGTAGGTAGTATGCAAAATTTAATATAGTTTCTTCCACCTTAATTACCCTGTTCTGTGTGTAAGGACACAAAGCTATAACTACTTAAACTGAAAACACAGTGGGGACTGGCAAACTACAGTCTACAACTCTCTATTTTTTTTTCAGTTTTACCTTTAAATTACAAAGATAGCTATTTGATCACTGTTACAAACCTCAACACTGATATCAACTTCCTGTAGCTTCTCTCTGCATACATTGACAATAGTTTCATTGAAGTTTGATATTGAGTTCCACTGATGCTTTATGAGCTTTTGCAACGAGTCCATATCCGGCTCTATGTTCTTGCCTCCTATTTGAAGTTGCAGTCCTGAGGAGAGATATTTAGTTAAAATCAAATTTAGTTTTCCAAAAATTCATGATAGTTACCCAATTTACAGACTGAACTGACAAATCAGGGACAAATCCTTTACTACTTCCAGTACTTCTATTCTATTCTTTAATTAAAAACTGTATGTTATAGGTAACAAAAAAATAAACAGACTTCAAGAGTTCTGCTATCTGTCTCCAAACTCCGAAATTTTGCAAATCTGTCTATATATGATGGTGTTATGCCATATAACATAAAAAAATACAAACATCTGAATTGATAACCTCCTCCTTTTTGAAGGTGGTTGAAATCAAACAATAATGGGCATGATAACCAAATTTTAATTTTTAGTCGTCTTGTAGATGAATGAAAAATATTAGACACATATTTTTCCTTTTTTGATGTAATCAAAAAATAACTGTGATACATTAAGTTGAAATTCCGTGTGATGTCACACCTAGGTACACTTTATACTTAGTTATGACGTCGCGACCTCCCACTCTTAAACTTTAATGCGTTTTATCTAATAATTTTTTCAATAGTTCAAAAAACAAAAAATAAGTGTCTATTATTTTTTTTACTATCTGACTGACGGACTAAATGGAATTTTGATTTTTATACCTGGTCATCATGCCCATTGTAGCTTCAAAAAGATTCAAGAGTGAAACACTTTTTTAACCAACCTGTGTTCACATGTCTAGCCATAATAAACAGCTGTGTTGCCTTCACAAAATCCTCAGATTCTATGCACATCCATATTTTCTCTGGTATCTCCATGAGCAACTTCACTTGTACTGATATACTGTACACAGGGTTTGTGTGCAACTGTAAACTATATTGTACCTATTTAGTTTATTAATAAAAATAAGTTTTTCAGACCTGTTTCAGTTACTAGAACTGAAAAAAGCATGAATAAAATCATTTATTTCTTTATATAACGTTAACGCATAAGGTATAGGACCAATTACAATGGTTAACAAATACTAGTAGACCTTACATACAACTCCTCACAAATCTTCAGACACACAGACAAACGTTCCATCCATGCACTCATCTGCATACAAATCAGACCTAGGGTGAGACCTTCAGGAGAGCATTTACTACGGTCAAGGTGCGACATACTGGCGAGTTGGATCATGTGGAAAATAATAATTTTAAAATACTTAAAATAAAACCTAGTCACAAATTAGTATTACTTCAAAAATACCTTTGCGACTTTGGGATATGATCAATTTTAAATCCGACAAGATGTGTGTCGTGCAGTTTTCTACATGCCATCATCATCTCACTAATGTGATCCAGAGTACTAGATGTTGTCACTTTCATCTCTTCAATTGTATCAGCTGCTTGGATCAAGTCTCTATATCTCTCCCTGAAACAAATACATGAAGCAAATACATAGTTATGCACAGACTTTAACATTTAAACCAGTCGGTGCCAGTCTACAGGCAATCTGACATTTAATTTTCATTGTTCGATTGGACTTTAAAAGAAACTTTTTTATTAAATATCCAATAGTTTTCACAGCTTAGCTGACTTTGAGATGCATGTGAAATTAGATTTCTGTGATGAGAATCGCTTTCATGATCCTATCAACTGGAAAACTTTCATTGTTGACTAGGATACTATCTTCTATACTAGGATACCGTTACACATTTCGTGATTTTGTAGCAAATAATTGTTTGAATTTGCAGTAAATAATTCTGGGAGTTTATTTTTGTCGTGTTTGTGCATTACGCATTATACTAACCCAACCATAGCTCGTAGTTCTTCTCGTTTCCTCTCGATCTCATATTGCAACTTCTTCTGGACTTGATCAATGTCGCTGATTGTATGTGTTTGAAACAACTGTTCAGGCACTATGTCTAATAAGTGAGACATATTGGTATTCTATTTTCTCATATGTGCCACCTTTAAATATTCGCAAATTGAAGATACTTGAAGAACTTAGGAAGAAGTAAGAATATATACCTAGTGAATTCGGAGTTCAGACCACAAACTACTTAGAAATTGGTTCAGACGAAAACTTTAAAAATATTTCGATTTTGGAGCACTTTTTGACAATTCTATTGACAAGTGTCATTGTCAAGTAAACAATGTTTTTACTATTTTTAAGGACTTTCACAGTTCGCACATAGTCAATTAGCCAGCGTCAACTTATTCAAAGTTTTTTTTATTGGCATCATTTAGATTTTATTGGTTCATAATTTTAGATAATCTACGCCCAGTACGATAAGTTCGCTTCAGGTTGCCAACACTGATCGAGCTTTATCTAAAAACTGCCTTTCTGGGCCACGAGTGAGGACTGACACTTCGTCTTCAACAACTGAAAAATAAAATAAGGAGAATTTAACTTTACAATTTCTTGTTCGATACTTACCTACCTGTTTAACTAGCGAGCTATCCCTCACAACTTCATCCACGGGTTATCCTTTTATCCAACTTCAAGTAGGTACCTACTTATCTAAACTCTAACAAACACGTTTCTTTATGAAAATCAAAAGTACAAATTCCTCCAGATTTCACCTCATAGTTGTCACTCACTTTGAAGTTGAATCCAGAGAGAAGGTAATCACTACGTGGTTGAATCTCTAAAATCCTCTAGCGAGTCCTTACGTCGTAAAAGAAAGCTACTGTCCTTTCATGTTTGTAATTTCAGGCCTGAGTCAGTGATTAGATTTTAAAGATTCCATGGCCAAAGAGAGTTTGATCACTCATCAGCGACTGTACAATCTGTTCATCTTCACTACTAGCAATTTATGGCAGCAATTGTAGAAATTGTAGGAAATAAAATAACAACTCAAATAGTTTGTATCAAATAAATATATTATTTAAAACATCATACCTATTTCAGGATCAAAATCGAAATAGAAATAATCGAACATTTCATTTAATAATTCTTTGTAAAATTTATAAATAAATCAAGAAAATAAAAAATAAAACAGGAACCATAGAAGAGTAAAAATTTAAATTAAAGTTGAAATTATCATACCGGCCATGGTATTCAAAATGGCAGTATCAAGAAATAAGTAAGCAGTGAATAAAGAAATGCGATATGGATTCAGTCTGAATTTCATAATATCATAACTCCTTGACAGGACGAGAATAACAGCCTCCAAAAAACGCAAGTTCTACGCAAGTCGAACTAACGTCATTTTGTAATGGACAATAATAATAATATGATCTCAGAAAATAATTAAATTAAAAGTTACTACCTAACTACTTATTGATTATATAATTTACAAATAATTGATCAATAAGTAGTTAGGTACATAAGACAAAATGATAAATGGACAAGTCAACGAAGTATACAATAAAACTGAAACACTATAAGTTTTCTTTTCATTATAAAAAATATACAATAATGCTTAATAATAAAAATATTAATGTTTAATAATCTGTGCAACATTGATCTATGATATTATTCATTTGTCGAATTTAAAAATGTTATCTATGATTTTAGCCGGTTTCTAAACATCTTATTAGGTATTTCAAGTTAAATTGTAGTACATACTCAAAGTGGACGCAGATAAGCAATAACATGTTAACCCACAAAATTAAGTTATTGATTCAGAACGATTTATTGAGAGTTAGGGAACGTTTTTTAATTATATGTTTACCTTATTACGTTGTTTAAATAAGTAACTAAATATTGAACATAAAAGATGTTGACATAAAATGGCGCCATCATTTTAAAACACGATTTACTCAAAATTTCTCCAGTGTGGGTTAACACACTATTGCTTATCTATGTCCAAGTACCTCTGAATAGGTTAACGCAATTAATCAACAACGTGCAATCCTTATCTTTAGTCTCAAGTATAGACTATATAGATTGTAGACTAAAACTTTCAAGAGGTTACCTTTGCAAAATTCAAGAAACATTGAACAAAAACGAGATAGTTTGCCGTTATACCGATCTACCAAAAAATTGTACAAGGACTGCTAAAAACTTATACTATGATTTCATCTTATAAGGCTAAGTTATTCTCTTTCTATCGTCAGTCAATTAAAACCATAGACAACATTAGTATAAAACCATTTTCACTTGTGGCAAATGTTCTATTATCTAGAATTCTAGACAGCCAACTAAAACCATTGTACAACATTATTATAAAATCAATCTCACTTTGCAATGGACCACTTGGTGTGTTCGAGACGTTATTGCCTTAGAGATTACTATCACTTGGAGCTTCCAATAAAGTTTTCAATACATCACTTCATACACTGTCGCTTTTTTATCGCCCGATCCGGTCACAATGAATTTATCGTCCCCTGATATATCACAACTTAGCACCGATGACGATTCTTTTGACTGAAACAAATAAGTTGATAAAAATTAGAAAACGTTCCTTTAAAACATTCATTTACACACCGTGCCACCATCAACATAACATAATATATAACATTATTAATAACAACATAACATAGATAAAATAATTTTACACTAATATCTTGATACTAGTGTCAAATTATTTTATACAATTTTAATTTTTAGTCCATCTTTTTAGTCCCCCCACTCCTAAACTTTAATGCGTTTTATCTTAGTGTTTTTTCATAATTTTAAAAGCAAAAAATACGGATCTATTATTTTTATTAATCTACAAGACGGACTAAATAAAATTTTGATTTTCACACCCCCGGAAACAAGCCTGTTGTATAATACCAACACACGATTTATTATTTTTATTTTTGTCATTTTTCTTTTTTTTTTCTTCTTTACGGTGGTGTTATCGTAATATGCGGGCCTCAACCATGCATATTACGCGACAATGAATTAATAGTTTTGTTATTAATATTATTATTAATTACTAGCTGTTCCCCGCAGTTTCACCCGCGGCAATTAAATAGTTACCGCGGGAACATGGTGACCAAATTTCATCAGTTTAGGAGTCCATCGCGGACAAACAACGTGACACGTGATATTGAGACTAGCTGTCCCACGCGATTTCATCTGCGGTAATTTCAGAGTTCCCGCGGGAATTCCGGGAAAAAGTACTCTACGTCCTGCTATGTACGCCTGAGTTCTGGAGTTCCCGCGGGAATTCCGGGATAAAAACTATTCTATCTTTTAAGTTGGACCATATTATAAATTGTTACAAAATTTTATCAAAATCCGTTCAGTAGTTTCGGAGTCCATCGCGGACAAACAACGTGACACGTGATTTATATAATTAAGACTAGCTGTCCCCCGCGATTTCATCCGCGGTAATTTCGGAGTTCCCGCGGAGGTTGCGGGAAAAAAGTATTCTATGTCCTTCAGTTCCCGAGGGAATTCCGGGATAAAAACTATCCTATCTTTTAATTTGGACCATTTTATGAATGGTTACAAAATTTTATCAAAATCCGTTCAGTAGTTTCGGAGTCCATCGCGGACAAACAACGTGACACGTGATTTATATATATTATTAAGACTAGCTGTCCCCCGCGATTTCATCCGCGGTAGTTTCGGAGTTCCCGCGGAGGTTGCGGGAAAAAAGTACTCTATGTCCTTCAGTTCCCGAGGGAATTCCGGAATAAAAACTATCCTATCTCTTAAGTTGGACCAAATACAACATAGTGACCGAATTTCATTGTGATCGGTTCAGTAGTTTCGGAGTCCATCGCGGACAAACAACGTGACACGTGATTTATATATATTAGATAAGGTAAGATTAATGGCATATGCTCACTTGGAATATGCTCGCGCCGTAGGGCGTCCGCCACGCGTTGAGCAGGTTGTCCTTGCCGGTGGAGACGAACCACTTGCCGCACGCCGCGAACCGCAGCGACAGCACGCACGACTCGTGCAGCAGCAGCTGGTAGCGGTCCGGCTTGCTCGCGTGCAGCACCTCCACGTGCGAGTTCTCCATGCCCACCGCCAGCCACATGCCTGCGCCGATGGCAACGGGAACGGAAGCGTCGTTAGTCGTTACTCGTTAGGCCTTTTGCACATCATAAGAAACTAGCTGAACCCCGCGGTTTCACCCGCGTTAATTTCAGAGTTGCCGCGGGAATTCCGGGATAAAAAGTACCCTATGTGTTAATCTGATGTATAAGCTATATTATTGTAAAGTTTCATTTAAATCCATCCAGTAGTTTTTGCGTGAAAAAGTAACAAACATCCATCCATTCATCCATCCATCTATCTATCCATACATACTTACAAACTTTTTATAATATTAGTAGGATTTTCTTGTGTCAAGAAATGTCTTATCCGCCATGAAAGTAACGCATACGGATCTTTCTTCTCCCTCGGATATCCGCGGATACGGATATCCAGCACATGACTAGTAGTGAATAAGCGCAGTGGGGGCGGCGCTCTCACCGGTGGGGCAGTAGCCGAGCGAGAATATCTGGCTGGAGAAGTCGTGCTGGTGCAGCTGGCGGCCCTCGCGCAGGTCCCACGAGCGCACCGTGTTGTCCAGCCCGCCCGTCCACAGCCGCGCGCCGTCCGGGCTGATGTCGATGCACGACGCGCCGTCCGTGTGCCCTGCGACGTAGACAATATATTATTACTAGCTGTCCCCCGCGATTTCATCCGCGGTAATTTCGGAGTTCCCGCGGAGGTTGCGGGAAAAAATTACTCTATGTCCTTCAGTTCCCGAGGGAATTCCGGGATAAAAACTATCCTATCTTTTAAGTTGGACCATTTTATGAATGGTTACAAAATTTTATCAAAATCCGTTCAGTAGTTTCGGAGTCCATCGCGGACAAACAACGTGACACGTGATTTATATATATTAGATATATACTAGCTGTTCACCCGCGTTAGTTTCGGAGATCACACCGGTATTCCGAGATAAAAATACTTACTACACTACCGTATATTGTTTTCTGTACTTACCTACCCTCGACGTGTAGGTAGTATGCAAAATTTTATTTCGCGTTGATTTCGGAGATCCCGTGGGAATTCCGGGATAACAAGTACAGTATGTCCTTCCCTGTACCTCTGACAACGTGCATGCCAAATTTCATCCAAATCCGTTCAGCCGTTTTTGCGTGATTGAGTAACAAACATCCAAACATCCACACTTTCACATTTATAATATTAGTAGGATAACATGAGTATAATCTTCTATATGTAAAAAATGAATTAAAGAAGTTTGTAGTTTCTGCGGGAATTTCGAAACTTACGCGGGCGAATCTGCGAAACGGTTGGACCGATTTTAACGAGACTTTGACTGCTAATTAGCTGATGTTATAAGAAGTAAATTAGGCTACTTTGGAGTTCCTGCGGGAACTTCCTAACTCGCACGGGTGAAATCGCGGGGGACAGGTAGTCAATGATAGCGTCTCGTAAAAAAATTCTTAATTTTCACAACATAGTACTTGCCTTGAAATTGTCTAATTAGCGTTTCGTTGTGGAGGTCCCAAAGAGCTATGTTGCCGTCGGAACAACAACTGAAGCACACCTGTAAGTAGGAAAAAGTATAAATTTAAATAAGCCACTGAATTTATTGTACGATTTGTATAAGTAACAATAATTATTGTAAAAATATAATAAAAACGGTTTTTTAATCATATATTTTTTAATACATGTGGGCCGCAGTTTCGCTCACGTGTAAGTATTTCAGGAATTCCTTGAAAACCTTATTATTACTACAAAAAGTAGCACAAAAAACATATGTACGCCTTCAAGGGTGTAAGGTACATGGGTGTGTAATGTGTTATGAGGTGTGTGGGTTTGGACTTTGAGGTATAAGCGCGTATTGTGTGGGTGTGTGATGATATTGTGGGTGTAAGGGTGTGTGGGTGTAAGGTAATCTAATATATGGGTGTGTTGTGGGTGTGTGTGGGTGTGAATTTGTGGGCGTGCGGTGTGTGGGTGAGAGGTATTATGAGTGTCTAGCGTGGTGTGTGGGTGTAAAGTTTAATATATGTACGTGTGTTATGAGTTGTGCAGGTTTGAGGTATATGGTGAGGTGTGTACATATGTGTGTGAGAGGCATAATATAAGTGTGGGCGTGTAATATTATGCATATTATCATTTTACACCACTAATATAATATATATACATTTTATAATTTTGAATTGACAGCGTGCTGCTGGAGAGTTTGTTGCGCAGTTTCTTCTCTTCAGTCATAGCACTAGGAAGCTGTGAAGGGTGCATATTTTATGGGTACTGTCTACTGTAAACTGTAATTTTATTTACGTCAAAACGAGCCACATTACGGGCCTAATTTGAATAAATGATTTGACTTTGACTTTGTGTGTATGATTGTGTGTGTGTGTATGATTACCTTGGAGTCGGGGCTGATGGCGAGCGCGTAGCAGGCGGGCGCGGAGGAGGTGAGCTTGGCGCGCAGGCGCGGCGCCGGCGCCGCCAGGTCCCAGATGGACAGCGTGGACGCCTCGCCGCCCACGATCAGCGTGCGCCCGTCCGGCAGCAGCTTCACCGACCGTATGTAGTTGTCCCTTTGCTGCGGCGACGGTTAATTTTATTTTTTACTAGCTCTGCCCCGCGGTTTCACCCGCGTGAAAAGTTTTTATGTAACAACTTTTTTTTCCGACATCCGATTTGAATGAAACAGAGCCTATATGTAGCTCCAGGCTAAGATTAATCTACCCGTGAAAACCGCACGACACTCCGTTCAGTAGATTCGGAGATTATCGCGAACAGACAGAAAAGAATTTTAAAAACTTTTTTGTGGTTGGGTAGGTACTCTTCTTTTATCGCCCCCTGTCAATTTTTGTTAAAAATATTCAATGTACAGAATCGCGGATTCTACTCTTTTATTATAGTATAGATGTTGTTTTATTTATTGTTTTGTTGTCAGGCAACATAGGCCGTATAGTGACAGATGACAGGCGGTCGGATAGAGACACCGTCTGGTCGCGTCCTACACAAAGCCTGCGAAATGAACAGTTGTTTTAATCTAAAGATATTTGGGATTCAATCGCTCTCCAACTTACTTGTCAAATAATTTAAGAGAATGACAGTACCGGTGGTGTAGTGCTTAGTGAACTATAGTCTATACTACACCAGGTGACGCAGATTTGACTCCGGGAGTCTAATCTCTCTCTCTCAAAGTCTAATCAGTGTGATTATGTAATACTAGCCGTACCCCGCGGTTCCGCAGGAACTCTAATAAAGTATATCTGAGTTACCCCTTATAACATCAGTCAGGGAAAGTTTCGTCAGAATCGGGGAATTTTAGTGTTTATTTTTTATTATCTTAATATACATATATAAATCACGTGTCACGTTGTTTGTCCGCGATGGACTCCGAAACTACTGAACGGATTTTGATAAAATTTTGTAAACATTTATAATATGGTCCAACTTAAAAGATAGGATAGTTTTTATCCCGGAATTCCCGCGGGAACTCCGAAATTACCGCGGATGAAATCGCGCGGGACAGCTAGTTATTTTATAAACCTTTATGTATTAGTGGTATAATAGCATTGTTGTTTTACAAATATCTTTTGCACTTTCAGAGATATGACTCTTTAAAAGTTCAAGTTAGACAAGGTAAGCGCTAGTCCTTTAGTGACGTCACTCGGCTTGTAACGCCCTACAACCGCCATACAAAATTCCGTTTTAGAAAGAGACAGACGTAGTCAAAATTAAATAGTTTATAACTATTTTATTTTTTAATCAAATTTATTGATTTTGACGCTTACGATAAAGCTTATCCATGATATTTTCGAGTATAATTATTCGATATCAACATTCAGACAACATTGAAATAGCCTATTGTGAGATTAGCCGGGACAAACAAGACAAAAATTTAAAGAATTCGTTTTTCGTTATATTATGTATCTATCATATACCTATACTTTCATATGCATAAAAAGCTGTCATTTTGCTTTTACAAAATAGACACTTTAATTTTATTTATATAGATATAGATAAATGTGTTTATCTTGAGTCTGGTTGTTTAGTAGATATGTACCTACCTGTCTAACGAACAAGTAGTATAAGTATATCAAGAGAGCTTGAACTACGTACGTTATTTACGTATAGGCCCATAAATAAAAATACCTTACAAACTAACATACTTATATATATACGAATATAAAAAACATTGCTTGTCTATTTTTGACACTGTGTCGCTATGGTGGTTAATGTTCGCGTGTTCGCGTTAAAGAGCATATTTTATTCTCATAAGAATATACATTGGGTTTTGAGAAAAACTTTAAAAATTAAACATAAAAACCAAGCCGTGGATGAGCGTGGGTATACCTAACTACCAAACTTAAATGCAATAAAATTGTAACATACAAAAATAAAAAATAGATGTAGGTAAAACAGAAATGCAATACATTCTATGAGACCATGACTCAAGGCAGACTCAAGGCGGTGTTTACCGATAGTTTCTAACTGTAACGCTGCACGCTGTATAACTAGGCTAGGTGACTATAAGTCTTGCTATGAATTTCACAGTGCCATTACAGCTAACTGTATCACTGTGAATAGGTTAGGTGACTTAATTTTAGTTTTTAATCCGTCATGTAGAATAATAAAAAAATATTCGACACAGCTTGACGCAGCCCTTGCCGCCGGTGTACGGAGGTTAGCTAGTGAATGAGTGTACGAGTGCGGTCCCGTGACGTCACTCACCAGGCAGTCGAGCTGCGAGAGCGGCTCCAGCGTGCTCGGCGACGCCGGGTCGCTGATGTCCCACAGCTTGACGCAGCCCTTGCCGCCGGTGTAGGCGTGGCGCGGCCCGCCCCCGCCCCCGCCGCCGCCGCCCCGCGCCAGCGCCACCGCGCACACCACCTCGCCGTGCGGCAGCTGCGCGGCGGGGCGCGCGCCGCGCGGCACGCCCGGCCCGGCGAGCGCGTCGCCCGGGAACGGCACCGGCTGCAGCGGCCCGCCGCCAATGCTGTGGTACGAGTACGCGCTGCGAGCGGCGGCCGCCCCGGGAGAGAGGGAGTCGCTTTGTTATTTTGTTTTTTTTTTTTCCAGACAAGTATTACGTGTTAATAAAACCTTATTATTATTAATGCAAATACGACTTTATTTGCTGCGCTTTCACACACTAATGGGCATGTTGACTAATTTTTTTTTAGTCCGTCTTGTAGATTATTAAAATATATTGGACACGTATTTTTTCTTTTTTTAAGTAATCAAAAAATAACGGCGATATATTGAGTTGAAATTTCGCGTGACGTCACTATTCTGTATGGCGGTTTTGCGGTTAGTGACGTCACGACCCCCTCACTCTAAACTTTAATGCGCTTTATCTCTGTATATTTTAATTTATTTGAAAAAGCAAAAAAATATGTGTCTATTGTTTTTTTATTTTCTAACTGACGGACTAATTAAAATTTTGATTTTTAAAAGTAGTCAACATCCTTATTACTCAACCCAACACCATGAAGTTTTGCATACACATTGTGATATAGGATACTTTTGACCCGACTTTATGATCTGCAGGAACTTTCAAAAATAGCGCAGGTCAAAAAGTTCCAGAAAAAACTATACGTATGAACCTTCCTCTCGAATCACTCCCATCTATTGGTGAAAACAGCATGAAAATCCGTTCAGTAGTCTTTGAGCTTATCGCGAACAGACAGACAGACGCGGCGCAGGACTTTGTTATCTAATATATAAAATTCTCGTGTCACAATGTTCGTTCCCATACTCCTCCGAAACGGCTTGACCGATTCTCATGAAATTTTTTATGCATATTTAGTAGGTCTGAGAATCGGCTACTATCTATTTTTCATCTCGGAATTTCCGCGGGAACTCCGGCGGGGCACAGCTAGTATAATATGTAAGGACACTACACTCACGGCTTGCCGGCCGCCATCCCGTTGGTGCGGTGGTGCAGGTGCGAGGCGGGCTCGTACCCGTGCGGGCGGTACGCGGGCGCGTACCCCGCCCCCGGGCCCGCGCCCGCGCCCGCGCCCGCCCCCGCCGGGAAGTAGCCGCGGCCGCCCGGGGCGCCGCCCGCGCCGGGCCCGCCGCCCGCGCCCGGGGCGCCGCCCGTGGGCGTGGGCGCGCGCTGCTTGCCGCCCCCGCCCCCGCCCCCGCCCGCGAGGTGCGCGCCCGACAGCGGGCCCGCGCCGCAAACGCCGCCGGGCGTGCCCGGCTTCTCCTGCGGATGGTATTGGAGGGACGTTATAATACATGGACAAAGGATAAGCAATAGTGTGTCCACCCACATTGGAGAAATTTTGAGTGAATCGTGTTTTAAAATTATAGCGCCACTTTATGTCAATATTTTTTTATGTTCAACATTTTGTTGGTCTTTAAAAAATTTAATGAGGTAAACACATAATTAAATAAACGTTATATATAACTCTCAATAAAGCGTTCTGTATCCATAACTTATTTTTGTGGGTTAACATGTTGTTGCTTATCGACGTTCAATATACGGTACCTTATTGTCCCAATATTATTGTAGACAAATAAGACGAATGGACAGAGCGAAAGGCGGCCCTATTGCTAGAGGCAATCTTATCGTGGCAACGGTAAGGTAGAGACCATAGAAACAAGAAGCGGATTTTGAGTGCATAACGTAATTGCATCTCAAGTCTCGTAGAATCTAGGAGGTAGGTATCTGTAAAAATCTTGTTGGTAATCCGCGTCTTGGACGATCATATCTCAGTTTCAAATTAAATCACGTGTCACGTTGTTTGTCCGCGATGGACTCCGAAACTATTGAACGGATTTTGATAAAATTTTGCAACCATTTATACTCCAACTTAAAAGATAGGATAGTTTTTATCCCGGAATTCCCTCGGGAACTGAATGACATAGAGTGCTTTTTTCCCGCAACCTCCGCGGGAACTTCGAAATTACCGCGGATGAAATCGCGAGGGCCAGCTAGTATACAGTAAAATCTTAATTGTTTTTTTTTATAACTTACGTCTTTGGAACTCTTAGGTGTCGATCTGCTCGACGAGGATCCCGACCTCGAAGGCGGCCTCGGGCCGTTATCCGTTCTGTCGACAATATCCGGTCTCACATTCGGGGAGCCTCTCTCTTCCTGCAACACACAATTAAATAGTTTAGCGAATGAATTACTATAATAGGTACAACTACTAACTATTACCACCAAGGATTACTACGCAGTAATAGCAATAACAATCTATTGTAACGGTGTTTCACGTTTGCTCCACGGTCACAAACCCAAAAAGCCTCGAACCTTTATGTACCAAGCATTGAAGCTTAAAATTAGAAGATGAAATGCCAAACGGAGATATTAGTCTCGGTCACTTTTTCAATGGGACCGACTTCGTAACCGTGAAAAAAATGGGCGGTTCCATCCACAGATAAAAAAAACCCTCTTTCATAATATTATGGAAGTGCTTTTTTTTCACGATTTTCACGATTCATGCATAAAATTTTCTTGGTTATAAAATTGTATTTCAATAAGTTTTTTTCAGTCTTTTTAAGTTTTGTGCATGCATGTAGATTTGTAGAAAAATACAGACTCATGGTGATGCAAGTTTTAATTAACACATTAGTCATATATTGTAAAATTTAATTAAATAGCCCGTACACCGTCATTTACCTCGTTAGCCACGTCAACAACAAGGTCCTGATCACTCTTTTCAGCGTCGCTGTCCTACAAATATTTGTGTTTAATAGTTAATATCACATACACATAAATACCAAATGGGAAAAAATAATGTCATAACAGCAATGTAACAAATGATAAACTCGGTTGTATTATTATAATTAATTTGAGCTATTAAATTTGGAAAGCAAAATTCTTTTTTTTTACACAAAGATCGACTAGGATGTAACAGTTTTGGTATGAAGGAACCTAACATTACTATTCAATATAGTCTAGGACCTAGGTCCTAGAAGCTAGATTACATCAAAATTGTAAATATGGTTTCACAGAATAAAGATACAAGGCACAGTCATTTAGTATGATCCGTGCGTTTCCAAACCATCGGCCTTTTGTAAGATACCGAGGACAAAAAATGCGTTACGTTAGATGCTCAATAGTAGAATTTCGCTACCATGTACGTCACAACTAGTCGACCTTTAGGTAAAAGGTATACCCTATTCAGATTCAACGAGGGAAATTTACTGCCATCATAATTCATAACTACTGGATAAATCACAGAGAAAACGTAAACCAAAAAGCGGGATTTCGCGAGTAAATAAAGGCGGAAACACACTTGTGTGTCGCTTCGTGTTGTGTCGCGTTCAGTAGGGAAGCACGAATTTTTACGCTCTCGTCCTTTCGATATCGTAGTAATATCAAAGCGTTTTATTGTATGGAAAGTGAACAACGCCATCTATCCAGTGTTGTTCATTTTCCATAGAAAAAAACGCTCGATATCGAAAGGATAAGAGCGAAAAAAATCGTACTCCCCCTACTGTTGTGGTGCTTCTGTAACCATACTAAATGTATGAAACCGATATGCTTCGGTCGCGACACAACTCGACACGACACATAAGTGTGTTTCCGCCTTAATTTCTAAGTATGGCTCGTCGGCGCATCGATCGGCGAAATAACAAAGAAAAGGCGCTAAAAGACCGTTATAAATCCCTCGTTTAATCTAACACATCCTGTATAAAGCATCATCCCATTTAGAAGCATCAGGTCAGGTAAGAATGCCTGACAGTTATTGTTCTTTTTCAGTCTACATTTTAATATTTGTAAAAAAAAGTATGTTGATGTGCTTATTCATAGATATTCATGACAAAACTTCGTGTTATAATTTTGTTAGCTTAATATAATATATAAAAAATATTCCACGCATTATAATACTGTCAAAGGGTAGGCAGATGTACCTGAGAGGAAGACTTCCTATTTCTATCCATCTGCTAAGCGTTTCTGTCAATTTAGAGATGTATTCGATGCAGGCCGTATTAATATCACAATCCGTGCCAGACATACCTCACCCGACTGGTACATCACTATTTTTTTAATACCAGAAACATTTTAGGACTCAATTCTGCTAATTTTGTACAACTTTTGTCATAGTACACTATGTTGTGTTAAACGGGGACATATTATAGGTACGTCATTACGATCCCATGATAGCGCATGCCCGTACGTAACTAATCCTTACTATTTTAAATGCGTATGTGAGTTTGTTTTTTTCGCTTTCACGCCTCAACTACTCAACCGATCATCATGAAATTTTGCATACACGTTGTCAGGAGTTATAAAGAAACACAGAGTACTTGTTATATGTATAGGAATTTCCGTGGGAACTTGGAAATACACGCGGGTGACATCGTGGGGAACAACTAAAAAAATTATTCTTTAAAAATTACTGATATGAATCATAAAATTATACTTTAAAAATCACTGATATGAATCACAGAGAAAACCTGAAGAAAAAAAATGCGGGTTGAATGACCTTTATGTATTGAACATGTGCATCGGTTTCTTTTGCGCTCAATGTTGATGAATAATTAATGTATTTGATTATCACATATTTGGTATGAGAATCGAATGTTGAACACTAAAACCCTGAATAAATACCGTGTACCCCCGTTTAACCTACACCCTGTATAACTTTTTCTGATATTTAATTTAAAAAAAATAGCGGTGTATTAAATAATACTACAGACCTAAATAGTAATGGAACAAGCAACGTCGCAGTTTGTATGGGAAGCCGACACATACACTACACAAACTCACATGGCTGAGTACCTTCTCCTCTTTCCGGCGTTTCGCCTCCATCGGCTCCTGCTCCGGGGTCCGGGGCCGATACTTTTGTTCCCTTTCGTGCGGCGACACCGAACTCCGCTGTGGCGGGAGAACATACTGAACGTTATAATAACTCGTGTGAATTTCGGGATTCCCTCGGTAACTCTTGGGCATATTGAGGTATTATTAATGCTAATGAAAGAATGAAAGAAAGATTTTTTGGCATATTTTGGGAGAAAAGAAATCACTACCTACATAGTATAAAACAAAGTCGCTTCCCATTGTCTGTCCCTATGTATGCTTAGATCTTTAAAATTACGCAACGGATTTTGATGCGGGTTTTTTTTAATAGACAGAGTGATTCAAGAGGAAGGTTTCTAAGTATAATTTTTCCCGGAATTCCCGCGGGAACTCTGAAATTACCGAACAGCGGGAGACAGCTAGTAAAAATTAAAACAAAGATTACATAATTTTTTCCATTTAATAACTTAAAAATACGATAATTTCTTCTGCACCCGCGAGAGTATCCGGAAAGTTTACTGATCATATTCATCATTCTTTGCAACTGGCCACTGTTTTCTAACACTGGCATGAAAAGTGCGCCTACTTATCGAAGGCGCCTGTTGCCATAGTGAAAAAAATGAGAAGAAATAATTAATTGGCTACTTGAAAAAATATTTTTTTAGTCCGTCGTGTGGATTAATAAAAAGTATTGGACACGTCGTATTTTTTCTTTTTTACGTTGGTAATCAAAAAATAACGGCGATAGGTACATTGAGTAGAAATTTCCCGTGACGTCACAACCCAGTGCAGTTTGTACGGGGCTTATACCGAATAATGACATCACAAGTCTAAAGTTTAATGCGCTTTATCTATGTCTAAAGTTTAATGCGCTTATTCATCAATTTAAAAAAAAACAAAAATACGTGTCTTTTTTTTTTCTAACTGACGGACTAATTAGAATTTTGATTTTCATACCTACCCCGGAAAATATCCAATTGGTCTGATTTCAGCGAGTCCCGCAAGTATTAATGCGTCATTCTAAAACGGCCAGTCATATAGAATACCTGGTGTAATCTGGAGGTGACGTGCCGCTCCTCTTCCCTGGACATCTGTTGCCCGGACAACAGGGGCGGGGGCGGCGGCCCCCCGGACAGCACAGGCGGTTTGACTTCAGCCGGTGGGGGCAGCTCCACCTGGATACAGAAATATTTACTAATAAGTAACCAGTGAAATAAATAATTAGGTATCTAGGTATACGTAATATATTTATTTTGTTACGGTCAATGTGATAAATGCGGGAATAATATAATCAACGATGAAGCCGGTAAAAATGATAATTTTTCCTATTTTGGTACACATTACTTACTATCTACAATCTACATATTACTACTAGCTGTCCCCCGCGATTTCATCCGCGGTAATTTCGGAGTAGAAGTAGGTAGGTACTCTATGTCTTTCTATGCACCCCTGACAGTAGTTCGCGGTGATTAGCTGTTCCCCGCATTAATTCCGGAGTTCCCGCGGGAATTCCGAGATAAAAACTATCCTTACGATACGATAAAAACTACCTATCTTTTAAGTTGGACCATTTTATGAATGATTACAAAATTTTATCAAAATCCGTTCAGTAGTTTCGGAGTCCATCGCGGACAAACAACGTGACACGTGATTTATATATATTAAGATTTATTATGACTATTCAACAAAAGTAAAGTCATGGGGTCATTCAGCTTTTGAATGAACTAAAAATTACTTTGTAAATACTTAGTCTATGAATTTGGAAAAAAAATTGGTAATTAAAAGTAAGATTTGAAGGTGGTGTTTACCTTGTGTGGCGCGGGCGGGGGCAGGTGCGGCGGGGGAGGGGGCCCGCCCCCCGGCCCCGGGCCGAACAGCAGCCCCCCCGCCCCCAGCAGCCCCCCGGCGCCCCCCACGCCGTGCGGCAGGCCCGCGGACGCGTGTATCTGCTGCTGCACCAAATACCAACGTTAGTTCATGATCCTATTATGACCTTTATCTAGAGCGCCACTATGAGTATTCCTATTGAAGTAATTTTATGTCGCATTCATATTAATAGTATAATCATAATCACCCACGCACAATCAAGTTTACCCTCCAATCGAGGCTAGACGACCAAAATTTAAGTTATTTGCTCGTCATGTAAATAATAATAAAAAATAATGGACACGCACTTTTTTTTACGCAACCAATATACGCGTAATTTTTTTTTTACTATCTAACTGACGGACTAAGTAAATAGAATATTGCATTCCCTATTTGTATAATATTCGAGATTTAGTCTAATAATTCTCACACGTGATCTAGAATCTAGATTATCCCATCCAGTTTTCTCGAGACCGTATAGAGCAAGACGCATGCTTCAAGTAAATTGTTTAGTGCGTTTGAGCGTGCTTGGTCACCATAAAGCAAGCCATAACGTTAAGTATACACCGGCACTGCGTATACGTATTTTTTCCACATAGTACCTTTATGTATAGGGCGGGTTTATATTTTCCAATGCGTGTTGCCTCCGCATGAATGATTTGCGAATATAAAGCGCGATATTTTTACCTCCTCTTAAGGGAGTGAGAGAGCTGAGAGATGAACACAAACTAAACTAATACAGGGTGAAATTGAAATCATCCTTTATATTTATGAACGGGCTTAAGTTTGTTCATAAATTTAAAGTAGGTAATGATCCAATTAAGATTACATACAGTAAGACGAACACGATGAAAATAATTTTATTACATAACGTTTAATTATGTTAACGAGAATTTGTTCTTCCATTATATACAATAAGTAATAAATAAACTACAGTTAAAAAATGATAACGGAGAGGTAAACAATTGTGTTTTATACAGGAAAACAGGGGGCTACTTTTGTTTAACGATATGCGACTAATCAGGATTTTTATCGCAATTACGATTCTAGTAGTTATCCTTGGTTATTTACTCCAAATAAACTATACGAGATATAATGGGCATGTTGACTAATTTTTATTTTTAGTCCGTCTTGTAGATTATTAAAAAATATTGGACACGTATTTTTTTCTTTTTTTACGTAATCAAAAAATAACCGCGATATATTGAGTTGAAATTTCGCGTGACGTCACTATTCTGACAGTTTGTAGGTATGGCGGTTTTAGCGGTTAGTGACGTCACGACCCCCTCACCCTAAACTTTAATGCGCTTTATCTCTGTATATTTTAATTTATTTGAAAAAGAAAAAAATACGTGTCTATTGTTTTTTTATTTTATAACTGACGGACTAATTAGAATTTTGATTTTCAAAAGTAGTCCACATCCTCATTAGTAGATACTAGATAGGTAATTTCTCGTTTATTGAACACGAAATTACTTTTTGAACCATTCGGCATAATTTGTTGATTGTAAAACCAAAGTAGCCCCCCTGTGCCGTGATTGTAGGTGGATTTTGCTTACAGATACGAGTACAATCAACATCAGAAATAGTTATTTGTGTACACGCTTGGCCACCTTTAATTATTTTATTATTTTAATAGTAGATAATTGACTTTAAAAAGTGCCGGTATTAACATATTTTGATGCTCACTGTATCTTTTTAAATATAAACGAATTTCCGATAATTACAGTCGTTGTTATTTATTTTCATTCCATCCAATATAATATTATTTCGTTTCTATATTATAAATACATGCATTACAAGAGACGTTACACTAAAAAAAAAAACATTAATATGAAAAAACTCCTATATACCTACAGTTAAGATCATGTGGACGCCGATAAGCAATAACATGTTAACCCACAAAATTAAGTTATTGATAAAGAACGCTTTATTGAGAGTTATAGAACGTTTTTTAAATATCTGTTTACCTCAATAGATTGTTTAAATACCAAAAAAATTGGTGAACATAAGAAAATGTTAACACAAAATGGCGCTATAATTTTAAAACACGATATATTCAATCCTGTGTGGGTTAACACACTATTGCTTATCTATGTCCATGTAGAAGTTAACTAACTACATCGTATAGGTTACGTAATCCAGTGAAATTATGTTGAAACATGGTTAAAATTAATAACTTAACACAAGTGGCCAGTGTTCAAAACGTGTTCGAGAAGCGTGAAATGTGAAGTTAGAAACACTAAGGCGAGACGCACACCAAATTGAAAATAACTATAGGTAAATCCTTTCGCAAAAACAAAGAACAACGTGAAAAGCGAAATTCCATTTTTTTTTTGCTTTAACAAATACAAACAAAACACATACCTAGCAAAGTTTGCAAAAGTATACATTTCATAATAATTTATGTGCATTGAATTAATTTATTGTACCTACCTACATAATATGTTCCTTGAAGATTCCCTTATTACGCAAGTGATCCGCGAGGATTTCGATATAAAGAGTACCTACGTGCTCTGAATCATTTTTTGTACATACAAAAAGTTTGATATATACATACAAGTTTGATATATTTAAGCCTTAGAGTGGGGGAGAGGGTTGCGAAGTTGTAGCAGCACGAACGAACAAACTACACACGCTTTTATATTGAATATATTTTTCTCTACACTTAACTGGAAGCTGTATGCAAATAAAGATAAAGTTCATTTTCGCTGCAACGAATAATGTTCTCTCATCAGCAGTGCGCCTGTCCCTATTATAAACGCGGTCACATTCAATTAGTTTTTTTCCCATTTCCAATTAAGATGGTAATCTTACCGATGTTTGTTAGCCGAATGGTAGGTATTTACGAGCGTAATTAATAAGCCGGTGCATTGATTAACTTTTAATTAAGTTAGCAAAACGGACAACAACTATACTATCTAGACTGATAAGTATCTATTCAAGAGATAAAGTTCATAAGTTTGGATCTGGAACCACTGAGCCGATTCCACTGATATTATAAAGCTACACTGTACCTGTACTGTAAAGTATCATTTATGATAGGTACCTACTTTTAAGTTCCCGAGGTAGTCCCGAAATTGACGCGGGGAATCTATACAACATCTTAAATAGTATACAAGCAATTTTTTATCCGCCTGTCTGTATGTCCGCCTGTTTCTTTATACTGACTTCCGAAATTCTTCCGGAAAGTTTATAATTTCGGGACATTTGGTAAATGGGCGTATATACATAAGTATAGAGAATTCGATCAGCGGAGCTAAGATGCGCAACACGATACAATTTTATCGCGCCATTTTATCGATTCTCGTCGACATATTATATCGTTTTGTCTACCAGCCGAGCTAAGATGCGCAAGACGACAAAATTTTATCGAGCCATTTTATCGATTCTCGTCGACATATTGTATGGCTTTGTCGACGAGAATCGATAAAATGGCTCGATAAAATTTTATCATGTTGCGCATCTTAGCCCCCCAGTGGTAACATGGCAGCAAAAGATGTTTGACCGAATCTAGTCTTAACTCTTGACTCAATACCCCACTACTGCACTTTTTTGCTTGGACGCCCACAAATATTTGTTGTGTCGACAATTTTATTTTTTGTTCGATAAACATAATAGAGCGCATCTCAGCTCAGCTGGGTAATAGATCCGACTGGCCATTCCGGTAACTGAATTCAACGCACCTAAAAGATGTTAACATTATTAACTAGGTAGTTATATGTGAAATGATTAAAATCCACGTGTAATATCACAACCCAAACAAATTGATGTGAATAAAACAGAATTATATTGTTAATCACAACATATAATGTAAAAAAACAATAAACCAAATTATTACATGGGACGAGTCGACTTACGATAAGTTGCTGCAACCCCTGTTGTTGTTGCTGCTGCGGACAACGTTAGATGGAAAAACAATACTCAATTATACTTAATTATACTTAATCATTATAAAAAAAAAAACATTACAATTGAGTTTTTGAACAAACAGTTTTGTTTGTCTTTTATCTTTACTTATAGATTTATTTTTTATCAGCGATAAAATATAGAAAAATTGTAAACGATTGTAAATTATTATCATTTTCTATTTGTACGTACCTACCATAGTTATATGTAGCAGCAAAATTAACAAACTGTTTTTTTTTTCTCAAAATCTCAACTGTAAAATTAAACTAACAGATTAATTGGGTATAAGAAAAGTAAATTTGTACGTATGTATTTGTATGTATGTGTCTATATATGTATGTATATTGTATATATAATATTATGTGTGTGTATTTATTTATCTATTATTGGTTTGTGCTACTACTGATCGGTTTGAAGTCGGTGACAAGCCAAATATGGAGTAGATGTGTAGATGGGCTAAATCCACTCCCGCCACGAGCTCATCGTGAGAAGAGCAACCCAAGTGGCCAGACACAAGCGGGCTTAGCACCGAATTCAAACCGATCAGTGGTAGCACAAACCAATAATAACATTACGTGTATTTTTTTCTTTTGGATTAAATCTGTATTTTGTTATTTTTAGCTTTTTAGTTTTGTTTTTGGAAGTCGGTTTTTATTTTTTTGTTAAAATTTTGTTTTGTATGCCCTAGTTCACAATGAAGAGAGCTATTCAGCTTAAATGTTTGAAGTGCTGACAGCATTAAATAATTGGACCTGTGAGCTCCTATAGTATAGTACTAGAGAATAAATTCAAAGGAAATGATTTCATCTCATCAGTACTGAACTTATCAATTACTATTACACTCACCTACTTAGTGTATTGTATGTACCTGTTTTCTTTGAGTACATGACACAACTTTATCAAGTACAAAGTACAAACTCTTCAGTTACACATTTTTAAACTAAAATATGTATTAATTAAAATAAGTTACTGAATGAAATGATTTTCATTTTAGAAATGGAAGAAAAAATACATCACTTTTCAGCTGTGGCATAAAGTTATACTATAACCGGTAAAAAAAAAAACAAATAAATGAATTAAAAATACTATAAATAGTAGATATTAGAATTTAGATCTTACCCCAATAATTGCATTGAGTTCAGCCATAGTGACCTGCTTGGCTCTCTCCACAGCTGACGCAACTTGCTGTTGATGTTCCTGACCCAAGAACGGCAAAACCTGGCCAATGATACCGCTGAGCCTTTTAGCTATTTCTGTCTGTTCATAAAAAAATTCAAGTTTTAATGTTAAAATTCTTTTGTACATTTTTTTACAAAAAAAATTTAAAATAGGAATTTTGAGAATGAATGTTTTTCACCAGTATCACAGATAATATAATACTATACTAAACTTCTTCACTATCACTACATGGCATCGTATAAAACAAGGTCGCTTCCAGCTGTCTATCTGTCCCTATGTATACTATGCTTAGATCTTTAAAACTACGCAACAGATTTTCATGCGGTTTTCACCAACAGATAGAGTGGTTCATGAGGAAGGTTTATATCTATATTTGATCGTGGAATTCCCGTTGGAACTCCGAAATTACCGAGGGTGAAACCGCGGGGGACAGCTAGTATATTTTGAAATATTAAATAGGTTAAATCTTACAACAGATATCTTTAAGGATTGTTTCTTCTTAGCAAAATATTCTATTCTAGTTGATGACACTTATAATTATTGTCTTTTCAAATTAGAGTAAGATAATTAAAAAAATAAGTAAAAATTACCTGTTTATGCATTTCCACATTGAGGCCATAAGACATTTCATAGTACTGTAAATAAGAAATTCAATAAACAAATTTGTAGGTAACTAAACTTTTGCCACCAACACTTACATATCTCAAAAAATAAAAATAAAAAGCAGGTTACCACTATCCATATTAATATTATGTGAAAGTATCTCTGTTATACTTTCACACATTAACTACTCAAAGATCATCATGAAAATTGCATACACATTGTCAGTAGTACATAAAAGGACATAATATGATACTTTTGTCCCAGAATGCCCACAGGAACTTCGTAATTAACGTGGGTAAAACTCATAATTAGGTAATTTTAAATATAATTTCAACTACCCATTCTGGGCCTTTACTCACCATGACCATAACACGGCGTGTTAAGATACCACTGCACAAAAATTGTATTTTCCTCGTAATCAAAGAAGTTTCACTCCAATAAAATATATTTACAACATTTTTTTTTTGTATTTTGGCACCCGGAGCTTTCGGGATTGTGTTTTTGGGCCGCGCGTTATAGGCAAGGAATGTTGTTGGTCATAGTGAATAAGGGCCCAGTAATGGATCTATTTGTAACTTTGGGCTTTAAAGTTATCACTGTGCCCAAAGTGAAGTATTGTATCAAAGTCACATTTTAGGTCTTTTAAAAATATGGTAAGTGAAAACCTCAAAAAGCAAATAAAAGGCATGTAAATAAATGGTTTACCATTACATAGTGTCTTTGCATTTCTGTCTTCTCACTAGCCAGTTTCTCACATTCTAATTTCAATCTGCAAATAATGAGTCCCAAATTAAGATTAAATAGCATTTATATTCAAAATGTTCACATGTATATTCAAAATGTATTATAATTATAGGGTAGAAAAATATTTCGAGAATCAATTTAGGACAAAATATTTCCTGTTCATATGAACTGTTGCTTCACTTTTTAGGGTTTAATACCCAAACGGAACCCTAATACTAAGACTCAGCTGTCTGTCCGTCCGTCTGTCTGTCTGTCCGTCTGTTACCAGGCTGTATCTCATGATTTGCGATAGTTATACAGTTGAAATTTTCACAGATGATGTACATATTTCTGTTGCCACTATCAGAACAAATACTAGTAAACAGAATAAAATAAATATTTAAGGGAGCTCCCATACAACATGATTTTTTTGCCGTTTTTATAGATAATATGGTACGGAACCATTTGTGCGCAAGTCTGACTCACACTTGGCTGGCTTTTAGTTATTTGGATTTAGTGATTTGTAATAAAGTGCACAACAAAACCACATCCCATTGGGAAAAAAATAATTCAATATTAATTATTAATTTCATCCATAATTTCATTATTTACATTTTTCTACAGGGATATAGGAAATAGATTTTTTTTATTTTGCACTAGCTGTGCCCTGCGGTTTCACCTGCATGACTTTCGGAACTCTCGCAGGTACTCCAAAGTAGCCTAATTTACTTCTTACAACATCAGCTAATTAACAATAAAAGTCCCATCACAATCAATCCAACCAAACCGTTAGCCAGAACAAACAAACACAGAAGAAATAAAAAAAAAAGTAATTACTATATGCACTATCATATAAATTTAGTGCAAAGCTGTTAATTTGGAATTACAAACAGACATTTCAATATTATTTATATGTATAAATAGGTATAGATATTTTAAGTCTTTGCCACAGTTAAATTATCAGTGTTTTTAAGAATGATTGAATAAACTTACACTTCATAATCAAATTGATATTGCCAGAAAATAGACTTTAAAACAGGTCATATTATTGGAATAGTAGTAGTCAAATATGTTTTCCTAATGTCGCTGGTGAGAAAACCAATAAAATTATTGTCTTCAACTTTAAAAAGGTTGAAGACCCCTCGTCTAAGTGGTGACTAAACTGGTGGTTGCTAAATTCTAAATAGAAAACACTTCTATTTATAATGGGCATGTTGACTAATTTTTATTTTTTAGTCCGTCTTGTAGATTATTAAAAAATATTGAACACATATTTTTTCTTTTTTTACGTAATCAAAAAATAATGGCGATATATTGAGTTGAAATTTCGTGTGACGTCACTATTCTGATAGTTTGTATGGCTGTTTTGCGGTTAGTGACGTCACGACCTTCTCATCCTAAACTTTAATGTGCTTTATCTCTGAATATTTTAATTTATTTAAAAAAGCAAAAAATACGTGTCTATTGTTTTTTTATTTTCTAACTGACGGACTAATTAGAATTTTGATTTTCAAAAGTAGTCAACATCCCTATTTAGCAACCAAGATAAGCAAACATAAAATTCAAGTCGTGAAATGTGTTTACTGATAAAAACAGAAACATTATTACTTAAGTACTTACGTGTGGTATTGAGTTTGTAGAAAGTTAAACTCTTCTTTTATACGTTCTAAAGTGTCTAATATTGTGAATTTTATGGGTCCACCAGTAGGTTGCGGGCCCTGGAAAAAATTGACATGTAGGTATTAGTTTCAGATCAACACGAATATATTGAACATTCTAGCAATTTTTATCACAAATAATGTGACGGAAAAGCTTAGATTTGAAAAAACAACACACCCTTACCGCGGCGCCCGGATGCCGCGCTGGGGATGGATACATGTCGACCTGAGGTCGACACCAAAAGTAGTTGGCAATTTTCGATATTTACACACAAATTAAGGAAAATTTTCTTTTGATCCGAATATCACAATTAACATAAACACCATTTCCTAGCAATATCCGTAGTTAGCACCTAACAATTAATTATTTCTCTTCTTACAATACCGTAAACAGAGAATACGAAGGTGCTAAAGACAATGATACGCACAAACTTTTACATAAAACTTATGACGACATAGGTTTCATAATATTATTTTAGTAACGAGGTTAAAGACGGTTGATTTTAGTAACTGCATCTGAAGAAAACGACATTTATATACCTAATCCACAAGCTCAAGAATACAACCATAATCGAAAATTCAACCTCTGCACAAACTACATAGAGTGAACCTCTGTCAAAATCCACGCCGTGTAACTTTTTTTCATTTCTATCAACTATGCCATTTGATAAAAAAGAAGAAGAAAAAGACTACGACTGTCAAAATTAACCATAGATATTTTTTTGTTTATTTACCCGTTGAGGAAGGCAAAGGAAGTAAGTCTATACAGTCAATTTAGTAGTATTTTTCTTCTTATTTACATCAAAATGCATTGGTGAGATGCATTTCGATGCTTTCCCGCAACTTTTAGCAGCAACTCTTCACAGTTGAACCTAAATAGGACGCTCAGTGGGAAGTTGTATAGTAAAACGATAACCTCCCAATGAACGCCCCATTTCATCTTATTTCACTGTTTCCACACACAAAATCTACTACATTCACACAATATTTATTCACGATAAACTAATTTGCAAAACAAAGAAATAAAACTGACATCCGTCAGGCGTCACTGCTAAAATCTCGCCAAAAGCTCTTAGCCATAGATATGTAGTATACGTAGATGGAGAATTCATTCTCCGTCTACGGTAGTATACTACCTCTATGTCCATAATATATTTAGTTTTTTTGTAAAAAAGAAGTGATTGACAAATAAAAGATTGTTCTTCTTGTCAAAAAAGATAAAAAAGATTTTTATTTAAAATTATTATGATACATTAGTTGAGCGTATAAAATATATATTTCAAAGAGTCTAAGTGGTCTAATAAATTGTGGTCTATTAGTGGCCACAGATATTTTATTTTTTACCAATTTTTCCGATCCAAGAAAGGCGAAGGGTCTAGGCCGATATTTCCAAGTCTTTTGTTAAAGTATATTTTATTTAGTTCCAGTCCAATTTTTTCCCTATAAGGATAACGCCACCCTAGAAAGAGCTTTATTTACTGCTAAGAGCCAAAATACTTGCCGAGTGACTGATCATAGTGAACCGACATACGCAGGCACGGATCGTTGAGGTTGCAATATGATATTTTTAGAATTACCAGGGTGAGAGATTACCTTCTCTCTGGACCTATCTAGACGAATTTCACAGAGGACTGATTCCCTTATATTATATTACTTTACTCTTTGGGACTGAAACTGTTAACTTCTTCTTCTTATTCATTTTTCAATATGGCAACAGACGCCTTGGATTGGTAGGCGCACTCAGAGACATGACAAAAATAAACATCTTTGTAGTTTGTGACAGAGAGAAGGTAATCACTTGGTTTGTGACGCCGAAGTCGCCAAATGGGCAATGGCGAATGGCGATGTCGGCAAGCCGTAGCGGGTGCTCCTCCTAGTTTTGTCGAGGTGTGCGATGCTGAAGCGTGCTGCGACTATTTCGGAGTGTTTTGAAAATACTTAATCGTATCGAGTTGCTTTGTTGTAAAACAAACACTATAAAAGGTTAAAACAATAATTTCAATGATTGTAATCAGAAGAAAGTGTTGTTCTTAGTGTGATATTTGGATTATTGTGGATTTTTGCGTAACAAGGAGAACAAATAAAACGATTATGGATTTTAAAACAGCCGTTTTCAACGCTGCTCGCGATGGAAATCTTCAACGGTTAAAAGTAAGTACCCACTAAATACTATTTCAGTATTTCTGGAATAATAATCCGTGAAAAAACAATACAATTTCCAATTGGATAACATCCAACGAATATTCTGCGTCGCACTTAGTACGTAGGTAACTGTAGATAAAATACAGTTACAACAACTAACGTTTTTCTAGTATCTAGATAATTTTAACAGGTTTTACATTTTTATAGATTCTTATCAAAAACTAATTCCAATGATTTCCTTATTTCTATCGTTTGTTATGTGAGCAATAGCTGACAAAGAATGAAGACATGAAGAACAATTACCTACCTAGTTAACATTATCCTCTACGTTTGACAAAAGTTCAACTGGAAAATGGCAGACTGGATTTTGGTTTTGGTACCTATACCAAAACCAAAATCCAGTCTGCCATTTTCCTAGTACCTATCTAGTTAAACTTTGTATTGCACCCAAGTACATAATAGTATTAAAGATAATGTATGAGTTAGGCATATTTGTTTTAAAATAAAATTTTTAGTGGCACTATTTGTATGCTGAAATAACCTAAAAAAAATTGCAAAAATTCATTTTAGGTAGGTATAAACATTTTAATTCTGTTCTCAGTAGTACAATGACTTTAATCACTTTATTTTGAAACATCCATTTGCAAGAAAAGCAGTAGACTTTTTAATATTCGTATTTAGTGTATAAAAAAAAGATGCCAAGATCCTAGGTGTTCAACAAGATTTGAAAACTTGATCAAAATTTAACATTACACTTGATCTACTTACTTGACTTAAGAATCAGCACTGCTAATTTAGCAGCACAAATATCACAGAATAAATATAATCACATTGTGCTCAATAAACTAATTTAATATGTTGCAGGTATTCTGTACATACTTAACTTATACAAACATAACAATTTGGTATTCATGCTTTGCATAATGCAGAGGGCAGAGAAAATAAGGAGCAGTGTGTTGCTTATAAATCAGAATACTGAACTAATTAGCTCTGTTGCGGTCACTGTTCAAACCTAACCTGGCATGTAGGGGTGCTACTAAATATATAAAAGTCATTGTTTATGAATTACCTGACTGACAATGCCACATCTTTTGTGAATGTATAAATTATGCAAATTGCCTGCAACAAACAGGTATATATTACAATCATAGAATTTTGAATGTTCCTTAAATATCGTGTAATATTAATTAGGTTTCAAGATAGGTATATTTATGTTGCAAACATACACACTGTATAGTAAAAATCTTATTAGAAATAAGAAGCACCTTGTGCCAATTTTTATGTTTATGTGCCAATCTATGTTTTTAAATTATATTTTTTTATTGTATGTCTTCCAATAACTCTAAAATGGCTTGATTTAAATATTTCTTTTTGTTTTTCATAACTGTCAGGACAAGGTTTGTAATAAAGAGTTAAAAAAATGAGAAGTTCCTGCGGGAATTCCGAAATTCAACTGGGTGGAACCACAGGCATTTAAAAAATAAATAAAACAACATATTGGTGCAGAGTTTGGGGATCCAGTGGATCTATACATAGTGCTTAGAAAAAAATAGGATTTTTATATATTGATTTATAGCCTCTATTTCAATAAAACACAAAATATTTCATTGCAAATTTTTATTTATTTATTTATAATTTCTATTTAATTTTTTTTATTTAAAAAGTGTTAGAATTATCTAAATTGGTAAGACAAAAATGTTTGTAGTTGTAGCAATTGTAACTATTGCCAACAGTCACAATAATATTATTATTATACCTACATATTTGAAGTAACTTACACCATCTTGTTTTAAGACAGTTAAAATCGTGATAATCGATTAAATTTGTTTGAATGGGTCTGAAATCAGCCTGAAGGGAAAGCAGGCAAAAGAACGTTGACCCCATTTGTGTTCTGTTTACACTCGCGCGATTGGTTGTGCGCCGCGGTGACTGAGTGGGTGTATAGAATATACTAAGAATATAGGATCAACCTGTACTCAAATTGCATTGTATTGTACCGAAATTATATTCTACATGATTTGAGAGAAATCTGAAATTACTATTCTGCGTTGTTATTGATTTATTAATTTTACGGATTTTCAATGCCTACTACTTGTATTTTGAACGTATGGACGTACAAAAAAGCTTTACAATGCCCGAAAATAGTCAAACTGTGCCAAGTCAATAATAAGTTTCAGTTTCACCGTCGCAACATTAATATTAATCGAATTTGATAACATCCATACCTACTAATATTATAAAGAGGAAAGATTTGATTTTTTGTTTGTTTGTTGTTTTGTTACGTCATGATTTAGCTCAAAAACTACTGGACTGATTTGAAAAATCCTATCACCATTTGAAAGCTACATTATCCCTGAGTAACACATGAGGCTATATTGTAATCCGAAATTCCCGCGGTAACTCCGAAATTATCGCGGGTGAAACCGCGCGGATATAATATAGGTGAAAAAAAAAAAAACGAGTGGACTTATCGGAAGATTTGAATTGCGATCGAGTCATTCATTTATTTGAAAATACCAAAGGTGGTTTGTTTGGTGTCTGCTAATACGTACATCCGCATATGACGCATTGTACCTACTTAAAGTGATTTTTTTACATGTTCATGGATTGTTTTGGGATCATCGATTAATCAAAAATGGCCTTTTCGTACTAGGCCTTTCGTGATGATAAACACGAAAAGTAAAGATATTAACCATGGCGATTCGTTTGAAAAGTAAAATAATAACGGGCGTGATATTAGTGCCAGCACATTTTCAAACATGCAAACGGAGCCACGGACAATAGTAATATTATAGAATATAAAAATCTAGGCGCATATAGTTATACGTTTTACACGACCCATTTTGAGCTGTTCTTATCGCCTTCATGGCTCGATGAAAATGAAAAAGCGTTTATTTATCAATATTGGTCTCGTAATATATGAATTTAAAACAAGTTTAGAATAACTATCGTCGTTATAATATCAAGTCAAACGTTACTTTTACTGTAAACAACGGGTCAAAATGTGCAAATTTTAATACTCGTTCACTTACCGTCTTTCTACGACATAGACAAAGTGGCAAAACTCAAGAAGTTTTGCCACTTTTGGTACTTTTTGTTTAATCGAAATGCTTCAGAATTTTGATCAAAAATAATAATTTAATTTGTATCATTTTATTCTACTATCGATTTCTCTTGAATTTCTCTTGGAATTCCGGGGTTAAATGTACCCTATGTCCTTCTCTGTACCCCTGAAAACGTGTATGCCAAATTTCATGATGATCGGTTCAGTAGGTAGGTAAGGCGTGAAAACGACGAAGTTCCTTTTCCGTTAGGTATATTTCGGTTCTTTTTTCGTTAGGTATTATCATAATTCAACCAATTTACATAAACAAACCCTTGACAAATTATGAATCACTGTATCTATTGGTGAAAACTGCATGAAAATTCGTTCATTCGTTTTTGAGTTTATCGCGAACAGACAGACAGACGCGTCGGAGGGTTTTGTTTTATATTTAGACGATAATAATATGATTTCTTATCGCAGTCGGCGCGATGGCGCTAGATTCTCCCCTGTTAACGGCTTAATCTATAATATTGTATTTATTATATGTATATCTGAATTGTATTTTGTTCTCAGGTGCTCTTTACTCCATTGCGCCAGATTTCAAATGATTCATATTTCACGTTGCCAGATCGAAAATAGACTGTGCACATTCGCCGTTTTCTTGTCGCCCGCGTATACCTCTATGCTTCGTTTTGCGGCAGCCACTTCGGTAGCTGGTTCTTTGTCTCCGTATGACTCAGCTGGTCATTCGCCGTTCTGCTCTTCTTAACAAGTACCTACACTTCTTATTTGGCATTTGCCTACCTGCCGTGGAACGTAGAAACAAGGAAGGATTCTGACTTTGTTTTAGCCATTAAACATTTCCTGGTTACTTATAATTTGTTTGTTGCACAAAGAAATGTGAACAACGCATTTCTTGTTGTTCAGTTGTGTAGTTTTTTTTTTTTTTTTAATTATATTTCGTTTGGACGAACGCCAGTCTTCAGTTGAAGCTGACGAGAAAAACAAATTTTTCTTTTTCGAGAAATCCGTTTATTAGGTTAAAGATGGTTCAGGGAAAGAAGTTATGACTTGTATGTATCAAGTTTACTGAAAATAAATTCTATCTTTATCTTTTATGAGGGGGAATTTGGTGAGTTGACTATTATGATAGGGATGTTGACGACTTTTAAAAATCAAAGTTCGAATTAGTCCGACGGTTAGAAAATAAAAAAAATAATGGACACATTTTTACTTTTTTAAATGAAATTTCAATGTCGGGTGAGTGTTGAGCGTGCCCCGCTGCTTTGCACTGAAATTTGCTAAATTTATTAAGCGTACTAATCGATTACTTTTTCTTAACCTGAGCTAAGAGTCCCAAATGCCATACGATAATCTATAGGTACTAACATTATAAAGAGGTGAAGTTTGTGAGTTGGTGACGTTGTAGGGGGGTAATCTCTAGATCTACTGAACCGATTTTGAAAATTATTTCACTTATAGGAAGCTACGGTAGTCCTGAGTGATATACGGTACTTTTTATCCCGAAATTCCCACGGGAACTCCGAAATTACTGCGGGTGACCGCGGGGGACAGCTAGTATTTTATAAACTAGTAGAAGCTTGCGTTAGCCGACCGACGACTGTGGTAAGAGTTGAAGGGCGTGACCGAAATCACAAAAGAGCCATTGTGTGTAACCCGTGTGATGCAGAATAGCAATGATATTAATATAACTACAACTGTTATAAGAGGTACTTAGTGACTCTACAGGATTGTGATGACCTCTCCACAATACGAGAAAGCTGATATTTGCCGAAGAGTAAGTTGTTAAGGCGTTATAAAGGCTTGTTTCTCTTCTCTCCTGCAAAGTGGCACACTAAATTTTGATCTTAAAATGTCATCGCTAGTAGCGGAAGCATGTAGGTACAATGTACACTATCATTATAAAACCGGAAAAATTAAAAAATTCAGTCTACGCGTTCAACCGGTTCACTTAGTTTCGATCAGCGATGTTAATACTTGTCACCCGTACCAGGTGGTGTACCACACCTGTACTGTGGTATTAATAATATGTTTTATTTATTAATACTGATATTATAGTGGTAGTTATTTTTAAATTTGAACGTAGGGGGAATAATCTCTGGAATCACATGAGTTAATTATAAAAATTCTTTCACGATAGAAAGTAATTTAGATCTTGGTAAAATTTTGGCTAAAACATTCGTCTAGTCGCAAGTGGCAACTAATAGCTAACGTAAAGCTGACTCTTATTACTCTCTTATATATGCGTAAATAACGTTGCACTCATTTAAAGGGAAACTAAATGGTAGGTATATAAATAGTTCTAGGTGATGCAAGAGCCTAAAGACCGGTTCAAAAGAGCTAAATACCAATGATAGTAGAATAGAATGGCATTTTATTTAATAGGAGAAACTGGCTGATTTTAATGAAGGTTCTAAAAATTTGTTTAGCTCGAGCTTTCGGTTTATAAGGAGGTCAAACACTATGAAGGAGTTTTTTGTAATTCAACCCCTAAAGTTGAAACGGTGAGTTGTGACTAATCGTAACCGGATATGTAAAAGTAAAAAAAGCCTCGATCGAAACCAGTTACGGCACTCCGGTTTTGTAGGCGGCCATAGGAACGAGCGATAAAATTTGGTATAGTGAATAGTATTTTGTGTTCGTGAGAAATCCTCCCGTTAAAAAAGTAAAACTTTATTTATCAGAAGGAGATCTTTTTTACCGATTTCAGGTGATTAACTCAAGTCTTTCTTTTCATCTCCACCAAAAATTTAACCCTGACCTTTACAGTAATCTTTTACTTTAAGGTACAACAACAGTAAAATGAAATGTCATACAGCCTCCCTATCTTTTGCTTTTTGGATAGTAACTACTTGCTAGTAAGATTATTGTCACTAACAATAAAAGTAACCTATTTAAAAGAGCCGGAGCTTCCTCTGTGTTGTCTAAATGCATCAACACCAATATATTTATTATATATGAAGTTGGTCACTGTGTTTGTAGGGAGTCATCTCTGGAACCATTGAACCGATTTTAAAAATTCTTTCACTTATAGGAAGCTACAGTATTCCTGAGTAGCATCCTTCTTTCCCGAAATCCCTGTGGGTATTCCTTAATGAATACTGGTGAAACAGTAGGAAATAGCAAGTTATCTTTACATATAAAATAAAGTCGCTTCCGTGTCTGTTCGCGATACACTCAAAAACTACTCAACAGATTTTCATGCGGTTTTTACCAATAGATAGAGTGATTCATGAGGAAGGTTTATATCTATAGTTTATCATGGAATTCCCGCGGGAACTCCGAAATTACCCTGGGTGAAACCGCGGGGGACAGCTAGTAATATATGTATATCTCCATTTATGTGCACATTCTTTATTCTCACACAGCTCAGAACAGCTCACAACTAACTTGATCGTCACATAAAAAATCATAATAATATCGTGGAAGTTGTTAATCACATTTTACATGAAGTTTTTACCTTTAATGAGATAATTAATGCCATCCGGTTTTATATAGGGTTCTCAGCGAGTATAAAATACAATACCTATAGAAATTGTTTGAAATAAGACAGCACAAAACGTATAATATTAATATTAAAACTTATAACGAGTGAAATAATCTATTAGACATAATGTTTTTTTTTTTACTAACAATTAGAGCACCCTTAAAATTTGTTTGTTCGTTTGTTTGTATTGTTTGTTACGCTTTCACGCGTCAACGGCTCAACCGGTGATCATGAAATTTTGAATAAACGTTGTCAGGGGTACAGAGAAGGGCATAGGGTACTTTTTGATAACGCAGGTGAAGTCGCGGGAAATAAGTAAATAAAAATAAATATAAACCGCTCGCGCTGGCAATACACAAGATGCAACCGAGAAGGAAGTAGTGTATGTAGGTAGGTGGTACTGGTACATGCAGTACGGAAGATTGCTAAACCTTGGTTTGTGATTTAGTAGCCGGTTTGCCCTTTACAACGATTCCTACCTAGTGTCTAACAACATTAATTTCTTAACACTTATCCAGCTAGAGCCTATACCACTACTTTTTATGGTATTATCTACTAGCTTTTTTCCGCGGCTTTGCTCGCGTTAATGTAGATTTTGTTAACCAATCAACCCTCGAGATTTCGGGAACAGTATTTAGGCACCAATTTTTTTCTAATCCTTAATTTTATAAGTGAGAAAATTAGTTAATTTTTTTGTTTGTTACCGTTTCACGCTATAACTACTCAACTAACCATCATTTTTTATTTTGCGATTTTGCACGCACGTTTCAGGGGTATATACAGAGAAGGACATAGCGTATTTTTTATGATGGAATTTTCAGAAGAACTTCAAAATTAACGTGAATGAAACCGCGGGGAACAGCAAGTTTCTCATATTCCAAGACCCAAATTACTCCTTGTACGCCTACCTAAACCCACCTATAGGTGTATCGTCGCACGATGGATGTGAAATCGATGTGTCATGTATATGTAAATCTGCCAAAATTTCATCACAATCAGACCAATCGTTTAGAAACGCATAGAGGACAAACATACAAACATTAATTTTTATTTATATAAAGAAGAAAATAAGTGGTTAGCGATTCTGGCTGCTATGCCCGGTGTCACCGGTTCGATCCTCGCGTCAATGATCACCCCAACTCGGGGGCGTATCAACTCGCCCAAACAGGCAGACAGACAATTTTTTATTACGCTGCGCGCTGCTGCAAAGCCGCTAGCAACAGCTAGTTTTATTAATACGTATAGATTTAAATGAGTTGGGTAAATCAGGAAGTAATGCGCATCCTCAATGACCAGTACAGTCTGCGGCAGAAATATGTTAAACACTTTTGTCAATCATTGAATCTTATTGCAATTGTAATAAGGTTCAAAAGACCGACCAAAGTTTTTACATATTGATGCTGCTAACTTTACACGTAAAAAAAAAACTAAAATTCATTGGTCGGCATACCAAACAGCTTTTTTTATACTCGTCAATACAGGGTATACACGCAGGATGTAGGTATACGAAGTGGATTTCTAGTTTACTTTTTTAATAAATACACTTTATACCTAATTATACAAACAGTAAATATAATTTTGTACGGTTAATTAGCACTTTGCAATTAAAAGTTCTGGCTCATATTTAGTTTTAAATAGCACTCGTGAATACGTGTCTGTAATTTGGTGAATAAAACAAAGCTGCATGGAGATATTTTTTGAAAATAGATCGTTTGATTTATTCAAATAAAAAGTCCTTTTGATATTGAAACACGAAAGTAGGCGAGCGAGCGGCGCGTATTTATTACATTCGCGCAGAAAGACGTGGTAGGTAAGCTTTTTGAACCATTTGTATAATATTATAAAGTTGAAAACAGAAATGCATTGTGGTGGGTTCTCTTCGGGCATTGGAAATTATTACCAATTAGCTGTGCTCCGCGGTTTCACACGCGTGAGTTGCGGAATTCCCGCAAGAACTCCAAAGTAGCCTAATGTATTCCTTATAACATCAGCTAGTTAGCAGTGAAAGTCCCGTTAGTATCGGTCCAAAAGTTTCGGAGATTCACCCGCGTGAGTTTCGGAATTCCCGCAGGTACTCCAAACTTCTTTTATGTAAACCTTGTCCTGACAATAACGAATACAAAACAAAACGATTATCCAATTTGGTGTAGTCGTTTGGAAGTTATGCGCTTAGCAAAACATTTTGGCGATTAATTTTTATTATATAGATTGACTGTGTTGCGGTAATAGTTCAATTCAAAACTACATCTGGGTACTCGCAAATACAAAACGGCGATATTTTCTGTCCTATGGGCATTATACAAAATATCGGCTGTTTAATGGAAAAATTATACAATATGACTGCAACATATTATCTACATTTGCTGGCTGGTCGGATCGTGGCGTACACACTTACACTGCTTGCGTATATTTGATTCTATTTCTTCCTAATGTGTATTAAAATTTATCTTTTTAAAGTTGGGTAGTATAATAACAGTTCTAAGTTTTCTCGGTACAGGTATCATCTCTAGGAATATTTTCACTAATCAAACTCAAGATATCGGTCAACGACTTAGATTTAACACAAGTTAATAAATAATATTTTGGCATTCTACTAATTTACAGTGACTGTAATCTAAGAGATCATCTATTTAAATTACAAAAGTATAACTACGAAAGACTATTGATTGATATTGATTGATTTACTGATTGAAATAACTAAGTAGCGATCAATGAACTAGCGCTGCAACTCGGAACTCACCCACGTATTTGAAATGTAGTTGAAACGAGAAACTGTTGAAGGAAAGTGTTGAAGTTAAAACGTTATGGCCTTTCCCTAATTCGTAGCGTTAATGAATGTTTTTGTGCGTGATGAATAGTTTTGTGTACGAAATCTACCCGAGGACACTATAGTTTTCATTCGTTTACAAACTAAACAGAGTTGATGCCCACCACTCTCCTCCCCTTCTATCTGTTCTATGGGTGGAACAACAACTCTATATAGTCAACGATATCTAGCCATATAAATAAAATTGAAGTATCTGTTTGTAATTTCAAATTTACAGCTTTTCTCTAAATGCATACGAAAGTATATCATATGGTACTAACATCAAAAAATCCATTTTTAAAATTTTTCTCTGTCTGTCGGTCTGTCTGTCTGTTTGTTCCAGGTAATCTCTGAAACGGCTGGACGGATTTTGCTATACATAGCAAAGCTGATGATGATACTACTTTTATTTTAGAAAAAAAACGTTCCTGCGGGGATTCCGAAACTCATGCGGGTGAAACCGCGGGGTACAGCTATAGTCTAAAATAAAAGTACAAAAAAATGTACATAAACATAGTGTTGCATATATAATATATAATACTAGCTGTCCTGCGCGGTTTCACCCGCGATAATTTCGAAGTTCCATACAAACTTTGCAACCCTTTTTCATCGCCTTAGAGGTTTCCAAACTCCTTTCTTATCGGATGCCTACGTCATACAAATTTCAGGTCTCTACGATCAGCGGTTTAGACTACGTTGATCCATCAGTCATTTAGGACAAAGCATGTCATATACATATATAGGTGTAGATTATTGTAGACTAATTTACTCATTCTTTTTTGATGTGTGATAATACGGTTACATGTTTCAGGAATTTTGGTGTCCTGAGCACGAATTTTTTCGCTCTCGTCTGTCGATATCGTCATAATGTCAAAGCGTTTTTTTTTTGTATGGAAAATGAACGACACTGGATAGATGGCGCTGTTCATTTTCCATACAAAAAAAAAACGCTTGATATCGAAAGGACGAGAGCGAAAAAATTCGTGCTCCACCTACTGTACTCGTTTTTTGACCAATCTCCTTTGTGACGGATGCGGGCATTTAGTTTTTGGGTACGAGTTGTTACTTGTTGTTCATCAATTAAATTCATCGAGCACTTTCATACGAGTCTCGTGCTCGCTTGGTTAGAAAAATAGAAACGACGACAGCAAACCGATTCGTGCATGAAATTCTATAAATCTTTAATGACTATTGATTGGCCTTGGCCGTGTGAATAAATCTACATATTATAGTATACGTATACAATAAATATTTACCTAGGTATATGTACTTTATACCTACTAATCGATCCCCCACAGTTTCACTTGCGTGAAGTTCGGAGTTCCTGTGGGAATCCTCGGATAAAAAATACCCTGTGACATAGGAACAGAAGGACGTAGAGTAAATAAAAAAAAAGTAAATAATAAAAAAGTAGAATCCGTGATTCTGTACATTGAATATTTTTAACAAAACTAACAGGGGACGATAAAAAGAGAGTAACCAACCACAAAAAAAGATTTTAAAATTATTTTCTGTCTGTCTGACTGTCTGTCTTTTCGCGATAACCTCGGAATCTACTGAACGACTTTTCATGCGGTTTTGACAGGTAGATTTATCTTAGCCTGGAGCTACATATAGAGGCTTTGTTTTATTTAAATGAGATGTCGGGAAAAAAGTTGTTATATAAAAAAGTTTCACGCGGGTGAAAATAAATAAATGTACTTATACAAATGAAAGAAATTTTTAAAATCTGTTAAGTAGTAGGTAGTTTTTGAGTTTATCAGTTACAAACATACTAAAAATCGTATCTTTTCTCTTTATAATATAAATGGTATACCTTTTTTTGTACAATTAGTAGAATTGATTATTTAATAAACTAAAAAGGGTTTTAAAAAAAAACTTTTTGTCGTTATGTTGACACCTTGGTTGACACAAAATGTCCTTTACACCCTTTACACTGACGGGAAGTTTAAGCGCCATCTCTTTCATTTATTTTGGTTGCATTGCTCGATGTTGTCAGTATCACTGTGAATATCACTGTATATTGCGATTTTAACAACCGTAGACCTAAGAATTTGTCTCTAGGTAGAGCTGGCAATTGCTAGAGGAAATTTGTGTGCTGAATTGCTGAACATGTTGCAAAAGGATTATTATGATGAATCGATTTTACAAAATATAATGTGCTCAAAACGCGAAAATCTAAAAACATGAATCGATTTTATCAAAAAACACTTGCATTGAATTGAAAATATCAAAATATGTAGGTAATTATTTCATAACTATCTATTCTTTGCTCACTCATTGTCACTCGTCACCTTCTGTTATCTTTCGCATAAAATGTGTCGTACGTAGGTACATAGTTATTATGGAAACTTTAATATTATATTAATATGTTCATAATAATTATCTCGTCTCTTACCTACATACATACGTAAATACGTATTTCTTATTATTCTCGTAAAATGTTTCAAACAATTCAAGGTCTGTTCAAGTATATTTTATCATTCTCTACTACGTCTACAGCAATACGTTATGGATCTTAGGGATACCGTGTACAGTATTTTCCATCTATTTTATTAATTGTAAACAAAAGTTGTGATAGTTTAAAAAAAGAACGACTATTTCTTTCCATTTGTGTTTTTATAGTGCCTATTATTCGTTAAGTTATGTATTATGCGTGAAGGTATCTAGGTACTTATATATTTTAAGTTATAATAAAGTTCAACGCACCAACAACTTCGAACTTTAAATGGAACTAGTTAAGGTCAAGTTTCATTTAAATGCATCCAATAAGTTTCTTAACCGGCGGACACGGAAAAAAATTATAATTTATAGGTGTTTCAATTTCTATGTACCGATTGTTATTAATTAGTAACTTATTATAGTATCGACGGTAATTAAGTATAGCTTTAAGCCGAGCTGAGGCAAACTCAGACTGACGGCATGCAGCCCGGTGACACTCCATACAAATGAACTGTTTCAAGTACTTTCCCACAGTTATAGACAGCTTGTACGTACACGTGTTGTGCGCGTGTGCGCATCATAAGGTTGACAACGAGCTGACATGTAATGTGACAATTTCTCAATGGTAACGGAACCACAGAAAAGATAGAAGGGGCATCAACTCAGTTTAGTATGAATATAGTTGATGGAACCCCGTGTCGCCGGCTGAATCCCGGAATCCCCGCGGGAACTCCGAAATTCATGCGAGTGAAACCGCGGGGAACAGCTGGTATTGTATGAAATATATTTTAGATGTCAGCAATTAAAGTTTTGGGGAAGTGTGAGCGTTTTCTCATACTTTTTTGTAGCCGTTGTCATTCTAGTTTATAATGTTTTCTCTGTGTTGTGGTGTTTATTTCATCAAATAATTTTATTGTTGGAGTTTTTTGGCGGGACTCAAAGATGGCGGTTCGAAAAATACACTGATCTAATTAATTTTACTTGAAACTGGCTAAATGCATTATATGCGAAAGTTCATAAAAAAGAAGAAAGAAAGAATTTTGTTTTTATCTATCTGAAGCGATGTATTTTTTGCGTCTATTGCGTGTTTAAATTCCATCAGCGTTGTTGTAGTATGCGTAGTGACATCAGCGCAAACTTGCCTTATTTAACCGTGACATTGCCCCTGATACGGTCGATCGAGTGAGTAGTTAATTTCCATTCTCACAATCTGTATAAGTAAAGCTTGCAAAATCCTCCGCCGCGTCTGTCTATCTGTTTGTCTGTCTATCTGTTCGCGATAAACTCAAAAACTGCTCAACGGATTCTCATGCGGTGTTCACGAAAAGGTACAAGGTGATTCAAGAGGAAGGTTAGGTTAGTACAGTTTGTCCTGGAATTCCCGTACGAACTCCGAAATTACCGCGGGTAAACCGCGGGGCCAGCATCTTGTAAGCTAAAGTGCATTCGTCCTCAGTGTGACCCATGCCACTAGACGGTTGGCAACTATGTGGTTTACCTAATTGTATTAATTATGTGAGTTTATTCGTTTGTTTTTGTCTGTATACTTACGTAGGTATTAATTATTATTTTTTATGAGCAAAAAATTACACTCATCGTCAGTGTATAATATGGTGTTTTCCTCCTTTTTTGATAATTGTAGGTAGGTACATAACAACAAAACAATAATCGCTGAAAAGAACAAACATAAACTCTCAACCGCGGGGCACAGCTAGTATAAATAATTTAATTCAAACCGTGCAATATTAATTGCATGCTTTGAATTAAATTATCTTTATATGTATGTAATCGCATTATGTATTTTATACTAGTTGCATTTTTATATATCATATACATATCTAATTTCCTCTCTTATGAATCTGTCCACTCTTAGGTTGCCTGGGAGAGATCGCTTTAAGCGATAAGGCCGCCTTTTGTATACCTTTAGCTAAATGTAAGAAAATTGGTAAACACTTTTTTTTCAGTTTGGTGTGCAATAAAGAATTATCTATCTATCTATCTATCTATCAATATTTAGCTACTAGCTAATCCCTGCGGTTTCATCCATGTTAATTTCGGAAATCCCGCGAGTATACCGAGGTAAAAGTACTAGGTAAGTAGGTACCCTGTATTTTTTTCTGTACCTACCCTTGACAACGTGTAGACTGTAGGTATAGTATGCAAAATTTAATGTAGTTTCTTACGCGTTAATCTCGGAGTTCCTGTAGGAATTCCGGAATAAAAAATAGCGTATGACCTTCTCTGTACCCCTGAAAACGTGTATGCAAAATTTCATGATGATCAGCTGTTGAGCCGTTAAGGCGTGGTAGCGTAACAAACAAACAAACTCACTTTCGCATTTATTGAGGATAAGAATGTAGGTATTGTAAATAGGAATTACTATACTACTACTAGGTACCTAGTAATACTGTATGATGCAATGCGAGCGAGATATTGAACTATTAACCAGTTTCATACATTGTTTACTATTGAGTATTTACTTGTTGATATTAATTCAAATAATTAGGTACATTATCAAAAAAAAAGGTTATTGCGGACGTTGCCGTGGCTATAATATTATATGCAAAGCAATACAACGGTGGTTGTTGCAAGCAAAAAATATAAATAGTAAATAATATAGTTTTTAATTTTTAGATCTCCGATAGCAAAATGCGTTATGTTCCTGTTTCGCCTCAAGTTTTCGTCCCACTTTCCTAAAAATTCTTGTTTCGGGTCAATTTATAAAATGTTACTTTGGTAGTCAGAAAAAAAAGTGAATTAAAACAATCTTTTATATACATAACGATAGCTTACCCGAGTCTAAGCTAATAGTATTTTACTAACTGCAAGTATTTTTGTTTCAGGCATACCTACATTTAATAGATGTGGGTATATATAATTAAGTATAACGTGTAAAATCTGTTCATCTTACAATTTTTGCGGGAAGTCCGAAATGAACGTGGGTAAAACCGCGGGGAAAAGATAGTAGAGAAACATAAATGTGATAGTTACATGAAAGTGTCATATTATTATCCTATTATTTTGAAAACTTCATAGAGATATTAGCATTGAACAAATTAAAATCTTCATAGGTCGGTAGGTATATACAACTTGTTAATGAATTAACTGAAAACTAGAAATTAGTTTGCTCCGAATCAACTAGCGAATCGATTGCACTATGTTATAGATTATAGGTTATATTTTTTTCATTTTGACTAGCCCATGTCTAAATTATTTATAATACAATATTTGGCGCATACGCCGCCCGCAGAAAAAAATTCGAACCGGTAGGCGCGGGCGTAGCGCTGAGAATTTCGTGGATAGGTCACCTCCAAACTAATGTTGTATAACTTTTAAAGTAAAAATTTTTTTCGATATAAAATATACTTTAATCATATTATTGTTTATTTTTTTTAAATTGGGTGTATCAGATTTTCAGTTAATTCATTAACACGTTGTATACATATTTTTTTTTTACTGAACTAGGGTCGATTACCGTAGGACATCGACCGACGGGTGCTTGAAATCACCTTGAAAACTTTGACGTTTTACAAAACTGTTAATTAAATTTATTATTGGTATTCGAGTACCTACCTCATTACACCTTTGATCTTAAATAAAAATAAACATTACACCTACACAATGTTCTATTTAAAACTAGCTGTTCCCCGCGGTTGCACCCGAGCTTGGGAATTCCCGCAGGAACTATTTTTTTCTAAAATAAAAGTAGCCTAAGTTACTCCTTATAAAATAAGCCGTTTCAGAGAGAGGCCGGAACAAACAGACAGAAAAATTTTAAAAATTCTTTTTTTTTGTGAGTACCCTTGGTATATACTTTGGTATGCATTTAGTGAAAAGCTGTTTGGAATTATAAACAGACACTAAAATTTTATTTATATGTAGGTATAGATGTATAGACTAGCTGTTCCCTCGATTTATGTACGGCTATCACGGTTCATGAAGTAATAGACAAACAAAAAATGAAATTTTTCACAATGATAATAATGTAAAATTGATCGAATCGAGGTGACTCAACTGAAAACATGGGAATCGACATTGAACTTGTTTTATCCAGTCTATTGTTTATAATAAACTTTTTAATATGAGAATTTGCGTTTTAAATGCTTTTGTGTCGAACAATAATTTAACTCATTCTCATTATTTACTTAATTACTGTCTTTTATACAAAGGATGTGAATAATTCAACCGCGTCGCGTCAAACAGACGAGATTATTTATTGTCAGCGATTATTTTTAACCGACTTCTCAATTCGACGCGTATGTTTTCTTATGTTTGTTATCTCATAATTTAATACATAATAATAATACTGAAAAAAAAACTTGAATATTATTATCATTAGATCTCAAACTAAGTAGAGTTTGTACCATATTATTTACTAGACAACTGATATACTGTTCCGTTAAACAAGTACCTACCTGGAAAATGTTTTAATAATCATCAAAATTTATTGTATCACCTTCAAATTTTGGCCCTTAGTAACAAACTTATGCCAACGAATACTTACTTCAATCATCAAAAAAAAATTTAAACTCTCCTTAAAGTATTTTTTGCTAGTTCGTACGTATATTGAACACCCAGAGAGATTTATTTATTTATTTAAAGTAAATATACATTGTTTTTAATAAGATAATATCGTAATTAAATTACCCAGTATTAATTTCAGTAATGTGTCCCGGATTCATTTTCCTTTGTCTTTTTTTCTTTTTATAACTTCCAGAAGTGTCTCTAGCAGATAAATTACCATAATGAATCGTCGCTTCAATTAACTAGGCGAGTATTGTTTCAATTCCTTTCGATACTTTCTCTAATAATAGTACGTCTTAAGTGAAATCGGTATCACAATAGGCCGAATTGGATATGCCCAGAATTGGTTTGTGCGCCACTCGAATGTGAACTCTGTGTGCTTAAAATTACAATTCAAAAAAGTGAAAGAGGACCATAAATGATAGAATTCATCTAGAATTGGACACAGACCCAATGTACGTATAGCTGATTGGGTACGGTCGATCGGTCACGACTTTGAGTATAGACAAGGCGAGCGTTTCCGTCAGGAATACACGAATAGAAAGCGTCCTTTTGAATTTTCACAAGTGTACCTGATTACGATGCTTTTTTAAGGAAAAATATTTTTATTTCAGTAAGAAAAACTTCTACTGTCTTCTAAATCTACAATCTTTAATAGATAATAAGAAACAAGCGGCGGGCATGTTAATTGCGAAGGATTGTGAATAGGTCATAGTGAATATGAGTAAGTAAAAATTGTAGCAAGTTTCTTTTTGTATTTTTGCCACTTTTCACGCACAACGAACGTTGCTACATACCTACAACCATCAAAAAGGCTTTACTGTTAGATAAATTAAAATGAAAAAAATCTTTTAATTATGGAAGGTTTGCTTTAAAATTTAAATAAAGCGATTTCCGGTTTTTTGCCCTTACTGTAAAATTGATTCAGCTGCAATTACTTTGTTTTACCGTAGGACAGCCGAAACTAACTATTAGGTACTTACCGCACCAAACAAAAGTTATGTAGAAATCGTAGCGAAAGCGTTTATGCAATGCAGCATACGTTTAAACAGTAGTACGATCGGGTTTTCTATACGAAACTACTTAAATAACGTTTTAGGTATCTAGACACACGGCAGTGCGTCAGCCAAGTTTGCAAAGCAAAGGAGTGACTAATGGAATGAAAAAAGTTTCTTTGTTACAACAATAAATTAAATAATATGCATAACAAAAAACATCAGCTATTGGTAGAGTGACACACCAGTCAATGGTTAGTTTACACGACCCATTTCGGGTTTCGAACCCACATAGCGTAAAAGCGTAAAATCAATTTGACCTACACATTTGCACTTTTGCGTGCAGTAAGACCATCTTCTAATGATTCAATTTCTGTTAAAAATGCCTTTGACTATTCATGAAATAATGAAATCCGACAAGAATCACACTATTAAGTCGAAAAGAACGTGTAGGTACGTACATTTTCTTAAACAGCAACATAAGTTCCTGTGTACTATGAGCTCTTAAAGCAGAACCTAAATTGAATTGCTCTGCTTTATCGTACGTCTTAAGGCAAAATAGTAAGCCCGCAGAATGTTATACAACAAATGTGATATGCGGAGCTTGGTATCCAGTTAGATCACACTTTTTTAGTAGCGAAATCGATATCAGAGTAGGCACTTATCTTGCAAGTGTTTGTTACGAACTTGGCTTTCTTTCGCATTTATGTTTTTGGTGGGATATAGCTAGCTACTTGAAATTAACTTGCTGTGTTCTAATAGCGGTCGCGATAATACAAGTGTTTGCAGTAAACGCACGCCAGTGTATCGGGAATGCTTTTTGAATAGCAAGAGTTGTTTGCTCACCACATTAAAACTGTACAATTTTACCACACTTATCAAACATGTAAATGCGTGTGCGTGTATGTGTATATGCGGATGCGTGTGTACTGCATGCGTATGCAAACGCACACAGCATTTGTTACTATTTCACACTCAAACACCTGGACGAAAAAAATTTAAAATAGAGATAGCTTATACCTTGAACCAACACTTATTAAGCTATCTTTTATACCTTACGATCAGTTCCCGAGAGAGTCCTAAAAATCACCCGAGCGAAGCCGCGGGGCGAACTGCAAACCAACTAAATATATTATGGAGATTACACTACGTTTGGAAAAACGCAATTTGTCGATTGTTCGTATCGGGTCGTTATGCAATAATGTACCTATGCATGTAGAATAATGACCCGTTTTTGGAATTCGGGTGTCCACATTACGGCCTTCACACAAAATGACGATTGTAATGATGCAATTAAGGGGCGTACATTAATTTATTATTTAGTATTGGCAATATTGGCGATTTTTCTACCCCCTACGCCCTTAGTGACATGTCGTCAATGCCCCCACCCTAATCTCACGTGAGATTTTTCTGAAAATTAGCAGTTTTAGATTCAATTTGTTTATTTTATTTATTACCAGCTGTTCCCCACGGTATCACCGGCAGTAATTTCGGAGATTCCGCGAGAATTCCAGGATAAAAAGTTCTTTTATGTATCTACCACTAAAGGCTAAAACAAACAAAAAAACAAACTCCCATTCGAATTTATAATATTAGTTAGGATAGGCATTAATCGTTTATTCACTTTTAATAAAAAAATTAAAATTATGTACATAACAAATATCAGTTTATCGAATTCAGGGGGTACTTAACAATCATTAAGTTACTCGAATTATCTACTGTCGGCCTAATTTGTACACCCATAATAATATACTTATAATTGCTAACCTCAATTTTACAAATTGCCCAACCCAAACGGCCCACGGCTGAATTGTTTTCGGCGTGTGTCTGTCAAAATCGTTAGCAGATTCGATCGCGTCGCAATATTATTTTAACATCGCATCGGTTGATAACGATCTGGATTTAGAGAGGGCACGAAAGTCGGCCGCGGCGAACATCGCGAAGAGGGTCACTCGGTGAGAGAATAGAACACAGAACGGCTGATCTGCGGAAAAACAAAGCAACTGACATTTTTTTCTAAATGAGTTTTTTTTTTTTCATTTTTGCCTCTTTTCACGCATAACTGACGATGCTAAATACACACACACAACCATGAACCATCAAAAAGATTTGAGTCTTGGAGAAATTAAAATTAAGAAAATCGTTTAACTATGGAATATTTATTTTAAAAAAAGCGATTTCCTTTTTTTTTGGCCGTTCAGTAGGTTCGAAGATTATCGCGAACAAACAGACAGACAGACAGAAAAGAATTTTGAAAACTCTTTTTTGTGATTGGTTACTCTTCTTTTATCAGTCCCTGCATGTTTAATTGGTCCATGGTCCCTGTCAAAATTTGTCAAAAATATTCAATGTACAGAATCGCGGATTCTACTCTTTTATTATAGTATGTTATAGTATATGTTTAGATTGTATGATGTGTGTGATGTATAGATTCAGTATATTTCTAAACGCCTGACGGTTTATTAATAGTTAACAAAAAGTAAAAAACCTACGTCTAGTAGTTTTTGCTCGCGTATTCGACCAAACCTTGCACGAGTACGCGTAATCGCGTTGTAAATCATCATGAATTTTTGTATACCTACACGTTGGTAGAGATACAGAAAAGGACAAAGGGAATTCTGGGATATTATACTTATTATCCTGAAATTCCCGCGGGAACTTCGAAATTAAATTATATATAAATACGATAAAAAACCATTTCTATTAATATCACTCGAGAATCAACTTCATTTGAGGACGACAGGTCGTTGAACTGTTGGGAGATTCTCTTGCTGTACACTGAACTGCACAAGTCGGCGAGTCAATTTCTACATTTCATACATAAATTATTACATAGTCACTATAAATCACTTTTGAATTACCGGTGACGGAGGTTTCGTGTTTTCTATGATAAACTAATTTGACACTTGCGCTACCGGGTCTGAACAAACCGATTGAGTATTTTAACGTTTCTCAAACTCACTTCACTTGATTTTATCTTGAGAATACCAAAACAGCTCCTAATGAGATTAGAAGCGGAATGATTGTGAATTCCGAGATGATCGGAGGGGCCATTATGTAACTTTTTGTTTCTCTAGTTTTATATTTACTTCATATTCTTGAAGTAAATATAAAATAAATAAATATTGAAGGTAAAAAAGGGATTTTTTTATGTGATCATTTAGCAAAGGTTGTTTGTTAGCTTTAGCGATTTGCTCGTCAGTTTGTTACTCAACACTTCAGACGTTTGTTTGCTCATGACATAAGAGTTATCATCATCGTAATATAAAAGATAATGGCGGTCTACATGCAGGGTGTTGAACTTCTCTATTACAGTTTTTAGTTATTTATTTATTTATTTAAAGTATTGTTTTTTCCATTCATAATTTCTTAAAGGTGTTCAAAACCTTTACAGGTTTACCCAAACACCGCCATTCGTCATTAACACCACTTAATAACTAGACCAATCAATTTACGACCAGCGTGTTTCTGAGATAAAATTATTACTATGTGTTAATCCACAATTCGGAACGTCTTCGGGAACTCTTTATTCCGGAATAAATCTCCTATGTTACTCAGGGATAAATACTGTAGGTCTCTTTTTTTATTGGTTCAGTAGGTAATGGACATGTGGACTAAATTTTTTTTTAGTCCGTCTTGTTTATTAGTAAAAATTACTGGACACGTATTTTTTCTTTTTTTACGTAATCAAAAAATAACGGCGATACATTGAGTTGAAATTTCTCGTGACGTCAGCGGCTTATTGCGGTTAGTGACGTCACGAGCCCCCACCCTAAACTTTAATGCGTTTTATCTCTGTATATTTCCATTAATTTGAAAAAGAAAAGACTGAAAGTTTATCTAACCGACGGACTAATTAGAATTTTGTTTTTCAAAAGTCGTCAACATCTCTATCTTTCCTATTTCTAATACGACTATTGTTTTAGACTACCCTGACTGCCAATTACACGCCGATTTACCCGCATTAACTTGAAAGTACTGAAATACATTTTTTTCCTGAATATTTTCTAACGACAGTTGATATGTCAAGTTTCATCCAAATCCACTCAATAACTTTGGTATAATGCGCATTCAAATATACTGACGACCGAACAGCCAGATAAAAAATTGTTAAACGATCAATAACCTCATTTAGGCTGTTTAATTTTCCCCCTCACCATTGTTATTTTTATGATATATAAGTGATACCTGAAACAATAAGGTAGTAAGAAAGCAAGTAACCTCTGCGACGCACGAATCACGTTGCAACTACAGATATGTATGTATGTGCTTGACAGTGTCCGCATTATATTTAACCATTTCTATTATTAGAGATCTACTGAAAGCTACGACCGACGATGTCCGAAGTAGCGCATGTTGTTTGTGCGAATTCATAACAACATTATCAATACAAAACCTTTCAATCACCTTACCTTTCAATACGTTTTCGTATCGCTGCTATCGCGCTATTTATTTTATAGGTAACAAGTTCAAGTCTTAAGGTCCATTTATATCTACAGACATTGAGCGTGTCCGACACGTTCCGTCGCAGACAAAATAATATTGTCCGATACATTGCGTATTAACGTATTCACATCTATCGTAACACGGCCGTGCAGACGCGGCCAGACACGGGCCGTGCCCGGCCCCGCCCCGGCCGGTATTCGCGGAAAGAATATTTTGTCTGCGCGGTTCATATCTGTACGCGTCTGTGGCTACATGTCGAGTAGTGTGAATAGAGCATCGGCACCGTGCAGACGTCTTTAGTAAATAAACGGTGTCGGTTGACGTCTGCCACGGAACCTCGCTGGCACGCTCAGATGTAAATAAACGGCGTCAGTCGGTGACGGAACGTGTCTGACGCGCTCAATGTCTGTAGATATAAACGGACACTTATTTAAAAGATAATAATGTTGGTTAACCTTAGACCGAACTTGAACGAGCGTCAGGGGGCCGATCGCGCTATTTTTGTACGATAAGTATTATCAAAACAAAGCCGTGAAATGTCACATTTGTTTTTATATTTGTTACTTATGACAAAAAACAATCTGTCTGTCTGTTCCGTTTAACATCCGAAAGGGTGAGACCGATTTTGACGGGACTACCACTGGCAGATAGGATATACATGAGGAGTAACTTTGCCTACTTTTATCAAGAGTTCGTTCGGGAATTCCGAAACTCCCGTAGTACCGTAAGTGGTGGTAGGGTACTTTTTAGTGCCCAGCTGGCTAGCTACCACCTTCAAGTTGTAAATCTGTCGCCAAGCACCTAACGGTGTGTTCCGGCAGCCCCACTTGAAAGCCAGTTTCCATCCCCATTCCAGGTCGGCAACGCACCTGCATGCCTTCTGGTGTTGGAGATGACGTCTATGGGCGGCGGTAATCACTTACCATCAGGTGTACCACTTGCCCGTTTGCCCCCTATGACATAAAAATAGGTAAAAACCGCAGGGCATAGCTGAAAAATACATAATAGACTTAAAAATAAGTCTATATATTATTATGTTCGAAAAACTATACATAATTAATTCATCTATATATGTAGATATAGAACATCAAAGGTTAATGGAACATAATGCATTTGTCATAGTCAGCGTGACGATTAAATGAGTGTTCGTTCAACGATTACTAAAGTGTAGAGACGCTAGAAAGCGTCCTATGTGGGTTGACTGATCATTATTCATTGCGCTACAGAGTGAATGTCCTAAAAACGAGAGCGCACTTGGAATGACTCAGGCTTCGTGTAGGTACCAACAATCGTTAATATGTATATAGAAGTATCCATCAATACTGTAACAATATAGACCCACAAATTGATGCGTTATACAATACATTTATGCAGAGCTATTACTCATTTCGACGCACAATTTAATATAGTAATATATACTATATTATGGCCTCAAAGCGACCTATTTAGCGATTCTCAAGTTATGCCAGTAATTCAAGTCATTTTAAAAGAGAAACAAAATGTTTTTTTTTTTGTTCAAACGGTCATGCCAATACTTGTTTGGAAGCAAAACAACGAAATTTTGCTATAACTTCAAAACTCTATCAAACTTTTTAAAGTTTTCTTATCGTTATAAATTTCTTAAAAAAAAAGAAAATATTTTAAGGTGGAAAGATATTTATGTGTCGTGACATTTAGTATGGTTACAGACATTTATTTGTACGTTGTGTCGTATTATGGCATGTTCAGTTGTGGTGCTTCTCTAACCATACTAAACTTCTGCCGCCACACAACACGACACTCATGTGTTTCCAGCTTTAGGCCTTTGCTTTAGGCAGATTGGTAACTTGCTTTCTTTACTAGTACATACATCCTCGAGGAAATTTGTAGAGTTAAAATAATCTTGTATATTCATCACAAAATCTATCGATATTGAAGATAATGGATTACATTTTGTTGAAATTTCACATAAAACTGTTTGAGGTCGTAAAAATTGCAATTGCCAAATTGACAGTTGCATCAATGCATGGCCGAGAGGCACAACCTATAATTACGTAACAGCGGCTTTCTTGTGTAACTCGGCCAGTGAAAGAGGTCTGTTCCCACCACCGTGGGGCTGTGGGTTCGCGGTGCAGTGTTGCAATCGCCACTGACTCGGACAGTCGAGCCCGCGCGTACACGCTGGCCGCGGAGCACCTTTATCTTGATATCGGTTATTAGATACTCCATATCCTATAATTTGTGATTGTGTCATTGTGTTGTTTGCTTCTCGGAGGTTATATCTTGTGCTGTGTGCGTAGATGTAGTTGACTACTCACATTTTGTTTACCAATACAAAACTCGACAGCCACACTGAACGCTCGGCTGGTTTAGAAAGCATGACTAGAGACGACGGGATCGTTCGCTTGCTTGCATATAGTTTGACATAATATTATGGTTTATAATTATGTTTGATTTTTTATTCAGTATTGAAGTAAATTAACTAACAAATATACCTTTTGGTCACTAACCACCGTACATGAGTATACAGTTGTAACATAGTCTTACAGATCTATGCCATAATATAGTCGTACCTTTTATCTTTTATCAGTTGTTTCTGTAAACGTTATAAATTATAATGTTATTTCAATCCATTTAATTTCTGAAGATTTTTTTCTATATATCTATTGCATGGTGCATCAAATAATGATCCTTTAAAAAGTTGTTTTTTCAAATAACACAGACCACAGTCATGTCATGTAGCAAGATAATCGGTTATTAACATTTTGTTGGTATTTGAACAATGTAATAAGGTAAACACATAGTTAAATAGCGTTCTATGGACTCTCAATAAAATGTTCTGCATAAAAAACTTCATTTTGTGGGTTAACATGTTATTGCTTATCGGCGTCCAATTGAGGTTTTAATTTAGTACAGACAGTAGATAATAGACAGGATATATATAGAAAGATATAGAATATTTACTAACCAACCCAAAATAAACTTCATCATCAATCATTACGATAGTGTAGTCGTAACGGATGTGGTCGAGTCCAGCGATTAGGATCAAGAAGAAAAGTAGCAATACATGGGCGTTTTTTCCAGGTTCTGACATTACTTAGTAGTAGTAGTAGGTACGTCTATTTGTTATGCGTATCCCACAGAACCTACAAATTAAAATTAAAATACATTGGTAGATGTCTGCATTATGGTACACGGTAATATTTTCGTATTGAAATTTACTATGGTAGTATTTTAGAGCCCCCGTCTTTAATGCACTATTGAGAATTTCACCATGCAAATGACAGGCATTGTCATAGCAAAATTGTCAATAGTGTTAGTAAAGACGGGCTCTAAAATGCGTCCATAATAAATTTCAATACGAAAATGTTCCCGTGTAGGTATGTACATTCTGAGTCAACATTCAAGTTATTATTTTTAATCCCCGTGTGTCATATTCCCCTGCCCAAAATAGTGACAGATCCCTCCCGCTCGAGTGATCTGGCTCTAAATCAGTGTGTGGCGTATTTTCCCATTACAAGTGGTCACTGAATAAGATACAAGTTTGTGCCATAGTCCCCTGCCCGATGTGGTTACTGGTTCAAAACTGATGTGTGGTATAACAGGGGCTCGAAACGGTCATAAGCTCAAAATCACAATGCTGAGTGTTACTATTTATTTTTTTGCCATGTTTTTTTATTTTTTTTCTGTCTTAGTTACAATTAATACGCTTCCTAACTCTACTTATATTTTTTCTTAGACATAAAACAGTATTATGTTATACGCAATTTATTAATATTTTTTTTGCAAATTTTATAATCCGCATGTTAAGTATACCGTGCCGGCGTCGGCTCGAAACGCTCTGTTTCTTATGTAACCAGCCGAGAAGTAAAGCCTTCGGGACTCACGTTTTTTGGGTAGACAAAACAATGAATTATAATAATTTATTAAACATATTATTTTCATTGAACAATAATAGTAGTTTATGCAACTGTCATATAATGAAGGGTATTAAAACACGAGTGTGAGTTTATGAAACGAGCGCAGCGAGTTTCATAATAGTAACGAGTGTTTTAATACCCGTGTTATATGCAGTTGCATACACTACTTTATCTTCACTAATGCAATTAATCAAACAACAAGAGTAAAAGCATTAAATTAAATTCACGCGTAGTGATTTTGCCGCCATTAAAATCTAACCAATGAGAGCGCAGCTGCGCGCATCAATAAAACGTGACCAACCTGATTGGCCCTGCAATCAAGTTGGTCGCGTTTTATTGATATTATAATGAGATTTTACGATATCGATGTGGATATTATACCATCATGTGAAATTGCTTAAATTTATTTATTTATTTATTTATTTATTACACAAAGAAACGGTGAATACAAAATTACGAGACTATCTATCAGTGACCAAACTAGGCTGAGCCTGTATCTTGGCCATCTGCGAGTGCGGTTAACTAATACGGTATACCTAATAACTACACAGAGATTTGAGAAATGTATACAACATGGACTTAAAAATTTATATAATCTATATGTGTAAGTGTGTGTGTGTGTGCGTGTATGTGTGTGCTTGTGTGCGTGTATATGTGTGTGTGTGTGTGTGTGTGTGTGTGTACTGGTTGTTTCCTAAGTTACTTGAGTGTTTTGTTGTCTGCGCTATAACAGTAGTAATTATAAGTCAAGTATTGGAAACATAAGTAGAATGTTACAACATTAGTGTAGATAAAAATCTTTATTGTGGGCGTCCAAGCAAAAAATGTCCAGCTCTCGACGTATGTATGTATAAGTTTTATAAAATTGGGTGAAAAAATTGCTTTCGCGATTTTAATTAATTATATTAATAAATACTCAATTATCTACAATATCATACATACATCTCAATCTACAGTAAAAAATAAAAATCTATGTAACAAGAAAGTAGAATTGTGTTTATCTTTTTCACTCAAACTTTGAAGATGCTTTTTCTCAAATTAAGCTTTTCAGAATTTCAACTTCAAATGTCTGATAAAAAATGTGCCAGTTTTTGGATATTCTTTCTATCCTTACTATCAATTGACTATTTTAGATACCGAATCTAGTCTTAACTCAATACCCTACCAGGTACTGGACTCTTTTTGCTTGGACGCCTACATATTATGTAGTTAGGTGAGTAGGTACTACTATTATTTTGTTTGCTACAGTCAAACATTGCGAGGCTCGAGGGTCAAATAACTTGATATCCTACTTGTACACGAGTCACGTGTTCTCACTCGTTCAGACTACCTACACTTTTTGCGATATTTACATAATATTTTATATCAATAAATATCTACTAAATTGTATTGGTAAATAGATGATGTTAAATACTTCGTAAAAACCAATTTGAGAAATTGGCTGGTTTAGTGTTGTTATTGCAGAATCATTTTGGCTAATCAGATGTGTTATTTTATCTACATCCATGCCTATAAATCGTCTATATAAAAGTTTGAAATAGCTTATTGCCAGAATTAAAAAACAACCAGTGTCATATTAACCATAATATTATCTAAACCAGTGTTATAACATCAGCCCATATACACTGCCTTGAAGCAAAAGTTACTATGGATCTATGCAATAACTTCCCTACCAACTTTGGAATACCTAACCAAATCCCCCTGACCGCGTCTTACATTGGTAAGGTTAAGGTTGGCACACAATGCTTTCATAGATTTCAGCGATTAGTATGAAAGTGCAGACTCTTAAAACGTAGCACTGATTATTATTATTTGCTCAGTGCTTTTCATTATGCGACTTGAATTAATGGTATCTTTGTGAATTTAAAAAAGAACATTGTCATCCACGCGCGTTCCACTACCAAAACTCCGAAATGTGAAATAGTAGATTTTACAACAAGTGCACAAAACGAACATTTATTATCCGAGACTTTTAGTAATTTCGAGGATAATAATGGTTTTGTGGACGAGTTATAAACTCTGCTTTTCACTTCGATTGCGAGGAACTAAAAAAGTAGTATAACATAACATTTCTTTAATTAAAATTCAAAGTTAAATTAGTACAGTTTTGAATACTGAAGGAAATGGTTTTTCCCGGCATATTAACCTCCTACTAACTTTTGTTACTCTAATACTTGACTTGACTTATACATTTTATCCTCGACATTACTTCGGCTCGGGCTGCTAAAAGTCTCGGATAAAAATGGTTCGTTTTGTGCACTTGTTGTAAAATCTACTATTTTTTTAAAGAATATTTGAATTCACGTCGTGTCCCGCCATTTTTGTTCCATATTCGTATTGCAAAAAAACATTAGTACTTTGTTGTTTACAAAAATGAGTTATAGGTACTAGCTTTGATAACACACCACTAGATATTTCTAATGCAGCACATTTCTAATAACCATTATTATTAGAAAAGTCGAGAAATCAATATGAAAAGGCGTAGGTACAAGATTTCATGAATTGGAAAATATCAAAGAATAGTGAGTAGGTACATCATTTTCTGAAGATTTCAGAACCTTTTATAGAGGATTCAAAATCTTGTATGCAACTGTATATATCTTAGATATTATCACACTCATGTGATACTATTATCACACTCGTGTTTAATACCCCTCATTTATGCAACAGTTGCATAAATAACTAAATTATAGTAGGTATTGTAAAAAATACGCGAGTGTTACTTCAAAGTGCTCGTTCGATACCCTTTTTGAATATATTTATTAATTACTTATTATCCTTATCCTAAATAATATTATAAACGCGAAAGTTTGTAACAGTATATTATCAGAATAACACATAGGTTACTTTTATCCTGGAATTCCTGCAGGATCTCCGAAATTAACCCGTTAAAACCGGTCCAGCCGTTTCAGAGATTAGTTGGAATAAACAGACAGACTGACAGACAGATAAACAAAGAAAAATTAAAAAAAATGGATTTTTTAAGGTACCGTACCTATATACTTTACAAACAGACACTTCAATTTTATTTATATGTATAGATGTGTAGATATTATGTACTTATGTGAAATGTGAATGCTATTTGTATTCATACCAATATTGGGTTTCCCTTATATCCAAACGTGAATCATCGCAGAGCCTTGTGCGTTAAACATACGCAAAGCTCGAAGTTGTTCACGAGAAATCGATAGTTGGTATATTATTAGATAATATTATTTTCAAGAAATAGACGGCCTTCTTAGGTGTGGATGGGATCTGTGAAGATATTCGATATTTATCTTTGTTTTAAATACTCTTTTATTAAGTACTAGCTGTTATCTACGTGGTTTCACCTATATGAATTTCGGTATTCACGAGGAAGTCTTTTTTCCGAAGTAAAAAAGTATCCTGTTTAACTCGCGAGGATACTAAAGTTACGTATCAGTGAAAGGATTATTAGAATCGATTCAATAGTTCCAGAGATTACGCCTATATTGAAACTTACAGACTCTATACCATTACCATTTTAATACAGTGTAGTCGTAGCTTATAAAGTTTGAGTTGAGGACTTACGCAGTATTAATTTTTACAATAGGCACTAATTTGCTTGGAGTGTTTCTTATCATAAGATTTTTGTTGATGGAATTCGTTCTGCTTGAGAATCATACTGCCACGTTTTGCCTCGATGTTCTTCAATATCTACAGAATGAATTTTTCAAGCTGGCGTGTATGTATGTATGTATAATTGTAAAACTGTGTAAATCAGATTTTGTTTAGAATTTTTTTTTTTGCCGAGAATCAAACCCGTTGATCCTTATAATGTTTTTTTTTTTTTTTTTTTTTTATTATTTATTTACTCAGAAAAAAGTACAAATGTCACACATAAGGACGTTACAACAACGTGTGTGTAATTGTACCTAAATTATTTTAAAACAAATCTGAGAATACAGTTCTAGTTTTTATCAAAATCGGCCCCGAGAGTCATTTGAGCATTTTTCGTTATTTTTCTTCGGATTTGACCATCGATGCCAAATTCACTTTGTATAAATTTCTAATAATTCTAATTAATAGTGTTCTAAAAAAGGTCTTTAAATCTATATAATTAATAAAAAAAATGGTATTTAATTAACTAATTTTTTTTATACATTATTATGTCGAGCACACTAGGCATAGGCATGGTATGTTTTTTTTATAACCTTTTTGTAAATTATAAAATTTTTCGTCTTTTTATAATAATAATATGATTAAAGCTGAATTTATAATGAAAGATTGTTGAGTAAGAGACATAGTCATTAATTAAATTCAGAATTTACTTACGTAGCAAGTTGTATCATAAATAGCGAGTAGTGAGCAAATTCCCCGGTGTTTGTCGTGTGTGTGCTTCCGTGACTGCCGTGCATCTCGGACGGAACGGAACGTGACATTATCCGTGCGTGTTGTCTTTGAATTGTTTCAATGGATCTAACTCTCCAGTCAATAATTCGACTCGCTCGTTACGCGTGTTGATTTATGATCAATAATTACGTCGCGTCGGTCGTATAAGTGATAATTGCCGGCCGCTCTGTGTTTTGCCACAACGATTAGTGAATTTCGCTTTTCAGTTGCCAGTCAATTAGCAGTCTTCTCCACAGGTGTTTTCAAATGCGTTTAATTTTATTATTATAGTTTTGTTTTTATGATAGCCTTTCAATCAATTGGTGATGTAACAGTTTCTTTGTTTTTCTTGTACAAAGTACTAAGTAGCGAGGTCTTTGATGGTTTGAGAGAAAGCCAACATTGTGCCAACACACTAGAATGTGATATATGACAGAGTGGAATTTAAAGCACGAATTTACATTCTATTAGAAATACACTGAATAGAAAAGGTCCTATACAGCCTTAAAAGTGTGAGAGAGTTAAAGCGATTGTGCGGTTAGTAGTTGTCTCTCTCTATTCTGATTGTCCTCGTCACAGGCTTGCAAGAATGTATTTTTGCAGCACCGCGTGTTTGTCACTTAAGAGTCAAGACCTATCGTTACAGAAACAGCTATGGCCGAACAGTCGCTTTGTTTCTTTCTAGAGAGCGGTCGATTTTGTGGGGGTACATACTTTTATTGCAGTACCTATGTTTATAGTTGCAAGATGTGCGATATTGAAATCCTGGAAAATTAAAACCTGTCCCGATTACGGAGTATTTTATAGGCTCATTTCATCCAGTGCCTCAGTCCCGCCCGCGGAATGCTCTTTTTATATAAGGGTGCGGAAATAAAAAATGCGGATCTGTGGAAATCCACAATCTCCATTCCACTGATTCGTCATTGTCTGAACCGTTCTCTCGCTACCCAGACAAAACGAGTCTCATACAGTGACGGTGATGATAGTCTTGAAACAGCAAAATTAATGTATTTGAATATCTAAATATGAAACCAGTTTTAAATAGGACCTTACTTTGAACTTTAAACAGAAAGTGCCGAGGTATTATTGATTGCGTCGAGCGCGAGCGCTATCTTCGATAGGTACGTATAAGTGAGGTCACCTTGAGGTATCGCAGATTCTGCGTAATTTGACCACGACGTAAATCTAGTTTATAAATGACCGGTTTACCGCGATCGTGTGTCGTTTAATAGTTTGCCCATGCTGCACTCTCAATGTAAACTATTCCACGCTTCTCTGTATAACGAGTCACAAAGGAATGGAAAGCTTGCGAGGATCGATTGTCATGCTTGTAGAATACTTAATGCTCTCGAGTCTCGACTCTTGTATTGGGAAAACCTACTTTCTTATAAATATAAATCATGCTTCTGAAATATTTTCTTTTTGTTAGACCGTGATTGAATTTCAGACACAAGATTTCACTTGTTATTTCAGCGCTTGAAATATTATTTGTAGATGCAACATTTACAAACAAAAGTCTGTTTAAGTTAATGGGTTTGTTTAGCAATTCCTCTATTTCTTCTTTAGTATCTTCATAACTAAAGTATCAGAATATTTTCTAGTTATTTAAATCTCAAACAAAAGCATTCCACTTCAATATTTCTTTTGAATATAAAGGTCAGTGGCACGTGGAAGATTTTAGTACGTAACTATAAAACGTGCGGTCGATGTTAACTGGGTAAATAATTTCACTAAATACTTGTAATGTCTGAAGATTGAGCTAACTATAAATAGATATTGTTTCTTTGAACAAAGAGGCAGTGTCAACATTTACCTACGCGATACGGTATAAGCTTGGTTTAGCTAAAGCAAATATGTAGGTAATATAGGTACCTACAGTAATTTAAGTACTTATACGAAAGACAAGTAAAACAAATTCTGAATACAATGCGTGTGTCGTCTCAGCCCAATATGACCCATGACCCAATGCGCGCTTTTTTAAAATCCTCTTAATCAACATCCATAGTCGTAGGCGATGTTACCGTAATAAAATTACAATAGGTATATATGAAAAGTTGTTTCCGGCTACACAATCCGTACAGGACCAATCCGAAGAATGTACGTATTGGGATTTACATATTTTTTGCTTCACGTTTTATATTCGACGATACATACGATACATAGCATAAAACGTGAGCAGTCGATAAAAAGTACTTAATACTTAATGTTCGACCAAATATTTCTCAATTAATTGAGCATAATATGACCCAGAAAAAACTCGGAGTAGACGTCATATAGGATAAAATATAATTGGTGGGTTTAATCACAGAGAAAATAAATTAACTAGAGAGGACGCCGCGCGCTGCCCCGCCTTCATAGGCGGGGGAGGCACGCTACCGTTGCAAATGAAGTTGGAGCAAATGCTCTAACTTGCCCAAAACTTCTTTTGCTGCCATGCCAAGTATATTTACCACAATATTCCCGAAACTGTGAATTTTGAAAACTGACTAAGTAAAACATAACCATAAAGCGTATTAATACATTTCTCTAAGAAAATGAATGTTTTAGTACGTGATGAATAATTTTGTGTCCGAAAATCACCCGGCGACACTGGTTTTTTGCTTTCGTACTAAACTAAGTTGAGGTCCCTTCTATCTGTTATTTTATGTTCTGTGGGTTTAATGGTTATAAATATAATTTAGCATCGAAACTTATTTCATACGCAAACAACACAATCACACAATGACCAGGTTATATTGAATTACAAACTGTACCTAATACTTAATCGTTATTTATTTTTATAGTTTTCAATAAATTGTTTAACAACAGAAACCCGTATCAATAAGCAACGTACAATTAGTGCCTACAAGTGAATGCCAATAATAAATATAGTGTTAAGCGGTTTGTTTGTTAGTGTCCTATACAAATGTGATGTAAGCAACTATGTCAGTGGGTGTTTGGGATTTCATGCCGGTGCGGTGTCGTTTTATAGAGACACTGAAGCACTGCGGCAAGACGCTCCTTCGACGTCAGCGGAGAATCCTCAGGCGAATCAAGAAGGTGAATATCAGGTTAAAAATTAAAAAAAAAAGCTCATACCAACAACAGTTGAAACAACAACGGTCGGTTAAGATGTTAGCAACGAAATGTGGGCGTCCAAGCAAAAAGGTACCAGTGCTCGACATTTAGTTTTGTAAAGTTGGGTGAAAAAATTGCGTCCGCGATTTTAATTGATTAATAATAAATGCTCAATTTTCTACAATTTCATATATTTTAATCTACAATGTATTCATATAAAATGCTTTGTCCTGAAACTCCTGAATAACTGATGGATCAACGCACAGCCTAAACCGCTGATCGTAGAGACTTGAAACTTAGACGGTGTGTTCTTTGTGTGACGTAAGCATTCGATATGAAAGGATTTTTGAAAATTCAATCCCTAAGGGGATGAAAAGGGGTTGAAAGTTTGTATGGAACAATTCCGCGGAAACTTCGATATTCACGCGGGTGAAACCGCGCGGGACAGCTAGTAATATATAAAAATCTACGTAACAAACAAGAAGAAGTGTTTTTCCAGAATTTCAACTTCAAATGTCTTATAAAAAAATTGTATTTTTGAATATTTTTTCAATCCTTACTATCAATTGACTATTCTAGATAACGAATCTAGTCTTAACTCAATACCCCACTACTGGTACTTTTTTGCTGGACGCCCACAAATGACCTCAGCTCTCCAAACTAATGATACTTCAATGGCGGATGCACAGATTCATATGTTATTTTGTACATTTATGATTATATTCGTTACCTACCAAGTTAAGTAACGTGATGCCACATGATGTTATTTATATGTAATTTATATCTTCTGGTTTTTTTTTACTTTTTACAGTCTTAATGAAAACTATTTAAGATTCCGATGTTCCGAGTGTAGAGTCTGTAGAAAGATCTAGAATTGATACAATATATTAAAAATATTTCGAAGGCATCCCAGAATTAGCGAGAGTAGAGCCGGCCGCGGGCCGGTAAATGCTAAGTGATTATTATGTAGAAATCTATGTCTAATCTGTTTTAATTTTCATATTCCTCCGGAAGTTATTGCCGCATAATTAAATGGCGAAACAATTTCCTTCTCATCACCTGGTTTTAGTATTTTTTTTTTCAAATGGTCTTTGGTTTGATAGCATTACAATATTGGTTCAGGCACCAAGGTGTTTAAATGTACAATGTACATAGTTCAAATTGTAAGGTTTTTAGGTAGATATGCCTTCAGCTAGCTTCAATAATAAATAGATAGATTTTTGAAACGTAAAGTTATTTATTTAGAATGCAGAAAGAGATGTGATATGTAAGAAATTTAGATGAGGACAATTAATGTCAAATCCAAAATATAAAATACAACTAGAATTTAAAAAAAGAATGGCAGATAGAATAAAAAAAAACAGATTTTAAAAATTAAAAGTATTAGAAATGAGGCATGCAGGATATCATAACGAGTGGCATACGGCCGTCTCGTTACAAAGTAGCATTTGTAACGTGGGTTAAATCATTGAAAATGTGGTTGTTTCTTGTTAAAGTACGCATTGTCTTTAATATTGACATTGGGCTCTTGCCTCGCGCTGTGTTGCAACATCATGGACATACCATTGTCTGATATCGCAATATGATACGTAGAAACAACAATATCCCGCCAATGAAATAGTTCAAAGGTTCACGTGTCATGGACCTAAACCGACTCATTGTTTTTTGTGCTATTTAATTCTAAAGCGTCTCATGCTTCGGATGTAGTGTTACTGGAAGGCTCAAAGCGTTAGGAACAGGTAGGTATTTGATTAGTTTTTAATATACATCGTAATGTATTTATTTAAACTTAGTATTAAAGTTATCATCGGATACGAACTGAATTCGTTGATCTATACATACGCTTCCATTAACAGCGAGAGGCTAAATGTTTTCCGGTTTGTATTGTACATTATGTTATTGGAAACAGTTTTATTTTTTAATCGATGCACGTTGAAATTAATAATGAATTTGTATGTAGTTTATTTTTATTTTTAAATAACTAGAAGTGATTTGTTGCTTGTTTAATGTGAAACCGCCAAGTGCGAGTCGGACTCGCGCACGAAGGGTTCCGTACCATTATTCTATAAAAACGGCAAAAAAATCATCTATGTTGTATGTTAGCCCCCCTTAAATATTTGTTTTTTTTTATATAATTATTTATTTTCAAAGTGATTATATAACTAAATTTTCTGTGAATATTTCAAGCGTCTACCTGTCGTTGTCAATATCAAGCAAAAAATATGTTTGTTGTATGGGTGCCCCCTTAAATGTTTATTTTATTCTGTTTTTTAGTATTTGTTGCTATAGCGGCAACAGAAATACATCATCTGTAAAAATTTCAACTGTCTAACTTCTAAGTATCACGGTTCGTGAGATACAGCCTAGTGACAAATGTACAGACAGACGGACGGACGGACGGACAGCGAAGTCTTAGACTTAGTCTTACTAAGACCCTATTGGGTCCCGTTTTACCCTTTGGGACCGGAACCCTACAAACTATGATGCACACGGATGGGTTCAAATTAATCTAAAACCCCTCTTTATCAAGTTGATGTTTGCAATAAACTAAAATGTTGAATCTGTTGTCGCTGATTGTGCTATTTTGTAACGGCTGATGTAATGAAACATTATTTTCCTTTTCTTGTTATATAATCGTATTTATTGCACGTTTTAGATGTATTATTATAGTGATGAATTGTTGCTATTATTAGTAACGTTTTCAGAGCTAGTTTTGCAAGAGTCGCTTGCGTTGGTTGGTCAGTAACTACTAACTAGGTACCAAATTGCAACACTTGCATACAAGCCCACTTGAACGCTCTTGGCAAACTGAGTCGTTATTACAGCCTCAAAGATTTCACTTTTGCAAATCTTCTTGGGTCAATGACACACTGACTTTTCCGATTATCTGTGTTATGACAGTTTTTTTCAACGCTAAACGCCTCCTTTTCTGTTGGGTGTCCGATGGTAATTTGTAACGGTTATTTTAAGTTTCGTGTTATGAATGGTGAATAAATACTGTTAAATCCTTTTGTTTGTCCCTAACGCTGTTCTCCACTTACGCAAAAAGATTTAAAATTATAAACTACAAATTATAAATTTAAATTGGTATTTACAACGGAAATCACCATTTTGTCGCATCTCATTTTTTTTTATAATAGAATACATGTGACGCATATTGTCAATACCATGTTTGCTTAGTTTCCACGATACAAGCAACAGATGTATTGTGAAATGATATTATTCTCTTTAATTTCTGATTTTGCGTTTCATATTATTAAATCTATCTAATGATAAAAAATATACCTACACGCTCACCTTTTGGTAGTCGTTTAAAAACTAAATAACGATAAAATATACAAAAAATTATCAAGCTACAAACAGCTTGGGTCTATGCCAATGTGCTGTGTAGTAGGTATAGTATTATATTATTTGTGGCTGTGTTTAGGATTACTGCCTTGTGTGATCCTGATCATGGTGATATTATTATAATTTTTGTTATAATTATAATAACTTACAAAATATTCTTTTTGTTCCAGGTGTACCTGCACAGTTTGCGCTCAGCTGACGAGCTGAACATGTTGGTGGGTGCAAAAGTCGGCGACGCCACCCCCCTGGTCATCGCTTGCAGGAACGGCCACTACGACGTGGCTGAGTACCTAATAGAGAGATGCAAAGCCGACATAGAACAGCCTGGATCTGGTGAGTCTGAGTTCCCATGACTTATCTATTAGTTGTTGGAGGTGGTTCAAATTCAATTAATGTGCACTTGGACGCGAAAGGCACGTCTTCACTTATTTATTTATTTATTTAAAGAACTTTATTGCACATTTATATACAAAAGGCGGACTTAATGCCTAAGGCATTCTCTACCACTTCTTCCAATAAAATGCACTTCTCATTGGGTAAGGTACCCACTATATACTACGTGATCGTGACCCGTTCAGGGTATTCGGGGTATTCCTTTTTGTTATAATTATGACTTAACATCTCCGCAACGGTTCCGTTTTTCGTCCAATTAAAATTAATACAAATATTATTGTTACGCAATAATTTAATTACTCTGTGAAAGTGAGATGGCTAAAGAAAACTTTAGCTTTGTCTTTAAATTATATTTGTACGTACATAATAATAATAATATATTGTTTTCATTCTTTCCAGTAGAGTTGCAGTGCTTATTCGTATTTCATGTGTTGTAACACACTTTCTTATTACGTCAATATTTTGGCTCTATCTTATCTTGTCATTTCACTTTGATAATAATTTTTTGCACTAACTATATATATATATATATTAGGTTTTCTTTTGTTTATTATTATTTTATTTATTTATTTTATTTTATTAAGTGACTAGCTGTCCCGCGCGGTTTCACCCGCGATAATTTCGAATTTCCCGCGGAATTTTTACTATAGTATTATTTTATTATTAGAAGTGTCATGAGATTTATTTAATTCTCATAGGTGTTTTTTGTGTTAGGGAATCCCTATTAGACTTGTCACACAAGAGAGATGTCACACATATTAGGAAATTTTTGTGTTTATTTTTTATTAATATTTTATAAACCTTTATGTATTAGTAGTATAATAGAATTATACTTTTACAAAAAATATCTTTTGTACTTTCAGAGATATGACTCTTTAAAAGTTCAAGTTAGACAAGGAAAGCGCTAGTCCTATAGTGACGTCACTGGGCTTGTAGCGCCCTACAACCGCCATACAAAATTCCGTTTTAGAAAGAGAGACATAGTCAAAATTAAACAGTTTACAACTATTTTATTTTTAATCAAATCTATTGATTTTGTCGCATATGTTATGCTTATTCATGATATTTTCGAGTGTAATTATTGGATATCAATATTTCAACAACAGTGTAATAGCCTATTCTCTAAGTTAATAATTCAAGCTATTGATAAAAATAGTTAAAAAATCTCCAACACGTCAGCGGCGGTCAGTTTGTTTAGTGCAAAATATTCGCACGGTCAGGTCAGCTGGTTGACGGAACTTGACATTCAGGAAATATAAAATTTCCTGATTCATATCAGGAAATTGAACGATGTTTCTAGAAAATATCTCTATATTTATGTTGATCTTTATACTTTGTGATGTGCACTTGTTGTTTGTAATTCATGTTGGCTGAATAAATCAATAAAATATTTAATGGCCGCTGTCACACATTTACATAATTACACATAATGATGTTCGTGTTTAATATAGTTATTGCGGAAAAGAGTGTAGTCGGAACGTTCCCTTTGATGACTCACATACGTAGCGCATCTGCCTTTGTTAATGTTATATGTAGGTACCTACCTATATACAAATAATAGTACATTTATGTCTTGTTTGTAATGATCCCAATTATACCTGTATTTATAACTATCCGTGCCTCGCGGTTTTACTCGCGTGAAACGTTTTTATACACAATTTTTTTCCCGACATCCGATTCAAATGAGACAATGCCTATAATAATATGTTGCTCCAGACTAAAGTTAATAAATGACCCGTGGACCCGTGGTCCCGTATAATTATATTGTTGATCATCAAGAGGTTCTAGGTTCGATTCCCGGTTTCCCGGTGGGGGTGGACTTTGTGTGATGAACACAGGGTTCGATTTTCCATGTAATGTGTAGTATATACCACGTTTGCTTGGTTTCCACGACACAAGCTTATAGCTTAGTGAGGGATCAAGTAGATCTGTGTGTTGTGAAGTGAGTTATTATTATTGTAACGATTGTATTCCAGTGACATTCGACGGTGAGACGATAGAGGACGCGCCGCCGCTGTGGTGCGCCGCGGCCGCCGGCCACCTGCCGTTGGTGAAACTGCTGGTGCGCGCCGGCGCTAGGGTGAACTCCATCACCAGGACGCACAGCACGCCGCTGCGCGCCGCCTGCTTCGACGGGCACTACGACATCGTCAAGTTCCTCGTTGAGAATGGCGCCGGTGAGCTTTGTTTTTTTTTTCTATACGAATTATCGTATGTAACGCATTCAGCCAGTAAAAAATGAAAACTAAATACACCCTAAAGACAAAAAAAAAACATTTAAATCGATAAATTCTAATATTTAACTTCCAATTCCAATTTGTTGTTTTTAATGGCTCCACCGTTTTGACGATGATTCTGCCAATGTCACAGTTTGAAAAGTCACGGCATAATTTTTGCCTATTATTTATTTATGTATCCAAGTCAAAGTCAAATCATGTCTGAGATGAGATTAGTTTGTTCAGTGTTTTGTAATTAACAAAAAAATGCGTGGTCTTGACTGTTTGCGCATCGGATATCTGGGATATTAGTACCATTTGACTATGTTATGGTCACAACTCACAGTTCTTAATACAAAACAGCGGTGTTTTATTTTCTTAATTTATAAAACGCCGGCTTTTTGTTATTGAACGGCTGATTAAGCTAGTTGGCTGCGATATAAATGTATTATTCATTATGTATGTTATGGTTATAAATCGGCAGATATAGAGATAGCGAACCGCCACGGCCACACGTGCCTGATGATAGCGTGCTACAAGGGCCACATCAGGATCACCAAGTACCTGCTCGCGCTCAACGCGAACGTCAACCGCAAGAGCGTCAAGGGCAACACCGCGCTGCACGACTGCGCCGAGAGCGGCTCGCTGCAGATCATGCGCATGCTGCTGGGGCACGGCGCGACCATGGACGTCGACTCCTACGGTGAGTTGATACACCCATCCATAACTAGTCATTGGCGTAGCAGTAACAGCCGTCTAACTAACCAAAGTTACGGAAAAATGGACGTTTAGTAATAAATAAAATTAATATAAACGTCGTCATTGCCCATCTTAAAGCGATAGCAAATTTTTTTTAAAGGTGGGCATTGTTATCTCTTCGCGCATATGTCCATAGTAGTTAACCCGTACACGGTGTATATCGGTGCGTACATTTATTTATACTGTGTATAATCGGTGCGTAAATTTATTTACACAGTGTGTAATCGGTGTGTACATTTATTCACGCTGTTTATAATCTGTGCGTACATTTGTTCGTACTGTGTATATATAATCAGTGCGTACATTTATTCACAATATAATCGGTGCGTACATTTATTTACATGGTGTGTAATCGGTGTGTACATTTATTCACGCTGTGTATAATCTGTGCGTACATTTGTTCGTACTGTGTATATATAATCAGTGCGTACATTTATTCACAATATAATCGGTGCGTACATTTATTTACATGGTGTGTAATCGGTGTGTACATTTATTCACGCTGTGTATAATCTCTGCGTGCATTTGTTCGCACTGTGTATAATCGGTGCGTACCTAAATTTATTGATATGATGTACGTATGTGGTTGCGTGCAGGCATGACCCCGCTGCTGGCCGCGTCGGTGACCGGCCACACGCACATCGTGGAGCACATCATCAACGCGGAGAACGGGCTGGTGACGCGCGCGCAGCGCATCGACGCGCTCGAGCTGCTCGGCGCGACGTACGTCGACAAGCGGCGGGACATGGTCGGCGCGCTCGCGCTGTGGAAGCGGGCCATGGACGAGAGGTGAGCGGGATCGGTTTTAAATAATATGTAAATTAAAAAATATATGCAACGTGTTAATGAATTACCAAAAACCTGATACACCCCATTTAAGAAAATAAATAATGATATGATTAAAGTAAACTTTATGTCGAAAAAATTCATAGTTTAAAAGTTATTCAACCCTAGTTTGGAGGTGACCGATATATTATATTTCAAGCGCTACGCCTGCGCCTACGCGTCAATGACCGATTCGATTTTTTTTGCCACGGGCGGCGCCAATGGGCATGTTGACTAATTTTTATTTATTTATTTTTATTTATTTAACAATTAATGCACACAAGGACAACATAAAAAGAAAGAAAGTATAAAAGTAAACATGTACAAGGGTCATGCTTATTCCATACAATTGGAATTTCTTCCAGCAGACCCGCAACAGGAGAACCGGTTAGAATTGGCAGATCTGGTGTGCCTCAATTTGATAGAATATATTAAACACTATACAGAAATACTTAAAAAAAAAGAAGAATATGAATATTCTTTTATCTTTTAGTTCTTTTATTTTATCTTTTAGTCCGTGGTTTTCGAAATAGGAGGTCGTTTTTAAAAATGGAGGGTGTTGTCGGAAACTGGAGGACGATTTCGAATATTGTGAACGTTTTTGAAAATAAAGGACGTCCTCAAGGACCGGGTTAAACCGAGGACGTCCTCATGAATAGAACATTTCTTTAATGCTGTGGAACCTGTTTGCCTTGCTTCTAAACATAGAATTTCAACAATAATAATAATAGAAGGTTGTCTTTTCAATCAAAATATGTCAACGTGTGCGTGTGACGCGCCGCAGATTCCCGGCGGACGGCGGCTCGCCTATACCGAAGCCGAAGGACATCCCGCGCATCGAGGCGTACGACTACGCGGTGGAGCCGGGCGACGCGCGCGAGCTGGACGAGGTGCTCGCCGACCCGGACGCGATGCGCATGCAGGCGCTCGTCATCCGCGAGAGGATACTCGGTGAGACGCCCAAGTTAAACCTTATTGCGATCGCAATAAAGCTCAACGGTTTCGTCAGAAGTCCGGTAGTTTTTCCGAATATGAGGGCAATAAATTCAATGAGAAAACATTACAACTGCATTCACAAGGTGCACAATACACGCAGCTCACTAATACGTATACAAGGCACGCGCCGCGCACACGGCGAGCGATGCATCAGCTGGTCAGCTCGATCGAGGTCATTGACCTTAAATACCGGCGCGCGGCGATGTGTGTGTAAAGCGATTGAACGGCAGTTAACAGTTTGTTTTCTTTTTAACCGATTTCCTTAAAGGAGGAGGTATGCATTCGATTGTATGTATGTTTTTTTTTTATTTATTTATTTTGTTTGAATAAACGAATCTTTATTTATATGTAGATTATAGAAAAGAATATAGTAGCCGACAACAGCAGATAGTTATCTGCTATTGTAATGATAGCTGAGTAACTGATGATGATAACATAACATAATATAACTGAAGGCAGGGAAAGGTAGGACCGAGACTATTAGCTGAGCGACACATCTAGAACCAACTAGAAACTATTACAATGGGCATGTTGACTAATTTTTATTTTTTAGTCCGTCTTGTAGATCATTAAAAAATATTGGACACCAGTGGCGAAGGGTGAAATATTGAGAGAGGCAACCCGGAAATCTATTTGGTACCTACTATAAATACGTAATTTCAACTATCTACACTCGAGAGCAATGAATTAGGGTCAGGTAAAGATATCTCAATAACTCAAAAACTAAAAATGCTAGCTTAATGAAATAAATTGTGTTTGATAGACAGTTAAATGTTCCTTGAATGAAAGTAATAAAATTTATCAGTTACTGTAAAGCTATGCCATAAAAAATGACAAAATACAAAAAATGGTACTTTTGTAAATCGAACTAAACATTTTCTTCTTCGGTTTTTACTTTTGTTTCTAGTCTCTCATATAAAAAGGTGTATAAAAAGCGTTTCTGATGTTGAATATTCATTATTAAAGCTGCAATAATGTCGCTTACACCTGAAGAATGCACCAGAATTCTCACAATGCTGGAAAACGGCCGGAGTCAGCGTGATCCAGCAAGGACAGTTGGTGTGTCGCTGTCAACTGCACAAAAAGTTCTCCGGCGTTACGAGGAAATCGGCTCAAACCTACGCACTCCAGGAAAAGGTAGAGCCAGACGTACCACAGCACGAGAAGATCGGTATTTGGTCAACACAATGCTTCGAAACCGCTTTCTTACAGGAACTGAACTTACACATCAGTTCCAACGCCGCGGAGGAAGTAATCCAAGTGCATGTCTGTAAGACGACGACTTGCTGACGCAAATTTAAAACCATGAAGATCTGCAAACGGCCATAAATTGGAGCGAGAACATCGTATTTCGATATTTTAGATATGCTCGAAATCACTTAAATTGGAGTGTTGAAGATTGGTCAAGAATTGGTTCTCAGATGAATCAAGGTTTATGCTCTATAAGCATGATGGAAGAACGAGAGTGTATATAAGACCAGGGGAGCGATTCAAGCAAGCCTGCATCGAAGAGACTGGCCTATGGTGGTGGATCGTTAATTGTATGGGCCGGAATTTCTTCAGGGAGCCGCAGAGAGCTGGTGCTTATAGAAAACGGCTCTATAACTAGTGGAAGATACGTGGAAGAAATCCTAAACGAATAAGTTAGAATATGTTGGTCCATTTATGATCAATTTGGAAGAGGATGCTATCTTCATGCATGACAATGCCCGGCCTCATACTGGTAGAATTGTGATTGAGTAGCTTCAAGAAGTTAACATTAACTGTATGGAGTGGCCACCACGCAGCCCAGACCTCAATCCGATCGAGCATGCTTGTGACGAGCTCGGAAGATGTGTGAGGCGTCGAAACCTTCCCCCAATCACGCTCAAAGTCGCTCTCGTAAAAGAATGCGAGAATATTCCCCAACATCGTTTAAGAAACTTGATGTACAGCATGCCAAACCGCAATACCGCAGTGATGAGAGCACGTGGAGGTAATACAAAGTACTAAAACACGAGAAATTTAAAAGTAATAAAACAAAACAATTATTTTTATATTGTTGATATAAGTTGAAAAAGGGTATTTTTATGTTATTTTAATTTTTTATGAATAAAATACAAAGTGGCTTATACATTTTATTAATTTCATTTACGGAACATTAAATTGTCTATCAAACACAATTTATTTCATTAAGCTAGCGTTCTTAGTTTTTGAGTTATTCAGATATCTTTACCTGACCCTAATTCATTGCTCTCGAGTGTACTTACCGCAAATACCTAATTTCAACGTACGTCTGCGTAACTGCTTTCACTATCATTACACACAACAAAAAAAAATCCAATTATAATACTAATCAGTAATCACTATTTAATACCAATTAATAAATATATCATTGTTATTTTATGTGCAATAAAGGATTAAATAAATAAATAAATAAATTCTAACATGTGATACTAACTAATAAATTCTAATACCTATAAATTTACAATTTTTTCATCATAAATTCAAGTTGTTTGTCAACAGTCAACACAGAATGTCCGCTTCGTTTCGAATTTCTAGGACCAATAAGGATATTTGATGAGACAGTAATAGAAAATGCGTGCGCGTGAGCAAGACGGAGGGAGTAACTCGATTTGCAGCGGCTTGCCATAGTAGCTACTTTAGCCGGCTGCCTGCGACCTTGATGTGACGTCACGGCATTATTTTGTATGGAAGTTTAACTGCCAAAAAGCCGATCGCGCCACCGGCTTATTTTATAACAATTTGTTGTTGAAGAGCAAATTTGTTGATAGTTTAGGCGTTTTGTAATATTTTCTACTCAGTAGAGATAATTTTTGTAGTATTTCAGTAGATTCTACTGAAATCCTTCCTACAAAAATTACTAATTGTGCTATTTCTAAATTACGGCAGAGAGAGTGATTGTGTTCCCAACTTCTGAAGGGAAGCCGGTGGGAATCGGCTTATATGGAACCTTCGCCACTGTTGGACACGTATTTTTTCTTTTTTTACGTAATGAAAAAATAACGGCGATATGTTGAGTTGAAATTTCGCGTGACGTCACTATTCTGACAGTTTGTATGGCGGTTTAAGCGGTTAGTGACGTCACGACCCCTTCACCCTAAACTTTAATGCGCTTTATCTCTATATTTTCATTTATTAGAAAAAGCAAAAAATACGTGTCTATTGTTTTTTTTATTTTTATTTTTAGAATTTTGATTTTCAAAAGTAGTCCACAACCCCACTCATTAAGTAATTAACACGTTGTATACGGTGCGAGCAGGGCCGGCGCACCCGGACACGTCGTACTACGTGCGCTACCGCGGCGCGGTGTACGCGGACGCGGGCCGCTTCGCGCGCTGCCGCCAGCTGTGGCACCACGCGCTGGACATGCAGCGCGCCGTGCTGCCGCCGCTGTCGCCGCTCACGCACTCCAGCCTCTACAGCTTCGCCGAGCTGTTCTCGTACATGCTCGACGAGCGCTCGCGCCCGCCGGTCAGGGGTGAGCACTGACCACGTAATCACGTTTTAAGAGTCGCCGCTTTCATACCAACCGCTGAACCGATATATGAAAGCTTTTTGTACCAACCTTACCTATGCAATGTATGACGCGGTCATAGGACTTTGGTTAGGTATTCCAAAGTTGGTAAAGAAGTTCACGCATAAATCCATAGTAACTTTTGCTTCAAGGGAGTGGCACTGGGCTGGGGGTGAGCGCAGCCAATGTTGCCACTTCTTTATCGCACCGTACGGTAATGAGACAGTGGGAGTGAAAACTAATTTTTTAATACAGTTGCTCAAAAAGTGGCGTATTGCAGGGACGTTTAGCGTTCGGGATGTGGGCTATTACATACTCGAGCTTTTTGTTTACCTTTCCCGAACTCGTGCGTTCTCTTTGCCAACTGTCAAATGGCGACACGACTTTGACACACTTTTTTGCATTGCGAAACGTACGTTTCGCATTACTAATACGACTAGCGCCATCTCTTGATCACAGTTGGAACTTAGTTGAGTTTGTTGTGTTTTTGATATTTTATTAAATTTCTTCATTTTTTCGCAACTGTATTAAAAATAGTTGTTCAGTACACGTGCGGAACCGTCATTGCAACTAGTTCCGACTGTCAACCCTCACCTTCGGCTGCGCCTCGGCTCGGGTAGACATATGTCGGAACTCTTTGCAATGACAGGCTTTCCGCACTTATAATGAAATATACTATTCCGGCACGGCGTCATACCATCCACGGAAATACAAAACAATGGGCATGTTGACTAATTTTTATTTTTTAGTCCGTCTTGTAGATTATTAAAAAATATTGGACACGTATTTTTTCTTTTTTTACGTAATCAAAAAATAACGGCGATATATTGAGTTGAAATTTCGCGTGACGTCACTATTCTGACAATTTGTATGGCGGTTTTGCGGTTAGTGCGTCACGACCTCCTCATCCTAAACTTTAATGCGCTTTATCTCTGTATATTTAAATTTATTTAAAAAAGCAAAAAATACATGTCTATTGTTTTTTCTTTCTAACTAACGGACTAATTAGAATTTTGATTTTCAATAGTAGTCAACATCCCTATTGTATTTTTTTTAAATGAGTTTGTTTGAGAGTTGAAATGAGTACAAAGAAGGACATAGGGTACTTTTTATCCCGGAATTCCCGTGGAAACTTCGAAATTACCACGGGGAACAGAAAGTGCATAATATCCTTTTGCTTCTTTTACAGGCCCAGTAACATTTGAAGACATCGATCTCGTGTTCAGGAAGGCGTTGAGCGAAATACACAGGGGCATGGAGGTGTTGGACTCGAAGTTGAGCATCGACAGGGAGCAAACGTTGACAACCCTGCAGAGGGTGCTGGTGATCTCGCTACACCTGGCAGCCCTGATGGTCCGCCTCATAGAGGCGCCGGACCGCGAAGAGGACGTCACCAGGAAAGTCTACGCGGCCGTGTATTCACTCATCAAATTAGATATTAAGGTCAGTACACTTTTGTAATTACAGCCTTTACTATAATGAATGCGAATGTTGAATTTACACTCGTCTGTTTGTTAATTACGCGTTCACGGCTGGACTGCTCAACCGATCATGACGAAGTTTTGTACACACGTTGTCAGGGATATAGAAAAGTACACAGGTTACTTTTTATTCCGGAATTTTCGCAGGAACTCCTAAATTAACGCGGTCAAATCCGCGGGGAACAGCTTGTCGTTTAATAAAGGTATAGTCAGTAAATCTTCCAGTATGGTCATAATTTCAAATACATTCCCCCCCAGCGAGCTCTGGAATGGGATTCTAATGGACGGACGCATTCTGTTCGTAGTGATCCACTTTACAACACACAAATCTACTTGATCCCACACTAAGCCAAAAGTTTGTGTTGTGGAAACCAAGCATCACGTGGTATATGTTATATAGTATATTATGTAAATAAATATGCCCAGACTGTAAAGTGCACCCCTTCTGGAATCGAACCTAGAACTTCCCAATTAGTGAGTAGTCATGGTGAACTGATGCCTTCTGGTGCGTTTTAAACTGTCAGAAGCAAAGAATAGAAATTATATAAAGAAGCGACACTCTTCGCCTCCCACCAATTTCATGCCTCCATACCCCGCGAAAGTTTCTTGGAAATTCCTAGGTAAGTTTGTCACGTCATGTAGAATTTATATGTGGCGATTATTCACTGACAGCTGACAGTTACTGTAAGCTCACTGTCAACCTTACGATACGCACACGCGCACACCACAATATGTACACGTGCACAAGCCGTTGGCCGTCTTTACTTGTGGGAAAGTACTTGAATCAGTTCATTTGTATGGGGTGTCACCGCCCACCGGGCTGGCCAAAAGTTTGACTATCTTGCAATTCGCCTTTGTTTGGAGTGTCACCGGGCTGGCCAGAAGTTTGACCATCTTGCGTTTCGCATTTGTGTGGGGTGTAACCGGGCTGGCCAGAAGTTTGACCATCTTGCGTTTTGCATTTGTGCGGAGTGTCACCGGGCTGGCCAGAAGTTTGACCATTTTGCGTTTCGCATCGCCCAGGTGCGCCAGGGCAGGTCGGCGCTGCACGTGGCGTGCTCGGCGGACGGCACACGCGCGCGGGGCGCGTGGCTGCCGGGCGGCGCGGGGGGCGGCAGCGGCGCGGCGGGTGGCGCGGGGGCGGGCGCGGCGGGCGGCGCGGGGGCCGGTGCCGGCGCCGGGGCCGGGGGGGCGGGCGCGTGGTGCGGCTCGCTCGTCGCGCTGATGCTGCGGCTGGGCGCGGAGCCGGGCGCGCGCGACGCGGACGGGAACACGCCGCTGCATCTGGTCTGCAAGGTGAGGAGGGCGGGGTAGTTTCCGGGGCGTGAAAATTTAAATTCTATTTCGTACCTCAGTTAGATGATAAAAAAATAATAGACACGCTTATTTTGGTTTTTTCAAATTAATGAATAAATACTTGATGAATAAAACGCATCGAAAGCTTAGAAGAGGGGGCTCGTGTCGACATAGGGTGCAAACTGTAGTACGGTGCGACCTCACGCGACATTTTAACTTAACCCGTTCGTTATTTTTTACACAAAAAATTAAAAATACGTGTCCAATACTTTTTATCAATCTATAAGGCATTTGAACTCCTTAATCTATTCCATAGTTCTGAGATGGCCATCCTAGTTAGAGAATGCGAGAGTGAAACGTCGATGATTTTAGATTTATTTTATATTTTATCTTGTGTGTTATGAATTTTGATAGATCAAATGTATTTTCTTTCTTACAAACCACGTCCCGTTTAGCTGTCGGGATAACAATTTCATACGTATTCTGTAACCGGCCACAGCTGAAGCCGTGCCCGGCGGACGTGGTGCGCGTGCTGCTCGCGCACGGCGCGCACATCGACACCGTCAACTACGAGGGCGAGACGCCCGAGGAGATCCTGCGCGCGACGCAGCAAAACCTAAACGCCATCGTCAACCCACTCAAGTACACGACGCTGAAATGCCTCGCCGCGCGCACGGTAAAGAATTACAAACTACCCTACAGACACGTCGTTCCTCAATGCTTACATTCTACTATTATTACGCACTGAATTTGTGACGTGCGATATAGTCATGAACCATGATAGATTTGAAGAAGAAAAAGAAAAAGGATTAACTCGACGCCAATTTGTTCTGTAGACGAGACGGTAATTTCAGAACTGAATTAGCTGTAATCCATATTCAAAACCACAAACCAGTACATGATTAGATTACAGTTAAAAGTAAACTTTATTGTTTAGATCATAAAGTACGTAATCAGTTATAAACTTCGACCTAAATGATATTCTCGTAGGAAATGGATTAACAAATATGTAGTAAATAAATTTATATTAGATGATAACAAAAGGACTGATGAGAAACCACTGAAAATCAGATAAAAGTAAAGCTTTAAAAGTAAAACCTAAAGAGGGCTACATTCAACACAATAGCAACGATCAATTTTGTTATGTAGCCACTAACGTTTTATTCTATGATATTAGATTCAAGTGTTACCATATTGGACGGGAGGTAAAACTACTATTTTGCCACATAAAAAATTATACTATAATATTCCGTATTAGATGAATGTGAAATAGAATATGATATTTAATTATTTTGGAGGCTACTTTATTCGTTTTTTGTTCTGTCAAATATATTTAATATGTCCCTAATTTACCTATATTCATTGCTACAAATACACATCGTAATAATCATGTTAGAAGGAACGTTATTTGAATTGTAATTGTCTTTTTGGTTTATTTTTTGTGATTCAGTATATTACTATTATTATAATTATTTTGTTACTTCCTCTACACATATTGTTTTGTTACATTAATAAAACTTGAATTATCCGTCGCTTAACGATATGCACTTACCAATTAATTACTTCTTTATGCCAATTTTTTAAATCGTCTCGCCTTCGCTCGATAGCGTCTACAAAACTGGAAACACTATACCTTTTTACGTAATCGCATAAAAATCTAGGCACTGAAAAATAGTGCTAAAAATACCTAGTGCTTTTTATTATTTTTGTATTAGATTTTTTTTTTAAAACCAAGTGTACCTATAATTATAACGGAAAAGTTCAAAACTGTGTTTTCAGACGAAATAATTCATTGCGTCTAGAATAGAATTGCTCTAATTAAGGGTCGGCGCACACCTTGCGGTTAGGACACTAATACGTACTGTACTGTACTGAACTATATACTCCTTTCAATGCGTATAAAGGTACTAATAATTTGTGTTTAAGTTCCTATCTTTAGGCGTTTCGGATCTGAATTTTACAGCGGTTATTGTATAATGGAGGGGACTGATTGCGTCAGGTCTGCGCCGGCCCTAAAAGATGGTCTTCGGACCTAGTGATATCTTTTGCTTTTAGTAACTTTTTAACTCTCCGTTTATACTAATGTAATCATTACATAGTAGTCAGAATGTTTAGTTATTATATCTATTATATTATATACACCATTTGCATTATATTATAGCTTACGACATGCTAAAACTAGTCTTATCAATATTATTCTATCGATTTTCTTGTGATGTTTTATATTATGGTTTACCGATTTTTAGGGTTTGTTGAGAGTGTAACCTTGAACGCTTTTTGACGGGCAGACGTAAAAATTTCCCTTTTTTCAGTACCGGTTTTTTTAGATTTAATTATTATCATATCATCAAACTTCTAGCTCAGTTATAAGAAAAGATTGATGACTTGAAGAAATTAGTGGCAAAAAGGACATGTGAAACGTTAGATATGCAATTATTTTTATCTTATGCCGTGGCAAAAAAAATGCGGTGCGTTTTTTCTTCTTCTTTTATGTAACCAAAAATCACAATGTTAACGATTGTACAACATGGCAGAAAAGCCGGACTTGATGCCTAAGTAGCGTTCGCTGCCAGTCAACATTCATATACAGAATATAGTAGAGAGTTGTTGCATTAATATTTGATTTTTGAGATCAAAAACTTCTTATGTAAGACGAATAAATTGGCATAGTGTGTAAAGGAGCTCATTCGGTCGAATCCATTTAGAATTCGTTTTCGTTTATTTTAATAAGATTAGTAACAAATTAGTCGACAAAATTAATACATCTATAGATTTAATAATGAGATGTGTATAAATTTTCTATCATTTATTAGCCAAATGAGGTTATATGATGTGGATATTATAGAAATTATTATATCGTTTGAACTGAATCGATACAAAAACTAGTTTAATGTTTGTGTTTAGATGTTTTTAATGTTAATCATATCGTATGTAATATATATATGATAGTATATTTATATTGTACCTATTGATCTTAGTTGTACGTACCACGTGATTGATTACATGCTAGATATTTTTTGAAATTAAATAAATACGCTTTAAAAATAACATTGTTGTTTTCATCAGCGAATACCTACCTCGTTACTGTAGTTAGGTACCTTTTGTCGTAGTTGTTTTGTCCATTGCAATTTAAACTAACTTTATATAGGTATATCTGCTGAGGATTGTCTAGTTTATAATATTAGTTCTAGTGATAGTTGCCAGTTCTAGGCCTTATTCATTATGACCATAACACGCGCGTTAAGATAACGCGTCACAAAAATAGGGTACTTGCATGAAATTTATAATAAGAAATTGTGTCAATATTTCAAAAATAGAGCTTTAGAAAAGCGTTATCGTGAAAGATTTACTAAAAAAATTTCAATAGTTTCCAATATATTCAACTTTTAATTTTGTGAAACGGAACATTGCAACGAAACACCAATCACAGCCAAGCTTAACACATGACGTCACTTTTATTTTTTTAGGAATCATTTACCTCTTTCAGAGAAGGCAAAAGAAACTAAGTGCATACAGTCAACGCATATTTTTCATTTTCTGAAGTTTTTTACTTTAAAATGCATCGGTAACATGCATTTCGATTCGTTACTGGAACTTTTGGAAGTAAATCGCCACAGTTCAACTTTAATTTCGCTTTTGGATATTGAAGTTATCTGTCTGTCAGTGTCACATGACCCTGTCAATACGACATTGACATTTCTATCACAGATTAATAAGGCGTAATTTTGAACAAGTGACGTCATTCCGCGTTTCGGCGGTAAGGTCTAAAGTAGGAACTTTGAAACGCTCTATTTAATTAATTTATGCATATATTTTTTTTCTTTTTCTTGCTTTGTTTAAGTAAGCCATATATCTTCTTTAAAATAGACTGAAAAAAAAATTCATGCAAGTACCCTATTGTCTTTTCCTCGTAATCAAAGAAGATTCACTTAAAGAAATACATTTGAAACGTTTCTTAGGGTATACAGAATAAAAATTTCTAATATTTTGGCATCTAGAACGTTTAGGAATGCGTTTTTTGGACGCGCGTTTTGGGCAAGGCATGTTGGTCATAGTAAGTAGCCCTGAGGGCCCTGTTGTCTTCGCCTCGAATGTTCCGATCGGGGAGAAATGGGAATTTTCGTTTGGATATTTTCATAAAATGTCCCATGTCATCGCCGATGACGCTGGAAATGCCCCGTACATGGTGGTAGGGTGACCAGAAATATGAAATGATCCGGTAATTATATCGGCAAAGTTAAATAAATGAACTTAGCTTGGTTCTGAGCCCTTCGTCGAAATATTTCGTAGCAGCCCGAGTCTTTAATATATCTAATATAAACTCAAATGATAAGGTTATTGTGAAGATTTGTTTGTTGTGATAGTATAATTGACAATTAATATTATAGTTACTGATCGTATTTCCGTTCTGACCAACTGAATCGATCAACTACTGGTTTTGAATTATGACGTTCTGCGATTTTGGGACTTTTTTTTTTAAAAACCGTGGAAGTACGACCACTTGTCGTTTAAAAAATTCTCGGTTTTTGTTCGGACTACGGAAAAATAATAAACATTTGCCATAGTCAAAACTCAAATAAAATCTTCAACCAAAAGCTCATTAAATGAGCTCCCCGTGATGCTAGGTTAGGTTAGGTTTGTAGCAGCCCTTTTGAAATGAAATATACTATACAAAATGTTAAATGGACGCAGATAAGCAATAACATGTTAACCCACAAAATTAAGTTACCTATTCAGAACGATTTATTGAGAGTTATATAACGTTTTTTAATTATGTGTTTACCTTATTACATTGTTTAAGTATGTAACTAAATATTGAATATAAAAAATGTTGACAGAAAATGGCGCTATAATTTTAAAACACGATTTACTCAAAATTTCTCCAGTGTGGGTTAACACACTATTGCTTATCTATGTCCAAATATAAGGTGAGCAAAGTTGTACCGTCAGAAATGAATATTGCTGATTTGTTTATGTCCCATATTATAAATTCCGTAATTGTAACGTTAGGAATAGTCGATCAGTTCTTAGTTATTGTTGCAGTACGTTGAACGTTAACAATATGAATGCTATTATTGTGCAATGTTAGTTATAATGTAATGAATGGCGAGCTCTGATATATTATCTGCTGTTCACTGACGTGACTGTACCATGATTGATACTATATTGATATGGTACATGTATGGTACTTACAGCCCATGAGTAGTTTCAAGTGACTGGTGTTGCGTTCGCTGTTGTAACCTAACACCTACTTTTAGTTATGTACCGGCAAGAAATCGTTATTCTCAATAGGTTGTATTGTATTCTAGCTTAAACAAAACTGTGTTTGTGTATTTAAAATATTTATTTTATCCATTGATAAAGTATATGTAAGACAACTTTGTTATGATAAAGGTGGCTACCTTTACATTTACAATGTATGGATAAAAATATGTTAGATAGAAAAGATATATAAATAATGCTGTCAAAAAAGTGTCGAGTTTTAAAATACTTACATAATGAATATTAATAACATAATTAACAGTAGGTAAATAACATGTCTTTAGTATTTAAAAAAAATTTACGAGTATAAATAACGTCAGTCGATATCGATGAATGGGCACAATTTTTAAACAATTTCACATTCATTTTTTAATTTCAAATAGTTTTTTCAATTGCGGCGGAGCGACTGCCAACATAGCGGGCAAATCCGTCGGCTTGGACCCTGGGAAATACTTCCAGAGCCTAATGACTGTGTTGTAATTCAGCAGAAACACCTCCGACATTCTCTCGCCCGAATTGTTTTTAATTTTTGCAATTTTCAATACCGGCTCCAATGTTATCTTGTTGAGTTGCAATTTTCTTAAAGCGCAAATCAGCGGGAAGAATGTAAATTGCTCATCGAAATGCTCAGTGCCAGTGACAGCTGACAAATATAAGCGGCATTTCTCTTCGTCTTGATTGTCCCAAGTCATGCCCAGCGCTTCGGCCTCGCTCGACTTGATTAATGGGAATCTCAAACGATTCTCAAACGCGTACGCAGCCACTATTCCCGTCAGACGGTTTTGAGTGAATTCATAATCCTCCACTTTTATGTTCGGGCCCGTTTTCCTTATCAACAGTGGTGTACTGAAACAAAAAAAAAACCATAACATTTTTGAACAGAAACAATAGTCACGACATTGCCGCCCATGGACATCTGCAACACAATACCAGAAGGCATGCAGGTGCGTTGCCGACCTGGAATGGGGACGGGAACTGGCTTTCAAGTGGGGCTGCCGGAACATACCGTTAAGTGCTTGGCGACAGATTTACAACTTGAAGGTGGCTTTTTAGGCAGCCGGGCACTAAAATGTGCCCTACCACCATGCTATGGTTTCGTCGTGATGTTTTCCTTCACCGACAGATCAAGCTCATTGTTAGGGTTTGAACCAAGCTACGCCTTGCGGCGTTTGATCCGAACGCACCAACCACTGAGCTATCATCGCTGTAAACGTAGGTATATGGAGTCTTCGTATACTTTATCGGTATGCTGGTCAAAAAGTAGATACTTACCTACTAAAAAAAGCAGGCAATTTCTGTTCATCAATAGTCAGATATATATATACTTTTGTTATGAGACCAATTTTGTAAACGTGCATTGTGCAATACATAAAAAAGGCCGTTTTTTGATGTTTTAGATTTTACTAGCTGTTCCCCGCGGTTTTGCCCGCGGTGATTACGGAGTTCCCGCGGGAATTCCGGGACGAAAAGTACTCTATGTCCTTCTCTACACATACTATTGACAACGGGTGTGCAAGATTTCATAACAAACAAACACACTTTCGCATTTATAATTAAGAGGTAAGGATTGATCCCAGAGAAAAAGCGGTAGATACAGATTAATGTGAAGAGGTTGCTGACACTTAGGTATATTGATATGTACCTACTTGCGTTCGAGACACATCCCGTTGATTTTCACGCATTCGCCCGGGGCGACGTTCTTAAGTTTTTGCCTCAACTCATATCCTCTTGCTAGTATAGTTTCGATGTTTTCACTGTTTCGCATAAATTCGGAATTTTTGTATATATTGTAGAAAGCGTAGCCCTTGAATGTAGCCACTTCCGGCGTCGTTGTCTTAGAGAACTCGAAGTTTTGCAACGACATCCTGAAACTAAAAAAATTACCTGTTTACCATGGACCAATAAAATGCTGTTTACCATTCTTCGTACTTCTTACCTATAGTTAAGTTATTATTAGTTATAAAAAAAAATATTAATAGGTATGTCTAGATTAAAGTACCTACACAACTCAAATTAAAGTACACACATGACACACATTCATTGTAGTTTTATATTTATTATAATAAATAAATGATTGATTTTAAGCATTCTCAACACTATAGTACGGACCGCCAAGAGGGGATTTGTGGATTAGCTAAAGCGCGTCAGATGAACATAAGGGGGGTACCTTGCACCATGTTGAGTACCTCCACCAAATATCGGCCCTCTACACTGGTGGGTGCGTCTAGAATAACCGATCAGATTAGTAAAAAAAAATTGATAACTCGAAATACTCGAGCGCGTCAGATTAAGATATGGTGGGTTAATTACATAGTGAGAAGTATGTATATGAATAATCTGACCATTTGAACGTGACGTAAGGGAGTTAGAGGATCACAAAATTGCAAAAAAAAAACGCAACTTCGACATTCTCGAGCGCAGTTGATTTATTTTTTATTTTAAAGTAAATAACTCAAGGATAGCGGGAAAAATATAATCTGCCGATTTTCATAAGCCGAAGAAACAAAAATCGTCTTCGAATCGAATGAGCAGCTGCAGTGAAACATGTACCTATTCATATCTCTGTCTTTCTTTCTCTTTTACTTTTTCTCTATCTCTCACTCTCTCGCACCGTCCTCACACTACTTTCCGTCGCCATAATGTCATCACAGTATATCACGGCGCTAAACGTGTCAAATTATAACTTTTTTTGGTCGGTTAAAATACATATTAAAATAAGTTCAGGTAAGTATTACATCAAACTATAGGTTCACCTATAAACTTTCACTTTAATGTAATTATATATATTTTATAATAAAGCTCATCACAAAACAACGCGTTCATGTTATTATAATATGTAAAACGCTCTGGCTTGTTTGTGCTTTAAAGTTAGTTTTGTGAATAATATTTTGTGAGCTTTTACATATTTTATAGAAATATAAAGTGTGTTTTTTGTGAACAAGAAATAGCTCATAAAGTTATTAAACTTACACGTCAGAAAGAAAAAAAAATCTTAAAAATAAATCATAATTTTTGTTTCTAGCAGTCAGATTAATAATACCCCTCAAAATTATTGTCAGATTTTAAGCCAACATAACTTGGAGTGCAAGCTGAACCTTCTGTAAAATAATCTGACACGCTCGAGTATTTCAAAATTGAGATTTTTTTTTGCATTTTCAAAAATTCGCTACTACCTTGCGTCACCTCCAAATTGGCAGATTTTCGAAGGGGTGCATTTTTAGGGCTCACTTAACATCCCCTTTGAATATCTGACGCGCTCGAGTAAATGTTTTTTTTTTTCATTTTCTCCACTTCCGGATGGCCACCCCCACCACGCAAATCGGCAGATGAATATATTTTCGATATCAGAGACACCTTGGAGTATCTAAACTACAATATCTGACGCGCTCGAGTATTTCCATTTTAATATTTTTTTTTACATTTTTGAAAGCCTGTAGAAGCTAAACCCACCGGTGAATGAAAAAATATCATATGACCTTATTTTGTTTATATCTCCTAATCTTCAAAACCCAATAGGTCCCAACGACGCTCGAGTCGCTCCCGAATTAGCATCGGTATCTCCCGTACTACTAGGAGAAATCGTGCCTAAAACGTGTGGTGCGGAGGTAGGTAAGCACCTACCTACCTAAGTTAAGACTTAGGCTACCAGAACATGGCGGTGATAGGTTAAAAAGTCGTTTGTTACTAAGGACTTAAGGTCTTTACAGAAAGTACCTAATCAGAAATCCATAATAATTATTATTTAAATGCGAAAGTGAGTTTGTTTATTTGTTACGCTTTCACGCCTCAACGGCTCAAAGGATCATCATAAAATTTTGCATACACGTTGTCAGGGGTACATAGAAGGACATAGGGTAGGTACTTTTTATGCCGAAATTCCCCTGGGTGAAACTGCGGGGAACAGTAAGTATTTATAAGATTTAGCTGTACCCCGCGATTTTACCAGCGTTAATTTCAGAGATTCCACGAAAATTCCGAGATAAAAAGTAGCCTAAGTTACTCCTTATAACATCAGCTATCTGTCAGTGAAAGTCCCGTTAAAATTGGTCTAGCTGTTTCAGAGATTAACCGGAAAAAACAGACATACAGAGAAAAAAAATAAAAAATTAAAATTTATTAATTTATAAATTTTTAATTTATTAATTTATAATTAATTTTTTTTTTATCTAAGTACCGTAGGTACCTATGTATATACTTTCGTACCTATGCATTTAGTGAAAAGTTGTTAATTTGAAATTACAAATAGACTACTCAATTTTATTTATATGTCTAGATAAGAAGTTCCTATTTATGTAAGTGACAACTTTGTAAATGAGATTTCAAATATTCTCATGTCAACGATTTTTATCTTTTTTGAGAATAAATTCTCCTTTTTAAGGTCAAACCGCACTGGAGCGACACTGAAGCGAGGCGCTGCGCGACAGCGGCGCGGCACTGCTAAAAATATTATTTTTATTGTTTAATGCTACTGCTCCACCTACGTTAGCGTTAACGTTGATGTTAATGTCCAACTACGCGTTAATTAAGGCATTAAAATACGTGTTGGCTACATTAATGTGCAACGTGCCGTTAAGCATTAATTTCTAGTGAAATAACGCGTTAACACAAAATGGCGGTCGAAGCTTCAAACAGCTGTTTTTTTGCAATGGCGGTAGAAGCAGCTGTAATTTTAGACCAATCCAATGTCGTATTTTGATTGTTCCCGCCAAATCAAAGTAAATACGGTCTTGCTCCACCCGCGCGCCACGCAGAATGAGAAGGCGTTAATGTAGCCAACACCGCTTAGTGCGCTAAATAACGTGCTAAAACCCTTTGATGTGTTCAAAAAACCGACACCCGAGCTAATCCGTTAACGCGTTAATCCGTTAACGCGTTAAAATGTTGGCCACATCTACGTAAGGCCTTATTTAGCGCTCTAATTACCGCGTTAACACGTAGGTGGAGCAGTAGCATTATATTATGAACTTAAATCACTTCAGCGGTGTAGCAGCGGAGCGGCGCGGCGCGGCAGAGTTGCCTCCTGAGAATATTTTGCCGCGCCGCGCCTTGTCGCGCAGCGCATCTGCCACAAGTGCGGTATACCTTGCGGCGGCGGAAAGGCGCGACGCGGCACGGAACGGATGTAGGTATTTTGTAGTTCAATATGAGGTTTTATAATTTGCAACAACTCATAGAATTTCCATTTTGCCATCCTGTAGTATGATAAAATGGATCGATTTCGATTTCATTCATACTACAAGAGTCGTGGAAAAGCGTGTAATTTTCTGAATTTGGAATATCATGGACAACTTTTTCTTTCTTTTTAGTTTTTCTACTTCTTCGCATAATAAAGCTACCACGATTACTTCTTCGCCTATTTCGTTCATATCATAAGTTAGATAACCATAAACCATTTTTTTGCCGCGACGCGCCGCTCTACTGCTGCTTTAGTGCGTTTAGGAATGGCCGCGCCGCTCCGCTGCAGCTCCGCGCCGCGTCTCGCAAGTGTGGTTTGACCTTTTACCTTAAGGTAGGATATACCTAATTATGGTACTTACGATTTTGTTGGCTGGTAGGTGAACTTTTTAAAGAGAGAAAAAAAAATCGACAGAAACAATATTTATAATGTCATTGACAGAAACGACTAAAAGGTAAACAAAAATAATGAATCATTAAATTTATTTTTGCGGCGGCCGTGCTTTACTCATTACTGACTGTAGTATGCAGATGAGTCATAAAACTAGAGATAGAAACTATTTACCAAAATAACATTCACTTTAAGTTTTAACAAGCACTTTTAGTTTAGTTAGACCTATATTTGACGACACTTGACGACTGAATAGTTAGCGATCGTGAGTGACAAATGACAAATGAATTGCACAGAGTACAGACTACTACACAAGATGGGGGATGGTGAGAACTGAGAAGTGTCAAGTGACTTCTTACCTGCAGTTCTGTCCACAAATTAACTAGACATATGTCTGTTCTGTCGAGTTGACTAAGCTGACTAGACGGCAGACCATTGGATTACCTACACATTATTTTTATTAACAGGTATTTTTGTTAAAAAAAAGTTAAATGTGTCAAAGTTATCTCGTAATATTGTTTTGCTGGCTAGACTTCACAGTTGGCAATACTGGCCAATCGCATTTTAAAAAAGCAATCCTACAAACTTGACTACGGAAAACCCCGTTCAAAGACAAGAAAAAAATTCAACATAAGGTAGATTAGGTACTTATATCAATATTGAGTTGGACTGTGAAAGAGACAAAATATTGAATCTCGATTCTCGCTCTTCTCTCTTTATCGAAAACAATATTATGTCGATTTCGTTAAACTTTGCTCGCGCGGTAGGTACTATTTGAACATCAACTGCACGGCAGTGGGCACCTTTATCTAAATTCTAAAGTAACAATAGTTAGGTACAGTATAAAACATAGGTAGGTATTTTTTAACATTTAAATTGTATAAAAAGTATAAAAACTAAAGTAGGTAGGTACCTATATAATTTAATTTAGGTTTAGTTCGAAATAAAAGGTTACTAACAGGTAGTCTTGGAGAAATCGCTAGGGAACTCTTCTAAAATTAATAGGCACGCACACCTATAGCGATTTTTGTATTTTTTATAATAAATCGTTTATTTGCTTTCAGAAAGCGAAGAAGTGGAACTGATGATGAAGACCACAGATGGTCATCGGAACTACTCAATAATAGGTATTTCACGGGTTTCGATTGAACCGATTTGGAAAATTGTTTTTTTTTTAAAGGGTAGGTATTCTCCTAAGTTGGTCCCATTGTCACCTAGTCATCTACCATCTGATGATGGCATCTTGGAGAAATCGAGGGAACTCTTACAAAATTATAGGCACATCTATAGCAATATTTGTATTTTTTATAGTAACTCGTTTATTTGTTTTCGGGAAGCAAAATTTGAAGAAGGGGACTGATGATGAAGACCACAGACGGTCATTGGAACTACTCAATAATAGGCATTTCACGGGTTTCGATTGAACCGATTTGGAAAATTGTTTTTTTTTTTAAAGGGTAGGTATTCTCCTAAGTTGGTCCCATTGTCACCTAGTCATCTACCATCTGATGATGAGATCTTGGAGAAATCGAGGGAACTCTTCAAAATTTATAGGCACACCTATAGCAATATTTGTATTTTTTATAGTAACTCGTTTATTTGTTTTCGGGAAGCAAAATTTGAAGAAGGGGACTGATGATGAAGACCACAGACGGTCATTGGAACTACTCAATAATAGGCATTTCACGGGTTCCGATTCGCTAATTTTAATATTGTTTGCAAACAATTTATGCTCGTCACAATGTATGTGGCGAAGTGGAACTGATGGTGATTTACCAGGAGAACTCCTCAACAATTAACGTCCCAGCATCGGGAAAAGCAATATTTTCTAAAAGGTGATGAGCAATTGACATTAATAGGTTATTGTAACTTAGATGAATTATAAACCGACTCAAACGAGCTCTCAAAAAGCAAGAAATAAACAAAACTTTAACAAAAAAATTAAAACCGACTTCCAAAAACATAAAACTAAAAATAACATAAAACCAATTTAATCCAAAAGACAAAAATACACGTAATATTAGGTATGTGCTACCACTGATCGATTTGAAGCCAATGACAAGCCTAATATGTAGTGGGTAGATGGGTAAGATGGGCTATTAAGTCCACTCCCGCCACGAGCTCGCCGTGAGCAGAACTACCCAAGTAGACAGATGCAAGCGGGCTTGGCACTGAATTCAAACCGATCAGTGGTAGCTCTTAAGAACCAAGGCATATAAGAAAAATGTATAAGAATTATTAGAAACATATACAAAAACAGCACCGCAGAGGTTAAACTGGAGAGAGAAGGTAAAGAGATAAGAATAGAGAGTGGAGTACGCCAGGGAAACCCACTTTCACCCAAGCTATTCTCGGCAGTTTTAGAAGAAATATTCCAACAATTTCAACGGGAAAATTATGGCTTGAACATAAATGTTGAAAAACTAAACCATTTGGGATTTGCGAACGATCTGATAGTCATTTCCAGCTGAGCTCGCCAGGATGCTACAGGATTTAGATAAAGAAAGCAGTAAGCTGGGATTTTCAATAAAAATACTCAAAATCTAGGTCATGATAAACAGGCAAATCGAACAGATTATAATAAACAGAAACTTGATTGAGTATGTTCAGGAATACACATACCTTGGATAGGTTATCTAAACGATCGACCAAACCTCAAAAGAAATAGGAACAAGGATAGGTAATGCTTGGAAAAAGTACTGGACATTTAAAGAAATCATGAACAACAAAGAAATCATTGTGGCCATCAAAATAAGACTCTTTAATAGGTACTTGTATCCTTCCGGTACTAACTTATGGTTGTCAAACTTGGGCACTTACCAAAGAGCACAATCGAAAGCTAGAAGTGTGCCAAAGGTCAATGGAGAGGAGTATGCTAAACATTAAGAAATCAGACAGAACAAGAAACACAACAATCAGGAAAGCAACTAAAGTAGATAATGTTACCTACACGTTACGAAAAAATAATGGAGATGGACAGGAGGAGGCTGAGAGGAGCCGAAAAATGGAAATAAGTTATGAGCTGGTACCCTCTGAATAGGAAGCGTAAGCGAGGAGGACAGCACAGGTGGGAAGACGACTTGAAAGCCGTCGCTGGCAATCTGTGGTCCAGATTAGCCAGAGGAAGGGAAAATTGGAGAAAGTTGGAAGAGGCCTAGATATGCCAATTCCAAACGGATATGATTGTCGATGATTTAGAATTACGTTAGCTACTAGAAAGTTTTGTAAACATCCGAAATAAATGGCTCTATTATTATTATTATTATAATTGCTGAAAATTAAATGAAGTACATTACGTATTTCCAAACCATAACGATGAACTGCTTAGACTATAAAGAATAGGCGGTAGTCGGTTGACATTACTCAAATTATTACCGCTGGCTGACCTTACGATGCTATACTTACCTACTTAGTTGGGTCACGAGCGAAACAACCCTATTTGTAAGTATAAAACAGAAAAACAGTCATTTGTCACAATTACCGGTGGCGCGGAATAACTAGCAGGAGTCGTTCAGACTTCAGACCCTTGCCGTAGCTCGAGGCGGAAAAAATATTGCAAGTTTACTTATCATTTTCGCTCGTGGGTTCCGTAAATAGCTTGAAATCGCAGCGGTGGAATAGAAAAATGGATTAATCACAGATTTTCTTGAAAACAAAAAAGAAAACAAAAATGATCAAACTAATATAGGTAAACGTAAACGCGACAGTTTGTGTCATCAATGTCATCATCATTGTCACCATATTACCCAAAACACTTCCACAGCTGGACATAGGCCTCCTCAAGGATCGTCACAACAACTGCTCCTGCGCTTCCCGCATCCAATGACGTCCCACGAACTTCACCAAGTTATCGGTCCATCTCGTAGCGGGCGCGGGCGTCCTACTCACGCCGCGTCTTCCGGTTCGTGGTCGCCACTCAAGAACTTTCTTGCGCCATCGGTCATCAGATTTTCGAGCGATGTGCACCACCCACTGCCACTTGAGGTTTGCTATTTGTGTGTGTGTTTGATGTTTCTTCACGCTGAAACGGCAGCACGGACGTGGTAAGAACGAGATGGTTAGAGCCAGAGTTCCCTAGGGCGAAGCAGCGAGGAAAAGCTAGTAAACCAACAATTTTTTTAATGCTGTTCCAAAGACTCATTATCTAATGATTTCGAACCTAACGCGTGGATCTTCTACAATAGTTAGTACAGATACCTATTGTCTGTAAAATGAAAAATAAGCACAGCCAAAGCATACTTATATCTAACTAACGTTTTTCTCTTAAAAAAAAATAGGTAGGTACATTTCTACAATTATTTCTATGTTGTTACCTATAATTACCGATATTTCTCTGCTATAGTCAATAGTCAAATCATTTAGATATTCAAATTAGGCCCACAATGTGGCTCTTTTTGACGTCAATAAAATTACAGTTTACAGTATAGTTACGTTAGATTTACCAGCGGAACCCTAACGAAAAAGTAAAATAGAGTAACACTGAGTAACACCTCTTGTTAGGTGCGCATCTTGTGGCCATTCATAAATTTTTATGAGCTTTTTATTTTATCTACCCATGTCTTGCGATAGCTATGCCACTGTGCGACTTGTATAACATTACGACTCTATTGTATTATCTAAAAACAGAGGTATACTTACCCTTAACAAAAGTACCTTAATGTAGTTAGATAGGTACTACATTTAATTGTTCCAATAATATTGCGCTAGCGTCAATTTGCGAGTTTATTTTAGCTTTATGCTACTGCTCCACCTGCGTTAACATTAACGTTGATGTTAATGTCCAACTACGCGTTAATTAAGGCATTAAAATACGTGTTGGCTGCATTTAGTTTGCAACGTGCCGTTAAGCGTTAATTTCTAGTGAAATAACGAGTTAACCCAAAATGGAGGTCGAAGCTACAAACAAGCATGAGAAGGCGTTAAGTAGCCAACACCGCTTAGTGCGCTAAATAACGCGCTAAAACCCTTTGTTGTGTCCAAAAAACCGACACCCGAACTATCGCTTAACGTTTAACGTCATTAGTAATGCCGTTAGTAAGTTAACCCGTTAAAATGTAGCTCATTAATTTACGCGTTAACACGCAGGTGTAGCAGTAGCATTAGGAGATGGGATTAGGGGAGAAGTAAAATTACGTAATTATATAAATTCATTACCGTTTCTGTAGTAGTCTGAGAAAAACTTACGATTCATAACTATGTACATACAGTACTTACCTATTGTTATCTTTTATTTCGCCGAATAAACAAGAAACAACCAAAGACAACCTTTTATAAGTAGGTACATTCACGAATGGCATAGCACGAGTTCGGCACGCGCTATAGATAATATAAAGGTCGTTAAACAAAAAAATGTTATTGTATTTGAATCGGGGACGGGGCATTTATTGTCCAAATACGAAAAATACGGCTGATTCGTACAGTTCTATACGGGAGACGGTTAAAATTTTGCGGGAAAAAACGCTCGGCCCGATGAACACGGGGCCATTGTGATCGGATAGGGTTGTGCAACAATAAGTAGTATGATAATATCTATAACGTTAGGTAAAAAAATTGAATTGACGGTAAAAAAATTGTCACCATCAGATTTATGTAACTAATCGATAACAATAAAATTGATAAGCTTGAGCTGTCGGTGAAGGAAAACATCGTGAGGAAACCATAGCATGGTGGTATGGCGCTCTCTAGTGCCCGGCTGGCTGGCTACCACCTTCAAGTTGCAAATCTGTCGCCAAGCACCTAACGGTGTATTCCGACAGCCCCACTTGAAAGCCAGTTCCCATCCCCATTCCAGGTCGGCAACGCACCTGCATGCCTGCTGGTGTTATGCCGCTATTAGCGGGAGAAGCTCAAACTAAAAGGTATGGTGTCTTTTTCTTGTACGTCTAGCTACGACGGTCCTTGTACGAGCTACTCTGGGGTTGGATTTTAAAAAGAAATGAAATAATTAAATGTATCTTAATTCAAACTTCAAATATGATCGATTAAAAAAAAATCACCAAACGAAATCAAATTATTATTGGTCACAATTCGCAATTCGCCAGCGAAAATACTATCCAGATGTCGCCAACCCTATCCAGTTTTGCACAGTGCTGTTAACTTGTTAACAACGTTGGCGTATTACAATTCAATTTGAGCGGCCCGGTGGGCGTTCTTAATCCTCCAACATAATCCTTCACAACAGATAAACCCGAACGCAATCATAATAAAAGCAAACATGAAAATTTCACGAGATAATATTTAGGTGGTTGGGTACCTATAACGCCAGCATTCGTTCAATAATCTGTTTATAATCGTACTCTAAACGCGTTGTCAATCACGCAGTAGTAAACTCCGTAATAACTTGTCAGCCACAAGAATTTGTTCAATGAAATAATGATTTGGTACCACTGGATAATTGGCTACTTGCGACTAAATTATTTTTTGTTAGTCCATCCTGTAGATTTTTCAGAGAATTTTTCAGTCGCCCCTAGAATAAGTAAAATAAGTACTATTTATAAATGTGGACTATATTCCTAAGGTATGTAATAAAAATAAAAAAATGTTTACGTGGGTACCTAATCCTGACAACGAAAATCTCTTCTTAGTTTGTCTTAGTACTAGTAGTAGCAGTAGATAATAATAGTTGTAAGAGGTTGGGGACTGAAAATCAGTGGATTCGCTGAGTCCCATCTCCTTTTTGCCGCACCAAATATAATAACATACTATGCTGTAAATTTTACTGTATAATAATGTGCTGGTAAATAAAAATTTCTTTTATTTATTTATTTATTTAGATTACACAACTGGCCGGGTAAGGCTTTTTGCACATTACAAGAAATTTTCTTGTGTCTTATAAGACATGTCTTATACGCTTTGGTTTTTATATGGGACCGTACATATTACAAGAAATGTCGGATAAGATACGCGCATAGTAATTTTGTCGGATGCATGTAAGGCACAAGAAAATTTCTTATAATGTGCATAAGGCCTAACTCGGCCGTGTAGATATGTGCTTACATAGAAACAGTACCGACACTGGACGTTGTCGGTATTCTGTAGTTGACTGTCTTGCTTAACAGAGTGAAGATGCGTTTTCAAAATGGAGGAATTCGAAGAAATGTATCAATTTGCGTCCATGTATTTCGAAAGTCAAGTTAAGAGGACTGTCAAATAAATGACCGACCCGAACCTACAATCTTTAATTACAATTTTTACAACGGGAAACAACAGCTGTGTCTATACCTACATTCTTGTATTGTCTTGTTTGTCTCTCGTAGAGATAGGTAAGTATAACTCATAGAAGCAATGGATGGACCTCCGTTTCTTCTTTAATGTTCGTTAAAATGTTCTTTACAAACCTCGTCCACTGTTTTGAACATATTTCTTCTCCTTCTCATTAAATTCCTATTAATATTTACTTTCTGAGAACGTCCTCAAACATCCTCTCACACAAATGACTATACGTATACAATACTCACTTGGTCATTCACTTCTTAGCAAATTTGCTTTCAATTCGATAAAAAAAAAAGAACAGGTAAGCAATATTCTAATATCTACTATATATTACGATTCTACAGCTTGTAGTATCTACCTATGTAGTTCTAGTAAAATATCGGTTTACTATCGATATTTACAAGAATATTATTATTCAAGCATCATCGACCACGAGAGCGAGCGGAGACTCGACTCGGATTGAGCGGCACTCGCTGTAATCGGTTTAACATAAATAATGCTATTTGACGGTTCAATAGTTAGTTGACTATAGTCTATATCGGAAGATTACAATTCACCCGTCTCGCTCTTTCACTGGTAAGCTATAATAAACTTACTTATTTGGGAAAACAATTACAATATTCCTACAAACAGCATTTTTCATCGCATTCATATATTACAAGCTGTCCCGCGCGGAGTTCCCGCTAGAATTCCGGATTACAATATATCCTATGTTCCTCAGGGATAATGTAGCTTTCTAAGGGTGAAAGAATTTTTGAAATCGGTCAAGTAGTTTTTGAGTTAAATCGTAACAAACAAACAAACAAAAAATCAAATCTTTCCTTTTTATAACATTAGTATAGATACAGTTACCTGGTACTTACATATTAGAGAGTAGAATCCACAAAAAATTAAGACAGCGACAAAAGAAAAGTAGCAGAACACAAAAAAAAAAAATCTTGTTTTAACCAACATTTCTGTTTCTTCACGGTCGGCCCCGAAAATATCTAATGAATGAATTGTTCTGCGATTTTCACAGGTATATAGAGCTTACAATTAGCTTCGAGCAACATACCTATAAGGCTTTGTTTCATCACAATCGGATGTCGAGTAAAAAGTTATCGTCAGTTAAAATCGTATTAGGATAGTTTTCATTCCGGAACTACAAGTTCCCAAGGAAATTCCGAAACTCACGCGGGCGAAAGCGTCGGGAACTGCTCTATGTTCATTATAAGCTAGCTGTCCCCTGCAGTCTCACCTGCGTTAATTTCGGAATTCCCGTGGGGATTTCGGGATAAAAAGTACTTTATGTAGAATCTCTCCTACAGCGTCACAAACTCACAATTCACAAACTCGCAAACTTTATCTCTATAATCTTTAAAAATATAAAAATCTTGTGTCACAGTGGTTGTTATTTACCTATTATTAATATTTATTACGATTTTTATGAAATAAGTACAGATGTAGAGCTTGTTTAAACTAAAATGACACGCCCCTCCATCGGCACAACCGTTAAAATATCGATACTACAATTTATAAATCTGGTCTTTTTGATCATCACAAGTGCGCAATAGTGTCGCCGCACTCACACTATTTAAAGAGATATTATCAATACAATATGATCTCGTACATCTAAAACTGATAATAGGGATGTTGACTACTATTGAAAATCAAAATTCTAATTAGTCCGTCAGTTAGAAAATAAAAAAACAATAGACACGTGTTTTTATACAGAGATAAAGCGCATTAAAGTTTAGGATGAGGAGGTCGTGACGTCACTAACCGCAAAACCGCCATATAAACTGTCAGAATAGTGACGTCACGCGAAATTTCAACTCAATATATCGCCGTTATTTTTTGATTACATAAAAAAAGAAAAAATACGTGTCCAATATTTTTTAATAATCTACAAGACGGACTAAAAATAAAAATTAGTCAACATGCCCATTGAGTAGTGGGGCGCGTCATTTTAGTTTAGACAAGCTATATTGTATTTTAACAAAACAATATGTCTCGGGTAAGCCTAAGACAATTTAATATAATGTGTCTATTTGATAAATAACAGTGGCATGGTTAACCAACGCCCGTTAAACTAACAGATTAGTTAATGAAACGGTAACCCCATAGTATTATGTTACAGTGCAAACAAACACCAAATTTAAATGAATATAGGTATTTGACCACGTCTCCACGTCGCAACGCAAACGACGTCCCAGGTTCGACCCAAGGCGGGAGTAATTTTTAACTGACTTCAAAAATGAAATTTCTTTCTCTCTAGTGTGCTCGTATTTGTCCGAGTATAGGGTCGCTATTTTTTAAGAAATAGGTAAAGTAAACGATTAGTTTTTCCAATAACATATTCCCAAGTTTCTAGTTAATATCATTTATTTATCTCATGGTAAGAAAATCAGATCGTTTTCTATAGTTTTGTGTAACAAACACTTTCTTCTGCTTTTCAGTCTCGTTATCACTCACTAGCCAATCCGAAAATGAGTTTGAAAGTTGTGTCTCATAAGTCATAGGTAAAAATAAGTAACCTAACCGTTTACCTATCTTTCGAATGAAAAGTCGACCCAACGAATACCTACCTACCTACCTAGTTTAGTTCACACAATGAGTAAAACTTTTTTAAAATCTCATACCTACCTATCTATTTTGTTGTAATGTTCATTTTGAAACTTTTCCAGTTTGAAACCCTCTTTTCGCCTCACCTTACGTAGGACGTGCTTATAACAACAACAATAATATCTTCGCTGCCGCTAAAACTGTCAGGTATAACTAACAACCGAGTGCCTCCATACAGCTCGCACTAGTTAATTGAATACCGCTCCCGTACTATTGGAACTCGATAGTTCGAGTGAACGCAGTAGTAGGTATCTATCTAATAATTAAAACCACTATAGTGCACACGCAGCTTCTTGACCATGGTTTCTCTCGCTTGAATGTCTATATCGTATATTCCTTCGGGAACTTTTAAGTGAGCATAAAGAATATTTGATTGATTCAATCAATCAATCAAATATTCTTTATTGTCACCAGAAAGTAGGAACAGGAAAAAAAATACATGATGGGGAGTACCGGCAATATAGAGCGGCCTTATTGCTTAACGGGCTGGGCTTATTACACTACTTCCAATTTAGGTAATCTAAATCGGATAGAATTTAGGATCAGTGAGTGAGAGAGAGAGAGCGAGTGATCACACTACACTAAATTGTACCCTAAATCGACCACTCAGACTATTCTAGGGTGTCTTTAATGTAGCGTGATCACTGATCCTAAATCGGAACCAATAGCTCTAACTTCGATTAGATTCACCTTCCGATTTCCTAGATTGGTGTCTGACAAATTGTAAAGTGTAATTGAGCGCTTAAAAGCAATAATCTATTTAATAATAATAATAATACTTTTATTTCAGGCATTAAAACAAACCCATAAAAAAAAATATATATTTTCTTTTTTCTTTCTTTCACATTCACAAGGCACAGAACTCGATCCCACACTAAGCTATAAATGTATCGTGGAAACCAAGCAAACGTGGTAGGTAAAATATAAGTACAATATACTTACATTTTACATAGATATAGCTATATATAAACACACTCAGCAGACTAGAAAACGTTCACCACACAAAGTCCACCCCGACCGCGTATCGAAATCGGAACCTCTTTATTAGCGGGTAGACGTGGTGATCTAGATACTGGGTTAATCCGGTCGTCGAACAGGTTGACAACATTGTTGTTGATGGACTTCATCGTTACCTCACTCGAAAGTCGAAACTCACTTTCGCAGTTCGGTTCGAGAACACATGGTAGGTGTTAGATACGCTCAGTGTTTCCAGCGGTGCGGAAAGTTAAAACGAGATACCCCCGCCTCCCCCGGCGCCTCCACCCCTGCGCTCCCCCGCGCACAGCCCAGACAGGCGGGGGCGCCGAAAACTTCACGGGAATTAATTAAACAAGCGACTTTGTTATATTTAGGGATATACCTAAGCGTTTTATGTAAAATCCTTATACTATTATAGACTAGTTGTCCCCCGCGGTTTCACCCGCGATAATTTAGTAAGTGATTAAGCAGTTTTTTTTAATACGTAACAAATCGTAAACCGCAAAGAACGCTATTATTAAAACATCGAAAACTTTTATATTATGTTACTTGCTGCTACGGAACCCCATGGGCAAGTCCGACTCGCACTTGGCCGCTTTTTTTGTGTGTTGTGCTTGATGTAATTTTCTTTCTTTCTTACGTATAGGTACATATGCTTATTGCTCATAATGTATTTTCTATCATTCGCATGCGAATCTTGCGATTCCGTGTGCGAAAATTAATTCGAACGATTCAAAAATACGACCCCTGATTCACTATGACCAAGAATATTCCTCGCCTGTGACGCGCGTCCCAAAAACACAATCACAAATGCTCCAGATATCGAAATATTAGAAATTAATATTCTTTATGAAAACGTTTTTTTATTTTAAGTGAAACGTGAAGGGAAACATTATTCACTATACCATAGGTAGGTACATGAACATAACATTCCGCGTTAAGATAACGCGCCACAAAAACCATTTAGTAGGTATCCCTCGTGCTCAAAGAAGTTTCACTTAAAAAAAAAAAACATTTACAACGTATCTATCTTATGTCATCCTACTAATATTATAAACGCGAAAGTTTGTAAGTATGTATGGATGGATGGATGGATGGATGGATGGATGTTTGTTACTCTTTCACGCAAAAACTACTGGAAGGACTTAAATGAAACTTTACAATAATATAGCCTATATATCAGATTAACACATAGGGTACTTTTTATCCCGGAATTCCCGCGGGATTTCTGAAATTAACGCGGGTGAAACCGCGGGACACAACTAGTAAGGAATATTTATGTCTAATTTTCTAATATTTTGGTATATGATGCGTTTGGGATTATGTAGGTACACATTTGGGATGCGCGTTATGCGCGCGAGGATTGGTCATAGCGAATGAGGGCTCTGAGTAGATATTTGGTATAGGTAGGTGTACCTACGGAAACCTAAAAAGGACAAAAATCTTTCCATTATTACGCGTTGCATTCCAGTTTCCACATTTAAAATTTTCGTGAGTTTTTTATTAAATTACCTACCAAAAATAAACCTCGTAATTCAAAAGTTGAAGTTGTCTAAACATGATTAATTAATAACAAAATCGCTATTTTTCTGATTGAAACTGCAAAATGATAGCAACAAAAGTTACATAATAGCCCTGCTGGTACCTATTCCATTGATACACACGCGTACTTATTTTTAAAACCATAATGATCATGACTGTGTATGTGTATGTATACAAGCACAAATAAAAATAAAACACATCTAATAAATAACGCCCAATTAAAGCGATCCCGTATCAGCGAGTACATCAGCCTGCATCATGTCGCCATTCAATAGGTAGGTATTTGATCATTAAATGTAAACGAGCTTGCCGCTATAAAGCAAAATCCTCTTATAATTGGCGCAACCGACTAGCAAGATACTTGTGCGAGATTAAATACGAACAAATTGCGTGTATTATTTGCTGCATTGGAAAAAAAAAACAACCCAACATAGTAACTTATTAGTGACGAATACAAGTATAGTATTCATCAATAGAATTTAATCTGTATTCCTTTTACGTTACAGTAGATTTTGAAGAGAGACGTTTGGTTATTTATGGCGTTTATATTTATGACAATAACTTTATTGTGTGCAGGTAATCCTTTTCTATTGTAATTTCTAACCGCACTAATCGACCCTTAGAGCGACAATACCTGTCCAGTATATTTTATACTGGTTTTAACCTCGAGTATTTCGGGATTCCGTCGTTTCTTGAAAAAGTTCCTATTCCTATTATATATAGATATTTTAGTGCTATTACACATATTTTTGACTCGTCGGAATCGCTATCTTTCCCATACAAGGATATTCGCCTTCTTAGGACATCTCTTCTTATAAATCACTACATAGTAGGTATACAACAAAGTCGCTTCCCGCGATCTGTCCCTATGTATGCTCCTCAACAGATTTTCATGCGGTTTTAACTAATAGATAGAGTGATTCACGAGTCAAAGTAAAAGTCAAATCATTTATTCAAATTTGGCCCATATGTGACACTTTTTGACGTCAATAAAATTATTTTATGTCATAATAATGACAGCACCCATAAAATATCCCTTTCACAGCTTCCTAGTGCTATGATCGAAGAAAAGAAGCTGCGCAACAAACTCTCCAGTAGCACGCTGTCAGTTTAAAGTTATAATATGTATAATATTAGTGGTAACTCAACTTGCAATTGCAATGTGAGAACAGTGATACAGAGACATCAGGAGTTAAACTAGGATTTTCTATAATAAGAGATCAGACATGACCAGTACCATCTGACAGCACCCGTCCACGAATATGAGGAAGGTTTTATATTAATATTTTATCCTGGAATTCCCGCAGGAACTCCGAAATTACCGCTAGTGATATACATATAATTTCAGCTCTGTATATATACCTTCTCTTTCTATTTTAATTACTAGATCGAAGCTACCCTTACTAACTTAAAGAGACTTATAAGTAATAGAAAATAATAATTAGTTCAATTTTCTACACACATATTATTCTTTAGTAATATTATTAATCTGAGATATTAGGTTTAGCAATAGGGCAGCCGATCGTTCATTCCATACAGCCTTCCGTAATCATATATTCCAAAAAAAAAAACAATTTTTAAAGAAAAAAGTAAATTAATTCATAAATAATTGAAACTAGATAGCATTTCAACATAGTAGTAAAGGGTCTGAGCTATCCACAACCCAATTGACACAGTAGTGGGAATTAATAAAGGTCACAATGCAGAGGAGAGACGATTCACAATAATAGCATGCTGACACGGGCGCGTGCGGTGTGACAACCTTCATTATAGCGGTATTGAACAATATTGTAAGTAGTGACGTTCGTAATGGTATCGATAAGAGTAGATAAATGAAAAGTGGTGCAAAGGGTGTTATTGGCAATTCAACGCGGGAACGCTGTGTGCGACATAGGGTCTTTTGCGCCGAGTTTAGTTACAGTATCTAGACATGTGGATACATGTAAGTAATTTGTTTAGTCTTATTATAAGTTTAGTGAAGTCTTATTCAATAAAAAAATATTTGAATGGCAAGTTCATTTGCAATTTAGGAATCGATGTTGACCTGCCTACTTTATATATGTTGAGTTATTGTTGATTTATATATTCATACAAATAGTAAATAAAAGTAGATAATAGGTAAATAAAAACAAAGACTTTGATTATCTATTTATATTTAATGGAAATATGTTTTTTTCTTTGATACAAACATGACCCTGGATTACGTAACAGTCTCCTGTCGTGATTTTTCATAAATATTGCCCATAACTCGGCACAAATCACATTTGTACTAGTACCTATAATATTAGATGTTCACGAAGTTTTATTCTATCGATAATGTTTTAAAATAACTGTCACCTCACTACAAATCCTGTCAATTGCCGTCACGACGGGGGCGCCAACCCTTCATCGCCGCTTAATTTTATAATTGAGGGTTAAATCTCTCCAACAGATGGGTTGCTTGTTTATTATGACACCATGATTATATTCTTTTGAGTTTATGATATTTACGACATCTATCCGGGGGGTTACGCTTCTTATCACGATGATACTTTTTTGCAGTAGGTAGGATCCTCATATGCGGAAAACAGGGTGTGAGGGTATTCAATGAAACAAGGAACTAAAATATCCGTAAAATAAAAAGATGAAGAAAGCTGGTGGTGAAGAATATGGTTGTCTGGTTGTCTGTCGCTCTGGGCGATAACATCGCCGATTGTGACACTCAGAAGTAAAATTGTTTTTTTTTTATTGTTTTTATTATTTCCCCGCGGTTTCACCAGCGTAAAATTTAGGAGTTTCCACGGGAATTTCAGGACAAAAAGTACCCTATGCCTTCGCTGTGTGCCTAACACCGGGTAAATGCAAAATTTCACAATGATCTGTTGAGCCGCTGAGGCGTGAAAGCATAACAAACAAACAAACTCACTTTCGCATTGTGACATATTAAGAATATTACCTATCGGGTTATCTCAAATATATCAAACAACTTTTGGTATTTAGTAGAATACAGTTACTTAAATAAAACATGTAAAAGTTAATAAAACATAAAGCTTGTCTAGTCTCCTACCTTTTTTGTCTAGTAGGTAAGTGGCGGCTTAAAATTATTTTCCCATAAAAAATAAAACTTCTTACAATAAGTACATCTATATCTGCATATAAAAAAATATGTTTTTGTATCATGTACTTATCTATGTTTTGCTGAGGTGAGTGATCTCCAGGAAGCCCTTAAATATTAAGGTGTGGCAGTCGGTCCATTTTTAAAATAAAAAAGTCGACTGAGGTATAATAAAAACCTACCCAACCATATACCTATGTATTGGTTGAGTTAGGTTCTTACGACTATGTATCTAATTTTTGAGCTTCGTTGTAAGTAGGTACCTACGAGTTAGGTAGGTAAATCTACAATTTATCGTGCTACAGGTCAGCTACTAAATCTTTCTTGGAGCTAGTGGCGGACACCGAAGGAATCAGTTGAGACGTTTTATTTATTAGGTAGGTAAGTATATTTTAATGCAAACAACCTGCACCACTGTAGTTATTGCTCAAAACATCACTGGGATACACAAAAAAAAAATCTATTTATAACCAATATTAACATAAAAATAAATGACATAACTCACCTACAGTTCCCGCCAAATATGTCTATAAATATAGATAACAATAAAAATTATAATCAATACAATAACACAATCAGCGTCGGCCACACAATCGGCGAGTATTTTAATCGAACGAGTCGGGCGCGAACAAATTAATACCGCGCCGTACTTATAATTTCAATCACAATATTAATTCACCCATAACCCGTCTTAAATAAGTGCCGGGTTCGTCCAATCGATACGAGGGGCCGGCGGGGCCGGGCGGGCGTTTGCAGTAAATAAGGTTCTAGAACGTCGCCCATAGGCGGACGGCGGGCTCGTGGGCGGAGTGCGGCGGGGGCGTGGCTGCCATTGGCTGCAGCGGGGTTAATTTTTCACCCGAATCTCGCAGTATCTATCCGACCGTCACACAAATACTGTTTCGGTGGAGAGCAGTAAAAAAGATTTTCTGCAAATTCTTAGAGCTATTTTTTTTTTGTAAAAATGGGTTTTGAACAGTGATTTATCGGGTGTGAACTGGAAAATTTATCTATCAGGTATGTAAGTTAGGCTCTAATTTTTGTACCTATTGTTAAATGTGATAAATGTCTATTTCAGTTTTTAATATAATAATTGTTGCTTTGGAAAATATTTTAAATAGGGACATTTGGTTTAATTTGAAATTTAGTTTATTGAAATAGTTGCCGTTCATGAAACTTGGTCAGCTAAATTATCTTCCTGACACATTCATGCATAAATTTAATAACAATTATAACTGTATTCAGTTATTATTTATAAATTAATACAAAATAAAAATAAACTTACAAATCTGATTTAATATTTTTTACTTTCCAACACGGCTCTACAGTTCTACGGTTACTCGTAGCGCCGCTACGAAGGTGTGCTACGCTCATTGTAACTGGGACGGCTCAAATCGAATTTAGTTTTAACGAATTTTATTTTATTAATACTTGAATTTTCTAGAATTTAATACCTAGTATTCAACATTTTGCTTTAATTTGATTAAATATGAATAGGGTTGACTCGTGTCTCTACATAGTAACAAAGTAGCTTCACGCCGTCAGTACGCTTTCCCGCTATCTTTTAAACTACGCAACGGATGTTAATAAGGTTTCCATCAATAGATAGAGTGATTCAAGACAAAGGTTTATATTATGTACATTGTACAGTTCAACCCGGAACTCGTGCAGCAACTAGAGTCTAGTATAAATGACCTCAACGAGATTTACATTCTTACCAAGTTAACAGTCCTTAAAATACTCATAATTCTTAGGTATACCTAAGTACGCAATGGAAAAAAAAACTATAGGAACTGAGCTGTGCTGTGTCAGGTTAAGATTTTGGAAGGAGTTCTATGAGCTTCGACTGGCTCGTTATTAGGTAAATTAAATGTAATAAAAAGTAGGTTCCGGATAATTTATTTTCAGATCATAAAATAATAATAAGAAGAAGCTAGTTTCCTGGGTAAAAAAATCAAAATTCTATTTAGTCCGTCAGTTAGATAATAAAAAAATAAAAGACACGTATTTTTTGCTTTTTTAAAATAATGGAAATATGCATAGATAAAGCGCATTTAAAGTTTAGGGTGGGGGACTCGTGATGTCACAGCTCGCTATAACGTGCGAACAAACTGTAGCGAGGCGTGACGTCATGTGAAATTTCGACTTGACATATCTCCGTTATTTTTTGGTTACATAAAAAAAAAATACGTGTCCAATATTTTTTAATAATCTACAAAACGGACTAAAAAAGAAAATTTAGGAAACTAGCCTATTCTAGCAATAGAACAAGCAAGTTTTAAAAATTAAGCAGTAGGTAACAAAAATGAGGCAGGATATCACGAGTGGCATACCTACATTAGTACATAGCCGCCGCCGTTATAGTTGTCATATTGAGTTTTCTAAGTAGTGAATCTTTACTCATTGAGAAAAAGGCGGAAAAAGTCATATATTCTACATTAATTTTTCATTTTTGTGTAACATCAAATAGTTGAATGCACAATACATTACGTAAAAATATTTTCCTCGCAAGAGTTGCAAGCGAATATAAAAAAAAATTAGGTACGTAATTTAAAGAAACAGTCAGGTAAGTAGGTAGATATAGAGACAACCTAAAGCACCTACTTACAAACAAAAATTACATCGAAGAAGGAGACAGATAAGCGGAAGATTTAATTTATATCCCTCTTTAAATATAGATGTGTCTCTTCTAGCTTTGTTTAAACAGGGGGTGGAGGGACTCTCGGGGAGGCGGAGAGTCCCGGGGGGGCCCCTAATTGAAAGACAAACAGGGGCCCGGCGATTCGCAGCGAATTCATTATTTCCACATTAAGTTGATACCGTCTTTACGTAGCTTAGGTAATATTTGCCGACGAAATGTGAAAAGTTAAACAACCGTTGTCGTCATGGAATTTTGCTTTGTTTTTTGAGTTTCATATTTTTAATTTTTGGTAGTTATATTTTTAATTTTTGGTTTTAAAGTTTACGTACTCACCTAAAACAGGTGAGTACGTAAATTTTTATGAAACCAAGAGCGCTACAGTGAAGGGAGCGCAGGTACCGATATGCAAATGATCGTTTACGTAGATAAGTTAAGGCGTGAAAGAGTAACAAAAACACATTCGCATAGTTAGGATTATAAAGTAACACGTCATTGCAATACTTTTAAAGAGTTACTATACATCATTTTTCGATCTCATTTCGGTCTCACAAATTGTTTTCAAACAATCAATTGAATTGGAATAACCGATAATTTAATCGACAAAACAATAAAAGCAACACGAAAGAAGACAAAATGTAATTTATTCATTGCGTTTCCAATGTAGCTCATAAAGAAAGTGAATTATGAGTGGGTAAGTCTCGTTAGAAAAGTTATAATATGTACGTTTTATAGAATCACGGTCTGGATTTTTGCAGAAGCAGATGCCTTTCTTATATTTTGTAATATAATATGTATATTATCTACATAGCTATTTCACGCGGTTTCACCCGCGTTAATTTAGGATTTCGTGCAGAAATTTCAGGATAAATGTACTCTATGCCCATTCCCTGTATCCCTGACAACGTGTAGGTATTCAAAATTAGATGAACGGTTATGGCGTGAAAGCGTAACAGACAAAAAACAAACAAACTCTTTGTCGCTTTTATCAATAGATATTATACTATTATCTACAAATTTACCACCGCACCTGCTAGGTACCTAGCTTTCCTTTTCTTTTCGCATCGCTTTACCTTTTTCCGACTCATCACCATCATCGTTATGCTCATCATCTTGTTTTGCCGAGATTTCAACGTTACAAACTAAAGAGTAAACCAAAATTACCATCAAAGCCTACAACCATTATTCTGTACTATACGACAATTGAATTTTTGAATTTCAGAAAATTGAAAAATAGACAGACAGACAATTGAAAAATTTGAATTATTATTCATTCCGTAAATTATGACAATTGAATTATTGTATTAAATTATTCTGCAAAACACGTTAGTACACTTGTAACTTGCTCCATGCTTCTATAACATTTCACCTTGTGGGGGAATGTTAATGAACGTAAGTGGAGATCCGAGTGGGAGTGGGACCGAGCGATCCTCATCAAATCAGTTCGCCAGATGTCATTTTCGAGTTACGGCCAATTCCATTACTTTTATAAGTAAATTCGGGAACAATTTGCATGTTTATTATTCGTTTATTTTTTACTAAGTTAGAAATTGGTTTATTTAAAATTATCCGTTATCATGTTAAATAAGTAGGTAACGGAAGATTATTAAGAAGATAGAGATATTTAACATTGTTTTTTTCATAGAAAATAGGTATTAATTTTCAACAATCTTCCTAAATAAGTGAAGGTGCTTAATTATAGATATTGTTATGAATAGACCAAGCAAGATTAACGGGTATCTAATCATAACGTGTAGATTTGTTTTGGAACAAATATGTGTAGGTATTATTGTCTTGACTGTAATGTTCCTGTAAATTGGTTGGTTCTTAAAATCAAATGAAATATTTTTAAGAATTTCATCTGCCTGCTTAAAACTACTTACTTTTTGACTGCATAGGTATTTGTATTTATTGGTTTATAAAATACTTTTTTTAATTAGATTAAAAATAAAAAAGCGAAATATACTTGATGCCTAGATACTTAGATGCTTACAATATATTTAAGACTAGCTGTGCCCCGCGGTTTCACCCGTATGAAAGGTTTTTATACAACAACTTTTTTCCCGATATCAGATTTCAATGAAACAAAGCCTATATGTAGCTCCAGGCTAAGCTTAATCTACCTGTGAAAACCGCATGACAATCGGTTCAGTAGATGCAGAGATTATCGCGAACAGACAGACAGAAAAGAATTTTAAAAACTTTTTTTGGGCTTGGTTACTCTTCTTTTATCACCCCTCTCAATTTTAGGTAAAAATATTCAATGTACAGAATCGCGGATTCTACTCTTTTATTATAGTATAGATAGATTAATATGTCCGTTTTTAAAATTTCAATGTTGCCATACACCAGGAACGGGGATTAGTCAAGTATTCAATTGGGTATTCTCCAAGGTATGAATATCAAAATTCTAATTAGTCCGTCAGTTAGAAAATAAAAAAATAATAGACACGTATTTTTTGCTTTTTCAATTTAATGAAAATGAACATAGATAAAGCGCATTAAAGTTTAGGGGGGCTCGTGACGTCAATATTCATTATAAGCGCCATACAAACCGCACAGAATTGTGACGTCACGCGAAATTTCAACTCAATGTATCTCTGTTATTTTTTGAGTACGTAAAAAAAGAAAAAATACGTGTCCAATATTTTTTACTAATCTATACGACGGACTAAAAAAAATTTTTTTGTCAAGTAGCCAATTGTGCAAAAAAAGCCAGCGACGCGCGCTCCGCCCTCGACTCGTGGGCAAATATGGCTTTTGTATTGAAACGGACAAACGCCAAAGCGAAGCTGTAGATATTTAATTGAATTGAATTAACTATGACGACTTTTTAGTGGGAGCTTGACGTGTTTAAGACTAAAAAAAAAATAATTGTAGGTACATAACTTATAATAGCAATAGTTATTAATACAATAATAACGCTTAGACATTATCACACTTAAATTAATCCGAGCCTGTATCTACTACACCTAGGCATCAGACAACCGAAGATATAATGTATTGTTTATAATTATATGTATACTTTTTTGAAATACATACAAATACATTATTTTTCTTAATATATAGTACTTACAATTTACTGAAATATAGTACGATACTATACAACGTGTTAATGAATTAACTGAAAACTAGAAAGTAGTTTGCTCAGAATCAAATAGTGAATCGATCGCACTATGTTTTAATATAGGTTATATTTTTTAATTTTTACTAACCCATGTCTAAATTATTTAAGTATAACACAATATTTGGCGCGTACGCCGCCCGCAGCAAAAAAATTCGAACCGGTAGGCGCGGGCGTAGCGCTTGGAATTTCGTAGATAGGTCACCTCCAAACTAATGTTGAATAACTTTTAAAGTATAAATTTTTTCGACATAAAATATATTTTAATCATATTAGTGTTTATTTTTTTAAATGGGGTGTATCAGGTTTTCAGTTAATTCATTAACACGTTGTATAATATAGTACGGGTGGCAACCCTACTCAGTAGGTTCCCAGGTCAAGCTTCTAGATTAATCGGTACCTATATACCTAGCTTCTTATGTAATTACTAGAGTCAATCTCGGTAGAACATATTTATTGTTACAAAGCGATTCTAATATCACCATCCATGATCTATCTACGAGTAGGTGTCACAAAATCAAATTATAACTAAAACAACATTGCTATTATGAAATGAATTGGGTACCTACTGACGTAACAAAATCAAAGCGTTCATGTCTGCTTGAATACCTCAGTTCCCAGCGTACAAAGCGCCCTCAGCGTCCATTAAATATTAATCGATGAATTAACTCCATGTCTTCGCCCGCCGACTCCAATTAAGCGAACAAAGTAACAAGGTAAATAACACGGTAGGTAGGTAGGTACGTCACGAATTAATTTTGTAGTCGAACGCTCCGCAATCCGAAACGTAGTTTGTTCAAAGGTCCCCCTGTCTGTCGGTCTATTGTCCTTATTGTTGATACAAGTGAATAGTTGAACATCTATTGAGAGATCCTTAAAAATATTTCAAATTGTTTATTCAGATATTTATCTATTTTAAATTTATGTATAAAATAATACAGTTTTGAGTTTCTAGATACCACTTAAACGCCAATATAGTGATTTCCAATATATTATAGGTACAACGTGTTAATGAATTGACTAAAAACCTGATACACCTCATTTAAAAAAAAATCAACAATAATATAATTAAAATGTAAATTATGTTGAAAGAATTAGTGGTCTAAAAGTTATTCAACATTAGTTTGGAGGTGACCTACCTACCTACGAAATTTCAAGCGCTACGCCCGCGCCTCAGTGTCAATGACTGATTCGATTTTTTTGCTACGCGCGGCGCGGCGTACTCACCAAATATTGTATTATAAATAATTTAGACATGGGCTAGTAACAATGAAAAAAATATAACCTATATTAAAACATGGTGCGATCGATTCGGAAGTCAATTTTGAACAAACTACTTTCTAGTTTTCAGTCAATTCATTAACACATTTTATAGGACTGAACTATTCTCTACGCGGTAAAATTTTCCTATTGAAATTCACTAATCACTATGAACGCATTTTAGAGCCCGTCTTTATTAACACTATTGAGAATTTGGCTATGGCAATGCCTGTCATTTCCATAGTAAAATTCTCAATAGTGCATTAAAGACGAGCTCTAAAATGCTTCCATAATAGGTAAATTTCAATGCGAAAATTTCACCTTGTACCTAACTACGTACAGTTACACTACACCATACAAGCCCACACAATGATGATACGGTTGAAATAGCGTGTAATCTTAGAATACACTAGGTATTACTCAAAAACCTGTGGATTTCTTCAATAAAAGTTAGGTATTTGTAATAATATAGGTACACTATGTAGAGCTTTATCAAGCCTTTTTGGTATCAGCACGCACTACAATACACAGAGTTTATGGAATGGCATTTAGGATATTCTAATACCTAATATTATTAAGCAGGAATTTCATACGAGGCGAATAAATTCAAAAAAAAAATCAAAATTAAAAATATCTTTATTACTTATGATTGGTATAATCACATAAAATCGTCAGCAAGCAGTTCTTAAAATTAAATTGAAATTACCATCAGTTCGGAACGCGCGCTCTACTGAGAAGAATTGACAAGAAACTCAGAAGAACTCTCAAGAACAAACTCGATTTGCAAAAAAGAAAAGTAAGTATCTATTAGAAACAGTTTTCGTAACTGAAGAAACCAACCCAAAGAAAACGATTACAGTAAATAATACGGCCTCGTTACAATAGTCCGAAACGGGGTCCCAACTGGTATACACATGTTGTAAAGATTAAATAGTATTTCAATGCACAAAGCGTATAGTGGATCTCAAAGGAACACTTGCCATAAGGAACGGTTGCGAGCCGATCCTCTTTGGGGTGACTATAAATGCGTGTTTGTTTGGGATGCCTACTCAGAATAATATTGCAGCTAAAATTGTACAATCGACTTTAAATTATTTATCGTTATTTACCAACATTGTATATGTCAACTCTGTAAGAAAACCTATTTAACAGTGTTATTATAATACGTTTATATTGTATACATTAAAACTTTACCACTAAAATACGTATACATTTTCCCAATACAGAATTAATGAATCAAAATGATTTTCTACCGATCAGGAATCGGTCATGTACCTAGGTACATAATATCTACCTTCTAGAAACGTGGGATTGCATATCGTATACAGAATAGCGAGTCAAGCTTTCTGTGTTGTTTGCTAGTTGATGTGGGAATGTCAATCAAGCAGATAATATTTTATATATTCAAACCAATTTCATATGTAGAAACTGTTTTGTCTAAGACATTTTTATATGTTATTTTTAGTGTAACCTTTTTGTGTACCGTTTGTTTCCCGAATAAATAAATGATAGAGACGAAATAATAAAGTATGGTTACCAATTTAAGCCCAAATGAACGTGGCACTGCGAATCGTTTGACTTTAACCTGCATATCATTCCGCAATGAGTAGATTCACTTCGTCTCGCTTCAATAAAAAGCAATAAAAATTCTAGCGACATTTTAGTTCCGTACATTAACAAAAATCACGGTCACCCTCGCTTTATCCCTTGCGACTCGACGAACGAACACAGACGGACTGATCCAAGTGTCCCCTTTAGTTACGGATTAAGCGGAGAAAAGCACAACATGTCGATGTGGCGAACGCTTGTGGTGAGATGTTGTTGTCCGCGATTTGTTCGGGATAAAACGACGTTGTGTTATATAATAGGGATGTTGACAACATTTGAAAATCAAAATTCTAATTGGTCCGTAATTAAGAAAATTAAAAATCATTAGACACGTATTTTTTTATTTTTCAAATAAATGAAAATACACAGAGATAAAGCGCATTATAGTTTAGGTTCCGCTCGTGACGTCACTTACCGCTACAAGCCGCCATACAAACTGCACTAGTTAGTGACGTCACGCGAAATTTAAACTCAACGTATCGCTGTTATTTTTTGATTACGGAAAAAAAGAAAAAATACGGGTCCAATATTTTTTATTAATCTACAAGACGGACTAAGAAAAAAAATAGTCAAATAGCCTATTTACCTTTATATTTTAGGGGACACGCAACTGTTTATAAGCATTTTATTTAATAAGTATAGATATTTTAAGCCTCATTATGAGTATAACGCCTTGAAAAGACAGTAATATTCTGTGAAAACCTCATGAAAATCTGTTCAGCAGTTTTGGAAATTTGCGTGAACAGACAAACGAGCACACAATTATTTTTTCAGTGTTTCTTTCACCGACTTCAAGCGATTCACTTTTACTGTTTAAAATTGTTATTACCTATTAGTTCTTTTTTCATAATTAGGATTAATATTTCAAAATACAGTAAAACAATGCGATGGTACTAAAAAACAATGGTGCAAATTGTACAAAAAAAAAATAACGATTAATTCCTACAAGTGGCGCACATGCTCACAACTATCTTGAACCGGGCCAATTCCCTAATGGGAACGCATCCCCATATATTTCGGATATCAACACCATATGGCCCTCATAAGGGATTCATAATTACAAGTGAATTTTATCGAAACTATTGTCAGCGCATCATCAAAAAATGCTAACAGTTGAACCGTGAAATTTGAAATGGGATTTGCTTCGATTAATCTCTGTATCATCCCCATTTTATAAGAAATTAGAACTTTTAGATGCGCAAAAGCACCTAAAAATTAAAATAGATTTTTTTATTACTTACCGCCGCACTCAGAGTCGACTTTAATGATTACTTAGTTAAGTATAGATTTTTAAAACAAAACTGCCGCAATCAGAGACGTTCAGTAAATTAATGTTAATTGGCATTTAATGAGATGTAACTTAATTAGTTAAATGCCAATTAACATTAATTTATTAAACTTTTCTGATTGCGGCAGTTTTGTTTTAAAAATCTATACTTAACTAAGTAATCATTAAAGTTGACTCTGAGTGCGGCGGCAAGTGGTCCAATAAATCTTGTCTAACTTAAATACGTACCTACCTACCTATACTTTTGAATAGAACCTATAAATAAGTCGCTAAAATGTTTTGTAATTAATGTAGTTAATTTAATCATCTTTAAAAATAAAAATGTATGTTTGTATGTCTGTCCTCTATGCGTTTCGAAACCATTGGTCCTATTGTGATGAAACTTTGGCGGGTTGTTCTGCCTGCGTCTGCGAAGGTCCCAAAACTCACGCAGGTGAAACCACGGGACACAGCTAGTACATTTATAAATATACTAGCTGTTCCCCGCGGTTTCACTTGCGGTTATTTCGGAGTTCCCACGGGAACTCCGCGATAAAAGTACCCTATGTCCTTCTCTGTACCCCTGACAAGGTGTATGCAAAATTTAATGACGATCGATTGAGCCGTTGATGCGTGAAAGCGTAACAAACAAACAAACTTTCGCATTTATCTTACAAATTTCCAATAACTTTGTTCCTCTTCATGCGGCAATAAAAATGGTGTGATAACTTGTGACTACCAAATGTAGTATGCATGTCATATATGGTATAATTACCCCAATCGTGAAAAAAAGATTTTATCCCCTAAACAGAACGTAACATATGCAATCATTGCCAAAATGTAACGTCGTTTAACTTAATCAATTATTTTGCTGAACACCGACGCGCTCTCGCCCACTGTGCAGGGGTGATACAAATTGACTAATCACACCCCATAATGATCCGTTCGGTATGTCACCGCGAAGCGTTGGCGGCAACCCTATGTTGATTTTTGACATTAGGGTTGGTTGCTTTTTTTATTTGAAAGAGTGATTTATTGCCTTCGACTGTCAACATGTTTTGTTAAATTTAAAAAATATTTTGAGTCTGCAATGAGGGCTCGCGTTTGCTCCTACAGCCAGTTACCACTTTGTGAACAAGCGAATCGCGGGAGCATCACAGAGAGAGTTTTAGGTTCGGGAGCTAACTTTAGCTTATGTTACCTTTAATCACTAGTAAAACTATTTGAACTCGATATTGGCTAGAAACGCTATCAACTGATTAAAAATATTTAGCGCTTATTTCCTTTTAATAATTTAAAAAATAGATTAAAAATATCTACTATAATTGACTGATTTTACTCTCAGAAATGATAATTTAACTATACAATGAGAAAGTTAAAACCAAAAATTCAGGAATCTAGAGTACAAGTTTTGTAAATAATTTTTTTCTATTGCTTAGGAAATAAATTTTAAATAAAAACTTACCTAGGTATAGAGTACCTACTTAGCTTGTTGACTTGACGTTTCGATAACCTAGTTATAACTTTTTCTGTACCTACTATTTTACAAATATTGCTGCTTGGGTGCACTAAGTCACTATCAATGATAAATATCTTATTAATTAAATTTACTGAAAGGAAAAAAAAAAGATTTTTTTTTTATATTTTCCTTTAACATGAATAAAACAAGAATAGTTGAAATGTGAGTATTATTATTGTACATCACCGGGACTCACCCCTAACTCCTCACTATACATTACGGTGCCCACACCCTCGACACAACCAATTGATATTCGATACACTATGTTCACACGCAAAATGCCTATTTGTGTACGAAATGATCGCATTTTTGTTGCCAATCGCCAATTTATTCGGCAATTCACCCAGTGTGCACGCACTGTGCAGTTTTATTGCGAGCCAAAGGTAAATGAAGTTGCTGGCCGTTATTGTGATGCACGTACTTTATTTGCTCGCAATAATGGGGTCACGTGACGTCATTATTAAATTATACCGGGTCATTAATGCGGAACCTATTATATGTATTATTTTAATATAAGTATCATTATTATAGGATTTTTCGATGTAACTGGATAAAACGTATCTATATTCTCTACTTCGACCAGACACAATTCAAATGTCGTGTTTCATACAAATCCACAAGTAATTTGTGCGTAACTGACAAACAAAAATTCTAAAATCGATCATAATCCAACTTGCATTCCAATTCGGGCACGTTAAAAGTCTTATCTTTACACTTTAGCTGACTGTTAATCTGTTTATCATCATTAAATATAATGTCCAAGTTAGAAATAAATATGTGATTTATAGCTAGGGTTGCCACCCGTACTATATTATAGAAAAATAATACGAAAAATACTATATTTTTATATCTAATTCAACTGTGACTGGTCTGGAACGCACCCGCAGCGCAGCACGGGGAATTCCAGAACGAAACGCATACCTACGCGAAAGCAAAACGTCAATTGTCAAACTAGTGACAATTTGTAGATGAATGCTGACCGATACATACCTATCTAATGATTAAAAATAAATGTGTACTACTATATTTTTGCATTTTTTCCGGAAAAATACTAGATTTTTCCCAAAAAAAGGTGGCAACCCTACTTATAGTACCTAACATGTCTTCTGACAGGATGGAGGCAACAAATCTAGCTATGTCCCCGCGGGAAACGCTCAAATCGCGCGGGGAACACAAGGCGTTGCAGTTAAACAGTAAACCGAACCAGGTTTGTTATAATAATTGTATAATTATACAATAAAAGAATACCTATAGTGCTTGGATATACCTACACCTTTTCTGTGGAAAAAAAAATTAAAAAAATGTAATACCTCATTGTGACGATCAAGGTATTGTGTAAGCTATACGTGGCTATAGCTGAAATCAGTCGCCGTCTACCTATATCCCTCACAAACTCGCAACTTGTATATTTTAAAATTATACAAGAAAGCCTATAAACAAAAAAACTGAAAACAGGTTTTCATAATCGATAATAATAGGTATGCCTATAGGTATACCTAATTGAAAAATATAAAAAAAGAAGGAATTACCAGCGGGGTTAGCCAAGTTGACATTCTACAATGGTTGAAGCATAAAAAACATAAGTAACGAATCGTCATGCCACTTGGTCAGCCAATCAAAATTCTAGTTTTCAAGTGGTCACGTGAAACTAGAGTTATGATTGGCTGACCAAAGCTTTCTATTCTAGTTTTCTATGCGTTAACGATTGTAGAACATGAACTTGGCTAACCCCGTTGGTTAGATTTTTATTACTGAGAAACATTGTCATCGACAGATTTAGTCGTTCCTACCTATATAATTAATAGATGCCATAATTAAAAAAAAAGTAGAATATATACGAACTGGGTTATTACACAGTGAATGATATTTTTTTCACATCTGTATATATACTATATATATACTATAATATTTCAAGGTGGGCACAGTTCTCCTGTACGGAGTGCCCATAGTGTCACTAGTCATCGAAGGAGTCGAGAGACTCTGCCTCGCCCAGATATCGAACACGCTACTGAAGCAGTTCTCGTACAACGAGATCCACAATCGGCGGGTCGCACTCGGCATCACCTGTGTTCAGTGCACGCCCGTGCAGCTAGAGATTCTGAGGAGGGCCGGAGCTATGCCGGTCTCTTCGAGGAGATGCGGTGAGGAGTTTTATGATTTCATTCTTACAATAATCATGATCCTATATTTGTATAATATTCATAATCGCTCGAAGAACTGATGAGCGATGGAGCAAGAAAGGAGTGGTGACCACGAACCGGACCACGCGGCGTGGTAAGCCCGCTACGAGGTGGACCGTGACTTGGTGAAGATCGCGGGACGCCATCGGGGAGGCCTACGTCCAGCAGTGGACGCCTTATGGAGGCATGAAATTGGTAGGAGGTGGAGTGTCGCTTCTTTATACAATTCTGTATTTTTTGGTTCAGGTATGATAACCCGTCGTGAGGCAGAGCGCTTGTGCAAGTCGTTCTTGGGCGACAACGCGCCGCCGAGACTCCCGGATGACTTCGCGTTTGCCGTCCACCACGAGTGCGCTTGGGGCTGCCGGGGAGCTTTCTTGCCGGCCAGGTTTGTCACCAATATCATATAATATACTATAGAATATAATATACATATAATATGCTATAGAAAAGTGAAACTTTGGTTGGCAACATTTGGGACAAATATCTACAAAAAAAGGACGTGACGTGAACAAAGCCAATAATCAAAGGGATATGGATCACTCTCAGAAGAATAACTATCACTGATGCGTTTTATGAAATGACTTTGACACTTTCCAAAGATAAAAAAAATACACACTTTTATTCGATTACTGGTACTGGCAAGTGATTACCTTCTCTCTGGGTACTGGTATCTACATTCGTAGTAACTTTTTTTATAAATCAAGAAAAAGGAGATGGTAGGCCTTAGTGAACAATCTAACATGGCGTCTTGCCAGTAGTTAACATAATATGTAAGTAAAATATTTTTTTTATTGAGTACTAAAATATTGTCATAGACCAAATTAAACGGTATAAATCGCGATAGACGCCATAAAGAAGAATGACATTAAACATTGTGGAAAAAGTATAATGTAGGTATTTTATTTTAGTTTTTTTTACACTTATAAAGCTCTTTCGTTCCAGATACAACTCGTCGCGAGCTAAGTGCATTAAATGCGCGTATTGCGGTTTATTTTTCTCACCGAATAAATTCATATTCCACTCGCACCGAGTGGGCCCCGGCGACAAATACATACAACCCGACGCAGCCAACTTCAACTCTTGGCGGCGACACATGAAACTAAGCGGGACTCCGCCCGAGGAAGTGGTGCATGCTTGGGAGGACGTGAAAGCTATGTTCAATGGGGGAACGAGAAAGAGAATGCTGTCCGCTGCTAGGTAAGTACGAGATGGTGGGATTTCTTTCAGTTGCAATACGCATGTTGCAGGGGTATGAAAATTAAAATTATATTTAGTCCGTCAGCTACATAGTAAAAAATATAATACCTAGACATGTAGAGGCTCGTGACGTTATGACACGTATAAAATTTACCAAGACATGACGTCATGCGACATTTCGACTCAATTTATCACCGTTATTTTTTGATTACCTACTTAAAAAAAGGAAAAATATCTACGTGACCAATTTTTTTTATTAATGTATGTACATACATGATGGGCTTAAAACTAAAATTTTATTCGTTCCTGCGTATAACCAGCAACAGAAGTACCCATTTTCACAAAGGAAAATTCTTCATCAAAGATAAATCTTATGTACGAAGCTGCGTTGGAATTTAGTGATACGTAAAACCGCAATCATTAGAACGAGTTCAGCTTAAAATTGTGCTTTAGGAGAATGAGTATTCGCAGGCCTGAGCCCGAAGCGAGGAGTGAAGCTAAGAGGGTCACCGTGAGCCCTCCCAGTGCGCACGCGCCGGTTCCCAGACTAGCCGACTACGTGTGGGGGGCGAGGCTGCCGCTGCCTTACGCTATACCATGGCTGAAGCCCACTTTATGGACTCCTGGTAAAAAATTAAGTAATGTTAAGTACCTACTTAACAGTGTGCACATCATAATTGTGCGCTGTTTGAAATTAAGAAAAAATTCAAATAGGTAATTTACTGAAGAAATTTTCGTCTGGTTCTCTGTTTCACATTTAGGATACATTTATACTACAAGAGGTTCCCGAGAAAATCCCGATATACACGAGTGAAACGCAACGTCGGTGCTGCGAACCTGACTGCTAAGCCAAGTGTCCCGGGTTCGATTCCCACCTCGGGGTAAACTCTTGTTATAACGTGATGAAATTTGTGTTAACTTTGGTAAACCATACTCTAAATATGTGTTTAACAAAGCTCATTAGTATTGCATCAGTACAAGTTTGGCACCAGGGCCCTTATTAACTATGACCAACAACATTCCTTGACCATAACGTGCGTCCCAAAAACGCATTTCCAAACGTTCTAGATGGCAAGATATTAGAAATTATTATTCTTTATGTCATTTATGAAGCGTTGTATATCTATGTATTTTTTTGCAATAAAACTTCTTTGATTACGAGGGAAAGACAGTTTTTGCAGAGTCCTATCTTAGCGCGGCGTGTTATGGTCATTGTGAATTATGGTGATAAGGGTAAATAAAGGTGATGCTGCGTGATAATGTCCAAGCATTATTAATATTAAATTTCGCGTATCAGCTATAGTTAATAAATAATAACCATATTTTAAACAGGAGCATTAACAGCTTTGAACGGAGTGAGTTCGATGGAGGAGCCGCGCTCGTTCCGTCCGGTCCGCGCCCACAGGCTCGACTCCCCGGAGCTGTCCCCGGTCATGTCTTCGCCGAGGTCGCCGGACAGGTGCGCATTATAATAATAATAATAATTCACTTCACACCAGATCTACTTGATCCCACACTAAGCTTTGAGCTTGTGTCGTGGAAACCAAGCAAACGTAGTATATACTACATATATATACATACATATATATAATAATTCTGTTATATGTCATTCTGTTATATATATATATATATATATATATAACAGAATGGAAAATGGAACCCTGTGTTCATCACACAAAGTTAACCCCCACCGGGAATCGAACCCGGAACCTCTCGATTAGCGGGTAGGCATGGTGACCTGCTGCGCCAATCGGGTCCTCATTCAATCCTAACAGCATACCCCTTGAGTATACACCCGTACCACCCGTTTCCTTATGACTGAGGGTAGTGATTATTCTGGACGACACGTTTCACCAGGGTTTTTCAGGCAGGGCGCTCCCCCTGGCGCATGGGTGCTTGGATGGTGCACTTCGTGGCCTCTTTTACCATGTCAGTCTATCAGGATGGTGATTTTTCTCCTCCTCCTCCTCCATATATGCGACCGATTTAAAACCTCACCTACGACTTCAAGCACTCGGCTTGTGTGCACACGTGCAGGGTGTGTGCGTGTGGCGTAGGGCTCCGCCGGGGCGCGGTGAACGACGAAAAGCTACGAATTCAAGTTGATTTTTTTTCTACCGACACAGCAATATTTGCCTATAAGTACCTAAGTAGTACTCAACTTTTTAATTTTTTTAGTTACCAATATGTTAGTAGGTACACTATAGGTACAGGCCTAGAAAAAAATGCTTTTACGCAATAAGGCCGCCTTTTGTTGCCTGTATTCCCTACCATGTATTTTATATTTTCGTTTCTAGTGACAATAAAGCACATTTGTTTGATTGAATGGTTGAGCATTAAACACACATCATCTTAATAAAACAATGATTATGACAAAAATAGAACGATGAGTTTCCATGAGAGTCATAGAGTGGGATTATAAAGAAATAAGCTATTAAAAAGTAAAGGTTGGGTTTACATAAAGTTTGTTTAAAATAGGTCATCAGTAGCCACATCATCGCCAAGGCAGAAGCGTTCGCCGCTTCGGTCTCCCCACTCGCCACTTCGTTCTCCCCGGTCTCCCCGTTCGCCGCTTCGCTCTCCCCGTTCGCCGCTTCACTCTCCCCGTTCGCCTCGCCGCTCGTCCTCCGTTCGCTCCGACCGAAGCGATCGGGACAGCGATGAGAGTGTCGACGTGGAGACTACAGAAGAAGGACCTAGAGACGTGGTGAGTTTTCGATAGATAACTGAATTCTGCTTAAAGTGAATTAGCATATTATTAATTGGTTTGTGCATGAACTGTCATGTTATGAATATGTTGAATAATAATAATAATAAACTCACTTCTTAGAGAAATGAAGCTAATTCCAAATACTTTGAGTCGCACTATATTATTTTATTTATATTAACCAAATTAAAATGTACAATTAATGAACAAAAGGACCAACATTCGATGAGGTTTACGGGGAAGATGCTACAATAAGTACAATAAAAAGGTACCTAGGTAGAATGGGCGTGTTAACTAAACTTTAAGTTTTAGTCCGTCTTGTAGATTAATAAAAAATATCGGACACGTATTTTTTTTACGTACTTAATGAAAAAATTACGGAGATACATTAAGTCGAAATGTCGCGTGAGATCACGCCGTGCTACGTTTATAGCACGTTGTGACGTCACTCCTAAACTTTAATGGGTTTTATCTTAGTATTTTTCCAATAATTTGAAAAAGCAAAAAATACGAGTCTATTATTTTTTTATTAGGTATCTAACTGACGGACTAAATAGAATTTTGATTTTCATACCCCGCAAACTACCCTATTATAGTTTTATAAATAATTCTGAGAAAATTTTACATAGTATCAGTTGAAAACAGCATTTATTTTAAGAACAAATTTTCTAATTTGAACCGAATGTTTTATGACAGAGTTTTCTTTGAACAGATTTAAATTCTAATAGCATCTCTGTTCTTTATCTAAGTGTTCATCGTAAATGCACTGTTTTTATACAAATATAAAAAAAAAAAACGAAAGAAATAGAAAGTAAATTACTTTATCCACTCCAGTCCGTATTACTCGTACTAAGCATTCATCGCAAACGGAGCTCGAGTTAGATCCAATTTAAAAAGTTAGTAAGAGGAAAAATTTTTCCAATCACCTCCTCGCCATAGTAATCGGGGCGATTAAGTTTTTCCTTACTTTATTTTTCGTTCCACTGAAACCGAGTGATTTATTTATTTACATAAACATCACTATGTTTTGCGCGGCTGGAGATTTGGTTACTAAAAAGATTTACAAGCTTTAATACCGTCTTAATTTAATTTGTTACTAATTTATAGGTTCTATGTTCCTAAAAGTTGTCAATCAAAAATTAATTATATTAAGATGAGTAGGTAAAGACTAGAGCATTTGCTTGTAACAAAACATCGAGTCACTCTACATGTATGTATGTAAATATATGACGATATTTTATTTTGTAACGACTTGGTTTGTAGACATGCTACGCATGCTACGCATATCTGCTACAGTAGCTCGGTCGTAGCACGCGTAGCATCCGTTACAAAAAGACCTGTGAATGTAGCCTTGGGTTTCTCGCTTTCGAATCCTATTCTATTCTAGTGATACGTTTGACCACAATATTCTTGTATCGCATGTATAGATAGGTAATACAACTTAAATGATAGGTACCTATGAGACTATTTAGAATCTAAATCAAAAAGAATTGGATCTCTCGTGCACACAAAATATCAAGCAGATGATATGGTAATTAAAATTCAAAGCTCAAAAAAAAACCAGATAAACTTATGTAATTAATGAATTGATTAATTCAAACACGGTTCAAACAGTCGCAGTTTAACTTCAAATGGTGTCTGTTTTAACCTCTAGAGAGTTCTAGAGTTCCGTTATTTGCCAAGATGGCGGTCAAACGGCTTGTCACGTCGTAAACCGTGTAATTAATGTCGGAACGAACGTCGAACACCTAACGGACGCCATTTCGGTTTTAAATAAGAGAGAATGTTTAATTTACTACCTATTGGAGTGCTGTGCGCCAATTAATTGAGGATTACAGTCGCGTAGTGGCCGGGAACGTGGAGTTTGTGATTGCAGGGTAAAAACTTTTTGTCTAGTCCTTCGGGCTTATACATCCCCACATTTAAAAAAGATCACTGGTAAAAGCGATATCGTGTAGAATAGTGTTAATCGTACAATTTTTTCACTTTGCATAATATTGTATTATTTTAGAGTGGCTCGATGTTCCATGTACAAGCTTATAAAAGCACCATTTCTTTGCAGTAAAAAACTTTTAATATCGGAAGTAAATTGGTGAATGGGCATGTTGACTAATTTTTATTTTTTAGTCCGTCTTGTAGATTATTAAAAAACATTGGACACGTATTTTTTCTTTTTTTACGTAATCAAAAAATAACGGCGATATATTGAGTTGAAATTTCGCGTGACGTCACTATTCTGACAGTTTGTATGGCGGTTTTGCGGTTAGTGACGTCACGACCTCCTCATCCTAAACTTTAATGCGCTTTATCTCTGTATATTTTAATTTATTTAAAAAAGTAAAAAATACGTGTCGATTGTTTTTTAATTTTCTAACTGACGGACTAATTAGAATTTTGATTTTCAATAGTAGTCAACATCCCTATTATCGTACTGGTAATTTTTATTAAAGTACCTATTTATGGTAAAATAATGTTAATGTAAGTGTTTACACATCCAACAGAGTAAGTAGGTAGGTAAGTTAAATTTTCCCAAATCTCATCGTCTGTACCGATCTTTGTGCTACAACAACAAACGGTCAAAGCCATCGTAAGAAGTTATTTACCACTATTGAAAAGGCATTACGTTGTAAATAAAGAGGCGACGGTGCCTCTAATGATTGACGTGAACGGAAGTAATTAACGCGCCTCGACAGCCCTACATTTAATCCCTTCAAAGCGAACGCTAGGGTTGGCGCGATATAATTAAACGACCGATATAATTAATTAATTACAAGGATGTACTCGTATTAATCAATGTATAATAGAAAAAACTTCTTCTAAGAGCAACCTTGGACAACATTCGCCTCTTAATTGTTTCCAAACCCAATACAATTCTTTTTCAAAAAAATGTGATCTCGACTTATTTGGACTTACTTTACAAAAATTCAAAATTACCGTGCTTAACACTATTAGATGGTTATGTTCTTCTTACTTAACTGTTTCTTCTGAAAATTTAAATAATTTACTAATAAAAAAGTGCAATGATGCGTTAAAATAGTTCCTTTACATTTGAGTTTGGAAAGATTAAATTTGCATTTTTATTTTGTCTACATTTATTGCTTCTTTCTCTCGTGCATGCTGTGGCGACCTATAATTGAGGCAGCGCCATAATTTTTTCATTATAATATCCTGTATTGTATCACTACCAATGTTACGGTGTATGCTTTGTTGGTCGTTCTTTTTAATAAATAATTAAATAAATAAATAAAAACTAATTTAATATAATAAGGTGTATTATTAATGGACATTAATAATAAAATAAATGATCAAATGACAGTAAGTATATGCTTTCAATATTACAAATAACTATCTGAGGTTTTCTCTTCTTAAATTCTATTCTGCAGTTGAGCATCTATTCTTATATTCTTAGATGCAAACCTAGTTAGATATTAAAAAATGTCTTTGTAAAATATATCAAATAACGTCAAAACTTTTCTGCAAAAATTACATAAATATTAAAAATAAATAAAAAAAAAGCGAATAAAAACTGAAATTTTAAATATGGTAGCAACATGTGCTCTTAAAATATGTTCAATCACTTTAATTGTAAACAAAAAGTTTAAACCTTTGAACGATTAAGTATTATTAATTAAAAATATCTAGATTAAAATGTAATCGCTCAATCAGTTTAGAGCATTCCAGACAGTCAGGTCTAGTCTAGGATCCGCTTATAGTCGACGCCGCGGGGCGTCCACTTAATGAATTGATGGAATGATCTACATTGTGCCAATACACAACAGATTGTTTCGTTAGGTTAGATTAACATCTAACCAGGGTAAGTACTTACGTAAACTGAAACGGAATTAAGTCTGCGATATTAAGCTTGCTTTTAAACATTCTAAGAGCTAAGTATTATGGTAAGCAGGTACATATTTATTTTGGTATTTAACCCTTGATATGTCCATTTGTTTTTTTTCCTATTTTAAAATCCTTCATAAATCATAAATACTGGATACGTCTTGGGAGCCAAAACCGTTATATAACACATACGTGATACATTTTCAGTTAACATAAGCAGATACTAACATGATTTTATCATCAAGATTACTTGAGTTTAACATTATTTTAATGTTAGGTAATAAGAACATGCATCATACGAAAATAAAATACGGGAGAAAAATAATTAAATTATTGTAATTCGCGATGGTTTCCATTCTTTAGTTGATTTTTTTTTATTTATTTAATATTTATCAATTTAAATCAAAACATTAATTTGAAGATTCTAATAGTCCAATCTTTTATAGGACTTGCCATATGGGTTAACTATGAGTTATGATGGTCCGTAGTTTAGACACACTCATCGTATGTTATCTATTTATTCGTTTCATTTCACTTGTAAATACAACATATAAACAAAAAAGAAAAATATAATTGAATAAAAAAACATACTCAAACGAGTTGACTCTTAAAAAAATGTAAATTTAAATAAGTCGGATATTAACAACAACAACAAACTATGGGTATTTTTTTCCAAAATAAAGATTATTATTATTAAGGTACAAAAAAAAACAGTGCTAATACGGGTCATGTGATCGGCCGTCTACGTCAACAGTCAATCAAATAGAAACATTGGATTAAATTGCGCAAGTGTTTTGACAACCCTGCGGGGCACGTGCGCTGTTCAAATTAGGGCGCGCTTCGTTTCATACACAGATACAGAATAATAGACACCGCGAGTTCTACATATTCATTTTAATACAGCATTCGTGTAAGATCACATTTTAACACGTATGCAGACAAATAGTTATCCATTAATTATAAATAGAGCATTTTAGGTATTCCATTAAAATAGGTATCGGTACTTGCTCCATATCCAAACTTACCCCAACTTACCTTATTTTATTATGCCCAATTTGAATAAATAATAAAATACACAAAGCAAAGTTCGTGTTCTTATGCTAATTTGCTTTCAATATGAAAAAGTAGGGGCATTTCCATATGCACCTGTGGGCCGTGAATCGCCGTAGATATGATTAACTTGCGCTGTCTAGTCTCTCTGAGTCTGTAGACTTAAACACATAAACGTTCCGTTATACGCTCTCGACACGGTAAGCCTATGACAATCTATTAAATTAATGTATTGTATTGCGTTACGTTGGTATAGTTTGGGGTTGATCGATGTTTGCATATTATTTTACTTTTGTTTCATTCAGGATAAAAATTAATCAATACAGAGTTATATTTAGAATGACTATGTTATAATATTTTTTTCAATTCAATACACGCACACGCACACGTGTATAAGACTGACTTGATTCCAATAATATAACGCAAGATTAGCAATTTGTTGAGTATTTTGAAAGATCAGAGAAGACAGAAACATACCCTGTACCTTTTATTCCAAGTGAAAAATATCCTGTCACACTCAGAGATAATATAGAAAGAAAGAAAGAAAGAAAATAAATTTATTTGTCAACCAACACATAATATACAACTGCGACAATACAAAAATGTTGACAAAATGGTCCTACATCACTTCCTATACCACTGAAAACATTTTTATAGTCGGTTCAGTACTCTATGGGAAGAGATAAGATACTTTATAGGAGTGGGAAAAGTGAGAATTCCGGAATAAAAGTACCTGCCATATTTCTCAGGAACACTATTTTGTTTTTATATCATAGGGGGCAAACGGGCAAGTGGTACACCTGATGGTAAGTGATTGGACTCCGCCCATAGACATCTGCAACGCCAGAAGGCATGCAGGTGCGTTGCCGACCTGGAATGGGGACGGGAACTGGCTTTCAAGCGGGGCTGCCGGAACAGACCGTTAGGTGCTTGGCGACAGATTTGCAACTTGAATGTGGTAGCTAGCCAGCCGGGCAGTAGAGAGCGCCCTACCACCATGGTATGGTTTCCTCACGATGTTTTCCTTCACCGACAGCTCAAGCTCATTGTTAAGGTTTGAACTTACATTTTGCGGCGTTTAATCCGAACGCACTAAACACTGAGCTATCATCGCTACACTAGCTAGAATTTTTAGAATCGGTTGAGTAGTTTTTGACTTTATCCATTGCAAACAAACATACACAAAAATAAACATATTTTTTTTCTCTTTATAATAGGTATTAGTAAATATATACTAAGATGTAGAAAACGGAAGCCAACAACAAAACGGACAAACTTTCGCATTATCGCCAGGGGCGGATCCAGGGGGGGGGCACTGGGGGCAATTGCCCCCCCCTGAAGACCTAAATAGGTACCTACTTTAATTAGACCTTAGAAAAATCTTCGCAAGGTTGTGGCTTTTCACCAAAGTTTCATCGTAATTTGAATAGAAATATACGAATGAACCTGAATGAACGAACAAATATTCATTTTTAAAACTCTATAAATTATTAGTTCGTAACGAACCCCTATGGAAGTTTGTATCTATTATTGTAAAACAAACACAAAATCTGTCAATTCTTTCTCGTTAAAACAATTTTTCTGGTTTGAAACTACGTGCCGTATGGTATATTTCTCATTTAAAAGGAGAAGTTTCTGCGTTTGGCTGTATATATGTTTTTACAATTATCCTTATATATGTAGTTTCTCTATCCCTTTTCTTTAACTTCATCCAACATCCTTGAGACTTGGAAGTAAGCTATTGTGATTTCACTTCCCAAAACTAGTTGGTACCTAACTCTTCTACTTTTTTCCACGTTCAAAGCAAATCTATCCATATTATTTATTTATATTATGTTATATGTAACTGACGAACTAAATGGAATTAATAGAATTTCGATTTTTATTCCCCGTCATATTGTACCTCTGTGCTCAAAAAATAGTCGATGACTTTTATCACGTGCGGTGCGCGATGAATTCGGATTTGGAAAAAATTTTGGGAAAATTTCCAAAATTTATCAAATTTTTCTTCTGTTGACTGTAAATTTTAAAATCTTCTACGGTCAAAAACATCTTTTTGTTTCAATAGTACCTATTTTTCCGTATCTCGTCATATGGACGAAAATTATTCACTTCTCTGAGTTTTCTGCGTTATTTCCCAAATTTTCTCCTCATTTTATTCATTTTTTAATCCAAGGAGTAACCTTCTTTTTGTTTACGCCGATGTGTGCTGTATGAATCTGACAGAAGAGTAATTGAAATTGAAAAAACTTTATTTGACACAACACAAAGATTTACAGCATACGTATACAACAAGTAACGCGAACGAACAATAGTAACGCGATAAGTTGGAGCGGCTGCAAAATGTGTGTGGTTTACATATTCGCCAGGCGCACTACACATATTCTTTGTACCATCTTTAAAGTGCTGAGGGATCCCAAATCACCGACTTACTTCAAAGAAAGTTTCAGATTGCTTTATGTCGGTCGTGAAGCTACGTCAGGTAGTTAGGTAGTTCTTTGTTCTTCTGATCACGAAACACGTTTTTATCACATCACATGTGCACCTCTGATGGTATTTTTACTCAGTTTAGTAAAAAAATCGCTATTAACCATAACACTTCCCATTATTTTCCTATCACTTTATAGATACAAACCTACAAAATTTTAATTTAAAGTTGTTAATTCAGGTCAGATTCGCTGGAACGTAAATTTTTCATTTTTTACTTTTATCTGTTGTAGCTTCCATGTAGATTATTTTATGCATGAAAGTACAAGTTGAAAATAATGAAATACTAAAAAAACTTTGATTTTACAGAGAATCGTACTCAAAAACCGCTATACCTACCTAAGCTCTATCGTTTTCGACACCACATTTTTTTTAAATATGAAAAACATAAAACTAAAAAGCTAAAAATAACAAAATACCGACTTAATCCATCAGACAAAAACACATGTAATACTATTGTTGGTTTGTGCTACCACTTTTTGATTTAAATTCGGTGCCAAGCCCGCTTACGTCTACCCACTTGGGTTGTTCAGCTCACAACGAACTCGTGGCGGGACTGGACTTAGCCCATGTACCTACGCCATATTTGGCTTGTCACCGACTTCAAATAATAATAGTAGTCAAGTGGTAGAATAAACCAATAATAACTACTAGTACTGGTATAATAACTACTGGTAATAACTACCAAAAATAAACTTACGTGTATTTTGTCTGTTGGATAAAATCGATATTTTGTTATTTTTAGCTTTTTAGTTTTGTGTTGTTGGAAGTCAGTTTTAATTTTTTTGTTAAAATTTTGTTTATTTCTTGCTTTCAAGTGAGTCCGTTTGTAATTTATCTAAGTTACAATAGCCTAATGTCAATTGCTCATCGCCTTTTACAAAATACTGCTTTTACCGACGGGACGACAGGGACGTTGATTGTTGAGGAGTTCTCCTGGTACGTCATCATCAGTTCCACTTTACCATATACATTGTGACGAGCATAAATTATTTAGGAACCATATTAAAGTTAACGAATCGGAACTCGTGAAATACCTTTTATTGAGTAGTTCCGATGACCATCTGTGGTCTTCATCATCAGTTTCACTTCTTCAAATTTTGCTTTCCAAAAGCAAATAAACGATTTACTATAAAAATACAAAAATCGCTATAGGTGTGTCTGTAATTTTTGAAGAGTTCTCTTGATTTCTCCATGATTCCATCATCAGGTTCTCGATTTGGTGACAATGGGACCAACTTGGGAGTATACCCTTTCAAACAACAAAATCAATTTTCTAAATCGGTCCAATCGAAACCCGTGAAATACGTATTATTGTTGAGTAGTTCCGATGAACACTTGTGGTCTTCATGATCACTCCACTTCTTCAAATTTTGCTTTCCGAAAGCAAATGAACGATTTACTATAAAAAATACCCAAATCGCCTATTATTTTTGAAGAGTTCCCACGATTTTCCCAAGATCTTTTGAGGATAATAAAGATTCTTAAACCATAAGATCCCATCATCAGATCCCACTTGGTGGCAATAGGACCTAATTGGGAGTATACGCTTTCAAACAAAAAATGAATTTTCGAAATCGTTCCAACCCTAGCTTCGAGTAATATAAAAAAAAAACATACAGCCGAATGCGTAACCTCCTCCTTTTTGGAAGTCGGTTAAAAAATCGCGAAACATACACACAGATAATATAATACATACATAAGCTCAATTCAGATGCTCTCAATATGAAGCACTTAAATTTTATTAATGGACTTTTTTGTCTATCCTGTTAATTCAAAAAATTTCATGGTGCAACCAAATTGCCTCCCCCTCAACCAAATCCTGGATCCGCCCCTGATTATCGCACAGCACCTACATTCATAGTACATAACCCACGGGCCACGACGCGCACACAAACCGCGTAAATAAATGCTTTAAATCGTATACCTCTCTGCTTAGCACCCTTAACACGTAGCTAATAGATACTTTAGCTGGATTGCAGTGTACACGTTTCAATTGTAGGACTTGATGTCCTGTATAAATCACTTGCCGTCCTCGCAACAACCACTTAGATTTGGTCACGTGCCACATGAAACTTGAATGACGTGTGTGTTCTTTTAAAAGTTATTTTTACGGTACATAAACTTGCTAACTTATTTTTTTTTATCTCTTTCTTCAGAGTTGTCTCGTAGAAGTTGAGATGTGTAACTGGCAAGGTACATTTCAGTAAAGACGCTCGATGTGTAATAAAAAAAGGAAAAAGCTATAGGCGTGCGTTTTTGTCAACTAAAGTTTGTGAACTTATTATCTCTTTGTAAAACCCGCGTGAGTTACGGTATTCCCGCAGGAACTCCGAACTTCTCACCCTTTACGCCTTCCCTGAACTTCCACAAATCTTTCAAGATCAAAATTAGCCAAATCGGTGCAGCCATCTTCGAGTTTTAGCGAGACAAACGAACAGCAATTCATTTTTATATAGGTACTAGCTATGCCCCGCGGTTTCACCCGCGGTAATTTCCTGTGTCCTTCTCTGTATCCCTGACAACGTGCATGCTAAATTTCATCCAAATCCGTTCAGCCGTTTTTGCGTGATTGAGTAACAAACATCTAAACATCCACAATTTCAGATTTATAATATTAGTAGGATATATGTGAGTTTATTTCTTTGTTTGTTACACTTTCACACATTAACAACTCAAAGATCATCAGGATTTGTATACCTAAATAATAGGATTTTTATCCCGGAATATCAGCGGAACTCCGAAATAAACGCGAATGAAACTGCAGGGAACAGCTAGTCTATTTATAAATTACATATCTACTAAACACAAAAAGAATAGACATTGTCACACACATATGATACGAAGGCGAGAGTCCCGCGGGACCCGTGTCTCCCCGGGGCATCGTACTGTGTTGCAGACTTGCAGTTAATTACACGCTCCACACACATCGCATAGACAACGACAATGCGATGAATTTGATATTCAATCATGTCCGATGACAAAAGAGAATGTAGTCAAACTTCTGTTAAATAGACATTCTGTTTAAATAATTTACAGCTATAATATCATTGGCATACCTACTGACATACCTATTCCCGCGGGAATTCCGGAATAAAAAGTACCCTATGACACTCAGGATCACTGCAGCTTCCTATAAGTGAAAGAATTTTCAAAATCGATTCAGTAGATCCAGAGATTACCCCCTACAATGTCACAAACTCTCAAACTCACAAACCCACAAACTCACAAACTTTTGCTCTTTATAATATTAGTATAAATATATTTTATAAATTATATTTTTATTTTTATAATATTATATAAATTAATTATTGTTTTGTATCTTCTATATCTTTCTGTCTACCCAATGGTTAACTGGTTGAGAATGCCGCAAGGCATTAAGTTCGCCATTTGTACACACTGTGCAATAAAGAATAAATAAATAAATAAATAATAATAAATAAATGATGCTAGTTTAATTACCCCGGTAGCAAATGACTTTCACCTTCAAACTATAATTTTAAATAAGCACAATTACGTTACTTTCATGAAAATAACAAAAAGCTACTAGGTATCTATTTATGTTTCTCTACGCCCACACAAAATAATTTTGACACCGAATGTCGTCGGTGTAAATAAATAATTCAAACAAACACAGATCGTATCGAATAGGTACGTAATAGTAATCAAATTACTGTAAAAGAACATTAGGAGAAAGGGAGATGTTATCGTGGAAAATTAAATGTTTGTTTAGACAATGGTCGGGAGTTGATGACCAAAATTTTATTGTACATTGGCCCATATTATAATGGCGGGCTTTTCAAATGTCAATGTGACATTTAGTTTTTTTATTTACCTCATTTGGATGATGGCATTTGGGGTCCGCCCGTTTTTATTGGAGGCAATGTGTGCGGAACATTAATTTTGCTTCGCCATACGCACCGAGTCGCGAAACTATAAACGCCCTTGTTCTTTTATTTTTTAGGGTATTTGCCTATAATATCACCTTTATATTTAAACTAGCTGTTCCCCGCGGTTTTACCCGCGTTACTTTCGGTGTTCCCGCGGGAATTCCGGGACAAAAACTACCCTATGTCCTTCTCTGTACCCCTGACAATGTGTATACAACATTTCATGATGATCGGTTGAGTCGTTAAGGCGTGAAAGCGTAATTTTAAATTTATAATATTAGTGGGTAATATTATACGTATATATATATATATATATTATTACAGCTGTATATTATATCTACTAACTTGTCCCCGCCGTTTTACCAGCGTTAATTTCGGGATTCCCGCGGGAATTACTCTATACCCAGTAGATAATATACAGTAACAGTAACAAGTGAGTAACGGTAACAGTAGCAACAGTAGATAATAGTAAGTAACAGTATATAAAAAAAGCTGTTATAAAATTGGATGGAATAATTAATTGAAAATTAACAACAAACAAACATGTTGCCCAAGTGCAAGACAAGACGAGACTTAGCCAGTCTTGGTCTTGGTCTTGCGCTAGTACACCTGGTCTTGATCTTGGTCTTGGTATTGCGCTCTTAGTCTTGGTCTTGGTCTTGCAGCAAGAGTCTCGCAAGTCTCGTAATTACCTATTAGCCTATTGCTATTTATTAAACCTTATTTTAGAATTTAGATCTTAAAACAACGTAACAGAGTAGGTATATTTTGAGCTTGAATTAACACAGCCATAGTAAAGACCAACCAAACTAATAAATTTCTAAACATTTAATGAGAAATTCGAATAATCAACTGACACCGGGTGGAGTTTGAACCCACGACCTAAGCGATCCGTGCCGAACCAACTGAGCTATCTACCGTATCCCACGAGAGTCAGTCTGTTTCTTAATAGATGTTTACATTTAATAAGCACATAGTTAAAATATATAAAAAACAAATGAATGACTTTAACTTGACTGTATTTTAAAGAACATTTTAATTTTGAGATGCTGGGTATGAATTTGATATTATTTTAGCCATCCAAGATGGCACTTGCATCGCAAAAGTAAATTATCGATATGGGTATCATTTTTAAGTAATTTTGAGATGTTGAGTATGAATTTAACATTATTTTATCCATCTAAGATGGCGCTTGCATCGCAAAATAAATTATCGATATGGGTATCGTTTTCGAGTAATTTTGTGATGCTTAGTATGAATTAGACATTATTTTAGCTATCCAAGATAGCGTACCTATATGAATCAGAAAAATCATTAATATTAAAATACATTTAGGGTAATACCTATACGTTTGTGTTGAGTTGATAAGATATTTAACAGTTATTTTATAATTTTGCGTGCAAAGCTTCGAAAGTATGTTAATCGAACAGTGAACCGCGACGATTTCCGTTTTATTATTTAATAGAATAACTACAATTACGGAGTCACAATTACGTGACAGACAGACACGCGGTGCGACGTAAATATAAGTACGAACCGTTCCTGAATTTTTTATGAACGCTGCGGAAGGCAGACTGCAGCATTGTTTAGACTGGACGGATTTAATTTTTTTTTATAGGATATATAATAAACAACGAGTTAATGAATTAACTGAAAAACCTCATTTGAAAAAATAAACAATAATATGATTAAAATATATTTTATGTCGAAAAAAATTATACTTTAAAAGTTACTCAACATTAGTTTGGAGGTGACCTATTTATGAAATTCCAAGCGTTACGCCCGCACCTACCGGTTCGAATTTTGTTGCTGCGGGCGGCGTACTCGCCAAATATTGTATTATAAATAATTTAGACATGAGCTAGTAAAAATGAAATAATATAACCTATATTAAAACATAGTGCGATTGATTCGCTAGTTGATTCTGAGCAAACTACTTTCTAGTTTTCAGTTAATTCGTGGCGTGTTTCCAACATATAATAACGTACCTAACCATTTGGATTCATTGATTAAATTCATACAGTACCTATTTAATTTTGAAATTAAAGGAAATAAAATCAAAATTGGTTCTTTTTCACCTAAAACCTAAAGCGTCATTTACACTCGCGTACGAGCAACGAGGCGAACCACGCGGCGAGCCCCGAGCGACTGTTTACATTCGCGCTTCGTCGCTCGCCGCGTGGTTCGCCTCGCCGCTCGTGCCGCTCGCGTCCCCCGGAGCGGCTTTTTTGTCACGAGTCAAAGGGACGAAAAAGGAGCAAGAGGCGCGGGGCGAGGGACGAGGCGCGAGTGTGAACAGGCGCTAGGGGCTCGCCGCGTGGTTCGCCTCGTCACTCGCACCGCTCGCTTCCGGAGCGGTTTTTTGGTCACGAGTCAAAGGACCTCGCGTCAAAGCGAGCGTGGTGTTTACACTCGCGTTCTCGCTTCAGTCGGGTTTCAACTTTGGGCCGCGATGGTTGTGTGCTTTTAAACTGCATAATTGGATTGGTTGTAACTTGCAACAAGAAACGTTTTGGTTTCTAGAATTATTTTAAAAGAAACCGATAATTTGGGATCCCAAACATAGATTCCACAAAAATAACCAAAAAGTAAACGTTATATGGACTAGATTTTATTAAGAAACTAGCTGTGCCCCGCGGTTTCACCCGCGTGAAAAGTTTTTATGTAACAACTTTTTTTTCTTGACATCCGATTTGAATGAAACAAAGCCTATATGTAGATCCAGGCTAAGCTTAATCTACCTGCGAAAACCGCATGACAATCCGTTCAGTAGATTCAGAGATTATCGCGAACTGAGAGACAGACAGACAGAAAAGATTTTTTAAAACCCCTTTTTTTATAGTTGGTTACTCTTCGTTTATCGTCCCTGTCAATTTTTGTTAAAAATATTCAATGTACAGAATCGCGGATTCTACTCTTTTATTATATTAGTACTAGCTGTGCCCCGCGGTTTCACCCGCGCGAAAAGTTTCTATACAACAACTTCTTTTCCCGACATCCGATTTCAATGAAACAAAGCCTATGTAACTCCAGGTTAAGCTTAATCCTAAACCGCATGACAATCCGTTCAGTAGATTCGGAGATTATCGTGAACAGACAGAAAGACAGAAAAGATTTTTAAAAACCCTTTTTTTGTGCTTGGTTACTCTTCCCCCCCCCCCGTCCGTCCGCTCCGTTCCGTCCCCTGTCAGTTTTTGTTAAAAATATTCAATGTACAGAATCGCGGATTCTTTCTATCTTTTATAGATAGATAGATAGATATGTAGACCTCCAACCGCACTAAACAATAAACCTTTCGACAGCATCTCCTGCGCAAAAAACAGTCGGCGCAGAAGAAGATGATATTGACAATTTTATTTATTTTATTTTTTTAAATTATTTATTTAAAGTTTAATTATTTATTTAATTTATTTATTTTACTAGCTATTATATTCTAGCGTTTCCCCGCGGTGTCATCCGCGTTAATTTCAAAGATCCTGCGGGAATTCCGGGATAAAAAGTACCCTATCTGTTATTCTGAATTGCTTCTACTTGAAGCAAGATCAAAATATTAGCCTATACATGCATTTAATTTTCGACGTTTACAAAATAATGGTTAACGACATCTCTTGATTATTTCAGGAATAAATGAAATTTTAACCGTCGAGAACCTGTATCACGCACATACAGGCACAGGACAGTTCAAATTTCAAAAAACTTTTGTTAGCAATACATAGATGGCGCAATATTAATACAATAATTATTAGCCAAGCTAGTATAGTATTATATTATCTGTGTATAGTATTATATTATCTGTGGCCAAGCTTGGTAAAAAATCCTATAGAGCAGATAGCAGACAGTAGATATATAATATGATAATAGGAATCTATAGCTATTATTATTATTTTTTGATATTTTTATAGCTGTTTTATTGTAAAGTTTCAAATATTGTTTCAAATATTGTATAGTTGAAATCCATTCAGTAGTTTTTGCGTGAAAACGTAACAAACATCCATACAATCCATACAAACTTTATAATATAAAGATTTTTAGAATAACAAGTAAGGATTTCATTTATTAAAATTAATCGAGTAGTAGTAAAAGCTCAGTAAGCAAAGTCGTCTTGTTGCCGCTAACACTTCGACATCCTCCCTTGTTGCTAGCTCAAAGACAACTGAACTAGCGATGGGCGATTATTACTAAAATTTATCGAATTAGTCGATTGTTCGGTTTAGTCGATAAAAGTCGATAATAATCTATATTAGTCGATTGTTCAGTATCTACTTCAACTACTAATTCAGTAGTTACTAACTACTAGTTAGTAATTAGTAGTAGTAGTAGCTCACACCAGCACTACAAGAGGGCGTTAGATCTATATTTGATGCTTTGTGATTCTGTGAAATAATTATTTTAAAATTTTAACTAATATTCTAATAAATAAACCAAAAACGTTATCTAATTAAAACTTAAAAGTAGATAGCAATTATTGATGTTAGTCAATAAACTTTTAACTAGGTATCTACTAATTGGCGCGCACTTATACTACTAAATACAAAGTAGAAACTACTAAATACTAATATTTAGTTACAAAAGATGGCACAGTGGCACAATCAACGCAACACCGCCCACACCGCTCCGCAGTTAGTACTTACAACTTAGTAATCACTAGTCAGTACTTCAGTAGTTTGTAGTTCGTCGATTGTTATTACTATACAACTAAATAAGTAGTTCAAAAAATCGACGCAACACGACACGCACGCATCGCAGTTAGTACTTACAAATTAGCAGTCAGTAGTTAGTAGTTCGTCGATTGTTATTCGAATAATAATGGTGGGGAATTACTAAATCGACAATCGAATGCTCAGTAGCTGAATCATCGATTCAGTCGATTGTTTTTTTTTTTCAACAATCGCCCATCGCTAAACTGAACTGAATGCACTGCAGGCCGCAGCTCTTTTGTCTCTTTTCCATCGATCGTGCGATCGCGGTCGCACGCACGAGCGACGGGACGAGGCAGCGTTTACACTCGCACCTCGTACCCCACCACGAAACGAAGCACAAGACGAGGAACGAGGTGCGAGTGTAAACGCCGATAAAACAGCGTTTACACTCGCGCCTCGTACCTGGCCACAAGACGAACCACGAGGCGAGGAACGAGGCGCGAGTGTAAATCCCGTATAACGGTTCCACAATAAGTCAAAGCGCACTATAAGTATCAACATATTATGTCACTTATTGATCTCTATTATCCTGCCTACGCTAAGAAAAATCTAAATTCCTGAACACAAATATCTGAAGGATACTTAATGCGAAAATATTGTCCATTCTAATAGTTTTATAAGCCTATAGCATGTAATACTGAAATGCACAATTTCGTTTGTAAATCACATAATAGGTAATTATTATTAAGCTTTGTCTATGATGACAATAATATCAGTGTGAAATTGGCTAGTGGTGGCATCCAGTGGCTCTCAAAATGTAGTTAGCGATAAATCGATAGATAGGTACTAACTATGTAGAGTACCTATTTACCTAGGAAGGATATAACCCACTTATTCGAAATGTGTTACTAAACATAATTTAGGCTCCTCTTTGACCCCTCACGCCAACTTATACATTTTAAAACTTATTGAAATTGAAAATATAATATACACGTACTAGTGATTGTAGGACTTTAGGCACCTAATTATACAAATAATTACCATTGGGTTCCATAAAGCAAAACAGAGGTAAACCTGACACAATGCTTATTTTAGTTTTATATCTAATTGTTTTTTTGTAAACACTAACTGGATGACACTAAACACCCAGATTGAGGGTTAACACAATTTTTTATCACATAAATGTTATCACATTTGCCCGTACGGGGATCGAAGCCGCTACACCTGAGAGTAAACTCGACTGCTTACGCAAACACAAGCCCGACCATATTCCCGCTTCAATAAAGTTTTTCCCAAATTATTATATCGGCTGACGCGACGGTAGACATAGAGGGGAGACTTATGCAGGCATCTTAATCAAGTAGACAATCTATGTACCTGTAATAACTGTTAACGCATTGAAACTCAAGGAACGAATCGTCATTTATCTCGTGATTATACGCAGAACTGCAGACTTTTGATTGGACAATTTTAAGTGACCACGTTACACGAAAGAAAGAAAGAAAGAAAGAAAAGGTTTTTATTCCTCCCCATTTAAAAGGTACAAAGCAAGAGACAGAAAAAATAATAAAAATAAATAAATAAATAAATAAATAGGTATACACAGTGCCCTTTGGAGGAATAGCACCTGTAGTAGATATAGCTACTGACCATTAAATTATTCACAACGAATTGCTAACAACATTACTTAAAATTTAAATTTACTAATTTTATAATTGAACTATTGTACTACATTTTTCTTTAAATAAATATCTTTATCTGTGTGGGGGGCACACAGCAAGGGGGGCGGGGGGTTTCTCAGCATAAATACTTTATTATATCTGTGGGGCATGTAACATGACGATTCGTTCCTTACTATTGTAGATTGTCAACTTGACTTAGGGGGCATGGGTTCAATTCTAGACCCTTATTCCCTATGACCATAACACGTAGTGTTAAGATAACGTGCTACAAAAATAGTTTTTCCCTCGTGCTCAAATGAAGTTTCACTCAAAAAAATACGCTTAACACGTATCTTATGCCATACCTACAGAATAATAATTTCTAAGATTTTAGCATCTGAAACATTTAGGATTGTGTTTTTGGGACGCGCGTTATGGGCAAGGAATGTTGCTGATGATAGTGAATAATCCCTGATAGCAAACGGTTTCACTGACCACTAGAACAACGCGCGTTGCCGTAATGAACTAATGATTGTGGCTTCATAAAGTTTGAGGGCCGCTGAGAATTTGCAGTTATTGAACGAGGGTTGTCATTACTAAGATATGTGATAGCGTTTGAGGGGGGCTATATTTAAATAATTGTCGGGACGCGTGCACCATCTGATAACGGCTTGAGGTAACTGTTCTCGTGACTTTGGTAACAAATTCGATTTTATTTTACTCGCGCCTACCTACAACTCGTTTCAAGTTGGGACACAAAAGTTTGTAAACATGACTCGTACAATAGAAAAAAGTTATTTTGATGGCACTTAATTAGCGGTTTGATTGAACACGCGTGTTCAATCAAACCACTAATTAAATTCAAGGTAGGTATATACATACTTTAAAGGCGTAAGTTATATTAAGGTCCTTATCATATCTTCAGAAATATTTCATTTAAAAAGAAATCAAATTGAGGTTACAAATTTTTCATGATAATTTACAAGTAGTTACTAACCGCCGCACTCAGAGTCGACTTTAATGATTACTTAGTTAAGTATAGATTTTTAAAACAAAACTGCCGCAATCAGAGATGTTCAGTAAATTAATGTTAGTTGGCATTTAATGAGATGTAACTTAATTAGTTAAATGCCAATTAACATTAATTTATTAAACTTGTCTGAGTGCGGCAGTTTTGTTTTAAAAATCTATACATAACTAAGTAATCATTAAAGTCGACTCTGAGTGCGGCGGTAAGTGCTTATAGGTATTGCAGTTTATGATTAAAAAAAAAAAAGATTAGGTAATTGAAAATTTCCAAAAGTAGCTAGCACTTTTTTCTAAACTTTTTGTTATAATAGATAACTATGATTCAAACCGACGACGACCGACGACCTTCAAAGGTATATTATATTGACAGTTTAATACAATATTCCATTTTTTTTTTACGGCCATGGATACAATAGGTATGTCCTTTAAAACGGTAATTTTCCAATTGTTCCAGTCCTGCCCGTGGCCATGCCGCAGCGCCCCGACTCCCCGCGCAGAAGACTGGAGCAACGTCGTGCCCAAGCTGGAAAGGGATGAAGAGGAACGGGAGCCCTGGAGGTTACCTGACTTGCGCCCGCCGCTACATTACATGCACGACAACGGTAATATGAATAATGAACTTGATGGTGACAGTCCTAGCCCTAGGCCCTTGCTAATAATACGCCGTCTACGTATCTAACAATATTATGGAACTTAAATAATAATATCAAATCAAATCAAATATACTTTATTGCACGCACACAGTAAGAAAACACATATTACAAAGACACAGTTACATAGTAGGTATCTACGTACAATTTAGGTGACCTATATTGCTAAGAGCAATCTTTTCATAGGCAAACTACGTTAGAGGGAGAGAGGGAAGAGAAAGATAGAGAGTGCGGCATTTAGATTACATACTAAAAACAGATACAAAAACGAATTGGGACTACTTAAACATACAGCAGACGGACATAAAGAAATATATATATACATATACAATAAACAACATCAACAACAAACATGCTAAGTATGCTTGTGTAATAATAAGTTTATTCAATAATAATTTAAGGTAAACTAGAACATGACATCGACGGGTTTGGATAATGATTATTGATTTAGGTATTTAATCTCACAGTTGACGAAAAATTCTATATTGTAGATATTTTGACGTCTAGAGGATTTTATGGTAGGTATAAAAAGTTACCCTAGCTATGCCACTTTCTGTAGGTACCTACTTACCCAAATTTCAAATTTCAGGCGATTTTACCCACGTTAATTTCGGAGTTAGGTACCGCGGAATAGATAGGGATGTGGACTACTTTTGAAAATCAAAATTCTAATTAGTCCGTCAGAAAATAAAAAAACAATAGACACGTATTTTTTGCTTTTTCAAATAAATTAAAATGTACAGAGATAATGCGCTTAAAGTTTAGGGTGAGGGGGTCGTGACGTCACTAACCGCCATACAAACTGTCAGAATAGTGACGTCACGCGAAATTTCAACTCAATATATCGCCGTTATTTTTTGATTACGTAAAAAAAGAAAAAATACGTGTCCAATATTTTTTAATAATCTACAAGACGGACTAAAAAATAAAAATTAGCCCTCATGCCCATTCTAGGATAAAAGTAGGTATCTACCTACTCCGTGTCCTTTCCTGCACCACTGACAAAGTGTATGCAAAAGTTCATATAGCCAATGATGATCTGTGTAGAGTAGGTACCTAGTTAAGATGTGAAAAAGGTAACAGAGGGACAGACAGTCTTTCGAGTTGATATCGTAATAGGTACTAGCTATTCCTCTCGAGTCGCGGTTCCAGCCGCGTGACTTTTGGACTTCCCGCGGGAATCCTTACTAATATTATTAATGCGAAAGTGAGTTTGTTTGTTTGTTACGCTTTCACGGCTAAACGGCTCAACCGATCACCACAAAATTTTGCATACACGTTATCAGGGGTACAGAAAAGGGCATGGGCTACTTTTTATCCCGGAATTCACATGCGAATTTCGAAATTAACGCGAAAAAAACTACATCAAATTTTGCATACTACCTATACGTTAACGTAAGGGTAGGTACAGAAAAAAATATAGGGTAGTAAGTACTTTTATCTCGGAATACCCGCGGGATCTCCGAAACTAGTGCGGGTGAAACCGAGGGAAACAACTATAAAACGTCCTCTTCCTACGCCTGATATCACACAGAGATTAATTTTAGTGCTTCAATTATTTTCAGAAAGAGATAGCTGTGCTGCCTGCGTCGCTCCTCTTTCGTTGGTCCCCCCTTCAGCACCGGCGCCACATTAGTAACAAGATACCTGTAAATTTATGTAAAATAAGCAATAATAATTCCTAGTTTCTTAGTAGGTATCTACTTAATTGCCTGCATAGTAGTATTTGTACTCAGAAGAATTTTCGTAAGTAGGTACCAAAAGCCGCGTACCTACATATCGGTTAAAATTAAAACAGTTATTGTTATAACTACAAAAACATGACTATACTAGACCACACGCTTTAGACATGATTTCTCCTATTGTTGGAAATGCTTAGGTAATATCTATCATTTAATATAATAAATAGATATAAAAGTCATTGCAGTGGTTTTATAGTAACGTAAAATTACCTATGTGTCCGACATCAGGAGCACGTCACGAGTCACGTCTACGATGATATTATGGGGATGGCGGTGAAAGGGTTTTTTTTAGGGTTAAACTCAGAAGAATAACTAAAGCATATTCTTCTGAGGGGTTAAATAAGGTAGTGCCTCTAACGATTTTTTTAATACAGTCGCTCAAAAAGTGGCATATTGCAGGGACGTATAGCGTTCGGGAAGTGGGCTATTACATACTCGAGCTTTTTCTTTACCTTTTCCGAACTCGTGCGTTCTCTTTCCCAACTGTCAAAAATGGCGAAACGACTTTGACACACTTTTTGTATTGCGCAACGTAGGTTTCGTATTACTAATACGACTAACGCCATCTCTTGATCACAGTTGGAACTTAGTTGAGTTTGTGTTTTTATTATTTTACTAAATTTCTTCATTTTTTTCGCAACTGTATTAAAATAGTTGTTCAGTACACGTGCGGAACCGTCATTGCAAAGAGTTCCGACAGTCAACCCTCACCTTCGGCTGCGCCTCGGCTCGGGTCGACATTTGTCGGAACTCTTTGCAATGACAGCCTTTCCGCACTTGTAATGAAATATACTATTTATCTATGATACTTGGTTTTTTTTAAATTTATTTATTAAGGCTTGGCAACTAGGCCTTTGCCAGAGTTACCATTATTAAAAAAAGTTGTACCTATTGCATGTAAAAATTTTAGTTAAATTTTTCATTATTCTATTACCATAAGTCAGTTGTGAGTTGTATATATTTATTATTGAATAGTTGAGTATTATAATAATATAAAAGCAATTTTTTGTAGGTCTGTAAAGCTTAATATCTAAGTATCAGTAGGTAATGAGATATTTAATAAAAATCATAAAGAAAAACACTTGTCTTCTAGTCACCTATGTTCGTACACTAGTCCATGAATAATATAAAAGTATAGTAACAAAGTACCTATAAATATAATAATATATATATAAATATATATAATATATATAAATCTCTTTATTGTATTATAGAAGATAAATGATAAAATAAAAATATAACGATTAATGTTGGTTTGCTTTTATTTTATTTTATTTTATTTTATTTTATTTTATTTACACCTCTTATGTACCTACTAATAATAGTTTTTAAGTTCGGAACCTGGATACCTACAATACAGGTTATCCTAGATTAAGCTCCAGATCTCCTATTTCCCTTAATTAAAACACATCTCATGTACTTAATTTGTGAAGACGAATAAATGATATTATTATTATTATGTATAAAATAAAACAGATCAATTACAAAATTATTTATTCGAACGATTCTATGCCTTTTTTATAATTTTATTACCCAAAATAATTTTATTTTCTACGCTGCCGCGCCGTTGGTAAAGCTTTTTTTTTAATGTGGCAACAGGCGCCTTGGAAATATAAGTTGACTTTTGGCGGGATTTCTAGCAGAGTGGACGTCAGTTTTATTTCTTTGTTTTGCAAATTAGTTTACCGTGATTAATATTGTGTGAATATGGTGGATTTTGCATAATAGTGATCCATTAGTGATGAACAGTGTGCGGAAACAGTGAAATAAGATGAAATAAGGCGTTAATCGGGAGGTTTTCATTTTACTATACAACTTCCCACAGAGCATCCTATTAAGGTTCAACTGTAAAGATTTGCTGCCAAAAGTTCCGGTAAAGCATCGAAATGCATCTCACCAATGCATTACGATGTAAATAACTTCAGAAGAAGAAAAATACTAATGAATTGGCTATATGGACTAAGTTTCCTTCTGCCTTCCACCAGAGGGGTAAACTTCACAAAAAAAAAAGTTTGTAAGGCTGCGTCTCAGAACAATAACATTCTTCTGAGGGCTGCGTGTAAAACGTAGTGATTACCTTCTCTCTGGCTGCGTGCGCACCGGTCCAACGAACGCCAACGAATAATATTTGGCTTTGGCTACCGCACACTCGTTGGCCTTCGAAGATACGTAAATACATAGTGGTAGAGCAATTAACGCTCATTGTCCTGAGTTATTCTGAACTCAAACCTGATTCCGGCTCGCATTCGCAATTTGATCATGGGAGTTTGAGCAAGTGCTGCGTGCTGTTTTGCTTTAATTGAGCATTCGTTCGTCGGCCTTTGATCACCATCCACACTTCGATCTAATGGTTCGATTACTTTGATGTTGCCGGCTTAGTTAGCAAACGCCAATGATCGTTCGTTGGCGTGTGCCGGCAATCCTCAGAAGAATAACTAAGCAGGCAATCCGAAGCGTAACGGCAACATGAAAACCATTCGAGATTTTGGCGGGCATCTAAGATGGCGGTTCAGTCATTTATTTTCGTGTCAAATTGTTAAAAGTAGATTTCGTTGTGTTTTATGGTGCTATATGGACAATAATTTTCACAGTGACAGTTTTTTGTGTGCTCAAGAAGTTATATGACATTTCGAGCTGATTTCTTCGGTATTCTCCAAGAGCTCCGAGAAAGTTCTTGTAGTCTATTCAGTACCATGGCCTACAAGTTCAAACCGTACAACGATGCTAAACGCTAATTTGTACATTTAACAAATTTATTTACTTGAAACTGGCTAAATGCGAAAACCAATAAGAGGAAGAAAGAAAGAAAAAATACCATTTGTTGGCGTTCGTTGGGCCGGTGTGTACGCAGCTAAGAACAAGAAGAACCATACCATTATAATAGGAAACCATCATAATAGTGCTAGCGTAGACGGACGAAGAGTATGAATGTAGCAGTTGTTGACGGATTTTAAGTAATTAATATTTTTGCTCCCTTTTGGGAAAGGCGAAGGAATCTTAGTCTATACATCCAATAGGGTACTTGCATGAAATTTATAATAAGAAATTGTGTCAATATTTCAAAAATAGAGCCTTAGAAAAGCGGTATCGTGAAAGATTTACTAAAAAAATTTCGATAGTTTTCAAAATATTCAACTTTTAATTTTGTGAAACGGAACGTTGCAACGAAACACCAATCACAGCCAAGTTTGACACATGACGTCACTTTTATTTTTTTTAGGAAACATTTACCTCTTTCAGAGAAGGCAAAAGAAACTAAGTGAATACAGTCAACGCATATTTTCCATTTTCTGAAGTTTTTTTCTTTAAAATGCGGTAAGATGCATTTAGATTCTTTACTGGAACTTTTGGAAGTAAATTGACACAGTTCAACCTTAATTTCGCTTTTGGATATTGAAGTTATCTGTCTGTCAGTGTCACATGAGCCTGTCAATACGACAGTGACATTTCTATCACAGATTAACAAGGCGTAATTTTGAACAAGTGACGTCATTCCGCGTTTCGGCGGTAAGGTCTAAAGTAGGAACTTTGAAACGCTCTATTTAATTAATGTATGCATATATTTTTTCTTTTTCTTGCTTTGTTTAAGTAGGCCATATATCTTTAAAAGAGACTGAAAAAAAAATTCATGCAAGTACCCTATTCAAATGTTCCTTTTTTATGAAGTTAAACAGTTTTATTAATACTGTATAATATTCTATGACGAAAAAATTTGAGATACTGTTTACGATTTTTGAACAGGAAGAGTGTCGCGAGACGCTCGCAAACTCGCACGTAGATAAAAACATTTTTACTTCAGCAACATTCATCAACATTCAGCAACATTTTTATTTTGTTCTGAAATGCACTGATAGCACTGACCCAGTGCTCCCAGTGCCCTAAAATTCGTTCTGAATAACTTTCACTATACTGCCGCAGTATCCGCAGTAGGCGCTAAGACTTCATAATCGTCGCAATTTTTGTAATATATGTATATAAAAGTACTCTGTGGTGACTTGTGAGCTGGCGCTTTCGAGGTAAGGTGCTTTCAGTGGTTTGATTACGTGATCAACTTCGGACCAATGATATTGATTGGTCAACCGCGTCGGTTGGTTGACATGAGTGGTTGACAGCGTGACATGACAATCACATGGATGACAGTGCGTTCCGTTTAAAATAGTAACCAGTTAAGTACTGCTCAGTATAGCTAACTTTATAGGAACGGCTTCTCAGTATATTGCAATGACATCACACCTTACACTGCTCTCAGTGTTTACGGAACATACCCTAGTTTAATAGCTGTCAAAATCGATAGAGATCAAATGTCAGTTTTTAGTCTGTGCTTTCTTTTTGAGTAAAAGTAGTTTCTGAGAGGTTGGTTTCGTGCTTTTAAATATCATAATTAATCTTAAAAAGTCCTTTCAAATCAAGGAAAATTAATTTAAAATGATTAATTTTTTGGTTTATTCCTTTTGTTCCAATGTTTATTTCCATGAATATGTGAAAACTACGCAGTTTGCTTATGATAACCTCTATCCTTGTGTCGTGTTTGTAATGATAGCTGCCTGTTTCAGAAGTAAAAATGGGCCGCTATTCTCGGGAACCCGACAACCCTGCTAAATCATGCAAAGCGCGTGGTTCAAATCTTCGTGTTCACTTCAAGGTACGATTTACAATCAAATCTTAGTTATTGCTGTTGTTATGATTCCACATGGGAGTCAATTAGAACTCGAAGCTTACCTTCACAACTTTTGTATTTCAGAACACGTACGAGACAGCAATGGCAATCAGGAAAATGCCATTGCGCCGTGCTGTCCGTTATTTAAAGAATGTAACTGAAAAGAAAGAATGCATCCCATTCCGTCGTTTCAACGGTGGAGTCGGACGGTGTGCACAGGCCAAACAATTTGGAACTACTATGGGTCGTTGGCCAAAGAAATCTGCTGAATTCCTTCTACAACTCTTAAGGAACGCCGAGTCAAATGCTGATTATAAAGGCCTAGATGTTGATAGGCTAGTAATCGATCATATTCAGGTTAGTTTTCACTTAATGACAGTTAAGTATTAGATATATATTGTAAACACTAGCTGTTCCCTGCGATTTCACTCGCGTTAATTTCAGAGTTCCCGTGGGAATTCTGCGTTACGATATAGCCTATGTTACTCAGGGATAATGTAGCTTTCTAATGGTGAAAGAATTTTTGAAATTGGTCCATTTGTTTTTGAGTTAAATTGTAACAAACACATCAAATCTTTCCTTTTTATAATATTAGTATAGATAAGTCTCTTGATAAGACAAGAAATTCTTAGAAAAATTAGCTTCAGCCATAACCTGTTCCGATACTTTAATCTTGGAAAACACTACCCACCTTCGTCATCATCTACCTAAGATGAATGAATCCTTTGAAACATGAGTCCTGTTCTCTAGTTATACATTTTGTCATTGCTATTCAAATTAATTTATTTGCTGAATATGGTGTAAATTAGGATGTTGTGTTAGAATTCGCAATGAAAGGGTTTTTTAAAGTATGGTTTGTGAAGATGTTTATTAGTCAGGCATAATTATATAGAAGTGACTGAATTAATTTTCTATGAAATTTTGGACACTGATTAATATGTTCTGACTTGGAACAATTGTGATTGCAAGGAAATCCTCCAAATTCCTGCAAGCAAAGCTTGTGCTAACTGAGCTTGAACAAAGCACAATTAGCACAATCCTTATTGTAAATATGAATGTGTGTTTGTTTGTTACACTTTCATACTTCAACCACTCAATCAATCAAAATGAAATTTTGCATTCAATATGTTGTAAAGGGTACAGAAAAGGCCACATTCAGAGTCGTTTTAATGATTACTTAATTTAAAATAAAGATTTTTAAAATAAAACTGCCACAATCAGAGACATTCGTTAAATTAATGTTAATTGGCATTTGAGTAATAAGGTTAAATTTAGTTAAATGCCAATTGACATTAAATTAATGAACATATCTGACTGCGGAAATTTTGTCTTTAAGATCTTTACTTAAAATTAAGTAATCATTAAAATGTCTCTTAAGTGTGGCCATTAGTTATAAACAAAGCTTAGTATATTTTTTTCCACCGGTCTAACTATAGAGATTTACCTAACAAGTTTTTAAAAAACACTCAATTAGCTATTCTGAAAAATAGTTGTACAGTTGTACATAAATTCATGATTGTAACTAGCTGTTCCCATCGGTTTCACCCACATTAATTTGGAGTTCCCTCAGGAATTCCTGGGGACAAGTACCCTGTTTTCTGTGTCCATAAATACTCTGATCTCATATTGTGTTAAGTTTAACTCTATGGAGTTTACCAACTGAAGTCAGAATTTGGGTTTAGATTCAGTGGCGTAGCTTGCGGTGGAGTCCGGAGGGGCCCTGTATCAAAATTAGTTGGTGGGGGGGGCAAATGAAGGGTAAAGATATCTCCCAAAAAAAGCAAAAATGCTTGCATTAAATTAAATATTTATTGATTATAAGTTATCGCTTCCTCCTAGAAGTTGAGCTAGCCAAATAATTTAAATTAAATATAAACCTTTCTGGCCTTTTTTCGGAAATTGATTTATTAAATCATCTATAGCTGAAGATGATTTCAGTTTTTTGACTTGAAATTTACTAACTTTTGCTTACACACGTGGGGCCTCTGCAGCCCGGGGGCCCCGTATCATTGACACGCCTGACACGGCGGCCCCTGTTTTGAACATGATATAGACGATGCCTTTCTTGCTTGACAGTGTTTAACATTTTATATACTGTTTTCGGAAGGCAAACATAAAAATGTAACAGGATATTTTGTGAGAAAATCATTGTATATGATAATTTTTTAGTATATCTTGTTACCACATTTAAAAAATGTTGCCTTTTTGTTGTCACTCAAAAAATCACTACATAGTACATAGTATCAAACAAAGTTGCTTCCTGCTATATCTGGCCCTATGTATGCTTAGATCTTTAGAACTATACAACAGATTTTCATGTGGTTTTCACCAATAGATAGAGTGATTCATGAGGAAGGTTTATATCTACTGCTTAAGTTAACTATACTTTTATTCTCATTACTATAGTTATTACAATCGCACATAATTATATTATATATTATACAATAGAAATAGAACACTTCTTACAACCACTTAAGTCGAGCAGAGTAACTACAATGACGCTCGCCTGTGCTGACACTGTTTGTTACGCTTTCACGCCTCAGCGGCTCAATGGATCATCATGAACTTTTGCTTACACGTTGTCAGGGATACAAAGGACATATTGTACTTTTTATCCCGAAATTGCCACGGGAACTCCGAAATTAGCGCGGGTAAAACTGTGGGGAACATTTAGTACAAATGCGAATGTTTGTTCGTTACGCTTTTCCGCCCTCAACTGATCATTATGAAATTATGCATATGCCATACACGTTGTCAGGAGTACAGAGGCCATAGGGTACTTTTTGTCCCCGAATTGCCGCGGGAACTCCGAAATGACCGCGGGTAAGCGTCCGTTTAATTTGCGTGTGAAACAGCCTATTTGAAAATAGAATTTCTGTTCAATTCGCAGGTGAACCGCGCGCCGTGTCTGCGCAGGCGCACGTACCGCGCCCACGGCCGCATCAACCCGTACATGTCGTCGCCGTGCCACATCGAGGTGTGCCTCAGCGAGCGCGAGGACGCGGTCGCGCGCGCCGCCCCCACCGACGACGCGCCTGCCAAGAAGAAACTGTCCAAAAAGAAGCTCGCGCGCCAGAAAGAGAAGATGATGAGAGAATAAGAGATTAAGTAATAAATGAGTTACGTGTATTTTGTTGCTTTTTTTTTTAACTGGAACTATATCCCGGCCCTTGGTGGTGTAATATTCAGTAGCAGGTACGAAAGTGTATGCCGGTGGGACCACAGGTCGTTGATATAGAAGCTAGAATACTAGCTGTGCCCCGCGGTTTCACCCGCAGAAATTTCGGAGTTCCCCGGGAATTCCGGGATAAAAAGTACCCTATGTCCTCTGTACCTCTGACATGTGTACATGATTATCGGTTGAGCCGTTAACGCGTGAAAGCGTAACAGACAAACCGAAAGTTACTTTCGCATTTATAATTTTACTAGGATTGTTCATCCATTAGAAAAGTCAATAACTAGAGATATTTCAGGAATGTAGGCCCGGATCTAATATTTCTGTATGAGTGTTTTGTAGTAGTTTTACCTAAATATCTTGTTCATTATCGATTTGAACAGTGCTGTTTGTGATGTCATGATGATCGCAAAATATTCGAATCTATTGACCTCGCCAGATCCGCACAAATAACAGCATCTTGCTACGATCTTAAAACGAATGTTTCTAGGCAGTCATAGGCTAGTTTCCTAGGTAAAAAAATCAAAATTCTATTTAGTCCGTCAGTTAGATAATAAAAAAACAATATACACGTCTTTTTTGCTTTTTCAAATAAATTAAAATATACAGAGATAAAGCGCATTAAAGTTTAGGGTGAGAGGGTCGTGACGTCACTAACCGCAAAAACCGCCAAACTGTCAGAATAGTGACGTCACGCGAAATTTCAACTCAATATATCGCCGTTATTTTTTGATTACGTAAAAAAAGAAAAAATACGTGTCCAATATTTTTTAATAATCTACAAGACGGACTAAAAAATAAAAATTAGTCAACATGCCCGTTCCTGATGACTTTCTGCATCTACGCATCTTTTCTGCTTTTTAAGGCCAGTATTAGCACATTACTACTACGGCTAAGTGGCTTTATTTTACAGGGTGGTTTTTTACCGAACCTACCACATATATAAAAAAACAAGGGTTTTATTTATAATCTTGTTTTCGGATAGACGAGACGAGAGGACTAGTTTTATACGATTTTCAATAGATATTTTCTCGCACTGTGACTGCAAAAAATTAACTTGTTACATAGGTATACCTATAAAAAAATTGAAATTTAATATGTACCTATCTATAATTATAAATTAATAATTAATTTATAATTTTTATTAGTTTTTGATTTTAAATTATAATTTTATCATTGCCGGCGTAGGTAGGTATATCAAGAAATTCTTGGTAGGTATTTTATCAATTAGTAAATAAAAAGCAGTCATAGATGTGAGAAAATATAAATTTTTTTAAAATTCTTATGAAAAACTTAAGAAAAAAGAAAAAGATAAGTAATAGTAGATTTATTAGCATTTATTTTTCATCATCACAATATAATAGACAAAACCAGACACCTATTGAAGTAGGCACCTCATAAAACAATATACTTTATTGTACCACAAAACATGTACGGTTTGAAAGCAGGAGTCACAAAAGCTAACCTTTGCAGTCTTCGATCTAGCGGGCTCCACTACTGTAACGAAAATATTACCTTTTTGAAGTAATAATTGTATATTATAACACATTTTTGGTTATCGTTTTGCTCTGTTATGCTGAATAGTAACATTAACATCAGTACCTCTCAAGGCGCGAAGACATTGAGAACTGGAGGCAGATAAGCAATAACATGTTAATCCACAAAATTAAGTTATCTATTCAGAAAGATTTATAGAGTTAGGGAACATTTTTTGTTAAATTATCTGTTTACCTTATTACATTTGTTAAGTATGTAACTAAATATTGAACATAAAAAATGATGACAGAAAATGGCGCTATAATTTTAAAACACGATTTACTCAAAATTTCTCCATTGTGGGTTAACACACTATTGCTTATCCAAGTCCAACTAAAACTCCGTAAATGTCCACTAGGCCCACTTACAGGTAAGCAATTTTAAGTATCTACAAATGTTTTTTAGTTTCTTTTCAGAATGTGAACATTCATTAACAATAAGTAGATTCAAACTCACTTCACACTTATAAAATTACAACTGACTCGCCACGTAGCATACCTGCATAATACATTTAAAGTCTCCAAGATTTAGGACAAACAAAATTGGTAAAGCCTACTTGAAAAAAGGCCTGTTAGGGCATTCAACCCATACAAGCTCAGTCTCTTTCTATACCTATGCCAAGTAAAAAAACTTTCTATTCTTTTTAGTGCTTATTTATTTATTAGTGGCTTTCTCTCAACCATTCTGCGACGTTTCGTTTCAAACGTTAAATTAGTTTCGTCTAAAATCTTACACTCAAATTCGATTTTGAAATTTTACTCTCCACGAGCGCCAAAGTTACACTCCAAAAATGAAAAACAATTTATTTGCGGCCTTTCTAATCCGGAATCTTACGGCCGCACTCAGAGTAGTTATAATGATTACATCTTAATTCTTAAGTAAAGATTTTTAAAACAAAATTGACGCAATCAGAGACGTTCATTAAATTAATGATTCATTAAATTAATGAACGTCTCTAAAGGCATTTAATTAAAATTAACTTAATTAGTAAATAGCCAATTCAAATTTATTTAATGAACGTCTCTGATTGCGGAAATTTTGTATTAAAAATCTTTATTTAAAATTAAGTAATCACTAAAACGACTCGTTACAACTTCAATGCTCACAATTTAAAATTGAGCTCATAATGCAGAGTTCCTTTCAGTAAAAAAAAACAAAAATACTCGTATTGGTCATGGACCATGGTATTGGTCAAGCTTTCAACAAAAAGCAATTTCAGATCCTTTATTGCTAAAGGCTAACCGCCGCACTCAGAGTCGACTTTAATGATTACTTACTTAAGTATAGATTTTCAAAACAAAACTGCCGCAACCAGACAAGTTTAATAAATTAATGTTAATTGGCATTTAACTAATTAAGTTAAATCGCATTAAATGCCAATTAACATTAATTTACTGAACGTCTCTGATTGCGGCAGTTTTGTTTTGAAAATCTATACTTAAGTAAGTAATCATTAAAGTCGACTCTGAGTGCGGCGGTAAGAGAGAAATAAAGGAACAAGGTTAACCTACTTGTACTTTTATGAAAGTGTCACATGAAAAATCTGCACACAGTCACACTAAAGGGCGCTTCTGTCTCTTGTTTGCACTTATTATTATTATTTAGCTAAGTAATATCTAGTGTTGCAACTTTACAGACTCTTCGCAGTCACCACCCAGAGCAGATATCAATTGTAGACAGGTGGTTCTGTATGTGGTCGTTGTCTCCGCCTCGGAAACATCCCCAACGATGACCACGGAACAGAATATATCAACAGACATGCATATACTGACGTACCCCAATCGACACGATTTAGTATGAAAACATAAAAACCATTGAGAACAGTTGCTTTTCACAATCAGTTTCTTTTTCACGCACACGAAAATTCATTAATCAAGATAATATTTTGGAACTAAACTGTGCTTGTAATATTGTCAGCTAATAAAGTTGGGAAAGCTAGAGCATTCGCTCATAACAGTCAGCTTACTCTAGGTACATTGTATCTCTAGTTAAAAAAAAGGTTCATTTTTTTGTGTTTCACTGTGGCGGTAACAAAATATTATGGTGAATTTTCTAACATCCATATAAATATTCCCATGTCACCAAAGAGACAAATGGGAATGACCTCTCATACCACTTCCCTGTAATGGCGAGGCCACAAGCACAGAACTGACTCATTCGTAACTTCTCTAGCCAACAACCCCGCGCTACATCTGTAGGGGTGACCTGCTCTTTTTAATGGCGCTCTTGGACCGACAAGTGCTATCTATTTATTAGTTGCGTTTCTCAACTATTTTAAGGTATTTATTGACCTGTTCTGCAGATTTAAGAAATACAATTGGTAGTAGCAGCGCTAACCAATTTCAGTAATGCTTGATGCATAATCATTTTTGTGGAATGTGGCAACGAACAATTTTTTAATCCAATGTCAGTCACAGCTAAATTATTTGAATCTTTCAAATTTATTTGACATTTCAGCTGGTACCCTTGTTGGTATCAAACTGACAAATAATTTACGGAAATAGCATGCTTAGTTGTTCCGACTGCAGTAACAAAGCATCTCAAGCTTATGCACCTCATTGTACATAGCTCATTAACCATGAATCATCACAATTCAATATCGACAATTCGACATCACCATCCATATCTGTCCACATTTCACAAGTCAATTTTTTTCCAATTTAACCGTCAACTTTATGCCATACTTACCAACACCTGAAAGAATTGTAACTCACCATAATGTGTGTAGTTTTATATTAAAAGAATTTCACTTCTATTATCTGCCCGTCAACTTTGCACCTGTGAAATAGATCTGAGGTGTGTGCTAAGGAAAGTTACCAAGACAGAAAAGCATCTGTGTTTATAACGTAATAAGCCAATGACAACAGCCAACAGTCACTCTAAAAACCTTCGATGAGACGATTTAATGTCCAACTATATCAGTTTCTAACCTACTACGAACAACTAACTCAATATACTTTAGGCACTGAAAATATAATACTATATACCTAAAGGAAAGTAAAGGGATTATTATAAAGAAGCGACTCCGCCCCCCACCAATTTCATATTTGCTCATACCCGCAAGTTTCTTGGTGTGCGTTCCGTGGGTTTGGGCGCAGTTGTTCGGTTAAAATTTCACTCGTTTGAGTTGCAACCAAGCCACAGAACGATCGAGTTGTTTTTATAACCTCAAAATATTTGAAATTTCAGGCGCCATTTGTTTTCTCCCAACTCACATTGCAAATAAGACTGTTATACATCCAATTATAAACTTTTTGTGACTACGACACCCTCCCCTTTGTTCTTAAGAACTCCGATTAATTTCTTTTTCGACGAATCTGGTTTTTGGCGCAAACTTTGACACTTCACAATACATAGCTGTCAGAGTGAAAATTAGCCTGCTTCGGAGATGGCTGTTTCGTTGCTGCAATCTGAACCACGGAACGGGTGAAACTACACTCTGAATTCTCTGAATTCTTGAATTCCGTGCATGTAAAGATAAATAAAAAAAAAAAAACAAGCGGTTTTTTTTTTAATCGTAAGCCCACTTTTTTATCAAAAGGATACTGATACACCGCTCAGCGTCCGTGTACTTTTCGAAGCTCATGATGGCGCGGCCTTGGCCCGTCAGCTCAATGAACTTCAGTTTGCCAATCTCCCGCATCTTCGAGGCCAAAGATTCCTGGTTCACGCTGTACGGAAGCTGGGAAGGTCAGAAAGTTATTTTTATGCTACTGCTCCACCTGCGTTAACGTTAACGTCGCGTTGATGTTAATGTCTAACGTGGTAATGTTAGTAAGTTAACGCGTTAAAATGTTGGCCACATCTAAATTAGCGCACTAATTTACGCGTTAACACGCAGGTGGAGCAGTAGCGTTAAGGGGTCTCTCCGCATTATATTTTTCGTTACCTTCTGTAGCCGCGCATATTATGTGACAGATGATAGCTTATTGCGCGAAATAAAAAATGGCAAACAAGACGAACAACATTGGTTTTTATGAGGTATATTGTATATCTATAGATGTACTTTTATGAAAATCCCTAAACCATATTTAAATTAAATAAACTATAATAGCACTAGCAGCAAGCATAATACAGATGTATCTAGATCAAATTAGGGCTCATCCATAAAGTACGACACACTAATTTCTTGATTTTTCGATCTCTTCCCCCCTCCTTGTCACAGTTTGGTAACATTTGTGAGAACCCCCCTCCCCTCCCTAGTGTGATTTCACACATTTTGCAATTTTTACGTTTACAAATTATTAAATTAAAACAGCAGTTCTGACAAAACAATTAAAATCTTAGTTCGCCAACAATATACAGGCAAGAGTTGGAAATATTTTAAGGTTTTCGTTAATATTTCAAATTTGGCATTTAGCCCTTAGATGTATAAGATTTTAAAACGTGACGTCACGAAACTCAGGACTCTTCCCAACCCCTGTCACAATTCTTCGACCCCCTCCCTCCCCGTTAACATGCGACGTGCTTCATGGATGGTCCCTAAATGATCATAAACTTTTTAAAGCTCAATAACTTTTACACACAAATACGTAATATGCTGTAGGTAGTTCAATTTAAAGCCGATCATGCAATTCTTAAAACAGATACCTTGAGAATAAGTTCAAAAATGCATCAACTTTCCTATGCACTATCAGTCGAATAAGCAATCTGTTTTAAATGACACTAATTGTCCCGCAATTGGAAAAAAACCGCAATTGAAAATAAAATAAAAATAAGTAGAAAGAAAAACTGCATTCGCTTACATTGGTGAATAACAACATGTGAGAGCGGTTATCTCCAGTGTTGTCTTTTTTATCCGAGTCCCCACGACCACGGGACTCCGTGACGTCCGACGGTATGTATTCTGCAAAGATATTTATATTTTATCTATCGGCACCATTAATACACAAAAGCCAAGACGCACTATTCAAGGGTACGTTCCGTTATTATGAATAGCATTAAGATTTATGACATCAATTTGGTATACCCACTGCGAAGCCGTCCATGTCATTGACATGTCACGCTGTCGACCACCATGCTCACAGTAAAAATACCTAGTAGTAATTATTTTTGAGTAGTTCCTGCTTTTGTTTATCGTTGTGCTTTTGATTAATTACCTTATCTTTACATATTGCGAAACAAAGTATTCCGCCGCGTCTGTGTGTCGATCTGTTTCCAATAAACTAAAAACTAGTGAACGGATTTTCATACGGTTTTCGCAAACAGCGAGTGATTCCAGAGGAAGGTTAATAGGTTACTGTTTACTCTGGAATTCCCCCAGGAACTCCGGAATTACCGCTGGTGAAACCGCGGGGACAGCTAGTTTGAATACAAACCTACAAAAAAAAATTGATTTTAAAAAAGTACCTCTTTGGGCAACGTCGCCTTGGTTCAGACGATTGTCATTGTAACTTTGTTGGGACGCCCCAGAGCTAATTCCAACATAACCAGCAGCGCCCAGATTCCATTCGCCCCGGTTCTGGGCGTTTGCCACCACTTGCAGTTGGTAGCCCTGCATGTTTGCCATCATGTTCGGTGGCTGCATGTCACTCTGAGTCGGATTGTTCATAGCGTTCATGCCCATCATATTGGAATTTTGAGCCATCAGGTTCAGGTTATTTCGAGTCATTGGATTTGGGTCAACATTTTGTGCCATTGCCCATTGCCCATTCATGGCAGAGTTTTGCGCCATTGGATTCATGGCCGCATTTGGCGCCATTGGATTCATGGCAGCATTTGGCGCCATTGGATTCATGGCAGCATTTGGCGCCATTGGATTCATGGCAGCATTTCGCGCCATTGGATTCATGGCAGCATTTGGCGCCATTGGATTCATGGCAGCATTTTGATTCATAGGATTGATGGTGGCATTTTGGGCTACAGAATTCACGGTGGCATTCTGGGCCATAGGATTGATGCCAGGTGTTCGGGACATTATGTTCATAGCAGCATTTTGAGCCATTTGATTAATTACAGTATTCAAAGCCATCGGATTGATCGCCATTTGTTCAGCGCCACCCATTGCATAGTTGGGCATGACTGGAACGTTCTGATGGAAAAATGAGTGGGGCGATATGGATTCCTCGAGATTACTGACGGAATCGTTTTTTAATTTTGACAGTTCTTTCAGTAAAAGATGTTTTAAAGGTTCCCATTCGATGGTGTTCCTCACGCTTCTCATGGGTTTACCGTTTGGGCCTAAGCCGGGCCCTGTCTTCTTTATACCATCAGGCAATACCGGCGTAAAGTGCTTTGGGGTATTATCCATCTTAATGGTCAGATATTGATCATAAAGTGTTTGATTGTGAAACATTGATATTGCCTGAAAAAAATTGTTTTCTATAATTATAAAAAAATGTTTTATATAATACTAGCTGTCCCCCGCGATTTCATTCGCGGTAATTTCGGAGTTCTCGCGGGAATTCCGGAAAAAAGTACTCTACGGCCTTCTTTGTACCTCTGCACTGACAGTAGTTTACGGTGATTAGCTGTTCCCCGCATTAATTCCGGAGTTCCCGCGGGAATAAATACTATTCTATCTTTTAAGTTGGGCCAAATTACATCATAGTTACCAAATTTCATCATCATCATCAGTTTGGAGTCCATCACGGACAAACAACGTGACGCGTAATGATATATATGGCTACGTTTCAAGACACGCATATTGGTCGTTTTCATAAGCTGTATATAGCGGCCAATGCAAAAAGAAAGCATTACTACGTGATACGATTGATAGATGCAATAGGGTAGTTTCCGGGTTATGAAAATCAAAATTCTATTCAGTCCGTCAGTTAGATAATAAAAAATAATACACACGTATTTTTTGCTTTTTTAAATTATTGAAAAAATCCCTACTAATATTATAAAATATGCGAAAATAACTCTGTCTCTCTGTCTGTCTGTTACGCTTTCACGCCTTAACGGCACAACCGAACATCATGAAATTTTGCATATACATTGTCAGGGGTGCAGAGGACATAGGGTACTTTTTGTCCCGGAATTCCCGTGGGAACTCCGAAATAACGCGGGTGAAACCGCGGGGAACAGCTAGTACTAAGATAAAACGCATTAAAGTTTAGGAGTGGGGGCTCTTGACGTCATAACGTGCTATAAACTATAGCACGGCGTGACGTCGCGCGATATTTCGACTTGATGTATCTCCGTTATTTTTTCATTACGTAAAAAATTCAAAAAAACGTGTCCAATATTTTTTGTTAATCTACAAGGCGGACTAAAAACTGAAATTTGGTTGACCAGCCCATTCGGTATAGACAAACATTTCGTGCAAGCAGCTGATATTCATAGACTGGCAAGTGGCAGGGTGATAAAGATAAAAGCTTAAAACTAAATTGAATAACTAAAACTTAAGGTTAAAGCAAGCGTTTTAATTTTTAGTGAATTAGACACTAATATTTTACCTGAACCGCTTCGATGGGATGGTCAAATGTTACCTTGGCACATTTTTTCGGCGTGCCATCGCTGTTTCGGAAAATGTACACGCTGACCACTTGGCCAGCTAAACTGAAAATTTCGCGCAACTTTTCCTGATTAACTTTTTCGCAATCGAACTGAAAAGTAAAGAAAGAATGTAAAAATAATGTGTCAACTATACGGAATTGAACGGCAAGTAGGTACTAATCACCAGGCTAATTAAGATTCGAGTCAGTAACTGACGTCGGTGCTGGCGACGCCAAGAACCGACTCAGTCTCCGTTCCAGGGATTAAATACCGTTACCGGTGAGAATTTGGGTTCCGGTTCTTTATATTGTATTCTTAAAAAAGTTCAGTTTCACGAACCATAATATGTACCTACCTTCGTGTAATGAATTACGTAGTAAAAGGACATACGTAGTAAACTGTAATTTTATTAGTTTCTAGAATAAAATGTATGGTGTACGAAAGCAATACCTTTGAAAACTTCATTGGCAGAAACTTACATTTTAAGCAGTAGTTTTCAGAAACACTATTCAGGATTAGTACACAATAAGAAGAAAATTGAAAAAAAAAGTTAAGGTTTGTAGCAACAGATGTTAAAGAACCATCGCAGGGTGTAAATTTTTATAATTTTTATAAATTATAAAGACTATTTTTTTTACGTTTTTCTATTAAGTCGTAACATAGCCTATCACCCGGTTCTGGCTTGACGTCGATTTACGGGACGCCCTACGGGACATCCTGTATATGTATAGGTACGTATGTATGGAATAAACGAAGCCCGATTTACCTCTTGAGAAAAAAAAATATTAGAAACATAAGATAGGTGTTAAACTTACATTAGCAACAAATATCGAGTTGCGTAGTGGCGGTGTTACGTCTAGAGCGTTTAAAAAGTTTCTGCTCAATCCATACAAGTTGTTATCATCACTATTATCCTTAATTTTATTGATTTCGAATTTATTCTCACTGTTTTGTACTTCGATAGTTCGATTTCGATTGTATTTCCTCCATTGCAACACTTCCTTTGCTCTGTAAAATTGAACGTGAACGTACAAAGGTCGTTTATACTAAGTTGACTTAGCAAATTTTATTTAGCACTTTTGTATCGATTAATTTGATGTTACAGCTAAATTTATTGAGCTTACCGCCTAACGGAATGTTGTGTCACGAGTAAGTTATTCAGGAATGGAGCATCTGAAAAATCGTATTTGTCTTTAGTCAATTGTTAGCGATTCCTTTCGATAAATAACACTATACTCCAGCTTTCTGCATTTATATGCCCTTTTTCGACGCCATTCCGTTTCCGCCATTTCGATATGTTGCTGAGGGGGCTGTCACGAGCTTTTGCCGCCATTAAAAAATAATAACATTTTCTCCGATAACTCGACTTTTCATCACAATAAAAAAATTGTGATCATAATATTTGGGTGCGTTTTTTTACGTTCTACAATAGACTGAATGACTGAATTTTAGTTCTTAGTCCGCCTTGTAGATTAAAAAAAATAACTGCGGTACATTGAGTTGAAATTTCGTGTCACGTCACGCGTAGGTACACTTAATATTTAGTTATGACATCAAGAGCTTTACTTTAATGTGTTTTATCTAAGTATTTATTTTAGTACCTACTAGCTGTGCCCTGCGGTTCCACCCGCGGTAATTTCAGAGTTCCTGCGGGAATTCCGGGATAAAAAGTACCCTATGTTCTCTCTGTACACTTGACAACGTGCATGCCAAATTTCATCCAAATCCGTTCAGCCGTTTTTGGATTATTGAGTAACAAACATCCAAACATCCACACTTTCACATTTATAATATTAGTAGGATAAAAACTGCACCCTGGATTAATGTATACCTGGACTTAAAACTCGTGAGACGCGCCCGTCCTATCCACGACGATATATGTATAGAACCTATAAGAATTACCTATTTTAGATTATGTTAGACAAAATCTATGCGAAGTGAAAAAAACGATAGTTAATTTATAAAAATTCATTCATTCATTCATTATAAAAATCATTAACGGGAATAGAAATCAATAGAAAGAATAGAAAATAGAAAAGTAAAAGGAAAATCTTTTCATTTAACAATAATAAAGATGTATTGATTGATATTCAGCTTGATATTTTGAATCCCACCTGAGTCTAGAGTGGCCAACAGCTTTTTTCCATCGCACATTGTATTCGCCAAGGTTTCGACCATAGTATTAGCAATTTCCTTATCAACTTTTATTTTGAAAAAGCCAGATTCCTTTAAGTTTTTGTCCTTTAAGGCAATAACAAATATATTTTTACTATCCGCTTGCTGAAAAATAAAGAAACAATTTTTTATGCAACACAAAGGGCTTCGCCACACATGGAATGCCATACAGTGGAACAGTTTTTAATTAATATGGAAGGTAAGTGGATCCTTTCGAAGTGTGTACAACTTTTTTGGTACAGTGCAGCAGTATTGTTATTTCAAAGCATGTATCAGTACCAGACTGTTGTAAAGAAGCCCCAAGCTGAAGTTTTCAACAGCAGTTTAAAACAGTGCGGACGGTGGTTTCTAACCAACCTCCTGCCAAGGTCACCTTGTGGGGAGGGTTGTTTAAAACAGTCTGGCACACGCTAACAGTTAAAGTAATAAGTCTAACTCAAGCTATAGAGATTTGCCTACAATACCTACTTATATAAAGCTGATGTAAAATTTTTATATTGTAAATATTTCATCACTAGCTGTTCCCTGCGGTTTCAGCCACGATAGTTTCGAATATTCTGCAGGTATTTCATTTCCTGTACCTACCCTTCACAATGTGTAGTATGCAATATTGAATACAATTTCACCCATGTTAATTTAGGAGTTTCTGTGGGAATTCTCGAACAAAATGTACCCTATGTTCTTCTCTGTATCTCTGACAATGTGTATGTAAAATATCATGATGATCTGTTGAGCTATTTTGGCATAGTGCCAGAAGTCTTACTAAAGAACAAGAAGAGGCGTGAAAGCATAACAAACAAACTCACTTTCGCATTTATAGTATTATATTATTAAGTATTCATACTTTTTAAGATAAAATAATTATTATTACTTCAACATTTGCAATGATGAAATTCTTGATTTTTGAACACTCCCAGTCTTTTGGAAGATTTCCAATGTACACACTGGTTTTAAAATCTAGTTTTGTATTAGAATTATTTTCAGTTAATGATGTATCATCAGCAGAATGTGTACTATCTTCATCATCCTTGGAACATCTCACTGGTGAGCGCGATCTACTGCGAAAACCTAAAAAAGAAACAATATTGCTGAGAGCCTAAGTGATATTACATATAATTAGTTTTTTTTTCTTTATACATGTAAATCAATTGTTTAATTTATATTTGAAATTAAGGTAGGTACAAAACGAGTTAAAATTAAACAAGAAATTTTTAGTAAAATCTTTAGTAAATTGAAACAAAAACGTTTTATTCGCAAAGTAACAAAAAAAAAATTTGACCACGAATACAACTTTGATAGCGAGCCCGTGTAATGTGTGGCAAAGCACAAGAACATAGACAATTGTTTTTTTTTTTTTATATATTATGTGTGGAGTTAGGACTATACTATGTATAAAATTTAATCCAATAGGTACAAGTCATCTTTTCAGTGAACCAGTCAAAGATATTATCAGTTTTACCTATAGTAGAAATTTTTGTCCCCAAACAAATGTCCCCACTGTCTTCTCCTTATTGTGCCTCCTTCACACCACTCTTTTCAAAAAAATCCCATGATATTCCAAAAAAAGAAACATAAAGAGGTTTAAGACTGTAGCAGAATGCTACAATCTGTATTGTTTTGAGATTTAAGACTGTATTGGAATGCTACAATCTGTATTATTTTAACTTTATTATATTATTAATTATTATAATGTAAAATTGAAATTATATAGGTACCTATGTACCTACATTTATTTATTTTTGGCCTTAGTGAAAATTTCTGACATGAAACTTTGATGTAGGTTTCAAACAACACTACTAAAAGAGATGGTGGCAGGCTCCTAATGAAACATTACTGTAGTGTGTTCACTCTCAGCTCATAGTTAGCAGCCGACTGTCAGCCATCCACTTGATTGTTGAATTATTCACAATACGCATATCTTGATAGGTCTAATCAGACGTTCTACTATCAGATTAATGATGATAAAAAATGAATATAGCTTAGGTATATTGTAAAAATATTGACAATCACTCAAATGCGTAACTTACTAGATGCTGAAGTTTCAGCTTTAGCCAAATATTTTTTTTTGTTCAGATATTTAACGGGACATTGAAACGACTTGTGCCCCGGCTCAGAACATATAAAGCACCGGCTCGCGTACATAATATTGTCTGATAGGTTTTTGTTGCACTACTCTTGTTTTCACAAACGACAAATTACCAAATTAAGCTAGGTATTTATCAAGAAAGATGGAATGTTTACGAAAGGTTGCAGTTTCCAAAGTGTAATCAGAGAGAAGGTAATCACTATGAGTATAATCACTGAGCAAATAATCACTACGTTTTAAGAGTAGGCACTTCCATACTAATCGCTGATCCGATCTATGAAAGCATTTTGTGCCAATCATACCAATGCAATGTATGACCCGGCCATAGAAATTTGGTTAAGTATTCCAATGTTGGTAATAAAGTTCGCGCATAAATCCATAGTAACTTTTGGTTCAAGGGAGTGTCGCTGGCGTAGATGGAGAATGAATAGATGAGGCGATTTCCTTCTCTTTCTAATAGTAAGCGAGACAGTGTTATGGCTAAGTTCATAAGAGTGAAAGAGATTTCCAATTATCTTTTGTCCTTATCTAGCGTATAGGTTTTTTTTGTTGGGCAAAGTTATAGTTTGCCCAACAAAGCGAAGCGCTCTTTGTTTATTTTGATAAAAAACGTTGTTATTTTCAATTATTGAAAGCTAAATAGACTTTCATATCGTGTTTAAAGTGTTTGTTTTTGTTGTGGACATAGTGATATGTTGTATTTTAGGCTGTAAGAGTCGTAATGAAAGGAAAACGGAGTATGTAACATTTCATCGGTATGTAATGATTATTTTCATGTAAATGTGTTTTGTTTGTGCAAAATAGCAAATATATTCATAATAACAGCTTTGTGGTATAAATCGTAGAAATATAACAAAAAAATCAACATTAATTTGCCTTCTTATTTTAATGTATAATCTTGCCAAATTACGTAGTCCTTATTCCATAATGGCGACTATGTCCTTACCACGTCGTTACTATGCTCCGTCTACGTTACTATGCCTTCCGTAATATGTCGGGTTATACTACGACAAAGATTGCTAGCTTACCCAGATTTAATTTCCCAATTTTTTATAATATTAGTAGGTACCTATGAGGTGTAACAAAATAGGGTACTTGCATGAAATTGATTATAAGAAATTGTGTCAATATGTCAAAAATAGAGCCTTAAAAAAGCGTTATCGTGAAAGATTTACTAAAAAAATTGTAATAGTTTCCAAAATATTCAATTTTTAATTTTGTGAAACGGAACGTTGCAACGAAACACCAATCACAGCCACGCTTAACAGATTACGTCACTTTTATTTTTTTAGGAAACATTTACCTCTTTCAGAGAAGGCAAAAGAAACTAAGTGCATACAGTCAACGCATATTTTTCATTTTCTGAACTCGACACAGTTCAACCTTAATTTCGCTTGTGGATATTGAAGTTATCTGTCTGTCAGAATGCTCTATTTAATTAATTTATGCATATATTTTTTTCTTTTTCTTGCTTTATTTAAGTAGGCCATACATACATATATCTTTAAAATAGACTGGAAATTTTATTTTAACTCGACCAAGTTTCATGCCAAATGCCAATCGTTTCCATCATTTGTTTTTTTTTTACGTGGGATAAAATACTGAAAGATTCTAGTCAACTATGTCTCAGACGCTGTATTTTAAAACTTCGGTATCGAATCGAATAAGTTCAATTTGACCGTCAACAGAATCACGTGTACTGTACCCTTCGCGTGTAAGACTGGCTGAAAATCTTGCATGCTCTTGACTGTATGAGTAGTGTATGAAATAAACAATTTTAGATTTGATTTGGAAATTTTAGAATATTGGGCCTGATAACTACATTGTCCACGTCATATATTTTTTAATTTTTCATGTTAATACAGTGTGTATTCTATATTTTTTTTCTTTTTCAGATTTCCTTTTAAATTGGTTACTCTTATTAACTGGATAGCAAGCACTGGTCGTGTAAATTGGAAACCAAATAGCTATTCAAGGATTCAAGTCAAGCATTTCCCAAGCAGTTTCTTTCGAAAAACTAAACTTAATTACAATGAGTGCAGCTGGCGCGAACCAATAAGAAAGCAATAATAATAATCGTTTCAAAAACCATAAGCCAAGCGCGCAACTTTTATGATGCCCTGACGAGAAATAAGCTGGTTTGCTCATCCGTACCGTGCGCTAAGGAACTTAAGTTTCAATAAAAAGTTATTTGCACCTACATAGTATTCATTTCACTTGCCCCGCTTCACTACATAGTATAAAATAAAGTCGCTTTCTCTGTCCCTATATCCCTATGTATGCTTAAATCTTTAAACTACCCAACGGATTTTGATGCAGTTTTGACCAATAGATAGAGTGATTCATGAGGAAGGTTTGTAACTATATTTTATCCTGGAATTCTCGCGGGAACTCCGAAATTACCACGGGTGAAACCGCGCGGGTCAGCTAGTATATTATAAATCCCCTCGACACCATCAGGGATCGATAATTTATAGTTTATATACAAAACAACCTATCCTATAAAACTACATTTTACTTCCTATGGCTTTTTCATCACCAAACAAGCTAATACTCCTTGAAAATTGGGAATAAGTTATTTAGTGGCAATACTGGTAGTTTACATGTGTGTATAGGAAGAATATCACTTTCTCTTACGCTATACGCGAATGCCTCGTCTAGTTCATTCTCCGTCTACGGTCGCTGGCCTGAGTATAATGTTTATGAATTGACACTGACCAGTGTAGCCAACCCTAAAAAATATTTACCCCTAAAAGTTAAGTCAAAAACCCCTAAATCCCCCTAAATACAATAATATTATTATAAAAAAAAATTTTGCCTAGTTTTGAAATCATTAAGGTGAAATTATTGGTCTTAAAAAAAAACAATTTAATTAAAAGCAAAAATATCTCTTGATTTTTTTTTAATCTTTATTTCGTAATTACAAAATGTAGATTTATTATCAAAATGCTTATTATGAAACTAAATTTTTCGAAATAACGGCTTTCCTGGATCGTAGTAAAAATATCGTAGTTAAAGTATCGATCGTAGTAAACCTCTGTGGGAAGATGCTTAAAACGACAAACTTCCGACGAACGCCCCATTTTATCTTACCTATTTCACTGTTTCGGCTCACTGTTCAGCACTAATGAATCACTATTATGTAAATTTCACCACACTCACACAATATTAGTAACCATAAAGTAAGTAAAACAAAAAATAAAATTGACGTCCATTTCTGCTCAAATCCCGCCAAGAGTTCTGAGCATAGACAACGTAACCACAGTCGCGTCCTAACTCCTATCACCTATACCTATTATGTTTATTATGTTTATGGTAAACACTGATAATAAGAAAACTAGATGTCGCTAAGCCGTTAGATCAACAAATAAACATGATTGGCTAGATTGCTTTAGTTCAGGCCCTATATTTTTATACCTCTATTTTTCGTGATAGAAAAATAAAAGAAATAAAAATTTGTAAAAAAAATTATATATAAGTCAAAAACCCCCTAAAAATACCCCTAAAAATATAATATAACAATCGATTAATTTTGTAAAATAATCGATTTTTGACCATCGATTTTCTTTGCAAGAAAAATCGTAATAAATCGATTGTGAAAATTATAAGAGGTCAAAACTTCGTTTTTAACCGACTTCCAAAAAGAGGAGATTCTCAATTCGACTGGATGGCTTTTTTGTAGGTCTCTTTCTGATCTTTGTAATGCGACAACTCAAAGCGCGGTTGGACCGATTTGGAAAATTCTTTTTTTGTTTGATACATGTATTATGGTTTACCTAGCTACTTTCAAGTTGGTCCCACTGTAAAAGAGTCAGGATCTGATGGGATCTTGGCGAAATTGAGGAAACTCTTCAAATATTACAGGCACATTTATAGCGATTTGGGTAGATAAATTGTCACTACGTATATTAAGTAGAATAGAAACCAGTTCACTTAAAAGCGAAAAATAAATAAATTTTAACAAAAAAAATGAAAACCGTTTTAATTTAGTTATTTATTCAATGTGAATGTATTACTAAATATTCTGTGAATAGGTATTTCAAGCGACCACGGCAGGTGCCATTATCAACATCGAGCAAAAACGAGCAAAAAAATCACTTTTGTTGTATGGGAGCCCCCATAAATATTTATTTTATTCTGTTTTTAGTAGGTAGGTATTTGTTGTTATAGCGGCAACAGAAATACATCATCTGGGAAAATTTCAACTGTCTAACTATCACGGCTTATGAGATATAGCCTGGTGACAGACGTATCTACAGGCGGACGGACGGACAGACAGCGGAGTCTTAGTAATAGGGTCCCGTTTTGCCCTTTGGGTACAGAACTCTAAAAACACAATATTTACTTCAATGGATTACAGACGTGTTGCATCGCCGATATAAGACGTTGATTTGCAAGTTTCAATTTATGCACTTCAATACAAACTTCACAAAGACTGTTCTCCAGATAAAAATTCTCTTCAGCGAGATTAGCCGCTATTCTGCTGGCTTCTACTTGCTCTTTCTTAGCAACAACGATTTCATTGTGCAATTTCCTGTTTTCAGCTTCTAAAATTTTCCTAGTGATGCTGCGAGGCATTTTGTCGCAGAATCATGACAACAACATATTCCTCTGTTTTTGTGCGTCGAGCCTTATATTAAGCTCTCTCAAATCGCAAGCTTCCTGTTTGGCTTCGTGTAGTTGTTTTCTTAGTATTTCATTTTTTTCTTTTAACTCTATCGCTCTACTCATTTGCTGGTGCCGTCGGTCCGTTGCCCTCATTAATTGTTTGCGTAGACTACGATTTTCTTCGAAAGTCTTAGTCCTATAATTGTATGTCGTGATTATTTTATTTCTTCCCAATAGGTTTTTCATTACTTAACGTTTTTGAAACTTGATAATTTTGAAAGTTTTTACATTGTTTAATTAAATTTTATTTTATTTACCACTGACAGCTTTTTGACATAGCTTTCTTTTTTCTTTTTAAAGGAAGGCAAAGCTGCCTACACGTGAAAAGCCGTTTTGGTCAACTTAAACCCAACAAAAACTTTGTAAACATGAGGATCAGCAGTTCTTTGCTCGGCGATAAAAAAAATCACTAGGTACATATCCATACCTACTAATATTATGATTTTGGTTTGTTAGTTACGAATTAAATTAAAAAAATACTGGGCCGATTTAATTTCTTTATTTAAATCTTTCACCATTAGAATGCTTCATTATCCTTGAGTAACATAGACTATATTATAATATCCCAGAATTCCCGCGGAAAATCGGAAATTACCGTGGGTGAGAAACCGCGGGAACTATAATGTATGAATCACTTCGGTACCTAGATCCTGTATTCCTTACAAACAGATTTTTTCAGGTAATTGTAGTGAGTATCTGCAGTGGATATCACTGCGTATACAATACACAGTGGCGTGTCGGTAACGCATCAGTACGCATGTCTCGCGCACGGGCTACTGTGTTTCTCTGCGCGTGCGCAATTGTCGCCAACGCCGTGCCCGAGCCCGCTCTCGCGCCGGTGAGGCGGGCAGATAAAGGTGAGCGTTTAAAATTATTATTGTATTCAATTAAATATTTACCCGAGTTAATTTTCGAGATCCCGCGTGAATTCCGGGACAAAAGTACCCCATTTTCTTTTCTATTTCCCTGTTAACAGCAATCTATGCAAAATTGAATACAGATTCACTTGCGTTTTTCGGAGTTCCCAAGGGAATTCCGGGATAAAAAGTACGCTTTGCCTTTTCTGTACCCCTGACAACGTGTACAAAGCGTAACAGACAGACAGACAGACAGACAGAGAAGGGATTAAAAAAGCAGGCTCTCATTTCAGCACTAGGTAAATAAAATCAATACATTGCTAACTAGCTAGTCCCCCTCTGTTTCACCCGAGTCAATTTCGAAATTTCCCGCGGGTTAAAAGCACCTATCTACGAGTTTGAAGCAGCATGTTAGCCAATTTTAAAATGTTACAGCATGTACATAATACAATGGAGGTTTTTTGTTTTTCCTAAAAACTAAGCACAATAACGCGCAAGTCCTTGCGTCGATATATGTGATTTCAGGCAATGAAAAATGACGGTTTGGTACTGCTTTTCTACTTAACAACAGATGGCGCTATACGCATATTTCTCCGGGAGAACGTGATAACCAACGAGCAAAGCTCAGTCTCCCAACTAACCACACGCTACAGTAGCCAGTAATGTTTTATACATAACAGTAGGTACTATAAGGTGTAGAGAGAATATTAGACGTGCATAATAAAGTATATAGAAGACTAGATGTGCCCCGTGGTTTCACCCGCGTTAATTTCAGAGTTCCCGCGGGAATTCCGGGATAAAAAGTATCCAATGTGTTAATCTGATGTATAAGCTATATTATTGTAAAGTTTCATTTAAATCCATCCAGTAGTTTTTGCGTGAAAGAGTAACAAAATCCATCCATCCATCCATCCATCCATACATTCTTACAAACTTTCGCGTTTATAATATTAGTAGGATAATAATATAATGAATATTTTAGAAATTAGATATAATCATAATAGATTACAAGTAAATAGTATCTATTGTAAGAGCGGTATCCTAAGTGACTACTTACAAAAAAACATTAAGATGGAAATTATTATGTACCTACTTATAGTTATGACTAGCTGTGCCCCGCGGTTTCACCCGCATGAAAGGTTTTTATACAACAACTTTTTTCCCGACATCCGATTTCAATGAAACAAAGCCTATATGTAGCTCCAGGCTAAGCTTAATCTACCTGTGAAAACCGCATGACATCGATTCAGTAGATGCGGAGATTATCGCGAACAGACAGACAGATAGAAAAGAATTTTAAAAACTTTTTTTTGGCTTGGTTACTCTTCTTTTATCACCCCTCTCAATTTTAGGTAAAAATATTCAATGTACAGAATCGCGGATTCTACTCTAAAGAAATTAGATAAGATAGAATACCTACCAGTATATCTATCTCAACAAAAATTATAGGTTATGGAATTTGGTTATTATTGGAAAAAAATTTAAAGTAGGTACAAAGATAAGAAATAATGAAATTGGATATTACTAACTTACGAATTAAAATTAATTTTATTTATTTACTAGCTATCCCGAGCGGTTTCACTCGCGATAATTTTCAAGTTCCCGCGGAATTGTTCCATGCAAATTTTCCTTAGGGGTTGAATTTTCAAAAATCCTTTCTTATCGGATACCTACGTCATACAAAGAACATACCCTCCAAGTTTCATGTCTCTACGATCAGCGGTTTGTGCTGTGCGTTGATCCATCAGTCATTCAGGACAAAATTTTGTATAATATAGATAGATAGACTAGCTAGTTTCCCGCGGTTACATTTCCGCGGAAATTCTTTAGTAAAAAGTGCCCCAGTTCCCTTTTTGTGCCATTTAATGTACCTATATGCAAAATTCCATTACGATCGGTTGAGTACCTAGTTAAGGAGCGAAAGCCTAACAAGCAATACATTCACCATTTACATCGTTTATCATTAAGTTTAGATATATACATAGGTACAACGTGTTAATGAATCAACTGAAAACTAGAAAGTAGTTTGCTCAGAATCAACTAGCGAATTGATCGCAACATGTTTTAATATAGGTTATATTATTTCATTTTACTAGCCTATGTCTAAATTATTATTTATAATAGGTACAATATTTGGCGCGTACGCCGCCTGCAGCAAAAAAAATTCGATCCGAACTTGTAGGCGCGGGCGTAGCGCTTGGAATTTCGTAGATAGGTCACCTCCAAACTAATGTTGAATAACTTTTAAAGTATAAATTTTTTCGACATGAAATATATTTTAATCATATTATCATTGTTTATTTTTTAAAATGGGGTGTACCTATCAGGTTTTCAGTTAATTCATTAACACGTTGTATAGATAGGTACATAAATGCTTCAGTTCGTTTTCTCGCTGCAATCTATACGTACATATAAATAAAATTGTAGTGTTTGTTTGTAATTCCAAATTAACAGCTTTGCAGCATATGAAATTTTATACGTTACTTACTTAAAAAAACAATTTTTAAAATTTTTTTGTTTGTTACGGATAATCTCTGAAACGGCTGGACCGATTTTAACGGGACTTTCAATGGCAGATAGCTGATGTTATAAGGAGTAACTTAGCCTTATTTTATCTCGGAATTCCCGCGTGATCTCTGAAATTAACGCGAGTGAAACCGCGGGGCACAGCTGATGTTCTATAACAGCAGCAACAAATGGGGTTATCAGTCCACTAGGGTGTTACATCAGATGATAACCGCGCGCCGCGTGTGTGGGCGCAAGGAGCAATCCCCTCGCGTCGCAATTGCTCAAGATTTACTCTTGACATTTACCTTCGAATATCGGCCGAGCCGCGTTCCACTGTAATTTGCGTGCTGATGTCATCTGCTTCATTCATTTGGCCACTTTCTGCACGCAATAGAGTATTTATTAGGTACCTATATTATGTGACAATTTAGCGTAGCAGCGATAGGCTATTTGACAATTTTTTTTTCCAAATTTTAGCTTTTAGTCCGTCTTGTAGATTAATAAAAAATATTGGTCACGTATTTTTTTATTTTTTTTTTCGGTAATGAAAAAATAAGACTAAACTAAACTTTTTCCTAAACTTTAATGCGTTTTATCTTGGTATTTTTTAAATAATTTGAAAAATCAAAAAATACGTGTCTATTATTTTTTTATTACCTAACTGACGGACTAAATAGGTAGAATAGGGTAATTTATGAAAATACAAATTATATTTCGCCGATAAAGCGCATTAAAATTTAGGAGTGGGGGATCGTAACGTCATATGCAGGTATATCTAAACTGTATCTGGTTGTGACGTCACGCGACATTTCGACTCAACGTGTTCCCGTTATTTTTTGCTTACGTAAAAAAAGAAAAAATACGTGTCTAATACTTTTTATGAATCTACAGGTGAACTAAAAACAAAAATTTAGTAAAAAGTCTATTTGGGTGATGCTATCCATAATGTAGATACTAATCCTAACAAGTAATAATATAAATGTGAATCGGAGTTTGTTTTTTATTACGTTTTCACGTCACGATTACGATGAAACTTTGAATACACGTTGTGTGGAGTACGGGACATAGGATAGATACTTTTTATCGAGGAACTCCTGCAGAAACTCCCAAAATTAACAAAGGGTGAAACCACAGGAAATCTGCACTCCTTGCCTGGTGAATAGAAAAGGACATAGGGTATTTTTATCTCAGAACTCCCGCGGGAACTCCGAAATGCACGCGGGTAAAATAATTATCCTCTACAAGCATAAATTCACGTTATTATAACAATGCAGTAGCGTTGCAAGTTATTTAAATAATATAAAAATTAGAATTTTAATATTTTTTTTTAAATAGGTAAAAAGTAAAATGCCCACCTGAAAACAAATTAAACAGTACGATTTGAATTTTATTTACTAATACTCGTACATATAATAAATGACTAATATCTATTATAAAGGGGAAAGATTTGATTTTCGTTTGTTTATTTGTTTGTTACAATTGAACTCTAAAATTGGATTGATTTCAAAAATTCTTTCACTATTACAATACATTATCCCTGAGTAACATAGGCTATATTGTAACCCGGAATTCCCGCGGGAACTCTGAAATTACCGCGGGCGAAACCGCGGTGTTAGTAATAAATATTTTCACATTCTCTTGACGTGGTATTCGGTACCCCCTTGTAGGTATGTCCAATTTCTAAATCTTCATTGTCATCTTTATGTAGTGCACTAGATCATTTCACCTCTTGATCTATTTTAATGATAAGCTCACCGGAGCGGCCCACTACAGGAGGCGCACCCTAGTGACACGGTCATTGATCCCGCGGCGTCTTTGATCTGTGTTGGCGTTTGACCCACATTACCACTAAACTTGTGATACAGTTAGCGGTTACGCCGGACGTTCGAAAGTGGTTAACCCCAATTTTGGACACGTTCCGTTTTCGCATCGATCGTAAATATTGTGGACAACAGGCATGATGCCTGGGTATGAAAATCAAAATTCTATTCAGTCCGTCAGTTTGATAATCCTTACTAATAATAATTATAAACGCGAAAATTAGTTTGTTTGTTTGTTACGCTTTCACGCATTAACGGTATGGAATTTTGCATACACATGTTCAGGGACACAGGGAAGGATATAGAGTACTTTTATCCTGAAATTCCCGCGGGATCTCCGAACTTATCGCAGGTTAAACCGCGGGGAACAGCTAGTAAAAAATATAGACACGTATATTACTTTTCATTACTCATACTCGGAAAGTAGGTCTGAAGTTGCCTGAGAAGCGGGTTGAAAGTAACCCTTTTCAGCCCTAGGGAGAATCGCTTTCAACTGACAGCTGGATACTGCAGAAACTCAAGTTTTTTTTTTATGTCATAGGGGGCATACTTACTGGCCAGTAGCACACCTAATGGTTGATTTATGTAAAATAAAATTCACTCATTTTTTTCTTCCATTCTTTCCTTGCATTCGTAATGAAAAACACAGTGTTATCCTCGGGAGAAAGACTTATATAGTAAGTTACTTTCACCCCTAGGATAACAATGTACTATTGCTTTTTCTAATCAATGAAAAAATACTAATATGAAACGGATCACAGTTTAGTATTGGGGGCTTCTGACGTTAAGTTTTTTTGCTTTTGAGCCCTTGATCGTCACACAAAGTTGACCTCCCCTGGCATCGAACCCGGTACCACTTGATTAGCGGAGATGCATGCAGGTGACCACTGCGCAACCCGGGTCCACCGCTCTCATCGCTTTACTCGACTCACTAAAGAAAATAAAACAACTGCTTCGAATTAACATAAATCTGTTCGTTGCGTGCTGACGTTCATTTCCCATGTACATTGTCTTAAGTGAAAAATGGTTACAACCACGTAACAAGGAAGGGTCTCGCAAAATAGAACAATTGATAGACGTTTCTACTTAACACTTGGGATATATATACCTAATAATATAATAATACTACCTCACAACAAATTATGTAATGAGAGACTGACTGTTGTTTGCGGTTTTTCTGTTTGCGGTTTGCGGTATTCTTTCGGGAAGTGTCTTAATAAAAACTATGTAAATGTGGTTTTGTTTTTGGGTATAATTTAATTTAGCGTATGTACCTATAAAACGTTAATAACCTCATAATAATCATAAAGTACCTAGCCTATGTTTCTATCGCAGAATGATTGTAAATGATTTACAGAAAATCGTATTTTAATTTAATCAAAAGGGAATAATATATTTACTAAATATATCGACAAAGCTAGGATTGTTCACAATGTTGATTTTTAAGTTTTTTTTTTTTGATTTCGTTGCGCACGCAATGAGCTTTCTCCCATGCAGGCATTTAATGCTATAGCGCTGCCTTTTAATTAGGTATTTAATTATTCTTCGACATGCATGCTACTGAAGGATATGTTAGCTTCTTATCGGTGAATTTTGTCGGTAGTTGCACTTCATGCAAACAAACACTTCGTCTTGATGAAATTAAATATTACACGATGTTCAAAATTCAAATTAGATAGATTAAATTACCTTTTGCACCAATTTGTATACCTTCTTAGTAGTCTTGTTCTCTATGCACAAATCTGTTTTTAACATCCTGATTGAGTCACGCGTCCCAGTCAAATACAATGGAATTTTCTGTTTGTGATATTCCCCTCATATTATAATAATGCCCAGTGGCATTGACATTGATTGAGTCTGCTCTTAAGTTCCTGGTCCTACATGGGTAGCGGATTCAATTATTATTATATATCGCCCTTTGAACTTCTTTGTGCTTCCTTATTTACAAGTAGGAAATAATCGGGAGTAGGATTGGAGCGGGATGCTTAGTCTAGGTATTTTTATTTACGTAATGTAAGTCAGGATACTGTCACCAAGAACGGTCAAACGGATTTTGTGATTTATGATATTTTATAATGGATTTTTTTAAGATAGTTTTTGTTCTATGATAGAAGCAGATCTTAAATAAAGAAAATAAGATGCGATGTAAAAAAAAGATTTTTTTAATTACCTATTATATAAGCTACTATTAAATTTTTTAAGTAAATTATAGGTAATAAAAACTCTCATTTTTGATTATATTTTGGTTGTGCACACGATTGCAATATTTATCTGGGGGCACGCTAGTGAAGTTAGGCCTCGTAGAGTTAGGGCGTGTAGAGTTAGAAGCTTGGCTCTACATGAAATCTGATAACTTTTTGACATTGCGAGTCGCATGGTCTCGCCTTGGCAACATTTTGCATGAAAACGTCTTTGGTGGGATTATCTTTTATCCGCGAAAGATAAAAAGTTATCCGTACCTACCCCATCCAAACTTGCCCCAACCTCCTTTCCTCGTGCCTTATAATCAATAACTGAATTAGACAGTGACATGTTTTTTGATAGAATTATGGTATCGATTAGTATTCATTTGCTTTATAATTGTCTTTTAGTGAATCAACCATTTTTGTTTTAAATTAGAACCTATCTATATGATTAATTATGTTCACGCATTTCAATCTTTCAACAGAGTGAACAGTAGTTCTCGATGGATGAATATTTAAAATTAGAGAATTCCATCAAAGTTATAAAATTTTAACTAAACGTTCAACGTTTGGAGTTTGCAAAAATTATAAATTTAAAATTGTTTCAGAATCAAGAATGATGCCGGAAAAGTCTATAGTAGTTAGACGAGTGCCGAACGCGTATCTTTATCCATTTAGTCTTTGGCCATTACCAAAATTTCCATCTAGGATACAAGGTGAGAACAAAACACCAAGTATGTAAAGTCAAGACAATGAATGTGTAAGTCTAAATTACAATGGATGGATAAGCTTATAATAATACTGGTTAAAGAGATGCTGGATTCAGAAATATAGGAGTAAGAAATAAACACAGTATTTTAACAAAAATAAAAACGTGCGTGATGTGTGCGCATACGGCCTCTATGCCGAACAGTATCCAGAGTTGGTTCCCCAGTGTATCGCACCCTGGATGCCCTCAATGCCCTTCTCATTGCTGACCCTGAGTGTGATCTGTTTGTGGATGCATGGCATGAGATAATGACGGCATGCTTGAGGTTTTGTGAGATTAAGTATGCGACAGTGTCTTCCATTATAAGTTAACCGTTCTATGTTAATTGTTGTAATTGGTTTTTTTAAATAAATAGATACGTTTTAATAAATAAAATAAATAAATAGATACGTTTCTATATCACAGTTTTATTAATGTATAATATAAATAGACTATTGTAGATACCTAATGAATATTACTGTTGCTCTTTTTTTAAATGGAATCAAACATAATATGAAATTTGATATATAATTTATTTATTTTATCGGCATACCAACTGCTTACAGGCAAAGCATTATATTAATAACTAATTATAGGTAAACTAAGACAATCAAGTAATATTAATATTATGTATCTATTACGGGAAACGTTCAAAATTATTACAAAATAAACAACGTTTTGATTACAGAATCAGAAGAGTCGCTCGAAAGTTTTCATTACAGAAGAAGCATACAGAAATCACAAAACAGAGAGAAGAGGTAATGGAGGATTTGTTGATTAAAGATGATTTTAGGATTTTCTTAAAATTATTAATGTGATAAGATGTAAGATTTACAACATAAAATGTACATAATTATACTTATTAAGCAATAATTAATTCAATAAAAGGATTTATTTTTATTTTAATGTTTTATTTACCTTCTACTAGGTATATCTATTTATTTCACTTAAGCATTTCTTCTAGACAAACTTAATTTTTGGTTACGAGTATGGGAAGTAAAGTAGAAAAAATTATAACTCTCCATTGATAAAACTATACCGAGAGAAATTATCTCACTACGAAATAAATGGAGAAAGTCGAATGTATTTTCTAGTGGGGATAAACTAGTTAACGATTTATGGTCATTATGTTACATTTTAAAAACAATACCTAAATCTTAAAAGGAACTTTGCACAAGCAGCTGGAATATGTTTCTGCAATTAGTAGAGAGACGAGCTTTTATTTCAGCGCCATCTGTGTTTTGTTAACACAGGTAGTGGTGCCGTCTAGTGGCGCCCCAAGTTGTAGAGCTTTTGTAGTATAGAAGCTACGTGCAAAACCATATTCGTAGCTACCTACGGTAAAAGCTACGAAACTCGGGATGGGTTTCCGGCTGGCGCGATATATTGATTGCGCATGCGCGATAATTACTGTAACTTCATCTCGGAAGGGCAGCATCCCGAAACATGTTTGTGTAAAATCCCGCTTTTCATTGATATAAATAGTTACTTTTTAGTTATTTAAAATGAGGTTGGCATTCGTGTTTTTGACGCTGAGCTACGCAAGGGTATGTTGTGGTAAGTAGGTAACTCTTGATTCAAGATGACTGTATGGAAGTAGCTACCACTGGACTGGTGTGGATAACTAGTCAGAACTTGTAATTATATTATCTATTAATAATTATAACACATCTATCAGTATGTGTATACTGAATGATTTTACTGTAGCAGAATAACAGATAAATACTTTGATTAGGTTAAGGATTTGATTTGTGGTTAAATCAAGACTACAATTCCTGAAATATATTGTTTAATGTAACTATTTGATTTATATTACCTGCCTATCTATATATGAGATCATAATATGAATATTTTTTTTTCTGTCCTGTCCACCTAAAGGCTATCTGGAAAAGATCGCTTGTAAAGCGATAACACCGTATTTTGTATGCCTAATTAATTTAGAAGATTTACTGTGAACATACTGTAACATTTGGTGAACAATAAAGAGTATTCCATACTATTCTATATTCTAGGTGTGAAATTGTTAGAAGCGAATCCACATGTCAAAAGGCTGTACGACGACCTGCTCAGCAACTATAACCGTTTGATACGTCCAGTGACTAATGTGAGCGATATACTGACCGTCAGATTAGGGCTGAAATTGTCACAGCTGATGGAAGTGAATCTGAAGAATCAGGTCATGACCACGAACCTGTGGGTTGAGCAGGTGAGTTGGTTTTTACGAACTGTAGTCTAAGAAGATTTAAATAACAAATACAATAACATTACAAATTTTAATTACAATAACAATAACATTTTCATTTAAAATTATGTTTTGAAAATAAATGGAATTTCAAATATTTTGATTTAAGATGCTAGGTTAGGCACAAAAACTTTTTAAGTAAGTAGAGTAGAATTATTTTTTTTGGTTCAAATGGTTTTAAAAAAGATTATTTTTTACAAACAATTCTAATATCAATAAAAAGTATATTTATAAGGTTGTTCTGTTCGCTGTTCCCCGCGGTAATTGAGGAGTTCCCGCGGGAATTTCGGGCTATCAATAAAGCGTATGTGACCCAAGGATCATTATTCATTTTGATGGTGAAAGACTTTTTTAAATGGGTCCAGTAGTTTTTGAATTAAATCGTTACAAAGCAACAAACAAAAAATGGAATCTTTCGTCTTTATAATATTAATTTAGATAAAAGAAATACTAAAAGAAAATTTTTTTTGTTCTTTCAATCTGAGTTGGCACTTTCAACGATTCTCTTCCAGAAATGGTTCGACTACAAGCTCCAGTGGAATCCTGAAGACTACGGCGGTGTGGAAATGCTGTACGTTCCATCAGAACACATCTGGCTCCCCGACATTGTGCTTTATAACAACTGGGATGGCAATTACGAGGTATTCGCATCACTTATAAAATAAGTGGTTATATGTTTGAGAAATTGTCGCATCTTTTTTTTTTTTGAAAGTTTAGGATGACAATAAAAATATTATGTATCTACTGAAATGTCAACTTTTTATTATGTGCTGACCAAATATGGTACCCAACTGAACGCCGGTAGCAGAAATACTGTTGACCAATCTTCGGTGGGGAACTTTTCTGTCGCGAACTTTATCGAACAAGCCCCTTTTTTATCTAAGGGTTCATACTAATTAAAAATAAGTTTTTTTTATGAAGAATCATTATTATTTCAGGTGACACTGATGACTAAAGCAACCCTCAAATATACTGGTGAAGTGAACTGGAAGCCACCAGCTATTTACAAGTCTTCGTGCGAGATCAACGTGGAGTACTTTCCTTTTGACGAGCAGACCTGCTTCATGAAGTTTGGTTCTTGGACTTACAATGGAGCTCAAGTTAGTAATTAAGGCACTTTATTAATAATATTGTGTAACATAGAACCTCCCCCTTTTTAAAGTCACTAAAAATAGGATAAATACTACTATTTGATTAGTAGATAGGACAAAGAGTGCCCATAAAGTAATTTTTGGTTTTTCAATTAAACTTTAGTTTTGAGTTTGAGCTAAAAAGATTCTCGCAGAAAGTCCAAAACCTGAACCTGAACCTGAAAGAACCTGTTAACTGATGCTCACCCACACAAGTCACTTTTATGCCTGTAACCTAATAGTTTAGGCAAACGAATAAGTTAAAGTCCAAAATTCAAGTTGGTACCAACCCACACAGCATCAACTGTCTACAGCGCTATCACCACTAGGCTTACCACTACGCTGTGGCGGGGCACCGGGAGGCACGAAGTTGATGGGCTAACGGCCGCACTCAGAGTCGACTTTAATGATTACTTAGTTAAGTATAGATTTTTAAAACAAAACTGCCGCAATCGGAGACGTTCAGTAAATTAATGTTAATTGGCATTTAATGAGATGTAACTTAATTAATAAATGCCAGTTAACATTAATTTACTAAACTTGTCTGATTGCGGCAGTTTTGTTTTAAAAATCTTTACTTAACTAAGTAATCATTAAAGTCGACTCTGAGTGCGGCGGTAAAAGTGTCGCTTCCTTACGTAGCAATAGTTAGTATTCTTAAAAAAAATAGTAGGAAACCATTAAGAAACCTACTTATGCCTCAGATGTACACGTATTCATGTATAGGTGGACTTAAAGCACATGGACCAGTCTCCCGGCAGCAGTTTGGTCCACGTCGGCATAGACCTCAGCGAGTTCTACCTCTCCGTTGAATGGGACATCCTCGAAGTGCCAGCTACCAGGAACGAGGAGTACTACCCCTGCTGCACGGAACCCTTTTCGGGTAAAGAGGCTCTAGCTATTTTCTACTAAAAAGCCAGCTAGGATCTACTAACGTACGACATTAGGTAGATTTTTGTTTAGACAAGATAGAGTAGATATACCTATAATACCTATACAATATACATGTAATAAAAAAACATTTATGAGTAGGTACATAAAAGATTTATATGATGTATGTATGTATGTAGTGTAAATACAATTGTTTTTATCATAATTCCATAGGTATATCAGTTTAAACAACTAACAATAACGGTCACTGTTGGCAGTTTTAATTTTTTTTTATATTGTATGTTAGAAATTAAACAAAAAGAATGAATGAATGAATGAATGAAAAACACTTTATTGAACACCACAAACAGTAAAAAAAAAATATTTAGAAACAGAAATTACAGCAGATTTATAACAATTTTACAAATTTCAATTTATCTGACTGTAAGTTATTTACACATTACGTAAAACCTATCGCTATGGAAATCTTCTACAATTATGGCATCTGTCGCATCTAATTAAAAATCGTATCAGTTTTTGCCAATTACAGTATTTTAGTAATCCTACTAATATTATAAATGTGAAAGTGTGGATGCTTGGATGTTTGGATGTTTGTTACTCAATCACGCAAAAACGGCGGAGCGGATTAGGATGAAATTTGGCATGCACGTTGTCAGGGGTACAGAGAAGGAAATATGGTACTTTTTATCCCGGAACTCCTGCGGGAACTCTGAAATTGCCGCGGATGAAACCGCAGGGCACAGCTAGTTAAAAATAAACTTTTCTTCTATAGAATAAGTTTTCTGCATCAACTTCACAACAAATGACAGCATCACCCTCCTTTTTCTAGATATAACCTTCAAGCTGACGATGCGCCGGAAGACGCTGTTCTACACGGTCAACCTGATCATACCTTGCGTAGGTCTCACCTTCTTAACCGTTCTGGTATTCTACCTGCCGTCCGACTCTGGAGAGAAGGTATTTATATATTTCCGTTGGTGTAGTGGTAAGTGGAGTGACTGCTACGCTGGGTGTCGCAAGTTCGATCCCCGAATCAGGGTAAACATTTTGTGTGATGAACATTGGTGTTTATTCTGAGTCTGATGGCCGCACTCAGAGTCGTTTTGATGATTAATTTTGATTAATGTTAATTAGCATTTTAACTTAATTTAACTTAATTAGTTAAATGATAACATTAATTTTATTATAACGTCTTTGATAGCGGGAGTTATGATTTAAAAATCTTTACTTAGAATTAAGTAATCATTAAAACGACCCTGAGTGCAGCCGTGAGAGTTTAGTATGTTGATACATAAGTAAAGTAATTTACTACAAAAAAGTACATTTTTTAAGCATTATACAGGACCCTTATTCACTGTGACCAACAAAATGACGCGCGTCTCAAAAACACAATCCCGAACGTTCCAGATGACAAAACATTAAAAATTAATATTCTGTATGTCATAAGACACGTAGTAAATTAAGTTTTTCGAAGTGAAACCTATTTGAACACGGGGGAAGAACAATTTTTGTGGCGCTTGTTATGGTCATAGTGAATAAGGGCCCAGTTGTCTGGTACCCATAGTAGGTACAAGCTTTACAAGCTTGGGACCAGGTGGCGCTGTATGTTAATGTCCAAACATTATTATTATTATGTTACTTTACATTTGTAGCAATGGATTGACTGTGTCTGTTTGTTATGCCAAATTAACATCTTTTTACCAAATGCATATAAAAGTAGATTATATACGGTAGGTACTACGTAGGTACGTTCATAATTATTTTTTTAATTTTGTCTGTCTGTCTGTCTGTCTGTCTGTTTGTTCCAAATGGACGTCTCTGAAACGGTTGGACCCATTTTAATGGGACTACCACTGGCAGATAGCTGATGTTATACGTAGTACCTAACTTAACTACTTTCATATTAGAAAAACAAAATAGTTTCTGCGGGAATTCCAAAACTCACGCAGCCGTGGGGCACAGCTAGTAGTTAAATAAATCAGAACTTACCAAGTACAGCAAGTTACATTTACTAGATATACTCATTAAAAAAACTAAAACAAAACAATGTCCCATTGGTGTGAAAAACAGATTTAAGGAGCAAAAAATATTTTTATGCGCAATATTTACGTTTCTTATCTAATATATTATTATAATCATCCTATTATTCCCATCCATAATTCCATAAATTAACTTATTTCCATACCATCAATATCCTTAGTATACAAGGTGTTCCGTATATCGACGTCAAGTAATAATCGACGTCAGGTGATAGGCTAAGTAATAACAGCTGTTAACAGAAAAATATGAAAATCTTCGCTATGCCTATTTAAAAAAAAGGACAGTCATTAAAAACTGACGAAAGCAATAATTTTGAAAACTTCATTGGCAAAAACTTAAATTTTAAGCAGTAGTTTTCAGAAACACTATTCGGTACACAAGAAAATTTAAAAAAAGTGGAAACAGGAGACAAAGAACCTTCGCGTCACAGGGTGTAAATTTTTATATTTTTTATAAATTTTAAAGATTATTTTTTTACGTTTTTCTGACTTATGAGTTATGAGTTATGACTTAGCCTATCACCTGGTTCAGGCTTGACGTCGATTTACGGGACAACCTGTATAACTTCTTGCTTCCGTAACCGAAACTGTGTAGTCTTTTTTGATTCATTTGTTAATCAGTATAAATATTGTAGTATTAGTTATTATTTATGATCAAAATTTCACTATCATAAATTTATTTTTAATTGTATAAAATTGTCTTTCCGCAAAATACCTTTATGTCGATCCAACAAATTAGATGCTTGTTGGTTTAAATCGATCAACTTTCATAAATAATATAATGAAATGTTCTGAATTTTATCTCGATTTAACTAAGAAAATATTCAGTATGGTATCTCCTAAAATAATTTTTTATACCAAATTGAAGATATCTTGTACCTTGAATATTTTCTTAGTGAACGATGACTAAAATATGACTATCATAACGGAATATTAAAATAAATTTAAATAAAATTAAATATCAGTTTGAGATAATTCATAAAAAATAAAAATAAATAAGAGTACAATTGCTTTAAGATAAGTTTATCACTAATAAAATTAGCATTATTTCTATCACCTTAAATGTATAAATTGTTAAAAAAGCATACTAAAATAAGGGTACCTAAAAACACTGATTAATTAATCTTAAGGAATGTGGAAAGACAATCCTAATAATCGTTAACCTTTTGAGCATGACGATCGGATTTATCCGACATACCTACCTATATTTTTGTGCCTCTAGCACCCGCGTCGTATAAGATACATACGGCTGAAAACACAGTTAGTTTCAAAGATTCGTCCTAATGCTCTCCCTATTCGTCGTATGTATCCTTTTTCTTCTATAATGGCGTATTTCTCTCGCCAGTAACCACGTTTTTCAGCAATAAATAGAACCTCCCTACTAGAGTTTATGAATCGGGTGCTAGAGGCACGGCAACTGTTATAAATCCGAGCGGTCAAAAGGTTAATAAATAAATCAGGCTTTGTAATTCAAAAAGGACTTGTTCTCCCTTTAGATTTCGCTCTGCATCTCCATTTTGGTCTCCCTCACTGTGTTCTTCCTGGGTCTGGCCGAGATCATACCGCCAACGTCCCTGGCGATCCCACTGTTGGGCAAATATCTTCTATTCACCATGATCCTCGTCTCGCTCAGCGTATGGGTGACCGTATGCATTGTTAACGTGCATTTCAGGTAATTACAAATTATGAACGGTTTTTATCCTTCCAAAAAAAATATGTATACGTCTCTTTCTCTCCCCTAGATATCGTTAAGCGTCTCGATCCTGGTATCGCTCACCGTGTTTTTCCTGTTACTCGCTGAAATAATACCGCCAACGTCCCTGGCTATACCTTTGCTGGGGAAATATTTGCTGTTCACAATGATTTTGGTGTCTTTGAGTGTATGGCTGACGGTGTGCGTTGTGAATGTGCACTATAGGTGAGTCGTGATCCGAGTCGTGCTGTAGTTCCTTTTATTAATTAAAAAAAAATCACCTTTTTATTAAGATTATCAAATACCTAGTCGCTGATGAATTTGATGCTGAATTAGATATTTTTTTAAACAGAAAAACACGACGGCACCATTTTCGAAAGATAAATACCAACCCTTTCCTGAAATATGGCACTAACTGTACTTATGCTATGTATAGTTTAAAATTAATCACGAATCACAGTTTTCATAGATTTTTTTGAGTCGCATTTGAAATTGTAACAAATGAGGTAATAAAAGTTAAATAATGCCTAGGCGGTATATACACCAATTAGGTACCTACTTAGCTTTGTTCAAATTATTTTTTAATTTAGGAAATTTAATTAATAATCACGGAAATTGGCATATAAAAATTTAATGTAAGTATTACCTACCTATAGCTTTTTAAAGTTTTAAGGCTCTTGTAAAGGTCATTTTAGCATCATTCGCTTAAAAAAATCACATTTTTTTGAGCTAATTTAACTAAAAAGTAATCCTGTTTACTAAGTAAATATGCGTAATTTTTTTAAAATTATTATGTAGTTTTTAACTCAATTTTTATTCAAGTTTTATTGAAAATTACCAGAAGTTGCCGCTTTTGGCAGTTTTAATTACGACCTTATGCTGTGGTCAAGTTTATGCTAAAACTAAGTTTAAACAGTTAAACTAAATGAACATTCATTTTTAATTAAAGTGTTTTAGGAGATATGATTTTTTACGAGTGATGCTTTTTGCAATTATGGTGATGTAGCATGAACCCAACAAGAGCCTTGAGAAACTATAAAATACATATTACGACATTTGTCACCAAGCAGTTTTGTGCATTTGCCAAGTTTGCACAGCCAAGCACTCAAAACCCATCCCTTTTACCCAATAATAATAGTACCTACCTATATTTTAAAAATTCAACACCTCGAGAATTAGAATAATAAGTATAAGTTACTGTAACTAAGTATGTACTATGTAGTTATAAATGAGTTACACTAGTTGTAAAATGTTAATAGCCAGCCGTATACTTATTTATCCTTACATATTGAAAAAATAAAGTTTTCTCCAAGTCTGTTCATGATGAACTCAAGGACTCAACTCAAGGAAGGAAGTTTGTAAAGGTTTTGTGTAAATTGGTTGAAATAAAACGAAAATACTCAACCCGCCTACGTTGTCAGCGGTTACTAAAAAGGACATAAGCTTTATCCTGGAATTCCTGCGGGAACTCCAAAAATAACGCGGGTGACACAGCCTACTCATATAAAATTTCTTTTGAGACATACCTATTATACTATATATATCTACATTATAGTCGTTTTATCATACATATTAAGTAGGTACATATTATATGCATATTATATCTCGGATATAGCTCTAACGAGTTGGATGAAAATTTATATTTAGATAATGTTTTACTTTCTTAGTTCATTGTTTTCTCTTAGTTCATAGATTAATTATCTACAGAACAAAAGAATCTGAATGAATAACATACGTTATAATTTGCTTGGTTTCCACGATACAAGCTACAGGTTTAATGTACTTGCGCGTACGTTTGTTTAAGTTATTATTTGCTATCTACCTATCCTATCTACATTCATTTGTTAACCATTTCAAATCAATAAAAAAAAATAGTGTTCATACAAAAATAACTATGTATGATGTGTACAATGGTACTGCGAAATGACTTGTTTTATAAAGGCACCAAAAATAAATCAAGCTGCTTCATTGTTGCATTGTCACTTCGATAACAGAACAATGGCCTCTGAAATATGGCCGCCGCCGCCGGCCATGACACTCTAACTGGAAAACGTTCTGCATTCAAATGCATAACTACCGATACAATTTGTGGCATTCCGTTTTCAATTTGTAGTAATCGTAGCCTCATGAAAAAAAAAATAGTTAGGTATTTGTGCAACAAGAGAGTGAAGTCGTTTTTTGCTGCGAGTGCTGATTTTGAATCCTGAGTGTGGCGAGGGATTCAAAGGCACGAGATGCAAAAAAAACTTTGCTCTCGTGTAACACACATAATTTTTCACTTCAGCAGGGAGAACACTTTTGGAGATAATAGTTATTTACAGGTTAAATATTAGTTTTAATCGCAGTAAATACTTATTTTCGTTTAAATACAACAATAAGTTAAAAATACAATAAATAACATTAAAAAACATAATTATCTTTTTACAAAATTTCTTTAGTTAGTACAAATTTTCGAACGTGTTTGTCTTTGAGGTCGAATTCAAAATCGGAACTTCGAAAGGGCTGGTCTTTGTCTCTCTCTCTTTTTAATGGCGGGAAAGAGATAGAGTGTAAATATTTCGAATTGTATGATTAACCCAAGGCTGAATAAGATATTCGCGGCTTTCTGAAAACAAAAATTAAAAAGTTACTTTTCACTTTAGTAGCTCAAACATGTAGTTTTTGCTGTGCAAAACCTACATGTGCAAAATGCGATTTTTCTCACTGAGTGTGAGACAAAGTAACTTTTTAATTTTTGTTTTCAGAAAACCGCGAATATCTTATTCAGCCTTGGGTTAATCATACAACTCGAAACATTTACACTCTATATTCTTTCCCGCCATTAGAAAGAGAGAGACCAGCCCTTTCGAGGTTCCGATTTTGAATTCGACCTCAAAGACAAACACGTTCGAAATTTTGTATTAACTAAAGAAATTTTGCAAAAAGATAATTATGTCTTTAAATGTAATTTATTGAATTTTTAACTTATTGTTGTATTTAAACGAAAATAAGTATTTACTGCAAATAAAACTGATATTTAACCTATAAATAACTATCATCTCCTAAAGTGTTCTCGCTGCTGAAGTGAAAAGTTATGTGTGTTACACGAGAGCAAAGTTTTTTGCATCTCGTGCCTTTGAATCCTTCGCCACACTCAGGATTCAACATTAGAATCACTCGCTACGCTCGTGATTCAATCATTGAATCCTTCGCTTGCTCAGGATTCAAAATCAGCACTCGCAGCAAAAAATGACTGCTCTCTTGTTGCACAAATAACTATTGTCTCACTTGGTGAGCAAAATGCGATTTTGCTCACTTCAGGCAGCGAAACCTACATGATTGAGCTACTGAAGTGAAAAAAGAATTTCCTAACCATGACAGGACCATACTTCCATGATATTTCTTTTTTATCTATAATATACTCAAGTCAGAAGTGCAAAATGTTGGTACATATTATTGGTAATGTCATTCCTATAGTTAAAAATTCATTCCCTAAAGGGATAGATTCAGTTTCAAAGCTAGAATTATAAATACAAACTATACGCACCAAAACCGCGGGAAGCACGTAGTAAATCACACGATTTCGATGTTAGTTTGTCATTATTGTAATGGTACATTGTGAATTTGTGAGTTATTGTTCCGCCAGATTGCGCGATAAACGCTGTTAGTTGGCAAATAATTTTATATACCAAGCTCTAAAAATCTCCAAGATATAATGGCCCATATTATTTTTTATTACAATATATCGAGCCTCTATTATACCATATTTATAAGGAACAGTCAAATTTATTCGCCACATAACATCGCATAAACTTTTTCGTCTCTTGTGATACAAGCATTATAGGTATGCTAATAATATAGATAAAATAAATAAAAAATTGAGGTTGTGTGTGTGTGTGTGGGTATGTGTATGAAAGGGTGTGTGCATGCGTGCGTAAGTGTCCGCATTAATGGTGGATTTTCAGTATTATTTTTTTCTATATAATACGCAATATCTTGAGTGATAGAGCTTTAGCAAAGCATCTATACATCTATATCTATACATGTAAATAAAATCTAAGTGTCTGTTTGTTATCCCGAAATAACAGCTTTTCACTAAATGCATTTATGAAAGTTTATACCGTACCTACTTACATAAAAACGTAATTATTTTTAATTTTTTCTGTCTGCCTGTTTGTTCCGGCTCATCTTTGGAACGGCTGGACCGATTTTAATGGGACTGGGCAGATAGCTGATGTAATAAGGAGTAACTTATATAATAAGGAAAAAAATTGTTCCTGCGGGAATTCCGCGGGGCAAGACTAGATTAAGAAAGATTATAAAATATTTAACTCCTTCACCGTTAGTTTTTTCGTGAAGGAAAAGCCCAAGATCCGTGTCACTTCTAGGAGCTCTATAGTTTGTGACTCACGCAATCTAGGTAAGTACCTACCTATCGACGTTGTGGGAAGCATGGATTTTGAATGGGCGTCGTTTGTCGATGATTTTATGCCCGTAAACATTGTAGTGCGGGGAGAACTAAACCAACTAAACGAATCTATAGTTTTATAGATCTGTTTTATAGGCCCGAGACTGTATTTTGTGTAATCTATACTAATATCTATTATAAAGATGAAAGATTAATACTTTTGTGTGTTTTTGTTACGATTGAACTAAAAAAATACTGAACCGATTTCAAAAACTCTTCCACCATTATAGCGGTGCATTATCTCTGAGTAGGTAACATATACCTATTATATTGTAACCCGTAATTCCCGCGGGAACTCCGAAATTACCGCAGGTGTAAGAAACCGCGGGGAACAGCTATTTATCATAAAAGTAATTAATTCAGTTAAAAGTCTATTTTAAATACCTAAAATTTTGGTTTTGTTACTTATATCGTTTTGGCGCGATGACTTTGTTATAATTAACTGCCTTTAATTTAATTTGTTAACTTTACTTAATTACGGTAAAAAAATGCGTGAGTGTCGTGGTACACTTGGCTAGAAGTTAGAACCAAGTTTTTTCCATATTAAACTGAGTCCGTTATGTCCGTTATGCGCGAAAAGAGGCATTAGTAAAAAAACAAAACTCATTTCGAAAAAGAAAATACAGTTGCTTTGTTTTTCCGTAAAGCAGTCGTATGACGCTGTGACGGAAAATGATTTTTTACTCCCATCCGTACCGTGCGATAAAGAACTTCATTCTAATAAAGATTGACAGCAAAAGAGGATTTTTCCTTTATAAGAAATGGTTCGACAGATCTTATGATTGATTGGAAAGTGATTGACGAAAAAACCTTAATTTTGAATTACAAAAATTATTATCGTGACACAGCTTTGGCGATTTTGAAATCAATTAAATGCAGCTTTTATGATATATAATAATTTATCGGCAAAAAAGTCATGCTTTCACACCGCTTTTGAAATACGTATGCTTTAGAAAGAAGAGTTAGTGATTTTTAACTAACTTCAACAAAGGGAAGAGGCTCTGTGTTTTTTTTTAAACGAATATCACGCGGTATCTTCGTTTGTTGGGTGCTGATATAATATAAAAATGTATTTATTTTTTATTAAATAGTTTTTGCCATTACGTAGATGCCATGCCAAGATGTAATAAAAATTTGAAGTAGGTTGGCACTTTTTCTTTGCATAATATATCGGATACAGATTTTAGGGTGATTTACACAAAAGTTTTTGCTGCATCACGACTTTGTCTTTGACGCACGTTCTAATTCACTATTAGGTAGGTAGTACATAACGTTTTCAATTAATTTCTTTGAGAGTACAAGGATAATTTTTATATAATAACAAATAAGTAAATATTATTTTAAATTGAATAAAAAACTGACTGAAAAGAATGATAACGGTACGCTGGTACAAGGCCAAGCTGGGGTTATATACTACTTAACAGTTGGGGGAATTGAAGTGATTTCAAAATATATCTCGTGTTTTTTTACTTCAATCACGTTGCTTTGTCACACATTGTCATTGGCACAATTATTTAAAAGTTGCTATAAATGGCAAAAAAGATAAAATAACATAAAATAAAAAAGAAGAAAAAGAAGAAGTGAAGAATTTGGGCTCTATATCGCAAATAAAGTAACACGTACATATTTCAAGTTTTGGTCATTCAACTCATGTTCAACTGCTATAATGAAACTCGTGAAATGCGGGTGAAACAGGATATGAACTTAAAAATATGCTTTTATAACAAGTGATGAGAATCACCGGTGTGAATATTTCTCCTTCAGTTTTTCTTATTATGTAGGTAACCGATAACCACCGAACGCCTCCTTACAGATTTCAGTGGCAATTCTCAGTGTCAATTGTTTCAGTTTTTATTTTTATTTTTCACCCAACACTTTATTTGCCTGCCAGGTCGCCGTCCACGCATACAATGTCGCCGTGGATGAAGAAACTCTTCCTCCAGCTGATGCCCAAACTCCTCATGATGAGGAGGACCAAGTACTCGCTGCCGGATTATGACGATACCTTCGTGTCGAACGGTTACACCAACGAGATTGATATGAGGTAAGTTTTGTAGAATGTACGTATAAGTGCTGTAGTAGTCTGTCGTAATTGGGATGTGGACTACTTTCTAATTAGTCCGTCAGTTAGAAAATAAAAAAAACAATAGACACGAATTTTTGCTTTTTTAAATAAATTAAAATATACAAGAGTTAAAGCGCATTAAAGTTTAGGATGAGGGGGTCGTGACGTCAATAAACGCTAAAACCGCCATACAAACTGTCAGAATAGTGACGTCACACGAAATTTCAACTCAATATATCGCCGTTATTTTTTGATTACGTAAAAAAAGAAAAATACGTGTCCAATATTTTTTAATAATCTACAAGATGGACTAAAAAATAAAAATTAGTCAACATGCCCATTGGGTTCCCACAATTGGAGAAACCCAATCTGAAGGTCTACTTAGGTAATAACCCAGCAGCCGTGTATATTTGTGTGAGTTGCGGAATATCCGCTGGACGTCTGATAAAACTAGTCTTGGATACCTACTTCCTATGAAATCAGATATCTGCCAGTGAAAGTCCCGTCAACATCGATTTAACACTTCCGGAGATCAGCCGGAACAAAAAGACAAACAGACAGATCGACAAACAGACGAAAAATTTCAGAATGGATTTTTTGTTTTATTTACTGTTTTATGCATGCATAAAAATGCAAAAAGCACGTTACAAGCAAGTGTTGTTACAAAGGACACTTCAATTTCTTTTAAAAACAATACAGGCTTGTAAGCTGTAAGTACCTAGATAAAACGCCCTCTTATTACAATAATTAACAATGACTTTACATAAATTAATAACATCTATAGGACATAAAATTATTTCACATAAATATAACCTGAATATTAGAATTATTTACTAATATTATCTACAAAAAGATCGACATGTGGAATCTTTTTGTGACTTAGTTATCCTTTTCTTATTAAGTTCAGTTGATCCAGAGATTACCCCTTAGAACCTTACAAACTCACAAACTTTACCTCTATAAAACACTAGCTGTCTTCCGCGGTTCCACCCTCGGTAAATTCGGAGTTTCCGCGGGATTTCCAGAATAAAATATACATAAACCTTCCTCATGGCTCACTCTATCTATTGGTGAAAACCGCATGAAAATCCGTTGCGCAGTTTTAAAGATCCAAGCATACATAGAGACAGACAGACAACGGGAAGCGACTTTGTTTATGAAGACCGGTGGTTGGGATGGTTTTAAAGATTCAAGTGAGCTTTAGCCAGGATTTTTCCTAGGTTCAATCCAATATAATCAGGGGCAGCGTTTATGCCAGTTTCTCAGAAAAAAAAACCGTATTTTTCTGTTCTACATATTATTAATACAAAATGACGTGTTGTACAGTATGTACACAGATGATATATTTATACGAATCACCGGCGACATACTCATATTTGCTTGTAGGATGCTTGGCTTGCTGGAAAACTACTCTCTTTAACAGTCATAAAACTAAATCGAAATGAGCTGTAGAATATAGTCCAAATTAGATTAGATAAGATTAGATTCATTTATTTCCACATTATCAAATTCAAAATTACATTAAATTATAACATGTAAAGTGACCGTTAAAAATTGAAATAATAATATCTACAAAAGGTACACATAATGTCGTAAATGTCAAAAAATGTCAGAAAATAAAATAAAATAATTAAGTTACCTATTATAATTAAAACAGAAGATAAAAAAGGGGAAAAGTATAAGGTTATATAATAGGCATAGATAATATAATACTATACTAGTAATAGGTTATTGTGAATACATCAATGTTGAATTGAATTTTCAAATTTATGATAAAATAGACCTCTACTTTCATAAATTTGAAAATTCACGATCTTTTGGCGGTGTTGAATCCGTTTCAATCCGGTACGTTATCCCACTAATTGGTCAATGCATCATAATTTATTATCATTATCCACTCCTCATACGAATTCATACAGCTATCTACGGCTTTGCAATATTGTCCCAACGAACTGTGTGTGCTGTACCCTATGTAGTTCGGTAATGCATTTATTTCGTTTTGCAAACATAAAATTTTCAATTGAATTCGTCGATTTTACAAATTAAGTTTGTGCTACCAATAAATTATTATATTTTTCCATTGTTGGTTCCATTTTAAATTTAAAGCAAGTAAATATTGATAGGTAGCGCTTTTGTTCTCATCACACTACTTATGTATTATGTCCATTGTATATACCCACTTATGTAATAACATCTATTTAATGTAAGTTCGCACCCAAAATTGCTATAGATAATCGGTTAAATAATTTCAAAGAACACCCGCTATATATACACACCTACAAACGAACAAATTCCACTTAACTCTTTATAATATTAGTTCAGACCATATTAGATTATGGGTTTATAAATCGTCTGTCTGTTCGCGACAAACTAAAAAAACCGCTAAATGGATTTTCTTGCGGTTTTCGCCAACTGCAGATAAAGTGATTCAAGATGAAGGTTTATACGTATAGTTTATCCATCAATTCCCGCAGGAACTCCGAAATTGCCACGGGGGACAGCTAGTCCTACTAATATTTTAAACGCGATAGTTTGTAAGTATGTATGGATGGATGGATGGATGGATGTTTGTTACTGTTTCACGCAAAAACTACTGGATGGATTTAAATGAAACTTTACAATAATATAGCTTATACATCAGATTAACACATAGGGGATTTTTTATCCCGGAATTCCCGCGGGAACTCTGAAATTAACGCGGGTGAAACTGCGGGGCTCAACTAGTTATTAATAAAATTAATACCTACCTACCGAATATATATCAATAAATATATCATAATAATATCAAAAAAATAAAAAAATAAATAAACAGTAGGTAGATATTGTAGTGTGAATGCAAAATTTCGTAATGATCGGTTGAGCCGTTAAGGCGTGAAAGCGTAACAGACAGACAGACACGGTTACTTTCGCATTTGTACCTAATATTAGTAGGGATAATAAAATCCACACTAATATTATAAAGTATGGGTGCAGAAAAGAACCTAGGGTACTTTTATCTTTTAACTAATTGAACACTGTGTTTGTCACACAAAATTCACCCTTGTACTGAGAATCAAACACGTAAAATCTAGATTAGCGGAGAAGCACGTTGACTTCTGCGCTACCCGTTCGTCATATTATGTTAAAAATAAAAATTAAACTCCTTAAATATCCCCAATCTCCTGATAATAATGACGCGATGTATAATTTATATCCTAGCAGGGACAGTCTAACGGATGCGTTTGGTGATTCGAAGAGCAGTGACAACAGTGACTACCGCAAGTCGCCCAACCCCGAAGACGACATGCTGGGGGCTGGAGCTCATCAGAGACCTTCAGGTATACATGCAAACACACGAAAATGCCTTTGCAGATTTTTTTATGTACCTACCAGCTGTGCCCAGCGGTATCACACGTGTGAGTTTCGGAATTCCCGCAGGCACTCCTAATTTATAACTTATAAAATCAGTTAATTAGCTGTGAATGTCCCGTCCAAATCGGCTCAATCGTTTCGGAGATTCACCCGCGTGAGTTTCGGAATTCCTGCAGGAGCTCCAATCGTCTTTTATACAAAACTTGTCCTGACAATAACGAACACAAAAAAAAAGAATTATCCAATTTCGTGCAATCGTTTGGAAGTTATGCGATCACAGACATTTCAGCAATTCATTGCTATTTACATAGACTAGCTTTTCCCCGCAGTTTCACCCACGATAAGTTCTGAGGTTCCCGCGGGAAATCCGGGATAAAAATTACGCTATGTCCTTCCCTGTACCGCTGACAACGTCTATGCAAAACTTCATGATGATCGGTTGAGCCGTTAAGGTGTGAAAGCATAACAAATAAACTCACTTCCGCATTTATCATATCATCATAATATTAGTAAAGATTACACACAATAGGGATGTTGACTACTATTGAAAATAAAAATTCTAATTAGTCCGTCAGTTAGAGAATAAAAAAACAATAGACACGTATTTTTTGCTTTTTTAAATAAATTAAAATATACAGAGATAAAGCGCATTAAAGTTTAGGATGAGGAGGTCGTGACGTCACTAACCACAAAACAGCCATACAAACTGTCAGAATAGTGACGTCACGCGAAATTTCAACTCAATATATCGCCGTTATTTTTTGATTACGTAAAAAAAGAAAAAATACGTGTCCAATATTTTTTAATAATCTACAAGACGGACTAAAAAATAAAAATTAGTCAACATGCCCATTATACAATACCTGGGTGATTTTTACTATCTGACTACTGGTCTAATTAGTTCGAATAAGCGATTGTTTCTATTCCATCCAGCTTTGAAAAGAACGTTTAGTACTTGTCAGTTGTCACGTCGCGTCGTGTGAATTCAATGTTTACTTTCAGTTAAAGCTATGCTGATTAAAGAAATTCAACCAATGATGTGATTTTTCCCACCTTGTCATTGAGTATTTATTATATGATTTAATTTCCGATACTAACTTGTTGATAGTGACTGAGTCAGAGAACATGATACCGCGCCACTTGTCTCCTGAAGTTGCCGCCGCGTTGCAAAGCGTGAGGTTCATTGCACAGCACATCAAAGATGCCGACAAAGACAACGAGGTAAGATTGGGATCCATAGATAGTTTAATAATATAATTAATTAATCATTTAGATACTAAAAACTTAGGGGCGTAGCTACCGCCGTATCAGCCGTATCAATGGTACGGGGCCCCGGGCTCCAGGGGCCCCTAGTACGTGTGTAAGCAAAAATTAGTAAAATGTTATCCACATTATTCCCGGAAAAAAAAACTGTCATACATACCTATACAGTTTTCACTTCAGAATTTTTTTTTGTTTCTTTTGTGAGGAATCTTTACCCTTCATTTGGAACCCCCAAATAATTTTGATACTGCTAAAAATATCAACCTAGATAAAAAACCAAAGGTAGAACACACTTCTCATCAGATCTAATTTAAGGTACTTTAGGAGGTAAAAATTTAATTACGAAAAACTATTTCTTTACTAAAACCCTGCCATGAGTTATTATCCTTTTAAAAAAAAACATACAATAAAAACAAATCACATAAATAATAGGGAAAAACAGTGAAGCTTCCTATAATTGAGATTATAGGTTAGGTTATTTAATCTTATAATAATTATTAGGTTAGAAGTTTTTTTTTATATAATTGCCTACTTACAAAATATTTCGAAATGCTGCAGCTGCTGTCTAATTTAACAAACTCCCCCTGATTAGTGGCGCGAGAAAATCGGGTGGAAAATAACAAACTTTGTCATGCAATAAAATTCCTTGTATGTATTAAGTATGAATTAGGTTAAACACGTTTACGTTGAAGTATAATTGCTATTAGCATAAATTAAAAACTTTGTTCGAATGTCGGGCGGGCACTCCAGTCGGTGCGTTCGGTAGGTGATCGTAGAGTTTTGAGGGGAAGTTAAAATCGTATGTTAAACGTATTCAAATGAATGGCACGTGCAGTGCCGAAGTAGGTAAGTGTTCGGTTCATTAATTGTGTAATTTGGTTTGAAATCCTTATCAGGAATTTTAAAGCGAGATTTGATGTGTGAGATGTTCTTGGAAAATAATTATCTTTAGTAAGTTAATCAAATACTTTTTATATGAAATAACTTTCGACATAATCCCGAAATCCACAGGAAACAGTTTGGTACAGAGGTCAACATTTGTGGGCGTCCAAGCTAAAAGATACCAGTTCTCGACTAGGTTCTACGAGGTTTTGTAAACTTGGGTGAAAAAATTGCGTCCGCGATTTTAATTGATTATTTACTTATTAGTAAATGCTCAATTTTCTACAATTTCATATATCCTAATCTACAATAATATTGCCATTTGTACATACTGTGCAATAAAGAATAAATAAATATATAAAAATCTATGTAACAAGCAAGTAAAAGTGTTTTATTTCACTCGAACACTTAATCCTTTTTCTCAAATCAAGCTTTTTCAGAATTTCAAATGTCTGATAAAAAAAACCTGTGCTAGTTTTTGAATATTTTTTCATTCCTTGCTATCATTGACTATTCTAGATACCGAATCTAGTCTTAACTCAATACTACTGGTAATTTTTTACGTGGACACCCACACTAATCAATAAAATTGAATTTAAATTTATATTCATTTATTTCAGGCAAATTAACGCATACAATTTCAAAAAAATAAATTGATATTCTCAATATCTATAACTAAATGTCAAATAAATTATAAAATAAATTAGTAATTAGGTACAATGGTTGTTGACGAGTGAAAGCCGTATCGAAAACACGCGTGTCACGTTTTTCGTTATTTCAGTCACTTTTCAGCATCTATTTTGGACCCTGAGCAGGAAACTGACTTTCAAGAGAGCCATGTTTTAACTCGGGGAACAATCTAACATTGTCATTGGCGATTCGCCATAATTGAAGAAGTAGATGAAGAGATTGTTATTATTAAGAAACATTGTCATTGGCAAATTATAATTATAGACGCCATTATTAAAGAAGAAGAAGAATTAGGTACAATTCTCGTAAACTCGTAAATTACTCAATACAGTGAACTTGTATTGTGCTCGGTCGTTTATTCCTAAATTTAAAAGTGTTTGTGAGTTCTCTTCAAAAATGGTATAGTTTCAATTTTGTTCATCGTTGTTTGGCGTGTTTGTTGTATATTAGGACTTAGTGGTTTTGTATTGTAAGTACTTTGAAAGGAATGAGGTTTCCAATGAAAATAATCATTCGTTACAATTAGATATAATAGGTATTATAAAACGAAAAACATAATGTAATTTTGATAGTGTGCCTTAGTTGTGCGAGACCGTTATAGGCTCATTCTATATAGGTACGTATTAAAACAATAACTACACTCGAGTAGATTATCGATATTTAAAACAAAATAAGCAGACTTCCAAACATCGGTATTTATGATTATAAATAGGTATTGTATTATTTGTTAATAATTTGTATAAATAATAGGTTTAAGCTTAAGGGTAACAAGGTGTAGGGTAATAGGGCGTAGAGGTGGAAACAATGGCACATCTTATTTGCGAGTGCGATGCCTTGGCTCGTAAACGTATGGACCTTCTGGGGATGGCTTACTCGGAACCAGAACTTAGGCTCTAACCGCTCCACTGCACACCAGCCTTCGCCGACGAGGTTTTCAGGGAGTAAAGGGAGGAGCACAGGATGGGGATGGTACAAAAGATCCTAAGGGTCGAAGTACCGAGGCTTCACTTGCCCACCCCATTTTATAAGATAAGATAAGGGTAATAAAGTAAAGGTTAAGGAAAACGGCACTCTCAAAGCCGCCCCCCAGCCAAGTTGACAATCTTTAATCGATATCGTTATGGATAGATATATTAAGAAATTAGACGATTTTTCGCGACCATGTGACAAGACGATATGTTCCTTGGTTTTATGCCAACCATGCAGGTTAGCGCTCGTTGCCAACTTAATGTGTGTCACTTCCGTTGCTTATCTTCATTACATCATTACTGTGGCCTGCTAAAACCTCACACTGAACGTGGCAAGAGAAATTGTATAAAAATTATAATTAAACACAACTAAAGTTACTTGAAGGAGTTCAAGGGTATTTTAAGAGGACACAATCATGGAAAATAGGTATATAAATAATATAATCAATCTATACCTAACAGTGGACGGTTATGAATATTTTATTTCCTTATACAAACATAGGGAAATGTACGAGGGAATTTGAATATATGATGAACGTGCTCTACAATATTTATGTATAAGGCGTATAAGTTGAGAGACGCTGCTCTGAAGTTCGTAATAAAAGCGATCAGCTGATAAAGAATTTGTCGACATTAAATTACTTATTTGTTCCACGACGATAGAAGTTGGTACAGTTAGAAACAGCTATACCTACGCAATTCATCTAGCAACTCTTTGCTTTATTCTACTTAATAAAGTTAATAAGTGTTTCTGTTTAATACAAAGCGTTCGAGTAGCTGATTGTACTATAGTACATCAAATTATTTCGTTAACAACCCTTTGTAGTACACAATTAGAAGTGCAGCATTGTAGGTAACTCGGGTAAAGAGGGGAGAAATACGCTATACGAGAAAATGAATTATTTTCATGACTCCGCCAAATGGTGCGAAATTGACTCAGTAAATTTTATTATGAGAAAATAGTAGCGTTAATTGGAAATTAATTGATTTAAGTAGATTTGAGTACTAAATTATTAAGGGTTCTGCCGTAATATATATTATTACATTGTTTGCGTGCCTTCTTACTTAATCTATAGGTAAGGACGTAGAAAAATTATATTTATTCGTTTCGTTCGCAAATAAATTCATAAGTAAATTACAATTTACATAGAGGTCTTCATGGAGGTCATCCTCCATGGATTTAAATAATACACTGGGTATAACGATAAACGACGAACGCGTTTAAGTCTTCGATAGTTCATGCTTACATGTTAATACCCGCTAATATTATCAAGATAAAAGGTTTGATTTTTTGTATTATTTGTTTGTACCTAATAGATAAACTCAAAAACCACTTAGATACCTAACTGATTTTGAAAATCCTTCACCTAACCGAAGCTACATTGTTCCAAGTAACATAGGGTATAATTGTTGTCCCAAAATCACTTGGGGTACCCCGAAACTAAGGGTGGCGCCACAGTCTCGGCGGGGGCGGTGGCGGCGGCGGCAGCGGCAAAAACAAGTAGTAGACAACATAAGAAGAAGGCCACAGCTCGCGCCGCTGATAGCTGTGGCCTACTTCATATGTTGTGTACCATTTGTTTTTGCCGCTGCCGCCGCCACCACCGCCGCCGAGACTGTGGTCAAGGGGTAACACGAGTGAAACCGCGTGAGATCAACCAGTAACCAGAGAGAAGGTAATCACTACGTGCCAGTAACTAATATAACTAAAATTAAAACACTGATAATAACTTGTTTTCTTTCGTTTTTTAAAACATAAGATATTTACATAGATATGATATTCTCTCTTTAAAAATTATATTAATTTGCATTTTATGTAAAATCAAATAAATTCATTAAAGAAATTGTCAATATAAAAAAGATTTAAATGATGATAACGAAAAGTGTGAATTGGAAACTTGACCAAAAAATAGGAGTACAACTTTTTTTCAATACTAAATTATAATGTCATGGATAAAAGGTGTTTTTATATAAATACGTTATTCTACTGTTGTCCACATGTCTTGTTAATTTTGTTCGTTTGGACTCTTGAATTCTTCTACCAGCCACTTCGACTTTCATCAATGACAATACCCGCTTTCGTTTCGGACCCAAGAATCAATGTAATTCTGGGAACATTAATAGGATTAATACTCGTAATGGAGTTCGGCTTTGCGTCGACAAAGGTGGACGGATCGTTCCTTGGGGAGCGGAATGAGCGCATGAACCAAAGGAATCGGCTAATTTACCAAGTGCCTCGCGTATGTACGTGCACGTAATGTGCAATGCGGTTGTTACTGGAGTTTTCGTCGAGAGCAAACATTTTGCTAACGAAACGTAATGGTAGGTAATAGAAATTGGTTAATTCTTCTATTAGGATATCAATTTGTAACCGACTTCCAAAAAGGAGGAGGTTATGCATTCGATTGTATGTATGTTTTATTTTTTTTATACCCACAGGGTTACCGGTAAATCGATGTTTTCCCGACAGGAAGATGTATAATTAATTTTAATTGGCATATTTTAACTAATTAAGCTTTTAGTTACATAATTGCCAATTAACATTAATTTAATGAACGTCCCGGAAGGCGGCAGTTTTGCTTTTAAAATCTTTACTTAAAATTAAGTAATCATTAAAATTATTCTAAGTGTGGCCGATAGTCACGTCACGCATGGTGGTTTCATTAACCATCAACAAAAATTTGGTTGGATTTAATTATTTAATGATGAAATTTGTGGTTTCCGCTAAAAAGAATCGTGTCTTCTAAGATAGATCATTTATGATGAAATCGATAGTATAGAATAATATGTACCTACTACCTACTAATTTTGCATTACCTACTTAACTGTACTATAATACTTTAAAAAAACTTTTATTGAAGACCGCAAAAAGGGGCGGAAATTCTATCATTAAAAATAAGTGTTTAGGTATCACCCTATTTTACGTCATATTCAACTGTTGATTTCTTTTAATTTTTTTTTAAATAGTTGGTAATAATTTGATGTTTGATGCAGGATCTTGGAAGATATGATTTTTCGTAGCTGTAATTTTTTTAAATTGGTACGCGAACGATTGTAACATTAGCATTTATTTGTTTCAAAATTGAATTTTTCCACCCAAACATAGATAAGTCTTTTTTTCTTCTTAAATTAATGTTGCCAGTACCAACCGAAGCGAAACGAACGCTTTATACCAATCAATCAGATCAGTCACGTGATCAAATAAGTATAGCTAATTAGCTTCTAGCGATCCGATATTTGATTACGTTGTATCATTAATTCGGTGCGGTCGCAAGATCAGCACATTTAAATTAACGACGGTGCCCACAACTCCCCAGAGAGCACGACTCGATCCATTCGCGCTCTCCGATCCGTTCGCACCCGAGAGAACACTTAGCCGAGAATATAGTGCCGTGAATCTTAAAAGGATTTAGTTTTAGCTGAAAGAACGTTTTGAATGAACTATAGCAACACGGTATATATCCAATCTCTTTTGATAATCGCTGCTTCCAATTTAAAAGACAATTAAAAAAATTCTATAAAAATTTCCGTTTCGAAAGTATAAATGAATCTGAGTTCCTTTTTTTACATCTCGTCAAAAATAAAGTTATTGCAGTAAAAAAAAAAACATAAAATCAGTTGGTATTAGCCCTCGAAAGTACACAATCTAATAATAATAGGTGATATGTTTACTATTTATCTATAGAGATTTTATGATGGATACCAATCTATTGTTTTAGAATTTACACTTCTTTAGGCGCGTGAAGTCAACGCCAAGTGACGTAGTCGAAGTGGGTAAAGGAACGCAACCTGCGTATTTACCTTCTGAAGAAGTGGAACTTCATATACCTACAAATACGTTCTTATCTTCTTGTATTATTATTCATATTAGAATAGAATAGAATACAATACAATAAAATTTATTTCTGCACAACACACAAGAATAATAAACAAACATTTTAAAGATGTGCCTAATCTAAACCCAAGTTATCTTGCATGCTCTGCCGAAAGGGACACCAACTCAGCATTAGCTAGGAGCAGGTACACCCAGCGCTGATATTAAGTACCATCTATGTAGATAAATATGATGAATTGATGACGAGTATCGTTGCTGTGAAAGCAATATAATTAATGTGATGACCTACTCACAAAATGTATTATTTTGTATACCATAACACAATTTCTCATCGAAAATCACAAGCACGTAAAGATGAGCGTCCACTGAACGGCGTCAAACGCATCGTACGAATTATCTCAAACGCATTGTACCTATTGTTTTTTATATTGATGATAGCTGTTCCCCGCGTTTCACCTGCGGTATTTTTGGAGTTCCCACGAGAATTCCGGGTTACAATATAGCCTATGTTACGCAAGGATAATGTGACATTTTAATGGTGAAAGAATTTTTGAAATCGGTCTAGTAGTTTTTGAGTTAAATCGTAACAAACTAACAAAAAAAAACATCAAATCTTCCCCTTTATAATATCAGTTTGGATTTTTTGTTCGTGCTCCGGACCATAGAATTCACCGGATCCTTTTGAAATGCCAACACAGCTGATCAAAGGGACAAATTTTTGATTTACGAGTTCTGGGGGCCTATGACCACCTCTTATAGCATTATTTCAATATTACATACCTAAATTTTCCGTCCATCTAAGTTTGGACCTTAACTAACACTTCACCTATTTAAGATTGAAATTTCGTGCAAGATAATCGTCTCATCGATAAACCGGATGTCGTCTTTTGGCATTAGAAAAATTTAAATTAAAAAAAAAAATTAATTACAAAAAAAGAATCAAAATTCACGATTCGTCTAAAGCGTACAATGCGCCATGCGGACTTGTGATTTGTGGACGCTTACCTTAAAACAAGCAGAATCGTACAATCAATTATGTTGATTGTTAATACTGATGAGATAGGACCTCGATGTCACGCCTCAGAAAAGCCGGATGGGTTCGGCGAAAATTGCAAAAGTTGCCGAATCGAAGCCGACGGTGGCCGAGCTAGGGTGAATTGTTATTCGAGGCACGTCTCTACATCTTGGAGATAACCGCAGTTCATTTTTGGAACGACTATAGATAAAGTTGCCATAGACCGAATAAATTACGTAACAGTTTAAGGGAGATCAATTAGTCTTCTACCATAGTGAATTTGAGGACTTTGGAAAATGAATCATTACTTTAAAGTCGTGAAAATTGTCAGTCTGAGTCAACAAGAAATCTGGACAAAATGGATGTGTAGGTACGTTTATGGTTTGCAAATTTTTCTTTAGCTTTACTTTGCTATAAATTTGGCTAACTTGATCACCATAATTTTGGCGCTACTACTTTGAATAGGGTAGTTTTCGGGGTATGAAAATCGAAATTCTATTTAGTCCGTCAGTTAGATAATAAAAAATTAATAGACCCGTATTTTTAGCTTTTTCAAATTATTGAAAAAATACTAAGATAAAACGCATTAAAGTTTAGGAGTGGGAACTCTTGACGTCATAACGTGCTATAAAATGTAGCACGGCGTGACGTCACGCGACATTTCAACTTAATGTATCTCCGTTATTTTTTCATTAAGTAGGTACCTACGTAAAAAAAAAATTCGTGACCAATATTTTTTAGTAATCTTCAAGACGGACTAAAAACTAAAATTTGGTTGACAAGCCCATTGTTTCAAGTATTGATATGAGATAACCGATCAAATCTCTTATATTGGAACAAGGATTCAAAAGAGCGAGAAAAGTTGTGCTACTCGGGTCAACTTACTCAACTTTCAAGCAGAGGTACCTAACAAAAACGGTGAACAGACTTTACCCTAAAGGATAACATTATAACGTACCTACGCTACGTCAACTACATATTAACAACTTTACGCGGTTTAAAAATTTCAATTTTCAAAAATTCCATCTATGATATTGCGGGGAACAGATAGCAGCAAAATAATTTTTGCAAATGATCTAGATATTGGCTCACTAGTTGTTTTGCGTTTCGTTTCATCGCTACACCGACCGTTTTCAGCGCTTAATTAATTTGCTTAGCCTACATTTTTCTCGCTGCATTCTCGAAAAATTGACCGTTGATTTTTCGTTTTGTTTACCGTTGCATTTAAATAAAGTTATGCATTTCATAATTTGAAAACTCAACAATGAGTCTCGGTTATTTGTTTTGCTTTTATGCCAAGGTATTATTTATTGTGCAATCATAAACCTAATTTTTTTTACTGCAGATTATTCTTATTTTTATACGTTGTGGTATGAGTTATACTTGCGGTTTCGCTCGTGTGGATTACGGTATTTTCTCCAGTCTTTATTTATGCAAATAACGAGAGAGATCCCGTTGCTACTCCCGTTGCTCTACATGCCCTGGGTTTTACTCAAAGTTCTATAAGTTTATGAATTATGTGATTCTGGTATCTGTCATGAATCATGATATATTTGTGCAATAACTTGAAATTTTCTATGTTTGACACAACGATGTGACAAGATTTCCAATCTGACACAAAAAGTGGACATCTATAAAAATGGTCCGCTTCGTGCGTTTGTCGTTTAAACTCAATATAAATGGTGCTGGCTTTTATCTTAACAGGTCGGCATGATCCGGAATACGAAGTAGCTAAAGATAAACTGTGCTGTCAGTAAGTTCTGAGAGATCTGAAATAATTTATTTTGGTATCTCCTCGTCACTTATCTAGATGAATATAACTAAAAAAAAGGTTTTAAATGTGTCCATAAAATTAAATGGACAAGACTAGTGCATTTATAATTAACTTTGAAATTAACGATTTAATTTATGGAATAGGAAAAATCGTGAATACTAAGGTTACCAATAAACCTATTTGAAATAATTCTATAAATGTTAATTGTAATTCTAATTTTGTCACATATTTTTTAATTTTCTGTGATGCCGAATAAAGATATGTCTATGTCTATGTCTAAACTTTTTCGAAAAGACAATTGCTACTTATTGCAATTAACCGGCTGCAAATAAGGAAGAGGCCTGTTCTTTTTTAATTAATTTTTGTTTTAAGCCATTACTCTGTTCTGCTATGCCTCAGGTATACTGTTATGTTATAGCTATCAGTGAAATAAACTCTCTTAATTATAAAAGGTGTGGTAAAATTAGCTGCAAATATTTACAGGGTTGAAAGTATACACCGTTATAAACATGTTCATAAAATAAAAAAGATTCAAACAAAAACTAAAAAAAATCATACAAAATAAATCAAAATTCAAAAAGAACCTTACCTCTTTACCTCACCTTATATATTAGTGTAGACTTCAGTTTGCTTACCTCAATTCTCAGTACCCACATTTGGTGAATAACCACTTTACTAAACAGCCAATGAAAATAACGAAAACATTCTCAAAGAAGCTACAGTATAGTTCCAAATGTACATGAAGTAGGTAGCCATGAGGTCTCTAGAGTTTACAATCGTATCAATGTTGACATGGCTCCATCGAAGAATCCTTTGCGTCAAGTAAATGTGTTTGTGAGTGGATTCCCTTGTATGGTCGTGCACTGTTTCTTATTATTAGCCCACGAGACCTGCCGTCTGTAATAAATGAGCAAGCTACGACGTTCTAGCGAAAATATAAATGTTCTTTTTTGAACTTGAGGTAGGTACGAGTAGCTGCGATAGCCACAGGACCGTATGTAGTTATACTATTTTCCTAGTAAAATAAAAACAGTTCAGAAATATGTATCGTCGTTTTAGCTAGCTTTTTGAATTTGAAATCTAAACGCAAAAAACAATGGCATACTTACTTATATTAATAAACAGTTAGTAACTAAAACAAAGAGCTAAAGCTAGGCTATATTATGTTAAAAAAATATTTCTTAAAAGCATCAGAAATAATAAAATATATCTAGGTGTTATAGATTAGGAGTTTGATTTTCTTATTTATTTATTAAAACGATTACGATAAATTACCTCGAAAGAAACATCCTCTGCTGTTACTGCATAAGAATGCTTGTAATTATACCCAATTTACAGAAATTCAATTGAGGTAATAAAAATGAATTGATATTTTCTAAATATAGTACTGACAAACCTAGAATTTCACTTATTTAAATAGTAAAATGACAACGTATGATTTTTCTTTTACGTCGTTTAACCAAAGCCTTTGCAGCATTTATGATAATTTTATCATTGAAAATGTATTGTTTGAAAAACAGCTGTCGCTTTTGACGCCTTTTTGACTTGGCACCCCCTTGCAACCGATTTTATATTTTCAATGCAGCCAAAAGGAGCATAAATGACTTTCCAACGAGATTTACATTCGCAAGATACAGTCAATGTGCGGATACTAAATGTCGATTTGACTGCTGTACCGCTTTGCGGAATATCAGCAATATATTTTGTGCTGAAAGATCTGGGGGCCTACCTTCCTACCACTCACACGTATAGTACTAGCTATTGTACGCGTTATTCCCCGCCCGCGTTAATTTTGGAGATCCCGTGGGAACTCCGTAAAATCCATCTTAGCTGACTTCTCCTACCTAAAAACTATGTACATATTCAACTGCTTTTCAACTTTGTAAGCTAAGTATTTAGGCAGTGAGTCTTTTTGCTAACTTTATTACAGACTAGCTGGCCCCCGCGGTTTATACCGCGGTAATTTCAGTTTCCGTGAGAATTTCGGGATAAAAATTCCTGAGTGACCTCAGGACTATCGTAGCTTTCTAATGTGTTACCTTAATGGTTAATGAAATAACCTTAAGAACTTAGTGAAATAATTTTCAAAATCGGTTCAGTAGATCCAGAGATTACCCCCCACAACGTCACAAACTCACAATAATATTCACTAACTCCCAAACTGTACCTCTTTATAATAGTATAGATTATGACAAAGTTAGTCCGTCTAGATTTCTACATTATATAATGCCGGTAAAGTTAAAATTTCAAAGGACGCAAAATTGGTGTAAGGTTTAAAAATGGCGCTAATGATTTTCTGACTGCATATCAGCACTATTATTGCCCGCATTCAGTACCTAAACAGCTGAGAACATTTTGGTAGTGACCTTTAAATAAATATTTTAAAATGTGTTTTAGTTTCAGTATAAATTTATTCTATTTAATTGTGTTGAGTCTCCATTTTCCAGGTATTATAAAATAAGGTACTTCGCCGCCTCTGTCTATCTGAATGTTCGCGATAAACTCAAAAACGACTGATCGGATTGTCATGCGGTTTTCACGAATAGATAGAGTAATTCATGAGGAAGGCTTAGGTATATTGTAATCTATCAATTAGGTAAAGGTTTAGGACTTAGGTGTATAATTTTGGTTTTGTGTAAAGTGGTGGAAACATAACTATAATGGGCATGTTGACTAATTTTTATTTTTTAGTCCGCCTTGTAGATAGGTAATTAAAAAATATTGGACACGTAGTTTTTCTTTTTTTTTACGTAATCAAAAAATAACGGCGATATATTGAGTTGAAATTTCGCGTGACGTCACTATTCTGACAGTTTGTATGGCGGTTTTAGCGGTTAGTGACGTCACGACCCACTCACCCTGAACTTTAATGCGCTTTCTGTATATTTTAATTTATTTGAAAAAGCAAAAAATACGTGTCTATTGTTTTTTTATTTTCTAACTGACGGACTAATTAGAATTTTGATTTTCGTAAGTAGTCCACATCCCCATTGTTGGAAGTATCGAAAAAAACGGGTACTTTTATGCCGGAATTCCCTCGGGAACTCCGAATTGAACGCGGGTGAAACCGCGAGGAAATAAGATTAAGAAGTGGCAGTACGGCCCCTGGGTAGCATCTTTTACTAACAGCTTGTGAGGGGCGAAGTAAATTCTATTGAATTCGTATAAATCACTGTTAGAAATTTTATTTATTTTTGATAGTCATACTTTTGGAGTTGAGTAGAGTGATCTGGCGCTAAAGTTAAAACTGAGCTAATAAATAATTTATACCTAGATATACGTCGCAGCCCGATCTTAGAATTGATTATTTCATGATACGGTCGACCATTCCATGAAATATAAAATACGACCATTTCGTAAAATTTAGCAATGACATTTACACATAAAAATTTCCATCCATCCATTATTAATGCGTATAAAAATTTCCATCTTTTCATTTTCTCTTTCACTACTTGGTTTCTATACTGAGTTTCACTTTCTAAGCTTATATTTTTTTACACATCAATGTCCAAAGTAGGTACATAATTTTTTCTGAGCGTCTCCTGTAGAATAAATTCCCTTAGTAATAAATTATTATTTGCCTAGTTTGATCCAAAATTTATCTTGTAGTGTAATTTATGTTGCAAAAGTATCCTTGTCTTACCTTTTTTATATTTTTTTATTGGGAAACAAGAAGGAGCTATAAGTAGCTAAGTCTCAGGTGTTTACTGGCCTGTTAGAAAAGTTTTATCTATTGCCATTACGTAAGAGCAGTAGCGGACTATAGGTTAAAAGAAACAACTTTTGTAAAGTAGGTACCTATTTAGTTTTAAACCTGAACTTGTTCTGGCACCGGGGAAAAACTGTTTATCGTCACTCGGATTATATTGTAAACTGATTAAGGTGTATTCAAAAATAAAGAAATCGCTCTTATAGCAAATATAATAATTATCTTCTAACATATTTTATTTAAAATGGGGTAAATACCACCATTTGTATTTTCTTTTTCTGAAGGTATTGTAATATTGTTATTTTATGTGCAATAAAGAATTAAATAAATAAATAAATACTGACTGTTGATGACACCTCTGTACCTACATTTGAACTTGATAGGTATTAAAAGTTTTTTTCTAGCGGGCGGTTTCTAGCTCTCTCTACATTTGCATTCTTACATTTAATAATAATAATAAATTATACTAAATTTATAGGTATTGTAAGAAACCTAAATTTAAGATCAATAAATGAATAATAATAAAAAATAATTTTGTTTGGCTTAAAAAAAACAGTAAGTAGGTACCTACTTACGTATTAATAGAGAAATTAAATAAAAACTAAAAAACAGTTTAAAAAATAATACTTAAGTGCTTATTGCACGAATAATGATAAAGGAATAAAATATCTAATAAAGATTTATTTCAAAATGCTACACAATTTTTTTACACATTTATTCTGCGGTGGAAATATTATATTACAATTCATGTTATGTATTGAAAAAATAATTTTCTCCTGTGTAAGGACGTTCAAACGTTCAACACCGGGATCTAATCTCTGACGGAAAATCATGCAACGCTGACTTTAATCCTAACCCAAGAAGATTTCACGGGAATAACAACAAAAAAGAAAACAAAGAAAACGCTAATCGGTTTAAAAAATATATATTTAAACTTTAAAATGGAATTTTTCAATTAAAATGCGCCCTTTCGAAAACAGGTAAACAAGCCTTGGTTGCCATCGTCAAATTGGCTCTTTAGCATAATTGGATCGGGTTTTCTTACAAAACTTTCGCACAAAAGGAACCGACGAAACATCAAAAACTCTCGTTGAACCGCTACAATACTCTTCCTATTTATTTTAAAAGTTTCTTCGAAAAACAAAAGATTTGGGAAATATTGGTGCGTAGATAAGCAGATTTTTCTGAACACAAAAGAGGAATTCCAAGCTGTTTTGTTGTTCACTGAGTGAATTGAAAGTTGTGGAACAACAAAAATGGTTCAAAATTCAAAATTCAAAATTCAAAAGCTATTTATTACTTAGGATTGGTTACAATCACTTGTAATCGTCAGCAGGTTCTTAGAACTATAAATTACCGTCAGTTCGGAATACGTCCTCTGCTGAGAAGAACTGACAAGAAACTCAGCAGCGCTGTCTTTTAATGATCATACTTATAAACTAGGAGAACAAAAATAGTAATTGGATAGAGCAATTTATTCCCAAACGTCTGTATACTACTACACTATAATATGCTTTATCGCATAATCTGTGTTTAATAAGCGTCTTGTATTTATTAATTGACAAATTAATTACATCGTTTGGGAGTTTGTTGTAAAAGTGTATACATTGTCCTTTAAATTACTTAGAAACTTTATGATTAAAGATGTGTTCAATTCAATTTTTTTTTAAGATTTATGAGATCTGCTTATTTTCTATTCGTTAGGGAATGTCAAACTGCTGAATTGGGGAACTATGTTGGTATTATTATTAAATTATTTAAAAAAAATTAAAGTTGATTTTTATCTATTTTTTTTTTTATAAATAGTTGCAATACTCTAGTATTATCATAAAAATAATTGGGCATGGTCATACCTTAATAGTCACGGTTATAGAAATATTTTTATTTCTACTAACTACGTTAAAAATCTCAGTAGCCATTGCAAAAAGTGATATCGAAACTAATGGCCATAAATTTTGATTGAGTAGCTAAAAGTGGACTTACCACATAGGACTGTTTTAAATTAACTTTACTAATCAAAAAGAACATACATATTCTTCAAAAATTTCAAAAATTTCAAATTTTGTGATTTTTTTGAGGAAGTTTTTGCGTGTGATATAGATAATATCACTGTATATAATACTAGCTGTGCCCCGCGGTTCCGCGGTAATTCCAGAGTTCCCGCGGGAATTCCGGGATAAAAAGTACCCTATGTATTAATCTGGTGTATAGGCTATATTATTGTAAAGTTTCATTTAAATCCATTCAGTAGTTTTTGCGTGAAAGAGTAACAAACATTCATCCATCCATCCATACACACTTACAAACTTTCGCGTTTATACCTAATATTAGTAGGATATACATGTTTTCGGTGTAGTAAGTAACACTATTATTTTTGTCAACAGGTCGTTGAAGATTGGAAGTTTATGTCCATGGTGCTTGACCGGTTCTTCCTATGGCTGTTTACCATTGCCTGCTTCGTTGGAACCTTCGGCATCATATTCCAATCACCGTCGCTATACGACACAAGAGTGCCGGTGGACCAGCAGATATCCTCAATACCACTCAAGAAGAACAACTTCTTTTATCCGAAAGACATCGAGACTATTGGTATTGCGTATTAGATGAGTTTTATTTCTCGAAAAATCCAGAACGCAAAAGGTGGAAATAATAGTAATGATTCTTACCGCCGCACTCAGAGTCGACTTTAATGATTACTTAGTTAAGTATGGATTTTTAAAACAAAATTGCCGCAATAAGACAAGTTTAATAAATTAATGTTAATTGGCATTTAACTAATTAAGTTACATCTCATTAAATGCCAATTAACATTAATTTACTGAAAGTCTCTAATTGCGGCAGTTTTGTTTTAAAAATCTATACTTAACTAAGTAATCATTAAAGTCGACTCTGAGTGCGGCGGTTAGACCTTATCACGCGTAGCTTGTACTATGGTTGCTATACACAACGGGTTTTTTTTTATATTATACCTATTTTTATGTTTATTTTTATGTTATACTTTTTTAATGTAAAAACATACCGAATTATGAATTATGGTAACCGGGAGATATACAATGTTCATCATATAAATATTGAGCCTGACGCGGGGATCGAACCCGCGACACCAAGCGTAGCAGTCAAGTTTGATAAAACACCTGTCGAAAAAAAAAACAACTGAAAAAACAAAATGCGTTTCACTCATAGAGCAAATAAATTAACTAGAGATGACATGGGGGCGGGGCAGGCGCGCCACCGTCGCAAAGGGAGTTAGAGCGAACGCTCCAACTTGCCCAAAACTTCTTTTACTGCCATCCCAAGTATATTTAGCACAATATTCCCAAAATACCGAATTTAGAAAACAGTGACCAGGTAATAACATAATTATAAAGCATTTAATACATTTATTTACGTTAATGAATGTTTTAGCACGTGATGAATAGTTTTGTGTTCGAATATCTTAAATCACCCGGCGACGCTGGTTTTCATCTGTTTTCATACCAATTTAAGTTGATGTCCCTTCTATCTTGTTATTTTCTGGTCTGTGGTTTCACTTACTCGAGTTTCTACTGCAAGTAGAAGAATTATAATGAAGGAAGAAGGAGTTGCGCCTGCGTCGATTTCACATCTTTAGACTTCGTCATTCGTCTCTTCTAGTATGTGTTTTGAACTTACTTGACTTTATCCTTTCCATAATTTTAGCATTTATAAAAGACCTGTGTTGACAACCTTTTGAGTAGGTAATAGTTTTTATATACCTATATTGAAAATAGCAATGGAAGAAATTTAGAACAATTTAAGATGACGAATTTTAAAATATCTATAGCAATCAAGCTGATTGTGAAATTTAATTAAATCCTAGATACCTAATACAATAAATAATAATGTTGTGTAAGAAATAAATAATTCTAATTATTAAATATTACTAAAAGTAAGTAAGTAAGTTATGGCTGTGAAATTTATGATTTTAATAAAGAGTTTTATATAAAAAGAGTCATAGTTAGAGGCGTAGTTAAATTTACTAGACTAGAATTAATAACAATGCAATTTTCTTAAAGATTTTATGCACAATAAAAACTCGTTTTAACCATTTGAATTTTATTCGTTTCTTTCCCGCAAGTTCATAATAATATTTTACCCTTTTCAATCCCTACGTATAAACACATAGACTTCTGATTTACAACAGTAGGTTGAGTAGTTATACATATAAATAAACACACCCAGCCTGGAAAGTGAAACGTACGTATGTATCGTACTTGGACCGCTTGCGATCTATTGGGTGAGTTAAAGCGAAGGATGTATTCTCGGTGCACTAGCCAGATGTGCACGCACTCAAAGAAAAAAAAAAACAAATATGACTGCATTAACAAATAAATTTTATTCTATTATTTTTCATGTCGTACTTCGACCAAGCGAGTGATCAGATCGAATAGGCTGAAAGGGCACAGGTCCATGTACTTATCGCAGTCTCCCCTCATGCCATCAGCTTCAGCTTGATAGTAGGCGTCGTCCAAGCCTTCTTCACGAGACGCTGAAGGACTAAAATACAAAATATTTATTTATTTATTTAACAATTAATGCACAACATGAAAAAGAACGAAAGTGTATTATGATTACATAATATAATCATGTAAAATAATGATTCTGATTATATCTAGATTTCCCGCAGGAAATCCAGGATAAAAAGTACCCGAAAATAATTTCTACGTGTACGCAAAATTTCACGATGATCGGTTGAGTAGTTACCGCGTGAAAGCGAACCAAACAGACTCACATTCGTATTTCGTTATTAAGGCACTGTGCCGGAAATCAGTAACTGACACTTTCTTAAGTTAGCAGTGGGAATGCTTAATATGTTTAATTTAATGTGATAAATATAAAAGTCACTAGTCAGTGCAGTTGTTTGTTAGCAACGTAATATTACGTTTTTTTTCCCCAGGAGCACGTCTTTCGTAGATCGCAATATTACGGGGATGGCGGTGAAAGGGTTAAATTTGGAAGGATACGTCACTGAAATAACTTTGTGGTGTCATTGTTCGACAGAGCCGTGGGCAACAGCTGGTCGATGTTGAAACAGGCACTAGCATGGTTAAAAAATCATATCTTCTATGATATATCATCCAAAAATAAATTGATTGGAGAATATGTCTAATATAGTGGTGTTTTGATTACACGTTTTTGACAAAAAACGCCGAAAATTTTACAGTATTGCAACATATAGATAAAAATGTAGCCATTTTTGGTTTAAAATGTAATTGCGTAGTTATAAAGATCTAAGCACACATAGAGACAGACAGCGGGAAGCGACTTTGCTTTATACTATGTAGTGATATAGATTACCAGGCGAAGAAGTTCATAGGAGAATAATGTAAAAATTATTCTTTAAAAATAAATCGATACTATAATAATAGAATAGAATAGAATAGAATAGAATAGAATAGAATAGAATAGAATTAGAATAGAATTAGAATAGAATTAGAATAGAATTAGAATAGTATTAGAATAGTATTAGAATAGAATTAGAATAGAATTAGAATAGAATTAGAATAGAATTAGAATTAGAATAGAATTAGAATAGAATTAGAATAGAATAGAATTAGAATAGAATTAGAATAGAAATAGAATAGAAATAGAATAGAAATAGAATAGAAATAGAATAGAAATAGAATAGAAATAGAATAGAAATAGAATAGAAATAGAATAGAAATAGAATAGAATTAGAATAGAATTAGAATAGGAATAGAATAGAAATAGAATAGAAATAGAATAGGAATAGAATAGAAATAGAATAGAAATAGAATAGAAATAGAATAGAAATAGAAATAGAAATAGAAATAGAAATAGAAATAGAAATAGAAATAGAAATAGAAATAGAAATAGAAATAGAAATAGAACAGAACAGAACAGAACAGAATAGAATAGAATAGAAAAAAGTTTATTTGATACCATAAAGATAAAATTAGTTATATGTTTACATTGTAGATCGATTTCTTTTTAAATTAATGAACTTAGAACACTTTTTATAAAAGATGGCGCTAGTTTCAACACCTAAAAACCCGTAAGTGTATCTGAACTTACGTAAAAACTATGTGCATGATATGTCCCACTAGGCCGTTGTGGTGCAGCGGAGTTTCAGCGGTCTCGCAGATGTTCCGCAGCAAACATTCTCTGCCGTTCATACCGTTCCTGAAGTATTAAAAAAAAAAAAAACTCTGTGATACCAAGGAGTAAGATCGCCGTTCGCCACTGTCAAATCCGTGACCATCCACACAAGCGAACTGATTAACTCCCTACTACTAAAATTAAGTAAGTTCTTTATTACAATAATAAAATTAATATAAGGTAAAAGAGTGCGTTTACGCGCGGTTGAAGCAAAATTTCTTTAACGTTGTGACAGAAAATATATTATGGTGATTGGTGATTGAACCCATTCCCTCACCTATATCTATTTCATTAAGCACTTTGTCACCCTTATACTTATAGGTATATTTTTATTTTTATTAATTAATATTTCAAACACAGATAATTTTTTTTTAGACAGGCTGTCAGAAAACCGTAGACATCCGAAACTATGATATTACCTACACCAGTAAGAACATTTTAGACATGGAAATTCAGCTGGGAAATCCACGGTTTTCAAGATATTAAGCCTCAAAGTTGCGTAAATTTTGATCTACTTATTGCATATTTTTGTAGTTTATCACGTGACCAATATTTTTTTTAAAGTAACTTGGCAGTTATTGTGTAGGTATTTATACTGTGGTGTAGATTTGCGAGTACATTGCGCGCTGTAGTTTTTTTTTTACCTAAAAATAAAATTACATTTCCCAATAATATTTTCCTGCAGAATAACTTCAATTACTATTTTATATAGATTCCTAGCGGTTATATCGCCGGTCTTTTTACACCCTGTAGCGTATATAGATAATATTATGAAGAACAGAAAAGGAATAAACACTATGTAGATACTTACTCTTTGAATCGGGTTTCAAGCACCGTGTAAGCGAGTTCCCTTGTTATGCTCCGACTGTGCCGAGACGATATCACCTAGAAATTAATAAAAGATCAACAAATAAGAAACAATTGAAGCATAGATTAGGTAGGTACTTGTAGTTCTTTTCTGTCTTGCGTTTGTTTTCAAGATTTCACACGCGCTATGGAATGGGCATGTCGACAATTTTTTTTAGTCCGTCTTGTAGATTATTTCAAGTATTTGTAGAGGTTTTCACCAATAGATAGAGTGATTCATGAGGAAGGTTTATAGGCATACCTAGTTTATCTTGGAATCCCAGCGGGAACTTCGAAATTACCGCGGGTGAAACCGCGGGGGACAGCTAGTTTTAAATAAGACACGAATATTCTACAGCAAGGTAACAAGCCATAACCTTAACGACTTTACCAGTCGATGGCATTATAATTCGCTATGAATCGAGATATTAAACTTAGTTTTAAGAAAGCAGATTGATTCTGCTTAAAATATTCACTGGCAACCTAATCAATTTTCTTTCTTATTTAAAAAAAAAGAACTTTAATGAAAGAGAATGATTTCACTGTTTTTGCGAAAAGCAATTTGGCTTTCCATTCGGTTCGCGAGAATAATCGACGAGAATTTACTGCGTTACCTACTGTGCCTGCTTGCTTCCAAAAACAGTCGAAAGTTACTTTTGTTTTTAAGCAGATTTAAGATTTAAGTTCAAGTCATGCTTTCACAGTTGTCAAACATCGTCTTACGATAACAAAATCAGCTCATTTTATTTAAATAACTAGCTGTGCCCCGCGGTTTCACCCGCATGAAAGGTTTTTATACAACAAGTTTTTTCCCGACATTCGATTTCAATGAAACAAAGCCTATATGTAGCTCCAGGCTAAGCTCAATCTACTTGTGAAAACCGCATGACAATCGGTTGAGTAGATGCGGAGATTATCGCGAACAGACAGACAGACAGAAAAGAATTTTAAAAACTTTTTTTGGGCTAGGTTGCTCTTCTTTTATCTTTCTCAGTTTTAGGTAAAAATATTCAATGTACAGAATCGCGGACAGAATTCTACTCTTTTATAATAGTATAGATATATAAAATTTTGCCTAAGTGTTTTAATTGTATCCATAATTATTGTTTTTAATGGAGTACCTATCTAATGTACATAAATATGTATATAAAAACATGTACTAACTGACTGATTAATCAACATCCAGTACAAACCAACAGGTTCTGAAACCTCAAATATTGCACAAGGCTTCTTATAACATAAGCAAGCATAAATATAGAGCGTTTTGAAAATTTAAGCCTTGCGGTTACATCTGCGTTTGTACCTTTGACATTTAAGGGTTGAATTATCAAATTATCAAATTGAATTATCAACTCAAATAGGTAGGTACAATCTCGTAAATCTAACTTCAAAGGCACGTTTGAAAATTGTATTTATAATAATAATAATAATAATAATGCAGAAGGCGGTAATCCTCCACACGACACGCATTGTACGGAGGTTCCTGTCTCTGTGACCTTAACCACCGGTAGTTTGAGCTCAGCTCCGCTGCCGGTAGCACACTAGGCTTAGGTTTTTTATAATAATTATTATTTTGTAAATTTATACTGTAAAAAAACCTAAATTTAAGATCAATAAATCAATAATAATAATAATAATCCACTTTAAAACACACCTGATCCCACATGCAGTAAGCTATTATTAGCTTGTATCGTGAAACCAAGCAAACGTGGTATATACTACATAGAATTAAACTGCCTATTATTATACTATAGATATATAAACACGCCCAGATTGGAAAGTAGAACCCTGTGTTCATCACACAAAGTGCACCCCCACAGGGAATCGAACTCTGAACCTCTTGATTAGCGGGTAGGCATGGTGACCTTCTACGGCAATCGGGTCGTCAATTTATATCACTTCTTTTTATAAATGGACATAGATAAGCAATAGTGTGCTAACCCACACTGGAGAAATTTTGGTTTAATTAAAATTTTAAAATTATAGCGCCATTTTGTGTCAAATTTTTTTGTTCAGTATTTAGTTACATATTTAATTTAGTTACATGGTATATGATATGTATAGTATAATGTTGGAGATGCTTTACCCAACCACCCGTGTCTATGTATTTTTGTTTGTCCTTTCGCATAATTGGTTGTCTGGAAGAGATCGCAACTATGCGATAAGACCGCCATTTGCTTTCTCCTTTTTCTTTAGGTACTGTATCATTGTTATTTTATGTGCAATAAAGGATTAAATAAATAAATAAACAATGTAATAAGGTAAACACATAATTAAAAAACGTTCTCTAACTCTCAATAAATCGTTCTGAATAAATAACTTCATTTTGTGGGTTAACATGTTATTGCTTATCTGCGTCCAAATATGCTAGCTAACTTCCTCTCCGTTTTCACTCCCTCATGGGTAGAATTTCCCAAATATATTTTCTTAATGACTGTTTACGTCGTAAATGGAGTCTACTTTTCAGATAGCCAGTTTTAGTAATTTTGGATGACCGTTAATGATAGTCAGCGAGGAAGTTTCTTTATTTATATTACGCATAAATTTATGTGTTCGAATTTGTTTTTAAGTATTGAGCATTAGCTACGCTACGTAGGATTCTATTGACAGTAGGTACTCACCGGTAAATTGGGGAATATCACTTCGTCAATCTGGGTGATGTTTGTAACCACACTGTAATTTGATTCGAAGTTGTATGAGACGAATACATTCCTGTCTGGTATGTCTATGGGCACAGCTATTGCTATGAATGTCTGAAAAAAGCATTTTAATCTTTAGTTGAACGGTTGAAACTACCAGGAGTTCATGAATGTAACGACAAATTTTTAATGGTCAGATAATGTGTAATTTTGCGAAGGGAATACTTTGTACACTTTGCAAAGTGCATATTTTTTGAAGTGCCTTTTTGCGAAGTACGTGGTGGAACTACCAAGTGCATGTTTGATGCAATACATATTCTGCAACATGTGTGTACTTACACCATAGAGACTGGTCGGTGGGAATACCAAGAATCTTTTCTCTCTGTCTTTACCCGTGACACATGATAATATCGTTGAACTGAAAAAATACAGAAAATTTATTTATTTATTTATTTATTTATTTAACAATTAATGCACACAAGGACAACATAAAAAGAAAGAAAGTATAAAAGTAAACATGTACAAGGGTCATGCTTATTCCATACAATTGGAATTTCTTCCAGCAGACCCGCAACAGGAGAACCGGTTAGAATTGGCAGATCTTCTCTAGATCTGGCAGATCTTATTTATTATATCTTATTTATATTTTCTTATTATAATCATGTTAGTAAGTAGTTCATCATTATGATTTGTACATTACAAGTGCAAATGTCCAATATGAACTATAGGTAGGTATGTTCATTAAAAATATTATGCACTAGCCGTTTAAAGTAATGATTTAACGAAATGGTTTTACTAAAATATTTTAGGATTTATTAGTAAAGTCATGGAAATAATTTCAAATTTAAACAATCCGCATGTACTTACCAAAAAATTAAACAAATCCTCCACTTCATGTTAAACTAAAATATATTGCAAGTGTTAATAAATTAATGAATCACTCAAAATACAACTATAAAACGTATAAACACAGAGAAACCACTTTTTTAAATGCACCAAAAACATCTAATAGTTTTTCAAAGTACATATAGTTGTATCTCCTACAACATTTACTATTCACATGCTAAATGAATGTGCGAGTTATTGACGTTAACAAGCAGAGCATATAAATAGAGTACATCAAAAGCTCTTAGCCCTATTTATAAAGTAGAAGGTACAAACTATGTAGAATAAACAGAATATTTAGAACCCACTATTTGTGCAATAGTATCATGTAGGTACCTACATCAAAAATATATAAAATTGCGAATGGGATGAAGGATAGCCGAATAAAATCTACTTCAGACATTTTATCGAAATTCAGTTCATCGAAGTTTTTGAACGTGACACACACACTTGACAGAAACAACGAAGGTATAACAAGGTTGTTAATATCTTGAATTACCATTTATAAAAACACTTTTTAACCAGAAAATAAAGAGTTCCCGAGAGAATCTCAAAATACTAGCATTGGCTGTGTAAATTTTACTTAGCTACTTTGAAGACAAAAAAGTAAATCACAAAATCAAGTTCCGTCAGGCAGCGCTGAGGTCAAGTTGTTAATCTTTAGTGGTGGATTTTTTCGTTCAGAAAGAAAAAAATTGGCTAAAACAAAAATATTTTGCAACAACCATCGCTCCACATAAAAAATCCTGAGTTCTGCTGAAGTATTACTAATTTCGAAACGAACCACTAAAAACTGTATTTAATAGTGTTCTGCAATCCCGCTCAAAAAATGGCGAAAAAAATATATGAGCACCCAGGTAGGTAGCGTTTTTCTCACACATAAATGTCGCATGAACTTATAATACAGAGCTCCGTTATGTGACAATGGGTCGGTCATAAACGCAAAGTGAACTACTTATACTCGTACGTGCTAATTTGACCTAGAACGATTTCAAAACTAAATTTTTTTTACTAAATTCTGATAAATACTACAAATTGGAAAGTACTGGCCGCTGCCCGCGGCATCGCTTGCGTGTTGTTTAAAAGTATTTAAACGCTGTCGTCTGTGATGCTTCTACAATATGATCATATTGTCATTACTTCTTTTTCTATTTAAAAATAATGGATTGCCTACCTAATGCTACTAATGCTAATGCCATCTATACATCTACACATAGGTATAAATAAAATTTAATTGTCTGTTTGTAATTCCAAATTAACAACTTTTTACTAAATGCATATGAAAATATTTATATAATATGATAACATTATACATACATAAAAAAATCATATTTTTTAATTTTTCTCTGTCTATCTGTCTGTTTGTTCCGGCTAATCTCTGAAACGGCTGTACTGATTCTAACAGGACTACCACTGACAGATAGCTGATGTTATAAGGAGTAACTTTGACTACTTTAATTTTAGGACTTAACGTTTTTTAATTATATTTTTACCTTATTACATTGTTTAAATATGTAATAAAATGTTGAACATAAAAAATGTTGACACAAAATGGCGCTAAAATTTTAAAATACGTTTTACTCAAAATTTCTCCAGTGTGGGTTAACACACTATTGCTTATCTATGTCCATTTAAAGACTACAGTTTTCAGATGTAAAAGAGATACCGACATTATTCAGTCGGTACCTAGGTAATAAAACTTTCAGTTCGCTCTGGCTGTCACCGGTGAAAATTATCAACGTCACAAAACGCGCACATAGCTCACAATGTGCATTTAGCTTAACCAAAAATTATTATTTTCATATTTTCATATACTTACCTAATAGTCGGTTTTATTTCGTTTTACAAGATGTGCCGTGACACTTATTTCGATATGCCTTTTTTGTGCCAAGGGGTCATTTTGCGAAATGTACTTTTGAATAATGTTAAGAACTTGACAATAATATACGTATAATAATAAGTATTATGGAACGCCTAGCGCGGTGGATGTTCTGCCAAATGCAGCGGTTCCTGCGTCGAGGTTGTCGGTTTCATATAAATCTCCATACATTGTCGACGGGAGCTGGCCGCTAGTTTGAAAAAGCACGTTGGGCGTATTCATATCATCCGATAAGATATCGTAATCGGAAGCTAACTATTGCACACAATGCGACTCCTTCAAATTATTATTTACTAGCTGTTTTTCGAGATTTCACCCGTAAAATTTCGGAGTTTCTGAGGGAGTCTCCGCTAAAAAGTACCCTATATCCTTTTCTGTATATACCTCTGATAACGTGTATGAAAAATTTAATGATGTTCGGTTGAGTTGTTAAGGCGTGAAAGCGTATCCAATAAACACACAAACAACCTCACTTTTGCATTTATAATAGTAAAGTATATTATAGTAGTAGTAGTAAGTATTTCAGTTCTGTAATGGTATATTTTCATGAAATTTTTAGTAAAATATAACAACTACTTCTCATTAGGAAAAAACTAAATAGTGACGAAATTCAATGATTTAAGTTTAATAATAGAAAGTAAAGAAAAAAGTCTACAGATGTGTGATTTCACTGGTAGGTATTGTATCCTCGTTCAATTCCAAATCTAACCAACCAGTTTAGGAAATGTTTATACGTGAAAACATGTTTATACGTTGGAAAATATTATAAGGATTGGGACGGAACTCATATACCTATTACTGCTCATTCTTCTTTACTTACCTCAACGTGATCGGCGGCCGATATCGTATCGTATAACGTGGTGAAGTCTCTACTCGTATTTATTACACACCGAGCGTTGGTAAATCCCATATTATATTTTAAAAGAAAGCCTTCTACAGACTTACGCGGGTAAGCCCACCTTAATAACAATGTGAGGCGCTTACGCCGTAAATTAAGCGATGTGTAGGATTTGGGGCCAATTTCTGTGTCTTCTATCTATGAAGTTTGAGGGTAAAATAAAGGGTGTGGTTCAAGGTACAGGAAGCAACTCCTCACGAAAGAACGACGTGTTTTTGCTCAGGCAGCAATCCTCACCGTACCACATTCCCTTTAGTTTTATAGTATTTTAATTGTAGGTGGAAAAGCAATTGAGCTGCTATGCGGTAGAAAGGCTAAACAATATAAACTTTTATTTTTGACAGATTGAACATAAACAAAATATGCTCAGATTCAATTAGAATGTGCGAGAAAAGCACGTACCAAATACTTTACAACTTTTTAAGAATCTAAAAATAGAGAAAAAATGTATAGTTGCTACATATTATGTATAACACTCGTACTTAGACAAAGGGTAGAGCTGTATGTTGTGTGGTATAATTTGCTTCAGGAGCAATAAAGTTTCGATGTACTTTTGTAATTTGCATTGTTCGGTGAAATCCCAACTTTTGGTTTGTTATTATATTAGTTTCATAACTGAATAATTTTAAAGTTACTCACGAAGTTGCGCATCTTGAGTCTAGTTCACACTATCAAAGTGGTTAAAACAGGTTTTCTGTTTTCTGGTTACAGCTCACTTCATGTTATGAGATAAATAGATCACGTAGAAAATATAAATTTTCACTAGTTTGTTTTTTTGTTACGCTTTCTCGCCTTAACGGCTCAAGATGCGCGCCACGATATGTTTATCGAATGAAAGATAAAATTTTCGATACTATAAATGTTTGAGGGCGTCCAAGCAAAAAGGTTCACTGGTGGGGTATTGAGTTAAGACTAGATTCGGTTAAACATTTTTTTGCTGCCGGTAGACAAAACGATATAATATGTCGACGAGAATCGATAAAATGGCGCGATAAAATTTTATCGTGTTGCGCATCTTGGCTCTGCAGTATCATGAAATTTTCAATCACAGAGGCACATACTTTTATCCCAGAATTCCCGCGGGAACTCCATAATTACAAACCCCGGGGAACAGTTAGTGTAATAAAATAAGGTAATAAAATGTAAGACTTGATTCTCTCGATTGCTGCTTTTTCATTACTTTCGACATAATGTAACCAGATCGAAATAGAATAAATTGGAGATAATAATTTTTCCACAATAAAACGTAACGGATCGGTGTTTAAACGTTTGTGTTTTCAATGGGGATGTTGAGTAGGTACTTTTGAAAATCAAAATTCTAATTAGACCGTCAGAAAAACAATGGACACGTATTTTTTGGTTTTTCAAATAAATTAAAATATACAGAGATAAAGCGCATTAAAGTTTAGGGTGAGGTAGGTGAAGGTATCGCCGTTATTTTTTTATTAAATAATAAATTAAAAAACACGTATCCGATATTTTTTATTAATCTACAAGGCGTACTAAAAAATAAAAATTAGTCAATTGTAAGACTAATAAGTCTTACAGTATTTTTATCTTACTGGAGTTTTGATTTCTCGAGAAAGTAAAAAAGATAATTTTAATTAAGTTTAAGTATTGAACAAGAACAGGATGGATAGAGCTTCAGGCTATAATTTAATAGATGCCCCCTCGAATGCTTCGATACTTGGAAACTAACATCTTCCTGGTGAAACTTCGCAAGTTGTTGGTTTTAACCCCATGGGAATAAGTGCAGATACTGTTAATCTGTGTTTACTTTGAAAAAATTAGAGTTATATTCAATGTTTAAATCCTACTAATATTATAAATGTGAAAGTGTGGATGTTTGGATGTTTGTTACTCAATCACGCAAAAACGGCTGAATGGATTTGGAAAAAATTTGGCATGCACATTGTCAGGGGTACAGAGAAGGATATAGGGTACTTTTTATCCTGGAATTCCCGCGGAAACTCCGAAATTAACCCGGGTGAAACCGCGGGGCACAGCTAGTATTATATAAAACAGAAACTCACTGACTGTCATATTTAAACGCTCAAACTGCTAAGTCTAGAAATACGTAGGCATGCAATAAGGAAGAAAACTTCCAAAATTTAACTTTTAAGAGCATAAAATGAAGGTCAGTTTGTATGGATAAGTACTTGTACGTCGTATATGGTCGTAGGTATATGGGAAAGTAGGTAAGTAATATTACATTGTCATCAAATTAGAATTCTAAATTGATATTAAAAATCTATTCGGAGAAACTAAAAAGATAAAGAACCATAAAAAAAAAATGTTTATTTGGGGCGTTCCATTGCGCTCCCGCGCGTTTCCCACGAAGATGTCAAGAGCTCTTATGACGTCATCGTTTTATCCCATCCTCATTCGAGTCGTGGATTTGTCCGCATTTTATATCTTTACTCACTCCACCCAAAAGCCCATTGGTGATACTACAGAGGCTACGTAACATTATCTAAGTAGCGTCTTCATAATTAAGACGATCCCATTTAGTTTGGCAACTTCTTTGATGTTTCGTTTTTTTCACTCTACCGTGGAATTAAACTGTGTAGTATGCAAGAACATTTATATCTGCTAAAGACATATTTTTATACTCGTAATGTTCTACATTGTCATTTTTGTGATCAGTTTATCATTAAATACAAAGGCGTCGTCAGTCAGGCGATTTGTATACTTCTTAGTGGCTAATAAATAGCACATACCTACTTTAAATTTATAAAAAAAAAAAAACTGAAAAATTGAAAAGAATGGAATTGATTCAATGAAAAATTCATATGGTATAAATTCTCTCGTTCCGATTGTCGTAATCACTGAGTAGCTTCTTAATTCTCTTATCTCTGGTGGCAATAAATTACCCTAAGGAGTCGCAATGTTACCGGAGTAAGTACTGATATTACGCGCGAGGTTTGGGACGGTTGCGAAGCGTTTGTCTTGAATGTGGACTCATTACGCGCCATGGGGATTAGAGTTATATAAGTACTCTTTTCTTCTTACTTCCATGTTACTAAGACGTAATAGATGAGTCATGAATCCAACGTTTCTACTACGGCAGAAATCCCAAAAGGTTTGAAAGGGTCACCAAGCAATACCTCTGAAAGCAATTTGCTGAAGTTGCAGCAAAACTTCTCAATATTTTTAGAGAAATGGTAGGTAATTCTTCTGACACTTTTTGTTACAATCTCCTCCTTTCATCGCCATACTACGTGTATGGCGGTGAATCCTCAATTCTGTACATTGAATATTTTACCAAAATTTGACAGGGGGCGATAAAAGACCAACCACAAAAAAAGTTTTTAAAATTCTTTTCTGTCTGTCTGTCTGTCTGTCTGTCTGTCTGTTCGCGATACAGGGAAGGACATAGGGTACTTTTTATCCCGGAATTTCCGCGGGTACCTACTCCAAACTTATCGCGGGTGAAACCGCGGGGCACAGCTAGTAATAATTATATCACAGAAAACCGCAATGACAAAATTTTGCCGTCAATACACAACAAAATCAATTAGTAAAAATTTTTATTGAGGAGTTGTGTCATTTATAAGGTTATGTAGGGAATCCCGAATGACAAACAGGTGAAAATTAATTTAATAGGTACCTAAATGATGATTTTTTATTTTATCAGCCAAGATATCATGACGTGGATAAATAACATCATAGGAGAAATACCTACATCATCATGAAATTTTGCATGTACGTTTCCAGGGGTACAGGGAAGGACATAGGGCACTTTTTATCCCGGAATTCCTGCGGGAACTCCAAACTTATCTCGAGTAATACCGCGGGGAACAGCTAGTTTGCCATATAAAACGCAGAATTAATCTAAATAACATACCTACACGGTGACATACCAAACTAGCTGTTCCCCTCGGTTTTACTCACGATAAGTTTGGAGTTCCCGCAGGAATTCCGGGTTAAAAAGTGCCCTATGTCCTTCCCTGTACCCCTGGAAACGTGCATGCAAAATTTCAAGATGATAAGTTAATCCGTTAAGGGGTGAAAGCGTAACAAAGACAAACAAAACAACTCACTTTTGCATTTATGGTGATTTAATTATCTTTTTGTTTGTGTCTCGTTTTGTGTGCTAATAAATAAATAAATAAGGATATTCTATAGCATTATAGCTGTGGTAACCGTAACGGCTGACTCACTCACATAGCAAAATATTTACTCGCATCACTGAATTGCTTACATGTTCATTTCCTCACAAAAAATCTCGGCCTTTCCTATCGGTAGGTTGGTACTTTGATATCTCTTTTTTTGCAGTTGGTAGTATTTTGTGAGACATTTTTTTTTTCAGAGAGATGAACGTTTTTGATGGGAATCGAAGGCGTTGGTTTCGTTATTTATTTTTATGACAAGAGGCTATAGGAATAAAAATTAGTTCCTAAAGACTTAATGAAGAAAATTTTCAGGATACTCAAAACAATTTCCATATCCAAGAAATTAAATTTTATTTTAATTTGTATAAAACGTTTTTATAATATTATGTAGGTACCTATTATTATGTCACAGTGAAATTGTAAAAACTGTCACATTAATCCTGATTTCGAATGTGCGAGCATCCACTACAAAGCAATTTCTGTCTTCAAAATTTTGCAATACTTACGGTTTTTTCACTTTAACCGTGACATTAACAAAACACTGCATTTTTTATAATGTAGTTATTGTATTCTGTATACCTAGAATCTTATGCTGAATAAACATAACATATTATTGTACGCGGCATCCGTATAGAAATATTAAAATTAATTTATCTACACCAATGCTATAAATCCTCTATGAATGTTTCTGAAACAGCTTATTGCCAACATTGTAACAACCCAAAACAACCAGTGTCATATAGTAGCCAATTAGCCATATTATCATACTTGAAACGATTGTTATAATGTTGGACTGAACTTCATTATGCAACTCAAATTCATTTTAGGTATCTTTATGAATTTCACAAAAAAAAAATTGTCATGCACGCGCGTTTTACTACCAAAACTCCGTAATAAAAAAAAACTTATAGGTTATTCGAATTCAGGTCGTATCCCGCCATTTTTGTTCGTTATTACGTACCTATTGCAAAAAAACATTACTTTGTCGTTTATAAAAATGAGTGATACAAGCTTTGATACACAACCAGATATTTCTAATACAAAGGAAATTTCAAACCAATTATTACCAGACAAGTCGAGAAAACAATATGAAAAGGCGTAGGTACGAAGATTTCATGAATTGGAAAATATCAAGGAGTAGTGAGTACATCATTTCCTGAAGATGTGCTATTTCAGAACCTTTATAGAGGATTCACATTGTGGGTGTAATAAAGTCTTGTATGCAACTGTATATAATTAGGTATTAAAAGACTTATGTGCTACTATCATAAACCCACATTCGTGTTTTAATAGCTCTCATTATGCAAAAGTTGCATAAATAACTATTATCAAGTGTATCAAATTCATGATTAGTTTACGAAAAGTTTTCCAGTTTCATAGATATATATTCCATGGGGTCCTCAGAACATTGTTGTGAGTAAACTTGACAGTTCTCTTCTAGACCATAATATTCCGCTTTGTAGTAGCAATCATGGAGATCTTCCTCTGACATAGAAGCTGATGGGCTGTAGATATATAAAAAAAGGTTTTGCAAACAAAATTTAAACAATTAAGAAGGTTAATAATACTAACGTTTACAGTTATTTTGTTAGTAAAGTTGGTTATGACGGATTTTGGGTTTAATCCTTTCGCCTTAATAAGTTAAGGCTTTAAAAACATGGCCATTACCTCCAGACCATACGCTTTAGGCATGATTTCTCCCAGTGTTGGGAAACCTTAATATTTATCTATTAATGCGTAGTTAAAGTAAGATAAATCGAATTCATGAATTGTTAATATGATATAATATTATTATGGATTGAGTAATAAGAAAGATGTGTGTAAATAAATATAAGCTCCAGAATTATTGCCATATACCCGAAAAGGGTCACTAAGTTGTAAGCACAATATAATATTATGTAACATCTGATTTGAAATCTACACTTGATTGCAATAAATATTTGATTGGTTGATTGATTGATAGATTGATAATTTAATCTAATACAAAGATGTAAAAGTTAGTGCAGCGGTTTGTTAGGAACGTATTATTACGTGTCTGGCCCCACGGGAGCACGTCTTTCGTAGATCGTGATATAACAGGGATGGCAGTGAAAGACATGTCAATAATCCAAAATTTGTCCACTGGGTATAAAGGGTAGAATGACTGACTGACGGATCAACGCACAGCCTAAACCGCTGATCGTAAAGACCTGAAACATGGACGGTGTGTTCTTTGTATGACGTTAGCATCCGATAAGAAAGGATTTTAGAAAATTCAACCTCTAAAAGGGTGAAAAGCGGTTGCAAAGTTTGCATGGAACAATTCCGCGGGAACTCCGAAATTATCGCGGGTAAAACCGCGCGGGACAGCTAGTCTTTCCCTATACCTCTTCTTTTTTGTTGTGAGGACGTTATCTACTCATCACGACGCTTTTGAAATGTAAATGTTTGTGTGCATAAACGTCTTTATCATGTAGATTTTCTTACAAAGTCCTCTGTCATCAAAATAAGTTGACAACATTTTTTTGTGTTCAGCGAAATAAGAAAAAAAAAAGTGGTAATAATTATGACACACGGAACAAATGATATGAACGAATAAATAAACAGTAGGTACACAGTAACACACAGCACAACAATTTATATTATATATAGTTAACAGGGTTTGTACAATGGGCTTGTCAACCAAATTTTAGTTTTTAGTCCACATTGTAGATAAATAAAAAATATTGGACACGTATTGTTTTAATTTATTACGTAATGAAGAAATAGCGGAGATACATTAAGTCGAAATGTCGCTTGACGTCACGCCGTGCTACATACAGTTAATAGCACGTTATGACGTCAAGAGCCCCCACTTTATCTTAGTATATTTTCAATAATTTGAAAAATCAAAAAATAGTTTTTTATTATTTCTTTATTATCTAACTGACGGACTAAATAGATTTTTGATTTTCATACCCCGGAAACTATACCCTATAATTGTACAGACTAAATCCATGCTTGTGCCTACTTAGGTGCAAAACATCCGATCTTCCCTCACACATTCGCACGGAAAATGTTAACAAAGGTACTTACGTGAGCAAAAGGTGCAGTAAATCACCGAGGATACCGTTATGCAGAAAATGCGAGGTTACGTTCTCGCAAATAGCTCGGAGCAAGCAGCCGCGGCCTGGGTAGCCTTGTCTGTTAAGAACATTGCCTTCTTCGATCAAAACATTTTCATAGCAATGTACCTATCTACCATAATTTATTATACTCGTACGTAGGAGCACACGTGCAAATCCCTTTTAACCACATCGTACAGATATTTAAGATCTTAAAAGTCGTGAAACAACCACTTTAGGAAAAATTATTATATTTTCTAAGATACCTATTTCATTTAAAAACTTAAACCTTTATAGTAAAATACGTACGAGTATAGAATAGGGTAAATACTTACCTAATATTTTTAATATTGTCCTAAAGCATTTAAGCTTGATATTAAAAAGCTTAAACAAAAATAATATTATTCTATAACTTAGTTTACTATGAAAACAGATGAAAACCAGTGTCGCCGGGTGATTTTCGCACACAAAACTTTTCATCACGCACTAAGACATTCATTAACGTAAAGACATGTATTAAACGCTTTACGGTTATGTTTTTATTTAGTCACTGTTTTCAAAATTCACAGTTTTGGGAATATTGTGGTAAATATACTTGGGATGGCAGCAAAAGAGAATTTTTCACAGTCGCCCCTAGAATAAGTAAAATAGGTACTATTTATAAATGTGGACTATATTCCTAAGATATGTAATAAAAAATAAATGTTTACCGTGCGTACCTAATCCTGACAATGACAATCTTATCTTAGTTTGTAATAGTAGTAGATAATATTAATTGTAAGAGGTTGGGGACTGAAAATCAGCGGATTCGCTGAGTCCCATCTCCTTTTTGCCGCACCAAATACTATTCATATCATGCTATTCAATATCATACTATTCTGTAACTTTTACTGTAATTGTGTGCTGGTAAATAAAAATTTCTTTATTTATTATTATTAAAAGAAGTTTTGGGCAAGTTAGAGCAAATGCTCCTTTGCAATGGTGGCACGCCTACCCCGCCTGCATGTCCTCTCTGGTTAATTTATTTTCTCTGTGTGCTTTCCAACCGTTTTTCTTGAAATCGGACTGCGTTTAAATCATACTGCACATTCAAAGAGAATTGGATTCAATTTTATACCGTCATACACCCGTTACAACTATTTGCATAACAACATTACGACTCGGTATCTATGTAAGTATAAGCCTTTATGAATACGAAAATGCATGAAACGAGTCGAATACTTCAGAATATGGCATGCTCGTTTCAATTTTCTGTACATTTATTTTGCATAATTTCTTAGAGTTTGGTCGCGGTTGGCCGTTGAATAAACAAAATGTTAGTAATTATTTCAAACTATCAGTTCTCGCCCGTGGTTTTGCTGTTTCCCTCCTTTTTCAGGAGTTAAATAACCGAAAACATTGAAACATTATATTTTTAATTTCACTTTACTATATAAGTAGTAACTTTCATTCTAACTTTTTGCCTGGAAGGAATTGCTTTTAAGCAATAAGGCCGCCCTTTGTTGCCTGTATTCCCCACAATGTATTTTTTTATATTTATGTTTTTGGTGACAATAAAGAATATTTGATTTGATTTGATTTGAAACATCCTCTTCATTTGAAAAGTTCAAAACTCGATTACCATGACCCTAACTTCAAAATTAATAGTAGATATTATAACAGTTTTATGCAAACGTTTAGCTCAATCTTTGTTAGTGCAAGCAAATACATTATTTAAGACAGCCTTTTCTTTCCAGTCAACATTCCAATTTCGAGACTTGGAGATCGTTAGGGCTGAAAGTCAATTGTCCTCACACAAAACCGCATCGCATCTGCATCGATATGAATTGTCCCCCATATATGTACCTCCGTGGCGGTCTACCGGCTTATTGCGAGTATAATACTATCGATAGATGTGGGAAGAGCCTTCTCGAAGCGGGATTGGTCCAGTTTTGTGTTTTACGTACCTAAGCCTAAGCAGAGTTGATCCATTGTGGGTTGATATGTCAATTTCAATCAGTCAGGAATTTACAGTGCTTGCGTAACATAGAAAATTAAAAATGCGATTTTCACTTACTTTTCCAACATAGTTTCAATAAAATAGTAAAGGTTACTTCTTGTTAGTCCATAATTTTTGGAAAAATTGACTGCACTTCGTTCATCACGACTCCTTGTTAACTAAAATAGATCGAAAATCTTTCATTAATTTCAATGAATGTAATTTTTTTTTAATAAGTAAAAGTTGGAAATAATGCATAGTTAAAAAATAAGGGCTTACTGTTACATCACCGAGTAAAGGTTCAAAATAGGTTGTGTTGGCAACATTATAGTAATTGGCTTCAAGGAACCAAGCAACACTGGTCGTGGACTCCGAATGTAATGGTATTGAAACAGTGGCGAACGCCTGAAAAATATCCAAGTTTCAAACTAACATAACTTCTTTTGTAAATTGAAATCAAACACAGCCTACTATATAAAGCTTACAGGTTTATATTTAAACTAGCTGTCCCGCGCGGTTTCACCCGCGATAATTTTGAAGTTCACGCGGAACTGTTCCATACAAATTTTGCAACCCCTTTTCATTCCCTTAGGGGTTAAATTTTCAAAAATCCTTTCTCATCGAATGCCTACGTCGTACAAAAAACACAATCTTCAAGTTTCAGGTCTCTACGATCAGCGGTTTATATTGTGCGTCGATCCATCAGTCATTCAGGACAAAGCAGTTTATAGGTATAGATTAAGGATTTTAATACAGTTGAAATACTGAAATTTTAAAAGAAAAGAAACTTTTAATGCTACTCACTCCATACTGTGTGCCAGAAGGAAACAGAAGATATCGCCTTACTCTTTCATTCACACTAGCTTCACCATCAGTTACTTTGCTAACTATTAGCCACCTAAAAATTTACATAAAAAAAATAATAAAAACAAAATTTATCATAGACTAAGTAATGAAGATTGAGAAATTCATTGCTACTTCCAATAAAAAACAGTTCAACTGCATTTTTTGATGTTTTATAAAATTTGGACAAGATGGTTGCCAAGCAAGTATGCACACTGAAGATTTAGCGAATGTTTGCATATGGTCCGCTTGTTTAAGCAATTTGTCATAACATATGGTAGGTACTTGTACACATACGGCCACAAAGTAAGTACAGATTATCTCCCACATCCACATCACCAGCTAAAATGAACCGGAGAAGTTAGATTGTACTGTAGACTTATCGAGAATATTGTCTCCGTTCATAGTGTGTACGACCATCGTTATTTTGTCACCAAATAGTTTAACGTGCAGTGTTAATTGAATGAATAATAAAACTAGAGTGTTATGGTCTAGATTTTGCTTTAAAACGGAAAAGCAAATATATATTTTCTTGTAGGTACAGCGAGTTACAGCTGAGACGAAGTTTTAATCATCAGAAAGATTACTGTTTAGTAGTTGTAGACTTTATCCTCCACACCCAAATTTATATGAACATTACTACTACATATTATATACTTACCTACCTATGCGTATAGTCCCGCACCTAGTGCATTGAGTTGGGTATCAACTGTAAACATATTTTACGAGCCTCGTTGTACGGTATGTAACTGCAATTTATGGCGCTATAGACTGTGAACTTATTTTCGGAGCTTTTGGTGGACACCGAACGAATCAGTTTTATCCATCACTATAGCTGACCCCCGCGGTTTTACCCGCGGTAATTTCTGAGCTCCCGCAGAAATTCCGAGATAAACTACATATGTGTACACTTTCCCCTAGAATCACTCTATCTATTGGTGAAAACCACATGAAAATCCGTTCAGTACTTTTTAAGTTTATCGCGAACAGTCAGACAAACAGACAGACACACGTGGCTAACTTAATCTAACCTATGTTCTTTTCTGTAGGTACCTCTGACAACGTGTATGCAAACTTTCATGATGATCGGTTGAGTTGCTAAGGCGTGAAAGCATAGCATACAAACTATCCTTTTCTCCTAGTCAAACCTGATTCTTTTAAATGTTAGAAAGTAACAAGCAAAAGCAAACTGACGAGCAATCCTTACTCACCCGATCACCATGAAATTTTGCATACCTACACGTTTTCAGGGGTGCAGAAAAAGACATTATGGTGCTTTCAGTCCCGGAATTGCCGCGGGAACTCTGAAATTGATTCGGGTGAAACCGCGGGGAAAAGCTAGCATGCAAAATAAATAACACTTTATCAAGTCAAATTTGAAGACACGTACTAATTTACGCGCTATAAATATTGTAGAATCTAATTAAACCACAATACGTTACCAAAGATGAGAGGACTCTTGAAGACTCAATTAAGATACTTAGTGAGCGAACTAGAAAAATTAATGGGTATTTCAGTAACGACAACCGTGGCTTACGCAACGCAATTTGTGACTCATTAATTAAAATTAAACATTATTCGGCGTTTCTGAACGTCTGCTGATTTTACTGGGTCCCTATTAAGTTTATGGTTTAAATTTGATTTTAGTAAGTAACTACCTACAAAATGACCATAGCTTATTATGGCTCATGCTTTGATTTATGGACTAGTATGATGGTATGATCCAGCAGACAGATTTTATATCCATTCCGAAATTTAAGAAGCTTGTGCTTTCGAAGAGCAATGTAATTTACTTTAACGCTAAACTAATAAATGTCTTGTATTGTATCTACAATAACAAAGTTGTATAATATTATCAAATTGATCTTAGCTTCTTGTGTCTCTTATAAATGTTGTTTGCCTACTAAAAAGTAATGTGGCAAGAAAGTAAGAAGAATGTAACGAGAATCGATCATCTATGAAGCCCTAAGTTTAAACTCAAAATTATTTTTCATTACTCATACTCGGAAAGTAGGTCTGAAGTTGCCTGAGAAGCGGGTTGAAAGTAACCCTTTTCAGCCCTAGGGAGAATCGCTTTCAACTGACAACTGTCAAATTATTAAAAAAAAACTAGGTCTATTTTCACATTTCTATTGAACCATGTTTCAACTTTCTATACAGCCAGCGCGATGTAAAATTGAAATAACGTAAAGTTTAAGTAGGTATTAATTAAAATAAAATTCACTCACTTTTTCTTAAGCTAATTCCTATTTATATTTTTTTATTTTCTTTAATTAATACTTAATAATTAAAGAAAATATTTTTTTTTAGGTCGCCACAATGTAAATAAAAAATACTGGCTGAATAGCTAGCCGGCCACAGAAAAAGAAATAGGTGGGAAAGTGTCAAGCGACTATCCGATCTTCACTCATTTTTGCTTTAGCTAATTCCTATTTTTATTTTGACTTTCCTTGCATTCGTAATGAAAAGCACAGTGTTACCCTCGGGAGAAAGACTTATTTAGTCCCGAGACGGGGTTTGGCGCCCGAGCGTAGCGAGGGCGCCAATAGATCGAGGGACTAAATATTTTTTAAAGTTACTTTCACCCCTAGGATAACAATGTACTATTATCGCTTTGTAGACACCATATTTTGTTCTTTGAACGGCACTTGTCATTTAGTTCGTTAACAGTCCGTCATTTTGTCAGTTCATCTCAAGTGTGTTTTGCGATTATTGCAATGGATAAAAATGTAGAACAAAGAATCTGTATTCGCATGTGAATCTTGCGATTCCGTGTGCGAAAGTAATTGGAGCGATTCAAAAATACGAGCCCTCGTCGGCCATCAAGTACGTCTTCAACTGAACTTAAAATCGTTAAAGTAAAGGATATGGTGTCTGGAACACAATAAATTTCGATGAATAATACATAATTTGCACTCTTTTGACTGATTTCTGGTACTTTCTTGACATAATAGTAGGCCTCCCCAAGGATCGCCACAACGACTGGTTCTGCGCATCCAATGGCGTCCCACCATCTACACCGAGTGTCCGGTTCACCTTATAGCGGGCCTACCCACGCCGCGTTTTTCGGTTCGTTGTAATTTTCAAGTTATTTAAAAAAGAATGTTGGATACCTAATGAAATAAATGAAATAAAATAATGGAGATAGATTGTATCTTCTGTAGGTTTTTTAAAGGGAATCACAAAATACATGGGTAAATGGCCAAGGCTGATTTTCCAATGGACATCAATGTTTGGCCCACCTTGTTTTCTTGCACGGTAACGTAATAACTCAAAAGGTCCGAACACATCTAACACAATTATAATCTCCGCCGCTCGCCTTGCCCTGTGCAGAGCAGAGACGCCTCTTCAAACATTTACAGTCCATTTTATAGTCGTTACCGCATCAAAGGTGGCATCAGAAGTTTCGCGTTTCTCTTTTCAGTTAGTCTGAAATTTATCGTAATGAAAGCGTGTAATGGAATTCTGCGGTCGCAAACGCCGGCCGATGTGCTGAACACACGTTTTTAAACAAACCCAACAACGTTCTATGTTAATTTTGCATTTACCTATTTCATATAACGAGGCAGGCTGATTGCTTTGAGAGTCGTAATGAAAGTGGTTTGAAAACGGTATGTTATTGAAAATGTCAGTTAGTTATTTTTTATACCCCAGCGCTTCGGGCGCCACTTGGTCGAGGTTTTGCGTTTCATGGCTCGTAAAAGTATCGCTTACAATGATTTTAACTCGATTTTTCAGGAGTTGTCGATTTCATTTAGAGACATAATTAATTTGAAAAAAAAAACTTAAAGTATTTTCTTTTATTTTGTTTTTATTATTTTGTATATGCTTAGATATTTGAAACTAATAATAATAATCTTTATATTATCTTTCTTTAGGCTTATAATTATTAGACTTACATAATGTATCCTACTTATATTCTAATTTTTACTATTATTTTATAGCTGGTACTTAAACTGGGAATACCCGTGCCATAAGTACCTGGAATTCCCATAGGAAACTCCAAAATTACCGCTGGTGAAACCACGGGGAACAGGTATAGTTAGGTATCTATAAATGCAAAAAATCGTAAGTACATAGATTAATTATTATTATCGTAATAAAAGATTATTCGATTCGAGAATAAAAGAAAATTCAATCATTAAGTCACTGAAAAACAAATACAAAATTATGTAGGAATATCTCTGGAGATTTTAAATATGGTCTTCTGCCAAAGATAGACCGGTATATCTCATTAATTTGATCCCTATCTAGATTTTAACTTGTAAAAGGCATGTTTCACGTGAATCTCGATCCGGATTCCCTAGGGCGAGGTGAAAGAGATCTGCAGCGGGGCACTCTGCGGGATACTCGGTGCCTTACCAAAGAACTGATATGCAAATAACCCTTTACAGGAAAAGGAATGTTTATGAAGCAAATGGCTCATTTACTTATTTATATTTCTTTAACATGCTCGGAATTTGCCGTCACTTTTTCAGTGAAAAAAAATAATTATAATTTTGTATTAAATATATTTTTTTAAACACCGAGAAAATATATTTTTGGCTTGTAAAACGCTGTTTACATAGGGGCTAGTAAAAAAAAGACCAGCTTAATTCTCCATGTACGGAAGTTGAATACAAAGAGAAGAAAAAAAAGATAACGAGATGTAAGTGTGCCAGAATTTCATTTGAGTCAAATAAAAAGCATCAAACGTGCACAGGCGAGCGCTCCGTTCAGTCCAAATCACTGGCAAAACATAACGGTTCATTAGACCCGTCGCCCGAGGCACTAAGTAAACATAAAACATTTTATCTTACGTCGTGTTCATACGCAAACGGTTCCGACACAAGCTGCCGATCAGCGAACCTCACAATGTTATTCCTTCTAATTTCACTCAATTTATTCACGTCGATTTACGCAAACGTCAACGTTAGGCACAAAAGGTACCTCGTCTACCCCGACGGTGGGCCTGCCAGGACTCAGGTAACATACTCTTTTTTCACACTTTTCCATGAACGATTTGAACGAGTATACTTAGTTGATTTAAGTCATACAAATGACGTTTCTTTGCGCTTCGAATTCAGCTTAACGAAGAACAAAAGAAACGAAGAACGCTTTTTTTACTTGGTACTTTATACCTAATATGCTATATACATAGAGATGATGTGCGCAATTAATTATTGTTAAATGATCAAGTAGATACTTATTATTTATTTAGAAGAAATATTTGGCGGTATTTTTTTTATATTTGGCAAATTTTTGACGATCATTTTCTTTAGTGATTATTTAATATTTTTCAGAACCTATTTGAGGTATGTTTTTGATTTTATTTAAACTATCTACTTAGAAACCAAAAACAGTATTTATGTCTATAAAAAGGTACCTGCGTACTGTGATTGACTGACAGACAACGAGTAGTCCAAACTTCTAGATTTAAAAACTTGAAGTTCTGCGACTTCTGCGCAAGGTTTTTCAATATAGGGGGTGAAAAAGTTCAGAGGGATGACACCGCAGGGAATAACTATTCTATCGTAAGACTCGGGTCTTAAGGATTGTGTTTTTGGTAGTATTTTAGTGTTTCCAATAATTTGCATGATTATCATCAAAAATCACCTCTTTGTAGTCAATAAACATCTTGTTGTAATGAAGAAAGGGGAATATTAATATAATTCAAATCGTAAGTGACTCTTGAGCCCAAGATCACTTCATGTCGCTTTCAAAGGACCACAAAATGAAAGACTTCCCCCTAAAGTGTCCTTTGTAACCACTTGCCGGGGCTTTATTTTTGATTTGTGAATGACATTATTTTCATTATAGCTGCGATGAAATTTTACTACCACCATCTTCTTAAGTAATAAGATCATTTGTCGCGCCATTAATGAGATAAAAAGTAGGTAATGAAAAGTAAAAAAAAAACTTAATTTTTTTTTATTTCGTTTTCTTTATGCTACAGGTATGCTATTACATACGAGATTTTATAAATAATTTATGAATTTGCTGATTTTATGATAAGGGGTCTATTTCAAATCAAAATTGTATTGCAGTTCATCATCGGTTTAGGTGTTCCAGTAGACTTGAAAGAAGCGTCAGTAACAGTCGGTACTGTTATAAAATTCCAATATGACTTACCGACAAATAGTACAGAATACACTAGCAGAATCTACGGATTTGCACAGACTGTTTCTAGAGATATCGACGATGATACAAAACATTCTGATAATGACGAGAATGAGTTAAATGATGATATTCCTAGGAAAATTAATGACGTTGAAACAGAAGCTGATATTGATGATTCGGATGAAAACAACGATACTCTTATTGATATTACATTCGATGGTAATAGAAAAAAACGATCGTTAGTTTATTCACAGGGCAATATAAACTCTAACGACATATCAAAAACCACTGAATTACCATTAGAGGAAGCGATTAGAAGACAAGAGTTGATCGATAGTAAGTATTTGGAAGAACACGAACCGCAGCGGATGAACAGATGGGATTTTTATAAAATCATCGAACACATGGTTGAAAGGTAAATCTATTTATTCATATAAAGTTACATACTTGGGCAAATTACACAAGCTTTCCTTTTATATTGTAAGCAAATACTAGAAGAGTGTTTTGTAGTGACTGGTAACACTTTTTGAAAAAAATATTTGGGCTTTTCCCAAAATGGTGATTCAATCCCAAAGTTAAAAGGGGCGAAACGCGCGGGAAATTGAGGTGAAGAACAGTTATAAAGTGATGTTTTAACAGACAGCAAACATAAAATAAGATTGAAATTTTTAATCAGACTTCTAAAATGTAATATTATTCTTAGTGTTAGTAACATGTCTCAAAATTTTAAATCAAATATCCTGAACGATAAGTATGAGGAAGTATACTTCTCACAGACATGTAAGAGTAAACTAGTAGGTAAGTTAGATGTTGTAGATGTTTGTCATGTAGATGTTTTGTCTATGACTAACAAAGTAATGTGACGGAACTGTAAAACTATTGTGTCTTTCGAATTCCAAAACCGGCTCCATTGTGCTTAAGTTACCTCACCGGAGACTTGTTAGAAAGCGCACTGAAGCGATGTTGTGAACTTCAGAGTTAAGGAATTCATTCAATAAAAATTTCACAGGTACGGTTACACAGGCAAGCCTTGCTTGTTGCGAACAATCTGCGAAGCGGCCGAGGTTCCTTTCACACATGAGAACGGTCTGCTTGGGGAAATTGGTCATATACTATTCACGTAAGTACGCTGCCTCAGTATAGAAATTTTATAATTCCGGCAACGTGGTTAGTTTTGAATTATTCAGAAGCATTCGGGTGCCTCAATAGCTTTAATTTAGAAAATTATTTAATATGCAGTCAATATAATACTACAAGTCACTTGTAATTTTTAATTGTGTAGGATCTTTTAATTTGAAGAGCTAGTGCGCCATCTACTTACTGAAATTTTGATTGATCAGGAAATTATTATGAAGCTATTAGAAATTTTATAGAAGTGAGCGCACTAGACAGACTTATTGCATAACCGATGACCACCCAAAGAAATTCTGTAGTCCAAGCTAGCTCTGTGCTTGACGCGAACTTAAGTATATTCCAATGTTTCCAACTACAGCAGAAGAGGATCAATTCTGTTCATGCAAAACACCAAAGTTCTTCCGTGATAGGTGCAGCTTTTATAAGGGTCCCTCCTCCACATATAGCGATACTAGTAGAGCGTAATATAGCAAATTAAAGGTCAAATAATTTTATTCGAAGTTGTCGCACAGGCATGACTTTTTTGATTTCAATAAAATTACATTAATTATGACAGCACCCATAAAATGTTTACCCTTCACAGCTTCTTAATGCTATGGCTGGCAAGAAAGAGCTGCACCATAAACTGTCCAGTAGAACGCTGTCTGACTAAAATGGAAAACTAGGTCAACTAGCCTACTAGTTGATCAAATTTAAATTTTTTGTTCGTCATGCAGAATAATAAAAAATATTGGACACCTATTTATAATTTTTTTTACGGAATTAAAAAACAGCTGCGATAAATTATCTTCTTCCTCTTCTTACTACTCCTAAACTATAATGCACTTTATCTAACCATAAGTATTTTTCCGTAAATTTGAAAAGCAAAATATCAGGACTGAATAGAATTTTGATATTCATGTCCTAGACACAAATTACTATTATGGAATCACTACATAATTATTATAAAACAAAGTCGCAGTTCCGCAGTCTGTCTGTCCCTATGTAAGTAAGCTTAGATCTTTAAAACTATGCAATGGATTTTCATGCGGTTTTCACCAATAAATAGAGTGATTCATGAGGAAGGTTTTATTTTATCCTGAAATTGGCTTAGGGACTCCAAAATTACCGCAGGTGAAACCGCAGAGGATAGCTATTAAAGTTATATGATACTATACTAATATTTCAATCCGATTGATTACGTATGAGAATAAACATCCAACTGTTACAAACCAGGATCACGCTCAGTTCATTAATAGTATACCTAGCCATATTATGTGCTTTTCCACCAGGCCATCATCAACATCAGACGCTCTGTCCCACCACTCCGACAACGAGTACCATGCAGCCGAAAGACTCGGAAGAGAAGCGGGCGTCGATTGCGAGTCGCTGTTCCATGAGTGCGAGGGTTCCGTGTTGGACACGTTCACGCAGATCGGCGAAGAAACATTACACAAATTTGGATTGTTTTGATTAGATATAAAATAAATTCAATTTTTTTTTTAGCTTTATCATGTCCAATGAAAGTAATCATGACAACAAAATACTAGAGAGTTTCAATCTGTAGAGATGTAGATCCCAACTTCATCGTCAGAACAATGGGTATGTTGACTAATTTTTATTTTTTAGTCCGTCTTGTAGATTATTAAAAAATATTGGACACGTATTTTTTTCTTTTTTTACGTAATCAAAAAATAATGGCGATATATTGAGTTGTAATTTCGCGTGACGTCACTATTCTGACAGTTTGTATGGCGGTTTTGTGGTTAGTGACGTGACGACCTCCTCATCCTAAACTTTAATGCGCTTTATCTCTGTATATTTTAATTTATTTAAAAAAGCAAAGAATACGTGTCTATTGTTTTTTTATTTTCTAACTGACAGACTAATTAGAATTTTGATTTTCAATAGTAGTCAACATCCCTATTAGATGCATTATCATTTATCACCGAACTTACATAAGTATGCTAAATTTCATCTCAATTATAATAATAATAATAAATGCGTTTATTTGTAATTAATACAGAGTTCTTAGCCTATACATATACCAAAAATAAATAACATAACATGACGAAAAATCCTTATGTAGAATAGCTATGGGTTGATGACCTGAGCTCTAAACTAAGCGAGCTTGTATCATAGAGCCCAGGGACCTTCCACTCCTACTGTTGGTGAACTAGGTCAAGGGTCAGACGTCAGTGTGTGTGTGTGTGTGTGTGTGTGTGTGTGAGTGTGTGCGCGTGTGTATGTGCATGTGTGCGTGTGTGAGTGTGTGCGTGTAAGCGTATAAAGGAAGAAGAAAGAGTAAGAGTTTTAAGTATGAGGGTGAGATTGTGTGATGTGGACATATCTATATTTCCCCACCAAAAATTGTTTAATGTGTTTGTTTCTACATTTAGGTAGTTTCTAACAGTAGTTCACTACTTTTGTAGTCAAGAGTGAGCAACCAAGAACGAATAGATTTTTTCAGCTTGAACCGTGTCAGCGATACTGCATTAAGAATTTTATTAACTCTATTGTAAATAAACGGTCCAAGAAAATTAATTTGTCTTTGGGCAAAAACAGTGCGGGTCTGTTTAATGTTAAAGATGTTAGAATTACAACGCTTGTTTAGTTTTATAGCTAAGTCATGAATTAGGGGAGTTTTTTTATGTTGAAATATACACACCCTTTCGAGAAATAATTGACGGACAGATAATACTTTTGCGAGTGAAAATAGTTCTCGGGTAGGAAAAATAATCGGTTTAAAATACATCACCTTTAGGATCGCTCGTTGAACACGTTCTATTTTCATCATGTGAGTTTTGGCGCATCCACCCCAGATGATGATACAGTATGTCAGGAGAGATTGGGCTATAGCGTAGTAAACAGTTGTTAAAAGATTTGGTTCTGACACATGTCGCAATCGCTTGAATATAAAGATCAACTTACGCATACGATCTGTCAGACTCTCTAGATGTGCCACCCATGTGAGGTGTTCGTCTAGTACAACACCCAGGTATCTTATTTTGGATACCTTTTCGAGATTAAGACAGTCACAAGAATATTTTAGTTTAGTGTCTAGGGGAATATCACAGCAGTGAGCTTTAATCCTAAAGTCTGCGATGGGTTGGGTTCTTTGGTCAATTGAGAATGTAATGTATTTTGTTTTAGATATATTCAAAGTTAGTAGATTATTGTCCAGCCACTGCATAACGTCCCTTAATCCAAGCTCCGCAGAAGACTGCACATCCTGCCAGGTATTACCACAGAAAAGGAGCGCCGTATCATCCGCAAAAGTAGCTATATACGTGTTTTGAAGTTTTGTTTCACAAAGTGTGTTTATATAAATTAGAAATAGGGTAGGGCCTAAAATACTGCCTTGAGGCACGCCAAATGTCATGGGTAAATAGTCACTAGTGTAGGAACCGATTTTAACGCATTGTTGGCGCTTAACTAGATAGCTCGTTAGAAGGTCCAAAGGAACACCACGTATACCTATATTTTCCAGTTTCGCAAGTAGAATGGGGACAGAAACAGTGTCAAAAGCCTTGGCAAGATCTAGAAAGACAGCTGCACATTTTTTTTTACTATCAATTATGTCCACAATGTGATTTGTTAAAAATTCCACCGCCTGTTCAGTCGATCTCCCTGATCGAAATCCGTACTGATTTGAAGAAATTAGTTGATTTTTTTCAAGGTAATTCACTAGGCGTTTGTTAATCAATTTTTCGAGAATCTTGGACATTGCACTTAGAATAGATATCGGGCGAAAATTGTTGACACTGCCTCTGTCGCCACTCTTATGGACAGGCGTAATAACAGCTTTTTTAAATGCAGAAGGAAATATACCTGACATAAGACTCAAATTGCAAATATGAGTTATTGGCAACTTAATCAGGTCACAGATTTTTTTCAGATACGTTGTGGAAATACCATCCCAACCTACAGCGCAATTAGTTCGGAGACTGAGAATACATGCGTTTACTTCGTAGTGATCAGTGAGAGACATAACCATGGATTTGAGACTACCAGTACCACGTGAGACCTCTCCCGCAAGTTGCAGTTCGTCAGTGTGTTGTTTTTCTAGTGTATGTCGGGCTAAGTTAGAACCTATATTCGCAAAAAAATTATTCACTCTGTTTATTGAATTTTGTGGGGAGTCAAGCGAGTGTAGGAGTTCAATAGGGGGATTATTCTCTTTTGTCAGGTAGCATATTCTTTTTATTGATTTCCATGTCGCCTTAGGATCTTTCTTATGTTTGAGCAGATCTTCACTGTCAGAAAGGTTCTTTAATTTTTTTAAGATACCATTACAGGTGTTTCTATAAATTTTATACTTGTTTAGTAAAGTAGTATTTGCTGGATCTATGCGTACTTTCTTATGCAGTTTGTCCCTTTTTTTCATACAGCGGATAAGTCCTGGTGTTATCCAGGCTTTGATATTGTTACGTGAACGTGATAATCTGGTAGTAACTGAATGTTTGATAAGGTATGTTCTAAGAGTATCAGTCAATCGGTCAGTAGCCACATCTACATCTAAACAGGAAAGGATGGGACTCCAGTCAAAAAGTTCTAGGTCTTTGTATATTTCGTCATAGTTCACAACGGTCCGACAGGAAGGGCCTCGCTCAGTAGATTTTTGGGAAGAACTTAGGCACAAAATTAAAGGTTTATGGTCAGTGTCAAAAGACTCAACAACGAGCGCGGTGGCCGATAATTTTGTTTTTATGATTACGTGATCGAGGCATTTTACCTCACGGGTAGGAAAATTATGAGCAGGAAGCAGGCCATGGGATGCCAGCATATTCATATAGTCTTCATATAGTGGGTCTAAGCTACCAGATTTTATATCAATATTCAGGTCACCTGTAATAGTTATGTTTTTGTATTGATGAAGGGTAGATAAAGTAGTGTCCAAATTTTGCGAAAAAGTTTTTGATTTATTTTGCGACGGCGAACGGTATAGAGCCACGATAGCATGACTATCCTTAATTTTCAATACTAAGCAGTTAGCCTCATCAAAAATAGGTTCCTCGTGTGTTAAGTAAATATTGTTTCGTACGTACACAACAATGCCACTGTTCTGATTATAGTTGTGCTTGGTACTAACCACATAATAACCAGGGAGAGATGGTAGAAGTGGGTTAGATTTTAGCCAACACTCCGTCAGCACCAAGATATCGAATTTGATTGCCATCCTATGTAGTAAAACTTGCAGACTATCAAAATTTTTAGAAATACTCCTTATGTTTTGTGAAAACACATTAAAACACTCGCCACCGTGCCCAATATAGTCGCCGCACTGCTCCGGCTTGCAGACAAACGATCTCGCGACACTGAAACTATCAATGTCGGAGACGAGTTCACTTACAGTGTTGGTAGCCATAATTTGTGTTCACATATCAGAAAGGTATATTTAAAGAAATATACCTTAGTAACTACCAATCTGACCAACAGGCCTACAAGCGGAGCAGCGCGACAACCGACAACAGGGACGAGTGGTGGGGCAATAATAGGAATGTTAGATAATGTAAAAAATGTGTAGATGTGGTGTGTATGTGAGGTAAAATTGTGTGTAGTGGTTGAGTTGAGTTGTAGTATGTGTATGTATAGTGTGTGTACTTTGTGTGAGGTGTATTGTAAAGAGTGCTTAAAAATTAAAAAATATGAAAGAATATGATTATGACTAAGTTCCGTTGAATGCTCAGTTGTAGATAGAAAAACTACATTTATCACCCTTAGTACTAGTCATTCAACAGAAAGCTCCTTAATTTGCCTCTCGTTCTTTATTTCAGTCATGTTTTTGAAGTTTTCGTTAGATATGAATACCCTTCCATGTTTCGTCCAAGTGTGTTTGTAAATTTTTTTCTTAATGAGTCCTCTTGATAGAAAGTATAGTTTGTTGCCAAGTTCAGTTAGAAGCTCCGAGGCGTAGAGTAAATTTGAGCTTTCCTTAAAACCCAGCAGAGAGCAGTTAAGTGGGCTATTTTTGTGTGACATATTGTAGGCTTTAAATGATGTCAGGAAACGATCTTTACGCATAGAAGTTCCGAAATCAACTACGATTGGCTTTTCCGAAGACTTATTTCCTTGACGATAACAGTTTTGAATATCATAATCTTTTAATCACATCCGATCAACTCACATAGGACAATTGGATACCAGGAAGTGGTTGAAAATGCAAATAACATTGTACCTAAGTCAAAATTAAGTTCCAATAAAAAATGAAATAAAAACATGCTTTAAGAGTAGGTAAACTGAATAAAATATAAACATCTACATTCTAAAACGATTATCACAGGCAGTTAAGACTCAAGACCGATCAAATGAGTAGCTCCATGTCATAATAATACCGATAGATAACTATTGCATTGTCATCCAAACTACATATTATGGATATTCAAAGTATCATTTCGAAACTTCAAAAGTTTTATTTCCGCAGAATCCCGAGATAAAAATTATTCTATCAGTAAAGGCTTTTAGAATTGGTCCTCCGGTTGTATAGTTTATCCAATAGGTATAACAATATCCAAAAAATATACAAAAAATCAAATTTTTTCTTGTTATTTATCTATCGGTTACGTATCTGATGTATCAATTTAAAAAAAAAAAATATTTTCTTCTAATTTATCGTGTTGTCCTACATAAAATAAAAAATAAAATATAGTATATAAATAAATATATATTTATATTTAATAAAAAAAATAATACTACTAATATACTTGTAAAAATATTTTAAAAATAAAGATTTGTATTTTTTGGTCGGTTTCTTTCATTTATTGTTATTCTTTAATTTGATCAGTTATACCTACATACCTACTTAATTTTCGTAGTTGACATGAAGTTTGCGAAGTAGTGCCTATATCCGTATTACCTACTTATAATATTATAAAATTTGCTGTGACTCGTGGTTTTACTCACGTTAATTTCAGAATTCTATCAGAAATCCTTACTAATATGTATTACTAGTTGTGCCCCGCGGTTTCACCCGCGTTAATTTTAGAGTTCCCGCGGGAATTCCGGGATAAAATGTACCCTATGTGTTAATCTGATGTATAAGCTATATTATTGTAAAGTTTCATTTAAATCCATCCAGTAGTTTTTGCGTGAAAGAGTAACAAACATCCATCCATCCATCCATCCATACATTCTTACAAACTTTCGCGTTTACAATATTATTAGGATAGCATAAATGTGAAAGTAAGTTTGTTTGTTTGTTACGCTTTTACGGCCAAACGGCTCAACCGATCACCACGAAATTTGACATACACGTTGTCAGGGGTACAGAGAAGGACATAGGCTACTTAACTACTTTTTATCTCGGAAGCCCCACGGAAACTTCAAAAATATAGTGGAAGAAACTACATTAAATTTTGCATACTACCTACACGTTGTCAAGGGTAGGTACAGAAAAAAATATAGGGTAGGTACTTTTATCTCGGAATACCCGCGGGATCTCCGAAACAACAAAAATGATATGAATAATTTTTAATATCATCTCAATCGGTCAAGTGGTTCAGAAGTTGCACGGTGACAAAACCTCTTCCAGGGCAAGTCCCGTCGAAATCGGTCCAGCCGTTTCAAAGATTAGCCGGAACAAACAGACAGACCGACAGACAGACAGAAAAAAGCTTAAAAATGGTTTTTACGTAAGTACTATATACGTAAGTATATACTTTCATATGCGTTTAGTTAAAAGCTCTTAATTTGGAATTACAAACAAACACTTCAATTTTATTTATATTTATGTATGTATAAAGTATAGATATTAGATGTAGATATATAGATTATCACTAAACTAACCTAGACTATATTATAACAGTGGTTTATTAGATATAGTAGCACAGACGTACATCAAGAGTTATCGTGTAGTTTAGTGAACATGTCTAATAAAGATAACGTGCAGGTTTCGTAGACTCCAGCACAGTCTTGCGATTTGCGTCCAATATTATGCGCCTCTATATATGGGTACATTTCGCTTCCTTTTGACACTTCGTCTTCGATATCGTTCTGTGGACTGAAATAATTATTTCTATTAAACTCACTTCAAGCCATAGGTAATTATTATATAGAAACTTTTTTTTAATGCGTATACGTCATAATAGCGACATCCACAAAAAATATGTATATAAAATTTATTAATTTAAAAAGAAATCGACAGGAGAACAAGTAAAATATGGTAACATTTTATCTGTTATTATTATTTTTTTTTTAATAATTTTGGCCATATTTATTTATATACTTTTGATTCGTATCTCAATTGTATCTACGCTTTAGTTGTCTTTACATACAAACGTGATATTAGAATGTAACCAATCCGCTGGGCAATTATATAACTTTTGTTGCTATCATATTTCAATTTCAATCAGAGAAATAGCGGTTTTTTAATTAATTAATCATGTTTAGGCAGCTTCAACTTGTGAAGTATGTTTCTTTTGGTTGATTGCTAGATATTGTAGGTGTAAAACGCGCAATATAGTAATTGTAAAATCGCCATGTTTTTGACTGCAACCGCAAAATGATAGAAACTAAAGTTACATAATAGCCCCTCTGATACAAAATAAGGATCTACCTAAACACACACATGAAATTTGTGTTGTATTTTCTCTCTAGCTCAATAAGCCAGCTATGAAGAAAATAAAGACGTATTTTGACTCACTTCAAGACAAAACTGGCAATTTCATGCAGTAAATCTTCCTCATCGTCAGAATGCAAAGGTTGACTCCCGAGTTGACACAGGGCTGTCAACACACAAGACGTGCCGTTGTGGCCGAAACTGGAAGGATATAGAAAGTGTCTCTAGTTAGCATATTTTGTACGTCATCAGTTGGCACCATGTGGAGGGAGGTCCCAAGCCCATCATCACCAGCCTACAGACCTCTTCTGTTGAAAAAAAAAATCCTTAAAGGATATCTGCCAAAACCAGTCCTGCTCTATCTTCGAGCGTTAAACCCAGTAAATATTTATTACTGAGGATAAGTGATCATCTTAGACGCATTTACCACTCAGATTTTTCCGTTTGTAATATGATAGATCTAAGTGAAACAGAAACTGTAAACAATGCGTTTAATTCAAACGGGATACAAACAACAGCGATACAAACAATTGGAAAATTGAAATTTACACAACCAATCTATCGACGAAATTAATTGCTCATCGAAACGCTCAATTATCCGAATAATAAATAATCGCAGGCTAACTTAACTTTTATGAGAATGGGGTTAAAATTGTTGGTCAATGGGATTTTTTAATGAAATTATTGTTGAAAACAAATTTAACAATGGTGAAATATCTGCGTTGTTCAGTTAATTATTGTGTTTCTATCAATTAATCTACACCTTTATATCATACTGGCTGTTCCTCGCGGCTCACTTGTGCCGGAATTCTGGGATAAAAGTATCCTATATCCTTTTTGGAAACGTCTACCTAAGCAAAATTTCATTGTAATCGGTTGAGCCGTTAAGGCGTGAAAGTGTAACAACATACTTACATACTTTCGCATTTATAATAAGTGAGGATTATTAAAAATTTACATATAATATTGTCTCAGTCTGCAATACTGTGCGTATACTCGCCAGTCGCCATCACCAATGTGTATACATTCGGCAGGGCAATTTCGTAACTTTTGTTGCATTCATATTTCAGTTTCAATCAGAAAAATAGCGATATTGTGCTTAACTAACCATGTTTATTTATTTATTTATTTATTTATTTATTTATTTATTTATTTATTTATTTATTTAATCCTTTATTGAACATAAAATAACAATGATACAGTACCTAAAGAAAAAGGAGAAAGCAAATGGCGGTCTTATCGCTTAGTTGCGATCTCTTCCAGACAACCAATTATGCGAAAGGACAAACAAAAATACATAGACACGGGTGGTTGGGTGCATTTCAAACATTATACTATACATACCATAATAAATATATACTTACTAGAATATATTTAGATAGCTTTAACTTTTAAAGTATGTTTATTTTGGTTGTTTTCTAGATATTGTAGGTGTCAAAAAGTGCATATTTTAATCGCAAAAACGCTGTTTTTGAGTGCAACCGAAAAATGATAGAAATAAAAGTTACATAATAGCTCCTCTGGTCAGTATTTGAACTTTATTTCTATTGCAATAAGATTCAATGACTTTCAAAGTGTATACATATTTCTGCAGCTGACTACATGGCAGGATGTAACATTGAGAGGGGCCATATAAGTAACTTTTTATTACTCATACTCGGAAATTAGGTCTGAAGTTGCCTGAGAAGCGGGTTGAAAGTAACACTTTTCAGCCCTAGGGAGAATCGCTTTCAACTGACAGCTGGATACTGCAGAAACTCAAGTTTTTTTTATGTCATAGGGGGCATACTTACTGGCCAGTAGCATACCTAATGGTTGATTTATGTAAAATAAAATTTACTCATTTTTTCTTTAGCTAATTCCTATTTTTATTTTGATATTCCTTGCATTCGTAATGAAAAGCACAGTGTTATCCTCGGGAGAAAGACTTATTTAGTCCCGAGACGGGCCAATAGATCAATCGAGGGATAGATCGAGGGATTACTTTCACCCCTAGGATAACAATGTACTATTTAAAATAAAAGGCTATAATAGAATCTTTATTCATTTGCGTGATTCAGGAATCAAATTAATGCTAATGAAATGTAAAAAAACCCAGTACATTTAAAATAGGCAGATCCAAGATTGAAAATGTTAAATCTTATGAATCGATTTCTTGAACACACTGGGTTTCTAATCAAAAGAATACCATGAAATTTTACTTCTTATTCATTCGAAATGTCCCAAAAATTGTAAAAAAAATTTAATTTAAATCTTGAAATGCCAGTTTTTCTTCATCGATACAGATATTGCACTTAATAGGTATATTATGCATTGAGTTTTTTTTATATACTCAAATAAAATTGAAGAGTAAGACTGAATACACAAGTCCCAATCGTCATTAATCTGATTACAATAAAAAACTACGTTTTCATTACTCATACTCGGAAAGTAGGTCTGAAGTTGCCTGAGAAGCGGGTTGAAAGTAACACTTTTCAGCCCTAGGGAGAATCGCTTTCAACTGACAGCTGGATATGGCCGAAACTCAGGTTTTTTATTTTATGTCATAGGGGGCATACTTACTGGCCAGTAGCACACCTAATGGTTGATTTATGTAAAATAAAATTCACTCATTTTTTTCTTTAGCTAATTCCTATTTTTATTTTGACTTTCCTTGCATTCGTAATGAAAAGCACAGTGTTATCCTCGGGAGAAAGACTTATTTAGTCCCTCGATCTATTGGCCTCTCGCTACGCTCGGGCGCCAAACCCCGTCTCGGGACTGAATAAGTTACTTTCACCCCTAGGATAACAATGTATGTAATTTGGCATCCCATTTTACCACGGGAAACGAACTACACCGTCCTCAAACAGCGTAGAATTCATAACTATAATTTTACGACCACTGTAATTATAGACCTGGCGGGTATCACCACCTGCGGCTTAAGCTTAATTAGTTCGTACCAGAGCAATCTTAATATAATTTTAAAATAGCAACTAATAATGCCATTAGCTAGAGAAAATGTTAAGTTTAATGTTAAAAGTTAGTACTTTTACGGCCGCACTCAGAGTCAACTTTAATGATTACTTAGTTAAGTATAGATTTTTAAAACAAAACTGCCGCAATCAGACAAGTTTAATAAATTAATGTTGATTGGCATTTAACTAATTAAGTTACATCTCATTAAATGCCGATTAACATTAATTTACTGAACGTCTCTGATTGCGGCAGTTGTGTTTTTTAAAACACAACTGCCGCAATCAATTTTTAAATCTATACTTAACTAAGTAATCATTAAAGTCGACTCTGAGTGCGGCGGTTAAGACTACAGAAACTGATTTGTTGACTGTTTGATTGACGCGTTAATGCTGGCCTAATACTGTAGCTATCCTATGATATATATATATAATATGATAGCTGTATCTATACAGAGTTTGGAGCTTAAGATAGTTGTTACAACTCGCATTGGAAGCAAGTTTCGAGGTGGAGGAACTTCAAGTTTGTGCCCAAAATCACTACATAGTATGAAACAAAGTCGCTTCCCGCTGTCTGCTTGTCCCTATGGATGCTTAGATCTTTGAAACAACGCAACGGATTTTGATGCGATTTTTTTAATAGATAGACTCAAGGAATTTTTCGGTCACGAACTTTACCAAACAAGCCCCCATTTCTCTCTCAGGCTCTATTATAGTTTCATTTTAATCATAATTTACTCTAACCTATGAGTCACACACACGTCCTCAGCATTGCGTTCTCTAGTGCTATGCTTTGTTTATGATTAGAAATAATATGTAAATGTAGCTCACCTGCTCAAAACGTCTTCTATATATTTATAGAAATGATAAAATTTGGACTCTTCATCCTTATACCTCGTATCTGTCATTTGTCCTTTTCTTTCTATGTCGGAATTGTCACTGATCTCTCTCATCTTCCTAGAGTCACCGTCGTAACCGCTGTTAGCTTCTAATATATCGACAGGTATTTGGGATCTATTCCAAGGTAACTGGAAGTTTGTTTGAATGGCCCAGTTCACATTGACGTGTTTCACCGGCGAAGGAGTTCCGACGCCGATGTTTAACTTGAAAAAAAAAAAAAAAAAAAACTGTTATTGAATTTCTTCAAGAATTTTGTCTCTTCTGTTAATGGTTAAAATAAAAATGAAGATTTTTGATGACTGATAACGTTTAGAGTGTAAAGATTGTTTGCGTATTCTTAAGTTTTACTTAACTTTTTACATATATACATACATATATACTAGCTGTGCCCCGCGGTTTCACCCACAGTAATTTTATCCAATTTTATGCTAAATTTTATCCAAATCCGTTCAACTCTTTTTGCGTGATTGAGTAACAAACATCCAAACATCCACACTTTCACATTTATAATATTAGTAGGATTACTCTTGGTTTTTCGATACAATTAATGATTTATTTTCAATTGAAACTTTATTTTTACTAATTTATGAGGTACTTTTCCCATTAATACATATGTATATTACATCTGTCATCATCAGTTTCCTCCTACTCAGTGTTCAGTCAATTTCTTCAATATACCTTTATATATTTTTATGATATTCATCAGTTGGCCATATTTTTCGATTTGTAAACTTTGTAACTTCGTAAACTTAACAGGTAGTTTCTTTGCTACAATAGGTACTGTGGTACGTCTATTTTCTCTTTTTTGATTGAAAATAATATCTAATATCTCTAAAACACCACAGAGGTCATCATTTGACATTGTTGGCAAATTAGGGCCTTTTTATTTCTTGTTTACTTTTATGATTTACATTACTTTGTTAAGGACTACCTATCATTGCTTTGTGTTGTTTGCAGACGACATAATTTCAGTTATAAATGAAACACAGTTATTTTAACTAACAAATAAAGGTCTATTGTAATTGCTTAAAGCGCAGACTACGATATATTCATGATAATATTTTCTACATTAACAGTAATAGCATTTTTGTGCTGCGAAAGTGAGCTTTTCGCGCTGTCAACAAAATAGGCCCCAGGGAGTAACTTTAGGAATACGTTTGGAAACATTAAATTATTATAATGATTTTACGTGCACCGTAAACACACTATATTTAGATAATTAAAAATAAATAAGTAGGTAATTTTATTTTAATTTAGTTACATAGATAAATAATAATTTGAAATTGCATGATTATGTACTACTTACCACATAAAAAAGTAAAGGTTTCTTGAAGAGATGTTTTTAGAATGGCATTGTCTGAATCCGTCTCATACCAAAAAAAAAACTAAAGACGGAACGCGTAGAACAAACAAGTGAAGCCCGGAAAAAGACACCATCGCCGTGCACGTGCACAGAAACACGCACACACTTACAAGAAAAAGACACCATACCTTTTAGTTTGTGCTTCTCCCGCTAATGGAGGTGACGAAACAATTAAGTTAGAAAAAATGCCATATTGTGTCGTTAACGGTCAAAAAATAAAAAACAGCATGGAATCTCTTATCACCAGTAAGTAAACTTAGCAATCCATATCCATATATATCCATACACTTTTATAATCACCACATGCATACGCTTCACTTCGTTGTTCGAGACGTTCCGTCTTTAGTTTTTATTTGGTCTGAGGAATTCCTGTTAAACTTAATTTACAAATATACAATAATTAAAGGTGATCGGTCACTCTATTACAATTTTATATGACAGTAACCTATCTGAAATAGTGGCCTATTTATAAAAGAATTTTTTTTTTATTAAAAAGGAAATATTAAATATTAAATATATATTAAATATTATAACTAGCGTGTAACTTACTTGAAGTAATGTTGAATTTGGAAACAGCAATTGTCTACGTGTTCTATGAAGAGCATTGTTCAACTCGTTTGATTCACTGGCACATAATATTATTGTCAATAAACAAAAAACCAACATCGCTGAGAAGATTAACGATGTTATTTTCCTAAGAAACATTGTTTTGTAAAGGAACTTGAAACTGGATGACGTACACTGTTGTATCAAGTGCGACTCATTACATATTGAAATGTTTTTCGTCAACGGCTCCGCCATGATGGAGATTTAAAACGTCAGAACCGTTAATTTGTAACATAATGCGCGCTGACACGGCTAGACGGAATTAACTTAAAGGAACCTTACTTACCGCCGCACTCAGAGTCGACTTTAATGATTACTTAGTTAAGTATAGATTTTTAAAACAAAACTGCCGCAATCAGATATGTTCAGTAAATTACTGTTAATTGGTATTTAATGAGATGTATCTTAATTAGTTAAATGCCATTTAACATTAATTTATTAAACTTGTCTGATTGCGGCAGTTTTGTTTTAAAAATCTATACTTAACTAAGTAATCATTAAAGTCGACTCTGAGTGCGGCGGTTAGAGCTTAAATTTATAGTTAGAATTAACATATAGGTTATCTTTTATTTTAAGATTGCCGAGGGAATACTGAAATTTACGCGAGTGAAATTAAATAACAAGAAGAAGAAGATAGCAATTAACATGATCTTGTAATTGTACATTGATTTAATAATGTGAAATGAACTGAATTTTTTTATTATAAACTTATCGCGTCTAGCCAACTGAAAACTCGGATAACAAATTATCATGTAGCTACTAAATACCAAAGTAATCGCTATTTGATAGTCACTGTCTCTGATTCCCGGATGTGCAATAGTCTAGCAAAACTTTATATGGACATTAGTATACGATAGCCACTTAACATGATCTATTAACATGATAAATAAATAAATAAATTTGTTTATCACATCTAGCAAGAATACCAACTGAAAACTCGGATAACAAATTATAATCGCTATTTGATAGTCACTGTCTCTGATTCCCGGATGTGCAATAGTCTAGCAAAACTTTATATGGACATTAGTATACGATAGCCACTTAAAGCCACGACGACACGTAATTACCTACTAACTCCTGTGATTTCGTGACGTTACTTTTCGTAAAGTTGTTGAAACAAGGTATTAGAGTAAGGCGTTTGTGCTGGTCAGGTGACAGATATTTTTCCGGCTAGGGTTTCGTTCACAACAAGTAGGTATATATAATAGTTTGTTTGTTTATGATACATAAAATTAAACAGTGCAAAAATTATTAATATTAAAACATAATATACCTATTACATTAATTATTATATTATAAGTTTACACCACTATTGTATACTATAATTTTCCTTTTTTTCTTCTTCTCTTCTTCTAGATTTCAAAAATAATGCGATCAAAACTGCGGTTAAATCCCTTATATAAAAATAACGTAAGATATTATTGTAACACTGGGTGTTCACATAGTGAACGTACCTTTAGCCTGTCAATAATCTTTCCACATCGTTTATGACGCCTACAACTGTATTACTTAACTTGTGAACCTTATTGTACCAAGTTCACAGTAAGTGAGTGAAAAGAGTTTTGACGGGTCACCACTAAAAAGACAGGCACGAAAGAAAAAGTTGTCGTTTTATTTTTAACTTTAAAAAGTTCAATATGAGGTAAGTTTTAAGAATTAAGCTCTAGTATTTTTCACAATTTTTTTTTTGGTAACAAAAACTAAAAGGCAAAAGATTCGACGAACATTGGTCTTTTTCTAGGGAACCTATTAAAAGGTTATTCAAAAGCGCAATTTTCGTTTTTCCATTCAGAACTTAGGAACTAAACTTGAGCTTTTACTATTTTTAATGGAAATAGCTACTACGTTTTTGATGTTTCTTCGTGAATAATTAAGTATTATACGTGTTTATAGAATTATTTTTCTAATACAAAAGACATTCTTATCCCTGACGACCGGATTGACCCAGTAGGTTACCATACCTACCTATCAAGAGGTTCTGGGTTCGGTTCCCGGTGGGGGTGGACTTCGTGCACAGGGGTCCATTTTACAGTCTGAGTCTGTTTAAATATCTATATTATAATATACTAGTTGTGCCCTGCGGTTTAACCCGCGTTAATTTCAGGGATATAAAAGTACCTTATGTGTTAATCTGATGTATAAGTTATATTATTGTAAAAGTTTCATTTAAATCCATCCAGTAGTTTTTGCGTGAAAGAGTAACAAACATCCATCTATACTCACAAACTTTCGCGTTTATAATATTACTAGCTGAGCCCGGCGGTTTCACCCGCGGTAATTTCGGAGTTCCCGCGGGAATTCCGGGATAAAAAGTACCCTATGTCCTTCTTTATACCCCTGACAACGTGCATGCCAAATTTCATCCAAATCCGTTCAGCTGTTTTTGCGTGATTGAGTAACTCCAAGTGAGTGAGTCCAAACATCCACACGTTCACATTTACATTATAATATTAGTAGGATATTAGTAGGATATAATCCTTACTATAGGACAAAAGCGAAAGTGAGTATATTTGTTTGTTAAAAACGCTTTCACGCCTCCATGGCTCAACCGATAATCATGAAATTTTGTATATACGTTGTCAGGGGTAGGTATACAGAGAAGGACATATGGACTTCAGAAAACAGTGACTAAGTAAAAACATTTAGTGCATGATGAGTTTTGTGTGCGAAAATCACCCGGCGACACTGGTTTTCATCTGTTTTCATACTAGACTAAGTTGATGTCCCTTCTATCTGCTATTTTCTGTTCTGTGGACCAAGCGTATCCACCGTCACAAATACGATTAGGGGAGACTAGTATTTGTTTTCAACTATCGTTACAGTTTAACCTTAAATTGGGATAATACTCGTAATAATAACAATAATACTTCACACAACACAGATAAACTTCATCTTACGATAAGCTAAAAGCTTAATTTAAGCCGTGAAAACAAACAAACGTCTATGTCTATATTTTTACACATATACTCGTATTAAACTAGCTGATGCCTGCGGCTTCACCCGCGTTATATAATTTCAGAGTTTCCGCGAGAATTCCGGGATAAAAAGTACCCTATGTCCTTCTCTGTATCCCTGAAAACGTGTATGCAAAATTTTTTGATGATCCGTTGAGCCGTTGAGACTTGACAGCGTAACAAACAAACAAACTCACTTTCGCGTTTGTAAGGATTGTGGGATGTAAGGATTGTAGAAGATTTTAGGTAGTATAGATATCCTAACATTAATAAAACTATCTCTCTGTCTAAATGGTTAACTGGTAGAGAATGCCGCAAGGCATTAAGTTCGCCATTTGTACACACTGTGCAATAAAGAATAAATAAATAAATAAAATAAAACTAATGCAAACGCGGGGAACAGCTATAGTTATATGTACTAATATTATAAAGAGGAAAGATTTGATTTTTTGTTTGTTTGTTTGTTACGATTTAACTCAAAAACTACTGGACCGATTTCAAAAATTCTCTCACCATTAGTTAGCTACATTATCCCTCAGTAACATAGGATATTATATTGTAATCCGGAATTTCAGCGGAAACTCCGAAATTAACGCGGGTGAAACCGCGGGGCGCAGCTAGTTATCTTTAAAAAACTGAATCAACCAACTATAAACAATGTAAACACTTTTAGGGGAGACGCGTGGACGGTTCTGGCATTTTGTAGTTTATTATGGAGATTTGCATCACCGTTGGATGTGGATGACAGTGAGGATGATTTAAAAGCCAGGGCCAAAAGACAAGTAAACAGTTTGCCTCTGGTTTATCCTTATGGAGCCACATATAAGGTAATTAACCCCAAACAGTACTTAATCTTTTTTCATGTGTTTATGTTCACTTATCGTTAATTCTTTTTCTTTTTTTAACGTTTACAAATATACATTTTAAATTACCAGATGGATTTTGAAATTGCTTTACATAAAAACTTTTCTTGTATTAAAATTAATAATATTCACATTATTTCTCAAAGCTTCTATAAATATAATAGTACATTAACGTAACACTTAGAAATATGATATGTTTTATATTATCTCATGCTAGCCGTTTAATCCCAGGATAAAATATATATATAAACCTTCCTCATTAATCACTCTATGCATTGGTGAAAATCGCAGGAAAATCCGTTCCGTCATTTAAAGTGACCTAATAAAATTCTATACCATGTAGTGATAGAATCGCATAAAAGGAAAATGGGGTGAAATGATATTTTATCCATAAAAAAATTATAAAATTCTAACAAACGTATCAATGCGCAAGTTTGTTTGTTTGTTACGCTCTCACGCCTTAACTTCTCAACCGATCATTTCATGAAATTTTGCATACACGTTGTCAGCGGTACAGAGCGATACGTAGGGTACTATTTATTCCGGAATTCAAGCGGGAGCTCTGAAATATACGCGGGTGAAACTGCGAGGAATTGCTTGTATATTTATGTATATACATAAAATTTTGTTGTGCGTTGCCGTCGTTGTCAATTATCGAGAGCTCGCTATACTAGTTTAGGGATTAGTGCTCCCTTATCGTATAACATTGTTTTTTGTGTTTAATAAACGCTTTTTTCATTTTTTTTTCAATAGCCATCTTACAATTGGCATACAGGGTGACATCCCATCTCTGTCATTTTGATCCTTCCTCATGCATTAAGATTTCATCTTGAAGTACCACATGCGGCACCAGCGGAAGATCAGCGTCGGGCCCCCAACGGTTCCCGACTTATGCTGAGCTGGTTGCCTTTTTGTTGCGACACGCTGGTTGTGCTTGTTTATGTTATTTCATATATTAACGTTTGTCGTAACAAATAAAGTTTATTTCATTTCATTTCATTTCATTTCATTTCATTTCATTTCATTTCATTTCATTTCATTTCATTTCATTTCATTTCATTTCATTTCATTTCATTTCATTTCATTTCATTTCATTTCATTTCATTTCATTTCATTTCATTTCATTTCATTTCATTTCATTTCATTTCATTTCATTTCATTTCATTTCATTTCATTTCATTTCATTTCATTTCATTTCATTTCATTTCATTTCATTTCATTTCATTTCATTTCATTTCATTTCATTTCATTTCATTTCATTTCATTTCATTTCATTTCATTTCATTTCATTTCATTTCATTTCATTTCATTTCATTTCATTTCATTTCATTTCAAGTATAAATTAATATAGAAATAAAATATATTATTTCAGCTCCTCACAGGTATAAGTGCACCGATACATAACGATGACAATATCCACATGCTGTTCATTGCCAACTTCCAGTATCAATACTTGCAGTTCCAAAACATAACACAGCTCTCACAGTACTACTTCGTGAACGAAGTGTCGAGAGAACATAGGGCAGCTGATGTGAGCGGTAGGAAGGACGAGAGATTGGTGTTCTATAGAGCGGTTGCCGAGATGTTAGAAGTGTAAGTCACACTTATTTATAACTAGCTGTGCCCTGCGGTTTCACCCGCGCTAAATTCGGAGATTCCGCGGGTATTCCGAGGTAAAAATACAACCCTATATTTTTTCTGTACCTATATTATTGACAACGTTTGGTATGCAAAATTTAGTGTAGATTTACCCGCGTTAATTTCGGAGTTCCCGCAGGAATTCCGGGATAAATATTACTCTTGTCCTTCTTTGTACCCCTGACGTGTATGCAAAATTTCATGCAGATTGGTTAAGCCGTTAATTCGTGAAAGACAGACAGACAGAATTACTTTCGTATTTACACCCAGTTTACGCCCAGGTTAGTTTCGAATTTTCTGCGGGAATTCCGGGATAAAAAGTACTCTATGTCCTAAAACTTCCATGTCTAAACTTTATGATGATCGATTTAGTCGCTAAGCCGTAAAAAAAATTCATGAAATTCTTGCAAAAAAATCTAAGAGAATATATTGGTTACAGTGAATAACACAAAATTCATTGAATTTGTTTTCTCCCACAAGTACGAGTAACTATGACTTCAGAAAACGCAGGTTCAATGTAGCAAATTGCTTTAATGTAGATATGAATTCTGAATACCACTTGCCATTAAAATACGTTGTCATGAGAACTGAACCACAGATAGCATAACATTATGATTTATGACTGAACCAACACGTACCTAAATTTCAACTTTACAGCTTCAAAGATTTTACCTTAACAACTTATTTATAAACATGGGATGTTGAATAAAAGCTTGTAGATAATTAGATTTTTGATGTCTTTATTACAGTAAAGGCTTGAATGGCAAAGAGTGCGTTCTTCGAGCTATTTGCGAAGCGGCACAATATCCAGTAGAAGAGGAAGGTTTTGTCGGCGAATTAATTCATATATTACTAACGTAAGTGATTACAATAGATTCTGCTTTTTGAATTCCTTACTATTATCCTTACCATTATTCTTGCACTAATTAGGTACGTACACCTAACTCCTGTCTAGTACTTAATTGATGCGTGTGTTTATTTCTACGTCTTTGACATCTTCATCGAACATCAGATAAGAACAAGAAAGCATTGTAATATATTCTACTTATTGAATGAATGAATGAATGAAAAACACTTTATTGAGCACCACAAAAGATATTGAAAGAGAATAGATTGACAATACGCTCGGCCTAGACTTTCCCTTTGAACCACGCAGCGGTCAAATGATCTCATGCTAACAAAATGTCGTTGGCTAGCATAGACTATTGTCTATAGATACCATTTGACGGAAAGCGATGTGATTGGCTATTTAAAATGTAGGTACTTTGTGGTGACTGGTATTTGATTGCGTCGCAACAATGTGATTGGTTTTTATTTTGATCATTCCCCCCGCACAAATTGGTTGACGTGAATTGCATAGTAAAAGTTTGTATTGTTCGTCTATTCTCTTATAACGTCTTTGAGCACCACAATCAGTACAATGATTAAAAACTTATAAAACATAAAGTACTAAGTGGCTCCAAAAAGTGGCTTTATCACTCTTCCAGGCTATACTAGGTGAAGTATATAGATATTTATACTTTGACGACCCGATTGGCGCAGAGGTCACCATGCCTGCCCGCCAATAAAGGGGTTCCGGGTTCGATTCCCGGTGGGGGTGGACTTTGTGTGAAGAACACAGGGTTCCATTTTCCAGTCTGGGTGTGTTTATGTATCTATAGTATAATATATAATTATGTAATTCTATGTAGTGTATACCACGTTTGCTTGGTTTCCACGACACAAGCTAATAATAGCTTACTGTGGGATCAAGTAGATCTGTGTGTTGTGATGTGGATTATTTAATTTATTATTTAATTATTTATAACAGTAAAGCAGGTGGTGCAGTAGCATAGCAATAGAAATGCGAAAATTATAATATAGGTATGAATTACTTTACCTATTTGTCAGAATTTGTCAAAGATTTGGGAAAATCACCCAGTACGACATATGGAAAACTGATAGTTAAGGAAATTGTTGTATGAAGTGTAAGATATATTTGTGAAACTTACCGCCGCACTCAGAGTCAACTTTAATGATTACTTAGTTAAGTATAGATTTTTAAAACAAAACTGCCGCAATCAGACAAGTTTAATAAATTAATGTTAATTGGCATTTAACTAATTATTTTACATCTCATTAAATGCCAATTGACATTAATAATAAATTAATGTTAATTGGCATTTAACTAATTATTTTACATCTCATTAAATGCCAATTGACATTAATTTACTGAACGTCTCTGATAGCGGCAGTTTTGTTTTAAAAATCTATACTTAACTAAGTAATCATTAAAGTCGACTCTGAGTGCGGCCGTTAGACTGATAGGTATTATCATAATTTTATCATACAGTACAGTTGGGTTGCAATACAATTTTGTATGCATATCTGCTCATGACGTGAATCCCATAAAATCTGTCCTGAAATTATAGGGTGGTGTATTTCAGCAACTAGTACAATCTTAAGTACCTACATATTCTTACTGTCGTTATCATCATGCATAGCATAACTATTATGACTTGAAACCTACGGTTTTTAATATATACAAAGAGGTTATCTTTGTAAGTTAAGATGTGGAGAGAACTCTGGAAACACTGAACCAATCATAAAACAAATTTCACTGATAGGAAGCTAAGGTGTAGTGACAAGATGGTTTTTATATGGGAACAAAGACTAGTATAGTGATTGACTCAATAACGAATGACGATTAACGCACAGCCTAGCAATCAAAACATTAAATGACCAATTTGGTTTTCAGGCCAGATTACGGACGTTCCCCCTTCGACGAACCAGATCCTGACTGGGACGAGTCGATGTCTTCGTACGTTGATGCTGCGACCGCTGGGCGGCAGATGTTCAGCTGTCCCTATATATATAAGGGCTGTCCTGAAGACCAGGGTATCATGGAATTCTTCAGTCAACTCCGAGATGAATAAACGACACATAATTTAGTTTGAAAACAATATAAAATAAAAGAAACAATATAAAATAACTCAATGAAGCGTTGAAATTAATGCCTTTGGGAATTTTTACAGAGCCAATGTAAAATAGCGATTGCATTTTTAATACTTTTTTTTTAATAATTTAAATTTAGTAGCGAAGAAACAATCCAATTATTTTTTTTACATAACATTTTGAAGCTATTTAAAAAAAAACATCTCGTTTCTAATTTATTTATAATTATATTTTAATGTTACCTACTTAATTTAATAATAAAATATATTGTACTTTCGGGCTTTCGATATTTCAGTCAATAAGTTTTTCTTTTCAGAATAACGAAAACTAGGTAAGTATTGATTTTGCTATGGAAAAACTAGATACTTTAGAAATTTATCACGGATGAGAACAGCAGCTCTCTACAAACTCGTAAGTAGAGGTATCTGGGGACAGTTTGAGGAGTCCGCGACAACGCGCGACTCAACTGGGCACAGACTAATGGATCTTGCAACAAGGATTTTATAATAATAATAATATTAAGTTTTTTATTGAAGGTAAACAACCCAATATATACAATAAAAGTGTCACAACATACATACACATATTATGTACACATACACAATATAAAATTTCAACTATATATGTAATAATAATGTTTTATATAGCGAAAAACATCTGTTTAGAATAGGGTAGGGTACCTACTGCTTATCCCTAACAATTTATTTATTTTTAGTTAATGGTTTTTACTGATGTTGGCATTTAGATTTATATTTTGTTTCGTTAAAATTGTTTGATTAATGTAACAAGAGAGGCAATTTGGTAAACACTATCTTGTTTTTAAATAAATAAATAAAAAATAAATAAATAAAGGTTCTTTAAAACAAATATGATAAAAAAATATATTATATACATAGCGAAATGCAAATATGTTCAAATTTAGAACACAGGTAAAATTAAAGCGCAGAACTAAATACGTACCTAGGTCCTAGATATTTCTAATACAAAAATGTTCCTATTAGGACCGAATATGGGATGTACCGTTAGGCCGATTACAATGAAACTTTATTGGGTTGTTATATTGAGCAGTGTGGTCTTTAAATAAAAATAAAAATTAAAGAGATTGCATTGCAACGCATGTCGGATAAAGTTAGGTCTACTAATCAATATTATAAATGTGAAAATTAGTGTAGATGTTTGAAAGTTTTTTTATGGAATCACGCGCTAACGGTAAAACGCATTTAATTCTTATCGCACTTTAAATACCTAATTATGTTTTGGACACATAAAATACTTCTTATACCTACCTAACCAAGAGAATCCAAATATTCACTAGGAAGATATTATTAAATTATTATTTTGTCTCTACTTTGCTTATTTTACTGTAGCATGCACATACTATACACTAACCCTAAGTAAGATAGCCTGATATTATTTAAACCCGTAAATGGCGGGCTTTTATCGGGTTTAAACCCAAGCAACGTGTTGATTGCCCATCTAATTTATGTACTAAAAGCAAGTAGAGTTTTTAAATTAAGAATTATTCATAATTTTAAAAGAGGCTAACTTACTGTGCTGACTTTCAATTCGTCTCTACCGCTTCCCGCAAGACGCTCTATGCGAACGTTTGGACGTTCGTGGCCATATTTTTGAGTCTAAGAAATAACATTTGTAGCGAAGAGAATCCACAAGCGGTGTGATATTTCCGTGACCCGGGTTTTAGTTTTAGTTATGTGTGATTTTGATCAATATTTCAGTTTTTAGATCAAGTAGATCAAGAACTTCAGATTGAGGCATTCGCCAGTAAAATTTTGTTCGTGATCTTTCGCCTTAGATACCTAACCTCTGTCGTAACCATTCAAGTCACGTGCAGTTAGATATTTCGCTTAGAATATTATATGAACTTATCAAGAATGCTGACACTATTAGTTCTAAAAAGTCGCGGCTCTCCAAGGAGAATGTATTTATCACTAGCGACGGAATGAAATATGTAGACTCTCTTTCTGGTTTAGTTCTATGGAAAGTCACACAAATCCACAAATATTAAAACTTATTGACTAAACGACAGGTGGCATTTTACCTACTCTATTTTGAAGTTCTTTTAGGTATAATCACAATCTGGATATTAAAATTAACCATATATGGTGATCAATAAATGAATTTTTAATTTGACAGAATGCTATATATTATTACTATATCTATACTTTATCTATCTTGTTTTGAATAAATAAATAAATAAATAAATACTAGACCTGTATATGTCGCTTAGGATGGGGACCTAAAACAGAGTTCAGACAAAGGGAAACGTCACGGACAGAAGCTGCAACGCTCCTCATTGGCTGGGCATTTTGAATTGTTCCCAGCGAGCGAGACAACTAATAGTGTGACAAGTAGCGCAAGCGCTTTAATGGGTACATTATGTTAGTGTGTGTGTGTAACGTAGGTAAAACTATTGTTATGGCTGCACCTTATAGATAGAACATGACGTTTTCGAAAAATTTTACTTTGATCTTTTACGTGTTAGAACTTTTAAATTTCCTGTAGAACATCGATAGTAGGTAACACGGTCAAAGCGAGACCAATGGACAACGAATTCGATCAAAGACGTTTTGGGCGTTTGAAGAATTTATTAAGTGATCTTCAACAAATAACTGGATTTTTGCTTGCTACGCTTTCCGAGTTTCCTCCTGCTACGGTTATTCACTGCAGATTTAGTATCCGAATGGCACTTTTACTACGAGTTTAGTACCTGTATGTGATGATGTAAGCACTGAGAAGCGTATAAAATTCAATGGTAAAGCTTTAAAGAGGTTTATCCGCTGTTTCGTTGCAATATTAATATTAACTAATCTCATACTAAGTAATTTCTAATAGGAGCGAGTCCTGCTTCGCTTTATTACCAGCGGTTCATTAGTTAGAACTAGGTCTGGCGTTATTCTTGCAATTCATTCGTCATCACTAATTAGTTGGCACATACATACCTAAACCTACACTAATTGGAGCGTGCAAACCTGAGAGCGTGGATTTTGCTCGTTTACCTACTTCATCAGGACTCTCAAGTAAGTTAAGCCATATCCTAATTTTGAGCTTCAATCCTTACCTACGGATAATACTTTTCCTTAATAATTCTGACTGAAATTGTTTACGTTCAAACAAGGTAGGTTCTTACATAAATAAACAAAACAGTACAATTCTTGTCTTTGTGAAATTGAAATATTTTAATATGCTCTCGAAATTAATATTTAGAATACTACCTACTTTTAAAAGATTTAAAAAGTTACATTGAGTATACATTAACCTACTTATTATTATATATAGAGACTTACGTAGAACGACTTTGGGTGCGGTGTAAAAATAGGTACGGACTAAAAAAGTTACCTCTAGTTATATAGGTAGGTACCTCTAGAGAAGCGGTTTGGGCGTGTTTCAGGGGCTCTACTTGTCTTTGACGATTCGTGAACGAAGTAGCCGGAAAAAATAAAGTTTGAGGTTAGAATTGTCGAAAAGTTACATAAAATTCCTTAAGTTACCATTTTCAATGTTTCGTTCAAACGCTAATTGGTTTGCTTAATTTACCGCCGCACTCAGAGTCGACTTTAATCTTAGTTGAGTATAGATTTTTAAACAAAACTGCTGCAATCAGACAAGTTTAATAAATTTATGTTAATTGGAATTTAATTTAGATACTTACTTACTTTAAGTTACATCTCATTAAATGCCAATTAACAGTTATTTACTGATCGTCTGTGATTGCGGCAATTTTATTTTAAAAATCTATACTTAACTAAGTAATCATGAAAGTTGACTCTGAGTGCGGCCGTTAAACTAATTTTTTTAATAACGTCATATTTTTTAACCGACTTCCAAAAAGGAGGAGGTTCTATGTTCGATTGTATGTATGTTTTTTTTTTTTTTTTTTATGTATGTTCACCGATTACTCGAAGACGGTTGGACCGATTTGGAAATTTTTTTTTTTGTTTGAAAGGGTTTACTCTCAATTAGGTCCCATTGCCACCAAATCGGGATCTGATGATGGGATCTTAGAGAAATCGAGGGAACTCTTCAAAAATTATAGGCACACCTATAGCGATTTGGGTATTTTTTATAGTAAATCGTTCATTTGCTGATGAAAAGCAAAATTTGAAGAAGTGGAACTGATGATGAAGACCACGGATGGTCATCAGAACTACTTAACAATAATACCTATTTCATGGGTTCCGATTGGAGCGATTTCAAAAATTGTTTTTTTGTTTGAAAGGGGATACTCCCATATCGATTTCATTGTCACCAAATTGAGATCTGATGATGGGATCTTGGTGTAATCGAGGGAACTCTTCAAAAATTATAGGTACACCTATAGCGATTTTTGTATTTTTTATAGTAAATCGTTTATTTGCTTTTGGAAAGCAAAATTTGAAGAAGTGGAACTGATGATGAAGACCACAGATGGTCATCGGAACTACTCAATAATAGGTATTTCACGCGTTCTGAATCGTTAACATTAATATGGTTTCTAAACAATTTATGCCCGTCACAATGTATATGGTGAAGTGGAACTGATGGTGAAGCACTAGGAGAACTCCTCAACAATTAACGTCCCTGCGTCGGGAAAAGTAATATTTTGTGAAAGGTGATGAGCAGTTGACATTAGGCTATTGTAACTTAGAGAAATTACCAACTAAGTCACTTAAAATCGAAAAATAAACAAATTTTTAACAAAAAAATTAAAACCGACTTCCAAAAACACAAAACTGAAAAGCTAAAAATAAAATGCTAAAATTAACAAAATACCGATTTAATCCAAAAGACAAAAACACACGTAATATTATTATTGGTTTGTGCTACCACTGATCGGTATGAAGTCGGTGACAAGCCAAATATGGAGGGGGTAGATGGGCTAAGTCGACTCCCGCCACCAGCTCTTCGTGAGCAGGACAACCCAAGTGGGCAGACACCAGCGGGCTTGTCACCGAATTCAAACCGATCAGTGGTAGCACAAACCAATAATAATATTACGTGTGTTTTTGTCTTTTGGATTAAATCGGTATTTTGTTAATTTTAGCATTTTATTTTTAGCTTTTCAGTTTTGTGTTTTTGGAAGTCGGTTTTAATTTTTTTGTTAAAAATTTGTTTATAGGTGTTCCCTAAAGAAAGTTTTGGGAAAATACGAGTTCAATGTACTTAATACTTCAATTGTGATCGTGGCACTGAGCAAATAATCACTATGTTTTAAGAGTAGGCACTTCCATACCAATCGCTGATCCGATCTATGAAAGCATTTTGTGCCAACCATACCAGTGCAATGTATGACGCGGCCATAGAAATTTGGTTATGTATTCCAATGTTGGTAAAAAAGTTCGCCCATAAATTCATAGTAACTTTTGGTTCAAGGGAGTGTCGCTGGCCGCGTCGCTCTGCCTACATCGGTTCTTTGTTAATATAATATTTTCTTTGTGGTCGCAGTTATACTATCGCCACAAAATGTGTAAGAAAGCTCTCGATGTGGCAACACCCAAATGATGTTTATTTTTAAAACCAAAAATAAAAGATAAAACTTAGAGATCCGTATATAGTGAAACATCAAGGGCTGAAAAGGGGCACAGTGACGTTGATCTATGGCAGTCGTCTTCATTGACACTGTGCCATTTGTCTGTAGCCGCGGACTGCCGCCTGAAAAAAAAAAATTATCTTGAAAAAAATTTGTATTTTAAATTAGAACAAAACTGTTGACAGAGACATGTCTATCTGTTTAATGTCTATCCATCTGCCCACGTATCACGCGGAAAATATTTGACAGATTCCAGTAAAAGTACGTATGCATGTCATAAGTTCACAAAATTAAAAATACATAATATAATTATAGTATAGGTACGTATGTACTTTGATCCTAATACAAATAAGAGTTCCTGAGGAAATTCAGAAACTGATGACGGGCTATTGTTTATTATTAATATTTATTTCAAATCCATGTACAAATGGACAGACCCGTTTAATTTTGCATGTAGTAAGTAGAAGAAGAAGAAGAAGAAGAAAATACATTTATTTCAGCACAACACACAAGAAAAAGAAACAAACATCAACAGTGCCTAATCTAAAGAGACATAGATAATATCTCTTGCAGGCTCTGCCTAAAGGGTCACCAACTCAGCATTAGCTAGGTGCGGGAACACTTAGCGCTGGTTTTTAGTTGGCAGCCCGCTGTCACGCACGGACGGGGGTAACAAAAGACGAGGCATAGAAAAAAAATGATACTATACATATAAATACAAGTACACTAACTAAACATAAAAATAATAAAAGATAAATAATATAAAAAAATATAAAAAGTTCTTGATCTTACCTAAAAATTATTTTTAAAATTTTATGATAAACGCTTCTTGGTTTATCTATGCTTCTGATATCGCATATCGCTCTGCGTACGCAGTGAAAACCTTTAAAGCCGTTTCTGGAAATAAAAGAAAAAAAATCAAGTCATCATACTTAAATAATAATAATTTATACTTAGGACAGTACAGTACCTAGGTACTATTACTTCGTTAAAAACGACACTCTCCGTCTCCCGTCACAACATATAGCGGCGAACCTAGAGGTGATAGCGGTGTAGGCTTATATTATACTAGTTGTGCCCCGCGGTTTCACCCGCGTTAATTTCGGAGTTCCCGCTGGAATTCCGGATCACAATATAGCCTATGTTACTCAGGGATAATGTAGCTTTCTAATAGTGAAAGAATTTTTGAAATCGATCTAGTAGTTTATGAGTTAAATCGTAACAAACAAACAAAAAATCAAGTCTTTCCTCTTTAAATATTAGTAAGATTGTATTTACTGTGGCTGTGTGTTTTTCGAAATCAAACTCCTTTGCATGGCGCGTCCCGGCGCGACCCCTGTGACAAATGCACGCAAAGCTAGACGCATAGTAGATAGTAATGGCCGTACCCAGGAGCTGGGCTAGGGGGGGAAAATCAGATTGGTTCTAGGCTAGGGGGGCAAATCAGATTTTTTAAAAGTCAAATACTTAAACATAAATAAAAGAGGTAATTATTTATATAAATTCTTTATATATAAATATAAATTCTTTATATAATACAATAGCTATTTTGAAAGTAATTTATACCTCTACTAGCTGTGCCCTGCGTTTTCACCCGCGGTAATTTTAGGGTTCCCCCGGGAATTCCAAGATAAAAAGTACCCTATATTTTTCTTTGTACCCCTGACAACGTGCATGCCAAATCTCATCCAAATCCGTTCTGTCGTTTTTGCGTGATTGAGTAACAAACATCCAAACATCCACACTTTCACATTTATAATACGAGTTGTATTGCGAAAGGCAAAATAGTACATTGTTATCCTAGGGGTGAAAGTAACTTATTACTCGATCTATTAAACCCCGTCGTATATTAAACCCCGTCTCGGGACTAAATAAGTCTTTCTCCCGAGGGTAACACTGTGCTTTTCATTACGAATGCAAGGAAAGTCAAAATAAAAATAGGAATTAGCTAAAGAAAAAAAAATAGTAAATTTTATTTTACATAAATCAACCATTAGGTGTGCTACTGGCCAGTAAGTATGCCCACTATGACATAAAAAAAACTTGAGTTTCTGCAGTATCCAGCTGTCAGTTGAAAGCGATTCTCCCTAGGGCTGAAAAGGGTTACTTTCAACCCGCTTCTCAGGCAACTTCAGACCTACTTTCCGAGTATGAGTAATGAAAAGGTATTATTCCGCTACCTAATACGTAGTTAATTCGCTTGTATCGAGTGTCACAGCACTGTTACATAATATTTCGTTGATATCATTATATACCTATTAAGATACCAGAGGTCTCTGAACCACGTCATTTTATCAACGCTACAATTTTGAGGATCTGTAATCTGATATAGATTCTACTAAGTTAAAAACGTAAGCGTTATCCAGTACTTATCAAGTAGAATCTCCAAGTTGTTATAGACAGTCCGCCGGTAAAGACGATGGTACGGCCGGAAGGTGTCGGGCGGGTCGTCCCAACTCACTCGGAACCCTAGAGCTTGCGCAAATATCTGGTTCCACGGCACCATGTTCGCTTTCCAGTTTAAGCGGATCTGAAAACATAATTAATGGTTACTGGTATAATGTACACTAATTAACTGTTTACAGTGGTTTAGAGCACGTGAATTTATTCATCCTTTCTCCTAACATCGGCTCGATTAAACAAAATATGGGTTTTGTGTGACAAATTGCATATTGTCACTGACAATATAAATAGGTAGATAGGTAACTCTTCATTTATCCTTAATATAGGTACGAAATACGAATCAAATGTGAAACTATCTCATTTGATAGTGATAGATAATAGAGTACTTGCATGTTAAGCGTGGCTGTGATTGGTGTTTCGTTGCAACGTTCCGTTTTACAAAATTGAAAGTTAAATATTTTGGAAACTATTGATAATTTTTTACCGGATAAATACCGTTCGGCCTTTCTGACAAACCAGACAAAGTAAATTCAATCATCCAAAAAAATCTTAAGGTATCGGTTTGTTCAAATTACAATAGAGGACAAAGTGTCAAAATAAACAAACTACATAATCGTGAAAAATAAAGAATTTAAAAATAAAGGACATGTTTCAAAAACAATGGACCGACTTCCAAAAAGGAGGAGGTTATGCATTCGATTGTACCTATCTATGTTTTTTTTTATTACCTAACTAACGGACTAAAAAGAATTTTGATCTTCATACTCCGGAAACACGGCTATTACTTATATTTATATTATTATTATTACTTACGAAAAAATTTGATGTATTCATGAAACTCAAATATCTCCTTTGTCTATGATGTGTTGTTGATTGTCCATTGTCAGCTTCGCCGATATCGAGCAATACAAACACAATCAAGCAAACATAACACAATAACACAACTTGGTAACCTCTATTCATATTTGAAAATTAAAAAAAAAAACGTACAGTTCTAATTTGTTAGTTTTTTATTATATTAAGAAGATAATTTAATTTTTTGTTAAGTTACGAAAACAATTATTTTAGGGCTGGCACAAGGAGTTTATTTGATTTTTTTTTATCTGTGCATTGCACAAGGTGTAAAATGGAACGTAATCGTATACAAAATCTAAGTCAGACTCAAAAGACAGCAAGTGTTAAGGTGATTTCAATGAATGTAGGTTACGTTTAACGACAGAATTAACATGACTTCGCTTATTTATTTGCCCCCAAATTGTACCTACAGATCATATTTTGATCTTTTTTCAGTTTATGCACAGGATGATTTCGAAGTTAATTGAATATTAATAGTAGTAGGTATGTTGATTATTATTAATAATAAAACAAAAAATAAAAGTATTTTATATGTATATGAAAGGCTCTACTCTATCTTATGCATATACATAATAAAGAAAATTAACTCGTTGGATCTAAATTTAATATTCAAAGACACAATGTGGAAATGACAACATTTTTTCTTCTTCAATCGTCTTCAATCTTAACAAGTGTTTCTGTAATTTCTTCATTTGACATTCAAATTTATCCAAGAATACGAAGCTTCCACGTAAATACTAAAAGCCCATCCCGTACCTATAAATCCGTAACGGATTTCTCGGGCGGTAAGTTTGTAAATCGTGATTAACGTCTTAAAATCACGAAATACAAGAAACGAGGTTGGTTAAGCCTAAAGTCGTCTTGAAAAATTGTGCTTACTTTGATTTAAAGCTTTAACTATAACGGATTTGTGCTTCTTATAATAAAATATAATATGAGTAGGTAGCATTCACGCCACGTTTCAACTTTAAATTATTGTTTTTTTGTATAAAAGTTACTTATTTCATCCCGTATTTTTTTTTCAATTTCAAAAGCTGTTCAAAAAAATATGCATTCAATTTTTTCAAAATTTGCATCATTATTTTATTTTTTACTGCTAACAGTAGTTTGCCAGTCACACAGTACATATAACGAAAGTATAAGTGAGTTAGATATTAAAAATGATAGTGAAGTAATATTGTCAAGAAGAAAGCGGTTTTTAATATTTCCTGAAGGAAGCTCCGTGCAATTGGGTGAGATTTGTATAGTACATTACAATGGTGACAGCTTCCCTATGGTTTTTAACTTGCTTTAAGAACTTACCTACTTGAATTATAATCAGAATCAAGCTATTTATTGACCCATACAACCCTGTAGATATATGTCTAAAAAGTTAACTTTAGTTGATCATGCACCTACTATCAAAACAAAATCACGTAAAATATAAGCTACTAGCTATTCGCCGCAGTTTCACCCGCGGTAATTTCGGAGTTTCCGCGGGGATTCCAGGATAAAATCTATATATATAAAATCCTTTGTCCTGAATGATTGATGGATCAACGCACAGCCTAAACCGCTGACCGTAGAGATTTGAAACTTGAAGGGTGTGTTCTTTGTATGACGTAGGCATCCGATAAGAAAGGATTTTTGAAAATTAAATCCCTAAGGGAATGGAAAGGGGTTGCAAATTTTGTATGAAATAATTCCGCGGGAACTTCGAAATTATCGCGGGTGAAACCGTGTTTGACAGCTAGTATAGATATAAACCTTCTTCACGAATTACTCTATTGTTGAAAACTGCTTGAAAATCCGTGGCGTAGTTTTAAAGATCTAAGCATACATAGGGACAGACAGACAGTGGGAAGCTACTTTGTTTTATACTGTGTAGTGATTGTATACAACGTGTTAATGAATTAACTGAAAACCTGATATACCCCATTTAAAAAAATAAACAATAATATGATTAAAATATATTTTATGTCGAAAAAATTTATACTTTAAAAGTTATTCAACATTAGTTTGGAGGTGACCTACAAGTATCTACGAGATTCCAAGCGCTACGCCTACCGCGTCTACCGGTTCGAATTTTTTTGATGCGGGCGGCTTACTTATAAATGAAATGAAAAATTAAAAAATTAAATATTTATTTATTACCTTAACACACATAACATAGCAAATCACTTGTAGTCCCCACACTAGGCGTAGCCTGTAACGTGGGGGCCGTTTCAGAAACGTAATGACAAAATCGTAATGTACGTTAACATACTTATATGCGTGTATGCATGAGTCCGCGTGTATGAGTGCGCGTGAATATGTGTGTGTGCGCGTGTGTGTGTGGTGTGTATGGGTGTGTATAAAATATATATACTAGGCTTATAAATAATTTAGACATGAGCTAATAAAAATGAAAACATATAACCTTAATTAAAACATAGTGCGATCGATTCGCTAGTTGATTCTGAGCAAACTACTTTCTAGTTTTCAGTTAATTCATCAACACGTTGTATAAAAAATATGGAAAATATGATTTTTGATGCAGCATCTTTTGCAGCACTAACCTAAACTATATTTTGTTTAGAAAGTTTCAATTTAAGACATCATAACTCAATTCGAATTGCAATTCATGTAACAATAATAGCACAAATTGTAGGAAAATCAGTTGAATTTAAAAAGTTAATTGCTTTCATAAGATTTGCCAATCAGCCCGTTTTAGATCCACTTTTCTATGTATTTGCTAGCCATAGAGATTCACAGAGTAATAATTTGATTCGAATTGAAGCACAAGACTAATCTTAATATAACACATACATAAAGGCACGTAAATAGACTTTTTAACCTGACTTTGAATGGCTTCATTCTTATTGCACTCACATTCGTTCTATGCCTATTGCTTTTCCAGTGTTCTGCTGTACGTTTCCAAACGTGTCGCCCCTTGGTGACATTGCTCTGTGGGGCTACACGGCGGCCCTGGCGTTCGAGCTGCCGCAGGACCCGTACTCCCCGTTCAACCATCACGCTGACCCGCTGCATAGGAGGGGTGACACAAAGACTATATACTTCACCGACGAAAAAGGAAAGGTGCTCTTTAAGAAGCCTTATAAACGGTACAAAGTATTTATTTACCAGCTGGTCTAAATGGTCCTAAATATGATTGAAATTTTTGAAAAAAAAAAACAAAAAAACGTCCTACTAAAGTATATTTATTGAATAATAGCTGTGCCCCGCGGTTTCACCCGCGTGAGTTTTGGGATCAGGAACCTTTGCGGACGCAGGCAGAACAACCCGGCAAAGTTTCATCAAAATTGGTTTCGAAACGCATATAGAGGACAGACATACAAACATTCAATTTTATTTATAAAGATGTGACAGTGAAGATGATGGTGACGATGGCGTTGACGATGGCAATGACGATGACGGTGACGGTGACGGTGACGGTGACGGTGACGGTGACGGTGACGGTGACGGTGACGGTGACGGTGACGGTGACGGTGAGGGTGACGGTGACGGTGAGGGTGACGGTGACGGTGACGGTGAAAGTAACGGTCATGGTGACTGTGACTATGCTGATGGTGATGGTGATGGTGACTATGCTGATGACGATAAGTTTTCCCCGACATCCCGTTTCAATGGAACAAAGCCTAAATGTTGCTAAGCTAATCTACTATTGAAACTCACACGACGGTAAAATCCTTTTGAAGTATATTTTTATTGAAAATGATGACGATAGGTATAGGTATACAGAAATTATTCAAAATGTCGATCGTTTATAAACTAAAAGGTTTTGCAATTATCCGTGACATCTATTTAATCGTTAGAGCAGTTCTCAAAAAGTCAATTATAAAGATTTATTTATAATATTTATTCACTTTTGTAAGTACGTATAGTTTATTTGCCTATGACTGAATCGAGTAAAACGGCAGTCTGTGTTTTATTCAATAACCAATAATGTTTATTAGTTTCTATTGTCGAATCCTACTAATATTATAAACGCGAAAATTTGTAAGAATGTATGGATGGATGGATGGATGGATGTTTGTTACTCTTTCACGCAAAAACTACTGGATGGATTTAAATGAAACTTTACAATAATATAGCTTATACATCAGATTAACACAAAGGGTACTTTTTATCCCGTAATTACCGCGGGAACTCGGAAATTAACGCGGGTGAAACCGCGGGGCACAACTAGTATCACAGTATTTTTACCGTCTTTTCCAACATCTCAACACATATAGAACATACCAACTTGCATGTCAAAGAGATCGTCAAGAACAAATTCCCAAATCAAATTTAACGCTACCCTTTCACATTACAGGAAGCCTATAGTAAACCCGGCGTTTGCAAAGCGAAGCGTGGACGCGCGCGCGGACACACCGGCCGTGGAAGCGGACGGATTCGAAAAAGGGAAGCGGGCGAATTTAAAAATAGACAGGAAACAGATGCATGCTTCTAAACACAAACGGGAGTTTCTGAAAAGCGAACACATGGAACGTGGAAGCGTCGAATTTCACAGGAGCGGTCGTACCGGGCTCTACAGAAAAGTAGAGACATTGTTTGATGCGTATGTAACTGAATACGTTGTTTGAAAATAATTAATTGTAAAGTATCTACTTAGCTGTACCTTTCTGGTGTATGCAATTTTAGTGACTACACTAGATTTTTACAATTTCTGCCTTTGCGCAATTTTCTAGTTTTATTGCTTGTTTAGGTATGCGTAAGTAATAAAAAAAGACTTAAGAGTGCCTTTGCGCTATTTTCTAGCTCTATTTCTTGTTTAGATATGCGTATTAGACTTAAGAGCATTCATAGCAGATAACGTACCTAGGAGATTGCTAGTATTTCCCAGAATAGGTAAATGGCAAAATTTACCTTTGTAGACCTTTGTCACCTCAATCATTCACTCCGCTCATTATTAAAACTTTTTATTATATACATGGCCCAAGGATTTCCGACCTCAAATGCCTCAAACATATAGTCTGTCAATAGACCCATATTCAAGACGCGGGACCAGCTTTTTCTGACGTAGCTGGAAAATGATACGGCACACTCCCATACTCTATCTAACCTGGTAAATTCATAAAACCTCGCATTTTTTATTTTCACCTCCAGACATGGTGCAAATGGCAGAAGCTGCTTGCTTAAAACGCTCTGCATCATCGGCCAAACGCAAAACGACAAGCAAGGCGAATTCCTGGAGGAGATACTGAGAGCGATATTCACGTATTTATAAACGTTACTCAATTAAACTACTAAAACCTTCGTTAATCGTTAGAATCTTATCCTTCCTCTTCTTCAAAAACCTTGATATAATTAATTATTTTATGACTAGCGGTCCCTCGCAGTTTCACCCACGGCAATTTCGGAGTTCCTGTGGAAATTTTGGGATAAAAAGTGTCCTATCTCACTCAGGACTGCCGCAGCTTTCTACAAGTGAAAGAATTTTTCACTGATAGAAAACTAGATATCCTTAAGTGACTTATGATACTTTTTATCTTAGAGTTCTCACGGGAATATTGAAAATGTGGGTGAAACCGTGGGATGTATATTGTATAGTTAGGGTTATTTTGGGTCTTGGAATGGGCGAGTGCGGGCATTTTCATCGTGATACAAAGTGTTAACAAAATATCGGTGTCGGATGTTCGGATGTTCGGATGTTCGGATGTTCGGATGTTCGGATGTTCAGATGTTCGGATGTTCGGATGTTTGGATGTTTGGATGTTTGGATGTTTGGAAGTTTGGATGTTTGGATGTTTGAATTTGAAAAACCAAAATGTATGTATCTATTAATGTATATTGTGTTGGCGCAGTAGGTCACCATGCCTACCCGCTAATCAAGAGGTTCCGGGTTCGATTCCCGGTGGGTGTGAACTTTGTGTGATGAACCAAATTTATTATCTAACTGACGGACTAAACAGAATTTTGATCTTTATACCCCGGAAACAAGTCTGGTATCTATAGTACAAGCATCAATTTGTGACCAGGTGGCGCTGTGTGCTATTTGTCCAAGGTATTAATATTATTTTAAATACGTATAGATAATATTTAATTATAAAACATTTTATTCAGGTTACCACGAGCCAATTCCCTCGCTCAGCTCGAGGAATACGACGCAGCTTACTTGGCGACCGAATCCTGCAATTCTTTGTATCCAGATTGTGAACACTCTCTCTCAGAGCCGTCAGAAGTTTTAACTTACTAAGGATTGTTTTTTTAGTTGACTTCCGAAAAAGGAGGAGGTTCTCAATTCAACTGTATGTTGTTTTTTTTTCTGGAATTCTTTTTTTTGTTTGAAAGGGTAAATTTTTTTTTCTCAATCAGCTTATTCGTCTAGCAATCGACATACCTACATCTTATTCTATTTTTGCATTCCATAACTGAGAATAAAAAATGGGGACTAATATAAGGAAAAATAATAAAACGACAGTACCTAAATGTTTGGTACTCGTACTTATACATTTCCCGGGTTCTGTACATGCAAAATGACACTTTAAGTAAATATGATATAAGTATTCTATCAATTTTTTTTTCGATTAATGTTTTAAAATTATACCTATTTTAATGTTGCCTATACTCAGAAATAAAATAAATAAACAAAGAAATAAAACAAGTAAGTAGCGATATGAGAGAATTTTTTTTAAAGTTATTTAGAATTTTTTAAAAACTTCAAAGGTATTCTGTTTCCCCAGTACGTGCCTATGTGCGCGATTTTTTCGGAAACTAGTGTAATCGATTTTTTTGCTTCTTTTACTTGCATAAACTTTAAGCTTGAAGAAAAGGTTCAGTGTATATTAATTAACATTTAAGGGGGCTTTCCTCTAGGGTTGACCCACAGTTGGGTTAAGATCTGTTATTCTGTTGAAAATCTGAAATTTTTGCTGTAAAAATGACCATAAGAAAAAAAAATGTTTTCCAAATTCAAAATTGTTGTACTTAATAGTCCCTCAATTATCCGAATAATAACTGTTCCATAATCTTTTGTCTTGAATAATAAATAAATAGAAGTTAAAAATTATAAACTAATAGTTTAAAGTATAAAAACTTCGCTGTCACAACTTTTTAAAAAGCAACATTGTGTAAAATAAGGCCGTGTTTTATTAAGTAGATAAAATTATAAATAAGTAGATGCAATGTATAATTATTGTATATTATTAAAAAATAATCAATGTTACTGCAAAATCTGGATTTTTTTTGAATAAGTTTAAATTGTGATGAATTTTAATATACCAGTATTCTTATTATAACAAGTAGTCTATACTATAACATTAGAATAGATATAAAATTCAATAACTCAAACATCTTTTTTTTTGCCGTGAACCCATTGCAAAAAAATAAAATTTTTTTAGAGACAATATGATTTAGTTATTTATTTCTGACGTCTACGTCTCTAGAGCTAGAGAATTCGCATCTTTATTTTATTTTAATATAAAAAAAATGTTACTAAAAAGTCAACAGACCTCTAAAAATTATACCATTTCTGTTAAAAAAAATAATTACTTCAACATTGCTTGTGTTAACATCCTACTAATATTATAAACGCGAAAGTTTGTAAGAATATATGGATGAATGGATGGATGGATGGATGGATGTTTGTTACTCTTTCACGCAAAAACTACTGGATGGATTTAAATGAAACTTTACAATAATATAGCTTATACATCAGATTAAAACATAGGGTACTTTTTATCCCGGATATCCCGCGGGAATTCTGAAATTAACGCGGATGAAACCACGGGGCACAACTAGTTCGAGATAGTTGTCTGAGGTCAGTAAGCCAACTTTATTCATTGCAAATTCTAAGTTTAAAAAAAAATTAATAAGAGCTTTAAGTATGTTAAAATACGTCGTGACGTGCGTTAAGGTCCATATTATTTATCAAGTAATATTTGACTTTAAAGTGCTCGTGACCTTTGATCCTTTGACTAATCATGTATCTAGGTAGGTACTTATTTTTTCGAAAAAAACCGTAACAAAACTAACAATTGACAGATAGGCATCGTGTGTTGGAAATTTGCCAAATTAACTTATTTCATTCGGTGTGGTCGAAAACATCAAAAGTTATTTTTTAATTCTGCCTTATTTTAATATTTTGGGAACCAATAACTTTAATTTCTTTTTATCTGTAACGAAGCCGAAGATTCAGCCTATGATTTATGGTAATTTTTTTAAAGGGGTGAACTTTAGGTTTGGAGATGTCACCATAACTTAGCACACGAAGTAACTGTGAAACAGTTGACACAAAAATGTTAATTGATGCCACATCACTTGGTCCACATTGTGGTGACAAAGAACGGGACAGTTTATGCATGTGTGTGTGTGTGTGTGTCGTGACCACTACGATGTGGCGTTCCGATGAACATTCCAAAATTAAATTCTCACGCTTTTAAAAATAATTAGTGCCTTTTTGTTTTTTTAAAGTGACCAGTGTCTTTTTAGTACAATCTTTACTCCGTACACGTCTGTTTTCCTTCATCCATGTAGTCTAATTGAATGGAACATTATTTATAATGCACAATTGGATCTTGTGTAGTTGTATATTTTTTACAATAGCGACATGTGATGTTATACAAGTGAAAGATAATGGCTTAAATTCTTCTATTAGTGGCAAAGTTTGGCTGAACGAGGGTGTTTCGAAAGTTTTGTCTAGGCGAAAGAGGTTTTTGGTGTTCCCGGAAGGTAGTTCATTCCAACTAGGTAAGTTTTGTATCTTTGTTTATGTTTAGTAGTGGTAAATGGAAAGTGCACTAAGTAGTTTACTAGTACCTACTTAAAAACTCGGAAAGACTCAAAGTTATAGACTTAGGTAGGTCAATAAAAATTACAAATATCATTGTAAAAAGCGGGAGTTTAAAGCAATATTATTGTAATAATTGTGATATTATATTATACATGCGAAAGTGAGTTTGTTTCTTTGGTTATTAGTTTGTTTGTTTCTTTGTTACGCTTTCACGCTTTAACGGCTCAGCCGATCATCATGAAATATTGCATGCACGTTGTCAGGTTTACAAAAAAGAACACAGTACTTTTTATCCTGGAATTCCTGCGGGAACTCCGGAATTACCACTGTTGAAACCGCGTGGAATAGCCAGTATTGTAATATTTCTAAACTTAATATTGTAATATTGTATTTTTATCCTACAACTAATAAACGATCGTTGGCATCGACGCTCTTATCAGTCGGTGATACCTACTATTGATTAAATTATTATCTACACACAAAAATAAAACTAATATTTAAAGTTTCAATATTTTGTTTGCAGATCGCCCAGCGTGGCGTTTTATACTAATCTTGGTATTTTTTAATGATACTCAATAATGAATTTGTAATATTTCGAATTTTCAGTATTCTGCTTGCAGACGGCGGCTCTTATACCAATTGGTGATATATTTCTGTACAGCAGCACCGCAGCTCTAGCTTGGAGTTTGCCGACGGATCCCAAATTCTTGTACATGCTTAAAGAAGATGGAAACTTTGCTCGAAGAAGAGGAGACGCTAAGCACGTTTATTATGTCAATGACAAAGGGAATGTTCTGGCCAAGGTACCCTATAAGCGGTGTGTAGATCTATATTTATTAACCTTACGAAGAGGAAATGTTTGTACTTATATAAGTTTTTTTTTTCAAGTTTTAATACCATCCAATTTATACATATATTGAATTATTTTAATGTTTGACATGTTGATGAAATTAAATTATACAAACTTTAATAAATGCATCTCGATGTAAAATAACTTAAGAAAAAGAAGAAAAAAAATATCTGAATTGGCTGTACGGACTAAGTTTCCTTTGCCTTCCCCGAAAAAAAGTAATTGTTTCATTCGCTACCCAACTCGCATGGTGGTAAACTAGGCACCGACCTAGGCGAGTCGCATGCAGTGTAGTCAGCTGCGATAGTAGGTAGGTATGCATAATATGTCTATTCACTAGGACCAGTCACTCGGGGAGTACCTTGGCTCTTAGCACTAAGCTGAGTTTGTAGTCTGGCGTTAGCCTAACATGAACATTGAACACAAAATTAAATAAAGACGAGCACAAAATAAAATGCTCAATGACTAATCACTAACTTTTTGTCCTTTTAGAAGACCAGTAGTTAATCCAGTTTTTGCGAAGAGAAGCGTTGATGGCCAGCAAGAGAATTTTAAACATAAATTGAAAATGAAAATTGACCGAACAAAAATGCACGAGAGACAAAAGAATAGAGAATATTTGAATACAGAACACATGGACGAAAACTCTATAGAGTACCATAGAACTAGTCGAGTTGGATTGTATGAAAAACTGGAGACGTTGCTCATGGCGTGAGTTGCGATTTACCTACCTAATTGTAATTTGACGTTTTCTTAGATAAAGCAATTATTGTTGAGGTAGGTTGGCAGTCATGATAGGATTGCTTGATGGTCACAATTACCTTTTAACATAGATATATATTGACTGACTTTCGTATTTTGCCTTGAAAAATGTAAAATTTGAAAAATAAGAAAGATAGATAGGTATGTAGAAAAAAATCTTCACGAAAATTCAGTGGGAATTACTTTTATTTTAATAAAAAAATTAATCCCAATAAATTGAGTTTCGAATAGTAGCTGGAATAAACTTGTTGAATTGAGAGCCACCTCCTCCTTCGAAGTAGTTTGAAAAGATATGATGTAAAATTGCAATTTAAAATAAAAATAATAAAATATAGAAAATCGGGTTTACATGCTATCACGTATACTAACCATTTAGTTTTTAATATATAATTTTTCAGTCAGTTAAAAGTTTTGGAATTTGTTCTCAGATTAGGACACAACGGTAGAAGCTGCGTCTTATACAAGCTATGCGAATCGGCACAAGGAACGTCCAGACAGGGCACATTCCTACAGGAGATGCTTCGAATCGTATTTACGTAAGCATTTGAGAGGGTTCACAAAATTTTAACTCCGAGACAAACAGAAGATAAACTTTATTGCGCTTGAATCACAGAAGGCAAATTATTTATTATACTTAGTGTGATGAACACAGGGTTCCATTTTCCAGTCTGGGTGTGTTTATATATCTATAGTATAATATATAAGTAATTCTATGTAGTATATACCACGTTTGCTTGATTTCCACGACACAAGCTAATAATAGCTTACTGTGGGATCAAGTAGATCTGTGTGTTGTGATGTGGATTATTGTGGATTACTTAATTTTTGTTGAGAAACCCTTAATATTCGCTTGTCAAACGCAATTGCTCAGGGCCAACTGACATAATATACCTACATTTTTTTTTACTGTATTTCTCGCAGGCGCGGATCTATCTACGGGGGCAGTGGGTGCATTTGCCCCGTGAGGACTAAATTAGGTTTAATCAGAACTTATAAAAATATCTGACCCTGTAAATTCTAAAAATTTCGTGTTGCAACCAAAAGTGCCCCCCTCTCCCTCCCTCCTCAACCAAATCCTAGATCCGCGCCTGATTCCTCAAAGTTTCGCTCGCGTTAGTAGGCATGTTGACGACTTTTGAAAATCAAAATTATAATTAGTTCGTCAGTTAGAAATAAAAAAAAACATAAGACATGTGTTTTTAGGGGGTCGCATTAAAGTCAATATCCGCTATAAGCCGCCATACAAACTGCACCGGTTAGTGACGTCACGCGAAATTTCAACTTAAACACACATACTAACGCACACTCCCATATGCACTATTACATACGCATGCTCTACAATACATTACTTACTTACCTACTAAGCTAAGGCACGGAGACCTGGAGGGTTGAAATACAAGCATTGCCTAGTTTAACCTCCAGTCTTCCACAAATATATAGTTTCCTATATTGAAGTTGTAGGTATTTAGTATTATTATGCAGGAAAAGGTAACGCGACATAATATAACAGAGTTGCTTTCGCATTCATGGTTTCACCCGCGGTAAATCTCTATGTTCTTCTTATGTTCCGATTACAATGTGTATGCAAACATAAGATTTTACCCACATACATTTTGGAGTTTCCGCGGGAACCTCGGGACAAAAAGTACTGTATTATCTTCTCTGTACCTCTGAAAACGTGTCTGCAAAGAACAATGGCCAAATTTCTATAGGAGCTGGACTTGACTTTTATTTTTCATGTCCCAAAATAAACTATAGTTGGATTGATTTGTTTTTATGTTGTAAATACCATCCCGTTTAAAAATCATATCTAAATAGCCACAATTTTTTAAAATAACATCGTAAAATACAAAATACATTTGAGGTTAGAATCAACAACTACATTTTACCCGACCTAAAAGTGTAGTTAGCATAGAAATATTGTAGTCACAAGTGGTAGTTATCAGTCCGTAAAAAATGCCTAGGTAAAAACGACAAAGGAAATTCAAAATAGAACAACAAGTAAAGCGATTAAAATGGGTGATTGCCGGGTGTCATGTCAATTGCCAATCAAATCAAATATTAATGACAATCACTGGCGCGGTTCGATGACAACAGATTTAGTAACTTGTCAAAGACAAATGACGTTCCGATGTACGCAATTGAACAAAATGCTCAAACTTACTATGAACCTAAATAATTTTTTTTAATGACAAGAATGCACACACAGTTGTTGATTTGATGCCTACATAATTATCTAGTAAAACTATTAAGAAAAACGTGAATAATTATAGTCTTTGAATACTAAGTCATGTCATACGCGAAATGAATCGTCAATAGGTGCGTTCTGAAACCACATACATGATGTCGTAGAAGTTACAAAAACAAAAATAAATTGATATCTTTTTTTTTGTGGCTACTTATAGAGATATTTTTTGTGTTTTTTTAAATCTTAAAAAATAAGGATATTTTTCATATATATATCATATATGGACTCCATTGTTTCGTATCGAGTCCGATTTGGCCATCCTTCTTTCATGATAATCGGTTGAGCTTTTAAGGCGTGAAAGCGTAACAACAAACAAACACACTTTCGCATTCGTGAGGATGTACGGATTAGGATAATACCCTCAATTTTTTTAATCTAACGCCAGAAAATAAAAATGCTATTTCTTTCACATTATTATATAATATATACTCAAGATATTTTGTCTGCGCTCCTGGGCTAATTATAACCTTAATTAATAATTATATAAACCTAAATAAATTAATTAAAATATAAAGTTTCTACAAACAGCCGAACGGTAATTTGTAGTTCTAAGAACCTGCTGACGATTAAGTGATTGTAACCAATCCTAAGTAATATATAGATAGCTTTTGAATTTTGAAACTTTTTTGAATTTTGAGCAGTTTCGTTTGTGCGTTAATTTACCAGTCAATCAAGTATAATATACCTACATAGATAGGTAGCCATGACATAGATGAATAAGTCTTAATATTTTTTTTTGTTATTTGCCACAGGTTGCCTAAAGGAAAAGAATTCGAGAAACATTCCCATAAAGATTACGATAAAGCTCACGTGACAAACGACAACTGCGCCACGCTGTATCCTGGATGCGAAAATATAGTATGACGGAGATGTAAATAAAAATTAATAAAAATAATATATTGGCCATGTGTTTCTTTTATAGATTATGTAAGAAAAAAAACCTACTCTAATACTACATATACTCGCATTAATCGTCGTTATCAATGCAAAAGTAATACTTATTACATTCAGACCTACTAAAAAGGATCCGGATAAACTGTTTATTATATAAATGTTTATTCTGGGCCTGCAGTCTCGACATTCTTAACGATCTATGTGATCATAGATCGTTAGGTTTAGCGAAAAAAAACACTTGCCGTATCGTGATTATCGTGAAATGCAAGTCTCCACTGTGAATGATATCAACAATTTTTCTGTGTATTAGTAGTTATCAATAGAAAACGTTAAACTGACAGTTGTGTTCGATAAAATAGCGAAAAAATCGATACCTATTTCAATAGGGATGTTGACTACTATTGAAAATCAAAATTCTAATTAGTCCGTCAGTTAGAAAATAAAAAAACAATAGACACGTATTTTTTGCTTTTTTAAATAAATTAAAATATACAGAGATAAAGCGTATTAAAGTTTAGGATGAGGAGGTCGTGACGTCACTAACCGCAAAACCGCCATACAAACTGTCAAAATAGTGACGTCACGCGAAATTTCAACTCAATATATCGCCGTTATTTTTTGATTACGTAAAAAAAGAAAAGATACGTGTCCAATATTTTTTAATAATCTACAAAACGGACTAAAAATAAAAATTAGTCAACATGCCCATTGTAGAGATTCGATGTATTCTGTCGTCAAGAAGTTACCAACCGAAAACGATCCATAAGCAGTCGTTTAGTATGTCGAGACTGCAGCCTCTTAGGGGGTTGAATCTTAAATATTGATATTGACATATTTATTCGTAATATTTATTAAATACATGTCAATTAGGTACATTAATATTAAATAATTGTATATTATTAATAAACGACATTATAGGTAACGATTACTAATAAATTACGATTAATAATAAAAATATCTGGGTGACCGAGCTTCGTTCGTTGCACCATCTGTTGTTAACTAGAAAAGCAGTGCCCAACACTCATTTTTCATCTCCTGAAAACACGGACAAAATGACCTTTTCTAAATATTAAATCAAGCTAGATCGATTAATCGCCCCCGAAACCCCCTGTAGGTATACTAAATTTTTTCAAAATCGTTGGAGCCGTTTCCAAAATTCAGATTATATTATACATCCTTACTTAATATTAATTATAAATAAGAAAGTGAGTTTTTTTGTTTGTTCGTTTGTTTGATAGGCTTTCAAGCTTTAACGGCTCAACCGATCATCATGAAATTTTGCATGCACGTTGTCAGGGGTACAAAGAGTAACCACCATCACATCGTTTCTGTTCTCGGCATTACGCGTAATGCCGGAAGTTTGTACAAACAAATTATAGATAATACATAACATGTGGTAAAATTAGCTGCAAATATTCACAGGGTTGAAAGTATACACCGTTATAAACATGTTTATAAAATAAAAAAGATTTAAAAGAAAAGTTATTTTTCAAACAAAATAAATCAATCAAAAAGAAAACAACCTGTGCAGGTACTCGTCGCTCAATCACTTTACACACACATCGCCGCGCGCCGGTATCTTAAGTTCAATGACCTTGATCGAGTTGAACAGCTGATCCATCGCTTGCTATGTGCGTCGCGCATGCCTTGTATCTTATGAATATAATTGTAATAATTTTTCAATTAATATATTTTTCATCATATTCTGCAAAACCACCGAACTTATAAACAATTTTTTTCGCTTATCGTGTTTGTTATAACATTTAATTTCAGCACTGTAAATATTTGAAGTTAATTTTACCAGATGTTATATAATCACGTTTTCACTGCATCGCGCAAAGACCACCGGTAATAGGATTGCATAAAATTTACTGTGGGAAATGACTCTAACCGCCGCACTCAGAGTCGACTTTAATGATTACTTAGTTAAGTGCGGCAGTTTTGTTTTAAAAGTCTATACTTAACTAAGTAATCATTAAAATCGACTCTGAGTGCGGCCGTATGTCTGTAATTTCTTCGTTTTGTGCACATTATTTTAATGATCTTTTTATTTACCAGTACCTACCTATTAGGTTATGGTGTCAGCAAAGAACAGTTAAAAGTATGTTATAGGTTGTTAGAAGACAAGTGTTAACTACACGCATAGTAAAACCGTAGGCACTTAGCGATTGCCATAGAGTTTTGAACACATTCTAGTCCTTTGTATCAAGCTTGTGGGCTTTTCGGTATTATAATATAATTATATTTCCGCGCAAAACGCTCTTTAGACAACCTCATCATTATCAATACTTACAAGTATAATTACAACTTTCGTTGTAATTATAAATAAAGTGTAACAATTATGTACAAAAATTTCGGCTTAACGTTCTTGTCAACATCCATTCTGTTCTGTATTTCGTTGGTTGTGTGTGATGTGTTGAGCAACGCGACAGATTATTCTGAGCTAAAAGATAACCTTAGTTCTAGTAGATTGTTGTCAAGAAGGAAGCGATTCATAATATTTCCCGATGGCAGTTCTTTTCAGTTGGGTAAGTCCGGACAATATTCGACCATACTGCCGCTTAATATTAGTGAGCTGCGGCCAAACGTCGTGTGTTTAGTAAAATATCAAAATAAAAGTTCCTTGAGCACGGTAGCAGAGAAATGAAGAAATCGTTATGTTTAATTTTAGAAAGAAGGAAAAGGAGTTTGTTGGTCCCTACAAAATAAGGCACAAAATAAAAACAAAGAAACATAGGTACATACAAGCGAATGCAGAACCTCCTCCTTTTTGGAAGTCGGTTGAAAGTAGACATTTACGCGTTACATTAAAAATTTGGATTATTTTTGTTTTATTTCGTGTAGGTAGTTTATTAAGGTAGGTAGACTATTAAAATACTTATATGTATATAAACAGTTAGCTGTTTCCCGCGGTTTCACCCGCAGCAATTTCAGAGTTTCCGCGGGGATTGCGGGATAAAAAATACCCAATGGCCTTCTCTGTACCCCTGATAACGTGCATGCAAAATTTCATGATGATCGGTTGAGCCGTTAAGGCGTGAAAGCGTAAAAAACAAACAAAAAACTCACTTTCGCATTTGTAATATCAGTAAGGATTTCAATCTGATCAGTCATTTTTTTTTGTTATGGCGTCTGATCATTCATTATTCGTTAGTCAACTTGTTACGTACGTACGTTTTTTCAGTATTCTGCGCTCAAAACCAAGGTTACCTACAAATAGGGGATATTGTATGGTTTGGCAACACTGCAGCACTAGCGTGGGAATTACCGTCGGACCCTTTACTTTTTTATTACTTCAAAGACGCTAAAAAAGGACTGGCCGCACAGAGAAGGACGGATCCGACAAAACATATTTATTATTTGAACGAATCCGGAAAGGTTATAGCTAAAGTGCCTTATAAGAAGTAAGTATTTACCCTAGAGAGAATAAAGAAAATCAGGAAAATTTATACAGCTTCCCCATAATATTATTAGATCAGTAATGACTTATACAAGCTAGATTGTTCATAATTTATTTTCTACTGTTAACTGTTCCCCGCAGTTTAACCCACGATAATTTCAGAGTATCCCGGGAGAATTCTAGGGTAAAAGTACCTTATGTCCGTACCCCTGACAGTGTGTATGCAAAATTTTATGAGATTTTACCCGCGTTAATTTCGGAGTTCCCGTGGGAATCCCGGGACAAAAAGTACCCTATGTCCTTTTCTGTTCCCTTGCGTGTGTACCATTCTAATTCACGATGATCGGGCGAGGCGTTAGGGCGTGAAAACGTAACAAACCAACAAACAAACTCACTTTCGCATTTATAATAGAAAGGACTGGCTGTGCCCCGCCGTTTCACCCGCGTGAGTTTCGAAATTCTCGTAGGAACTATTATTTTCTAAAATAAAAGTAACCGAAGTTATTCCTTATAACATCAGCTATCTGCCAGTGAAAGTTCCGTTAAAATCGGTCCAGCCGTCCTAGAGATTAACCGGAACGAACAGACAGAGAGAGAGACAGACAAAAATTTATAAAAAAAATATATTTAAGTAGGTACCGTATATACCTACTTTCATATGCATTTAGTGATTTGGAATTACAAACAACACACTTAAATTTTATTTTATTATTATTATTTTTTATGTAAATATAGAGTAGATTTTTTTTCTTTTAAGAATTTTTAAAGGTGTTAAAAACCAATAATTAATTATGCATAAACAAATTAACCTTTTCATTTACCAATTAACCTTTTTTTGTTTAATATTCTATTAATTTTTTTTGTTATTTTGGTTAGATATTTTGTTGTTTTATGTCGTGGTGTGTGTGGAAATAAATATATTTCTATTCTATTCTATTCATCAGAAGGCCGATAGTGAATCCAGCATTTGCTAAGCGCAGCGTGACTGGCCAAGAGGGCAATGAAGAGACAAAGAAGCTATTTATAAAAGAAATGCACAGGCTACAAAAGAATTTGAGCCATTTTAAAAATTTAGACGCAGCCAGCGTCGAGTTCCACCGAGAGGGTAGGAGGAGCCTCTATGCTAAGCTCGAGAAATTTATGGAAGCGTGAGTTATACGTTTGGTGATAATTTTTGTCGCCTCAAAGTAGTGCTACTTCAACTTTTTTTACTATGTTACTAGCTCTGCCCCGCGATTTCACCCGCGTGAGTTCCGGAATTCCCGTAGGAACAATTGTTTTCTGAAATAAAAGTAGTAAAAGTCTATGTTACTTCTTATAACATCAACTATGTGCCAGTGAAAGTTCCGTTAAAATCGGTTCAGCTGTTTTAGAGATTAGCCGGAACAAACAAGCCGACAGACAGATAGAGAAAAATAAAAAAAATGATTTTTTATGTAAGTACCGTATATATTTTCATGTGTATTTAGTGAAATGCTGTTAATTTGGAATGGCAAACAGACACAGTGCATTTCTTTTTTCTTTCACAGTAAATATTGAAGACATTATTTATTTATCCTTTTTACATATTTATAAAACAAAGTCCTCCGCCGCGTCGGTCTGTCTGTCTGTCTGTTCTTGATAACCTTAAAAACTACTGAATGGAATTTCATGCGGTTTTCACCAATAGATGGAGTGATCAAGGAGGAACATTTTTACGTATACTTTATCTTGGAATTCCCGCAGGAACTCTGAAATTACCGCGGGTGAAACCGCGGGTTACAGCTAGTTCACATAATTATAAGTTATAACATCATTAGTACAGTCTATAGGTACATCGTATTTGGGTAACTTATTTAAGAAAATACCAACAGCGAGCAAACTACGTTTTTTCTGTTAGCCCAATATCGTAGGTACTAATTTCTCACGCATCAAGTCAAGTCATCCAAGGGGAAATAGGCATTAATTTTTATATAATAACTAGCTGTCCCCCGCGATTTCATCCGCGGTAATTTCGGAGTTCCCGCGGAGGTTGCGGGAAAAAAGTACTCTATGTCCTTCAGTTCCCGAGGGAATTCCGGGATAAAAACTATCCTATCTTTTAAGTTGCAAAATTTTATCAAAATCCGTTCAGTAGTTTCGGAGTCCATCGCGGACAAACAATGTGACACGTGATTTATATATATTAGATAATAATAATAATCTTCATAATAAACAACGGTTTAATGAATTGACTGAAAACTGGAAAGTGGTTTGATAAGAATCGACTTCCGAATCGATCGCACCTTGTTTTAACATAGGTTATATATTTTTAATTTTTATTAGCCCATGCCTAAATTATTTATAATTCAATATTTGGCGCGTACGTCGGTTGCCCGTAGCAAAAAAAAAATCGAATCAGTCATTGACACGTAGGCGCGGGCGTAGCGCATGAAATTTCGTAGAAAGGTCACCTCCAAACTAATGTAGACTAAACTAACCTTAGACTATTAAATTATTCGAAATAATTTATATTTTAACCATAAATTATTATTATTGTTTATTTTTTTTAATAGGGTGTATTAGGTTTTTCGCCAATTAATTAACACGTTTAATAGATTACTAACATGCAAGCTTTAGAAAAGAAATTTATGCGTATATACGACGTATACCTACCTATTCATGTATTACGAAATAAATTTTTTCATCAATACACATTACATGATGTAAACTTTTTTTAACCTATAAATTTTTTAAATTTATTAAAGTTGTAAGTACATATTATTTTGATGTTTCGGGCAAATAAATGTATTTGTTCAATAATAACTGAGTCTATATTACTTGTACAGTAGGTAGGTATGTCAACATTATAGAACAAGAATTTTCCACTACAATGCACTGGTTGTAATTGAACTGTTTAGCTTGGGCTGGCGTGGAAGGGAATGCGTTCTGCAAATGTTGTGCGGAGCCGGCAAATCTGGCGATGAACAGGGAACGTTCCTGCAGGAAATCTTTAGAGCTGTATTCACGTAAGTCATGAATAATCGCAGCGAACTATCATCCTACTACATGGGGCACACTAAAAGTTTTGCACTTCTAGCTAATCGGAACTATTTGAATTTCGAATGTTATATTTTTTGAAACGTTGCAACCTTCTTAGTAATAAAAAAAAACAATTGTCGAGAAATCATTTGTCAATTGTTTTTTATCACACATCAAAGTTCTACGTACGCAACGAAAATGGAATTAAGTCGAAAAGATTTTAGAGCGATGATTTTTTATGATTTTAAAAGTTCTCTCTCTCCGCAAAACTGTGTCGCTCGTCTTCAAAATGCTTTTAGGAGAGAAGCACCTTGTTTGAGCACCGTGAGGCAATGGTTTGCTGAATTTGAGAGAGGTCGAGTTTCTTCACATGACGAATTTCGTGAAGGGCGGCCTTCAACTGCCGTCAACGAAAATAATGCGGCTACTGTTAAGCGGCTAATTAAAGAAAACCCGCGGATTACCTATGAGACAATTCGAGGACTATTGAGGATTGGTATGAGCCAAATTCAGAAAATTTTACATGAAGAATTGAAAGTTCAGAAACTTTGCTGTCGTTGGAACCCTCATGAACTGACAGCGGAGCAGAAGCGGGCTCGCGTGGAATGGTGCTCACAAATGCTACTGAAGTACGACCACGGACATTCTAATGCTGTTTATGACATTGTCACAGGAGACGAAACGTGGATTTATTGTTTTGAACCCGAAAAAAAAACAGCAATCTTGTGAATGGGTGTTTGAAAATGAGAACAGGCCAACAAAAGTGAGGCAGGTGAGAAACTTTGGTAAAAAAATGATCGCGTTTTTTTTCTCAGCTACGGGTCCCATCTGTACAATTCCACTTGAAGATCAAAAGAATTTTAATGCCGAGTGGTATTCTACCATTTGTTTACCCAGGGTGTTAGAAAAAGTTCGCGAAAGACGACCAAAAAGCCACGCTCTCCTACATCATGACAACGCTTCTTCACACACGGCCAACAAAACAAAGTCCTTTTTAGCTTCCAAAAAAGTACAACTCGTCATCCACCCTGCGCATAGCCCCGACCTAGCACCCTGTGATTTCTGTATTTTCCCCAAAATCTAAGATTTGATGAGAGGTTTCATTTTTACCAACTCTGAAGAGGCAGTGATAGCGTTCAATCAGCACGTAGAAAACATGCCTTCAGATCTGTGGTCCTCCTGTTTTAAAAAATGGTTCGATCGCATAAAATAATATTTAAAATGTAAAGGAGAGTATTTTGAAAAGCAATAAACATAATATTTTGGTTATAACATGTTGTTTTTTTAAGTTACGCAAAACTTACAGTGTGACCTACGTATATTATAAATGTGAAAGGATGGATGTTTGGATGTTGGTTACTCAATCACGCAAAAACGGCTGAACGGATTTGGATGAAATTTGGCATGCAAGTTTTCAGGTACAGTAAAGGATATAAGGTACTTTTAGCTTGGACTTCCCGCGGGATCTCCAAAAGTAACTTAGCTTAATTCAAAAAGCTCTTGAGGGAATTTTGTGTGAATGTATTTAAACTTAGGCAGGCATATACTTAAAATTCAGCTGCTCTTTAAAAATAAATCATTATCAAAATTGATTTTTAACTAACTGCAAGAATGAGGAGTTTATCAATTCGAACAGTAAGTAGTTCGTATGAAATGGATGTTATTATTATTATTATTAAAGAAGGATGTTTATATTTTTTTATGTTTGTTCGGGCATTACTCTGTCATATACAGTATGTCCCGCAAATCGACGTCAAACCAGATCCAAGTGATAGGCTAAGTCATAACAGCTGTTAACAGAAAAATTTAAAAATCTTTGCTATGCCTATTTAAAAAAAGGACAGTCAAATTTTAAGCTGTTAATTTAAATTTCAGAAACACTATTAAGGATTATACAATAAGAAGAAAATTGAAAAAAAAGTTAAGGTTTATAGGTGTAAATTTTTATAATTTTTAAAATGATTTTTTTTTTAATAATTTGTTTTAAAGATAATTTTTTACGTTTTTCCATTAGGTTATGACTTAGCCTATCACCCGGTTCTGGCTAGACGTCGATTTACGGGACACCCTGCATAGACGGATTTGAAATAGTACATTGTTATCCAAGGGGTGAAAGTAACTCATTTAGTGCCGAGACGGGGTTTGGCGCCCGAGCGTAGCGAGGGCGCCAATAGTTCGAGGCACTAAATAAGTTACTTTCTCCCGAGGGTAACACTGTGCTTTTCATTACGAATGCAAGGAAAGTCAAAATAAAAATAGGAATTAGCTAAAGAAAAAATGAGTGAAGATTGGATAGTCGCTTGACGCTTTCCCACCTATTTCTTTTTCTTTGGCCGGCTAGCTCTTCAGCCAGTATTTTTTATTTACATTGTGGCGACCTAAATTATAATAAAGTCATCTAAAAAAATATTTTCTTTAATTATTAAGTATTAATTAAAGAAAATAAAATAATATTATTTATATTTTAATTAATTAATTAGCTTAAGAAAAAATGAGTGAATTTTATTTTAATTAATACCTACTTAAACTTTACGTTATTTCAATTTTACATGGCGCTGGCTGTATAGAAAGTTGGAACATGGTTCAATAGAAATGTGAAAATAGACCTAGTTTTTTTTAATAATTTGACAGTTGTCAGTTGAAAGCGATTCTCCCTAGGGCTGAAAAGAGCTACTTTCAACCCGCTTCTCAGGCAACTTCAGACCTACTTTCCGAGCATGAGTAATGAAAAATTCTATTTTTGTTCGAAAGGGGTTTATTCCGAAATGGTCCCATTAAAATTTCATAAAGATCTGATGACGAGTTTCGGAGACAGACAATGGAACTCTTGAAGTCGGTTAAATTTTTTTTGTTTAAAAAATTTTGCTTATGTTTAATTTTATTTGCAGATTACCTCAGGGTCGGAATTTCAGTTCGGAAGAAGACAAACAGTACGACATCGCTCACGGCGCCGGCGTCCGTGATGACTGCGCCGAATTATATCCAGAGTGTAAACAATTGTATGGATCCAGTTAAGAAATTAAAAACTTCCTTATTTATTTCACTATAACTTGTTTTATTTATTTATAAAACTAGCTGTGCCCCGCTGTTTCACTCGCGTGAGTTTCGGAATTCTTGCGGGATCAATTTTTTCTAAAATAAATATAGCCTAAGTTACTCCTTATAATATCAGCTACCCGCCAGTGAAAGTTCCATCAAAATCGGTTCAGCCGTTTCAGAGATTAGCTGGAACAAACAGACAGATTATACTTTCATATAAGTTTGTAATTCCAAATTAACAGCTTTTTACCGGCTCTGTTAATTTGGAATTACAAACAGACACTTCAATTATATTTATATGTTATATGTATAGATGAACCTAGATTATATTGAGAACTTTTTATGGAATATTAATATCTCCTTCTTCTTTAATAATAGGTAATTGCGTCTATTATTATTGTATACCTATAACTAATTATAAAAAATCCTTTTTTTTATTTTTTAAATTATGGCGAAACGCGAATGGAATGGCTCTCTCGAAAACCAGTTTCCTGCTCAGAGTTCAAAATAGATGCTGAAAGGTGACTGAAATAACGAAGACTAACGTGACACGCGTGTTTTCAGCTCGGCTTTCAACGACCGTTTTGGCATTACCTACCTATAATAATTATAGTAACACTAGCTGTGCCCCGCGATTTCATCCTCGGTAATTTCGGAGTTCCCGCGGGAATTCCGGGAAAAAGTAGTTACTTACTCTACGGCCTTCTTTGTACCCCTGCACTGACAGTAGTTTACGGTGATTAGCTGTTCCCCGTATTAATTCCGGAGTTCCCGCAGGAATTTCGGGATAAAAACTATCCTATCTTTTAAGTTGGGCCAAATACAACACAGTGACCAAATTTCATCACGATCGATTCAGTAGTTTCGGAGTCCATCGCGAACAAACAACGTGACACGTGATTTATATAGGTATAGACTAGCTGTCCCCCGCGATTTCATTAGCGGTAATTTCGGAGTTCCCGCGGGAATTCCGGGAAAAAATGCTGTAGTTTACGGTGATAAGCAGTTCCCCGCATTAATTCCGGAGTTCCCGCGGGAATTCCGGGATAGAAACTATCCTATCTTTTAAGTTGGACCATATTATAAATTATTACAAAATTTTATCAAAATCCGCTCAGTAGTTTAGGAGTCCATCGTGGACTAACAACGTGACATGTGATTTATATATATTAAGATAAGACAAGATATTCTACACTAATGTGTTTAGTAAAAAAATATATTACTCCTTTTTTCCTAACTTCAAATTCAAATATACTTTATTGCTCAAAAGGGAATAGTAAAACTAAGACAAATAAAAGAAAAGACAGAGCAAAAGGCGGCCTTATTGCTAGAGGCAATCTTTTCAAGGCAACTTTAAGGTGATAGAGAGCTGTAGATAGAAACTAGAATACTGCACGACGTAAAACGTAATACGTAATACATATTATATACTATAACTAGCTGTCTCGCGCGGTTACACCCGCGGTAATTTTGAAGTTCCCGCGGAATTGTTCCATACATACTTTACAACCTCTTTTCATCCCCTTGGGGGTGAAATTTCAAAAAATCCTTTCCCAATTGGACGCCTACGTTATACAAAGAACACACCCTCCGAGTTTCAGGTCTCTACGATCAGCGGTTTGGGCTGTGCGTTGATCCATCAGTCATTCAGGACAAAGCATTTTATATGCATAGGATATAACTTCGTTATTTTCATTTACATAAACGATGAAGTATAAAGTAAACGAGACTATCACGTGAAGAATATGCAAGGAACTTCTGCGCCACAAGTCATACTTTCTGTCTAAATTAAACGTCATTTCATGAGAGACTAAAATCAAAACAAAATATGCATGTTAGCAGTGAAGACGAAGGAATATTTAAAATATAAACAAAACGCCAAATACAAAACTGAACGTTATGTACATAAGTTCAGAGTGCAAATTCGTGTGTTTACGTGATTGTATCCAAGGAAGGTGTTAAACGTGACTGGCTAATGAGTGGAGGCGGCATTCGCACTCTAATATCTTGCTCAAACACGCCGGGTCACTGAACAAGCTCAGGGTTCCTGTGATTCTTAACTCGGTAACGCTATATTTGTATGGATGGGACGGGTAAATTACACCGATATTCGATAAATCAAACAGTAAGTAGAGATGCATCCAACATTAGGCATAAAACATATAAATTTTAATTGACAATTAACTAAATTTAACTTAATTAGTCATAATATGCCAATTAAAATTAATTTAATAAACTTCTCTGATTGCGGCAATTTTGTTATAAAAACGACTCTGATTTCATTCATAAGTGAAATGAGGAAAATAGATTTAGATATAGAATTTCTATCTCTGCCTGTTCGTATGTTTGTGCGCCCATCGCATAATAATGAATGGAGTGCCTAACCACAGTTTCATTGCTTATAGTTTCTCGTAAGACAAAAGTTTAGAATCATGAAAATTGGTTTACTGATGCATTTTAGAAATATTATGTTGTGTTATTGTTTTCAGTCTATAACTTCAAGTCTCATCGGGGGAATTAATAATAGATTTTATGCACCGAAGGAGTAAGGTAGTGTCTTATGTCACGGGCAGCATAGGTATTGGACCCTGAGCGTAACGAGGGACCCTAGAGTTAATCCCCGAGCGAACTACGTAGAGTGCTGAGTGAAGCGAGGGGTTCGAGCTTTATCCTCGAGGTGAATACTGTAAAGAGGGTTTATTCAAAAATCCAACTGACCATCACAGGCAGAACACTAAAAAAGAAAAAAAAAAGAAATGCTAAGAGTTATTCTACAATTTTAAGAGTTATTTTACATTTTTACTTAGAAGTCTCATAGCATTTTATTATAAAAGTGATGTTGCCTTTTTGTTTTTTTAATCATGTCCATACTAACACTGACTTGAAAAAAATGAAGTTAAAGTTTTAAACATGTCGCGTCATGTCGCTTACATAAATCGATAGACGATAAAGCAACCCCGTCAGAGTGTTTTTATACTGTTTTCTAGTTATTAAATTTGACATAGTTTTTGTGAGTTCCAACCAATCGCAAAGCGTAGATACCTACTTTCTGTTCTCTTTAATTCCTCCTCAAAAAGTGACCTCACAATGCAGTTATGGCGACGAAAGCTCGTACTGGCTGTTTTATTACTGACAATCGATTGCGAATCGATATTAAGTGCAACGAATCAGTGTCCGAATGTGAAAACTACGTTGAATTCGATCAGGAAACGGCGACATTTAACATTTCCAGACGGCACTAATTTTGTGGTAAGTTTGATCATTGAGGTGTTTTAATTTTAACTCTACGAAATTATAAAATAAATAATAATAAATAAAAGAAATTTTTATTTACCAGCACATAATTATACAGTAAAAGTTACAGCATAGTATGTTATTATATTTGGTGCGGCAAAAAGGAGATGGGACTCAGCGAATCCACTGATTTTCAGTCCCCAACCTCTTACAACTATTATTATCTACTACTACTACTAGTACTAAGACAAACTAAGAAGAGATTTTCGTTGTCAGGATTAGATACCCACGGTAAACATTTTTTTTTTTTTTATTACATACCTTAGGAATATAGTCCACATTTATAAATAGTACTTATTTTACTTATTCTAGGGGCGACTGAAAAATTCTCTTTTTAATGTTGTTATTAATGAAGGCGTATATCAATTTAATGAACGTTATTTACAAAGATTTCACTTATAGCTAGCACAGATCTAGGGTTGCCAGGTCACCAAACCTAATAGCCGGACAGCCCAGCCAGTTTGGCCGGACGTTTGGGTGAAAAAGCCGGCCACCCTAGATTATTGAGGATTTTGTGTCTCAGTATTAGAGGTACGACAAAAAAATTGTATGTAAAATCAAGGTTTTTTTTTTATTTTTTTTTATTGGTAAATTCTAATGAAATATAAATAAAATCGAATACCAAATCACTCAATACTTATAAAGTCATCAGTGAAAACTAAATTCTAAATAAAGAATTTATCAATATTTTTATTTTCTCCACGCTCGGCGCTCGCTCGTTTTGAAATGTAAAAAGCCTAACAAAAGCCGGACTAGCTGGACACCGTTTATTTTGACCGGGTACGCAATCAAAAAGCCTAACTATGTCCGGCTTTATCCGAACGCCTGGCAACCCTACCACTGATCGAATTGAAGCCGAACTTATTTAAGCTAGTGTGGCATCACAATGTATGCATTTCTTCCCTCTTCCGGTATTCTATCGGAAAGCTCGAAATATAAGATACTAGCTATATCTTTGCGATGTCACCCGCGCTAATTTCGGAGATCCCGCGGGAATTCCGGGATAAAAGTACCTACCTTAAATCCTTTTCTGTACATTTGCAATGATATCTACAGTTTCACCCTGGTGTTGTCGCAGGAATTCCGAGATAAAAAGTACCCTTTGCAAAATTTCACGACGATCGGATGAGCCGTTAAAGCGTGAAAGCGTAACAAACAAACAAAAAAACCTCACTTTCGTAAGGATAAAGTGGCGTTTCATATTTTTCACAAAAACCAAATCGAAGGAGTTAAAAGAGACAAAGCACTATGTTAATTAGGTAAAATCGCATGGAATTATTTTAATCTTTCAGATGACAATATCCTTGGTTAAGGCTTACATGGTTCACGCTCCTTCGGGGTGGAACTTGTCCTTGGAGACAGATGTGCTATTTCCGTTGCCCGATGCGAATTTCACTAAAGCTCATTCGAGGAGGAAACTACACTCGAGGCAGAAGAGAGAGTTCTGGGAAAGGCTGGAGAGCGCAATTAATTTGTAAGTCAACCAAGAGGTATCCACGTGCTTTAGCTACATAGGTAGGAATACTTTGGTTAAAAATAGTGTTATTTCGGTGTAATGGAAGGTGTCCTACATTGATATCACATGCTTTATTTCTGTCTGTCCCTATGTATGCTTAGATCTTTAAAACTACGCAACGGATTCTCATGCGGTTTTCACCAATAGATAGAGTGATTCATGAGGAAGGTTTATATCTATATTTAATCCTGGAATTCCCGCGGTAACTCTGAATTACCGCGGGGGACAGCTTGTCTTATAAACAAGTTTAGTAGTTTCGTAAAATGTAAGATTACGTTATTATCAGACTTAAAAATGTTTGAGTACATAGTATTTAAATATTTATAAAATTACTAGCTGTGCCCTGCGGTTTCACCCGCATGAGTTTCGGAATTCCCGCAGGAACTCCCTTTAGGGGGATGAAAAATATTCTCAGGCTCACTGAATAGTATAAAAAATTTCATGAGAATCGGTCAAGCCGTTTCGGAGGAGTATGGGAACGAACATTGTGACACGAGAATTTTATATATTAGAAGAAAAACTTCTGTTATTTATAATAGTGAAGCACTGCGAGTTGGTAACACAGGCTTTTGAAACATAGGTTTATCCTCAATCAAAAGCTAGCAGCTCTTTGTATTACCTGGAGATAACGAAGTTTATTCAATAAATTAATTACATTTCATTTACCTTCAATATAATATGCTTATGATAGGTACATAAATATGTGGGGATCGAACCCGCGACCCCTCGGTGCAGCAGCAGTTACCTTGCCACTACACCAACGGTACCGACTGTTTTTTTTTTTTCAGGCACAATGTGAACGGGCGTTCATGTTTGCTGAGGAGCGTTTGTGAAGCCAAAATGTGGTTGGCACCACCTGGAAAATCCTTAGTACATGACATCTTAAGAACTATATTTACGTAAGTATTTAATAGGCTAGTTTCCAAAACTTTAGTTTTTACGGCCGCACTCAGAGTCGACTTTAATAATTACTTAGTTAAGTATAGATTTATAAAACAAAACTGCCGCAATCAGAGACGTTCAGTAAATTAATGTTAATTAGCATTTAATGAGATGTGACTTAATTAGTTAAATGCCAATTAAAATTAATTTATTAAACTTGTCTGATTGCGGCAGTTTTGTTTTAAAAATCTATGCTTAACTAAGTAATCATTAAAGTCGACTCTGAGTGCGGCGGTTAGTCCGTTTTATTTCGAGTTAATGTATCTCTGTAGTTTTTTTATAACGTAAAAATGAAAAAATACGTGTTCAATATTTTTTATTAATCTGCAAGACACACTACATATAATTTTGATTTTTATACCCCGGAAACTACCCAATTCATTAGAAAATGTAATAAAAGACAAAACATTTACAGTAGATACTTTCGTTTGTAATCTCGTTCTGAAATCTTTGTTAGGGTATATTTTATTTTCATCTTGGTTTTTAATACAAGTTTTTTAATAATTTTTTTCCCGTATTTTTTGAATATTATGCTTATTTAAATTTTTCAGTGTTCCCGCCAATATAGAAGATTTCAGCGAGTCTTACAATGAACTCTTAGACGCGAAGTTCTGCGACCGAGCGCCGGACTGTCCCTTCTCCTTTATAAATTTCGTACTTTCGCTTAATAAACAGATCTATTATTAAAGTTTTGATATTAAAAAAAAAAGAGAAAGTATTTTATTACAAAATAACAATATAAATGCGATTCGAGTTGTTTTATCGAACTTCTTCAGTTACCTACATCAAGTGGAAAGTTAAAGCTTGTGATACTGGGTCCGACAAATTATAAAAATGTAGCGAAATCTATACTAAACTCCGGATCAAAATATAGCCCATGTTACTCAGGAATAATTTAGCTTTCTAATGGTGAAAGAATTTTTGAAATCGGCCAAGTAGTTTTTGAATTAAATCGCAACAAACAAACAAACAAAAAAAATCAAATCTTTATAATATAGGTACGTATAGAAAACGCATACTTAAGAATATTTTATTTTCTAACTATTGAGCACACAAGAAACAAACCTTAAAACGGATCATAAAAGTCAAAAATTATATTTATTAATTAATTATATTTGGTTTCCATGATAAAGGGTTACAGATTTGTGTGCGATCAAGTAGATCAGTGTAATGTTATAAAAAAAAGTTTGCTGTTTTAGCCAGTATCGTATAGAAAGGTTAAACTATATATATTATAACTGCCAGATGAATGGCAAAGGGACGCCAAAGTAAGGACGTTTAAGTGCTCATCTCAATTTACTAATGGATGTTAATACCTACAATGTAAAATTTGCGCTACATAAAAGTTTCTCCGTAATAAAATAGAAGTGTAGGTATTCCCCATGAAGCGGCTTTGGTTGGCTGGCTGTAATATAAAGGTTGATATAAAAAATGGTCTCTCCCGTTGGGAGCATGCATCATGGCGACACTACTGCTGGGTGACAAACCTTCTATGAAACTGGTGGAATAATGTATGAATTTGTTCTAGGTAAGTTTTCATATTTAGATACAAAAGCTAAAATTCATACCTAAATACCTAATTATAATTATGTCGATGAATGTAATTTATAGACATTGCTCACATCAAAAAAATTGCAAAACTCCTTTGATAATGGAAGGTAATAATTCAAAACGAACACTCTAGGAAGTCACAGAGACCGAGGGAGTCCTAGGAACTAATAATGACCTGTCAACTAAGTTGTACTTTTCAAAGGGACTTTTAAGCCCTATAGGAGTTGTTCTAGCTACACGGGCTTGCTGCTCTAGCTACGGTTCAGCATCCATTTTGTTTACCCTAACCATGTAAATGATTCAAATTTTTAGTGCATTAACTGATTTTTTTTCTTCAAGTTATTAACGATAATAATTGAAGAATAATAAAAAGAAGATTACCTGCATTACAATCAATAATATAATATTAACAAAATTTTATTTGGTGGGTACCAAAATACAATAAATTTCGCCGAACAACAAATAAATTCAGTTTATAATAAGGATGACCGAACGTGAACTATTCATATGAAACCCTTGTGGGTACATCACAAAGAGCTTCCTGAATTGTCATACTGACAAAGCCTTTGCGCCTCATGTCGGTAATATCCGAATTAATAGTTCAAACAGGTTGAATAACCAGCTTTTGTCTGGAACCCTACGAATTATTTACATAATTACGCCGTGACTTTGCTTAGTGATTCTCCCTAATATATTAAGCTATATACGTACTATAGGATTACTCGTACATCTGTACGCAAAAGAGCTCATAATTTAGTTATCTTTCAATTTACACCTGATCATACTTTAAGGGTCATGTTATCACCAAGGTACCAAGCAATCACCATTATCGATATGGCAAAATTTTGGAATAGAGTAAGTAGATTTAGTATGTAGTATTTTTGGATCTTCTGCAGCATTTAAATTTGTCATCAAAACTGACTAACAAGTGCCAATAACGGCCACGTAAGCGAGTGACGTTATTGTGGCTGGCCGAAGCCCTAGAGACAAGGCTTAAAAGGTACTATGATTTAAAAAAAACAACAGTGAAAGACAAATATAGAGTAAAAATATTAAACAAAAAGAATAAAGCTAAGACTATGGCTATGTTTGACTTAAGGAAGTAAACTAATATTTAAGATATCTTTATTTATTTTTGTTGCTTTTTTATTTATAAAATGGCAACAATGTCATGTGAGTTTGATGTTACATTGTAAAAGCAATTGATAAAAGAATGTCGTCTTAAAGGAAGTAAACGGGGTGTGAATGAATTACAAATAGAATGGAAAATTAGATGAAAAGCTGCCGAGCAATGGGACGTGTACTGAAACGCAATAATACCTAACCCCTACTAATATTATTTACTCTGTCTGTCTGTTAGGCTTTCATGCCTCAACGGCTCAACCGATTATCGCAAAATTGTGCACACACCTTTTCATGGGTACCGAGAAGGACATAAGGTACTTTTTGTCCTGGAATTCCCGCGGGATCTCCGAAATAAACGCCGGTGAAACCGCGGGGAACATGCTAGTTCGAAATATTAACGAATTTTTTATTTAGACCCGATTCGCCCACTGATCCGATTCGCCTCGGTCTACCCTAATTTTAATAAACACAATCACTACAGCTGTTTTTAAAACTGACATTTTGATACTTACTTTATCATCCAAATTTTATACAATATTTTTAGTAGCTTTTATTTTTCCTATCAACGTCCCTCGCGTATAAGTAATTATTGAAAAGCATAATATTTAATTAAGACAAGCCAACATCATAATTGTGCCTTGTTTTTTTTTTTAAACCTATCGATGTTATATTAGAAAATAGTTAAGGAAATCAAATAAAAAATATATGTAAGTAGTACAAAATAATAATTTCGTACAATTTCCAATCCAACACTCGTAAAGTCTGAGGTCAAACCTAGCGAGAGTGTGTAATAAAGATTGACTCATGGGTGGAGAGAAAAGGGTCCGGGACCAAGGGACTGGACCCCCACGGTTACCCAAATACATTCAATACTTTATGACGCGTAGAACAACAGTAAAGCGTACGTGCAAATTAGATTCACCGAAATCAGTTCAGTCGCCCGTGCCGAGACGACTTGGCCTAGCTGATTCATGTCTGAAGCATTTTTTTGTAATTTATTAGGAAGTAGCCTTTACATTCTTGGTAAATAAAATTTTCTCATTACTATTAGCTTAGTTTTGTACATTTGACCTAAATAAATCGTTCATTTATAGCCATTATTTTAGAAATATCTTTCGGATTTCGATTAAATAGAGGTTTTTTACTAAACCGAACTTTTGACTAAACCGAAGTTTTATTACCACCAAAAGAAAAATAAAAAAAATTGGTGTATATTATTTTTTATCCATTGAAAAGTAAAAAAAAAAAGTTAACGACTTGAAAGTACTACCTGCTGGTGACATTTTGCTTGTTTGATGACAGCGACTAACTGTAATAATAAAACTTTAGGTAAGTACATCGTAAATTACCAATGGCAGTATAGCAATTTGTATACTAACCAATAAAACAGCCCGCAAAATTATGATTCAACATCATTTTCCATCATTCCAAGAGCTATTTGTGTTCTGTAATTCACGATCTAGAATCTAGATCTAGAAAGTTTTCATAACGTTATGAAACACAATATTGAATGGTAATAATTTATCTGACCAGCACATCTGCATCACATTCGAAACCCCTACTAAGTATGTGACCTCGACAAATATGGCCGACGCGAGCACATTATGGCCTGAATATGAACGCAATGTGTCTGTCGTAGGATTTAGAGTAATGGTGGTCACATTTTTGCAGGACCAACGACGAGGACGGCTCTAATGCATCTAATGGGATAGCCGGGATCCGTCACGGGTCGGTCAGCGAATTTGGTTTTATATTGTCGAACCGAGAGGTCATACTCGTGGGTGACCTTTATTTTTCAAATAGATTTTAATTAAGATAACATGTTATGTGGCAGAGTATACGCACCCTGATACGTACGGAGTTAATGGGTGGTCGTTTGACGCGATGATTGCGTTCGTCAAATGTAAATGTAACCCTACTTTGTTTGATGTCTTTTGTAGGTTGATTTTTTTGATATAGACCTTTAACTGACCACGGAGAAAGGAATATGCGATATTTAATAGAGAGGCAATGTATGCGGGGCATGCGCGCTACAGTTATGAGCAAATCTATCTATCTATCTAGTCTAATCTAGTCTATATGTGGGAACTACTAGGTCTAAGAATTTATTTTATATGTTATTTTTAATTTGTATTTGTATGTTGTACCGTTTGTTTCCTGAAAAATAAATAAATAAATAAATTAAATGTTGATGAATTCCTAAAACTTTCTTTGCTGGCTGAACAATTAATGTTTTTTTTACAATATTCCACGCATAATTTATGGTATTCACCAAAATACCGAAAGACACTTAATAAATAACAAAAAGACACATAATAAATTTCGCATGTACCTAAGTGACAAATAGCTGATTACCTATTTAGCTTTGCGTGCAAAAATCATATATGAGGCGACGCTGGATTTTGTCGGATTTTTTTCTAAACTGAGTCGATGCCCGTTGTATCTGTTCTGTGTCACTTCTAGATGTTCAAAAGCAAATGGCAGACAACACTTAACACCGTGACCGGTCGTGACGTGTAAATTTTTTGACCGTTACATTGACATGACACAGATATATGTGTTCCGTATCTTCACTATAATCTATACTATATTACTACACTGAACGATTGCGGTCGGTTTTTTGGGGGACAAACTTGTATTTTGATAGAATATTCTGTTTGAAAAGCAGTTCATCTTTCGTGATGACTCCTAAATTACACTGGTTCCTTTTCCCTTTGATGGTATGTTATTTCGTGGAAGGCGGCATGTGGTCTGATAGTAACCAGGGCAGATCGAAAGTTTTGTCGAGAAAAAGGCGATATGTGACGTTTCCAGAGGGCTCGAGCTTTTCAGTAAGTTAATATTTTAAACAAAATTTATTATAATATATGTTTATGTATCAAGCTTATTTATATTTCAATAGAAATATCTAAGGTTTATCTATACATATAAAATGCTTTGTCCTGAATGACTGATGGATCAACGCACAGCCTAAATCGCTGATCGTAGAGACCTGAAACTTGGAGGGTGTGTTTGACGTAGGCATCCGATAAGAAAGTATTTTTGAAAATTCAACCTCTAAGGAGATGAAAAGGGATTGCAAAGTTTGTATGGAACAATTCCGCGGGAACTTCGAAATTATCGCGGGTAAAACCTCGCGGGAAAGCTACTTATCTATGAAATGATCTTTTGTTTCTCATGTTAGATATATTGAGAGAAATCCCATCGGTTTGTCTCTTGGGTACCTCGTTGTTAATAAATTTAAAACAAGAGAAGCTTTGTTTAGTTGCAGATTTTAGTAGTTTTTTTGTAGTAGTTTTTTTTTAATATCTATTAATCTATTAATAGGCCACGATACCTCAGTAGGTATTGAGACAACCATATAGCTGGTCCACTGTAGCGTCAATTCGCGTCGATTTCAGAATTTACTCAAGAACTGTTTGCATCGAAGAGAAACTGTTATCATATGTCACTCAACACTACTTTCTATCAGCAACAGATTTTACGTGCCTAGTCTGTTCAGTAGTCCTAGAAATTGACCACGAACAAACAAACTTTTCCTCTTAAAAGAGGCTACTGCATAGATTGTTATTTCAAAAGTTTTACCTATAGACTAGTACTTGGTAATGAACTTTGAAGGTAACCTTTCAAGCCTGTATTTACTTTATTTATTTTACACTACCTGCGCCCCGCGGTTTCACCCTCGTGAAATTAGAAATTCTGGTACTCTACTTGGTGGTGTAGGAACTCTGGTAAAGGAAGCCTAAGTTACTCCATAAAACATCAACTCCCAATGAAAATCCCGTTAAAACCGGTCTAACCATTTTGGAGCACAAGGACAGAAACAACGGACAGTCAGACGGACAAAAATTTTACATTGGTTTTTGTTATAAGTGCCGTATTAGATTGCAATATCTGGGTCACCGAGCTTCGCTCGTTGTTTATAGCGCCATCTGTTGTTAAGTGGAAAAACAAACACTCATTTTTCATTGCCTGAAAACACGGATAAAACGACGTTTTCTAAAAATGAAACCTAGCTAGATCGATTAATCGCCCCCGAAACCCCCTGCATACCAAATTTCATTAAAATCGTTGGAGCCGTTTCCGAGATTCGGATTATATACATATTATGTAGGTACACTTGTGCACTTAATCTACTATTCTGGTATATATATATTATATTTGAATTGTTTGTATCTTTGAATTGTTTGTATATATATACTAGCTGTCCCGCGCGATTTCATCCGCGATAATTTCGGAGTTCCCGCGGGAATTCCGGGAAAAAGTACTCTATGTCCTTCTTTGTACCCCTGCCAGTAGTTCACGGTGATTAGCTGTTCCCGCCATAATTCCGGAGTTCCCGCGGGAATTCCGGGATAAAAACTATCCTATCTTTTAAGTTGGACCATATTATAAATGGTTGCAAAATTTTATCAAAATCCGTTCAGCAGTTTCGGAGGCCATCGCGGACAAACAACGTGACACGTGATTTATATATATTAGATATACTCTTGAAGGAATATTTTATTTATAACGTAAGTATAAGTATATTGAATTTTGTTGTAACCGCATCAAATACGTATTTCCAGTGCGCCGGATGTATGACAGTGGGCCTGATAGGCCAGCCAGCCCCTTCGAGCGCTCCTGGGACCTTCACCTTTGGTCTCAATTGGGGCATCGCCTACGAGCTACCTAACGAAACGGAGTCGTTGAACTTTTACCACAAGAAATTGAGGTACAAAAAACCAGTCGCCCAGAGAAGAAACAGACGGGAACTGTATGGAAAATTGGAGACTATCTTGGACAAGTAAGTCCCACTGAATTTTCTTTAAGTACTTTTACGTCATGGTTGAAGACTTTTAACTAAATACCGTCGTTGGATGTTGCTGTCAGCAAACGTCATGAGTTTATAGGTTTACTCGAAAAAAAAATAGTACCTACATACCTACCCTTGAACTTTTTCTGGAATTTTCTGAAATGAATGAATAAATGATAAATGATAAATTAACCTAAGTAAACAAACCACATAATATTATAAATGCGGAAGTATCTCTAACTGTCTGTTTGTTACGAATTCACGCAGGGGTAGGTACAGAAAAGGATATAGGGCACTTTTATCCCGGAATCCCCGCGGGAACTCCGAATTGAACGCGGATAAATCTGCTTTAAATTTTGCATACTAGGTACACGATGTTAGCGGTAAAGAAGAGGATGTAGGGTAGTTTTTCCCAGAATTCCCGCGGGAACTCCGAAGTTAACGCAAGTGAAACAGCTAGTATCTAATAGGTAAATATTAATAATAATAATAATCCACTTCACAACACACAGATCTACTTGATCCCACACTAAGCTATAAGCTTGTGTCGTGGAAACCAAGCACACGTGGTATATACTACTGGAACTCTGTGTTCATCACACAAAGTCCACGCCCACCGGGAATCGAACCCGGAACCTCTTGATTTGCGGGCAGGCATGGTGACCATTGCGCCAATCGGGTCGTCCCTTTATTTTTCAGTATGGGGTATAGTGGTAGGGAGTGCATACTGAAGACGCTCTGTGAGACGACACAGCGTCTCGTCCCACATGGGGGAAACATGATCGAAGAAATGTTCCGGACACTATTCACGTAAGCAATCAATTCTGTATGTTATTAGTATAATTTTTTGGAGACAAACAATTTTTTTAACAAAAAAAATTAAACTGACGTCCATTTCTGCTCAAATCCCGCCAAAAGTGCTTATCAAAAAATTTTTTTATTTTTTATTTCGTCTTGTAGATTAATAAAAAATATTGGACTCGTATTTTTTAATTTTTTGTATAATGAAAAAGTAATGGAGATACATTAAGTCGAAATGTCGCGTGACGTCACGCCGTGCTACAAGTTTATAGCACGTTATGACGTCAAGAGCCCCCACTCCTAAACTTTAATGCGTTTTAATAATTTGAAAAATACGTGTCTATTATTCTTTATTATCTGACTGACGGACTAAATAGTTTTGATTTTCATACCCCCTCTATATTATTACAGGTTACCGGTGACGAAGGTTTTGCCAACAGAACCGGTGGAGCACTCCATTTATGACGCAGCCCATCGCCTGGGGATGCTTCTAGATAGCTGCGACATTTACAAGTGTCCATTATCGCTGGTAGACTGGGCACAAGGTTACTACAACGCGCCAGCACCTAAAGTGGATGTGGCAGCTAATCCCTGGGCTTTGTTCAGCAGTCGGTTTGGCTAGCATATGTATCTTCCCCACAGTTTCACTCGCATTCATTTCGGAAATCCCGCGGGATTCTAGGATAAGAAGCAGGTATCCCATGTTCTTTTTTGTATTCCCGACAGGGTGCTAACTTTCTTATGATCGGTCGAGTAGTTAAGACGTGAAAAAGTAACAAACAGACAGAGTTATTCTCGCATTTATAATATTAGTAGGATGTCAATATGGTTTTTTCAATATTATGTCCTGTACGTTTGTGTGAGTATCACGAACGAACTATAATAAACAGCAGACAATATTCAAATAAGTTCTACGTTTTTTAAGTAAGTGTCCGTTTCTCAGTCGTCGGATGGAGTCCGCCCACAGATCTTCGGCTGGCGGCGTCTGTCCGTCGGTTGAGAAGCGTACCCACAATACCTGTTATACTTATGTTTAGTTGTTGTATACGTATGCTGTAAATCTTTGTGTTGTGTCAAATAAAGTTTATCAATTCAATTCAATTCAATTCAATTCAATTCAATTCAATTCAATTCAATTCAATGTCCTGAATTTTTATAGTTGCCTTGAGAACAAAACACTGTGTAATATTTGCTTGGAAATTAAATATATTACGATGTTTCAAGATGATTCCTTGTAAGTATAGATATTTTAGTTTATCTTGTAGGTTATTAAGTATTAAGTTTACACACACTGCTGTTTCAAACCGCCCGAAGAGGTTAATAAAAACACAGACGTTTATCTCCACTCGACCGGCTGAAAGCATTAGGTACATACGTGTGAAAGATCTTAAAAAAAAAAAAACTACTCAATGTCGGAGCCAAACTATTAAGTTATGAAATCAAATTACTGTCTTATAATAAATATTATAAAATGAAACAGTTTGTTTTATTATTAACGCATAACATTTAATATTTATAGTTCATATTTATAATACATTTCAATATTTAGCAGTAAGAAGTCATGAGTGTATTCATAATAGTACGTGGTAGTGCTTGATTTATTTTTTATTATTAATTAATTTTAACATTACAAAATGGGACTTAACTTAGGTACTTATACAACTTACAGTGTTAAATATTATTTTCGCGTTTCTTACCTTTATACGTAACTTTTCAATTTAACTAAATCAGTATTCATTATTACCTATACTAATAATGTAATTGTTTATGTAACCTAATTATTATACACATTCTTTTATAGAATTCCGTAAATTATTGAGCTATAATGAGCTTATACATACAAACGTATTGTTATATTTATAATAATGTATAGATGTATATATTTTCATATTACTAGAACATAGTGCATAGTTTAGTCTTAACACTACATCGCTGGCGTTGACAACTTTTTGTTATAATTACATGGAAATAAATACAATATTATTACAATAATAATGAGTATGGGCTATGAACGTTAATACTATGATCAAATTGAATGAGTATTGAAAAGGTTTCCATTAGAAGTCTATTATTGTAATGTTAATTAAAGTTACCTTAACTATTAAAATAAATTTAGGAATTCACTCTCATATTACGATTTATAATATATAATAATTTGTTTTACATTTTGTATCATTAGTGTGGTGTTCGTTTGCAAATGTCATTTTCATCGATCTATTTGTTTAGTGTGAAAATTGTAGATTTTTGCAAATCGTAAAATTTAAAGAGGGCTTTTTCATTTCTTTTCCCTTTGTTCATATAAGAGAGACATTATCGTTCAAGCACCTTTGATTAATTGCGTAGGTACGTTTATTCTTTATGATGAAACGTTAATAACATACAATCTGTTGGTACGCGAAACTTTAAGGAAAGATCCACGATTTTTACGAAATATTTGGTTGAATCGCAATGCAAACTTAGCTGAGTTGAGTTTAAGTCTGAGTCAGTACGTTTGTTTAGAACTCGCTCGCTTCAACGTATCCGCAGTTAAAGTTCTGTTCTTTTGAAAGATAAAAATAGAAACTTTTAATGATTACGTGCAATTTATATGTATGTTACAAGAAAACTCTATTTGCCTCTGCAAAAAAACAAATTTATAGAAGCTGTGTAATAATTTTTAAACCTATAGCGTATTGCCATATTAATTCAATGGCATACCAGAACACAATTTTAAATAAGTTTATTTTCTCTACATTTCGAAATGGCTTGCTCTCTGGCACCATTCATCTCATCTCATTGCAATGCATAGACACAAATCAAAGATCACTAACCTATAGGACCGTGTAGACAGTATAATCCGATTTTATTTTTCATCAGTCTGGATCGGGATCATTTAGTTTGTTTATCGTTTGCGATAGAGGCTAAACGTAAAAAGACCTAAGAGTTACATTTCACTCGGCAGCATGAATCAACACCACTCTAAAGGTCCATTTATATCTACAGACATTGAGCGTGCCAGATACGTTCCGTGGCAGACACCGATGGACGCCATTTATTTACATCCGAGCGTGCCAGATACGTGCCAGGGCAGGAACCAACAGACACCGTTTATTTAAAAAAGACGTCTGCATAGTTCTGATGCTACTCGGCATTTAGCCACAGACACGTATAGACATGAACCGTGCAGACAAAATATTCTTTTCGCGAACTCTGTCAACCCAATGGTTAACTGTCAGAGAATGCCGCAAGGTATCAAGTTCGCCGTCTGTACTTTTTTTGCGAGAAGAATAAATAAATAAATAGTGGCCGGGCACGACCCGTATCTGTCGGCGTCTGCGGCCGTTTTACGATAGATATACATAAATACGTTAATATGCACTGTATAGAAGAATATTATTCTATCTGCCACGGAACGTGTCTGGGACGCTCAATGTCTGTAGATATAAACGGACCTTTATACTCAATGTGTTTTTATGGACTTCAGTATTGGGGGGTGCGTTCTCGTTGCTGCATAAATCACCTTCGTCTGATCTATGTACGTAAATACACACGCACGCAATAAGCAGTGAGCACACGATCCGTCACGTCTCTACGCGACTAGTAGACGGTTGGAGATATTTTAGTGCTTCTGGTTAGTGGTTTCCTTTGTTTGACAATTTTACCCTAAAAAGCAATATAAATCCGTCTTCTAACGTTTCAAGTCGCAATACGACGTAACGCCTGTGTGCGCCTGTTCATAGGAATTTATATTAAGCAAAGTTTGTGGGTTCAGCAGAATCCGCGGTGTGACGTGATGGATCATCGGATCGGATCTAGTTGTGCACTGCTTTATGATGTCTCATAAATATAATGAGATATTTCGTTTTAGTTACCTACTGTTGTTGCGGTGTGGTGCATACAAGGGGGTAGGTTAAAGGATCAGACAAAATGTTGATCCGTGCTAACACTAGCGTCTAATCTTTACAATTACCTACATGGGAGATTTTCATAATAGCAACGAAGTAGGTAATCCAAATCTTCAATTTTCACACAGCAAACGCCGTTACTCGTGACTAGAAAGATGAAAAACAATACAATAATATACATACAATATATTAACTGAAAAAGTTTTTTTTTTCGATATCACTAATTCATACAAGAAGGACATTAAATATTAACAATAATTATGTACGTGACAGAAATTCAAACATTACTTATACATATGTAGGTATGTTATCTTAGCCTACAGCCGCCTTTACGGTTCCGATTGTAAAGTAATTAAGTATTACCTACTTGAATATTACATAACAATTAACTCGACAGTAGCATGTATACACACGTAGATTGCTTTTTGGAGAAATATAAAAAGTCACATTAAGCGCATTAATCAGTTGAAACAACCTTCTTGAACATAAAATAATAAAGTATTTATTTGAAAACAAAATAAGTACTTATTTATATAAATGAAAAATATTCGAACAACAAACACTCTCTATGTGGTGGGATAATAGCTCAAAGGTTAGGTAGGTAGGTACCATTAAATTTTATGAACCAGAAAATTTTAAAGGCAAACATTACTCATTTTTTGCAACTTATGATATCGGAACAACTTTTTAATCGATTGATACATATTTATATCTTTAAAAGTAGGTAGGTACTCGGTTTTCCGAAATTAATTGGATAAAATTTTGTATTTAGGTAATACAGTTCTTTCATCCGAGTTTACTTAGATAGGTCAACAGCAGACTGTGTGGGAAGTCATCACACTGGACAAAGACCGGTCGTCCAGATATTAAGCATAAGCATTAAGCATAGTTTTGCTTATAAATGGCTGCATGGACGTTGGTCCTGTAGAAATATGTATGAGTAAAGTTTCTCCTTAAAATCTCTCTGGTGTACCTATGTCCTATATGTAACAAAAAATGTGATAAATGCGGTGAAAGTGACAAATTCACATTACCTACTTTGATGCTGGTTGATTCCATAAATAGGATGCAGAGCACCCCAACATGCTTGGCGAGGCTAGGGTAATTATACTGTACAGATTTCTAACCTATAACAAAGTCGACGTAGCTTGTCAAGCAGAGTTGAGAACCATTTGTCTTTGGCGCATAGCCAGCCGCTAACACGGCACGCTTGTTGCGCTCGCTCGGATCGGATTGGTCAACAGTACAAACCTAACCTAACCTAGCATATCGGGATGCTTTAAGCACAAAGATAAATATAATAATAATATCACTTCACAACACACAGTAAACTGTAAACTTGATCCCACACTAAGCCGTGGAAAACAAGCAAACGCGGTATATACAGAGTGTCCCGTAAATCGACGTCAAGCCAGAACCAGGTGACAGGCTAAGTCATAACTTAATGGAAAAACGTAAAAAAAATAATCTTTAAAAATTATATATATATTTATAAAAATTTACACCCTGCGACGATTCTTTAACTCCTGTTGCTACAAACCTTAACTTTTTTTTTTTAATTTTCTTCTTATTGTGTAATCCTGAATAGTGTTTCTGAAAACTACTGCATAAAATTTAAGTTTTTGCCAATGAAGTTTTCAAAATTATTGCTTGCGTCAGTTTTTAATGACTGTCCTCTTTTTTTAAATCCTGTAATCTTTTTTTAAAGGCATATTAGCAAAGATTTTTATCTTTTTCTGTTAACAGCTGTTATGACTTAGCCTATCACCTGGTTCTGGCTTGACGTCGATTTACGGGAAACCCTGTATACTAGACACATCTCATCATGCTTTGCATCTCATTTGTGGAGTCGAACAGTGAGTTAATGTGAAAAATTAATCACTACTACAGCATTTATCGCACTGATCGTAACACAATTATACAAATGTAAATAGTTATTTTAAGTATGCACTAAACATTTGGCTCAGAATCAGCGATTTCATCGATTTGCAATAGTTTTTAAATAATTTTAGATTATTTCAAAAAAGTAAATCTTAAAATTTTCCAAGTCTGACACAATTTTGTGTTATAACAATGTTTTCTAGAAAAATCGAGTTGGAATGAATCGGTTTTTGTGCATACTATAAATAACCTGTTACAAACCTGGTATAGCGCACAAGCTTACATGACTATCGATTACAAGGAATTAATGCAGAATGGGCATGTTGACTAATTTTTCTTTTTAGTCCGTCTTGTAGATTAATAAAAAATATTGGACACGTATTTTTTATTTTTTTACGTAATCAAAAAATAACGGCGATACATTGAGTTGAAATTTCGCGTGACGTCACTTGACGGACAGTTTGTATGGCGGTTTTAGCGGTTAGTGACGTCACGACCCCCTCACCCTAAACTTTAATGCGCTTTATCTCTGCATGTTTAAATTTATTTTAAAAAGCAAAAGCATTTTTTTTTTTGTAACTGACGGTCTAATTAGAATTTGGATTTTCAAAAGTAGTCAACATCCCCATTTAATGATGTAAATTAAGAAACGTTAAGCTATTCACATGTTAGTTATTATCAAAATTTCGTGGAAGAAAGGAAGGTCAAGTTACATAGAGGAAAGGTGTTTTTTTTTTATTTAAATCTGTATTTACATCTAATCGTGATGGAAGCTCAACGCAAATTTCGTGTGGTTTCAACTAACTATTAAGTACACATTTATTTACTCTACCGTGTTTATAATACGAAGTAAGCTAGTAGGTCTTAAATCTACAACAAAAAAAAAACTTTTTTATTATTTTCAGTAGATTAAAATCGATGGCACTTAAGAAAAATTATGAATGTTTTCTAGAGAATATTTTTCATAGAAATAGATCATTTATTGATCTTTGTGTCATGGTAATTACATAAATATAAACATAATAGGTAAAGACAGCGAGGTTAGTGGAACTTTGTGTACATTGGGAATAAAATCTCGGATCGCTACTAGAAATTTTCGGTCAAATATCCAGCTGATGTTAGGATATTTTTGAAAAGGATTTTCAGTATTTTATTCTCCTTAATTTTTGACATTATATGGGTAGTATAAAAGCAGAAGCTCACTGACTCACTGATTAAACACGAAATCCCGAAAATTACTTGAACTATGAAGTAACTATTTAGCAATTAGGTAGATTATGGAGAGTAGAAGTCACTGCTCCTTTGTGATGTGATTGACATGACGACGGATCATACTTAAGTCATTCACCCGCATAAATCCATGTTTTATGTCAAGGTTTCCTCTGTGGATTACCAGTGGGCTATCCTTTATATTTTTATTAGTACAGTTTTAGTATAACCTAACAAGGCATCTAAGAAATTGATCTTTGTCATAGATGATCATAACTCTTATTTCTGCTGTTATTTCTATTATTTCTGTTGTGTAAGAGTGCTTTGTTTTAAAAATGAAGGTTGAGGATGAAATCGCAACAGAAAAGTAAGAAGCTTTGCTAAGCTTTTTTGACTTTTTGTTTTTTTCATCAAGAATGGCAACGGGTCATTGAGTAATATTCCCAACCGTAAACCTAATACTAACTAACAACATTATGTATCTAATGAAAGATATAAGATATTTAGATCAACTTTCACGGTTGTGATATATTTATCGAGCGTGAAACCGTCATAAGCGCATTCTTATTATTTTTATGTTAACTGATATAAGGTACGTTTGTATGAACTTTGGCACAAAGATAAAATACGTTCTGAAAAACATTTAGGCTACTTTTTATCTGATGATGAGACCCTGAATTACAAGCTTACCACATCTTTAAAATTGTTTTAATGACAAAAGAAAATCTTTTTAAAATCAACATTTATCTAGACAATGAATCTTCCGAGAACGAAAGAGAAAAATTGAGATCAGATAGAGTTAAAAGATTATAGGTATATTAATAATAACTCCAACAAAATTAGTAGGATATTTAGTGTCAGTAAGCCAGTACTAAGTCAGTGTTCGTTCATTACAATTCCCAACCGGATTAATTGATCTTGTGCAACAATTTTAATATCCTGAAAATAAATATAAAATTAACACTATAAAGATAAAAATTAGATAAAAAAGGGAGAGGTTGAAATGAGTACGGACACAAAAGGATATTAAAAGAAAAAGAAAAAAGTGTTTGAAAAATACAAGATTTAGGATAAAGATAAATTACTTACATAAAGAGAAACGACCCATCTTACGTCACATTGGAAGACGTTGATTAGACATGCAAATACGCCTAACTTACGTTATATCGTGTACTTAATGTAAGAAGTACGTTTATAAGATTAGATAGATGCAAGAGTGCCTACATAGTACGCAATATCAATATAATATAGATAGAATAAAATCTGGCAATTCGATAATGTGCAAAAAAGCAATAAATTTCGTGAACGGGTGTTTTATTGCGAAAAATTTCTATACGAACACCTAAGATCAGATATCAAAGATTTCGATGAACCTAATTATAAAGCGTTACGGATTATATCAATGTCGATTATTTCCAAAAATAATTGAAAAAATCCTATATTTACCGTTTTTAAGGTAAAAAATATTGTGAAAAAAAAAGAGTGAGTAGGTAATAGGTAATATAATAAAAAATAAACTTAACTGAAATTGCGTGAAATGAAGCGTTTAATTTGTACAACAACGATGGAATAAAGCAACAATTATATTTTACCATTAGAATACTGGATACGCGTTTTTCAATCAAAAACATCAGGCATTAGGTTTTAATTACTAATAGGTTTTACTACGACGTCCATTCAACTACATTCCTAATTAAAGGTACCGTGAACGTAACGTAGAAAAATAACTAGTCAATTATAGATATTATTTTTAATTTTATGTTGAACCGCTATATTTACACGTCAACATTTCGGTTAAGTTGATTTCTTAAAATTATTGACAGCCATGTGATAGCTGACTATGAGTTCGCAGCGCATTAACTCGATGCAGATAAACCTGCTGTTGATTTAGAACAAAAAGGCAGATATGTTAAATTGCTGTACTGGAATCAAAGTATTCATTAGTTAAACCATTAATTACGTCTCTCTAGGCAAAAGAATGGCATTGATGTAAAAAATATTACTTACGGCCGCACTCAGAGTCGACTTTAATGATTACTTAGTTAAGTATAGATTTTTAAAACAAAATTATCGCAATCAGAGACGTTCAGTAAATTAATGTTAATTGGCATTTAATGAGATGTAACTTAATTAGTTAAATGGCAATTAACATTAATTTATTAAACTTGTCTGATTGCGGCAGTTTTGTTTTAAAAATCTATACTTAACTAAGTAATCATTAAAGTCGACTCTGAGTGCGGCGATTACCTAGATTCACAGTTCCACACATAAATCTCCTTACTGTCGTCGATATAGATAAAACTGTCAAAAGCTTTTGATTGAATAAGTAATATCCGTACTTATGCAAAAGACACATTAACGTTGTTATTCTTATTCTAAAAACGAGGTGTTCCCCGTGATTTCACCCGCGATAATTCCGGAGTTCCCACGGGAATTCCGGGACAAAAAGGACTTTCTGTATCCTTGACGACGCGTATGCAAGTTTCATGATGATCGGTCGAGCCGTTAGGGCGTGAAGGCGTAACAAACTCACTTTTGCTTTAATAATAGTTCTCAAAAAACATTTCGTCATTTTTAGCGACTGTTTGCTGTCACACTCCAATTAAACTGCACTAATTAAAAAAAAAAACTGGCATATATGTACACGGTGAAATTTTCGTATTGAAATTTACTATGGACGCATTTTAGAGCCCGTCTTTACTAACACTATTGAGAATTTTGCTATGGCAATGCCTGTCATTTCCATAGTAAAGTTGTCAATAGTGCACTAAAGAGGGGCTTTAAAATGCTTCCATAGTAAATTTCAATACGAAAATTTCACCTTGTATTTACAGGTTATTTTGTACGGATATTTTTGCGTGTCTAACTGTGTATCTTAGGCGTTTAGTATATCAACGCAATTAGGAAGATATTATGGAGTAAGTAATATTATTTCGTAAGGTGGCTAACAGTCACCAAAAAACGAAATACCTACCTAGTTTAAAACTAAGTAGTTTCTTCTAAAAATTGTCAGTTGCGCTCTATAACTTCATATAAAAGTTTTTTACGAAAACAACTACAATTTCACTTTCGACAGTTGAAAGACCAAAACAAATTTATCTGACATCGTGTTTTTGTGCTGACTCATTCGTCGACTAACTCTAAAAACACTGAGAAGCTAACTTTAATACCTCTTACTGTTAACACACGTACCCTTTATATATTTTTAACGTTAAACTTATCTGACAAGTTTGACACTAGCATTTTGAGTTGTTTTATTTTATTACCTTATTTAAATTCATTTTACCTATCTACAGACAGACATATACGTGACAAATCCACTACATTTGCTTACCCGTTTATCACCCGAAACATTTTCAGACAAAATGTCCAATTTACAACAAATTTTGAACAACAATTATTTATTAGTTATGTACTATATAGTAATTAGATAATAATCAAATATAAATTAACAAAACAATATAAATATTTTAAAATCGTCTCTGAGACCGTAGGCAATACCCAACAAGAATATAATATGTAGATACTATATAGCTAAAGCAAACAACAAACGCAAACAACAATTAGAAAACAACAAGACTCAAATACTAATTAATATAAGGTTATTGTTAACTTTCAGAAAGTCCTAGCCGAAAAATAATTTGAGTTTGAAGTTTTGTCGCATCGTACGTAAATCATTGTACATATACTTACATGAATCTCATTCTGAGTATATTATACGAAAATAAAGTTTAAATGTAGCAATATATATTAAAAAAAAAAACTTTGTACCTACGTACTTACGTAAGAAGTTATACTTCTTTGACGGTAAAAACATTAAAAAAAACTATGTACCTAGCAGATAGCAGAAGTAAAAAGTATGTAAAAGCTTTCCACTCTAAATAAATTTATAGATGACGTTTTTCAAAGAACGTGTCGTTTTTTTAAAATTTTACTGTCAACGCGCCAAATGAGGTACAAGTTAAAAAAAAAAAACAATTAAGAAACATTTATCGAACAGTTAAAACCAGGTATTCTTACTTGTGAGATCTATTGCAGAATGACTTACAGTATACACTATCCACGTCTAGACTACACCTTACAATTAGCTCCAAAATTCATGCTCCGTTAGGTGCAAATATATTTACAAAATCGTTACATATTTTTTATTACTCTATAATGCCACATAATACGTACATTTCATTCCATTACAAACGACATAGGTATCCCTCTAAATAATGATTAACCTATGGTGTTATAGAAAATCTATCTATTATTATTTGCAGTCATATAAAAATAACAGACCGTTTTTTTTTTTTTAATTTCTAGCAAATATCTACAATAAAAGTTCGGATGATCTCGGTACAGTCTGGGAAGCCTGTGGTCTTAGCTATGTTTATTAATTTTAATAATTATAAAGATTAATTATTAGATATTTATTATAATTCTAAGATTGGTGTCATGTGTGTTGCGGTGCGTGCAATAGCACATTCCTAATTTTATTTACCAACGTGACTGTGTAGGTGGTGTCTTATTTGAAAAAATTACCTTTTTTTCTATTATAATAATAATTCAATTATCATTTATGTACCAGTGAGGCGAACAATTCCATCAGAAAATTCCATTGGATCAACGCAGCTTGCTATTCCAGACCAGTGTGTTTGTGAAAAATTCAAATTCTAGTCCATTTAACGATTCCACTTTCTAATTTTACATCTTTCAACCTTTAGCGAGCATTTCAAGGTGTCCTTTAGGATACTTCAGATACGGCTTCTGCCGTTCCGTTGTACACACTACGTATATTATGTATCGTCTAAACTAGTCTAGCCCAGTGTATTTACTCAGACATATAGACCTACAGACACATCCAATAACACTTATTTTATAAAAAGACAAATCACACAAAACAATTTTGATTTCTCGTCGTTTTTTTTTTCATCAACTTTGCTTTTAACCATCCCTGTTTACCTTTAATCTGCTCTATGTGGATTTGATATTTCATTCATATCAACTTTGCGTTATCTAATTTTTATTTTTTTTATCTAATAAACATTATTATGAGTTACTTTGACATATCAAATACGCGGCTCGAAATATTTTTTATTATTATTATTATTTATTTTTTATTAAGTTAAAGACTGCTACGATACCCTACAAAATGGGTTGAAGTGAGGTAAAGTTACTAACACGCACTAAAAGTGTTCGAAATAATTGTCTAATACGAATCAAAACATACATCATATAATTCATAGAAGAAAGATACTTAAAAAATGGAATTGAAAAAAATATTTCTAAAGTCTTATCTAAGTTTAAACTAAGTAAGGTTATCTAACTACAGACTAAAGTCACAAACCTCAACAATTTATCAACTAGTTAAATAAGTGGTTTAGTGCCGATAAGTGAGTGAAAGACGTCATGCCCCATGACCTATCGGTGAAAAATCTGTGTTATTTTTATTGAAAACCAAATTAAATCGAGGAAACTTCGTGTATTAAATTTACCCTGTACTCTAGGATTATTAGTGGAATTATTATTATTTTATTTATTTATTTTAACGCCTCTGAGATGCCTCAAGGCTTAACTCTTAAGAATTAGAGAGAAGTCGTTCAGTCCTTTTTTATAAGGGAAACCAATGTTAATAATAAACAGTAAGGACATATTGTTCGCGTGTAAAGCAAATTTTAGACAGAAAATCAAGTTGGTAATATTTTTTGCTTAGAATACCTATTGCGGTTTTGGCACTCCTTTCAAAAGTCTAAGCGATTTAAAACTATAGTTGAAATGACTATCTACGAGAGAAATTTAAAATATAAGTTTACAAAAAAATAAAATTGGCAGTCGATTTTGTGTCACAATATCCACCGTGACACCTGAATTTACACACTATTGTTTTGGCATTACGATACCTATGTAGAGATGTCCCACCCCGATCAAGTTACTAGGCATCTCTTTAACTAAATCTACATCTGCGGGGTTAGCCGAGTTGACATTCTACGAATCGTCATCATCAAAACTCTTGTTTGGCGTGACCGCTAATTAACTAGTTTTAATTAGCTGACCAAGTGCCATGACGATTCGTTACATAAGTTTTCTATTCGTTAACGATTGTAGAATGTCAACTTGGCTAACCCCGCTGTTTACTATTCGGAATTTTAATACCATTCGTCAATTTTTATCGATATTGTCCTTATATTTTTTTTTTTTATCTTACGCGAGTACGTAGTTTATCAAACTCTAAATGTAATAATTCAGATTTTATAACTAAATCATCGTTTTTAAACATACATCATCTACAATGTCAGCTCTCATAGAAGACTTTTGCAATATTTTATCTAATTTATTATTATTATTATTCCCGATCATTCGACATCGTTAGAAATTACTTAAATATTACGAAATTGAGCTCGATTTTATTCGAAGTGAATCTTAAATGTTAATCTTAAAAATGCTCGTTATCCTGCCAACTTAATGTAAGAAACTTATTACAATAAATTGAGTATTAAATTTCTAAAGATAATAATACTGTACAATGTTTGTGCGTTTAATAATTTTAAATTATTCTCAGAAAAGAAATCGTCCGATGAAAATATACATAAAGAACTTATCCGGTATACTTCAATACAGCGCATCTTATACAAAAATAGTTGCGGATCCGGCGGCCATAACATCTTGAAGGTCGCTCCTTATTCAACGGTGACACGATCTCTTCAGAGTTTCAGTATAAAAAGACAACTGTGGGCGCGAACAAGGCGTGAATACGTCCTTAACGCACCTAACTTGGCACCACACTGAGCACATAGCGTTCTCGCCTCACTAACCACTGTTGGGAGCTTTATATGGATCATCCGTGCCACCACATCACTATTAGCTCCCAAAACGTCTTCGGCGGCGAGTGGCCGAAGACGTAAGACGAATTTCAGAGACCCGGATCACCTTCGGAGCCCATTTTCAACAGCTCTAGTTTCTTTTTCGCAATTTTTGAATATAGAATGTCTATTGGCTTCGTGTTGTCGTAGAAGGTCGGCGCTCTAAATATAATAAGGGCAGTGCCGAGCACACACGCTATCGTGAACGCGAAAAGAAAGATTCTGTCCAACACCATTGCCACGTACTTCCAATCGTCTTCCACCTTAAAGTAAAAATTGACGTTAGAAGACAACAATACTTAAGGTACTCAATTCACATTCAATACCTAACTAGAAGAGTAAAGAAATTAAAAATTGAAAAAATATACTAGGTATGCTGTTTCCATCGCTCAAAGAGCCAAGATCACTGGAAATGTCTCTTCGTCTACCTTAAAGCAGATACCGTGAGAGTCAGGTTCCCGAAGACAAAAATATGAACATTTTAAGTAAAATTTAGGTAAACACCTTACTGGTTTTTTAGTTTAATAATGATTTAAATAATAATATTCACAGCTCCCAAGAGATTTAAGGGACTGGTTGATACATTACTATCGTTCAAGATATTTGTACAAATCTCCATATTTTTTTTTTATGTCATAGGGGGCAAATGGGCAAATGGTACACCTGATGGTAAGTGATTACCGCCGCCCATAGACATCTGCAACGCCAGAAGGCGTGCAGGTGCGTTGCCGACCTGCAATGGGGATGGGAACTGGCTTTCAAGTGGGACTGCCTATATATCTGAATAGGGTATACTCAACTCATATTATGATCACTACTCAAATAATATGCTACTGTATTATTGAATTATACCAGAGTTCGAATGGATTTAGTAAATTTATCTGATTAACTGCCATTCAGGAACCGCCATTTCAATTAGTAATCCCAATTACATTTAAATAATAAAAAAAATTAAAACTAATACAAAGAAACAAACTTACACTCTCAAACTTATCTTTATTCTTGACATGTTGAGCAATGAATCTGGAGCCTTCTATAGTCTTTTCCATCTCTCTCACAAAGGGTTTCTCTAGAGATGGACTGCCGTCATCCAAGTCTATACGGCAAGGGGAACCGGGGGGCGGAGAGAACAGCTCATCGTCACCACCCGGTGGGGGTGGGGGGGATGGAGGCATACCAGGCAGTTCGTACTCCTCGCAACCCCATTCTTTGAACTTCCCATCGAGATCATCACCACCGAAGACATCCGTTAGAACCTGGCAACACAAATCTTTTTGAATCGGTGTTTCGATTTATTAACCAACTTAAAATACATAGTTTTTTAATGGAAGAAGTAGTAAATGGTATGTGTCATGTTCGGATGGTCATATTTCGTCGCAATGTAAACTGTTGTTACAGTCGAAATACCAGGAGATTATAGCGTCAGCCCTCGTTTTGTGGGACCAGTGTATGGACGCGGGTAGCTTAAGCCGGCACACAATTAGGCGAGAGTGGAGGTTTCGGTTTCGCGCCGCGTCTGCTTGCTCGTATATCGCCCGATTCGACTCCGTCCGCAGCCACCAGGGGAACATAAATAACAGGGGCCGCGCTCGCTCGTTAAGCCCGACGGCGTTGAGTAATAAAGGAAAATCGAAATGAAATGAAATTGGGCTGGAAACGATATTTTCGCGATACACACGCAGCACAATGGTTTTAGAATATTGTTGAAAGGAACGTTTCCCAAAAGAGTCCTACGGCTGATGACAATTAAAATGGTTATTGTTAGGAGCAGATTCAGCTTGAATGTAAAGCGTTCTATTTGTATTGAATCTGTTCAATGGAAATGTATGGATTAAAAGAAACTTGAGCTGAGCAAAGGCGCGATTTTGTTTCTTTTATTTTACAGTCTATTTTGGAAATGGTTGGCAAAGAATCTTGTCCTCTTAATTATTCCACTGCACAGTTTAATCAAATCGTTTGCTTTGCTATCGAAGACCGTTCATTACGAGCGTCTGTTAATGTAAACATAGATAAAATTACGAATGGTAAAATGATAAAGATGAAAAGTGGTTTTGCTTCGCTTGTGCGGTTTGCTTTTCATTATTTAATTATAATAGATCAAATATTCCTCACCTCAGTCGGTTTATCATTATCGTCATCATCGGGTGGTTTTTCAGGCCTCTGTATGCATAATATTTTGGGTAAAAAATCTATAAAGACTTTGCGCACCCATGGGGCCATATGGTGGGTGACAGGGGATCTAAAATTTATATTTAGCACCACGATAGTGACAACTACTGATAACGTTACTAGCATCATAGTGAATAACAAATATTTTCCTAAAAGTGGGACAGTTAGTGACGTGGGTGGAATTATTTCCGCTAACAGCAAGAAAAACACGGTCAAAGAGAGAAGGATGGATATACAGAGTGATATCTTCTCTCCTGAGTCGGATGGTAAGTAAAAGACCAAAACTGAGAGGAACGAGATTCCAACACAGGGAATGATTAGGTTGACCGTGTAGAACAAAGTTTTTCTTCGGAGAGTGATGTTGAAAATAATATCAGGGTAAGGCTCCTCGCAGCATGAGTAAAACTTTTCATTTCTCGTAGCGGGAACTCGCATGATATCCCATTCAACTGAGATATAATATTCAGACAGGTCAATGCCCATCCCTATGTGATCTGAATCCGGTGATTGTTTCAAATGCCTCAAGTCCACCTGAAAAAGAAAAAGCTTTATAAAGAATTTTGGATAAAAATGACAACAAAAGGACCGTATTTTTTGTGTAGATCTGGTTTGATAAAATTTAAAAAAGAAAGAAAACAACAATACGACTCAACGGAACAATACGTTATTGAAGAATTGAACCTTTGAGCTTCCCAAAATGCTATTTGTTGCTATCAACAACGATTTAAGGTGAGACTGTGATAGATAAGCTTGAGACAGTCCCATGTGAACCTTATCACGTGCGATTTAGGGCGAAGACGTAACCCGTCGATTTATTTATGTTGAAGTTGGAACGCTACAGATTTATTGGCTTCCTTACTTCGATGGATGGTTGTGTCTACTTGAGGCCTATCGTTGTAAACTCCATTCCAAAGTTTTTATTGCTTCCCGTCTCTCATTTCGGAGCATATCTCATTGTCCATATTATTTATAGCGTCCCGATAAATATTTTCCCATGACGTTGTATCGGAAAAGGCTTTTGTAACAGAGAATTCGATTACATTCCCTCTTAAGCGTTTTCAATTTCTTTTAGTACTGCACGTTTTTTCCTTCAAGTAAAAGCTACCAACGGTGAAATATTACTATCGATATGGAGAAACAGAAACCCAATACACATTGAGTAGCATACCGTAATAATATGTTAAAATATTTTTCAGCTGCTATATACAGGATGGAAACGTTTTGTCTAGAAAATTATTTCGTCAGTTTTGAAGATATTGCAAAATGCATCTTAGCCGGTTTTTTTTTTATTATTTTTTATTTTTACTATACAATGCTACAATCACCTTGAAGTAGGTATGTTAAGATGAGGGTTAAACTTTAATTGACAATATAAGCTTATAATATGTACCATACGTTTTTTTTTAAGTGTTATTAAAATTTTGTATATTAAATCTTACCTATACAAATAGTTGTCTGGACACACTTAGCGTTTCCATTCTATATATCATGTACCTAAATATTCTAGTACCTATGTTTAAAGAATTTACAATTTCTTTCTAGACACAAATATTCGTTTCCATAAATTTGCGAATGCTCTTTGCAACACGTAATGGATTGGCATGACATGCTTGAGACATTTTGAATGACGAGAAATACCTACTCTGAATTGGAGATTATATATAATATGCTTTACATTAAAAGACGTCATTTCATATTTCCATTAGAACACGTGTAAAAGAAATTCAAGATTATTTGAAATAGCATTTTAAGTAATACCTTTAGAACAGGAAGGTAAAATAATAATTATTTTACTTTCCTTACATTTGAAAATAAATTTTTAGTATTTATATTCATTGAAAAAATTGAATCTTGTTAGTTAAAAAGGTTCATATAATTTTACACTCTAATTTGGAAAATAAAATGAACAGTTGTCCTGTGATGAATTTCATTATTTTAGAATAGAATAGTTACATGATTATAAATATAAAGTTTAGATAGTGCGTTAAGGGTGGATATTTTATGGGTGCTGCCAGCTGTATAAACTGTAATTTTATTGAAGTCAAAAAGAGCCACATTATGCGCCTAATTTGAATAAATGATTTGACTATTGAGAGAAACAAAAAAAAAATACAATTTGAAAAACATGTTATAAATAAATGGTTTAGGGGGCTCCATCCAGTCACACTATTCGTTTAAGAAGCTTTGAAATATTCCCAATAATAATATCTAATGTGTTTTGTTATTTGTGTGCTTTAAAGAAATTCAGAATATTCAAAAAAGTGGCCGTTTTGGAAATTTTAGGTACGTACTTTGTCAAGTTTAGACATTGCAAAAGTATCATTAAAATACAGTGATGATAACTCTATTTTAGATTTTTCTATATTGATTTGTTTCTTAAAGAAGTATCTTAGAAGATATGAAGTTTTGGTAGTAGCGCTATTGTTGTTGATGGAGTCCCTTATGAAAAATTCCTCAGCGAAAATATAGCATGTAGAGAATTCACATGCAGATTATCTTGAGAAATTTGTCTAGAGTTCTTAGTACATTGGTGTACCTACTTTAATAATGCAATGTCATATCCAGTGGAATTATGTTTCTCAAAAAACGTTGACTAAAATATTAAAAAATACTACTAACACAGCTACTATAAGTAGGCACCTATCTTGTTATTTCGATAAAAAAATAAGTATGTATGTTTTTATACCATTCTAAGTAGATGAGAGAGTTCAAAAGTTCTTTAGATTTTCTTTAGCGTTCGGTTACCACATTGGATAACCTTTACCTTAAAGGCCCATACCCTGATACAAAAATAGGGGCTCGTTCGGTAAAGTTCGTGACCGAGAAGTTCGCCAACGAAGATTGGTAAACAGTATTTCTGCTACCAGTGTTCGGTTGGACACCATATTTTTTTATTTTTTTTTACTTTATTTGGGTCACCAAACAGTTGTACAAAAAATATTACTTAATGTAGCTTACAAAATAATTATAACTCTATGTGCAACCGGCACCGGTAACCACAGATTACTTAAATAGTAGTTCTAATGCTATGCGCTGTGCCTATTAAAATATGAAATAAAATATCAACCACTGGTACAGTGACTAATATATCCTAAATGTGAAAGTAAGTTTGCGTGTCTGTCTGTCTGTTTGTTACACACTGTTGGGGGTTAATTATTATAATATAATTTAATGATACTATTTTTCCCAATGCTGCTATTAGTCTTTTTTTAAACTCGCTTACGCTTACGTACATTTCTATATCGCTAAAGTAATTATTAAAAGATTGAGTAATGCGATATATATTTGGTCGGTATACTGGAGTAGCTTGTCGCCAACATTTCATCTTTCGGGCAACCAAGGGGTGATTGAAACCTCTACGGTCTGATAGATTTCTCTCTGCGTAGGTACGTACCGTGTAACCGTCGTAACTCCAAGAGCCGAACTTCATGAAACAGGTCTGCTCGTCGAACGGAAAGTATTCGACGTCGATCTCGCAGAACGACTTGTAAATGGCCGGCGGTTTCCACACCACCTTGCCGTCGTGGTGGAGTATAGCCTTCGTCATTATCGTCACTTCGTAGTTGCCGTCCGCGCTGTTGACAATGACGATTGGATTTGAATTTAAAGTTCTGTGACACATATTATAAAAAAGGTACAATGTAGGCTCCAATGAAAGCATATCAACGGTTGAAAGGCTAATTGGACATAGATAAGCAATAGTGTGTTAACCCACACTGGAGAAATTTTGAGTAAATTGAAGTTTTAAAATTATAGCGCCGTTTTGTTTCAACATTTTTATGTTCAATATTTAGTTACATATTCAAACAATGTAATAAGGTAAACACATATTTAAAAAAACGTTCTCTAACTCTCAATAAATCGTTCTGAATCAATAACTTTGTTTTGTGGGTTAACATGTTATTGCTTATCTGCGTCCAATTCATCTTAGCGTCATAGCTGTTGGCCGCAGTTTCACCCGCATTAATTCTCTGTACCCCTAACTGATTGAGCCGTTATGGCGTGAAAGCGTAACAAACAAACAAACAAAATATAAACTAAAAGTCGTATTTATTCATAAGGATTTAAAATAATTAGCGATTTTTTCGCTATCGTTTAAGCTTAGTTTCAAATATTTACGAGCAGTTTTTTTGTTAGTGAACGCACTCCTGATTGTTTGCATTTTGAGCTAAGTAACACGTGTTTCCAAAAAAAAAATTACCTCATATTTTTTATAAAAGTAACTCAGATATCTGCGCAATTCACTTGTAAATATATTGTATTGTACTAAAACTTTGTACTTTTGTGTACTTAATGTTTTTTTTAACCATTGTTCAAAGCTATGCAACCTTATTTTTTTGGCTTAGATCCAATAGCCTTTCAACTGTTAATATGACGTATTTAGAGGTTTCGGTGAAGGGTGAGCCGCGGGTGAAACCGGGCGAAACAGTTAGTACCTAATAATTATTATTTTAAGGTAGTTCATAAAACGTTTATTTTTTTCTGCTACAAGTCTACTCAACAATACTATCATGTTATTTCTATATACACGCACATAATTTATAGGCATATACATATGTATATGTATACATACACCGGACACCAGGATCAGGAAGATTTATAGGTCAGGATTCTCACCCTTAGTTAAGCTCTTAACCGTGGACATAAAGATAAATCAGAGATTATAGGTGACAGGCCGTAGGGTTAATGGATCGCTGGGAAATTATGTATTAGCAAGCACAAAATCAACGAAAAAACTTCAAGGATCAAGCAAGAAATGACAATAAAACTTAGCTATTCCTCGCGGTTTGTAGAGTTCCCGCACGAATTCCGGGACAAAAAGTACCTATATTCCAGTCTATAATCTGTTTCTGTGCCAAATTCTATCCAATTGTGTTCAGCCGTTCCCCGACTTGATTGAGTGACAAACATTCATCCGTCCATCCAAACTTTTACATCCTACTAATATTATAAACGCAAAAGTTTGTATGTATGGATGGATGGATGTTTGTTACTCTTTCACGCAAACACTACTGGATGGATTTAAATTAAACTTTACAATAATATAGCTTATACATCAGATTAACACATAGGCTACTTTTTATCCCGGAATTCCCGCGGGAACTCTGAAATTAACGCGGGTGAAACTGCGGCGCACAACTAGTTTATAATATAAGTGTAGAAGTGCCAATAGATACCTAAATTATATAGGTTAATGAAAGGTTTTTCGGTAACGGCTTCAGCGATTTGGATGAAATTCTATATTTAGGTGATGTTTTACACGTATACCTACACGTATATAAATATTTGCAAGAGAACATTAAACAATACCGAAACGCATTTTTTACAATTCTAAAACCCACGATCTCATTGTCACCCTTTGTTATCCTTAAACGAAAAACATAGTTCACAAAATTATGAGAGGAAAATATTTGACTCAAGTTATTGAAAAGCTTTACTTTTGGCCCGACAAAATATGGCGCCTCGCACCAATCCGTTAAGCATCGCTGACTTTGTTCGACGAAACACTGACAACGAGACGAGATGAAGCCTTTAAAAGCGTTGTCATAACCAAGTTTGGTACATAATTTTAAACGCGAAAATTGTCTCGTAAAATTTAGGTCACGTTGTCTGCCATTAGGCTAACGTGGTAACATTAAAAAATAAAGCCAAAACGGAATACTCGAGGCGACTGAGCTAACTAAGAGCTTTTAGTCGCAGGTGCATTAAAAAGTAAACTCTATCAACATGAATTTAAAAATATTATTATGAGCGAAACGTGCTCTTCGCACGGGATATTCTGCCTTAATGACAGGCCGGTTAAGCGTCAAATTGCCGTAAAGTTTGTCGTCGACCCCGTTGATAATGGCAGAGGGGTGCTCATAAGTGGTAAGATTTTTTTCATATAAGGTGACACCCTTTTAATTTTTCCAATGCGGGATTATACATAGTTTTAGTCAATCACTTTATTTACTGTCAATAATAAAGAAGACGTTAGGGATGTTGACTACTTTTGAAAATTAAAATTCTAATTAGTCCGTCAGTTACAAAATAAAAAAAAAACAATAGACACGTATTTTTTGCTTTTTCAAATTAATGTAAATATACAGAGATAAAGCGCATTAAAGTTTAGGGTGTTAGCTCGTGACGTCATTAACCTGTATAAGCCCCCATACAAACTGCACCGGATTTTGACAACACGTGAAATTCCAACTAAATGTATCGCCGTTATTTTTTGATTACGTAAAAAAAAAAATAGGTGTCCATTATTTTAATACGGACTAAAAAAAATAAGTCAACTAGCCCATTGAACAGCTATGAAAGATTCAAACAATTGCGGCTCTTTTTTATACTAATTAGGTACCTATAGGTAATCTTTCTTTTTTCCACAAAACGCTCGCTTTTCATAGCTTCCTGGTACTATGGTTAGAGAGAAGTTGCGCTACAAAAAACTGTACTAGCACGCTGTATTTAAAATTAGATGTTTTAATTGACTGATTTTTTGAGAGCAAAAAACTTATAAATTGTAAAATTATAGCTTAGCAGATGCAAATAGTAAAATTATAGCTTAGCTTGAAGCAACATACTTAAGTTATCTTTCAACAAAATTGGCTTTTATAAAAAGTAAACGTTATACTAACTAAGACTAAATACCGTTACCATAACAAAACTGATTTTTTACGAGTACACAGTTAAACCAGATAGGTATCAAATAAACTGTCAATTTTCTTATAGGAAATGAAATCGGATGACTGTTTGTTTATCTTAACGTAAGCATATAAAAGATTTTACTGCATCGATTCTGATTTATGAGTGTGTTGCATTTAATATGAAACATAATAAAACATAGATATTAGGTATTGTTTGGTTCGGTATTGGCAATTAATATAAACTCAGCAAAATATAAGTATTCGAATTTCAAGAAAAAAAAAAACGTTTGAGGGATCTTAGATTTTCCCGCGGGAATTCTTTCATTTAAAAATATTATTTTCTAACCCAAAAAGTTGGTTTTAAACCAATCAAATAAAAAATTAGGCATTGACTCGATACAAATATTACGCATAATATATTTATTGCACGATCAAAAAACAAGTAGGTACCTATTTAGGTGGATGGATGAAATAGAGGAAAAAATAAACTATGGATCTGATGATAAACTGTAACATAAAGTAAAGCAATTCCTGCTAACTTTCATGGTTAGAGAAATAATATGTAGAACAGCGAAACAACAATTTCTTTATTTTTACATTTTATAATAAATTTAATAGTTTTTCCCCGCGATTTCACCCGCGATGATTTCGGAGATCCCGCGGGAATCACGGGACTAAAAACATCCTACGTCCTTTTCTGTACCTCTGACAATGTGTACGCAGACTTTTATTATGATCGGTTAAGCCATTAAGGCGTGAAAAACAAAGAAACTTGTGCATTTATAATAATATAGGTAGGTATAGTAAGGATTATTTCATATAAAATTATAATATTACTAGCTGTGCCCCGCGGTTATTCCGGAGTTTCTGCGGGAATTCCGGGATAAAAAGTACCCTATGTCCTCTCTGTACCTCTGACAGCGTGCATGCCAAATTTCATCTAAATCCGTTCAGCCGTTTTTGCGTGATTGAGTAACGAACATCCAAACATCCACACTTTCACATTTATAATATTAGTAGGATTAACCGCCGCACTCAGAGTCGACTTTAATGATTACTTAGTTAAGTATAGATTTTTAAAACAAAACTGCCGCAGTCAGACAAGTTTAATAAATTTATGTTAATTGGCATTTAACTTATTAAGTTACATCTGATTAAATACCAATTAACATTAATTTACTGATTACGGCAGTTTTGTTTTAAAAATCTATACTTAACTAAGTAATCATTAAAGTTGACTCTGAGTGCGGCGGTAAGACTATTAGTCCTAAACAGTTGAAAGGAACATAGGAACACAGAATCATGTGTTGACCGTTTCAAAAATAACATCTGCGAAAACAATGGCTATGTCTTTCCCTTTTTAACTTATTTAATTTTGAAATTAAAAAAGTTAAAAAGAGAGAGTTAGTTGGAGTAAGTGTTAAGTACGCTTATTATTACTGACATAATATCAAGAACCCACTGCTATCATAATGTTCGAGCTGCTGTGCCACTTTTGATGCTATTTAGATTAACCCTTCAGTTATCTCACTTTCCGCCTGGCCAAACCCGAGCGCATTCTCCACGGCAGTAGGTCCGTATATAGAAAGTTGATATACAAATACAGTCTTTATTTAGTGTGCATTAAGCGCTTAAGTACCTTATAAGAAGACGATAAGTGACGTTAAAGCACATGGTGTTAAGTAAATTGCTTCTAGATTATTATGTGTGGTGGAGAAAATATTGAGAGCAGAATAAAATCTAGCAGCAGTTTGATGTTCTTGCACAGTTTTTAAATTTTTTTTATCTACATTACATACTTACATTTCGATGTAAATAATCTTTTGTTTTTATTGAAGAAAGCATTAGAATTAGAAAGAGCTACAGCGCTTACCGCAAGCAGCTCTTGCACAGCTAAAATTTAATTATTATTAAATCATATACTTATTTAAACTCGTAATATATTTGACTTATATGAATTTTAACTGAAGGCTCAATTAGAAATGAAGAAAGAAAGATAATTTTTCATTGACCTCTTATTTGGAAAAAATAATAGTATGTACATTGTACATTGTTATCCTAGGGGTGAAAGTAACTCTTTCTCCCGAGGATAACACTGTGCTTTTCATTACGAATGCAAGGAAAGTCAAAATAAAAATAGGAATTAGCTAAAGAAAAAATGAGTGAATTTTATTTTACAGAAATCAAAAACTTTTGTGATATATTTATTTAAACTTTACGTTATTTCAATTTTACATCGGGCTGGCTGTATAGAAAGTTGGAACATGGTTCAATAGAAATGTGAAAATAGACCTAGTTTTTTTTTAATAATTTGACAGTTGTCAGTTGAAAGCGATTCTCCCTAGGGCTGAAAAGGGTTACTTTCAACCCGCTTCTCAGGTAACTTCAGACCTACTTTCCGAGTATGAGTAATGAAAAAGCTTTTAAAATTATAAATATGTAACAATTGATGGAATTTATGATTCACCAATTTCTTTGCTTTATGAGCTTTATAAATAAATAGACATACAAACAAAAACACTAGATATTATAACGATTATAAAGCTAAAAATTTATATCATTCTCGAAAGATATTATTATCATGTCCGCTTTAGATTGAGTATCTACTTCTAAAACACCTGCAATATGAAATTAAAAAAAATAGATTAAATTCATCTTTTCAAAAGACACGCATTACCACTTCAGACCGTAACAAGTGCAATGGGTTTAGAAAGGGTATTTATCTGAGGATATACCCCTACATTTGAGACAGTAGATTCTCATATACATTTCGTGGTAAATTGTTTACTTGATAAGCGTGTAAGGGGTGGAATTGATATGGATATAGTCCATATAGCACACTCTGCGCTGGTCAAACTTTGTCCATATAAGACATCCGCAGTGTCGTGATAACGCAGAAAAATGGGCTGCCCCGGTCAAGAGGAAATAAAGAGATAAGAGGGAACGTTTAATGAAAGCAGAGTTTATAGGCACGGAAAGGTTTACAATTACCTACCATTGAAAAAAGAGATTGGGGTTCACTGGTAAACTTTTTGGACGGCGGACGACACGCTTCTAGCAAAGTTACCAAAAGATAGGTTGTTAATAATGATATCGCCGGTAATCTGTAATACTCGTAAAAATGCGTTAAAGTGCTGGTTCATACCTCTGAAAGGATACTCTGACGATAATATTTTCTAACTTCTATTTTACAGAATAGTCTCATGACGAATTTTATGAAAGTTTTGACATTTTCTAAACTGGTTCGCTGAAATCGTTTCACCATTTTTATAAGGACAAAAAGGTTTTAGATAAACGTTTGTGGTCGCAACTTTTCGTGATAAGTTTTTATTATACCTTCTCGCTTAGTTAATATTTTTTTAAAGCTGATGCCAAAAATTGACAAAACATTTTTATTTATTGTTCTTAAAAACGGAAGTAGTCAGCTATTAAATAGTGGAAATATAAATAAATTAATAGTAATTATTTATGTTATTTTACTATTTATTGTTAGCAAAATTTCGAAGATTTAAGTTCCTATTTAACGTAGGTACTTTTATTAGATTTTTGAGCCAACTGATTTCTACCAACTAACAGTGGCGAAGGTCCCATAGAAGCCGATTCCCACTGGCTTCCCTTCAGACACAACAACTCTCTCTACCGTAATTGAGAAATGGCACAATCAGTCATTTTGAAAGTAGAGAGAGCCGTGAATGAATTAAATTTTGCATGCACGTTGTGAGGGGTACAGGGAAAGACTTTTTATACTGGGATTCCCGCGGGAACTCTTAACATATTGCGGGTGAAATCGCGGGGAACAGCTAGTAGTTTAATAGGTTGAAATTAAGTATTTAAAGTAAATTTTCGGCTTCCCCTTCTCAATATTTCACCCTTCGCCACTGCCAACTAATGTTATTAATGGCTACCAAGAGCTCTAAGAACATTTTCCAGTCTATGACTCCATAAATTGCAAAAAGTATACATAATAATTATTACTGTAACTTGATGCCGCTAACTGGCTGTAACCTTCCTACACACAATATCCACTTCACAACACACAGATCTACTTGATCCCACACTAAGCTATAAGCTTGTGTCGTGGAAATATATATGAAGAGGTGGACAAACTATCGTCATGAAGGACCAGAAAGTTTATGAAATTTCAAAAGCCGCGACGAGAGGCCATAGGGCGACTACGCGATTTAACTAGTCTAGCTGACTCCTTTACCTATGCATGACCGTCAAAATTTAATTACTACCATACATTTTGAAGGACCACCGCGGACCACCACTGCTACAGACCTTCATTTGCTATGATTCACAGTCCACAAACACCTTTACCTCGTCCACATAATCCTACATTTCTATTGCATATGATGTTTGCCATTCTAAAGTAACTTTTGGTTGTTATAATGCTTTCTTCGATGGATGACCCTGTTTGACACATCTTTTTACAGATATTGCTCTTTATACTCTATTGTCAGTCTACTCTTATAGATTTTTTGCGAATGAACGCATCATAATATAAGCTTTCCTCTATTTTAGTCAATACATGCCCTTAAATTCTAAAATATTTTCAGTTTTCACATCATACAATAATACAATAAAATTATTAATCACGTATTTTTTGAAAATTCAATTTTCTTTTTCTATAACTTTGCTATGGTATTTACAATAAGCAACATGTTACGTTATTATTGTACTTCTTTTACTGTTATTATTAATTATTTCAATAAGAATCATCTATAAATAATTTATTAAAATCATCACTCAAGAGCTAGATGGAGGTCTCAAGGAGGGGCCTTGTGACTCCGACCTCCTTCACCGCTATTTGATACCTAAATCCGCTACGTGCAAAAGTGCATATTAGAAGAAGAAAATTATACGGATTGAACCGACTCACTTGTTATACAGCACTATGTCGGGCAGCCATATGTGTTCTGAAGGCACGTGCAAGGTCTCAACACCTCCGTAGTCATCCGGATTCCACTTCAGCTTATAATCGTTCCATTCCTGCGGGTGACACAATATATTTCATTAGGTCAGTATTTCTCAAAGCGTGGATCGCTCGTCCTAATGATGAATTGTGAGTATCTCTCTCTAATGATGAATCTATCAGCAGGTCATTCGAGCCTTATCATACCGCTCTCTATCTCAACAGAAATAAAATTTCGAAAAAAAAAAACATTACAAGTTCACCATGCAGCAATAGATGATCCCAAAGTTTGATTTGTATTTTAATGAGTTGCAGCCCAGGCAACTTTGGGAACCATTGGATTAAGTAAAGAATTTGTCCTTTCATTTTCTTTATATTTTATCGTTAAGCTTATCTCCCTAAGTAACTTTGATGACACGTATTTGTTAAAGGAAATTAAAGGTATTTTAAACCCAGCTCACCAGAAGTTTCATAATTGTTGATGTTTTATACATTTTTATGAGAAATATGAAACATAATCTTTTCTTTTCCTTTCTTCAATAAAAATATAATAAAAACGCATTTTCCCTATAACATTATCAATATAACGCTTCGACCGTCTTCCTTATAAATACATTTCGGCTTTTGTCAAGCAAGTATGTTGAGTCTTCAATGTACAGTATTTATAGAATAAAATGAACCCCCATTACAATGTAAAATATGACATACATATAAGTAACATAAAAAGAGGAGAAAATGAACACATTTCAAATATTGAATTCCCCTCGTTCTATATTAACATTTTTTTCATTGTTCTCTCAGAGCCTTGGATTGGAACCTTTTTGAGCGCAATCTTTTAAGTGAGGGGTTTTTCGTTTAAGGTCAAACAAAATGGAGTTTGTTAGCTCAAGTCTGTGGTCAGGCGTCGGAAATTGCGACGTCTTATTAGGTTCCGCTGTGTGTCGGGGGGCGTTTGAAATATACTGGGTCCCTTCAGTGAACAAAATCGACCGTTATTCGCTTTGTACTCACTTCAGTGAATACAATTCAAGATGAGATTCAAGTCTTGATTACCACGAGTGAAATCCTAGTAATCTTTACTAATATAACAAATGCAAAAGTGAGTTTGTTTATTTGTTTGCTTTCACGCCTTAACGGCTCAACCGATCATCATGAAATTTGGTATACACGTTGGCAGGTGTATACAGAGAAACTGAGAAGGACAGAGGGTAGGTACTTTTTATCCCGAAATAGTATTATGTAAACTACCTGTTCTTCCGCAGTTTCGTCGTGAAAGCGTTACAAACAAACACACTTTCGCATTTATAATATTAGTAAGGATAGTTAAGGATAGTATACATATAGACGTGAAAATATGTAAAGATATTTGGATGTTTGTTAAGCAGTCACAAGTAAACAACTAAACCATTTTGGGTGAATTTGGCTCACAATAAGGCAAGTAAGTAATTTTAACTGCATTTTTCTACAGTGCAGCGCTATCTAACGTCCATTGCTAATACCTAAATCTTTCTTAATAAAATCTTTCGTAAAATCTATACTAATACTAATAGGTAATCTATACTAATACTATACTAATAGGTGGAAAGATTTGATTTTTTGTTCGTTTGTTACGATTTAACTCAAAAACTGCTGGACCAATTTCAAAATTCGTTTCTATTAGAACGATCCATTATACCTACAGGGTAATTATGTAACTTTTGTTGCTATCTTGTTTCAGTTTCAATTATAAAAATAGCAATTTTGTGATAAATTAATCATGTTTAGACAGCTTCAACTTTTGAATTATGTTTATTTTGGTTGATTGCTATTTGCTAGATATTGTAGGTGTCAAAAGGTGCATATTGTAATTGCAAAACCGCCTTGTTATTGATCGCAGCCGAAAAATGATTGAAACAAAAGTTACATAATAGCCCCTCTGAGTAATATAGGCTATAGTATATGCTGTATTGCAACACGGAATTCCCGCACGAACTCCGAAATTACCGTGGCAAAACCGCAGGGAATAGCTAGTGTTGGATTAGTATTTTTAATAATGATCAACTTTAGTCAAAATTATTTTTACACAAAAAAAAAACACTTTTTGCTCGATGTTTTGATACACGCACCAGCATATTTTTTACACGATTGGCAAGTTTCTCCCGGTTTATATCCGCCAATAGTCGTGCTGGTCTCTGAGGAGCAAACTGCTCCAGCTAAAGTAAAAAGCCACGTACCATTGGGAAATCAAATCGATACCTTCTTTAGTTGTTTATCATGCGGCTATAAAGTTAGTGGAAAAGTTTTTCTTACATACCTATAACGCGTGGAATATGGTATTCGATAGAAATCGTTAATTACTTTTCAATCTCAACACAATAATTTCATTTGAACAATATCATATAGGTATAGAAATCATCTCCCCTAAATTGTGGATATGGAAAGTATATAATATAGTATAATGCTATTTGTCGTTAATATTTCGGTAGCATTTCAATACTTATAAGTATAGAATCACGCATAAATGGTTGGACGGATTTGGAACCAGTAACCACACATCAAATAGGTAACTTCTTATTCTGAGATTCTCGAGGTAAACGTGAAGTCCCCGCGGACGAAGTCACGGGTAACAGCTATAGCTATTAGTCAGCGTTATAACCTTTTAATTTTATCCTAGTGTCATTGCGCAGAATTTAATCCATACTTATATATATTATAAATATAATTCTGGGATAAAATACCCTATTTCCGTTTCTTACTCGGCTTAACGGCTTGAACGATTCTTATGAAATTTGCAAAACACATTGTCAGGCAATGAAATTATTGTTGTATTGTTGTCAGGGTAAAGGAACGGTTATAAGGTAAGTTTTATTCCGGAATTCCCACGGCAACTCCGAATTTGATGCGGGTGAAACCGCGGGGTACTTAAATAAAACAGTTTAAAGTACCTAGGTTACCGCCGCACTCAGAGTCGACTTTAATGATTACTTAGTTAAGTATAGATTTTTAAAACAAAACTGCCGCAATCAGAGACGTTCAGTAAATTAATGTTAAGTGGCATTTAATGAGTCGTAACTTAATTAGTTAAATGCCAATTAACATTAATTTATTAAACTTGTCTGATTGCGGCAGTTTTGTTTCAAAAATCTATACTTAACTAAATAATCATTAAAGTCGACTCTGAGTGCAGCGGTAAGACAGTATGAGGGAATGCTAGTAAAAAAAAATCTGAGACCCTTTCTCTAAACGAAACTTTAAAAGTGTTCTACGCTAAAGGAACGCAAAATTGAAACGTGGACGATTTTTGGAGCGCTCTGTAATTTTTGTAGGAAAAAATCCAGTTCGAATATTAAATATTCAATGCTTTTTAATACGCTCAAAGGGTTCGGGTCAGAGGCAATTGTCAAGAGATTGCAAAATCTACGAGTGCCTGTTTTATTCTTGCCAACAATTTCGGCTCGACTTTTTTTTTATTAAAATTTTCAATTTTATACATTTAAAATTGCATGTTTATATAGTCTACACTCGATTTACATGTAGACTGGCCATCTATAAAAAAGGCAAATGTTGCTTTTTGAGTACTATAAAAGTACCTACCTACCCTGAGAGAAAAATAGGGTCTTGTTCGATAAAGTTTGCGACCAAAAAGTTCCCCACCGAAGATTGGTCAACAGTATTTCTGCTACCGGTGTTCGGTTGGGCTCCATATTTGGTCAGTATACTCTCTCGTAGTTTGCACATTATTGACACCTTGCGGGGTCCGTCGCTGTGTTTGCGTCGCTATCCTTGAATTGTTATCATTCACGGACAGTAAACAATAACAATATGTCAAGTTCACATAATAATTGTTATTGTGAACAAATCTTTGACAGTCACTGAATAATAATGTACTATTAATAAAGTTGAATACTGTTTACGTACTTTGATACGGACTCTACACCTTTATGTGTTCCACAGAAGCTAATACAAAAAAAAATGGAAATAGAATCTAATCGATTGTTAGGTAAAAAAAACAACATCGACCGCAGCAAGTAGGTACCTACTATAAGTATGTGCTAACCGCTTTGTTGTTTACAATAACAATCCGGAGTACGAGTCCCGAAGTAACGAAATACCAAATAACTTTATTATAAAACACGAAATATCATCGACAAAGAGAAGACGAAACAAGCAGAAATACTGAAGATTCTTAATAGGTACCTACTAAAAATGTTTCGGAAGTTTGCGAGCGGATCCGAGCGGAATTCAAGACCAAGTAAGTTCCATTATGCTATCGAGTAACTAAAAGCTGATAGAGGTTTTGGGTATTTGAGTTATGAAAATTAAAAAATTAAAAATTTCATTCTTGAAATTTCATTTCAAGAATTTTTTTCATTGGAAATGGTTATTTGAAAATATTTCGGCGAATATCTACTTTTAATAAAAAAATATACAGGTATTTAAAAAAAAAAGTATGTATGTACCTACCTACGTATACCAAATAAATTTAAGTTTATTGTGTTTTAGTTTTTTTTTATAAAGAAAATTGTATTCTACATTGTTAATTCCACAAAAATTGTATAGACCATCTTTTAATAAAAAGAAAAAAAGCGTTTATAGCCTCACACATTAAAGATGCAATAAAAAGGGAAAGTAAATGCAAAACAATATTATTGGGCAAGGCTGTGTTATTTTTTAAATAAAATAAAAATACTTTTCCGTCACCATCTAGGTATAACATACTGATATTATGTAACTATTTAACTATTTTTTACATTAATGTTACACATCTTCCTTGACAACCTTAAAAATTTATATTCAACCTTCCCCGCAAAAGTATCGCGTCGAACGGATCCATAACATCCAAGACTTTTTTCATCCCGCCACTGTCAGTACCAGGCTGTCATAAATCATTCGGGGTCGTCAGCTTAGCGCATGGTTAACACATTTTTGAACATCAGCTACTCGGAGCTTTCATACGGGCTATAAGTACTTATATAGTAGGTACATCTTGCGCGTATTACAATACAAGTAATACAACGCAACAAGCGTTTGTTACATAAAATCTTACTCGAACAGAAATAAAGTTAAAAATGGATAGAGATAGAGTTATTTAAAAAAAAAGTGCTAATATTTTAAAATAAGTACTTAAAAGGAATCAGACAGGAATCAAGAGAAGTATCAAAATATATAAAATAGTTTTACTACGTGAAACGGATCGTTAAACAGCCCATAAACAGGGAAAAATCTAACGTAAATCTTACTCTATATTAACTATCTACGCACTGTATGACAACTTAACAACATATTGATTAAGTCCCAAAGATACCTATCTCCTTTCTTCTTTAATCCCCTAGAGGTGTGTATCCTTTTTCTCTTTTTCCCGTCGAAAACAACTTTTTATATCGCTCACATAAAAGTTCTTGTGACAGTAAAATTATGATCACCGATGCGTAGTTTACGATTTATTTATTAGTTTGTAGTTTGTAAACGCGTATTAAATACCTATATGAGGATCTATGTATATTGTGTTGACGTCCCACTACATAAAGGATGTTAGGTGACTCGATGGTTTGATATCTGATTTTATATGGGACATTCGTTTTCATGAAGACACTTGTTAGTAGGTCATGCGGAAGGGTAGAGCTGTTTTGTATGACCTCACTTCCCCGATATCGATGTACCTATAATAATTATTAATATAGTATCAAAAATGTGGTTTGATATTTCTTAAATAATATATTTCCTAATAAGAAAGTAATTTTAAAAAAATATTACATCGCAACTACCTAGTGAGTTTTTGAAGTGATTTTTTTTTTCGTTTAACACTGCATTAGATTTCTGTCGAGCGATATAAGTTGCAAAAGAATCTGAATACCTAGTGTGATTTAGAATAAATACGAGTACAGGGCCCTTATTCATTATGACCATAACGCGTCGCGGTAAGATAAGGCGCCACTCAAATTGCTTTTCGCTCGTGTTCAAAGAAGTTTCACTTCAAAATATACATTTAAAACGTTTCTATTGCCATAAAGAATATAATTTTTTTATATTTTTGCATCTGCAGTGTTTGGGATTGTGTTTTTGGGAAGTGCGTTATGGGCAAGGAATGTTGTTGGCCCTAGTGAATAAGGGCCCGCCCTTATCTCGTACCTAAAATATCGTTCGACTGCGCCGAAACTGCGCTGCGCTGCTCGGGTGCGGTAACTTTTAGTAAACCTTTTACATTAAGATAGATGGCACTAGTAGTATGTATCAAAGTAGGATAATAATATTATTATGTACAATAATTATTGTCTTTTACATTAACATTACTAAAATTTGTATGTGAAATGTAATTTTAATGATATATTTCAATCTACAAAAAACTTAAACTAAAAATATCATTAAAGACTGCCAATAAAAAGAACAATTTCTGCGTTGCTATGAAGGCACATAATATCGGTAATAATTTCAGGCACCAAACTTAAGTCGTCTGGTCTAAAACTGATTAGACAAATCTAGTTCTAGTTCAACTAGAGCAAATTCAAGTTCGAAAGATCAACGATTCCATTTAAATTCAGTAAACCTATAAAGTTCACATCAAACACAAAATATATAGTAAGACTACTAAAACTGTGGGCTTAGGTTAACGAGCTACAGTCTGACACTCGATCGTTAGCATACAAACAAGGGACCGCTGGAATACGAAGTACATGAATGTCAGTGCAAATAACGTCGAAAAGACAAGTCACAAGGATAGACTGTCGTTAAATAATGGAGAAGCTCTCTACGCTACGAATAATTGATAGTGGTTACAGTTAATTAATACGACATAAAAGTACAACTTTACTGTCCAGTTTTTCAAATCAAATCAAATATACTTTATTGCACACACAGTAGTAGACACAATATTTACAAAACACAGAAACATATGGATACATACAATGAGGCGACCTATATTGCTGAAAGCAATTTTTTCGTAGGCAGCCTCCTCCGGTAGAGAGAGATGTAAAAAGAAAGGTAGATAGTGCAGCATTAATAACTGCATAATACATTTTAATAATAACAAAAATATATAAATACTGATATTATTATAAAATAGTTTTTATTACCGTACCTGGATAATAGAAAATAATTATCATGAACACTTGTGTCATGTGTGCAATGCAATGGACATGGTGGCGGGGTATAAAAATATAAAAATCAAAATTCCATTTATTCCGTCAGTTAGATAGTAAAAAAATAATAGACACGTATTTTTTGCTTTTTCTAATTATTGAAAAAATACTGACATAAAACGCATTAAAGTTTAGGCGTGTGGGCTGGTGACGTTATAACTAAGTATGAAGTGTACCTAGGCATGACGCCTCACGGAATTTTAAGTCTATGTATCGCCGTTATTTTTTGGTTAGGTACCTAGTACGTGAAAAAAGGAATCTTAAGTGTCCAATATTTTTAATATTATAAAGTATGTAGGTTTAGATGTGGGAGAAGGTGGGGAAGGGAATATCCCTCTCAATTTTCGGAAAAAATATTCAATGTATATAGAATCGCAGATTCTACTCTTTTATAGAAGACTTCTAGGTGTGCCCTGCGGTTTCACCCGCGTTAATTTCGGAGTTCCCTCGAGAATTTCGGATCACAATGTAGCCTATGTTACTCAGGGATAATGTAGCTTTCTTATGGTGAAATAATTTTTGAAATCGGTCCAGAAGTTATTGAGTTAAATCGTTACAAACAACAAACAAAAAATCAAATCTCCCCTCTTTATAATATTGTTATAGATAGATATGAATGGCATAAAAATGGAACAAAACAAAACGCAACAAAACACCGGCCGCGAACAATTTCAAATTTGTCACATTCGAACTTGACAGGGGCAAAGCCGGAGGAGCAGGACGGATGTTTTTGCTACTCGGTCGCAGTCGACACGTCACTTTCCCTTCCGGATGGCGTCCATTTGTCAAGGTTTAACGGTCTGCCGGGGGATGAAATACGTTCTATTTACGTCTGATGTCTTAGTAACGTGGTGCAGTGCAGTTGCGAATCAATACATGTGGCTCATGACAGATTGAATGTAGTACGCCATGACACAAAATTGTCTATGATAGAATAGAATAGAAAAAAGTTTATTTGATACCATAAAGACGGGTACAACCGTGAGTCTTCAACTAGAATAGTTGGTACCAAAATGGCTACCACTCAGCATTATGCCGTGGCACTAAGTTCCACGACGCTGATTTTCAGTGGCGACCGTAGAAGGGAGATGGCTTTACTCTACCAATAAGACCGTCCACAATCTACATTTCTTAAGATAATTTAAGTGGAGATAATTTAAAAAGTAAAAATAGAGTAAGTAGATAATAAAAAAGCTAAGTAAATTATCATAATGTATGTTACAGGGTATGCGTAAGAAGACTAAATATATAATCAGAAATAAATCCTTACTAATTATACATGATCAATGGTATTATGTATTAAACATATTATGTCTGCCGATTACAACCTCACTTTTATTAATTACTTGCTGTCCCCCACAGTTTAACCCGCAGTTTATATTTAGGAGTTACCGCGGGAATCCCGGCATAAAAAGTACCCTATGTTCTTCCTGGGGGTGAACCCCTGACAACGTGTAAGCAAAATTTAATAGCGATCAGCCCAGCCGTTCACGCGTGATACTGTGACCAAGGGAAGTAGGGATTCATTTTTATACATATATAATTAGATGTAAAACTTAAAGCATCGACCACTATAATTTATAATAAAATTATTTTAATCTATATAATTCTTTGTGCCGGAGCAGTGCCTGGGACTTGCGACCCAGGTGTAGGTTTAATGGGACCCCTTTACAATGCATGAACGCTCACCTCCACTGCCCGTGCTCCCGACTTAAGCAAACCTCTGGAAATAATTAGATGACACAGCACACGTAATCACTATAGCCACGTAATCACTTGATACGACACCGATACGAGACTATAACTGCACTGAACCGAACACAAAGTAACAATGAACCGTCGCTTACGCATACCCGCATTTTATATCAACTTCTAATAAAGACGAGTCAGGCAATGGAGTGGAGCGGGGGAACGAACTTCAACCACTATTCGACGGCGGGAAACAACAGTTATTTTTAATGAAACTACCCTCTCGCCGACATATATAATAATCTTAATCTTAATTAAGATTGTACACCTATGCCATAGCGTATAGATGTTGTGTTCTTAACAATTAATGTAATAAGAGAGGTGATTCGGCGAACACTGTAAGCCTATCTTGTATTGAATAAATAAATAAATAATATTAAGGTTTTTCGCTAGCACAACCCAATAAATTATTGTTGTTGTGGTAAGAAAATGACATTATGTCAATGCTCGTACTTAAGTAACTTTTATTTTTGTCAAATAAATGTCAGAATTTAAATCAATGGCAGCGATTATATTATCTATCAATTTCTAAATCTAATTCTGATTATTTTAATTTTAAATTTATTTTTTTCTTTTTCATAAGGGTTATTGATGTTGCATACTATTCAATATTAGGTTTAGAGCACTACAGTTGGTCATGCTGTTACGGAGATATTAAAAGTAAATAAGTGGTTTGGTGGTGACAAAACGCTCTGTCAGTCTGTCACACATCTTGCGATCATTAAGCATTAACCACGCGTTAACAGTGATCCTTCAATAACCCCTCACTTATTGCCAATAAAGAAAAAGACACGAAACAGACATAATACCGAAGGAATTACCGTACAATATGTCGAGTCAGTTTAGTGAACTATTAAGATACTTTATGGATTCGATTCTGACAGTCGATATAGTCCGATAGTCTGATCACAATAAAAGTTCACGTAAAATTTTCACTTGATTTTTTTAATGTAACGGTTCAATTTGAATTATATTTGAATTCTTTTTACTATAATTGCAATAAAATGTTTTGTTTGACGGGTACCACGAATAGCAATAACTAGGCGGAAATATATTAAAAAGATATTTTCTCAATTTTGCTGTATTTTGGATGTAAGGGCTAATCTCTGGAACTAGGTACTGCACAGATTTTACAAAATCTTTCACTAATTTGAAGCTTCAAGCTGCAGTATCTGCGGAAAAACAAAGCGACTGTAATTTTTTAAAGTTCAAAGATTTTCAGTATTTTTGCCACTTTTCACTCACAACGGACGTTGCTAGCTGCTACATACTCTCAACCATCAAAAAGGTTTTATTCTTAGAGAAACTAAAATTAAGAAAATCGTTCAACTATAAAAGATTTGTTTTTAATAAGCGATTCCGGTTTTTCGCTCCTCCCGAAATTTTATTCACCTGCAGTTACTTTGTTTTACAGTTGGGCCCACTACTTAGTTCGTATCCAAAGTTTTAGTTTCACTGTAATTATTTAAGAGAGTGACAAACAAAATTACACCGAGACCGCTCTGAGAGAAAAACGCACTGAGGCAACATTTCCAAAACAATCGAAGCTCAATCAATACACGTCACCGATGTAAATAGGGTTGGCTATGGGGCGTGATTAATTTTTACGTTGACCGGGGCACGGTATATAAATGGGCCGGGCATTCATTCATTAGCCATATCTTTAATCCGATTTCTACCGTAATCTTTTAACCAAAACATCTTTGATAAGACATTTTTCCAGTCATAAACACTCTTTAGAATAATATTACTCAAGTAGAATTAATTGATCTCCCAAATATGCAGAAAACTTCAAATAAAAATCGGTCATGGCGTTTCGGAGGAGTTCTACATTTACAAACATTGTGATACGAGATTTTTATATAGGTAGGTACTATGTAGGTCCCAAAAAATTATTTTAGCATTACTTAGTTATTTTTACACAAAGAAGAGAATTCATTGAAAGGATACGACGAACTCAACCTAAAAACTGATGACATTGAAACTTCAAAGTAGCGTTCCCTCATGATTTACGAAATTAATGAAATGGAAATCTCTTTTGTGGGCTCTAAAGCATTTTTGGAAAGTCATCAAAGTAGCTTATAAAGAAATAATCTTCTTCTAATATCAAAAATGAGCGTACCTACTATCTTCAGGCTTTTAGTGATAATATATACATTCATATTTTAATTTTTTTTCCATTTATAAGGCTACAGAGTTGGTCGAAAAGACTGCATGGTTAGAATTTATGTATTAATTATTTATAAAATTATGAGTTTACATCACGTTTACCTATTTTTAGAAGAATAATTATTGTAATAAATTGCGCTTTTATTATGATATATAAATATATAAATAATAAAATACACTCACCTGTTCTACCCACACATTCGTTGTCATGATTTGATTCTTAAGGTTCTGAGGACAAAGAAAAAGATCCATTAGAGTAATCAGTTCATTAAAAAACCTTTAATTAGAAAAAAATAAGCATAGATAATAATAATAACATGCATAATATTTTTAATAATATATTTCTGCTAAAGTAACATTGGTATGGATTTCAGGGAGGATGTAATTTTTGTTTCTATAATTTTTCGGCTGCAATCAAAAACATAGCGGTTTTGCGATTACAATATGCACGTTTTGACACCTACAATATCTATAGTCCGGGAGCCAGCAACAGATTTTCATGACCAATTTCCTCTCAAGCGGTAATTAGTAAAATGCATCAGAGTATAGTATTATGAAGCCTTGTGAACGTCAGCTGGCACTCGGTTGGGGGGATGAGCGGGTGTAGCCTCCCACGCATGAAAAAAAAAATAATACATTCACTGATTTCCTCTCAGCTGAAATTTTGTCAAATTGTAGTTCATCTAATATCTCAACGAAAAAAAATAATCAGCTGGTTACAACGTGGTGTATTGTACGTCAGCTGGTGTCTCGAACATGAAAAAAAAAAATTATTTGTCCGGGAGCCAGCAACAGATTTTCATGACCAATTTCCTCTCAAGCGGTAATTAGTAAAATGCATCAGAGTATAGTATTATGAAGCCTTGTGAACGTCAGCTGGCACTCGGTTGGGGGGATGAGCGGGTGTAGCCTCCCACGCATGAAAAAAAAAATAATACATTCACTGATTTCCTCTCAGCTGAAATTTTGTCAAATTGTAGTTCATCTAATATCTCAACGAAAAATAATAATCAGCTGGTTACAACGTGGTGTATTGTACGTCAGCTGGTGTCTCGAACATGAAAAAAAAAAATTATTTTCAGTGATTTCCTCTCAAACAAAAATTTACCTGATGATAGCTTATATGTAACTGTGGATAAATTTATAGGTCAGCTGGCTGTATCTTGGTGGAAAAACCGTCAGCTGACGGTTTTTCATTTTCGAGACACCAGCTGACGTACAATACACCACGTTGTAACCAGCTGATTATTTTTTTTCGTTGAGATATTAGATGAGCTACAATTTGACAAAATTTCAGCTGAGAGGAAATCAGTGAATGTATTTTTTTTTTTTTTCATGCGTGGGAGGCTACACCCGCTCATCCCCCCAACCGGGCACCAGCTGACTTTCACGACGCTTTATAATACTATACTCTGATGCGTCTCACGAATTATCTCTTGAGAGGAAATAATTAACCAAATTTGCACCTGGCTCCCGGACCACTAGCAATCAATCAAAATAAACACACTTCAAAAGTTGAAGCTGCCTAAACAGTATTAAAATTCACAAAATCGCTATTTTTCTTATTGAAACGGAAATATGATGATGTGACTGATGTTTTTTTTTTTTTTTATAATATAGGTACCTAGTCAATGTTAAATTTTTATCATCATTTTTGTATTAGGTAACTATACGAGTAATAATAATAATCCACTTCACAACACACAGATCTATCTACTTGATCCCACAGTAAGCTATTATTAGCTTGTGTCGTGGAAACCAAGCAAACGTAGTATATACTTTATAGAATTACATATATATTATACTATAGATATATATACACACGCAGACTGGAAAGTGGAACCCTGTGTTCATCACACAAAGTGTACCCCCACCGGGAATCGAACCCGGAACCTCTTGATTAGCAGGCAGGCATGGTGACCTAATGTGCCAATCGGGTCGTCAATCATTAATTAATTATTATTTATCTCTTTCTTTGTTAAGCGTCCAATTGCGATAAACTTTGATGGATATCTATGCGTGTGCCGTGGAAAGTTAAACAAAAAAAAACTTTGTTTTATTGAAATTATAGGATTGTAGTTTTGAACCACGATTCTATGGATTCTGTTTGGGACAGTAAAGTTTTGTAATAACGGTTTTTAGCTGTGCATTGGAAGATGTATTTGCTATAACAATAAATGATATCTCAAACTGATTCCTCCGATGTCCGCCAAGAGCCCCGAAAGATTTAGATTTACTAGATAAAAAGACTTTAGCACCATAAATTTCAAATTTTTACAACCGTATAAAGTGGCAAATAAAAAAGAAATTGTGGCGTGACACTGGCTTAATATCTTATGTGCAAAAGTAGGCACATGATAAATACGAGAAGTAAAAATTTTTTGGCGGGAATCAAAGATTCGGTCGTCTTTTTTTTTTTTTATGTCATAGGGGGCAAACGGGCAAGTGGTACACCTGATGGTAAGTGATTACCGCCGCCCATAGACATCTGCAACACCAGAAGGCATCCAGGTGCGTTGCCGACCTGGAATGGGGATGGGAACTGGCTTTCAAGTGGGGCTGCCGGAACATACCGTCAGGTGCTTGGGGACAGATTTGCAACTTGAAGGTGGTAGCTAGCTAGCCGGGCACTAGAGAGCGCCCTACCACCATGCTATGGTTTCCTCACGATGTTTTCCTTCACCGACAGCTCAAGCTCATTGTTAGGATTTGAACCTACACCTTGCGACGTTTAATCCGAACGCACTAACCACTGAGCTATCATCGTCTAATTTCATGTCGATGAAAGATGGTTAAAAATGGATTTTGTTGTATTATAAGGTGCTGTATTGGACAATAATTTTCACAGTGACAGTTTTTATATGCTCAAGAAGAAGAAGAGACAGACATTTTTAGCTGATTTCTTCGGCTTCCTCCAAGAGCTCCGAGAAAGTTCTTGCAAGTTATAGTACCATGGCTTGCAATTTTAAACCGTATAACGAAGCATTTTAATAGAAAACAACATTGATCTAATTAATTTTACTTGAAACTGGCTACATGCGGTAGGTATATGCGAAAATCCATAAAAAAGAAGAAAGAAAGTATAGTAAAAATAACAGACATGGCAGATTAGAATTTCTGCGCGATTCAACCACCCTACTAAGATTACATTCTAAAGAAAATTGTCTTTTGTTCACTATTACTTAATGTTCCATCATGACATGCGTAAACATGTTCTTGGAGACCCTTGGATGTAAGATATTATAATGACGTCAAGGTCTAATAATTAACTTTAGGTCGTCCGGTCCGCTTTTGTTGCCCGCCGTATAGTGTGTCCTATTGTCTGCTGAGCTGAAATTGGGAAGATTTCGTAGAAACATGCGTACTCATAAGATAATATTAAGTACATAAACCTAATAATGACGTGTCTACATGGCAATTTGCACATATGAATTGGGTTTTAAATAACCCAACCCAAGGTGGCACACCTGATTACCGCCGCCCATGGACATCTGCAACACCAGAAGGCATGCAGGTGCGTTGCCGCCCTGGAATGGGAATGGGAGCGGCTTTCAAGTGAGGCTGCCGGAACACATTGTTAGGTGCTTAGCGACAGATTTTCAACCTAAAGGTGGTAGCTAGCCAGTGGAGCACTGAAAAGTGCCCTCCCACTATACAAAATTTATTGATATTGATAATAAGTGATTCACAAGACTTTGTTTTGTAGGCAAACACTAAGGAAGAGTTTTTGAAAATTTAAGCCTTAAAGACCAAATGGTATAAGCGTAATGGATAGAAGCGCCGTTATGTTATAGATGGTGTAAGAAAACCAGCGCACTGACCAAAGTTAGTATCAATTATTCTATATTATTTCTAAAAAAGTCGCTTTATATAAGAGGAAAAAAGAAAAAATCTCTTATGTTTAAGCTTGGTTTTAAATGGTTACGAGCGTTTTTTTAGTTGTAGACTCAAAATTGGATGTATTTTTACCTAAGTAGCATATATTTCGGAAAAATAAGCTCGTATATTTATATAAATAACTGAAAAAACTGCGCAGTTCAATTATTGTATTAATTGAACTAAAACTTATGTAAGTAATACTTTTGTGTAGCGTTTTTTTTTAAATAACACTAAATCGCTCCTAACCTAATTTAACCTAACCTAATTTTACCTAATGTAACCTTAATTTTTGTCGTTTATATCCAGCCTTTCAAGTGTCGAATTATAATCACTGTTAATTTAGGTTGACGAATAACTACCTAGGTTGACTTTTTTAGTTGAAATTAATAGAGACGTGATGAATGGTTATACCTACTTTCATAATAAATTTAGTTAGACGAAATCGAAACAATACATAATTATGTAGGTATGTAGGTACGTATACCTAACAGGAAACCGAGCACACTTGTATTTCAATATTCCAGACTAAACTAACTTTTCTAAAGTTGTCTTTATTATATGAAAAAACTAGATTACCCAACAGAACCCATTATGCTCGCTTGGTGGACCCCGAAAAGGGTGTCCGCGGTTCTTTTGAAGTGAAAAATAGTCTATGGATATCTTCCGGCATGTGAACGTTCACACTCTGCCGCCTCACTCCACACAAAAAGAGACCCCGACTCTATCAATTTTGACTCGAGCATCAAACGTTAGGTAGGTACACAACAAAAATCTGACGTCAGAAAATTTCTTAGAGATAACCTTAATAAGTAATCTAAAAAATAGGGTAAAAAAATATTTCCTAAATGAAAAATATTCGATTTTTTTGTGTTACTTCCCCCGTGATGTTTCCAGCATCGTTGAACGCGAATCAAATTTATATTTATGAGATTAGCTTTGTATTAAAGAGGAAGAAGTTTCGGTCCGGTGTTTTGTTTTTAAAAGATTAGGCTGAGATAAATTGTACAAAATAATATTGTGAATCTCTAAAAAGTATGAAACGAAGTCACTATCTTCGTCTGTTCGTATGTTTGTACACTTAGTTCTTTAAACTGCGTCACAGATATTTTGATGCAGTTTTTAATTTCAATTACAGAATGTATTCTAAAACCAGTTTTTAAATTTAAAACGTTACCATTAAATATATAAATAAGTGTAGAAAAGTAAATATTATGCAATTATAGGTAATTCGCCCAAAAAGCTATTTTCGGACGCTTAGATAGCTTACTGGCAGGTTGAACCTAATGATATTATAATATCAAATCGATAAAGATTACCATACGTAGATGACGCGTTTGTAAAGAAATAACACATTATAAAATTATTTAATAAAATATAATAAAGATACATTATGCTTACCGTAAAACAAATACCTAATACTACTAAGTAAATGAAATTGCTGTAAAAAATCCTTTCTTGACAAAAAAAAACGAGCAAATTACATGGAAGAAATTATAACAATGGGCATGTTGACTAATTTTTATTTTTTAGTTCGTCTTGTAGATTATTAAAAAATATTGGACACGTATTTTTTCTTTTTTTACGTAATCAAAAAATAACGGCGATATACTGAGTTGAAATTTCGCGTGACGTCACTATTCTGACAATTTGTATGGCGGTTTTAGCGGTTAGTGACGTCACGACCCCCTCACCTTAAACTTTAATGCACTTTATCTCTGTATATTTTAATTTATTTGAAAAAGCAAAAAATACGTGTCTATTGTTTTTTTATTTTCTAACTGACGGACTAATTAGAATTTTGATTTTCAAAGGCCGTCCACATCCCTATTAAAAAAAAAACTCCGAAGGCAGTGTTAACTGTAATCTAATAGAATATCCAACGCCAACTTGGCTGAAACACTATTGGATTCCTAAAATCCTCGGGCATACGTTTGTGAGAATGCCATTTAACGTTGCACGGGTACGTGGGAAGTTTTCCGACTTTCCACCGGGATGATTTCGCGGAATGTAATTTCATCTGAAGTCGACTGAAGTCGGGGTAATTAAGGCTACAGGAATCTGAAAGTTTACAAGAGTGCATGGCACAATGGAAGTTTGGCGCGATAAGTAGCGGCTTGTCTATTTTACAGTGAACTTTGTTAGATTAAGTTGCGTATGGCCTGAGAGCTATCGATGCGATGAGGTGCATGACGTGTTTATCAAATATTTTCACCAATTTTCGTTAAGACGAACAGAGAAAATAATTAATTTTTAACCATTGATATAATAAATACCCAAAAAAGTTCTTTTAGATTTTTTTTAAACAGCTGCTGTAGGTCCGAGTGTGAATATTTGTGTTAAAATAATCAGTGCAAATTGGTTTCGAGTCCACTGTTTTACATGATTTATTATTTAATTTTACTATTTTTATTTACTAGCTGTCCCCCGCGGTTTCACCCGCGGTAATTTCGGAGGACCCGTGGGAATTTCGGGATAAAGTACCCTGTGTCACTCAGGACTACCGTAGCTTCCTATAAGTGAAAGAATTTTCAAAATCAGCTCGGTAGATTCAGAGACTACCCCCTACAACGTCACAAGCTCACAAACTCATGATTCACAAACTTTTCCTCTTTATAATATTAGTAACTTTAAAAGTACCTACTGTGTGTAGTTGATAAATACGGGTAAAATGTAAACGTTTCTTACATAAACCTTTTTATCAATGAAAAATAACACAGAATAGCGCTAAATAAAAGTAACCGAAGTATTATGTTACATAATTAGTGTTTTAACATTAATTATAAACATGGGGCCCAAAAATAAACTATAAAAAAAACAAAATAGTATTGAGGTTGTCAGTTCAGCTCTGAAAGTCACTATGCGTACGTCTCAATGAACTCTTACGAAAAACAAGACATAACTCTTGGTCTACTAGATAAGTAGGTACATAACATAACTTTACTCTGAATCTTGATAGTTAGTGTTTTGTTTCAGTTTTATACTTTATCTACTGAGTTGGATCTTGTTGCGCTTGCTTGGAACGCTGAGCAAGTTTCGTTAGCCGACCAATTGTAAGAGCTTTCTGTCATTAACGAAGGCAGTTTTAATGAAGTTTTTGTACTATAAGGGATGTGTAATATCAATCTAATCAGTAGGGGAATTATAATCAAACTAGCTGTTTCCCTCGGTTTCACCCACAATAATTTAGAGGATCTTTCGGGAATCCCTGACGTCTGTTTTCCATAAACCAGCCAAATTTCAGCTTCACAAGACCATTCAAATACAAATTCAAGTATGTTTTATCGAACCAAAAGATATAGTAAAACTAATACAAATAAAAGAAACGACAGAGCAAAAGGCGGCCTTATTGCTAGAGGCAATCTTTTCAAGGCAACCTTAAGGTGATAGAGAGCTGACTATATATAAAAGTATCTATGTCTCCATTATCCATATACTAAATTTGAGTTCACTTCACCCGTCTTAGGGTTTCTTAGAAAAATCCTTCCACTTTTTTTTGTAATTCGTGTTATCCCATTAATATGCACTAATTTTTTGACCTAGCAGATATTTCGTGAGTGCATCTGGCAATTACTGCGTTCTCTAGCCCTTGAGAGTGGAGACGCGCAAGCAGAGCCAAATTATCTCGCGCTGAATATAATAAGCACAACATACCCAACTTAGTTATGCACAGCAAGCGACATCTGCCGGTGCCCGACCACTACTCAGCCGCTGATGAGTAATTAAACTTTATAATTGGATCTGGTGAGGTCAGCGTAGATGACTTTGCGAGACGATCGCTGTGACTGAGCGATTTTGTTCCGGCCCTTCGGATAGTTTCGCGAATGCAGAGCAAAAGTTGCTTCGCTAGAAGGGGTGGGTATGGCGATGGAGAAAATTGCGAGGCTCCTTTGCTTTTGAGACGAGACACGAGTCGATGTCTTAAGTATTTTATGTTTTTTGTACATATATTTAAGCAACCTATTACATAAAGGGACATCATTTGAGAAAAATAACAATAATGATATAAAAATATACCTATTTCGTAGAAAAATAAATTGTTCGTTAGATATGTGAAATAGAGTAAATACATTTTTTCATTGGATATAAAAAACAAAAGATGACTTCTTTCGCAGCTTTGACTTTTACTTTTTGCTATAGATTTAGAAGATATACGAGTAGGTACATAGGTATTACTATCAAAATAATAGTTGTTGATCTTGTAGATAATAAACCCAGAAGATGCGTTACTTAAAAGTAGATCTACGAAAACTACAGCCAAGAAAAATATAATCTTATGCACATTTGACATCGCGCTAACTTTTAAGAGTTAATTGATAAAACAACTCATTTGCAGTTTTAACAATTATTTCGTCACTAGCTTTTCCCCGCGGTTTCATCCGCATTAATTTCGGAGTTCCCGCCAAACCACCGTGTCCGAATAACGACGCTGCAATCGCGAGGCACAGCTAGTGTTCATATAAATTTATTTATAGGTATATGGCGGCTTAATGAGCTCAACAGCATTACACAACACAATTTCATTAATGCCAACCACAAAAGCCAGCCATAAATCAACAGGGCCCGGTAAAAGTTGACATCTTTTTTAATAACAATAGGACCTTCGTCACGGCCCCCTTTGTGATCCCCGTTTATCACAAATAAGCCCCACGAACCGAGGAACCTGTTAACGGAAACCATCTGTCTTTTGTCGCAAAGATTTCCACTTTAGATACAGGTGTTTAAGATAATTAAAAAAACATTCCGTTTCGAATCATCAAAAGAGTCAAGTGCCTCGAGTGAGGCGTCTTTGAAGTGACCTTAACAAAAGACGGTAATTTATTCCAAACAGTTCCTAACGACCGAGTGCGCCCATCATCTGGCCCAATCCGCCCAGCGCTGCCGGCTGGATTAAATACAAGGGCATCGGGAGCAATCCTTCATGTACAGTCACCCTCGGAAATGAAAGTATTTATTAATTATTTAGTAATTATTAAAGTGTTATGGAAACACTTCTGTCAGTTGTTGAACTTTGAAATAGAATAGCTCTTTATTTTACACTAAAATAATGTTACAGTATGTTTACAAAAAATCTTATAAATTAAGGCGTACAAAATGCGGTCTTATCGCTTTACTAACGATCTCCTCCAGGCAACTTTCAGGTGGACAGGACAAAAACAAAAGATTTGTATTGCGATTTGGTATGTAGGTAGGACAAAAATCTTGACTAACATTGCAATTAGATTCAACAGCTGTCAAAAGTGTTTACATATTTCTGATGCTGACTGTACCTTCAATACCTTCAATCATTACGTCATAGCACCGTATCCATTAATGAATCTAACATTTTTGACACCGTTGATTTTAATCGGGTCGAAAAACAAACATTCATTTTTGGTGGATCCATTGCCCAGGTCGCATGAAATTGTGTTTTATTTCAATAGAACTATAATAATTTTAAAGAAGTGTAGAGATACAAAAACCAATGAACTTTAAAAAATTGCATAGGATATTGTAGTTTTTTCTAAGTCAACCAAAGGTAGGAAACTTGAACAGTCCCGAAATAGAGAGAAATAAAAAGGGAGAAATTTGGTAACACGTGCGTGTATATTGTTGTCCACACTGTACTCATATATTTTTGGAATAATAAAGGAACGGCGAATGTAAGTGGAAGGTTGGAGTGGCCTGGACCAGACGAACAAATGAGACATGACCCGAATAAAGGTCGTGCTAAAGTTATGCAAGCACAAGTGACGACACTCGCTAGATATCTACTACTGACACAATTATAATAAAATAGTTGATGCTGGTGATTTCTAGGGGCCGATCGCGCAACATTTGAAGGATTTTACTTTGGTATTACCAAAACAGAATTATGAAATGTCAAATATATGTTTTTAGATTTCTTTAGATCCTGACGCTCGTTCAACTTCCGGCAAAGTTTAAACAGCATTATTTTCTAAATAAGAGTTAAATCGTCATCTTAAAAAATAATCAGCGCGATATGAAATATGCTAATCTATACTTATAATAAAACTGTAGAGAGATCAATTCTGTACATTGAATATATATATAAAATTAATATTGGAGGATGAATAGTGATCGATACTGATGCCAAAAATGCAATCAGTAAATTTTTTGTCTGTCTGTCTGTCTGTATTGCACGCATGGGTCAAAAACTACTGAAGGGATTTTAACAAAACTTGGAACGATTGTAGTCCATGTCCATGCACATGCTCCTTGGCAGACTATATAACATTACGCTAAGACACATAGGAGCTGAGCAGTGACGATAAATTTGAAGCAAGTCGGATGAAAATGCGCTTTCGAGCTCTTATCCTCGCATACGTTTACTCAATCACGCAAAAACGGCTGAACGGATTTGAATGAAATTTGGCATACACGTTGTCAGGGGTACAGAGAAGGACATAGGGTACTTTTATCCTGGAATTCCCGCGGGAACTCCGAAATTAACGCGGGTTAAACCACGGGGCACAACTATATTATTCTAAAATTTGATAGATACTTAACGTTTGGTTTTGTTTTGGGTGATGTAGTTTTAAAACAGCGCGATTCAATCTAAATATATCGATAGTTACTATCTCTCTCGGTAGCTGTGTTTCATTGCGTAGCTTGTGCCATAGTTTGTCGTAATTTTCGAGATGGAAAGCTTTTGAGAGATCTAGGTTTTTGGTTGATTTGGTTGGTTTTGTTTTGGGTAATGTAGTTATAAAATCTCATTACTGTCATTGTAATCAACACCACATCTGACTGCTGTTATTATAAATGGTACTGTTTGAAGGATAAGACCTATAATTGGCCTTACACTTGTGTATTGTATTATATTGTAATCTATGTTACGCTGTTGGTTTTATGAATAAAATAAAAAAAATATAGGATTTGGTAATATCAAAGTAATATCGTTCAAAAATAGTGTGATCGGCCCCCTTAAGAAAAAAAAGTTGTAGTGGTAAGTAACTACTATTATTATTATTATAATTTAAGCTCTACTTATATATAAATAGTTGTGCCCCGAGGTTTCATCCGCGTTAATTTCGGAGTTCCCGCGGGAATTCCGGGATCAATAGTACCCTATGTGTTAATCTGATGTATAAGCTATATTATTGTAACGTTTCAATTAAATCCATCCAGTAGTTTTTGCGTGAAAGAGTAACAAACATCCATCCATCCATCCATCCATCCATACATATATTCTTAGAAACTTTCGCGTTCATAATATTAGTAGGAAGTAGGATGTAATAAGAGAAGGCTTAGATGTTTTTACGATTTACTTCAAAGTCATACAAAATATATACAGAAAAGTTATGTCGTATCTGCAATTATTCGATAGAATGTAAAACAAATTACACTCGAAGGTTGTCATTGAATTGTGAACTAATAAAAAAAAAACGAAAACTAATCAGAAATAATTGGAATAAGCTGACAGCGGCAAAAATAGGAACGACAAAATAATAAAGGGAGATAATTTCGAAATCGCTAATCGTACGACAAGCGACGAAAACGTTAGCAGGATATTGGTTTAATTAACACTGAATCATAACAAGTGTTATCTTCATCACCTAGAATATTAGTGATCCTGTGGATAGTCAAACAAACACTATTAAGGGCCATTGTAACTGAGATAATAGTAAGATTACATCTCGACCCAAACACAGAGCCGCATTCGAGACGCCGTGTCAGTGTTATATTAATTTATAATCGCCTTATATGCGGATTTGTATGGGAATTCACGTTGCGAAGGAAAATTTGTGCCAAATCTCAGATTAGTAGAACGGATTTTGATGAATATTGTTAACGATTATAATATATTTCGGAGTATAATTATCATTGATGTCGTCGATCTTAAGCCTCGAATTGGGGCAAACGGAAAGGTATTAAGAAAGTAGGTATCTCAAGAAAATTTAAATAACAAAGCTTTGTGAAGAAAATGACTGTTTTTTTTTTTTGAATTTATTTGATTTGAATAAAAAGAGTGATCGATTAAGACAAAAATGCATGAATCGATACCAATATACATATCCTACTAATATTATAAACGCGAAAGTTTGTAAGTATATATGGATGGATGGATGGATGGATGGATGTTTGTTACTCTTTCACGCAAAAACTACTGAATGGATTTAAATGAAACTTTACATTAATATAGCTTATACATCAGATTAACACATAGGGTATTTTTTATCCCAGAATTCCCGCGGAAACTCTGAAATTAACGCGGGTGAAACTCAAGAGTCGGGCACCTTTTAAGGTATTTCTGTCTTGCTCGTTGCCCTGGAATACGAAGATAACAAACTAGGGCTTAAGAGCATATCCAGTTTGAGTATTGTTTATTATTATTGGGTTTAAGGTCGAACTCAGAGTCCTTTTAATGATTACTTAATTTCATGTAAACCAAAAAAAATCGAGAATAAGTTGAATTGAAATGCAATGTAAAATTGCGATTGAGAATTGGCGTATTGTACATTGTAGTATTGAATTCTTGGCACAGCCAGAAAGATAAGGGCACTTTGGTCGTGTTTCAAATCATAACGTAAAACTTTTAAAATTATTTTTCCTCGGCATCAATAATGTTGAAATAAAAATCTCTTTTTTCGTGGAGATGTGAATATTCGTTTAACCAGTGTGAAGTTAAACAATTAATCTAGTGTTAATAAAGAGGAAAATTAGATTTTTTGTTTGTTTGTTACGATTTCTCTCATAAACTACTGGATCGATTTCAAAAATTCTTTCACCATTAGAATGCTACGTTATCCCTGAGTAAAATGGGCTATATTGTAACCAGAAATTTCGTCGGTAATTTCGGAGTTCCCATATCTAAGTGCGGAAAGTTGACTATTACGCGCCTTCGGCTCCAGTCATCATTAGTCGGAATTTGTTGCAACAACAGACTGCCCACACTTGTAATGAAATATACTATTACATTAACAGTACGAAAACAGAACGGTAGGAAATTTGGTCGGTCTTACTGGTCTAAATAGTTGGAATAAACCTTTGGCTCACGTAAAAATGATTTTTTCAATCAATATTTAACTAAAATGACCTTGTAGCTTACATACATGAAAAAATAAAAAAATGAAAATCCACAATAGTTATGCTGAACTGGGCGCACTTAGTTTTAAGTGTTTGCATGTTTGTGTGTACCAAATAAAGTAATTTTCTATTTCAATTTCAAATATTATTAGTAGTTTTGGTCTCTTTTTTGGTACCTTCGTCATACCGCTCCCTCTACCCTTAAAACACGATCCCGATAGTTCTCAGCAGCCAATATAACAAGAAATTTTCACATCATTTACAAAACCCGGAAAAAAACAGTGCTCTCAAACGAACCAGAGGTCATCGTTGTTCGGACGACCGTAAAGTGTTAGAACAAAAACCAGAGTAGAGTGTATAAAAAGTCGGCGTTATTTTTGTTTTTTCAAGATAAAGGTATTTCGGGAAAGAACGGACTAGAAACATCCATTTTGTTTTAGTCTATGATAGCTTAAGGTACTTCTATAGTTGTTGGTATAGAGGAGCTGAGTTTATTTTAGCCCGATGGTGTGCCGTGACTAGCAGGGACTCAAACTCAGATTATTTTAGACAAGAGTCTTCCTTTTTTGTACTTTTTGGTAAATAAAACAACAAAGGTTAGCTACGGGTCTTGTGACGTCATTATAACAGAATTTATATCTTCCTCGTACATGAGTGGGCTATAAAGGAGGTTATTCATTGTGCTCAGAATTGTACTGGCTCCGTCCCAAGTTTATTCGACAGACTACTTTGGAATTGGCAACATTCACTATTTTTCTATAATTTTTGTACGTTTCAAATTAATTAGTTAGCTTGAATTCTGTACAATAATTTTAGAAAATGCAAGCTAAACGGTAGGTAAATAAACCATATTTTTTGTCAAATAAAATAATTGCGTGTAGCTTTTAGCTTTACTTAATGCTATATTTGGTAAGTATCCATAAGGTTATAGGGTTCTTATAAAATAAACAAAAGGACAAGTTCAATAAAAGAATAAGATAAAGGGTTCATCTATACTCTATATACGAAGCACACATGATCCGGGGAACTATTATGTAAATTTTGTTTCTATCATTTTTCGGTTGCAATAAAAAATATAATGGTTTTGCGATTACAATTTACACGTTGTGACACCTATAATATCTAGCAATCAACCAAAATAAACATACTTCAAAAGTTGAAGCTGTCTAAACATGATTAATTAATCACAAAATCGTTTTTTTTTTTTTCTGATTGAAACTGAAATATGATAGCAATAAAAGTTACATAATTGCCCTACTGACTGACTGATTTCATTATCATACAGTGTGACCACAGCCCAAATCGCTAGCTCTACATACATTTGAAATTTTGCAATTTTTTTTACCGTTTTCTACATTTTCTTTAAAAAACACTCTTGTTTTTGTGTTAAAATCATGTTATCAAGTTCTAGTCATTTATTCTTCGATTTAGGCCTGTTTACAACTCTTACGAATGTCAAGTTGATAAAATATGATAATATTAAATTGTATAAAACCATATTAATTATCCATAACAACCAGACTGTTCCACAAACCCAACATTTAATAACATCAACATTTTCATGAATGTAACGTAATTTTTGCGTTAAGTGCGGAAATCGTTCAATATATTACAAAATTGATCTTCGTTTCGAACCAAGTAACTTCAAACTTTTGGTAACGTATTTACTTAGCAAACAAAAGAGAATCAATGTAACAATAAATAAAACACGAACGAAGAATTATACGTGCGTACAGAGGTGACAGGTCATTTACTTGTCGCCGACGATACGAACTGTGGGCGTTTGGCGTTCGGGGCGAGTTGGTATACTATATCCGACGAGTCGGTGTCTCTCCTTACATTTTTGTTGGGCTTTTCTTCAGTAATAAAATATTATGTGTGTCGGATACGATTCGTCGCGGGAAATGGGAAAGGTGTGTTCGTGACAACTTGTTTTATTATGTTTATCGTTTGTATTGTGGCCATTAGGCGTGGATTAGAAACGATTTCACTACGCAAAATGTAGAGAATTCTGTGCTTTTTTTTTAAGTGAGACTTCTTTGTAAGTAGGAAAAACATACACTATATTATATATATTATAACAACTAAGTACATCGCCAATTAATCGTTATATAATTATCATCGTTAATTAATTCATTTGGATGCTAACAATTATTGCGGCACTGTAAGACAATTATTTTCGCCAAATAATGTGCGTGTTAAAAATAACGTATTATACTTAAAATATTCGATCAGGTTTTTGTTGTTTTTAACAAAAAGTTGGTATGTACCTTACTCGTAGTAGTTGTAGTACCTACTAACAACTAAAAATGTGATAGAGATAATAAAATTATTATTATTGATTTCAATTTAAAGTAATAGATATCCAGGGTTAAAAATTCAAATTTTCACTTTTACCGCGCTTATAATCTAAACTAAAATTATTCGAAACAACGGTGATACTAGTGTACCTACTTACTGCTAAATACCAAAGCAAGCGGAATTGTAGAATACAGCTTACTTCCCTAGCTGTTTAAATTATATGTTCCGTACCTTAGCAATCGCAGACTCATAGAACAAAACGAGAAAGGTTAAAGTATAGTGTAAACACAGCTTTATTTACAACAAAAAACCGGGCATCACGATTCGGATTACATTGTTCTGTCACATTATATTACCTCTTTGGCGTATTTATAACCACTGTACACTTTCTGTAAGATAAAAACACTGGTAAAAATGGTCTGAATAAAACGGTGGTAAAGTATAGTTATTCACGACCCTTTGTACCAATGCACGGAAGCTCTCGCCTTTCAACTATTTAGGTAAATAGGGAGAGAGAGATTTAAGCATAAATAGCACAGAACAGAAAATAACAGATAGAAGGGACATCAACTTAGTTTAGTATGAAAACAGGTGAAAACCAGTGTCGCCGGGTGATTTTCGTACACAAAACTATTCATCAGGCACTAAAACATTTATTAACGTAAAGATATGTATTAAACGCTTTATAGGTGCGTTTTACTTATATGGGTGTTCAGAAATTTGGGAAAATGACGGTAAATATACTTGGGATGGCAGCAAAAATAGTTTAGGGCAAGTTAGAGCATTTGCTCTAACTTCCTTTGCAGCGGTAGCGCGCCTGCTCCACCTACATGTCCCCTCTAGTTAATTTATCTGCTCTGTGATAAATAGGAACACTATTTCTTTACATGTTGACTACAGGAGCTGCTGCGGGTTTACTCGCGAATCACCGCATTACTGGTTAAATTTCCATAAACCTTTACTTTGTGCTCGCTTTAATAATAATCAATTATTATTTATTAAACGTGCATAATTTCATGTTTCCAATCTATCCACTACTATTTTATGGGTTGAAATTTCATTATCATTATGCTAGATGACTCGATTGGATTTGCGCTACCCTCATCAAGCTATCACAGATCTACACTATATCATCGGTTTCACATACGAATGGGCTGCCCACACCACGTTGCTGGCAATCACTCCCTAAATGGAAGTTCGGTATTAATTCAACAAACTTTCCATATTGGAAGGGGAGCGTTGTCGATGGAGCTGACATCGACTCAAATCCCTTTGACATACCCGCGATGAGCTGTGTTGCCAGGAAACAAGAGACACCCCAAATGTTAGTATTCAGCGAACAATTTGTTGTCTTACCTAACAGCTATTTGTTTTGTCATTAATGATTGTTGTTTTATTAAACATTGTCCATGGTCGCTGAATATTATTAGTGAGTAATGGAAAGTGAAGCTGGAAAATGTTAATAAGCTCTCAGACTATAGGTATTAATTCAGTGATCAAAAAACTGACAATATACTTACAATAGGGATGTGGACAACTTTTGAAAATCAAAATTCTAATTAGTCCGTCAGTTAGAAAATAAAAAAATAGACACGTATTTTTTTGCTTTTTTAAATAAATTAAAATATACAGAGATAAAGCGCATTAAAGTTTAGGGTGAGGGGCTCGTGACGTCACTAACCGCTAAAACCGCCATACAAACTGTCAGAATAGTGACGTCACGCGAAATTTCAACTCAATATATCGCTGTTATTTTTTGATTACGTAAAAAAAGAAAAAATACGTGTCCAATATTTTTTAATAATCTACAAGACGGACTAAAAAATAAAAATTAGTACACATGCCCATTATTACATCCGAGTCATTACAATCTCTTGAACTACAAACTCTCTACGTTATGATAATTACGTGTAGATTACGATAATAGGGAAATAAATATCTGTTTTAGTATTAAGTGGATTGATGAACTAAAAGCTAAAAATATATTATCTATACATTTTTGGTCCCGTATTCTTTCAAACTGTCTGAAAGACAAATTTAGTGTTTTGAAGGTGACCTAATCTATTATTATAATATATCAAACTATACATGTACTTAATAATAATAATTACTGAAGATATGACTATAAGTAGATACAGAAAATAAAATAAATACAATTCCACCATTAAGAAACCTCTTGGTATTCGTTTATATTATTCTTTACTATTTGTTCCCCTGCGGTTTTACTCGCGTTAATTTCGGAGTTCCTGCAAGAGTTCCGAGAACCCTATTTCCGTGTCTGGCACAGTAACGCGTATGCCAAATTTCATGATGATTGGTTGAATAGTTAATGCGTGAAAACGTAACAAACAAACAAACAAATAAATTCACGTTCGCAATCGCTTTTGTAATACATAGTAAAAATTTAATACTAGCTGCAAAGTTATTAAATTTTTAACCGACTAGTTCAAAAGTTGAGCTCGAGTTGGAACATTTCGTATTCCGCTCGGCACATCCACTAGTGCATTACACTGAGAATATACCGTGGATTTCTTAACAATATCGTTCGTTATAAGTCAAGTAAGTAAGTAAGTAAGCAAACCGTCGACTAACTCGACTTATTCGGGTTACACCCACAATTGAACCATTCAGAGACCGACTCCATTGTCACGAAGAAATTGTGAAACGACTTGAGAAAGAAAAAAATGAGCTGGGTTTTTCGCGGTGTTTTTTTTTTATTTTTAATGTCTTCTTTATATGTTTTAATAATGTATAATTATGTAATAAATTAATATTCCTTGAAAAAAAAACGGATGGAAATTCGGAACGTACCACAGTGTAGTTAATCCATTATACGGATTAAGAAATTGAAAGTATAAGTAATTAAACTATGACTACATATCACCATGCCTACCCGCTAATCAAGGGGTTCCGGGTTCGATTCCCGGTGGGGGTGGACTTTGTGTGATGAACACAGGGTTCCATTTTCCAGTCTGGGTGTGTTTATATATCTATAGTATAATATATAAGTAATTCTATGTAGTATATACCACGTTTGCTTGGTTTCCACGACACAAGCTAATAATAGCTTACTGTGGGATCAAGTAGATCTGTGTGTTGTGAAGTAGATTATTATTATTATTATTATTTTTGATGCTCACTACTGACCGTCTTTTCTTGAAGGAAAAGATGGCGTAGGATGACTCCTTAGCGCGGCGAACACAAACGCTAAGGGTTGTTAAGTCGGTAGGTTGAGAAACCGACGGACAATTCGGGCATTGTCAAGCAAGACCGCCTTTTGGATTGCCGCCGTAACCGGTCCAGCACGGACATCCAACCGCCGCAGGTGTCGTTGCAGGCTGGTTGGAACTAACCCGTTCGTCGATACGACAATCGGGATGATTTCAGTGGATTCCACCCGCCACATTTCGGTTACCTCATCTGCCAGTTCGAGATATTTGGCGAATTTATCTCGTTCGGCTTTGACGAGGTTCCCGTCATGCGGAATGGTGATATCCACCAAAAACACCTTTGATTGCTCCCGGTCCATCATCACTATGTCAGGTTTATTAGAGGGTAGAGTCCTGTCAGTGATAATGGACCGGTCCCAGTAGAGCCGGATGCGGTCGTTTTCGAGAACTGGCTCCGGCACATACTTGTAATACGGCACCCTAGGAGTCACGAGACCGTACTTTAGAGCGAGCTCTTGGTGGAGTATTTTGGCTGCTTGGTTATGTCTGTGCAGGTACTCAGTGTTAGCAAGAGTCGAACAACCAGAGGTAATATGGCGGATAGTCTCGCCTGGATGACGGCACGACCGACAGATATCCACTGTGCCGTCCTTTAGAATAAATCTACGATGGTTGTTCGTTCTGACAATCTGGTCCTGTATTGCACAGACAAACCCCTCGGTTTCCCCAAAGAGGTCACCAAAGCGCAGCCAATGCACGGAGGCATTAAGGTCCACATGGGCCTCTCTGAGAGCCGTATAAAACCTCCCATGCAGCTCTTTCTCTTTCCATACCGCCTCGCGGTCCTGGGTGCTTAGTATTTGCGGAGCTTGCCAGTCCTCGGTGGCCAGGGACAAGGGGGTCAGTCCACTGTCACACTCTATGGCAGTTTTATGCAGCTCACTCTCTGATTTCGTCAGGAAGTAGCTACGGAGGTTGCACACTTCACGATTGTGTAAGGTGGTGGCGCTAAGAAAACCACGCCCACCACTCTTACGTGGCAAGTACAACCTCATCACTGACGATCTCGGGTGGTGCATTCTGTGGAGTGTCAGAGTGGTTCGGACTTTTCGATCCAGGGCGTCTAATTCGGTCTGAGACCACCTGAGTACAGCAAAGGTGTAGAGAAGGACAGGCATCACCCAGCCGTTGAAGGCCTTGACCTTGTTGCCGCCCGACAAATGGCTTTTGAGCACTTTAGTAAGGCGGCCAAAGAAAGACTCCCGCACGGCGTCCTTCACCTGCTTCTCCTCCACACCCATGTTTTGTGCCATACCCAGGTAACGGTATGTTTCAGTCTCGGAGAGTGCACGGATGCCGCCCTCTACAGCAACCTCTGAGGAACGTACTATACGACCCCTCTCCACATGGAGAAATGCACACTTGTCCGCGCCCAGCCCCATGCAGATGGAGTCGCTGAACCGCTTTGTGACTGTCAGCAACTCCTCCAGCCTCGTGGCGCTGGGGGCAAACAGCTTGAGATCATCCATGTAGAGAAGGTGCGTCAACTTCATACTCCCTCTCCGAAACTGAAAGCCCGTCCCTGTTTTATCTAGCATGACACTGAGCGGATTCAGAGACAGGCAGAACCAGAGTGGGCTCAGACAGTCGCCCTGGAATATCCCCCTTCTTATCTCAATCCGGTCCTCCGCATCCGACAATCGCTCACCAGATAGACTGAGAGTCGTACTCCATTGCCCCATGCAGGCCTCGAGGAATCCGCAAACCGTGGCATCCACCTTATAAAGTTCAAGGATCCTCGCCAGCCACGAGTGGGGCACCGAGTCAAATGCTTTTTTATAGTCTATCCAGGCAGCGGAGAAGTTTCGTCGGTTACGTCGGACCAATTTGCCAACAACCGCATCTATGAGGAGGAGCTCCTTGGCACCTCGACTTCCACCCCTGCATCCGTTCTGGTTGACCGCCATAATGAGGTTATCCTCAGCATGGCGGGCAATCTTGGTCTTCAAAACGGATGTCAGTACCTTGTAGATGGTACAGAGGCACGTGATAGGGCGGTATTGTGATGGGTCAGAGGTGCGCTCAGACTTGGGAGCTAAATGAGTAACTCCAGAAGTGAGGAAGCTCGGGATACAGCGCTGCTCGAGGGCCTCCTGGAACTGACGCGCCAGAGCAGCGTGGCATGATGGAAACCATTTCAACCAGTACATGTGCACCCCATCGATTCCCGGGGTTTTCCAGTTTGGAGCTCTCCGGGTCGCAGAGCGCACATCTTCCTCACTGATTGTAATGGGTTCCATCAATTGCAAGTTAGCACACGCTTCCTTCACGCCATCCATCCACTCGCCCTCGTGGTGGATCACCGGTCGAGACCAGACACTACGCCAGAACCCTATTAAGGCGGCTTTGTCCGGACGCTCACCTGCAGCACATATACCACGCTGCTCTATAGACTGATAGAACTTCCTCTGGTCACTCGCGAAGAGGCGATTCTCACAGAACCTTGCCACTCGCTCGGAGTAACGGCGGATCCGCTTCCCCCAAGCAGCTATGCGCTGCTTCAAGTCATCAATGCGCACTGTCAGATCACGCTCAGTTATATGTAGCGGGTCAACATTTGACCCGGCAAACGCAGCTCTGACGGTGCGCACGACTCTTGGCCTCCTGTTGCCAGACCTGAAGCAGATGAGCCTGCCGATGAGGGCCCTGGCCCCAGCAATCCGTGACTCTATCCTCCTTCTCCAGGCTGGTTCTCGCTCTCGCTGCTGTGCTGGCTGGTTCCGTACCGGAAATTTTGCGCCTATGAACCGGCACACAGCCGTAGCAGCGCCAAAGAGGACCAAGTCTGCATCACTGAGGTCCGGGCTGTTCTGTAGTAATGGCTGCAGCATATTATTAACGGCCCTCACAACATCTCTATTTCGGCGGCTTAGGGGTATTCGAGGGATCCTTGGCCTAAGCTCCAGCGGCAAGTCTCTCATTTCTGAAATCGCCTCATCGAAAATCCTCCTCAATCGCTCTATGTCCTGGGTAGCCGGTTCTTCCGACTCTGCGTCGACCTCAGTGACTGTTGGGGCGACGTGCGGTATGTCACGACTATCCTGCAGAGTAGCGGATTCCGTGACTGTCGCCTCATTATTCTGTGTCCGTGCAGAGTGGTGGCCGACTTCACGACGAAGTTGATCGAGTTATTATTATTATTATTATTATTATTATTATAAATATACACATAAAAATAGCGCAAAAGGTAAAATAAAATATTATGAAAAGATATACAGATAAAGTGAGTCTGTACCTACTGCACACCATTAGGTACATAACCGAGACCTGCAGAAGACTTTTATTGTCACTTATTTATCAAAGACGAAAAAAATTTGAGCACCACAATATGACTTCTCAATGTAGGTACCTACAGTTTACACCACACTCAAACAATTTAAGCGATTCCAACTGATTTATGAAACCCTGTTACATACAGTCGTGGTTCGGGAAGTATGTGAGAAGTATGCTCATAAATTTAAAGCAAAAGTTTCCCCCCAAATTTAAGTTTTTATAGCATGAACTTATGAAATACAAAGGGCGGTAGGTAAAAGAAATTATACCTTAGGTTGTATAACTATAGACATGTCCATATTTTTGCTGTCATGAATTTTAATCCTATAAATGTATTTATTAACTAGCTGCTCCCCGCGGTTTCATCCCTGATAACTCCAGAGTTTTCGCAGGAATTTCAGGATTAAAAGCACTCTAGGTCCTTTTTCGTACCCCTGACAGCGTGTCGGCTTACATTTTACCAACTAACAAACTCACATTAGCATTTACAATATTATGATAGGCAGTCAAATAGTATTTTTGTCAGAAAAAATATGTTATTTAGGTACCTCAAAAGAGAAAAACTGAGTTATTATTTATTAGATCTTAAAATTTTAAATATTCTTTGTCACCAAATGTGAGTAGGTATAATAAAAAATCTATGCAAAAAATTATAAATAAATATATTTCAATAACTTATAAATTGTTTATCCTGTCGTCAGTCGTTCTTTCTTGTTGGGCGAAACAAGTTACGTCTCCTAGTTCTGCCTAAACTGGTTGACCTGTGTCACCACTGTATAATCTAATATATATAAATCACGTGTCACGTTGTTTGTCCGCGATGGACTCCGAAGCTACTGAACGGATTTTGATAAAATTTTGTAACCATTTATAATATGGTCCAACTTAAAAGATAGGATAGTTTTTATCCCGGAATTCCCGCGGGAACTCCGGAATCACCATAAACTACAGCACTTTTTTCCCGGAATTCCCGCGAGAACTTCGAAATTACCGCGGATGAAATCGTGCGGGACAGCTAGTAATATATATATTGCTTTGCGTATACGTGAACAGTCAGCTGCATACGCATACAATTTTTACAGTCTTTGAATAGGCTATTTGAGTATTTTTTTTTAGTCCGTCTTGTAGATTAATAAGCCACATAATAAGGAAGGGAGATGAGAGCCTTGAAAAGCTGATCGTAGTCGGGAACACTGAAGGGAAACGAGCCCGCGGACGGTCCCCTACCAGATGGAGCGATCAAGTGAAAGGCCCACCCTCGGCTAAGTTCTGCTCGGTTGTCAGGGAGGCAATGGACAGGCACCGCTGGAGGCGGATCGTGAGGCGCATCGCGGCACCAGCATCCTCAATCGACGATGACCACGATCCTCAGTCATGAGGGAGCGACCAGAGAGAGAGAGTAGATTAATAAAAAATATTGGGCACGTATTTTTTCTTTTTTTACGTAATCAAAAAATAACGGCGATACGCTGAGTTGAAATTTCGCGTGACGTCACTAACCAGTGCAATTTGTATGGCGGTTTGTAGCGGTAAGTGACGTCACGAGCCACCACCCTAAACTTTAATGCGCTTTATCTCTGTGTATTTTCATTTATTTTAAAAATAAAAAAATACGTGTCTAATGATTTTCAATTTTCTAATCTGACGGATTAATTCGAATTCTAATTTTCAAAAGTCGTCAACATCCACATCCTATTACTATAGTACTAGAGTTCAAATACTGGTAAGTATTTTAGCTGAAAAATATTATACACAATAAATTGGTGCTGGTGACTGTACAATGTACCTACATAGGTTGGCATCTCACCCTCTGTAGCCCTAATACGGATTTATGTGGCATAATACAATTCTACATTAAGCGCCATGTAAAGGGAAAGTAATTGAGAAATTAAGTGATTTTAAAAACAGAGCGAACGACTTCTGATTTAGGGGTTTTTAGGGTTCGCTCGGTTAGAAATGGATGAAAAAAACGGATGAAAAACACAGCTAATCTTTTGTCTGCGAGAGTTAGTTTAACCATAAAACTGCTATAGATATTTCTGTAAAAATATAGTTATTTACAGTTAATTCAAAATATATTTTTTTTTTTACAAAACATTATATTTTGTTCACTTGTAAGTGGATTGCCACTTGTTAATTTTATTATATTATACGTCGATTACTCAATACACAATACAATTATGGTACGACATGCACTTAGATTAATTAAATACTCTGAACAATCTTAACTAATGGACGTTGACAGAGAGAGAGAGAGAAAGAGAAAAGAAACGATACAGGTTGAAGGTAGTATTGATCATAAATAGGTAGGTAATCTGTATGATCGTATACTGGAAACCAAGGCGGCCAATATACCTGGGACTCATACATATATACTTATGAATATTTTTATTATCTGAGTTAATAATAATGACTCTAAATAAATTTTTCAATTCTTTTATTTTTTATTTTATTTATTAGTGTAAAATTATAAATTAGTGTCTGTTTTTTATTTTTGTAATATTAACGTATACTCTTATTACAAAGTTCTCATTATTATAGTTTCTCTTCACCAAATGATTTTTTCCACTTTATATATAAGACAAGGCCCAAAAATGTAAACACAGACCAAAATATAATAAACATTAACAAATAAAACAACCTATCAGTTAAATAAACATGAAAAAACACTCGCTGACTAACATGAAATCTCTACAACTACTTGACCTGTGAAGCTAAGAAAAAAATCCAAGAAATAGAAACTACAGGGAACAGCTATAAAAATAAATCTTAGCATACGAAGTCTAATAACTGCATACAGACGATAAATTATACCCACTATTCACACATTTTAATAGTTCTATTATATATGAGAGACGTCTTTATTAAAACCACGCCCAGTTGAAACCTTAATTTCCATAGTGTCAACAGTGGAAGCGAAATGAGGAATGCATCTCGTATACAATGTTGCTTGCATAGAATATTGCCTTGAGGCTTATAGTACTGTAGGGAGACACGCAGAGACAGTCAACGGTTGCACCCGCGACGTTATAAATCATATTTACTTCATCAACACTTCTTGTATTTAAATACAGAATATTTTTAGCATATTATACGATATTACTTGCATTTCTTAGCTAACAAATGGTGATATGACTTCTGTTCGCCGTTTCTCTAAAAGTTTTGTATCTAATAATTGGAAAATAAAAAATATTTCATCGAGTACCAACAGTTTAAGTGGACTTATCGATTAGTACCTAGTTGTTGAAGGGTTGTTTTATAATTTTTTATGATGATGTTTTTTCATGTTGCTGGGAAAAATATCTTTGAAATAGGATAGAAGATTAAATAGAATGTTGTAGTGAAATACACTAAAAATATAATTTCAACCGAAGATTAATATAATATTATAGGAACAATAATACAAAGAATTAGGCAGTTCATCTCTAGATTATACATTCTACATAAAGGAGGCCGGTGGTTGTGAGCAAAATATAAAACCATATATCTAAGTAATATTTTTAATCCCTACTACATGTTATAAATGCGAAAGTAACTCTGTCTGTCTGTCTGTTACTGTTTCACGCCTTAACGGCCCAACCGATGATCATGAAATTTTGCATACATTTTGTAAGGGGTACACAGAAGGACATAGGGTAGATTTTATCTCAGAATTCCCGCGGGAACTCTGAAATTAACGCGAGTGAAACTGCGGGGAACAGCTAGTAAATTTAAAATAAATAAATAACGATAATATAGATATTAGATGCGGCATACACACAATAAACATACACAAAATTTAAATTCATGTTTTCTATTTCTCGAACACGGATTTGGCAATATGCCAATAAAGTCAAAAGTTACGTAGTAGCATTGCGTAGGTGATGTTGGTTATGTGAAATATACAGGTATCTATTCATAATATCATCATAACTTTGAAGACACGACATAAGCAACGGACAAAAGTAATTCACGACTTCCATTTTGATAGGTAATATTGTGCACGATGGCCCCTACGTACAATCTGTAAAAGTCATATCAAGAAATTTTGAATTTTGTTTCATTTCAAATTTGATAAACTCGACTTTTTCAGATACGGGATTGTACGTAGCTACGTAAACCTGTATCTTATTATTTACTAAGTAAATAAGTAAGTAAATAAAATATAAATTACGCGTCACGTTGTTTGTCCGCGATGGACTCCTAAACTACTGAATCGATCATGATGAATTTTGGTCACCATGTTGTAATTTGGTCCGACTTAAAAGATCTCGGAATTCCCGCAGGAACTCCGGAATTAATGCGGGGAACAGCTAATCACCGTAAACTACTATCAGGGCCGTCAGGGGTACAAAGAAGGACATAGAGAACTTTTTTCCTGGAATTCTCGCGGGAACTCTGAACAGCTAGTATGACTAGTTAGATTACATAGATTTGGATTATGACCACAATATAACCAAATTGTTCCGATTTCTGTTTTGCCCTTGGAATTATTATACGATGTTGATCGTTTGTAAATGGACGATGAATAACTATCTACATGCTGACGACAAAAACGTTTAATATACGAGTATGTCGTCTCTAATAAAAAACCATATACCAATTTAAGGTATTTTTTTAAAATAGGTTAAAAGTTCTTGGAGTTCGGATGCCTACTATTACTAAACGGGATTCATATAGGTTAAAGCCTGAAGTATGACTAAAGAACTAACATTCTATTTCAACTTACTAACCTAAAAACTCAACAGGCCCGTCGAAAGCTTTTCAGAGTGACCATTAAAATTTATAAAAGTAATAGCACCTTAAAGTTAGTGGGAGGCGTAAATTTTCTCATTAACGTTGGTAACTAAAGAAAACTACATCGTGAGCTCTCTTACTTCGTAGCCTTTAGTTTCATCAAAGAGATAAAAAAAAACGGGAAATTGTTGTGTATAAAGGCAATTTACACACTCTGTGCTGACTTCCGCTAAAGACGGATGTTTAATGTGGACAAAAGACGTCTGAAAGATACGAGACAAGCGTCTTAATTAATACCTAAAGATATACTCTTGGTAAATATAATATTAAACAAGAGATGATTGCATTTTAATTTTTTTGTCCCATTAGGAACTAATGGCGCCATGACAACGACAAGCGTGTTGTTCTGTTTATTTAATTACTAGCTGTTCCCCGCGATTTCACCCGTGTCAATTTCAGAGTTCCCGCGGGAATTCCGGGATAAAAGTACAATATGTTCTTCTCTGTACCCCTGAAAACGGTGATCGGTTAAGTAGTTAAGCTGTGAAAGCGTAAGAAAGAAACAAGAGAGCTAACTGAATCATAATATATATTATTCTAGTATAGATAAGAAGGGAAAAAAAAAACAATTTTTTAACCAATTTTCTATCCAACTATCCCGTCTAATCTGTCTGTTTGTTTTTCTGTGTCCCCAACGCGAAAACTACGGGACGGGATTTTAATTGAACTGCGTAGGTAGGTATGTAGGCTTTTTGTTTGGCATAAAGGGGTTCTCGAAGCGTTTCCAAAATTGGATAAAATCGCAGGTAACAGCTGAGGTTGTAAGTACCTATAGAACTTTTACTGCCGTCAGGTCAATAGTATCCGAACAATATTTCTATACTAATAATATTATAACGAGGAAAGATTTGATTTTTTGTTTGTTTGTTTGTTTGTTACGATTTAACTCAAAAACAACTGGACCAATTTTAAAAATTCTTTCACCATTAGAAAGCTACATTATCCCTGAGTAACATAGGTTATATTGTAATCCGGAATTCTTGCGGGAACTCCGAAATTAACGTGGGTTTCCGCGGGGAACAGCTAGTATTACATAATTGGGTTATACGAACTCTTTAAATTTAAAACTCGTAAAGTGCTTTAATAAGCTATGAATGAATGAATGAATGAAAAACATTTTATTGAGTAATATAATCAGTAGAAACGACTAAAAACTAATATAATAAAAAACAGATGGTATTAAGTGGCTCCAAAGGGCGGCCTTAACAGTTAATTTTATAGGAATTAGAATCTTTGTTATTTGCTCACACTAATACGGTTGCTTTTCTGTAGTAATCTAATTAAATCCGTTTTTTTTTTTAGAGAAAAATTCATATTGGCGGTAGAGAATAGAGAGTAGAGAATAGAGATTGTAATAGGTATTAATTTATCTACACTGTATTAAAAAATAATTTACTGAAAGAAACAGTGATAGAATTATATTATATAATAATATACTTTTTTTAAATTAAATGAAGAATGAAATAAATGACTGTAAAGTGATGGCGTAACGAAAGAAAAAAATTAAGTGATAACTGAAATTTGTATCAATAATGATCGAACTTAATATAAAATTCGCAGAATAAGACAGTACCGCGATGTACGTACGTTGTGTAACTGTTTACTGAGAGACCCAATATATGTGGGGTTCGCAGCAATTCAGTATGTATGAGAACTTCAAGCACCGACAGTGGGTTTGTATATACTCCGGGAATGTGTGCTCGCGTCGAGTGCTAAAGGTTTTCCTTGCTTTTCCCGACTTTAAAACGTAGTATTTATTGACAATCGCAAGATCGGAATGGCAGATAGATCAAGTGTTGAACATGGATGGAGCATTACGGTTATTGGCCAGAGCACTAGCACATTTTGAGAATCCCGGAAATCATTGGTATAGGTATGAAACTCTCGTTTTTTTTTCATCGCTGGAATACAACTTTTACGTATCTAAATCTTATTATTATTATTTTACCATCATTGTCTGGGTTATTTTGCCTGAAATAAATTAATTATTATTATTACTAATATTATAAAGGAGTAAAGTTTGTGAATTGTGAGTTTGTGACGTTGTAGGGGGTAATCTCTGGATCTACTGAACCGATTTGGAAAATTCTTTCATTTATAGGAAGCTACGGTAGTCTTAAATGACGTAGGGTACTTTTTATCCTGAAATTCCCACGGGAACTCCGAAATTACCGCGCGTACGCGGGGGATAGCTAGTGTACAGTAAAATTAGTAAAATACAATAAAAATAATTGTTAAATGCACAATGTTTTTAAATAGGGCCACGTGCTCAAAAATAAGTGTTTCTATAACTGTTGAATGTGTGAAAAGTATCTAAATTTTATGGTGTCCTGCGAAGTCTAGCCATAGGAATATTATTTAAAAAAAGTATCCTTAAAAGATCTTATTTTAAGTCAACTTTTGCTGTTTCCAAGTAGTATTATTTATGTAAGCGCGAATGTGCGTTTCATTGTTTGTTTGGTTTCACACCTTAACGGCTTGACTGATTATCATGGACCTTTGCATGCACGTTGTCAGGAGTACAGAAAAGGACACGGGGTACTTTTTATTCCGGAGTTCCCGCATGAACTCCGAAATTACCGAGGGGACAGCTGATAACTACATAAGAATGTCTAAGTTGAAAGTTGAAACGGGCTTCCTGTAGCTTAATACGTGTAAATATGGTCTAATAGGAATGGTTGTTAAAGATAGCACATAAGTAGGTATATGTCGATAAAATAGTACAAAATTATACAGTTCTTTGTAAAATGTTACACTCATTTTTTTTCGGCCAGCAATTTCAGTATTGATTTACAGCCTCCTTCAGAACCAAAAATGGTCATATATTTTTTCCGGGTTGAATATTGCCCGAGGATATTTTATGATCTTTGATTTATAAGCAAATATTCGACCTTTTATTATTTGCTCACCATGTTAATAGATATTTCTCCGTAGTTATTATAAAACTGTTTTATTATGTGGATTATAGATTTTAAAAAGAAATGTTTTTTGGTGTTAAATATAGTAAAAACAAAAACTTAAGCGTAAGAAATATTACCAAAGAGAAACAAAACACAACCACTAGGTATAAATTACCAGAAAATATTCACGATTTTCTTCTTTCAACCCAAACAACTGATGTTGAACGTCGAGTTAGTAGTGTAAAAGCAAGGTTATTTTTAGCTTTCCTTCTTAGTAAGTTCATTGTAATACAACATAAATACCATAGGTAAATGCAAAACATGAAAATTTTCTAATAAATTGCATAAAAGATATAAAAAAAAAAAAAACTTAAATAAATTACAGTACACAATAGGGATGTGGACTACTTTTGAAAATCAAAATTCTAATTAGTCCGTCAGTTAGAAAATAAAAAAACAATAGACACGTATTTTTTGCTTTTTCCAATAAATTTAAATATACAGAGATAAAGCGCATTAAATAATTTAGAGTGAGGGAGTCATGACGTCACTAACCGCTAAAACCGCCATATAAACTGTCAGAATAGTGACGTCACGCGAAATTTCAACTCAATATATCGCCGTTATTTTTTGATTACGTAAAATACGTGTCCAATATTTTTTAATAATCTACAAGACAGACTAAAAAATAAAAATTAGTCAACATGCCCAATTGCCCATTGTCACTAGTATTTATAATAAAGGTTTTCCTAACAACACAAAAGCAGCTATAATGCAATAAAATATCTTTTCAAATTCGTGACGAAAATTTAAAACTTTCCCGGACGGTCCACCTTAACCATGTAATAAAAAGGGTAAAGTTAAAATATATCAGTCGATCCCTAAATTAACGCCGCACATTATTTTCCTGTAACTCTTGCGTTGATTAAAGTGGTAACCGTCAGCCAAGAGCCCCATGAGCCCCCACATCAATCAACACCTACATTTCCCACCTTCCCTACCTTTTCGTATATAATTGAGCATAATAAATGGATAAGCGATACGTGGCTAAGTGCTTTTAACTTGATTCTGTAGTCTCAGTCGCCACGTACCTTTCTTTTCTAAATTAAAAATATCTGGGCGACCGCGCTTCACCTCGTAGCGCCATCTGTTATAATGTAAAAAAGCCGTACCAAACACTCATTATTCATTGCCTGAAAACACAGATAACATGTCGATTTGTAAAAATGAAACTCCCAGAAATTCCGGGGTAAAATTTACCCTATACCTATCCTTTTCTGTATACTTGGCAACTTTTATGGAAAATTTCATGATGATCGGTAAAGTAGTTAACGCGTAAAAGCGAAACAAACTCAGTATCAGATTTATACTATTAGTTAAGATTATTTTATTATTTTACTTTCTTTATTTCATTATTAACAGGTAAAATTTGTAAGAAAACAACTTTTTTAATTTTTGATATTTTTGTAATTATTGAGTTACGCAATGTCGTACTCTGGGGTCTTGGGGTCTAAGCACCTGTAACTATATAAAGAACTGGCGGTGCGACTGTTCGAGGCGTAGCGTGAGAAGGCTGGTGTTCACTTCGCCCAGCGAGTAAGCCTCCCTATCCAGCAAAGCAATGCCGACAGCCTTTTGGGCACGCTGCCAGCTGTGGAGGACCTAGGTCAAACTTGTTATTTGAAAATATAGTTATTATTTTTTGCTCTCCTAAGTTAATTTTTTTTTAAATTAAAAATAAATTAAATACCTTACATAGGTACCTTACGTAAATACATTAATAGGACAATACACAATTATTATTGTCATTTTATCATCGTTCCATTCATTCAAAGTTTTCAGTGATTTCCAATTTAATTTTGTATATTGACAAGCGGAATTGTTCCCATTATAGAGGTAAAGGTTGGGGAAGTTGCGCACAACTGATGTTGATAACACATAAACTTAGTGATCTCGAGGCGATGGCTTCACAAGACCAAACTTCAGTTTAACAAATTCCATTGGAACAATCCCCGAGTTACTGGAGCAACAAGATCGATGTACCTATCAACATATTTGCAACTTCAAACTAAGACTATTAGTCAGCAAGTTTAGTGAGGTGGATATGCATTTAAGGCAAGCAATGTGCTTCCAGTGTGAAGTTAAATTTCTACAATAATTTTGCAAAATAATCCATACTTCCCTATTATACTAATACCGTTTAGGCGCAACACATTCATTTCGCAAAATTTCCAGAGGGTTCAAAATGTCCAATTCGCAAATCGTCCAATATTTGTGATTGGTCAGATAAGTTTAGTTACTTTTGATTATTGCGAGAGTGTGTGAAGATTTTAATTTTTATTAATCATTGAAATGAAAAGATTTGTATGAAATTTGGCACCATTGTGTTTAAGAATTTTCGAGGGAATTTAGAAATTGAATTTAAGTCGCGGGGAATAGCTTGTTTTGCCTAAACTGTTATGCCAGTGAAGCAAAGTATTTTATCGAAATACATTCTAACTTGACAGTTTTGATACGGTGGATATACAGGTTTTTACAGAAAGGTGTAGTCATATTTGACGATCGTGTTCACGTTATCGTCTGCAATGATTTCACACTAGACACTGAACCGGTTCAATGAACAAACTTTCTTTAAATTTTCTAGGTTTGCTTTTATCAACTTTTCTCTACACCCAAACGGTGATAAATTGCATCAAATGATCTTGAACCCGTCACTTGTAACCAGTTCATGACCTACCGGGTGATGTGACATGTTTATTTTATTGCGGGAGTGGCGGATGTAAATATTTATTATTTTGGTTATACCTAAAATTTTTAAGTAAGGTTTTTGAGCTAAATACTAGTCAATTATTATTTATAAGACAGCCAGATCACAATCTTCGAACAGATTAGATTATTTATTTCACATTATCAAATTCAAAATAATTCAAAAATTTAAATTTCAATATACTTATACAATATCACTACACCTTTTCGTAACATCTTGTATACAAAGTTTTATAGTCTCCTAGTGTCGATCTCTAGAGAACATAAATGTTTAAAATGGCTTGCACATCTCCTGGGTTGCGTTGCCAGAACTTGGCTCGGTAACCATCCCTGCATAATATCTGAGCCCTAAAATATTCAAAGGAATAAATTAGCAATCACGTCTGGAAATGGATTCGTAGTTTATTTTAGCTTTTCGTACTAAACGAAACAAACTTCATAAATAATTAACATAAGGGTTAATAACAATCTATAGGTACTAAAGTAATACAATATAAAAAGAGATATTTTTTGTTTGGTTGTTTGTTTGTAATAGGTTAACTCAAAAACTACTAAATCGATTTTAATAACCCCTTCACTCAGGAAGCTGCAGTATGATTCTGAAATGAACACGGTTGCGGTCCGACACTTCCAACAATAATGGGAGGCATAGAATCAAAGGCAGCTGTGCACAATCTTGATTTTCTCACAAAATGAAAAAAACTTTTATCTATCTTAAACTTTGATGTTGACACGGGAACGTTTTAGCTGATTTTGATTGCAATCCTAGTTTTAAATTATTGTTTTTTATGACTATCTGCTGCATTTGATAACAAGTAGTAAGCGGAATCCGTAGATAATCATGAGATGAATTTAATGGCATAGTCCAAATTTGAAAAAATATGCAACTAGCAGCCTTTGATTTTATTATTAACGTTATATTTCAACCAATTTACACAAAAACCCTGACAAATTATATACCTAATCCTTCTTCATGAATCATTCTATCTATTGGCGAAAGCCGCATAAAAACAGTTTAGTAGTTTTTGAGTTTATCGTGAACAAACAGAGAGACAGACGTGGCGGAGGATTCCTAGACGAAAATTTTGTGCCTCTGTAGTTGACTACTGCCTATTCATCCTAGTTTACATAAATTCTCTTACGATGTCATTTTTTGATCAGATACTTTTTTATTGCAGGCGGTAACCTCTAGAGCCTGCTAAAAAAGCCTTTCCGAGTTAGTTACTACGTGTTTTACTTTAAAACTAAATGTCCAACCGCTTGCGGTCTTCACGTATTTAAAATACTAAATAGCATCTAACACTTATATACTTGTTCTCCTAATAGAATAAGCTACACTTCTTTTAAGCACACGTTTTCATCATAGACTTAAAAGAATAATATGAACAAGATTGAATAAGTACTTGCATATTGTTAAGTAAAACTTACAATCAAGATAAACAAGACAATTTTCCGACAGCACGGTTCTTGGCGGAGTGCATTTTATTCCTCAAATGATCGCGAAGCGATTCTGTGCTTTAACGTCTGATGCTGAGGGATTAAAACGGTCTGCCACCCATCGCATGACCTACAGCACTGGCAGTGTCTGTTTGGAATTGCCTCGGGACACAGCCGTGTAACTTGATGGCTGCTGTCGTTTCAAGCACATTGTTGCATTATTTAGCAAACTGCAGTGGCGTAGATATAGAATGACAATATACACTCGGTATAGTGGAAAGACGTGCCGATATTGGTCTTTCTAGATATCTTACGATCTATGCAAACAATTTAACATTACATAACAATTTTAATTAATAATTATTTATTATTTTTTTTTATTTATTTAATCCTTTATTGCATATAAAATAACAATGATACAGTAACCTAAAGAAAAAGGAGAAAGTAAATGGCGGTCTTATCGCATAGTTGCGATCTCTTCCAGACAACCAATTATGCGAAAGGACAAACAAAAATACATAGACATTATTATACATGTAAAGGTGAGTTTGTTTGTTTTGTGTGTAGCAAACGACCGGAATATTGTAATGTCGAGATCAGATGGGCTAATTTTTCGGTTGCAATCAAAAACATGGCGGTTTTGCGATAAAAAAATCTACGTTTCGACACCTGCAATATCTAGCCATCAACCAAAATAAACATAATAAATATACCAATCACAAAATCGCTATTTTTCTGATTGAAACTGAAATATGAAAGCAAAAGGGCACATAATAGCTCTACAGAAAACACCGCTGTTTGGTATGACGTGCTAGGTTGGGTTATTTTAACTGAGATCACAACAGCGTCCGTTGCGCGAGCTCCCATCACTAAACATTTTTGTCCACGACATTAAATAATAAATTATGCTGATGTCATAATATGTTTGTACCTATCTGATCGGAATACCAATCTCTAATTCACTGACTCATCACGGCATATCGAATATAACTTGAAGTTAATTATTATTATTAATCCACTTCACAACACACAGATCTACTTGATTCCACAGTAAGCTATTAGCTTGTGTCGTGGAAACCAAGCAAACGTAGTATATACTACATAGAATTACATATATACTTTAGTATAGATATATAAACACACCCAGACTGGAAAGAGGAACCCTGTGTTCGTCACACAAAGTGCACCCCCACAGGGAATCGAACCCGGAACCTCTTGATTAGCGAGCAGGCATGGTGACCTATTAGACCAATCGGGTCGTCAAAGAAGTCATAACCTAAAATTTGACGGGGAACTACATAGTTCTTGCAATGGGGGTGCTCACAAAATCGCGACGGATTTAAATCAGATTACAATAGGGATGTTGACTACTTTTGAAAATCAAAATTCTAATTAGTCCGTCACTTAGAAAATAAAAAAAATAATAGACACGTATTTTTTGCTTTTTTAAATAAATTAAAATATACAGAGATAAAGCGCATTAAAGTTTAGGATGAGGGGCTCGTGACGTCACTAACCGCAAAACCGCCATACAAACTGTCAGAATAGTGACGTCACGCGAAATTTCAACTCAATATATCGCCGTTATTTTTTGATTACGTAAAAAAAGAAAAAATCAAAAGTGTCCAATATTTTTTAATAATCTACAAGACGGACTAAAAAATAAAAATTAGTCAACATGCCCATTACAATCAGACTACAATTGGATCGACTGACAACGCTCTTTATCAACGAACTAGCTGACCCCTGCGGTTTCACCCGCGGTATCACTTTAGCTTCCTAACTATAATAAGTGGATCCGTAGATAACAACCTCACAAACTCCGGAGTTCCCGCGGGAATACCGGGATATAAAGTACTTACCCTATGCCACTCAGAATCCCTTTTGCTTCTTATAAGTGAAAAAATGAATCGGTACAGTAGATCCAGAGATTACCCCTACAACTTCACAAACTCACGATCTCCGGAGTTCCCGCGGGGATTCCGGGATAAAAGTATCCCATGTCACTCAGGATCACTGTAGCTTTCTATAAATGAAAGAATTTTCAAAATCGGTTCAATATATCCAGATATAGCTGTTCCCCCGTGGTTTTACCTACGGGAAATTCGGAGTTCCCGCGGGAATTCCGGAATAAAAAGTATGACACCCTATGACACGCAGGATTACTGTAGCTTCCTATAAATGAATGAATTTTCAAAATCGGTTAAGTAGATCAAGAGAACCCCCTACAACGTCACAAACTCACAAACTTGCTCTTTATTATATTAGTATAGATAGACTAGCCGTTTCACAGGTTCCATCGCCGAGTTTTTGAAGATATTTTGAAATTCACCCTGTTGAAATCGCAAGAAACAGTACCTATGTTTTTTAATGAGTATTTTTCAAATCTGTTTAGTTTTAGAATTTATTTAAAGCAATAAGGTATTCTTTAACTGAAACACTTTTCTACCTTTTTGGCTTACTACTCCCAACAATAAATCGGTCAATCTACTGGAGTATGGAGTAGACCAGAAATAGCAATTTAAATTAGCAATTTTCTTTGAGAAATGGTCAGTCCTTTTTCAGAGAATCCTAGCCGCATTCAGATGTGACTAGGGTTGATAAAATATTTAATATAGATATAAAAAAATATAGATATCTGCTCGTACCTTTTGTTTTTATTCCAACTTGAATATTTCCCGCATTGCTAGGTACTTTATCAAAGTAATGACGCACTATTCACGCTTGCCAGATGCTCCCCTAACACTGTGCTTATATTAAATTCTATTCTGCATTATAATAATATTTTTCGTGTATACAAAATTATTCAATTACTTTGTGTCAATGTGATAAATTTAACTATTCAAAGTGTTGATAAAAACTAAAGAGATAGTATCATTTTCTATAATTACCTGTTAAAGTTTAGTTGTTCATTGTGTTGTCCTTTATGTTCATTTGTTTTCTATCTCATTTTGCCTCAATAAATATTTCTTTCATTCTTTCTTTCTTTCATGATACATATCTTAAAAAACTAGTGGCAAAAAGTACCCACCTATAATATAATCGTATTCAGTAGCGGTCTTAGTTATATAGTCGATAGACTTCTGTCGTACTCGTAACTCACCTCCACAGACATTAATTACTTTTAATTGTAATAGGCTTGTTTTACAATCGCTCTAATTTGAATGTTAATTAATGCTAATCGACACGTATCTCGTCACTCACCGTCGACAGTTAGAAGTCGTTGATTGAATTAATAATTAATTATTGCGCCTCGCTTATTATACTTATGTCTCTTTAGCACCGACTTTGAACCGATCAGTAGATAGAACATACTATTAATTATTAGTATTACGGGAATCTTGTGAATTTATTCTGTAATTTTATTTAACGCTTTCAATTTTGTGTACCTACCCATTTTTTGTTTTCTGAAGTCGGTAGGTAATTTTTTTTTTAAAGTTTATTTAGGTATCATTATGATTTAAACTCCGTATATTCATATAATTAATGCACTATACTTATCATAAACATCACTTCAAGATGTATTAAAATGTTCAGATAAAAAATTTGCAATGGAAGTAACCCAAATAATTAAAACAATTTTGTTCTGATGCAGAAATACTTGTATAGAATTTAATCAACCATTTGTACTACATAGAAAGTACCACAAAATGTTACGTCGGATATCAAGAGAGCCGTTATTCTCTTAACTGCCAGTAGTTTTTCAGACGAAAGTTTCAAACTAGCGGATAAAGTGCAGATGCTGGGGCCTTAAAACTGGCGTTTTATTAGAACTACAACATAAAGTTTATTACATTAGATACTATACGTGTGCTTAATAACTGTAACTACGAGTATTAAGTTGTAAGTTTACCGGCAATTTGAGCAAACAAGATCGAGTAAATTTTTTGGGGTAAAGAGAAATTACAGTCGTTTTTTATTTTCTTAAGCACACGTATGTAGGTATTACTCTCTACAAACAATTAAATGCCCATTATAACTATATGCTACATATATTTAAAAGTCAGTTCCTCGGGGTTTGTCGCGTTAATTTCAGAGTTCCCGTAGGTATTTCGGGTAAAAGTAGGTATACCTTATGTTACTAAAACATACTGTAGCTTTCGCTAAATGAAAGTATTTTAAAATCGGTCAAGTAGTTTTGATTTTATCTATTACAAACAAACATAAAAATCTATATCCTAATAATAATATAGTATAGATGATCTAGATTCTTTTGATCTAGATTGAGTAAACATAGACTTTTGTTAAACTAAACGTTTAACTGTAAGGAACGATAAGTCAGTATCATCGGTTTGCAAAACTAATTTTATATCGATGCGTTCAATCATTTTTAAATGTATTAAAACATGACAAATTAATACGTACCTACTACAACATTCGCCATCATACCTAGCTACATATTTTAACACAGTCGAAGCTTTCCTACATAAATTAATATCACACAGTAAATATGCGACATAAATTTCATATTTGGGAGGAGCCTGTGTCTATTCGCCTATTGTCTGGCCCCAAAACAATGTGCAGCCAGTCCGCACCCACCAAATCAAATCGCTATTCGGGAGAGCAAGCGAGAGACGCTTTTCTACACGTTTTGCAAATTTAATACGACTGCGAAATCCAATGTGCTGGAATGACATAGTATTTTCGGATAACACTCCCGTGAAGCGATTTGCTATTTATTCAGCAATTGGCTTTAGACTGCTGTGACATGTTGCTAAAGACTACACATCCTTACTGTTATAAATGAGAATGTGATTTTATTTGCTTGTTAGTTGTTACCCTTTCACGCCTTAAGCACCTACCTACTCATCCGATCATCACAAAATTTTGCATACACGTTTTCAGGGGTACAGAAAAGGACATAGGGTAGGTACTTTTCATAGCGAGTGGAACCGCGACGAACTACCTTTATTTATTTAATAATTATTGTAAGTGGTTAATTAGGGATAAACTGTAGAGATATTTTCAATTAATATTATCGACACCGATCGAATTCATTGAAGTCATTGAAGCTATTCGATCCAAATTAAAGCCCTGCAATTTTACACACTCATCGATATACCAGTACCTATAGCATAAACTTCTACTTTAAATACAAGTCTAAGTTCAAAACATTTCTAACTCGACAGCTCGTAAAACATGTCAGTGCTTTACACGTATGTGAAGTGTTTGAAACCGGTTAAAAACTTACGAAACAATTGCAATGTTAAGTTTGACACGGCTGGTTAAGTTTAACAAAAGAGAATTTAAGTTTTGTGCCGTTTGAAGAAATCTGACAAGAATGAAATCGGTTGAAATACGAGTACGTAACAGCAGCGGTGTCCCGCACCTCAATACAAACTCCCAGATGCTGTGTTCGTACTTTGTGTCTATGTCTCAGTGTGATTGTTTTATTTAAATTCACTTAAATTCAAATATAGGGACCTACTTTATTTTCACAAAAGAAACATATATTAGACGTATTATGTAAAAGTAGAAAAGAAAAAGTAAAAGGCGACCTTATTGCTAGACGTAACGTTCTCAAGGCAACCATAACAGAACTGTAGGTGACAATGAGAAGCGTGTGATGCGTAAAACTTTATTTAAATAATAATTGTAAATTTACAATGATTTAAAGTATTTAATGATATGGACATAAAGATTTGGGCATAATTTATATTTGGACCAAACATTTTTTTATGTGAGTGAAACAATTTATTAAAGTCGAAATGTATAAGCAATGTAGTGTAGTGTAGTGTTTTTAATATTATTAAACTTAAGTAAGTTTTACGCATCTGTTATGGTTGCCTTACATCTATCTACTTTTATGTCTAATATATGTTTCTTTTGGAGGTTAATTTATTCATTAAATGGATTCATTTATATGGAAAACTTGTTTAGTTAAAAGTGGAGATAAAAGTTTTAGTTAAAGGTAGAGGCAATGTGGTATATAACCTATAGTCATTTAGGTAATTGAATAACGTGACTATTTTAGACAAATAAGATACAAGTAAAGACAGCTACATACTGTAGTTATAATTTTATTCGGGTTTACAAGCATTGCCTATTTAGATTTTCGTAAATTAAGTATAAGTAGGTTCGTTATGCCAATAGAATTTGTTAAAAATTTACATAATATCAAATGACACAAAAAATGTTGTGCAAAGTTCATCTTTAGCTGAAAAATATATCATTACCTACATTTTTCCTCGGATACAATTTGGTAGGTACCTGAGGGGTTCGGAGAATTTCATTTTGTTACAGCTTCACTTTTGGCCTCATTAGGATAATTTTGTTCCCTTTTAAAATGTTTGTTGCCGAGGTAAATAGTAACATAATATTTACGAAGGTAAGTAGGTAGTATTGATTTAAAAAAATCTAATAATATGCCTCAAACAACGTTTTTTATTATGAAGATCCATCCTTCTTGAAAGATTTAGTTAGATAGAATTTAGTTAGTTTAGAGTGGCGGCGAATAATATCGACCGTTAAAAATGTACAAATGTACAATGTTATTGTACAAGTAAGTAAAATTTATGAATTTTACTTGTACAATAAATTTTTTCACGGTTGTATAAACAGACCTATACGCTAGTGCTGTTATTCTTATAACTCTTAAAATAGTATATTTCATTACAAGTGCGGAAAGCCTGTCATTGCAAAGAGTTTTGACAAATGTCTACCCGAGCCGAGGCGCAGCCGAAGGTGAGGGTTGACAGTCGGAACTCTTTGCAATGACGGTTCCGCACGTGTACTGAACAACTATTTTTATTACAGTTGCGAAAAAATTAAGCAATTTAATAAAATATCAAAAACACAACAAACTCAACTAAGTTCCAACTGTGATCAAGAGATGGCGCTAGTCGTATTAGTAATTCGAAACCTACGTTTCGCAATGCAAAGAGTGTGTCAAAGTCGTGTCGCCATTTTTGACAGTTGGCAAAGAGAACGCACGAGTTCGAAAAAGGTAAACAAAAAGCTCGAGTATGTAATAGCCCACATCCCGAACGCTAAACGTCCCTGCAATACGCCACTTTTTGAGCAACTATATTAAAAATAGTATATTTCATTACAAGTGCGGAAAGGCTGTCATTGCAAAGAGTTCCGACAAATGTCGACCCGAGCCGAGGCGCAGCCGAAGGTGAGGGTTGACAGTCGGAACTCTTTGCAATGACGGTTCCGCACGTGTACTGAACAACTATTTTTAATACAGTTGCGAAAAAAATGAAGAAATTTAGTAAAATAATAAAAACACAAACTCAACTACAAACAAACTCTATCTGCCACCCTCTAGAATAAAAATGCTAAACTGTAGTCCGTATTACATGGCGGTTAAAATCTTCAATAAGCTCCCCCTAGAAATTAGAACAGAAACAAAATTCAAATCTTTTAGCCAAAAACTAAAAAAATATTTAATAACAAAATGTTTCTACACCCTGGACGAATTTTTTGAAACAAAAAAATAACAAGAAGACAGATTAGAATTAAAATAAATGGATTATTATTACTATTATTACTACTATTTCTTAAATATAATTTAATATTTCAATGTAATAGGTTTTTGATTAATTATCCAATACAATTATTATGTACCTGTATATTAATTGTATGGAAATAATACAATTTATAAATTTATTAATCGAATCCATGAATTGTTAATATTTGTATTATTATTGCATGTAATAAATAAATATAAGCTCCGGAATTATTGCTATACCCGAAAAGGGTTACTAAGTTGTAAGTACAATATAATATTATGTAACATCTGACTTAAAATGTACACTTGGTTGCAATAAATGTTTGATTGATTGATTGATTGATTGACTGTGATCAAGAGATGGCGCTAGTCGTATTGGTAATACGAAACCTACGTTGCGCAATACAAAAAGTGTGTCAAAGTCGTTTCGCCATTTTTGACAGTTGGGAAAGAGAACGCACGAGTTCGGAAAAGGTAAAGAAAAAGCTCGAGTATGTAATAGCCCACTTCCCGAACGCTATATGTCCCTGCAATATGCCACTTTTTGAGCAACTGTATTAAAAAGAACATTTCATCATTTTTAGTGACTGTTTTCTGCCAATCAGTCACGCGAAAAACTGTAATCTATAGATACTAATATTTTAAAGAGGAAAGATTTGATTTTTTGTTTGTTTGTTTCTTTATTTGTTACGATGTAACTCAAAAACTACTGACCTATTTGAAAAATTCTTTCACCATTAGAAAGCTACATTCCTGAGCAATATGGGCTAATGTAGCTTTCTAATATTGCAATCCGGAATTCCCGCGGGAACTCTGGAATCATCGCGGGTGAAACCGCGCGCGGCGGCTAGTATATAAAACGGACACGGACATTTTACATGTCTGACTGTTTTTCTTGAGTAGTATATCAATGTGTATAAGTGATGTTAGTTCGTTAATACGTTTCATTCGGAAGTGTTTTGGAATAAAGCTCGCGGTGCAGTTCAGTATGCATCTCCCAACAGAGTAGCTACTAGTGTTCGTACCACTCTGGAATAGCAATATCTACATGCACCCCGCTCCATAGACGATATCTTATTCAGATGTGCAGCCGCCCCGATGGCTGTTTGCCTTTTTATATTCCGATCGTTGTCTATGGGGAGTTGAGTGAAATAGGTACTTAAAATATAACATTGTAGTCGATCCGTCACGGTCTCGATCGCGTTATTTTGTAGTTTCTTTGGAAATTCCGGATTAAAAAGTATCCTATGTCGTACACGAATACTGTAGCTTGCTGTAAAATCTCATCTCTCTATGATATCTAATATATATAAATCACGTGTCACGTTGTTTGTCCGCGATGGACTCCGAAACTACTAAACGGATTTTGATACAATTTTGTAATCATTTATAATACGGTCCAACTTAAAAGATAGGATAGTTTTTATTCCGAAATTCCCGCGGGAAGTCCGGAATTAATGTGGGGAACAGCTACTGTCAGGGGTACAAAGAACTTTTCTCCGCAATTCCCGCGGGAACTCCGAAATTACCGCGGATGAAATCGCGGGGGACAGCTAGTTATAGTATATCGGCGTGCTCGCCGGACTCGTCACACACAAATGTAGGTCTATCTATCTACTTGTAGTTTGTGTCCCGATGCATAACAAGGAGTTATTGAAGGAACACAAGGATTGAAACCTTCGGGAACAGCAAACGTTCTTATATATATATCAAACTAGCAAAAGTTTTTAATATTTTTTTAAAAATATAGGTTCTACCTATTTAAAATGAAACCAAGGGAATTTGGTCACGGCATCACGCGTGAACGGCTGGACCAATTTCGCTAATTCTTTTTTTATTGTGTTCGTTATTGTAAGGAGAAGAAGAATAAAAAAAGTTTGGAGTTTCTGCTGGAATTCCGAAACGCACGCGGGTGAAACCGCGGGGCACAGCTAGTAAATTATATTTTTCACATTATAGGAAAATGCATTGTATATTTTAAACGTAACTTGTGAAATCCAAGCACTCAGTTAATATTTGGACGCAGATAAGCAATAACATGTTAACCCACCAAATTAAGTTATTGATTCAGAACGTTTTATTGAGACAGAATTGACAGAGATTGTACAGATTCGCGGATTCGACTCTTTTATTATAGTATAGATATAAATAAAAAAAACAACGCTGACTTGTGTACAACTCACGCTTGAGCAATAGGAAAATTGTTTTCACGAAAAAAGTTACGGTGTATAAGAGTTTTCTGAGGTCCCTATACCTACCGTTCCAGCGCAAAAACGATGATTCAGACATTACCTATTCGTTGATCCAGGTCAGCCCCCTTAGCCAAGTTGACATTCTATAATCGTTATAATCCATCTATAAGTATACGTCTTATTTAAAAATGAATCCCTATTTCCCTCACTCACGGCGTCACGCGGAACTGCTGGGCCAATTTCGCTAATTCTTTTTTTGTTGTGTTTGTTACTCTAAGGAGAAGAAGAATATGAAAGGAGTTTGAAGTTCCTGCGGGAATTCCAAAAATCACGTGGGTGAATCTCCGAAATGGTTGGATCGATTTTCGCTGCTAATTACCTGATGTTATAAGGAGTAAATCAGGCTACTTTGAACTCCTTGCAAGAATTCCGAAACTCACGCGGATGGAACTGCGGGGCACAGCTAGTTATCTAAATATAATAATCGTAATGATTTCGTTCCTTAGTTTTCTATACGTTAGCGATTATTATAGACTAGCTGTTCCCCGCGGTTTCACCTGCGTTTAAAGTACCCCATGTCCTTCTCTGTACTCCTGACAATGTGTATACAAAATTTCATGACGATCGGTTGAGCCGTTAAGGCGTTAAAGCGTAACAGACAAACAGACAGACAGACAGAGTTACTTTCGCATTTATAATATTAGTCCCTTCATTATTTGGACATAGATAAGCAATAGTGTTTTAACCCACACTGGAGAAGTTTTGAGTACCTAAATAAAAGTTTTAAAATTATAGCGCCATTTTGTGTTAACATTTTTATGCTCAATATTTAGTTACACATTTAATCCATGTAATAAGGTAAATCTCAATAAATCGTTCTGAATGAAATGAAATGAAATGAAATGAAATATAGTTTATTCGTTACGACCAATATAACAATATTATGAATAACAAAAAGTAGCCTAAATAGCGTGTCGCAACAAAAGGGCAACCAGCTCAGCATAAGCCGGGAACCATTAGGGGCCCGACGCTGATCTTCCGCTGGAGCCGCGTGTGACGTCACGGGTGTGGGCGCAGAGTTTAAAAAAAAAAAATAATAAATCATTTTTGTATTAATAAATAGACTAGGGTAAAATATGTACATAAATTACAATAATAATTACATATAAAATACAATAACATCTCCAATTTAATGTATATAATATATCATAAACAAACTACAAAATATAATATATAGACACATCATATACTACTAAAAAAAATATGAACAACCAGCATAGTAAAATAAATACATAATTATACAAATTTTGGGTGAGGGTACCCAGATGTTAAAAATATATAATTATTATGATCAGCGAAACGCATCGCGGCGTGTTTGATCTCGTTGATCAGTCGGCTGACGGAACTCGACCGTGCGTTTTGCGGAGCCGGGCGCGATCATCCGGTAGCGGCGCCAATAGTGACAATTAATCCACCTACCGACATCTTGGAGCAAGTCACTCGGTGAGTAAAGTTTAAATAAAAGATTCATTTTGATTATTTGGCATTTGAATCAATAACTGAATTTTGTGGGTTAACATGTTATTGCTTATCTGCGTCCATTTATAGATCGTCAACTCGGCTAAGGGAACATTGGGCCGCACATTTATAAATGTAGACCGAACACAACAATCCATATCAATGGGAAACCGCTGAAAATGTTCGACTTCGAATCCATTGCGATTCAACAATAGTAGCGGTTTCAACGACCTCAGTTAGTTGGACGCCGCGAAACAAAGACTAGTATGTACCTACGTACCTGCCCACGTACGAATGGAAAAACGGATGTCGGGAGAGAGATAACACGTTGATTTATTGAAAAAAAAGAGCCATACCGCCGCACTCAGAGTCGACTTCAATGATTACTTAGTTAAGTATAGATTTTCAAAACAAAACTGCCGCAATCAGAGACGTTCAGTAAATTAATGTTAATTGGCATTTAATAAGATGTAACTTAATTAGTTAAATGCCAATTAACATTAATTTATTAAACTTGTCCGATTGCGGCAGTTTTGTTTTAAAAATCTATATTTAACTAAGTAATCATTAAAGTCGACTCTGAGTGCGGCGGTTAGAGTTATAGGCTCAAAACATTTCTGCGTAGGTACATTTTGTTTTGTTGCTACATACCTATACATGAATAGTTTGAGCTTAATACCTTTTGACGAACTTTAAAACAGTGCTCTAAACTTAACTACCTACTCATGGATGTAATTATCATATTATAGAAAAACCCAGAAAAAGGACAAATAGCATTTTAAAATACGGTTTTGGTGTTTATTTGTGAATTGATTGAAATAAGTCTTCAAAGTAAAATAAAAATTACTGAAAAGATAAAGGTTCGGCTTATAAAATTTTATATACCTGCATATTATATAGGTTATATTGTAGGTAGGTAGGTACATTACGAATCCGTATAATATCTATAGATATCCGTATAATACTAGAATTCGGAATATTTACCAAACAACTATGCTAGAGAATCATTGATAGAGTTTTTTTTTTATAAAAATACTGATATTGGAAAGATATAAGTAGGTATGTTAATTTCCAGAGTAAAATAATTCTTACAATCTGTTTTGTTTTTTCAGTGAAAAGTTAGGTAGGTAGGTACTCCGTGTAAAAAACAAACAAGTTTTCCTTTTAATAATTTCAGTGCAGATTTGCTTATGTAATAGGCACTAGCTGTGTCCCGCGGTTTCACCCGCGGTAATTTCGGAGTTCCCGCGGGAATTCCAGGATAAAAAGTACCCTATGTCCTTCTCTGTACCCCTGACAAAATGTATTCATCCAAATCCGCTCAGTCGTTCTTGCGCGATTGAGCATCCAAACATCCACACTTTCACATTTATAATATTAGTAGGATGACGTATATATACCAAGCAAGTATATAATATAGATTATTTATTTAATCTGTACTCTATGTTATACTCATGTACAACTTTATTATTTATGTTTCAGCGTGCCCAAAAATACTCCAGCTATAAACAAAAGTTCTTTAACTATGCATTTATTCCCGAATATTTTGTCGCTGTCTCACAAATTCAAAGGAGCGAGCGAACTACCGCTCCTATTCTTGCAGCCGCAGTACGAGTGCGACGCATTCTGGTGCTGGGTGCATACCTACCATAGTGTGGTAGAAACACCGTCCATTTCACCCGGTAATTACAACAAATGCGCTGGTCCCGCTACGAACGTTAAAATGAGGCAAGCACGACCACTGAATTGAGGCCACGAATCAAGCGGGGTAAGCGCTTGTGAACACTACAGGTTTTTAAATCACTAATGAGATTTGGACTATAAGTACGTAGGTATATTTATTTATTTATTTATTTATTTATACCTACTAGGAAAAAAAAATATGGTGATTGTTTACTTTTTCACAGATTTAAAAAAATTCCGATGTAGGTATATATCATCATAATATAATTAAACCAAACATGTGGAAAATAAGCGGTTGAGGCCATTGTTTTTTTTTTATTTTTTTTTTATTTTCGTTTATTCAGGACAACAACAGCTACAAAAACATATAATAGATTTAGATTACAAGATTACACTAAGAGCCAATAATAGTTACCCTTATATAAAGTTTAGAATTTCGCAGTACGTACACAAAACTATAACAATTTAGAAACACAGAACTTAAAAGTAATAATAAAAGTAACAAAGTAAGGCTTTATGATCGGAAATCGGAACGGAATATATAAGTATATAGGTAAAAAGAAATACACATACATACACACACGAATACAAACATATACATATAATCATACAAATAAACATTAATATAAATACATACATAACTACATACATACATACATACTAATATATACATACATAACTACATACGTACATTATAGACCATGTGTGACGACACTCGGACCACGCATCTCACAGCGAGAGCAAGAAAAAGAATAAGAATTGTGATATTTTAATAATGTATTTCACTTCTATGATGGATTTATTTGGATGGAAATATACAGATTTGCATGTAGTTAATATCTACAAAAACTTGTACAGATTTAATTTTCCAAAAATCATTTAAATATATATTGAAAAATTCTTTAAAATTTCGTGAAAAAATGAAGATGATGATGAAGATGTGAGAATTTTTTCATAGATAACTTAACCGAAGCGTTTAAAAGATTATAAAATATCAGAGCTAATAGTGATAATTTTTGACAAGCCTCATGTTTTGAAATTAGATTTCCACATCGCCGTAATAAATGTTTTATTTTATAGAAAACAAAGTAGATTTATAATATTTACCAAGCAGGTTAATTATTTTATTGAGTTCTGATAAAATAATAAATAAGTGGATAGACTTAGTAGCCGTTTGTTTGCTTTCACTGAAATGAAATCCGCTTGTTTAAACGCCCTAGAGTTTATAGAGAAATATAATTGAGGTATGGCTGGAGCGAAATTGTTCACTGCTTTGTTAAGAAAATCCTATTCATTCACAATTAAGTATTACTTTGCTTTTATTTTAAATTAAGCTTTAAATGCTGCGTACTTGAGTAGTCATTATTTATTCACAATCAATTATTTAATAAATTTATTAAACGTACCTAATAACCATAATTAACTGTGTAGCTGTGCCCCGCGTTTTCACCCGCATGAGCTTTAGAATTCCCGCAGGAACTCCAGAGTAGCCTAATTTACGTCTTACAACATCAGCTAATTAGCAGTGAAAGCCCCGCCAAAACCGGTCCAACCGTTTCGGAGATTCACCTGCGTGAGTTTCGGAATTCCTGTAGGATCCCAAACTTTTTTCATAAGAACAGGTTCCTTACAATAACAAACATAACAAAAACAGATGAAATTACAGGTGCCGCTGTTCACGCTTGATGCCGTGATCAAATGATTCATTTTTATATACATAATAATATATAAATTCGTCGGTAGAGACAAAAATATAGTTAAAATGAATTCCCCAAATGGAATCTGAGAACGTGAGGTTGAAAATACGCTTAAAAAGAAAGCAGTCGTATAATAAAAGCTTATAAAGGAACGTAGAAACTGGAAAAAAAACATACACGCAGAATACAGACGCATTCCTGCTCAAATTACAACGATAAAATATTCTTTACCAATAAATTGACGTCTGTAAGAAGAGAGAGTTCCGATTTCAGGACAAAGAACGCTAGCTAGTGTACAGTATGCAAGAAAGAGTCATACGAATATGCCGTGTGAATGCGTGTCGACTTTGTATGATAAAAACTGATCTATTCATCATTTAAATGAATGGATACGGAGTGTTCAGGTAAAACGTGAACACACGGTGGTAACACTGATTGTTTTTGGTAACTTTAAGTTCTGCCTACTGGCAACTTTTGCTTGTTCCATAAGATGGCGCTCACGCAGCGTTTATTGTAAATTACTAAAAATTATATTCATGGAATAAACCAATTAAATTTAACAACTGCATCTTTTATTATACATGCAGTTTAGTGGTCCTTCGATTTAAGTGAAAGTCTGCGGTTTAGTGCGGTTTTTGTGAACTCATAACCTAAGTGCAAAAACGTGGTCTCAATTTTCGCGTTGTGAATCGCGTTACTATAACCACCACGTATCGTAATCGTGCACGCCCGGCGTGGTAAAAGTGTCGGAAGGTCTTTATTTTCCGAGATCACCGAGAAAATCGCACATTTCACGACCTCGTCATCAATTTGGTGCCGGGCACCGCGAGGCTATTGCTCGCCCTTGGAGCCCCATTGCAGTTTTCATGAGACCTTTGTCTCTGAAAGCATCACCAAAACGAAGGGAGTCTGCAGTCTTCACCGATCCAGCGCATGGGTGTGGCTATCTGACCATACCTACCCACTTTAATTTTCATTTCATTCCACTTGGTTTGGACGGCCATTTTTCGAGATTTCTGGAACGAGCCGGCCATTTTTCCTCTTCCTACGTTGCTGCTGTCACTGTCACTGCCGATGACAGTCTGTCACCGATCTACTTCGAGTTTCGACAAGAGTAAACAAACATAAACTTTCCAAGATCGATTCTATTCCCTCTAAATAGTGCGACAAAAGTGTGAAAAGTGCTAAATATAAGTGCCTCTTTAAGTCGAAAAGTGCGTTCTAAGGCAATAGTGGTTCGCCAAAAGGTTTAGTGATTACGTTACAAAATGGAAAGCTTAAAAAAGCTAAGGACTCAACGCGGACTTCTTAAAGGTATTGTGACTCGTATTGAAAACTTTATTAATGACCCTATAAACCTGACATCTTCATCTTTGGAGATGCTTCAAGCTAGAAAGGAAAAGTTAATTAGTACTATGGGTGAATATGAAAAGGTACAATTGGACATTTTATCCCTCGACCCTGATGACAAGGAGAATGTAGAAACTTTAGAAGAAAAGTATTTTCTTATTGTTTCAAAGCTAGATGCTAGGTTAAAGACCTTGTCAGAAACAGAGGTTTCAAAGTGTCCAAGTGTAGCAAATTCCAAATTGCCTAATATTGACATTCCGGTTTTTTCTGGCAGAGATTTCACTAAATACATTCCATTTATGGATCTTTTCACTGCTATTTTTCACAATAATAAGTCACTGTCAGATGTCCAAAAACTATTTTACTTAAGAAAATATTTGTCAGAGGAGGCTTTAGCAGTTATTATAAATTTACCACTTGTCAATGAGTCATACAAGGAAGCTCTCAGTTTGTTGAAGAAGAGGTTTGATAATGAGACCCGCTTAATTTGTAATCACATAAATCATATTTTAGACATGCCTTCTATGCAAAGGGGTACTGCACTCTCTATAAGATCATTTATTTCGGAAGTCCAACAACAAGTCTATGCTATAAAAAATTTAAAGCAACCCATCGAACAATGGGATATGTTACTTATTTGTATTTTAACCAAAAAACTGGATCATTATACCAATCGAGCTTTTCAACTTGATAGGAATCCAGAAACTTTGCCAACTTTAGAAGAGTTCATAACCTTTTTAGAAAAACGTGCTTTAGCATTTGAAGAAATTGGGGAAAAAGATGCTCCTCAGAGCTCACCCAAAAAACAGTTAAAAGTTTCTAACTTAGTTTCTAAAACTACTTCTAACAAAACATGTAAGTTTTGTAATGGGGTTGGTCACTTACTATTTGAATGTCCAAAGTTTAAGACAGCAACGGAAGGTGAAAGAATCAAGTTCGTTGACAATCACAAATTGTGTACAATTTGTCTCAATGATCACAAAGGACGTTGCAGATTTCATTTTAAATGTAAGATTTGTAAAAAAGACCACAATACCCTGCTGCATATAACTAGCAATCCAGATTCAGAACAATCGGTTGTTCTGCACACAAATAGCCTCGAGACTCAGGTGCTATTACCTACAGTAAAAGTCAAAGTGTTTGATGTTAGGGGACGTCAACTATTTGTTAGGGCATTGCTTGATAGCGGCAGCCAAGCCTCATTTATAACAACTTCTTTAGCAAAAGAGTTGTCCTTGAAGCCTATGACTCAAGAAACCAATATTATTGGTATTACAAACAAGAATAGCTTTATCAATAAATATGTTAATTTGTCTATTCACTCTCCAGTGCAAAACATTCAATTAAACTTAAAATGTCATGTTGTAGACACAATAACTGCACTATTACCTCAGCAACAGTTTGATATTAGTAAATTCCAATTGCCAAATGGTATTAAATTGTCTGATGATTGTTTTAATGTGCCTAACAATATCTCTCTTTTACTAGGAGCTGACACATATTTTAATATTTTATTAGATGGACATATAAAATTATTCAATGGTCCTACTCTTCAAAATACTCTTTTTGGATATGTTGTTGGAGGTACTGTTCAAAGTTCATCAGTTTCAAGTGTGAATATTGTGTCTAATATTGCTATTTCTAATTGTCAAAAGCTTGAAAATGTTATGGAGCAATTTTGGTTAAGTGAGAAGGTCCCTGAGGTGTCTTCTAAAAATTCTACAGAATTTCAGTTGGCTGAAAAATCATTCTTAGAGTCAGTCAATATTCAAGAAAACAAGTTTTTTGTAGATATGCCTTTTATTACAACTTTAGACCAATTAAATCTGGGTGACTCCTTCTCACTTGCACTTCAAAGATTTTTGTCACTGGAGAAAAAACTTAACAAAGATCCTATGTATCTTCAATCTTATAAAAAATTCATTGATGAGTATATTGCTCTGGGACATGCCAAGATAGTCGACATAGCATCATATGACATTCACAAAGACCCGGTATATTTCTTATCGCATCATGCAGTTCTGAATGAAAATAGTAAGACCACAAAGCTTCGCGTTGTTTTCAATGGTAGTATGAAATCAAAAAACAAAATTTCACTTAATGACGTTATGCTGAATGGCCCCATAGTTCAAAATGAGCTCTTTGATATTCTTGTCCTATTTCGAAGCTACAAATATACTCTCATTTGTGATATAACTAAAATGTTCCGATGTATCCACATAAATAAACATCAAACTTCTCTTCAAAACATTTTATGGAGGGATGAGCCGACTAAACCAATTCTCTGTCTGCAGCTGCAAACTGTCACCCATGGCCTCAAGGCTTCCACCTTTTTGGCTACTAGATGTCTCATTGAGTTAGCTGAAAGGCACAAAAGTTCTTTCCCACTTGCCGCTCAAGCACTGTGTTCCAATACGTACATCGACGACATTCTTGGTGGCACAGATCAAATAGATCAGCTTGCTGAGCTGAAAAATCAGCTGATACAACTTCTAAGTAAAGGTAATTTTACTCTCCACAAATGGTGTTCCAATGTGCCAGAAATTCTAAATGATGTCCCCATTGAGCAAAAATATTTTGAGGAAATTGATATCAATAAAAATAATATTATAAAAACCCTAGGTCTTAAATATGATATCATTCCAGATCAGTTCACCTTTGCATGCCCCACAACCGATCAACACAACTTGCAAACAAAGCGAACTATTTTGAGTTACATAGGCAAAATGTTTGACCCCTTGGGATTGATTGGCCCAATTATAGTTATAGCTAAATTATATATGCAAGAGTTGTGGTCAGCAAGGCTTGACTGGGACACCAAGCTACCCCAGGTTCAGCTTGAGCCTTGGAATAAATTCATTTCCAATTTACAAGTCATGGGAACCATCTCTGTGCCAAGATGTGTAACAGGCAATGGCTTTGAGTCCATAGAATTGGTGGGATTTGCAGATGCTTCACTAAAGGCTTTTGGGGCATGTTTATATCTCAGAGTTTTCACTAAAAAAGGAACAGTCTCTGTTAACTTGTTATGTTCAAAATCACGCATTGCGCCCTTAGGAAAGTCTTTAACGATTCCCCGATTGGAGCTCAACAGTGCTTTGCTCCTGGCTCAGCTCTCAAATAGAGTTTTTATTGATTTAAAGGAGAGATTTCCTCTCTCAGTTCATTTGTATAGTGATTCACAGATCGTTTTGGCCTGGTTAAAATCTTCTAAAGAAATTCGTGACAACTATGTCGCCAGAAGAGTCAATCAAATCAACAAATTGACTCAAGATGCTGAATGGTGTTATGTGAAGTCTGCTCATAATCCAGCAGACCTCTTGTCAAGGGGATGTGATCCTCAGAAACTGAGTTCCAATGAGCTGTGGTGGCAAGGGTTTCCCGCCTTGTCAAATGCGAACTTCACTCACTATTCTCCTCCAGATTTTCCAAAACCAATTATTGACAGTGAACCTGTTGATAGTGAGGAACTAGCAGCCAATGCCTGCACAGAATTAGATTTTTCTTTCTTTGAGAGACACTCAAATATTAATAAATTACAGAGACTAATAGCTCTACTTCTCAGATTTAAAAATAATTGCCTTCATAAAGGTCAAAATCCCAATAATAAATTAACTGGGTCATTGACCCCAACTGAATTAAAAAATTCTTTAAATATCATTATTCGTGCTTTTCAACAGAAGCACCTGTCATGTGAAATAAATTTACTTTCAAAAGGCAAACCTATAAAATCCAGCTTAGTCAATTTGCATCCCTTCTTAGATGAGAATGGAATCCTTAGAGTGGGGGGTCGCCTGCAAAATGCCACAAATATTCAATATGAAAAAAGGCACCCTGCGATCATCCCTAAGTCTTCTCATATTTCTTCCCTACTGATAGAAAATGAACATTTGCGCCTTCTACATGCAGGACCAAAACTGGTCTTAAGCTCACTTTCACAAAGGTTCTATTTGATCAGTGGTATCAGAGAAGTCAAAAAGGTAATCCACAAGTGTATTAAGTGTCATCGTGTCAAAGCTGCAGCCGCCAAACAGCTCATGGGTTCCCTTCCCAAGGAACGTCTCACTGCTCAAAGGCCCTTTCATAGTACTGGTGTAGACTTCTGTGGTCCATTCAGCATAAAGGTCGCAAGGATACGCAAGCCTATAATCATGAAAGCTTATGTAGCACTTTTTGTTTGCTTCATCACAAAAGCCATACATGTAGAACTTGTTAGTGACATGACTACTGACGCTTTCTTGGCATGCCTCAGACGCTTCATCTCTAGACGTGGACTCCCCTCGCAAATATTTTGTGATAATGCTAAGACGTTCAAGGGTGCTGCTAATACTTTAAAAGAATTGTATGATTTGTTCAGTTCAGAAAATCACAAAAATTCCATTTCTAATTTTTGCACAAAAAACTTCATAAAGTTTAAATTCATTCCTAGCTATTCCCCAGAGTTTGGCGGATTGTGGGAGGCAGGGGTAAAGAGTTTAAAGTTTCATTTAAAGAGAGTAGTGGGAGCTCAGGCTCTTACCTTTGAAGGTCTTTATACTGTGCTTACAGAGATTGAAGCCATTTTGAACTCTCGACCACTGCTTCCCATGTCTGCTGATGTCTCTGATATGAGCTACTTAACTCCTGGCCATTTTCTTATTGGCACAGCCATGACAAGCTATCCAGAAATAGATTATACAATTAAAAATGTCAATTACTTGAAGTTTTGGAACACTTTAAATAAAATAAAACAAGATTTCTGGAAGGCTTGGTCAAGAGATTATCTCACACAGCTTCAGAGTAGACCAAAATGGTTGATTGATCAACCCAATTTAAAAGTAGGAGACCTTGTTATCGTCAGATGTGATAATACTGCTCCTCTAGAGTGGCCTATGGCACGCATCGTTAAAGTTTTTCCTGGCCCTGATGGGAAAGTAAGGGTAGCTGATGTAAAAATAGGTAATAAAGTCTATACTAGGTCTTACAGGAAGTTGAGTCCATTGCCTATGAATCAAGAATAGTAAATTAAGTTTTAATTAATAAGGTAATTTAATTTATATATACCCTTCCCATCAGGACTAGCTGAAAAACTCAAAGCATTTAATTTAAATGTTAATAATGCTTTTCCTTACTCATGTACTCATTGTAGTGATCCCAAGATTGTATCGTAGGGCTGGGTAAGGGGCTCTTTTTTATTTTTCATTTTTTAAATATAGTTATGTCATACATACAGACATATTGTTGTTGTTGTAAACATTTTTCTATAATAAGTTTAGTATTTCCCTCATGCTGAAAATTTACAGTGAGCTAAGTTTAATTACTCAATTAAGTTAACTATTAATGTATTACTTTATGCACTACAGTGCAATATTCACTCAATCTTACTAATTGTTATAATATTTAGTAATAATTAAAACTACTTAGTAGTATTAGTACTTGTAAGTATTGTTAATGATTTCTTATAAGGATAATAATTTCCACATGTTTTCATTTTCCACATGTTGCCATGTTTTCAAGTTTCTGTATTTTTTGTTTACTGGGCCGCCCCCCCAACTATGTTCAGGTAAAACGTGAACACACGGTGGTAACACTGATTGTTTTTGGTAACTTTAAGTTCTGCCTACTGGCAACTTTTGCTTGTTCCATAAGATGGCGCTCACGCAGCGTTTATTGTAAATTACTAAAAATTATATTCATGGAATAAACCAATTAAATTTAACAACTGCATCTTTTATTATACACGGAGCAAGACCGGCGTGAGAGATGTGATCGAGACAATAGCTCACTGAAAGTGGATATAGGCGGGGCACATAGCACGAATGGACAAGGCTTGGTGGACCAGGAAGGTACTGGAGTGGAGACCTTGGGTCAACACCAGACCGCAAGGTCGGCCACCTAGATGGTGGGTTGATGACATCAAAGACACGGAGGCCGAGATTGGATGGCGACGGCCCAACATCGCTGGACGTGGAGGAGTTTGGAGGAGGCCTACGTCCATTCTTGGAGAACATAAGGGCCGCTTTGATGACGATGATGATAATTCGTAATTTTATTGTATTTAGATGTATCGCTTTGCATCGAAGTCAGTCCTATGCCTTAGAGCTAATGACTTAGAGCGCGAGCGGTAAAGGTGCATGCATACCTACTTAGTGAACCATCCACTTTACTCTATTAATTATTAATGGGGATGTGGACTATTTTTGAAAATCAAAATTCTAATTAGTCCACCAGTTAGAAAATAAAAAAAAAACAATAGACACGTATTTTTTGATTTTTCAAATAAATTAAAATATACAGAGATGAAGCGCATTAAAGTTTAGAGTGAGGGGGTCGTGACGTCACTAACCGCTAAAACTGCCATACAAACTGTCAGAATAGTGACGTCATGCGGAATTTCAACTCAATATATCGCTGTTATTTTTTGATTACGTAAAAAAAGAAAAAATACGTGTCCAATATTTTTTAATAATCTACAAGACGGACTAAAAAATAAAAATTAGTCAACATGCCCATTGGGTTGCATCTGCGCAGTGAGTATGCTTTCTCCATTTGTCCTTTGCAATCGTCATCTCTGCATCAACTTTCTTCATATTCATCTCATTCCTATCCATCTTAAAGCCTTCCTCTCTCTACTCCATTTACTTTCATATCACTCACTCTGTTCGTATCAATCCAAATATACTTATTAAAAATGAATGGTAAAGGCCAAAGAGAAATTTACATATACATGTTTTGATTTCCAAGTTTTTTATAATTTGGGATTAATCCTTACCGTTTTTGCAAACTATACTTACTGTAAGCAGCGCGGCGGGCGATTGTATAAGCAAAAATCCAATAAATGTCGCCCTTGGAGGAAACAGAAAGAAGTCCGTAAAACAAAGATTTCGGTCGTCCCACTGAATTTTTCCGTTGCGAACGGAACGTGATGAAATTTTAAAATTGGAATTGCTCGGCGTCGTTTAACGTTCGATATTCAAATTGACGAATCGGTAATGTGATCTATTCATAAACGCAACCATCTTTTTTGACGTCAAGTTAAAATTTTGATTAGAATTATGCTGATTATACGACGCCTACTATCTTTAAACGAGTCATTCTTGTATATATCTGATTCTCGGAAACGGCTCCAACGATTTTCATGGAGTTTAGTATGCAGGGGGTTTTATTTTAAAGATGACGATTCAATTCTTATTTAGAAGGAAAATAACTGGTAGAGAATGCCGCAAGGCATTAAGTTCGCCATTTGTACTTATCGTGCAATAAAGAATAAATAAATAAATAAAAATAAATAAATAAAATAAAATAATAGAATAAAATAAATAAAAAGCCATTTTACTAAAAGTAAAATTACAAAATATAAAATTAGAAGGTACCTATTATCTTCTAAATAAGAATATCTTCTACACTTATGATGATACGAGGGTCAGAACTAAAGAAATATAAAAAACTACGTGTCCCCCGCGGTTTCACTCGTGATAATTTCAGGATAAAAGGTATACCTACCGTATATCACTTAGGACTACCGTAGCTTCCTATAAGTAAAGGATTTTCAAAATCGGTTCGGCAGATCTAAAGATTGCCCCCTACAACGTCACAAACCCACAATTCACAAACTTTACCTCTTTATAATATTAGTAGGTATTAATATAAGTGGGATAAGTGTTCGTAATAAGTTCAATAAAGTATACAAACAAACAAACAAACATGTGAATTCAGTATGTAACATTTCACGATTTTGGTTTGGCAACATGGTTCAAAATAGGATCGGAAAAGAATTCAACGCAGAAACGTTACAGTACAAAGCATAAACAAATTTTCATGGGCTATTTACACTATAGTAATAAAATGTAGGCACCTAACTAGAAGTGAATAATTTTTATTGAATATCCCTAAATGCGAAACTAACTCTGTCTGTCTGTCTGTCTATTACGCTTTCGCGCCTTAACGGCTCAACCGATCACCATGAAACTTTGAATAAACGTTGTCATGGGTACAGAGAAGGACATAGGGTACTTTTTATACCGAAATTCCCGCGGGAACTGCCAACTTAACGCGGGTGTATCGTTTCTAAATAAAATATCAAATAACGCTCCATTTGCTTTGTCTGTCTTTGTGTTTGTCGGATTAGATTTTCGCAATTTTTCGTGATATCCAATATAAGACATATTATTAACATTTTATAGCATACGGTTCACAAGAACAATAAATGGCAAATAAATAGTAAGATTTTAAAATATACATGGACGAGAGCTGCGACAATGCGCCAATACATTTGCACATATACCAAGCTGAAACCTTTCTGCTTGTATTGGAAGTAAAACAAACAATTAGTTCGGGTTTTAGCTCGGAAAAAAGGAATATACAGCAAGCAAGATGGAACATTGACAAGTGAACACAAAGTGTAAATATCACTCCATACGCGTAGTTGACTGTTCTCGCTTGTACTAAAATGTATTTTACAAAATTGGAAAAGGGAATTCCTTCGACAGAAACCAATTTCAAATCTAAACACGTAACCATAAAGTCTATATTTGATTTCGTGGGAAACGTGATTTGGTCCAGCCTGCACTACTCGGAGTTAGCTCGAGGGTCCGCCCATTTGTTATAGGTTGTAATGCTTTTGTTTCAGTGAGCGCAAGTTGATATTAGGATGAATTCCGAACCATTGTTTCGACACAGTGCCTATTAGAAACTTTATAACAATCATCTAACTACTCAGAGATAGATACTCGTACCTATATGAAATTTAATCAGCGCAGACAGACAGAAGAGATTTTCCAATAAATGCTGAGTTGGTGACCCTTTCGGCAGAGCATGCAGGAGATATATATTGTGTACAAATTTAGATTAGGCATTGCTTGTGTTTGTATCTTTTTCTTGTGTGTTGTGCTGAAATAAATGTATTTTCTTCTTCTTCTTCTTCTTCTTCTAAATTAGCTTTGTCTCCACTGTAATGAACAACCAACCATAAGTTTCTACCTCGCGTTGTTTTAACTGCATATTTTTAACTGAACCGGATCTCCCAAATTAACGCGGGTGCAACCACAGGAAACAGCAAAAAATCAATTATACATAATAAGTATGTTACGACCCACATTTTAATTAGTGAATCGTCATAACATAGTTTATGTAACAAATCAATCGGTTTTATCTTTTATTAATTGACGCGTGAATAAATAAACAAAAAATAATTTAAAAAGAAATTATAAAAATATTAATTATTATTATTAAATAATTCCCGTTAGTCTACTATCTTTAAACGAGCAATTCTCATAGGTAATATATATATATATTATATCTAATCTGAATCTCGGAAACGGTTCCAACGATTTCCATGAAATATGGTATGCAGAGGGTTTCGGGGGCGATTAATCGATCTAGCTAGGTTTTATTTTTAGAAAACGTCGTTTTATCCGTGTTTTCAGGCAATGAAAAATGAGTGTTTGTTTTTCTACGTAAGAACAGATGGCGCTGTACACAACGAGCGAAGCTCGGCAACCCAGATATTATAATATTACTCAGGTATTTATCACATTGACCATAATATAAGTAAATCAAATCCTAACAATGAGCTTGAGCTGTCGGTGAAGGAAAACATCGTAAGGAAACCATAGCATGGTGGTAGGGCGCTCTCTAGTGCCCGGCTGGCTAGTTACCACCTTCAAGTTGCAAATCTGTCGCCAAGCACCTAACGGTGTGTTCCGGCAGCCTCACTTGAAAGCCAGTTCCCATCCCCATTCCAGGTCGGCAACGCACCTGCATGCCTTCTGGTGTTGCAGATGTCTATGGGCGGCGGTAGTCACTTACCATCAGGTGTACCACTTACTACCACTTGCCCGTTTGCCCCCTATGACATAAAAAAAAAAACGAAATTAGGCTAAAGTCCAGGGAACATATTATTTAAAATTGATATTAAACAACGCAAATCTACTGTACGAATACATCGTGATACCATTGGAATCGGTGTGGCGATGCGAACAACTATTTAACTCAGCGATCGACGCGCTAGCTGCTGACCATAGAACTCATTTAACTAAGCCGCGGGGGATGGCGCTGGAATTGAATGCGAATCCAACATCGATGTTGCCAACTATATTGATAAGTGAAGTTTTGCGCTGGAAAACATGCGGAGGGTTGCCGTATCTCCGAACTTTCACGGTTGCACATATTACTACACTGTAAGTTGCGCTAGTTAAATAAATTTCAAATATTTTTTCGGACTTGTGTTAGACTAATGATACCTAATCAGGTTGAAAGATTTTTATTTCTCATAAAAAAACAATGTCCAATTAAAATGAGATACATAGTTAGGTATAAGGTACAAAACGTTTACAAAGCTTAACCACAATTTAAGTGGTTACACTGGAAATTGAGAAGTTTCTTCGGAAATTCTCTAGTGTCGTTTGAGAAAATTAACCTGCACACGTATATTGACAAAAAAAAAGATATCTGTTCTTCATACAAATTACTGTCATCGTTTCGAGCCAAAAACTTAATAGACACTGGTCATTGAAATATAGTCAAGTTTCATTACGATACACACGCAATAAGAACTCGATTCTATGTTACGGCATTTTCATTCTTTCTTTCACATTTACGTTTTTATTGAGATTAATAAACACACTAATAATAAACAATAAAAGTAGTAAAAAAATAGCACTATTCCAAATTCGGTCGATGATTAAAAATTTAAGTGACAAACCTTTTTTCAGGGCACACTTAGGTACCTACCTACAAAAGTTACAACGCAAGTGTACCCAAAATACTTAGCTATCATCGAGAGTCCGCTTACCAACCACCAAACAGATTGTATACCCGTAGATCAAATCTAGCGACGAATGATTTACGAACCTACCTACATAATTTCCAAATGAGAGTTGAAACATTTTCGTTAAAATAATTAGCGCGATATGAAAATAGCTTTTTGGTTGCGGTTTTGTTTCGGTAGGTTCGTTCTGAAACAGCGTGCAGCGGTCGGTATTCCGTTTGTGTCTAATCTATCCCACACTCCCGCCAAAAACATTTTCATGTAAAATGTTGCCAAGACGAGACCATAAATAAGTCGCAATGTCAATAAGAGTTAGGGCGTGTAGAGTTGGAAGCTTGGACATGAGATCTGATAACTTTACACACAGCACTGCGTAACCAATAAGGCGATACTTAGCAGCAGAATGCAGCATAATTATAAAACAAAGTCTTCCGCCACGTCTGTCTGTCTGTTCGCGATAAACTCAAAAAGTACGGAATGTATTGCTATGCGGTTTTCACCAATAGATAGAGTGATTCAACGAGAAGGTTTATACGTATAGCTTATCCTGGAATTCCCGCGGGAACACCGAAATTACCGCAGGTTAAAGTGCGGGGGACAGCTAGTTTGACATAAATTAAGGTAAGCTCGTTTAATAAATACAATAAAGATTTAATAATAACAGAGTAACGAAGTCTATCCGCAAGCAATACCCTTTTTAATTAAGGGATTTTAAGGTAAACGCCGGATAAGCTGGTTCATTTTACCTGAAACACTAAGTGTTTAGGCGAAATATGTAGTTACGTGAACGTATTTTAAAATGGATGAAATGAAAACTCAAAAGAGATATCCTTTTCATTTACTTACCAAGGTCATAATATCATAACAAGAATCTTTTAATGATAATAATGAAATTTTGCTTGTTTTATTCTAAATTATACTGTATGGTATTTTAACTGTAATGTTGTTTGAAGGTAAAAGGTTTCGTTTGTTTTACTATAATATATATATTATATATATAACAAATTTAGTAATAACGTGCGAGATTTCTGAAGCAATAAAAGTCAGTGAAAAATTTTAAACGTTCCGAGGAACAAAGTTATTCTTTGTGGATTTTTCTGGAAATTAAATATTTTCTCTATGACTGAATCTAAGTAGATAATTAAAATAATTTTGAATGTCTTTGTAATCTGGTTGCAAAAAATAACATTATTTAATGTCTTTTATATAAATTCTAATAAGAAATAAAAAACCATAAGAAATCTCACTTACCATATTTACCATAATAATATATTAGTCACGATCCCATAATAATTGTTACTACTAGAATGAGCCAAAGCTTTGAAAGAAAGAACTTTTATTTCAGCACAACACACAAGAAAAAGAAACAAACACAAACAGTGCCTAATCTAAATTTGTACTCATATGATATCTCTTGCATTAAGATAAAGTTCCAAAAGTGAACAATAAAGTGCAGTTCGTAAAAAATTATGGCATGAATGTCTAGATCGGCCAATATCACTGCGAGTATCACTTAAGACAAGACTACGCAGCGCAAAACCCTTGCTTGACCTTTGTAGATCATTGAATGTCTGACGGCTGGCATTGATCAAGTTTTCAAGTAATCTCAAATTCCAAATTGAAATCTACTAATTATTATTATTAAAATCTACAACTTACAACGTCGATGAGTTGACTTAGCCGAAGACCCATCTTGACGGTGAGTCTGTCGGAGTTGTTGCCCACGGGTCGGATCAGGCGGTTATAGTTCGAGAGGAGGTCGTCGTACAGCCGCTTCGCTTCCGGGTTTGCGACGCTCAAGCGACCCCACACGCAGAGGAGTCCGACCACAAGCGCCAACACCATCTTAGGCTAACACCACCCCTGGAAAGAAAGAAACACCCGTTGAATAGAGTAGGTATACATATGGTATAGGTACTTACGTACGTATTTGTTTTGTCAGTCTGTCTGTTTATTTGTTCCGGCTAATCTCTGAAAGGGCCGGACCGATTTTAACGGGACTTTCACTGACAGATAAGTGATGTTATAAGGAGTAACTTAGGCTACTTTTATTTTAGAAAAACATAGTTCCTGCTGTGGGAATTCCGAAACTCACGCGGGTGTACCGCGAGGCACAGCTAGTAGTTTATAAAGTCATTTCAAGTAACTCGCATTACGACTACAATACTGAACAAATAATCACTACGGCTTAAGAGTCGGCAATTTCATACTAATCGCTGAAATCTATGAAAGGATTTTGTGCCAACCTTAACCTTACCAATGTAAGAAGCGGTCAGGGGGATTTGGTTAGGTATTCCAAAGTTGGTAAGGAAGTTATTGCATAGATCAACAGTAATTTTTGCTTCAAGGCAGTGTCGATGGAATGGTACAACGTATATAGTACTATTTGTATACTTAATAACACGTAGATAATATTATGCTTCTTTTTTGAAACCAAGCGTTGAAAATTAATATTTTTACGGCCAGGGCAGGGTGATTATCTCTGCTTTGAATCACAGAACCTCCCGAGCACAGCAAGGGATTATATACCTAGCCTACGCGTAGCAAGAGTCGCCCGAGTAAAAAATAATTTTGCAGCGAGTGTCACTCTACTTTAACTTTGGTAAAATATATAGGTAAAAATAATTTTGCAGCCGAGCTTGACACGCTACTTTAACTTTTGTAAAATATATAAAAATAATTTTGCAGGCGAGTGACACTACACTTTTACTTTTCTGAGAAAAATAAATAAGAGGGGCACTTTTTAAAAAGACGAACATTGCGATCGCTAAATGAGATTGGCATCTTACGAAAAACATTATTGAATTTGGTTTGTTTACGAAAAAAGGTGACTGATTGACTACATATCGTGCATAAATAAGATTGATCGATTTGAAATTACGTTTCATATAGATATAGCTATCAATAGGAAATGCGAAAAATAATTTATTTAAATATACTACTTATATAATATAGCTATACAATATACATATAGCTTCGCTCTAGCGCCATCTGGTGTTAAGTAAAAAAGCAGTTCCAAACTATAACACTCATTTTTCACTGCCTGTAAACACGGATAAAAAGACGTTTCGTAAAAATGAAACCTAGCTAGATCGATTAGTCGCCCCCGAAACCCCCTGCATACTAAATTTCATGAAAATTGTTAAAGCCGTTTCCGAGATTCAAATTATATAAATATATTGCTCGTTTAAAGATAGTAGATAGAAGTAATAGTGCAACACACAATTTGAAAAGAAGTGAAAATTGTACAAAAGGTCTTCATGAACCTTCTGACGCCTAAAATCCCCTTAGTCCTCAAAAACAACCACTAATTTTAAATCTGTGAAGGAACTACTGTTTTTTTTTTTTCAATTAGCACTTGTTTTTCATTATTCTTCTTATGTTTTTTTTTCAATATGACAATAGGCGCCTTGAATAAGGCTGCTTGTTGCTTATTCAATCTTTTACGACCATTTGTTTTTGAAATGTCATTCTTATTCTAAATATTGATTCCTGATTCTCGGTTCCTGATGATCGGTTGAGCCTTTGAGGCGTAAAAGCATAGCTAACAAACAAACAAACTCACTTTCATATTTATAAAGGTAAAATTAATCTGGGTATACGTCAAAAAAATCTATACAAATGATCCCTAATAAGCAAGCAGGCAAATTCTATTGGAAGCCTTATAACTACACACAATCTCTAACCCGACAAGAACCCTCGAGACCAAAAAGCCTCGTTGATCCAAAACGGGGAACACCCCGACTTCAGTCCCTCGGAATCACTGTTACAGTAAAACTTAATTACAAGATAAGACCCGGATAATCTGGAACGCAATGTAACCTACATCTACCCTTATCAATCCGAGAGAAAACTTTAGACTTCAACGGATTACGTATACATATTCAAAATTTTGCATCTCATTACAATCATCATTCATGTTAATGTGGTATATTAAACTTGTACTATAATCTTTTTATGAATATTAATTTTTACGGTATAGATATAAACGGTGCAGCATTAGTTCGGTCTTTAAACTAAGGATTGAGTCGGTTTTCTTTTTCGACAGCACTTTTGATCTATTGTTTGACGAACTTGACTACTACGTCAGATGTCACGCTGGTTCGATTCCTGTATCTATCTAAAGATTTAAGTAATGAACATATTTTGTGTTTTCTCTGTCTGTGTGTTTAAAACTTTCTATGGCTTGTTCTACCTATCTTTTGGCGTTGACATAGGGGTAACGGGGGAGAGCCATCAAGTTACAAGAAATTACGACTAGGATCACTGCTAGAGTTTAGGCTATATACGATTCATTATCAGATGCCCAGTGCTCACGACATACAAAGAACACACCCTCCAAGTTTCAGGTCTCTACGATCGGTGGTTTAGCTTAGAGTGCCTACATTACCGCAAACTGATTTACAAAGATTTTTCATTGACTCCTACCCTACCGCTTTCAAAAGAAACTGATCTAATAATTTCATTGTAATCCATAAACAATAGCCTAATATATAAGAGACGCAACTCGATAGAGGCTTCGGTGCGATTAAATTTTTCCCCTTTTCGAAAGAAAAATTCTGAAGTGCTTTTAGACCCTTTTATATTAATGGAAGGGGAGTACCCAAGAAAATGTCAGTTACAAGTATATAGCAACACTTACAAGTTTTTAAATGCTATTAAAAGAAAGTACCTATCTCCAAAAGTGTAGAAGCTTTCCGAAGAGACCGGAAAGTTGATTTCATTTATGTATTCAACCATTGTGAATGAGAAATAGAAGAAGCTTTATAAAGCTTTGACAAAAATATTGATTTACAGCTCCTAGTGAAAATAAACCCATGTAAGGAGCGAATGATTATTTCTGTTACAGACTTTATCAACTAAAAAAATCTAAAAAAAACAACAGTAACTGATATGATTATCGAATTTTTTATTTCGTTTTTTTTTTTTAATTCCGTTCCTTTTTTATACCTACACCTCGTTATATACTTTTATTCAGGTTTTTCAATCGTCCGAACATTTGTTCAACTCGCAAATACTTTTAGTGTAGGTATAGAATAGAAATAAAAATAAAAAACAATAAAGTAGGTACCTACTTGCCTACGAAATGTTCACATAGTGGTTGAACATTTTCAGTTTCTTTGTAATTTCTTTATTGAAGTTTGTTATATGGGTTTATATCCCAAGTAACAGCTGAATTAATAAATAACAAAGAGGTAGTTACTTAAGAATTTAATAGACCTTTAGATACTTCATGTCCATCACATTTAAATAAACTAAACATAATAAACACAATAAACAAACCACCATTTTCATTTCCAAATTAATTAACGTTTCAACCAAAACAATACCACACAACATTCCCTTAAGTCTTAACCTACCGAATATACAGTTATATAAAGAAAGTTTAACAGTCAAGCACGCCAATTTGAACTTTACCGCTACTAAAAACAAAGACTTGTTTGGCAGTAATAAATTCCTCCATCGAAACTAAATCAAATTGAAGTGGCTCCAAGATTACCTATTCAGTGCTCTAAAATTGGGGGTTTTAAGTGTACTTTCGCTTGCAATAAACGCAAAACTGTCGCGGTAATAGAAAGATAGATTATTCGAGATTTAGATTTTAAAGTCCAAAGATTTATTTTTACGAGGCAAACTAAAATCAAATTGTATTTGGACCGTAGCCGCGGCGGCCCCTGTTTCCGAGGCTCGACCCAACATCGCTCATAAAACCAACAAAAAGTAAGGAATATAATCATTTCCTTGCCCTACAGCGATCTCATTTAAATTAGCCCCATTTTTTGTTGTTATCAAAAAAAAAACGAATTTATTATACAATACGAACAATGCCTCTAGAGTTAAATAATAATAATAATCCACTTCACCACACACAGATCTACTTGATCCGACACTAAGCTTGTGTCGTGGAAAGGGAAACTAAGCAAACGCGGTAGGTAGGTACATATTATATATTATACTATGGATAAGTATATAATTCACGCCCAGACTGGAAAATGGAACCCTGTGTTCATCACAAAAAGTCCACCCCCACCGGGAATCGAACCCGGAACATCTTGATTAGCGGGTAGGTATGGTGACCTACTGCACCAATTGGATTGTCAATAACTAAATGTAAACCTTAAATAAAATTAAATGTAGTCACATTATGTGTCCATTTATGTGTTTATGTAGTCAAAATATAAAAGGTAATAATAGTTATGATTTCGAGTATTGAATTTAATAAGCATACAGTGATTTCACCAACAGAGACGTCGGCATTTCCTCTCAGGAACTCTTTGATTTTCTCACTCATTACATAATAATTTCTCAGTTTTTTTCTAACCCGTCTTTTTAAATTTTTGTTTGTCTGTTTGCAAATACCACTCGGAAAAAAAGAAAAAGGAATAAAAAAGCAAGTGCTTGATGACTGAAGATTAGGGCGGCTTTTATTCCAGTACAGCAAGGAGTTTCTCAAAGTGATCCTGAAATATAGAGATCAAACCTAATTTCTTTAAAGAATAGAGACTTTCGAGTTGGGATGTAATTATTTTTTATCATTCCCTTTGTCTGACCAAAGAGAGGTCAAGATCAATTGCTGAAATTACAGGATCACTGAAACGAAAGTAATCTTTTAAAATTAAATATGAGAGGGTGTCTACCGCAGAACAGAAAATAACCGATAGAAGGGACTTAAACTTAGTTTAGTATGAAAACAGATGAAAGCCAGTGTCGCCGGGTGATTTTCGCACAAAAAACTATTCATCACGCACTAAAACATTCATTAACGTAAAGAAATATATTAAACGCTTTATGGTTATGTTTTTACTTACTTAAAAGCAAAATAATTTATTTTATTATCTAACTGAAGGATTAAAGAGAATTTTAGTTTTCATACTTCGGCCACATACCTATTATAATAATACCGAAGTAATTTCAAAGATCGACAGGTAGAATTAGTGGAAGTTAATGATAATGAAAACTTCAATTCATAGCTAAAGTGAAATAAATATCTTAGACTTCAAAATTATGATTTTTTTCGGCATTTTTTTTTGTAAACGATGACATTGGATGGAGGACTCTTAACCGTCAAAGTTTATGATTTCATTAAAGAATAGGAAGATTTCAGTCCCGAAAACATTACTAGGACTGTATAAAATCTCTACTGCTGCCGCATACGGCTTGCGCAACTGGTAATTGGAGCAAGCCACGCTCGAGGGGACTGTGTGCCCTCGTTTGAATTTAAAATGCTCAATACAAGGGTCGGGTGTCGGCGACATGTGATAAGTCCTTTATCATACACTTAATGAGAATAATTTGGTTTAAAAGTCATGACTTAATTAAATTCAGATAAGTAGGTACGTAAAAACGACCAAAATGTTAGAGATATATTTGAGCATTTTTCAGCCAGTATTTAAGTAGCTGCTGATCCTGAAACTTATAAAAAAAATTCTACATGTGTTGAGTTTACTAGGCTTAGTTATCGTGAGTCTATGCTCTTCTTCGTTAATTATGAGTGTCTACTTTCTCGCTCCTTCCTGACTGAAAATCGCTGTTAGGGATGTGGACTACTTTTGAAAATCAAAATTCTAATTAGTCCGTCAGTTAGAAAATAAAAAAAACAATAGACACGTATTTTTTACTTTTTCAAATAAATTAAAATATACAGAGATAAAGCGCATTAAAGTTTAGGGGTCGTGACGTTACTAACCGCTAAAACCGCCATACAAACTGTCAGAATAGTGACGTCACGCGAAATTTCAACTCAATATATCGCCGTTATTTTTTGATTACGTAACAAAAAAAAAATAAGTGTCCAATATTTTTTAATAATCTACAAGACGGACTAGAAAATAAAAATTAGTCCACATGCCCATTGCAACTGTTTACTCTAACTAACTTGTAACTACTACTTACTCATTGTTTATTCCATACAGCTGCCGCTCCGCCAGCGATAAGGTCTCCATACATAACATTATATCGATACTCAAGTCAAGTCGAATCAGTCTTCGTATCTGGGTATATGTGGGGATGTTTGTTAGTCTTTTACCCAACAAATACTTAATGGATTTTAATGAAACTTTGCAATAATATAGCTTACACATCTGAATAACACATAGATTACTTTTCATTCCGGAATTCTTGAGGGAATTCCGAAATTAACGGGGGTTACACCGCGGGGAACAGCTTTATATGATAAAATTTATTTGTGGGTGGTGGTAAGTGTAGCATACCTAATCCTGGAACCAACTAAGCATATATTTCTCCATCCTGCGTCCGTTTCTTTAATAATATAAAAGTAATATCAAGTGTCTAAATCACTGAAGTGTATGTGAGCTTAAAGCTTCACTGGATAATATTCCGTTTTCACTACACATTCGTAGCACTTCTTTCTCTACATACCTACATATTGTATGTATTCAATTCAATATTTCTACATAAATAGATACCAGTTTTATTTCACCTACGCACCACTTTATCTTCCATACTTACTAATGTATAAAAATGCATAGCTGTTTGTTTGTCTCGCAGAATTATTCCAAACGAACTTTCCCCCCTTTTTCACCCTCTTAGTGGTAGATTTTCTGAAAATCCTTTCTTATCGGATGCCTACGTCATATAAAGAACACACCTTCCAAGTTTCAAGTCTCTACGATCAGCGGTTTAGGCTGTACGTTGATCCATCAGTCATTCAGGACTAAGCATTTCATATGTATAGACTAGCTGTCGCGCGCGGTTTCACCCGCGATAATTTCGGAGTTCCCGCGGCATTGTTACATACGAACTTCCCCCCCCCCTTTTCACCCCCTCAGGGGTAGAATTTCGTAAAATCCTTTCTTATCGGATGCCAACGTCATACAAAGAACACACCCTCCAATTTTCAAGTCTCTACGATCAGCGTTGATACCTCAGTCAGTCATTCAGGACAAAGCATTTTATATGTATAGGTTAAAAAAAAAATAATAAAATAAAAAATCTTTAATCTTTAATTAGATTCTAATCTTTGGCTTGTAAGTAAGTTGATAAATTAATTTCAAACCGCTTTTGGGAACACAAAACACGATTTTGGGAACGAGTTTCTTTATTCGTTTGTTTTAGATATATAAGATAGGTACTTTCACGATTGCTATTTCTTTCATAAGATCTTATGGATAAAAAAACACATTATTTACTATTCACACACGCATAAAATATATGGTTATTCTCATTCACCCCGTGTACGATGGCACACAGGAAGTCTCGGAACGGCGTCATCCACAGACATCCTGTGCGGACCCGGGGTGGCTTCATTTGATTTCCGGCTTCGCAGTTCACTGTTCCTTCGCCTAGTTTGTTTGCATGTACACATGTAATACATGGAAGTTGTAGTTCAGAAGGTAATGACTTCTTATTTTTTTTAGGCAATCTATTCATAATATAATAAAATTGTAACAGGTCGATGTCTGTACATGGGAGATAAATAAGAAAAAATAAATCTAGGCGACTCTATGAGTGATATAGAAGCCAAAAATACCATTTTTAGAATATTTGTCTGTCTGTATGTTTGTATTCGTGCCACGAAAAAACCGCTGCACCAAATTGAATGCGGTTTTTTTTGTATTGCTAAGGGTCTAACTTAGATACTCATGTTTCGATTTTTTCGAAATTCCATCTGAAACTCGAGATATTAAAAAAAAAATGCTGGTCATCCTACTAATATTATAAATGTGAAAGTGTGGACGTTTGTTACTCAATCATGCGAAAACGGCTGAACGGATTTGGATGAAATTTGGATGCACGTTGTCAGGGGTACAGAGAAGGACATAGGGTACTTTTTATCCTGGAATTCCTGCGGGAACTCCGAAATTACCGCGGGTGAAACCGCGGGGCACAGCTAGTGTCTTATAATGGTCGATGAACTGTTTTGAAGCTGCACACGTCATGACATTGCAGCACAGAAAATAGAAGCATTTTATATTAGAATACAATAAACTAGAACGGAAACGATAAAATATTGAAACATAGAACTACATAGATGCTATACCCACAACATTTTATTAGCTAGCTACTGATCGTTTAGGAGGAAAAGGTTAACAGTGTCAAATGTCAGAACAGGCAAGAGCTATTTAACCCTTCTAGTAACCCAACCATTCATTCAAAGGTCACTATGGTGCCTCATCGGTCTAATTTCTTTGTATCCTTAATTGAAAAGTTACTAGGTAACTACTTAATTAAAAGAAATAATGATAAACAATTCTGCTATTGAAATGTATTTGTAACTTATTGTAACAGAAGGCGAGTAAAAACGCATTGAGCTTAATCTTTTAGTACACAACCTATACACTTCACAACACACAGATCTATAACTTGATCCTACACTAAGCTATGAGCTTGTGTCGTGGAAACCAAGCAAACGTGGTATAATATACCATATATTATTACACTAGCTGTGCCCCGCGGTTTCACCCGCGGTAATTTCGGAGTTCCTGCGGGAATTCCGGGATAAAAAGTACCCTATGTCCTTTTCTGTACCCCTGAAAACGTGCATGCCACATTATATCCAAATCCGTTTAGCCGCTTTTGCGTGATTGAGTAACAAACATCCAAACATCCAAATATCCAAACATCCAAACATCCGCACTTTCACTTTCATAATATTATAGTAGGATATATATTATACTAAAGATATATAATATGTATATACATTATACACGCCCAGATTGGAAATGGAACCCTGTGTTCATTACACAAAGTCCACCCCCACCGGGAATCGAACCCGGAACCTCTTGATTAGCGGGCAGGCATGGACCTATTGCGCCAATCGGGTCGTCAAATAAAAACACAACCTTCCACCTTCCTTCCAGCACCCTTGTTACCAAAAAGCAAATCACGGAAATGAAGGCTCCGTTAGTTTCCCATAGAGGCTGGAATGCGTTAAACTTATATGCAGTCCAGTGAAAATTATAACATTATTATTCACGTAGAGTATTCAGAGTGCTATAATTTAAACTATGGATATGGGTACGTCGGGCGACAAGAGTAGAACATAAATCTTTGTTAAAATAATACTCCACAGACGGAGTTTATGCAACTGGTTGGTTATCTCGCTTCACTTGGAGTTGGGAGCTAAGAACATTTTGAAATGTTACTTAAACTAAAATAATACTATACGCTTGATATTAATTTCTTCCGTGCACAATAGTTTATTATTTTATAATTAGCTCTGCCTTAATTAGCTCTTAGTGATTTTAACCGCGTGAGTTTTGGAATCCCGCAGGAACTATTATTTTTTTCTAAAATAAAAGTAGCCTAAATTACTCCTTATAACATCAGCTAGCTAGCAGTGAAAGTCCCGTTAAAATCGGTCAAGCCGTTCCAATACTCAATTTAAGTATAGGTTCAGTGACTTTTGAGCTTTTACCAACAAACATACGGAAAATGAAAACTTTTCTCTTTATTACATTGGTATGGACATATAAAACGGTAGCTAGATTACGACAGTCAGTCAGCGACTGATTTTCTGCCCAGACGCCACTGGCTGTAAAAGCGAGCGACTTAGAGTCGGCTGGCAGACAATATTCCAAAATTCCAATCCCTGATCCTATAGTGTGAATACGCCCTTAATGATCCTAAATGAGTGAAACAAAAAAAAAAAGATGAGTTAGGCGTGGCATCCAACACATCTTTCGTCAAAACAAAACAACATCGAAAACACTCCATTCGAGGGCGCGACAAACAAAATAGGGCTGTAAGACTTACATAATTTGCCATCGACATTTTTACGGCTTGATATTTGTCATAAAAAAAAATAAAAAAAGGCCATTTATAGCTGTGGCCAGTCGTAAAACTAATGCCAGTTTCGAATTGTCGAGACTAGTTGCAAACGTTGGGCGAGCATTCGGAAAAGCGAGCTATTCGGTAGCGCCAACCGAAGGCACGACTTTTCTTGTACGAACCCATAAATTTTGCAAAACGCTACACCATTTACGAGATTTCCCCGCCGCCGCACCGCTGGAGCGTGGGCGGAGCGGGGATGTTGAATTTTTAATTCGGTTGAAGGTTCGCTTTCAATTTTATACGATTTTACGAAAACGAATGCAAACGTCATATTGTGTTCGAATTTGGAAGTTTCTTAATATTTCGAAATTCGAATGCCGTTTGATACTGCAGTGGATAGAAGATGTTCGCCATTTGTACATTTTTCTGCAAGAAAGAATCCTACTTAATATTTATAAACCCGAAAGTTTGTAAGTATGTATGGATGGATGGATGGATGTTGGTTACTCTTCCACGCAAAAACTACTGGATAGATTTAAATGAAACCTTACAATAATATAGCTTATACATCAGATTAACACATAGTGTACTTTTTATTCCGGAATTCCCGCGCGAACTCTGAAATTAACGCGGATGAAACCGCGGGGCACAACTAGTAAATAAATAAATAAAAAATAGACCATTGGTTAGCTGTAATGTTTACAGCCTTTATTAGGTATATTCCCCGCAGTTTTACCCGCGGTAATTTCGGAGTTCCCGCGGGAATCCTCGGTTACCATATAACCTATGTTACTCAGGGTAACGTAGCATTCTAATGGTGGAAGGATTTTTTAAATCGATCTAGCAGTTTTTGAGTTAAAACGTAACCAAAAACAAACAAGTATCCAAAAAATCAAAGATCTTGATCAATGGTGAAGCGCTCGAAGTTGTCCAAGAATATGTCTACCTCGGGCAGACATTGCAGCTAGGTAGAGACAACTTCGAACGTGAAATCACAAGAAGGGTGCAGCTGGGCTGGGCAGCATTTGGGAAGCTACGTCATATCTTTTCGTCGCCACTACCGCAGTGTCTGAAGAGCAGGGTGTATAATCAGTGCGTCCTGCCCGTCATGACATATGGAGCCGAGACGTGGAACATGACGGTCAGGCTGGCCCACCGACTACACGTCGCTCAGCGAGCTATGGAAAGATCTATGCTCGGTATTTCGCTACGGGATAGAATCCGTAACGAAATCATCCGGCAGAGGACCAAAGTTATAGACATCATCCAGAAGTGTAGCAAGCTGAAGTGGCAGTGGGCTGGTCACATCTGTCGCAGAACCGATGAGCGTTGGAGTAGACGGGTTCTGGAATGGAGACCACGTCTCGGTAAGCGTAGTGTTGGACGCCCCCCTGCCAGATGGACCGATGACCTGAAGAAGGTCGCTGGTAGTGGCTGGATGAGGAAAGCGGGAGATCGTGTACTGTGGCGTGCCCTTGGGGAGGCCTACGTCCAGCAGTGGACTGCAATAGGCTGATTGATTGATTGATTGATCCAAAAAATCAGATTAATCTTTCCCATTTATAATATTATAGTTAAGATATCGAAATACATATGTCCATGTTCTTATCGGTTAACAGTGGTATTTTTCAAATTATCATCACCTAATTCGAACATTAGCAATAAACTGATATTGTTATTATTATACCAGCTGTGCCCCGCGGTTTCACCCGCGGTAATTTCAGAGTTCCCGCGGGAATTCCGGGATCAAAAGTACCCTATGTCCTTCTCTGTACCCCTGACAACGTGTATACCAAATTTTTTATTAAATCAAATAAAATTTCATCCAAATCCGTTCAGCCGTTTTTGCGTGATTGAGTAACAAACATCCAAACATCCAAACATCCAAATATCCAAACATCCACACTTTCACATTTATAATATTAGTAGGATACATTTTATTGTACCTATGTAATATTAACTCTATGTAATCTCTCCTCTGTGCCACGCTACCACAGCGCAAGATGTTACAGAGTATATCAAGACGAAGACCAACTTTCTTCTGAGGACCGAACTGCTGGAGTCGCGTCATAATGCTAGTTTCAGGGCTTTTGTGGTGCGAGTCCCAATAAGTAAATTGGACACCTTTATGAAGGAAGACTTTTGGCCGAAAGGTGTGGTCTACAGGCGATTCCGGGGAAGGATACCGACAGCCACCACCAGAGCGACACAGTGTCAAAAATAGAATGTTTTTTATATTTGTATATATGTATGTTAGTTTGTAAGGTATTTATCTATGGGCCCATGTTGCCTGATAACAAAACAATAAATAAATAAAAAATAAATAAAATTACTTTCTAATGTAGGTATATAAATATAATGATAACTCTTGAAAATGTCGGGGAAAGGGCATTAAATTTTTCATACTACAACTACACGTTGTCAGGGGTACAGAGAAGGACTTTTATCCCGGTATTACCGCGGGAACCCCGAAATTAACGCGGGTGAAAACGGGGAACAGCCGCTAGTGTTTTATATAAAACAGATCCATTACAAGTATAAATTAAATAAGCACCAGCCGGTTGTGATGTGAAGCGCTATTTATCAAGGTCCTCATTCATTCGGTCCTGAAATAATTAAAAGTCGCTCCGGTCTCCGTAATAATCACGCTGTAAATCGTCCGTGTCATTCATGAACGGATTAAACAAACAATGGCTATCAATGTTACCTAATTAAGTAGCAACTCGGTTACCGAGAATAATTACAAAAGGAAGTATTTGGAAATTAAATAAAATGTGTGAAGAGTTGAATATCTTCTCTCTTAAATAATAAAATATCTGGGCGGCCGAGCTTCGCTCGCAGCGCCATCTGTTGTTTTTCACTGACTGAAAACACGGATAAAACGACGTTTTCTAAAAACGAAACCTAGCTAGACCTAAATTATAAAATATAAAAATCGCTAAATTTCATAAAAATCGTTGAAAGCGTTTTCGAGATTCAGATTCTATAGCTACCTACATATATACCTACCTACCTACATATTTATATACAAGAAATGCTCGTTTAAAGATAGTAGATAATAGGTAATCTAGTGTTGAGCTATTACCCTTACCACCCTTACCTATGGATCACCCTTATTTTAATATTAGCTGTTCCCTGTTACACCCGTTAATTTTGGAGTTCCCGCGGAAATTACGGAATGAAAAGTACCCTGTACACCTACTTTTCTGTTCCCTTGAAAACGAGCATGCTTTCATGATGATCGGCGGAGTAGTTAAGGCATGAAAGCCTAACTAATGAACAAGGAGAAGGATAGAGGTTACTTTTATCCTGGAATCCCCGCGGGATCTCCGAAATTAATGAGGGTGAAAACGCAGGGAACAATTATTATTGAAAAAATACTGAGATAGTGAGAGGTCGCGACGTCATAACTAAGTATAAAGTGTACCTAGGTGTGATGTCACACGGAATTTCAACTCAATTTATCGCCGTTGCTTTTTTAAAGAAAAGATACACGTGTCCAATATTTTTTAATAATCTACAAAACGTACTAAAAATTCAAATGAATAATCATCATGCCCAAAAAAGCTTTGGCTTTTCTTGTATGTGAAGTAAGAAAAACGAAATGTTTAAGTATGTATGTAATCGTTAAATGTCTCTGAGTGTGGCGTCTAGTTGTATTGTACCTACTGTAGCTTTCTATTTGATTTGAAAGTTACAAGCCCCTGCAACATACGTTAGTTTTGAACGCAGGCAATGGCAAGAACTATAGTAAAAATTCGAACAGAGAATCATTATCATAGATGCCAGCGGCAAACCTTGCTGATTGATGGGTTGATAGGTTTCAACTGAGCGGTCAGAGTGAAAATTCAAACAGATTTTTTTTTCAAAGGGATCGAGCGATACGAAAGGCTGTTGTGTATTCGATCTGGCTGATGATAGAAAAAAAAAGGAAAACAATTTTAAATACCGATGGATTTTTATGTGTGAAAGTAAAACAAAAATGTAGTTAAATGTACTTATTAACGCATTTTGGTTCTCTTTTATACATTTACGGACGTATTAGAGCCGATACAAACAGAGGAAATTATTCTAAAATAAAGTTAATTAGTAACTAAAAAGTAAATTATATACTCGAAAATATATGTGAACAAAAACTATGTTATGCTATGAATCCCTAGACACTGAATTTAGAAATCCGAATTTCACTATTGTAAGCAAACAAAAGAAGTTGAAAAATGAAGTGAAAAATTATATGAAAGTATACCGTTATAGTTAGTTTTCGAGTTAGTCATAAATATCTACATTTTTATTTTTCTTTTTTCAAAAAAATTAATTATCAGTTATGTACTTTGTTAATATTGTGACATTACTGAAATGCGGGTGAAGCTGCAGGATGGGAACGGTTTGTTATAAATAATATTACCTAGCTATTAGTTTTTGTTACTTAAAGTAACAAATTTTTATAAACCTTTATTCACGAGCCACTTCTAATTCAATCTTATTACAAAAAAAAAAAAAAGTTAAAAAAATGTTAATTCATTTGAGCGCCTAAATTCCGATTTTGTGTCAAGTATACTCACTAACTATTAATTGTTTTTAATATGAGTACCTAGAATACTCTAATGAACTTCCCATAGTTTATTGGTAATACGTGTATCAAATAAATATAAGGGATCTACGTACTAACCCAACAGCATCCGCCGCTGAGTCGATGAATATTTTAACGTCAAATTGGAACATATCTCCCTGGGATTTGATACATCTTATACAACAAATTGCATAGTAAACAAATGTATATAGAGTTAAAGTAGGCGAATTAACATTATTCACAGTTATACAGGAATATTTTTTAAGCAATGCGCAAAAAAATTTTAGTGGTTCAATATCAGTAATAGAACATACATATTTCCATTGTTTGTTCAAAACTTTTTTATATTTTTTTACCCGACTTTAAATTAGCAAAATATGGACACTATCTATTCGTAATAATATCAATGGGCGCGCGCGCCGTGCGGCGTACGCGAGGATGTTGCAGCGGGGGTGAACGACCTCGATCAGCTGTCGGTACATTGTAACCCACCTAGCCGAATGAGCGTTTCGCGCGCAGCGGTGGCGGCGGCGAATAGAGTAGCCAATAAATCAATTGCATAATAAACATCTTTCGTTCATGATAACTTTACTTTTTTGTACTAAGACTTATCAAAATAAAAAAAGGTGTTTATTAAAACTCCTTTAAGTTTAATTTGTAAAAGTTTGCGCACTGAATAAAAAATATTCCTGTATAGGGAGTAAGGTTGAACGAGGGACGTATTGAAAAAGGGTATTCAGCTACAGAGGCCGTCTACGAGGTGGACCGATGACTTGCTGAAGGTTGCGGGACGCCTTTGGATGCGGGAAGCGCACCGTCGGTCGTTGTGGGATTCTTGGGCTTATGTACAGCAGTGAACGCCTTTTTCAGTATTTGATCATCGTCTCAAACACCTAAAAAAAAACCTATTTGAAATAGCTGTCGGTAAAAGAAAAATGAAAAGTGAGCGCGCTAGTTAAATAATTAATATCTGGACGATCGAGCTTTGCTCGAAGCGCCATCTGTTGTTAAGTAGAAAAGCAGTACCAAACACTCATTTTTCATTGCAAATCATTGAAATTCGTTAGAGCCGTTTCTGAGACTCAGATTACATACAAGAATTGCTCGTTTTAAGATAGTAGATTTAACATATTTTACTAAGCATGTAAGCATGACATAAATCCCTCGTTTGATTTGCACCTGTATATTAATTTTGAAGTGTAGTAGGTGTATTTAATTATATTATAGTTGTAGTGAGAAAAGTGTATTATATGTTGAGTAGTTATAAGCCATCAAGAAACTTTACGTTTGTCGCATAGGCCATAGCTCGCACCGTGGCGCGGTGAGCGACAAAGTTTGAGTTCGAAATTCAAGTTGTGAAAATTTTCCAACACAGTAACAAACAGCCTACACCGTTATCACCTCTACCACCAGCCCATCGACACTGCTTTGAAGCAAAAATTACTATGGATCTGTGCAATAACTTCCTTACCAACTTTGGAATACCTAACCAAATCCCCCTGATCGCGTCTTACATTGGTAAGGTTAAGGTTGGCACAAAATGCTTTCATAGATTTCAGCGATTAGTATGAAAGTGCCGACTCTTAAAACGTAGTGATTATTTGCCAATACCTACGTCGCGTCGTGGCAGGCCGGGAACAGGGCGCAAAGCGGAGAGTTAGGTACTCTTCTTTACATATTATATTCTTTGTCTATAGCCATCGTTGTGGAGCGCGAATCAAGTCTGACCTTCCACAAACAACATTCACAGTCTTTAATATTAATGATGATAAAAGGGAAACAGAGCGCGCCCCGCGGCACTCGCCGCCCTGGCGCGACGGACGTGTGACGTTGCGGATTTATATAGGCGGTTGTTAATTAAAGTTAGTCTAATTAATCAGCCGTGCCGCGTAACTTTAGCTGCGACTTGTAATACCAAGCTCGTTACGGCTCCCCACGCTTCGTTCATGGCACAAGGTAGGTATGTCTCCATTACTTTTGTTACACTCTTCTGACACTATGGTCGTTAAAAAAATTAAGTCGGAACGGTACTACATAAAATTAATATGCACAAAACAGTATTAGGTGCATCCAGAGTAATTTAACTAAAATTGTGGTGAAAACAGCTCACTTTTAGTTCAACTCACTCAAAACTCAACTCATTCTTTCAAGATTTTGAATGAAACTAGAAACTAAGGATATAATGTCTTAAATCTCTATGATCTACTATTACTATTTCAATGAATATCATCAAAGACAACCCTAAAAATATTGATAACTTACCTAATCGTACCAGCTACGTTGAAAGTTTTTGCATTTAACAACTTCATTTAAGCAAATAATAGAATAAATTAAATAATTTAACACCTCGAAATTTTGCTGTCGTTCTGTTAATTCAACAAGTTAGCTTCAATTAGTTTAAAAGTTACAAAAATTACCATTACGTTCTGTCTGTCAATTAATTTAACAGCCAGCGATTATTATTTATAGTATTTTTAATAAGTAAAACATTATATAAAACTAGCTGTCCCCGGCGGTTTCACCCGCGAAAATTAAGAATAATCCGCAGGTTTTCCGGGATACAAAGTACCCTATGTCCTTTTCTGTACCCCTGACAATGTGTACTATGCAAAATTTTATGAGATTTCACCGGCGTTAATTTCGGAGTTTCCGCGGGAATCCCGTGATAAAAAGTGCGTTGTGTCCTTTTCTGTATCTCTGAAAACGTGTACGCAAAATTTCATGATGATCGGTTGAGCCGTTAAGGTGTGAAAGCGTAACAGACACACAGACAGAGTTACTTTCGCATTTATAATATTGGTAGGGATTTTGTTATTATTGCAATATTGTGATAGTTTCAGATAACCGTATCAAAATCATTATTAATACATACAACGAATATTATGCAACTTTCCGGTTTCATTCACATAAGTAGGTTTTCATAAGCCCGAGTAATTTCTGGTACCAGCTTCTATCAAATTCTCAGAGTAGGTATATATCACTTATTCGGGTACTAGCTGTGCCCCGCGGTTTCAACCGCGGTTATTTCGGCGTTCCCGTGGGAATTTCAGGATAAAAGTACTCTATGTCCTTCTCTGTACCCCTGACAACGTGCATGCAAAATTTCATCCAAATCCGTTCAGCCGTTTTTGCGTGATTGAGTAACAAACATCCAAAGATCCAAACATCCACACTTTCACATTTATAATATTAGTAGGATTAAACATCTGACCATATATAGGTAGGTATCTATTTATACCATTCCGCTGCGTATAATGTAAAAAAAAAACATACATACAATCGAACATAGAACCTCCTCCTTTTTGGAAGTCGGTTAAAAACGACAACCCTTTATGCATATCTCTCACAACACCTCAGTATTCGCCAGGGCTGGCGCAAGTTTTTCAATTAAGAACATTCCTCTAGGGATGTGTCGATTAAAATTCCAAATATTTTCTCGAGTTCGAGTCCACGCTGCGACGTGTTTGAGAGTTTGAAATTGGGAAAATTATTTGGTTGTTTTAGCTTTCAAACGATGATCAACGACTAGCAAACAATGCTATACGAGAATGGGCATGTTGACAAATTTTTATTTTTTAGTCCGTCTTGTAGATTATTAAAAGATTATTGGACACGTATTTTTTCTTTTTTTACGTAATCAAAAAATAATAAAAAACTACTCTAAAACTCTAAAAATCTACAAGACAGACTAACAAAAAAATTTAGTCAACATGCCCATTTGCCAGTTCCCATCCCCATTCCAGGTCGGAAACGCACCTGGATGCCTTCTGGTGTTGCAGATGTCTATGTCTAATATCTATGGTAACCTATGGTACCTATTCGAGATCATTTCCTATGTCCGCAAAAATATAGCAAATTTCAGTCTTCGAGAGTGTGGAGGGCGATCTTTGCGTAATGCGGGAAGACTAGCGAGTGTCCCCCACCGGACTAAACTGGCCACTAGAAACCCGCGTGTGATTGGCCCAATTCTTTATGAGAAACTACCCGCTAGTTTAAAAAATACATCTGACGAAACTTTCTACCGCCAGCTGAAGAATCTTTTGTTGGATAGCGAATTTTATTGTTTAAATGAATATTTGTACAAAATCGATTGATCGATTTATAATCTTTATTTTTACATTTTTGACATGTTCATTTTTTGATTTAAATGACATTTTTATTATTTTTATAATTATTGACATTCTTATTATGATACTTTTATTATTTTATTATTATTATTATTTTATTATTGACGATCATATTATCCTCTGACATTTTTATTAGTAATATAACTATGAAATTGATAATGTGAAATAAATGATTCTATTCTATTCTATTCTATTCTAATCACTTACGATCATGTGTACCACTTGCCCGTTTGCCCCTATGATATAAAAAAATATATATATAATGGACGCGCCCATTATTAAAGATGAAGAAGGTTGGTTCTCTCGCATTTTTTTTTTTTATGTCATAGGGGGCAAACGGGCAAGTGGTACACCTGATAGTAAGTGATTACCGCTGCCCATAGACATCTGCAACACCAGAAGGCATGCAGGTGCGTTGCCGACCTGGAATGGGGATGGGAACTCGCATCAAGATTGATTCTTTTACAAACTTTACATACATAGACCTTCAAATTTTACTCATCACACTCAAAACTCCGACCAACGAATACATTTTCCTGCTGAGGACATTGAAAAGTTGAATACAAAAATTAGAACAGCTTTAGGTTGAATTATAAGTTTTAAAAACGTTTGTCGAATCTGAAATTCCTGAAATTCTGAAAACCTACAGGTGAAGAATTAAGCTGTTATAGACAAACCCATTTTCCTACCTACTAGACTTTACTTCAGACTTTACTACTGACAGATAACTTAGGATAAATCCAACGATACGCAGGTACCAGGTACAGAAGATTTCGTCAAACGCAAACTATATTAAGACGGATTCGTGCTATCGTATTTCACGAGCCTAACGTTTCCGCGCAAGTAATCAAGTCTAATATGTACCTGAGAGGTGGAATCTGATTGTATTGAGGTAATTAAACCATCTATTACGCGGTGAATCGTGTAATAGAGGTTTATTGGCGATGATATTACAATAGAATCGAAGTTTAATACCGTTTAATCTATCTAATTCAGTAGATAATTTCACGACTGGCATAGAGACGTGTCGACTATCGAGGTTCATTATAATGAACCATAATATCTATACATATAAAATTCTTTGTCCTGAATGACTGATGGATCAACTCACAGCCTAAACCGCTGGTCATAGAGACCTGAAACTTGGAGGGTGTGTTCTTTATATGACGTAGGCATCTGATAAGAAAGGATTTTTGAAAATTCAACCCTTCACGCATAGTATTATTTATCTGTGCCTAAGGGGATTTATTTATTTATTTAAACTTTATGCACATCATGGTACAAAAGGCGGACTTAATTCCACAGTGGCATTCTCTGCCAGTCAACCTTCAGGTAGTACAGAGAGCTCACTTGGCGGTGCATTTACGATATATATTTAGATAAAAACTCATGGGGATGAAAAGGGGTTGCAAAGATCTTCGAAGTTATCACGGGTGAAACCACGCGGGACAGCTAGTATAAATATATATATGAATGTTCGAACACTTTTGAATCAGTCGCGCATACACGGTTGAAATGTTTAGCGTATTATATGTAGCTTATTAATAAAATTTTAATTGCGGTTTTAAAACACGACTGTGCCTAATGGTACAAGTGGAAATCTTTATGCCTGAATGGAATTTTCTACCGGTCAACTCTGTTCAGTTTACATCTGGGCTCAAAATACAGTATACTCGTAATTCCTAATCAAAGGCAGGAGAATACCAAACCCATGCGAGCGAAATATTTTATTCGATTATATGAAAACATCGAGCCACAAGAAAAAATCGAGAAATAAATCGTTGCACAGAAAAATCACAAAGCCTGCATGGTCGCGATAGTTATAATGATATGGTAATAATCCTATTTCAAAGTATTTCAATTACACTATATTTACATTTTAAATTTAAAAACCTAATCCAGTTTGCCATTATTTTAGACTGGTATATGTAGTTATATTTTCGTAAACAAAAAAATATGGGACTAACCGCCTTGTGTTCTTCAAACACATCATCTAATTTAGGACGACCCTTTGGTGGGGGAATAGTGTTGACCAAGACATTAAGTTAAAATATTTTATTTAATTTTTTACGGAAACATTCATCTAATTTATGAATGTAATATTAAAAAATATGCCATACCATAATTTTTTTTTTACCATTTTAACTTTACAACTAAATATTCTTCATTGTGATTCAATTCACAGCGTGTTTAAAAAGTTAAAATATTAATTATTATTGATATTTCGCTGTAATTAAAATAACACTGTATACAATAGGAAGGAAGGTAGAGCCCCAGGTTATTTGTAGTTCACATAGTTACAATAGATTCTTACAATAACACATTACATGTGGTTACAATAGATTCTTATAGTACTAATTGTAAGAATCCGATAATATACATATTTTCCACACAAAGCATATCTGTTACAGCGTTAACGTAGTATTTCACGGCGACAATCCAGAGTAAGGTTGTGGTCGCATTTTCAGCGATTTTCATCAATTTTAAATTAAGCAACAAAAAAACAATTTTTTTGTAAGGGAGTAGGGACATAGATAATGACGTCATGTATGAGTGAAAACTTTAGTGATTTTTGTGTAAAACAATCATGTACCCTGACAAAGTTTACATAATGTTCCGTATAGAATAGTTAAGGCTTGAAAGCCTTAACAAATAAATAAACAAACCGCAAATATAAATTGTTGGATAGTAAATAATAAACAAACTCACATACGTATTTATAATATTAGCTAGAATTTGTGATTCATCGATAAAGACTCTACTAAAAATGTGTAGTGGCACTGAATCTTACTAATTGATTAATAAGATTGAATTAATCGAATTTATTTTAGCAATTATTACATTGCTTGGTAGTTAGATAAGATAAATTCTGATAAATATCTGCTGTGGAATATAAAATCGTTTGAAAAGTCTCCATTGAGATTCATGTTTAAAAACAACAAAATTTATAGCTAGCAATCGGTTGATCGATGGCAGAAATAAATATCTTATGGCTGTTTAACTTTATTGGCAACGGGGTCGTTGAATCCGCTCCAACTAGCACTCCACTACTCTCAGTACGTATTTGAACACATTCCCTGGATTAATGCAATAATATTGAACGGCAACCGAACGGATTTGGGTGTGCCGAATGGTACTCTACAGCCAGAGCGAAACCTGTATGAGTAAGATAGTTGTTCTATTAAGCTTTAAAGGTCTATTTAACGAGATTCCAGGTTACGACGCTGAGCATAGCTTGTTTAATTGTTAGTAGTTTGGAAGGATAGAATCACAGCAGTTAATTCTAGTTTAAGTATTATAATATTATTGGATTTTATTACTGTACCTAGTAAGTATTCGAAAATGTACTTATTTGTACTTATTTTATCTTTTTGGTATCAAATAAACTTTTTTCTATTCTATTCTATTCTATTCTAAAATATACTACATATTTCTAGAGTGCATTTTTTTCGAGAGAAAAGCGTTTTGAATGACCTAAAAATAGCTTTTATGCTACAAGGACTAAGTTAAAGAGTAAAGCAATAGGACTAAGTCGTCGCTAACTTCTCTAACTTTTATTTTTAACACCGGTACTCATAAGAGATTTTATACAAGTTTGATTCAAAATTGTATTTGAAATTGTAGCTTGAAGCACTAAACCAATCGATGTATGTGTACGTGGAACGGCGTAAAATTACCTTCGATGACACGCGTTCATGAGCACGATTACGTATACTAGCCTTTTAGCCTGACTTGATATGGCTTCACTCTACTTGCACTCACTGTCGTTCCTTTTATACCGGAATAAATATATTTTATTTTTACTAAATACTATGTACCTTCCATAATCAAATCTGCATAAATAAATATACCTATATATTATTACAAATGTATTTATCCAAAATTATTCGAATTCTTTAAAAGCTACCAACCGCTTTTGGATTTTCTAAAATGGAATTCTAATTTCGCATTCCTCCTTAACTCTTGCCAGCGCGTGGCAAAAGCGAAACAACCCGAATTTAAATTGTGAACGTACGTGCCTGACGCGAAGCTCCAGCGTGTATTCGGTTTTCAAATGTGTTACCAGTGTTGCTAGAGTTACCGGTGTTGCCACACATAAATCTATAAACATTCGGTGTAAATATTTGCAAACCAAAAAATACGAAATTAGTATTACCTACGTAAATAAATAAAAAATATCACCCGTCTACGAGTTTTATAAAATTCCCATAGAACAAGAAATGTACTAATATATATTTTTTTTGCTTTTTAATAAATGGTGTCTCTTGTTTTACCGTAAACCCAAATGTCAAAGATTAGGACAGATAAATATTAACATTTTTTATATAAAGGGATTAAATAAAGGAATATTTACAATATCTACTACATATCTTTAAATGAGCAATTCTTGTATATATATACTTGTTGTGCCCCGCGGTTTCACCCGCGTAAATTTCAGAGTTTTCGCGGGAATTCCGGGATAAAAAGTACCCTATGTGTTAATGTGATGTATAAGCTATATTATTGAAAAGTTTCATTTAAATCCATCCAATAGTTTTTGCGTGAAAGAGTAACAAACATCCATCCATCCATCCATCCATCCATACATACTTACAAACTTTCGCGTTTATAATATTAGTAGGATATATATGTATATAATCTGAACCTCGGAAACGGCTCCAACGATTTTTATGAAATTTAGTATGCAGGGGGTTTCGGGGGCGATTAATCGATCGCTAGGTTTCATATTTAGAAAACGTCGTTTTATCCGTGTTTTCAGGCAGTGAAAAATGAGTGTTTGTTTTTCTACACAACAACAGATGGCACTATATACAACGAGCGAAGCTCGGTGACCCAGATATTTTTCTTTTATTACATATTTATGTTTTATAATGTATACTGACGTAGGAGATAAGTTTATAATTATTGAATCAACCCGACCACAGACTGCGGAACACAGAATGCGGTTGGAAGTGCGGTTTAATTACATCAGATTTCAGGTTTAATGAAATGCACAGCCGTGTACAATCCATCAATGTCTACGAGCCGATGTGAAACTGGAAGACGGCGCTAGGTGCCGGAGAACCGGTACCGTTTTTTAGTCTAGTACATTCGTTATAAGTACCTACTGCAATAAAATAATACTCTTCATATTATTTAATGTTTAAATCTAAGCAATCGGACACTAGAAAGTGCTCTGTCACCATGTTGTGGTTTTTCTCACGATGTATTCGGTCACATAAAAAAAAATCGCGAGTTTTTTTTTATAAATTCGATTAATAGCTAACATGTGACGTACATAAAGCTTCACATCATGCACGTGTAAATAAATTGATACCATACGTTCTTTCGTTTAAACTCTAGCTTGTCTTTAGCGGTATACTAATGAAGGAAGAATCAAAGAAGCAAAGCGATAATCACAGAGCAGAAAATAACATATAGAAGGGACATCAACTTAGTTTAGTATGAAAACAGATGAAAACCAGTGTCGCCGGGTGATTTTCGCACACAAAACTATTCATCACGCACAAAAACTTTCACTAACGTAAAGAAATGTATTAAACGCTTCATAGTTATGTTTTTACTTAGTAAATGTTTTCAAAATTTACAGTTTTGGGAATATTGTGGTAAATGTGGTAAATAAATGTACTTGGGATGGCAGCAACATAAATTTGGACAAGTTAGAGCATTTGCTCTAACTTCCTTTGCAACGGTAGCGTGCCTGCCCCGCCTACATGTCCTCTCTAGTTAATTTATTTGCTCTGTGGCGATAATAATAATATCAACTCCATAATAGTAAAGCCTTAATAAATATGTTCTTTTTTACATTGTAGGTATATAGCTACGTAAAGTTTAATTGGCAAGGAAATTAACATCTGTTTTGGCTCGTAACGTTATACTGGAAGTGGTTATTGCCCTTTGGAACATTCGTCTCTTGGGAAATAAGCGTTATTGTATATCAGACACCGTCGCTTACGAATTCGACACGACGTGACCTTTGAAATTGCGGTCTATCATCTTCAATTATAATTACAAGCTGATGAATAGAAATATGTATATCCATACTAAAACTTATATTATTTTCTCTCTGTGCATTCATCATGCAGGAACTAGGTATATGAGGACGGATTTAAGTGAAACATACACGTAGGTATACTGAATTGTAGCGGTATAGTATAAAAATTAAGAGATTCCGAGGGATTTACCATGTACAGGAAATCTAAAAATGAAACATGTGGCTCAATTTACCTTGTATCTAGAATATAATTAAAGCAGCGAAATGTTATTTTCCAATCTTCAATCATATTTGTTGGCTTATCGTTTTCTAGCAATAACAAAAAAAAAGGTTTCCAGTCAAAGATTATAGTCAGTCAGCATGATAACAATAATGGCCCTTTTGTGATCTCTACTTATGTTGTCCTAATGTGCATAATTTCTTATATAAATCCTAACTACTACTTACTATTAAATAAATCCGATTAAGGGTGTGAAAGCGAAGCGTAACAAACAAATGAACTCATTTATTTTTTTTGTAACGCTTTCACGCCCTAGCTACTCAACCGATCGTCAATAAAAATTTGCATAGACAGGGGTTTTTAGGGGGGACCTTTTAGGGGTAGAGAAAATTAAACTCTTTTCTGTATTTCTTTAGAGGGTAGGTACTTTTTATCCCGGAATTCTCGCGGGAACTCCGAAATTAACGCGGATGAAAAGAAATAGCTTCTAAATAATAAAACAGAACCTCCTCCTTTTTAGGAGTCGGTTAAAAAAAGAATTTACGTATTTCGAACCTCAACCTTTTTACGAAAATTATCGACTGAAAAATCGTACAGTGCACATGAAGCAAACGTTAAGATTTTTATGCTCAGCTACGCCGCTTACTTTAAAGCGCTGAGGGCGTTGCACCCACCCTCGGCACAAAGTATCTCTTAAAATACGTGAGACGTAAACCACTAGGCGTCGTTAATGGTTTAACTTGAAGAACGAAAGGGGGATTCCACACTTTTTTATTCAACTTTTCACATTTTCCCATTAAACAATAAAGATTATTTCTCCACTGAACATCAAAGTTTATTGTCGTTTAAAAAAATACTCATGGAGTGTTGCAGCGTCGACTGACTGATTTTATGGAAGGTATTTAATTTTACATTAACCAAATCAAATCAAATGTTCTCTATTACTTATAGGATTGGTTGTTACAATCCTCATAATCGTCAGCAGGTTCTTAGAACTATAAATTACTCTAAATTCGGGATAGATACGTCACCTACTGAAAAGAACTGACAAAAAAAAAAACATTCATACAACCGAACGCATTACCTCCTCCTTTTTGAAAGTCGCTTAAAAAAACCGAGCAGGGCTGTCTTTCCTGTAGGTAATATGAACCGTAAGGTATTCCTACCAAAAAATGGAATATCTACCTATTACATCTATTTTTGGTATCTACTAAAAATATTCTCAAAGGCTGTCTGTATCGAAAGACAATCAGTGCCTCAACCACAACACGAGAGAAATAAAAAAAAAAATTTAAAAAAGTGAAACGAAAAAAAAAAGAATTTAGAATCAATCAAAAGTCTGTGTTCTCCAATTGAAAACGACCAACGAACGTGACCAACGATACAGCGGTGATTGAGACACGAGACCGCTATGCAAATTGAAAATGCTTCCGTTTCCAATATGCACAGTTTGTTTGGTCACCAAGCGAGTAGGTACCTATTGGCTATGTCTGTGGCGAAATTAAAAAAAAAAATCTAAATTCGAAGTGGTTAAAGTTGGTAGACGCTGTTAGGGCCAACTCTGCTCACGCAAAACAAAAACGTTACCGCTTCAGCATCGATAAAGGTCTCCCCAAATATACCTCTACGCGACGGCCGATCGGCTCAATATGAATATGCTAGTATCGATTTAAGCGGGAAGACCTTATCAAGGCGAAAGTGGTGCGGTGTGGGATTTCGCGAGAGCAGAACTGGCGTTCTGTTAGGAGCTTCAGAATCCATGACGAGATACTAGTTATTTCCTTTTGCTTGTGCTGCAATATAAAATATTCTAAATGATAATAGGCCACCTATATGCCAAGTTTTATTCAAATCAGTCTTGTAGTTTGAAAGACAAATAAAAAAAAAATATGGAAATGAGGTCTGTTTGGTATCCGTTAACTACCTCGCTCCTACATTTTATAACAACATAACGCCTACCCAAAATTTTTTGTATGTATAAAGTATAGTTTTTGTGATATACAAGAATATCGTATAATACATAATACATATAGTATCGTAATATATGTGCCTACTTGTAGTGCCTACTTCAATCCGTATATTTGATCGAAGTCACATAAACATCTAAATCAACATTCACAATAATGAGATTTTATATAGGTACGAGTAGGTATTTATGACAGGTTATTTGAAAGTTGAGAAGCATTTAATATTGCAGATAAGGTTATCTAATGGTTTGTATGAAAACTTTTAAGTGAATTTATAAAATGAATTCTTAGATGATAAATTAAGATACGCCATAAATCATAACATTACTCACCTCACACCACACACCTCACATTTCTCATCAATTTTTTTTTTTATGTTTTTCTTTTGTATTAACTTGTCAGTTCTATTTAGTTACGATTTGTCTAACGTCATTGGCACTATTGTGAGTAATTTGTATTGGTTAATTTTTTTTTTCTTAATGTGCTGTAGAGTTAGCTTTCAATAAATAAATAAATAAAAATTACTGGGCGCGCTGACGATTTCCCAATAGCATAGATAGCATAATATAATACTATAATAAGTACAAAGTAGTCAGATAACCGCGGTTTCATCCGTAGGAATTTCAGGATAAAAAGCATCCTATGTCATTTAAGACCGTAGCTTCCTATAAAAGAAAGAATTTTCAAAATCGGTACAGTGGATCCAGAGATTACCTCCTACAACGTCACAAACTCACAAACTTTACCTCTTTATAACATCATAGTATAGATTACTATGATATATAGATAAACAAAAGACATCCTTCCAAACAATCACAAATTCGCTAGTTAGTTGGCGAGTTAATCTATTAACGTCTTATCCACACTCGCACGACGTAAGCTTTGGTTATTCAGCCGATCTCATTAATAATGTAACACACTCCCGACTTCTCATACACGAGACAATATGCTGCGAGCGGAAACGAGAAACTCAATTTTGAAATTTTGTACCATGTTTGATATTCAAGAACAAATTTGCTAATCCGCCCCATGTTCCATTCGAAGCTGAGCTGTTGTAATTGAAGCTATAATATATTATTACATATCTTATAAACCACAAGAAATAGTAGTAGTATAAGTTTTGTTAATTGCAATTTGCATTGTGCCTACGAGTATTATTACAGTAGAAGTTTAGTTGAAATCGAGCTTCTAGTCTATTATAAAATCTATCAAAGTAATTTCTTAATTTTAGTTAATATTATAAAGACACTTAAACGATGTTAGATATTATGATTATATCAGTATTTTTGCTATAAATTTAAGTAGGTACATGTAAGATTGTATACGTGAAACAACAAAGGCTAGTAAGACACTTTTACGTAATATTCAACTTCACTCGTGATAATTTCGCAGTTCCTCTGGAAATGTTGAAATAAAAAGTACCTTATGTCACAAAGGAACACTGTAGCTTTCTATAAGTAAAAGAACTTTTTAAATCAGTTAAGAAATTTAAAGGTTTATCCATTACAGACGAATATACTTAATATCAAATCTTTTCTCTTTGCAATATTAGTTTGTATTAAAATATGTTTATTTTATTAGTTCTTCCACGAAGATGTTTAATTTTCTTATTTTCTCTCAGAATAAGGATGGAAAACTTGTAGTTTTATGAAAATGAAAATCCGTTTAGTATTTTTTTGGTTTTCTCGTGAACAGACAGACAGACACGGTAGAGGACTTTGTTTTATAATATGTAGTGAAAGTCGCCACTGAAAATCAGCGTCGCGTGACTAGTTTCATGGCATATGCTGAGTGGTAGACATTTTGATACCTTTTCTGTTTTAAAATTCTTACCATATAGTACCAAAAAAACTTCTATTCTATTCATGGGATAGCTGCCATTTTACCTACGGTAGCAAGTGGTTGTCGTGAAATAACAATAAATCTAGCATTTAGCAGTTATTTACCGATTTATAGGTAGTTGAGGAAAAAACAATGAAGAATAATACGGATATAACCGTTTCATTCTAAACTAGAAAGATTTTCTTTGCCGATAGTTTTTTATCGCTTCGCTGCGTTTAAGGTGTCAGCCTTAGTTAGCTGTTAGAGGAAACAGTTTATATTATAATGCCTTGAGCTGATTTGGTTTCACTTTGCTTAGTTTATAATGGAACTTTAAATTTATAAAATACACAAAGCCGTAAGTAAACATTGTTATCGTTACATCAAAACAGTAAGTAAACAGACAGACATTGACATGAATACTCATCAACTTATATATACACACCGGCACAATTAGCGGAACACAAAAAAAAGCAGGATTTTAAAATCTTTTACTTGAGGAACTGGCCAGTTATGATATTTTTTTAATTTATTGTCAAATTTGAAAATAGAAAATTAGATGACATACACTTTTTTCATTCATTTGTTTTATTTTCCCGAACAATACGTTTTGTCAACTTGTTCGAGTAATAACTATACGTGATTGTAATTTTTTTGAAAAATTGCACTTAATGGTTTTTTATAAATTTGTTATTCTATAGACAATTTTGTTTATTAAAAGCTCTTTATTATGCCTGACTTAACATCACTGGAAATCATTAGGGCTGATGAAATGAGAAGAAATGGCCATACCTACAGATCGATTGCCTCAAGGCTTCGTCGACCAGTATCAACGATTCATCGCAGCATCCAGCGGTACAGATCGTCTAATTCTCTTGTGAGGAGGAGGGGTCAAGGTAGAAAGAGATGTACATCGAGGCGAGATGACAGTTTTTTACAACTTGGAGTTCGTAGGAATACGCGATTAACGGCTGTACAAGCTCGAAATGAACTGGAAGACGTTCGAGGAGTACGAGTAAGTGAGCGTACAGTTCGCAGAAGATTTGAAGAAGTTGGTTTAGGGTCGTATATACCTGCCAAAGGCCCAAAATTTGAGAGACGTCACCGCGTAAACCGGTTAAGCTATGCGCGAGAACATCGTCATTGGGATTTGAACGAATGGCAGCAGGTTCTCTTTACTGATGAGTGCAGAGTTCTTTTAAAACAGATCGATGGGAGACAGCGAATATGGAGACGCAATGGAGAACGCCACATACAGTCTAATTTTGAACACACAGTGGCTTATGGTGGCGGCTCGATTATGTTTGGGGAGGGATATGTTTGGGAGCTCGCACGGAGTTAATGATAGTCACAGGAGGGACCATGACAGCAGATCGATACATCAGAGACATTTTAGAAGAACATGTTGTACCATTTGCCCCATTTATTGGTGACGACTTTATTCTAATGCAAGATAATGCTCGTGCTCATAGTGCTCAATCGGTACAGGCATATCTGAGCCACGTAGGTATACCGGTGATGCAGTGGCCAGCAAATTCCCCCGATATGAATCCGATAGAGCATGTCTGGGACTTGCTAAAAAGAAGGGTTAAATCCAGAATGCCACCCCCCAACAATCTGAATGAACTTGGAAACGCATTACTTGAGGAGTGGGAGCGGTTGCCTCAAGAAATCATCGATAACATAATCTGTAGCATGCCCAGACGAATGGAAACCGTAATCAGAGCAAGAGGGGGAAACACTCGTTATTAATTTTGCTTTAATTTTATTGTTAAATCATTTAATGCTTACTTTTTTTTACTTTTTGTGATGGTTCATAATCATCTAAAAATTTCACTTATTTCAAATTTCTTTATTTTTCAATAAAAAATAACGAAGACTTTTCAAAGTCATTGTTAAAAGATGTTAATCAATTTGTTATTTTGTGTCTAATTACATTTTCGTCAAATATATGCGTTATTATCTCATAATCTCACTTTTTTTTCTGTTCCGCTAATTGTGCCGGTGTGTATATATTTACATATAGAAACAAACTTGAAACATATAAAATATTATATTGGTACTTTTTGAAAATTATATTTTATTTGTTACTAGCCATTCCCTGCTCGGAGACTCCGCGGCAATTCCGGGATAAAAAGTACCTTATGTCCTCCTGTATCTCTAACAACGTGTATAGTAGGTATGCAATAACTAAGTCAGTTTCACCCGCGTTGATTTCAGAGCTCCCGTGGGAATTCCAGGATAAAAAGAACTCTATGTATGTAGGTTCTGATGTATAAACGATGTTGTTGTAAAGTTTCATTAAAACCAATTCAGCCGTTTTTGGGTAAAAGAGTAACAATCATCCATACATACATACTTTCGTGTTTATAATATTAGATAGGATTGTTAAATAGAGCATAGAGTTATAAAAATTTAGTAGCTTTTATTTGTTTTATCACAAAGGAATAAAATTTAGAGCATGTAATACTGATAACTAAGCAATTTCAATACATTTTCTTTAACATTAGGTATGGTGACGCTATTAAAATTGGCACAAAGCAATATAGGAGCCGTAATATTTCACCGAAATTCAATTCCGTTTTTACCCAAGAGACTGGGGTAATAAAGTTCAGTTTTATTTCAATATACGTAGTTGAGCACTTAACGCGATGGGGAAAAAATCTATTTCGATATCATGAATTCACTACGGGTAGGAAAATGGATATTTTTAACGACCCCCAACTAATATAATAACTTGTTAATTGGTGATAACACTTGCATAAGTAAAAAGCTCTGCAGTGCTATAAAATAATTAATCTATAAATGGACATAGATAAGCAATAGTGTGTTAACCCACACTGGAGAAATTTTGAGTAAATTAAAGTTTTAAAATTATAGCGCCATTTTGTTTCAACATTTTTATGTTCAATATTTAGTTACATATTTACAATATAATAAGCTAAACACATAATTAAAAAACGTTCTCTAACTCGCAATAAATTGTTCTAAATCAATAACTTCGTTTTGTGGGTTAACATGTTATTGCTTATCTGCGTCCACATATAAATAAAATTGAAGTGTCTGTTTGTAATTCGAAAATAACAGCTTTTCAGTAAGTGCATAATATGAAAGTATACACGTACGTAGTTTGAATAGGTTTCTCGATCTACATTACGTCCTGTATAATAATCTGAACATCCTAAAAATATTATAAACGTGAAAGTTTGTAAGAATGTATGGATGGATGGATGGATGGATGCATAGATGTTTGTTACTCTTTCACGCAAAAACAACTCAATGGATTTAAATAAAACTTTAAAATAATATAGCTTATACATCAGATTAACACATAGGGTACTTTTTATCCCGGAATTCCTGCGGGAACTTTGAAATTAACGCGGGTGAAACCGCGGGGCACAACTAGTAATATATATTACTCACATGTTCAGGGTCGCAAACATGAAGGAGAACTCTATTTGATGTTCTAAGGTATGCACGTACCTACCTATACGGTATTCTACAAGCGGCTACACTGAACAATGGTACATAGTATTTTAATGGGTAAACACAAAGAATTTAGAATATCTACATATAATCCGCCAATCGCAGACGAAGTTAGTTATACCAAAACTTAATATACTGGGCTATGATTTGTAACTAGCATTCCTTCCCCACAATGCGCATACCTAAAACAACCCCAACCGTTTTAGATGGCAAAACATCGTAATTTTTTGGTATTCCAGTACTCTGCAATAACTGCATGCCATAAGGTATTATTATCTATATATTATTACGAGCTGTCCCACGCGATTTCATCCACGGTAGTTTCGGAGTTCCCGCGGGAATTCCTGGAAAAAGTACTCTACATCCTTCTTTGTACCCCTGACAGTAGTTTACGGTGATAAGCAGTTCCCCGAATTAATTCCGGAGTTCCCGCGGGAATTCCGGGATAAAATCTTTTAAGTTGAACCATATTATAAATGGTCACAAAATTTTATCAAAATCCGTTCAGTAGTTTCCGAGTCCATCGCGGACAAACAACGTGACACGTGATTTATATATATTAAGATATTTTAAATAGGTATATGCAGTGAAAGAATCCTGACAATCGATTATTTAGTGTAGGTATAAAATAAATCCTTATATACGTAATAATTATCCTACTAATATTATAAACGCGAAAGTTGGTATGAATGTATGAATGGATCGATGGATGGATGTTTGTTACTCTTTCACGCAAAAACTACTAAATGGATTTAAATGAAACTTTACAATAATATAGCTTATACATCAGCTTAACACATAGGGTACTTTTTATCCCGGAATTCCCGCGGGAACACTGAAATTAACGTGGGTGAAACCGCGGGGCACAACTAGTTGAGAATAAAGATCTGAAAAGAAAATTAATGCTGAACTGGATATAATAAATGGGTTTCATATTGAAGTAAAGAATTAAAGCAAACGGAACAAATCTTTATGTATTGTAACAATTAATATTTACACACTAGCTTTGCCCCGCGGTTTCACCCGCGTGAGTTTCGGGATTCCCGCAGGAACTCCAATTCAGTCTAATTTACTCCTTATAACAAAAGCTAATTAGCAGTGAAAGTCCCGTCAATATCGGTTCAACCGTTTCGGAGATTCACCCGCGTGAGTTTCGGAATTCCCGCAGGAACTCCAAACTTCTTTTATATAAACCTTGTCCTGATAATAACGAATACAAAAAAAACCACGATTATCCATTTTGGTGCAGTCGTTTGGAAGTTATGCGCTTAGCAACACATTTGGCGACTCATTTTTATTATATAGATATACAGCATGGTTGGTGTAGTGGTAAGATAACTGAAGCTTCGCCGGGTGTCACGGGTTCGACCCCGCATCTGGGTATACAATATGTATCATAAGTATGTATTTACAAAAAGTAGTTGGTAAGTATTATATCAGTAATAGGCTATTTGACTTTACTTTTTTTAGTCCGTCTTGTAGATGAATAAAAAATATTGGGCACGTATTACTTCTTTTTTTAAGTAATCAACAAAATAACGTCGTTGAAACGCGTCACGCGAAATTTCACGCGAGTTGAAATTTCGCGTGACGTCCCTAACTAGTGCAGTTTGTATGGCGGCTTGTAGCGGTTAGTGACGTCACGAGCCCCCATCCTAAAATTTTATCCGCTTTATCTCTGTGTATTTTAGTTTATTTTAAAAATAAAAATACATGTCTAATGATTTTTAATTTTCTTACTGACGGACTAAATAGAATTTTGATTTTCAAAAGTCGTCAACATCCCTATTGTCAGGTACCTAGGTACCCCGCAATTTAATATGATTTGATTCGAATTTGCTTATATGTAGGTACCGATCGCAACATGAATATTCTCTGCATTGTTTCCATCCCTCAATGTGCTATTCATCATATATTAATTAAGAAAGTCACGAACTGACATGACTGTGACTGTCAAAAGATGTGTGAAAAGATGCGAGATTGTCATTGAATACGTCGTATTGAAAGTGTTTGGGAGATATTCGTACGAAATGACATGAGCGGATGTAAGCGAAATTCGAATAGGTACTTATATGGGTACGAGTAAATGTTTACCATATTTACTTTGATATGTTATTTTTTTATATATGTCTATGTATGTTTCTAAGAGATTTTTAATTTTTGAATTTACTTAGTGTTGCAATATATACTTTAAAATTAATTAGGAATTTAGATATCTAAAACAATTTTGAACCTTCATTCCGCGAATTCCTCTTTCTCGTATCCTTCTCCTAGTCATTTTTATATTTTTTTGTTTATAAATTTGAAACCTAACAAGACGAAACATTAATTCAAAGAAATTTTATGTAATTAATTTAAAACGTTTTACTCGTAATAAAAGAGGAACGGTAAAAAGTAATAACAATTACTTCAAGTCTTATAAGTAGTCTGAAACTATTATCTCTAAAAGGATAAAGATATTGAGGTTTGCATTATTAAATTGACCCAAATGAAATTTTGAATCAGCAGGTACAATGCCTAATTGTAAATTAGGAAAAACGAACTTATGCGTAATACATACAATATTTTCTTTGAAAATAGTCATTATTATTCAAATGAATGATAGGAATGAAAACGACATGATGTTTTAATGTAATTCCCGATTGGGCATCCGAGAAATATCTTCCCTTATTTAATTGGAAAAGTTGGGGGTGAAACGGAACGCGCGCAACTTTTGAGTGTGTTCGACAGATGAAAATCATAATTTTAACTGCACAATGTGAAATGAAAATCACGCCCGTTAACTGTAGAATTCTCCTCGTTTTAATTGTTGGAAATTAATAAAAGAATAAAATTTTCACTAAGTAGGTACATACCTACTTACACAATATAGCTGTCAATGCGGTGCCATTCCTAAACAATATCGTATTTTTACAGAAACGAAATATTTTTAATGATAGGTAAGAATGTTCCACCAACAATTATGTTTTTTTGGTTCGAATTTTATTTTTCTCAAGAAAACGACGTAATAAACAAAAATAGTATTGGGTCTATTTTATATTACCATACGAGTATATATTACTATAATGAAGTTTCCTCGCTGAGTACTGACTAATCAACGCCTAAACAAAACTTCTAAAGATTAAATTTAGCGCAAGGCTTTCTTTTTGTAAGCATTCATCGAGAAAGAATTTTTGGTTATTCAACCAACCCAAAGGAGAGAAAAATTCGCACGAAGGTATCGTCGGCTTTGAAATTAGAGTCATGGGAAGCGGTATTTGTGCTCTTGTTTTCAAATAAAGAGAGACGCTCTGTAGAGTTTTTGGTAATTAAATCGTTTTGGGTGAAAAGGGTTATGACGGGGGAAAACCGCGTGGCCCAGCTGGTTTTACATACTCACCAAAGGTTTTACAGTAGCCCCAATCTGGATATACCTACCTACCTACTCCTCATAATTACCTATGTAGGTACTTATTTACAAAATGAAACTTTAGTCATAATAATTAGAAAGAACCTAAAATAAATAAGGACCAATCAAGTAACATTTTGAGGAGTATCTAAGAGTAAATTATATGAACTTTAACTCCTAAGTGTAACTGGAAAAACATATTGTTTTTTTTTTATTCAAATTATAATAAAATTATTATATAATACAAATTGTAATAAGAAGATGTGATAATTATTACTATTACTAGCTGTTCCCCACGGTTTCACCCGCGGTAATTCCGAAGTTCCCGTAGGAATTCCGGGATACAAAGTAATCTACGGCCTTCTCTGTCTCCCTGGCAACGTGTATGCAAAATTCCATGACGATCCATTGAGCCGTTGAGGAGTGAAAATGTAACAAACAAACAAACAAACTCACTTTCACATCTATAATATTAGTAAGGACAATAATATACCTACTATTTAAAATGTATTTTCTTATTAAAACTGCTTCTTTCATCTATTATATATTCTGTATCCATTTCGAACGTTGTAATTTGGAAGGACTTACGGCCGCACTCAGAGTCGACTTTAATGATTACTTAAGTATAGATTTTTAAACAAAACTGCCGCAATCAGACAAGTTTAATAAATTAATGTTGATTGGCATTTAACTAATTAAGTTACATCTCATTAAATGCCAACTAACATTAATTTACTGAACGTCTCTGATTGCGGCAGTTTTGTTTTAAAAATCTATACTTAACTAAGTAATCATTAAAGTCGACTCTTAGTGCGGCCGTTCAAGCAATAGCCAAGTATTTAATTAGCGGACGTGTATTAATACTATGGAGTACCCAATTTTCATTAACATAATACTGTCAACATTAAGCCCGGGCTAAACAAATAAATGAATAATGAGTTAATTAGTATACTCGTAATAATCCTCACTTATTATAAATGCGAAAGTGAGTTTGATCGTTTGTTACACTTTCACGCCTTAACGGGTCAACCGATCGTCATGAAATTTTGTACACTTATTGTCAAGGGTACAGAGAAGGACATACGGTACTTTTTGTTCCGGAATTCTTGCAAGATCTCCTAAATTAACGTATATAAAAAGGGTATAAGTTATTTTATCTTGGAATTATCACGGGTGAAACCGCGTGGAATAGCTTGTAATTAATGTAAAAGCAAACTCCGCAATTTTCGCTTACTATCAAACAAAATTATCGACAGACTTATGACTTGTTACGCTGAAAAAAAAAATCCTAAAAATAACACTTAACCTACCTATGTATTTTAATATTCATAAAAATGTTGGTGAGTGCATGAGCTTTTATATACGATAAAAACATTTTAATAATAAGAAACCCTGGAGTGACTTTTATTTGAATATTTTATTACGAACAGTTCTCGTTGCAGCCAGGACAAGGACGGAGGTCTTCAGGATATTTAAATTCAACACGTTAGACGTACCTACCACGTGACACTGGTGCAACCGAGATGGACTAAATTGGATTCTGTCAGCAAAATGTACGAACACTGACGCGTAATCGATATTACCACGGGAGAGCTTCTAATAAATATGATACCCTGGTACACTTAATTTGATGAAAGTACCCTACGTCCTACCTACTTTTCTTACTTATTAGCGGTTCCCCGCAGTTTCACTCACGTTAATTTCAGAGTTTCCGCGGGAATTCCGGGATGAAAAGTACCCTATGTCCTTTTCTGTATCCTTGACAACGTGTATGCAAAATTTAACGATGATCGGTTGAGCCGTCAAGCGTAACAAACTAATAAAAAAAACGTAATTTAAAAAAAACTAACATTAAAAAAATTATGGTTGACTGTAAAAATTACAGACTAGTGAAGACTTAACAAGTCAAATTCAATTACACCTATACAAAGTCATAGTATACGTGCCTGGTTTTATTGGAGTCTTATCATCAAATATTTGCTCTACATTGAGGTTTGTGTTATGACAATCTATACCTTATCTCTACAGTTTAATATTTAAATCAGCTCTCGATTCACCACAAGACACGCTTCTAACCAATTGAAATTCCAATTTCCAAATTCAAAGAGACGTGTTACCGGGGCCACACTCTGCATTCGTCTCAGTAGGCACATACCAGAGTTGGAATCCATTTATACAAGGCAAACATAACACCTATAGAAATACTTGTAGTAAGATATTCTGATTTCTACCACAATTTTTGAAGTGGAACTTCTTTGTTCGTGGCAGTAAAATGTCTTTACGTTAAGCTATTGTAACTAATACGCCATGACCAAAGTTTTATCGATATATTTGGAAACTACCTATTTTGTGAAATCTAAGGGCATTTTGTTTATTTTATTTATTTATCTACAAATATACAATATGACTTATATATATCAATGCAATTCTTGGCATTCAGTTTTCTTTTAAAACAGAATCGGTAAGAAATACCCGTTGACTCAGAACTATACTTGAAAAAGGTTCCAGGATGTCATTAACTGGCTGAAAAGAAGACAATGTTCGTGAAAGAAAAAAAATCAAAGCGGATCCAAAGCTTTCGCATGGCTTCAGTTTCGCTGTACTAGCGGTGGATGGAGGACGTATCCAATAACGATATTTATACATAGACGTCGCGGTGTCGAGGCAGCATTTCCATTAGGACGTTATTTACACAGCTCTCAACGCTACGTGAGTTAACAGACCATGTTCGGATAATTTTACTAAGGGAAGTAGGTAGTTGGTTTGCATTTTATTTTTTATTTTATTTGTAATTGATATCGTATCGATCAGTCCGCCAGGATCCATCACGTCTATGTGATTACTGAAGGATTTTTATTACATATTTGAATAATGTTCAATAAAATACATTAAAAACATTGAGGAACAACAGGAAATATAATTAACTAAACTTCGAATAATGTACAGTGTATATACGTACTTACGGAGTTCAGGAAAACTTATTTATGTTACGCTTTTTGTTATTTTTTTATTATATGAAGATAAATAATTATAAAAAAACTAACCACGTAGCTTTCAGAATTTTCTCAGGAATTCTTAGATTTATTAAAAAAAGAAGTATCAACAATAAAGTATCAATTAATTGTCTACGCGCATTCTAAAACACAGAAAAACTGATGAAAATTCAAAATTGATAGTGAAAGCTATGATATTATTTGGATAAATATTTATTTTCAGTGTGCAGATGTTTAATGATGTTTATGGATTAATATTTTTAAATTGTTATCTATACATAAATAGATTTAAAAATGCAATGGGCATATTGAATAATTTTTATTTTTAGTCTGTCTTGTAGATTATTAAAAAATATTGGACACGTATTTTTTATTTTTTTTACGTAATCAAAAAATAACGGCAATATATTGAGTTGAAAGTTCGCGTGACGTCACTATTCGGACAGTTTGTATGGCGGTTTTAGCGGTTAGTGACGTCACGACCCCTCACCCTAAACTATAATGCGCTTTATCTCTGTATATTTTAATTTATTTAAAAAAGCAAAAATTACGTGCCTATTGTTTTTTTATGTTCTAACTGAGGGACTAATTAGAATTTTAATTTTGAAAAGTAGTCCACATCCCCATTGTGTGTTCTAGTAATGTAATGCCATTTCATCAAATAGCTATATATGACCTATACTTATTTTTAAATCGCCTTGAATTGCGTATATCCATGCGTATATCATTAATCATTCTAACGCTACCTACAGATTAAATCCACCAAAAATCCAATTAAACTTAATTCCATTTTCACAATCGTTCCAATTTTAAAAGGAAGTATTGTCTTCAAATAGAACGGCTTGTATGGGGATTATAAGTACAGAGACGTAGAAAGCAACGATCGCCCGTAGAAATGACATCACAGTCTATTCAATTTAACGCTGGTGTACGAAATAAAGCAAGCGGCTATGGCCCAATGTTCTCAGTGGTGACCGCAAACGACGAATGCATTAGACAGGCTGTAATATGGTCGGCTTGCGGTGACGCGGGCTACCGTACAGGAGTCAGACAGAATGCGGCGTATCGAGAAGTTCAGCGGTCAATTTTAATTGAAAATTAAGATTACGAAAAATATAGAGTTTTGTTTAAGGGTAAAACTATATAAAACACTATAATGTCCATTAGTAAATACTTTAAACCACATAGAAGGGAGATCAACTCAGTTTAGTATTGAAATAAATGAATACCAGTGTCGCCTAGTGATTTCCGCACACAAAACATACATTAACGTTAAGAAATGTATTAAACGCTTTTTTTAATACAGTTGCTCAAAAAGTGGCGTATTGCAGGGACGTTTAGCGTTCGGGATGTGGGCTATTACATACTCGAGCTTTTTGTTTACCTTTCCCGAACTCGTGCGTTCTCTTTGCCAACTGTCAAAAATGGCGACACGACTTTGACACACTCTTTGCATTGCGTAACGTAGGTTTCGATTTACTAATACGACTAGCGCCATCTCTTGATCACAATCGGAACTTAGTTGAGTGTTGTGTTTTTGATATTTTATTAAATTGCTTAATTTTTTCGCAACTGTATTAAAAATAGTTGTTCAGTACACGTGCGGAACCGTCATTGCAAAGAGTTACGACTGTCAACCCTCAGCTTTGGCTGCGCCTCGGCTCGGGTAGACATTTGTCAAAACTCTTTGCAATGACAGGCTTTCCGCACTTGTAATGAAATATACTATTTCGTTAGTTTTTACATAGGCAATGTTTTCAAATTATACAGTTTTGGGAAAATTGTGGAGAATATACTTGGGATGCAAGCAGAAAAAGTTTTGGGCAAGTTAGAACGTTTGCACTAACTCCTAGCAACTATGGCGCGTCTGCCACGCCTACATGTCTACACTAGTTAATTTATTTTCTCTGTGCTTCAAACAGTTTATACAAAAAGTCATAAAAAAGGTGCCACGTTTGAAAGTTTTCAAAGAAAAATTACCTTATTATTTACAACGATTTATCTATGCATATACTGTTTGTCCTGATTGACATACTGACGGATCGACGCACAACCTAAACCGCTTATTGTAGAGACCTGAAACTTGAGGGGTATGTTCTTTGTATGACGTACACATCCAATAAGAAAGGATTTTTCGAAATTCTACCCCTAAGGGTGTGAAAAAGGGGGCAAAGTTTGTCTATTTACATAAAAATCAATTGCCATACATTAGTCTCGCAAAACTCTAAAATGGCTCGACCGATTTAATTTTTTTTCTTGTGTTCGTAACTTTCAGGACAAAGTTTGTACCTATCCTAAAAGTAAAATAGGAGTTTCTGTGGGAATTTTTGAACCTACATGGATGAAACTACGTATACAACTTTTTAAATAAAAAATCGAGGTTTTCATGGGGGAAAACTTGTTAACGTGTTCTAAGTGTCTAATTGTAAGTGTACGCATTAAGATTAACTTAAAAACGTTTCGTCAGAGTTTTTTTTATTTTTTTGTTTAAAGTCTTGTTTATTTTTTATTTTTAGACACGAATATCATTCGAATTTCGAAACAATGGTGCAATCATGGTGCAATATGCAAATCGTTGCTGGCACACATATTGCTATATCTCTGCCGTTTACAAAAATACCTACTAGAGACTGAAGTCTTTGCTTGCCAACAGTTCTAAGTTGAACTTACCGCAATGCTGTCTCGACTGCTCGACATGGAAACATGTTCATTGTGTCACATTACCAAAAAAGTCCCGAGGCCGACATGTCGCGGATACATTGTAATTTTTCTAAGAAAGGTGTTTTTTTTTTTTTTTTTAATAAAATTCAACAAAGGAAATTATATTGAAATTCCATGACGATTCGTTCAGAAATTACAGTGGTTTTTTGTCTATAGAAATTGCCCTCAAGACTCATTGAGTGATCGAGGCCGATAGTGTTAATTTACAACGGTTTTGGTTTTATTTTGTTCTGAATAACGTACAAAATAGTATCGCGCTATATTTCCGAATGAAATATCGACGTTACCCAGGCTTTGATAAAGTTGACCCGTTTAGAGCAAAAGACACTAAACTAGCAATCTAAGAATACTAATTTTATCAAATATTACCTCCTGACTTCGGTGATACGTTCATGTTTGGTCGATCATTCACCAATGTAGGTATTCTGCAGATGAAAAGTTGAAACGTATTCGTTAAAATACTTAATGGACGCTATACAAAATTTACATAACGTATTATGTTTTTGTTGAGTTGTTCTTTGGTAGATTCGTTCCAAAATTGGAATTGCAACAGATAGTCAACGCTAATTTTACAGAAAAAAAAAGCTTAAATAATATCAAATATTAAACTAATCACCGATTATTTTACCGTAAACCGATTATTTTACCGCCGTTTTTTTATAGGTACTATACTCGTTATTGCAAATTTAGGTACCTTAGGTTTTACACAGACTGGTTCACAAAAATAAAACATTGCTACAGTATCAATAGCGTTAGATTAGCTTCGCTCGTCTAAATAATATTACAGAGCAAATACATACTACTATGGAGGAAAACATCAAATTTTGAATATTTCATACGAATACAATTCAATTTCCGTACAGTGATAAATCGTCTGCAACAAAAGGCAAAGGGTTTAAATCGATTCAGCCGTCGTGTGTCACAGACCACGGCTGTGCTCTGTCGTTTATCAACATAAATAGAGATGCGGTACAATAAATTATGACTCGTTTGCAATACGGACGACGGCGTACAGTGATCAAGGGTATGAAACGCACTTTATACTGTGGCTAGGGTAAGTACATGGAGCTCAAATAAAATCCAATCATTTCAAGTGCAAGAATTTTAATTTTAATTTACTCGCAGTTCATTTTTACTAAGATGGGTAATTTGGATTGCGTAGAGGATACAGATCCATCAAGTAGGGCTCTTTTGGGAGTGAGAGTTTTAACATAATTATTAGATATTTCGTTATCTTCTCACGCTTATGTCCTGGAGCCCTTTAAAAAAAAAAGAATCTCGAAAGCAACCACGAACCAAACAGAAATAATATGTAGATACGATCTCTATACTTTCTTACCTCCTTTGCAAACGAAATCATAACAAGAAAAACAAAAAACCATAAACATTAATAACAATGTTAATTGCGAGAGATACCCGTCTAATAATGAATAAGACTTTCAAACGATTATTAAGACCCCAGAATTTCGATGACGGTGCTACAAATTATAACAAACACTCGAAATTTTCATTTGCACAGACGAAGAAAAGTAATTTAAACACGTCATCAGAAGAACTGAGTAATTATTGCTTCAACGGGCAGAACACTTGAGATGTCGAGGTGTCTCATAAATGAACGCTGCAAGTACCTACCGGCTACGAATTCATTAGAGTACAGTAAGAAAAAGGAAAAAGACATTAAAAAACCAAAAAACACCTTAAAAATTAACGCAGTAACTCTTATATTTCGTTGTATGAGTGAAATTGTTTGCAGAAATTAAAAGTGAACTCATTAAATGGAGTTTTTAAGTTCATATTCTGTTAGAGTGGACACACATGCCCTGTTTTATGACCTCGTCGTCGCCACAGATTCTAATTTCAATAGCAATGCTTAGCACATGCCGTCGTTTATATTTTTCGAGGTAGTAATTAAACTGATGTTTATTTAAATAGATAGGTACTCACTGTAAAAGTCATTTGAATTCACTTTTTTTAAGGGAAACTTCATTGAACACATAGAAAAAAGTATAAATCGATACTTTTTCCTATGTGTTCAATGAAGTTTCCCTTAAAAAAAGAGATTACGAAGAGTTACCTATGTCAAAACAAAAAGTAATAACTTTTATTGTAGTGAAATAACCCAGATTAAAAACCGCTGCAGGAGTTGGTTCGAGCTACGATTTTTCTCAGGATTTTTTTGTTGGAATTTGCAACAGAAAGTTTATTGTAGTGAAATAACCCAGATTAAAAACCGCTGCAGGAGTCAGTTCGAGCTACGATTTTTCTCAGGAATTTTTATTTTCAGGAAAGTTTATTAAACATCGGTAATTATGTTTTTAATTCTTAACTATCGGCATAATTTCAGTACGTTTCAACATGGTACGGCGAGGTTTGCTTCTTAGTCATTATTTCTTTCATAATAGGTATGTATATTCAATGGCCATATCGTTTCTTTTGTTACCTACATATGCACTATCGAAACGATGTCGCTACTATAGATAAATACGTATGAATAAAAACAAAACGTCGTGATAATACCAAAAAGTCGAGATTAGCAATTTGGGTGGATCTCTGTTTTGGTAACTTAAAAATGAGTGAGTACGAAGCATTCGAGATCACTTTGAAGTGTACGCGGTGTTATTAGATTTCATAAAATTCATCACAGAACTTTTTGTTTGATCTTATCTACCTAATAACATTTCTCGCGAAATTCCTTAATTATCCTAAGACGATGTTTTTCGACTCGTAACATTGTTAAGTTGGATTTTTAATTTATAACACAATTATTATTTCATTAAAATATAATATGCGTCGTGTGACATGTTTCTAGTAAATTACAGAGTTATTTAATAAGTCAAAGTGATAATAATTAAAATTTTTGCAGACGTATTACCAATACCGTAGACCGTAGACGTAGACCAATGACTTTATAAATAATTGGATGACTGTAACCCGATATTCGGGTTTGAGGGGTGGATGTATATCCGATGAAAGCAACTCCAAGTTGTCACAAAAAAAAACACAAGCAAAGGCTTAGGGAGTGTGCCGCGTTGACTAGCTGTTCCCTAGTTTCATCGATGTTAATTTCGGAATCCCCGCAAAAATTCCAGTATAAAAAGTACCTAAGGTCCTTCTCTGTCCTTCTCTGTATCCATGATAACGTGTATGTAAAATTTCATGATGATCGACTCAGTAGTTAAGGCGTACAAGCACAACAAACGAACAAACTCACATTCGCATTTGTAATAATTATAATATTTAGGATGCATATCGTACGCAGCCTTTAACTAGTAGTACATTTATTTTTCAACCGTTCACCAAGCGTATATAAACAAATAAATATTAAATTTTCCGTCTTACCTATGATTAAGCTTTTCTAAAGCGTGTGCCAGACTGTTATAAACAAGCCTTCCCACAAGGTGACTTTGGCGGGAGGCTGGTTTGAAACCACCGTTGGTCGCCCATAATTTCGTTGCAAACAATCGTCCGCACTGTTTTAAACCGCTGTTGAAAACTTCGGTTTCGGGCTTGTTCACAACAGTCTGGTACACGCTTAAATAAAGCTTCTACGTATCTAATATTCCATTACCGCATAAACAGTTGGCTGACACGCCGCGCTGCGCACCAGCCGGGCTATGAATATCATCTGTGTCAAAGCTACTGGCACTTGGCAGTTTACTTTCTGAGAATGAACAATTAGGTACCTACTTTGTAGAAAGATATTAATATCATCTTACTAGGTAGTCGATCCCCGGTGGTTTCACTCTCGTTAATTTTAATGTCACTGTGGGAATTCCGTGGTTAAAGTATCCTATGACACTCAGGTGCCTGCCCAGCCCTTTGGCTTTGGAAAACAGAAAGCTGTTAAATAAATTATCTGTTATTTTTCCACGAAACATTTTTACAAACCAAACTCTTGAATGGAAAGTGTCCTCTTACCACTTTTCTTTCAAGTTGCTTTGTTCAAAGTGCTTACTCGGGCCGTCTTTTTTGCACCCGCATGATGTCACTCAGGAACATTATAGCTGGCTATAAGTGAAAGAATTTTTAAATTCGATTGATTAGTTTTTGCGTACAAACAAATATACAAGAAATCAAATCTTTTCTCTTTATATTATTTAGGATAGAAATATAGATATAGAATAAGATAAAGTTTTTGATTTTCGGATTATGTTGATTAAGTTTATAATTGAAGTAAACTTCTGTTTTTTTAATGCAGAATGCTTGAAACTTTTATGCAGTAAACTAATCAGAATACATAATTCAGTAAATAAAGGTAATTTAAAACAATTTACGTTTACATGAATTTGAAAATACCCAAGGGAGAAATATTAAGCTTTTTTTTTGTGTATTTACCTACAAAAAAATTGGAATCAAAGGTGTAGAAGGTTAGTCAAGTATTTTTCTGAGGTCGATTATTTTCGTTGATCAAAGGCTGCCGCCTGGCACATAGTTGGTGTGCCTTAAAACGAAACGCGTATCACGTATGTACACATATTATGTACAGTAGATGCATAGGCAATGTATAAAATGAGAACAGGAAAGCACATAAAAACAAATTACTTGGAACGGACTGATGTAGTGTGTCACAATATGGGTCTCCATGTTTGACGTAAACTATGGCTGATCCCAACGCAACGCGCCATTGTATCGACGTAATAAAAATAAAAAGAATTGTATAGGAAGGAAATTCCAACGGAACCACAGAAATCTTTATTTCAAAACTATACAGGCTGTAAGGTTAAAGGAGAAAAATATGTGGTATCCGATTCTCGTCGCAAATATCTAAAAAAATATATAAAAAATAGAGTGTGAATTCACACGTAGTAGAATTAGTGAAACTTTGTATTATGGCTAATTTGTAAGAGAATGAGATGAATACACTATGAAGGTGTTAAACAGAGAGAGAACAAGTTAAAAAACATTTGAAGAGGAAAAGAACGAAAGAGACAGAGACCGTGAGGTAACGATGTCTCTTTTTCGTTACACGTTTTCGTTCCATATAATCCAATACACACCGTCCTCAGAGAATTTTTACTTCTAGATTTGCCGGTGCACTGACGAATCATACATTAAAGGTTATTCATTCAATTTCCGTATTACCTTTGATGCACCGAAGTTCATGCACCCGCGTAACTCCACGGTTTTTAATGAATTTCTCTATTTTTAGATGTGTTTTTTATTTATATTTTTTTAGTTACATGTAAGTATGATTTATCGAGGGTTTGAGATAGGCTTTCATTCAACCTTTTTTTTTTATTTATAAATACCAAATACCATAGATGAATATAGATAAGCAATAGTGTGTACTCCATACAGGAGCTATTTTGAGTAGATAAATCATGTTTTAAAATTATAGCGCCATTTTGTGTCAACATTTTTTTTACGTTCAGATTTTGTAGATATTTAAACAATGTAATAAGATAAACATAATTGTAATTACAAAACAATACAGTGTTATTTTGTGGGTTATGTTTTTGCTTATCGACATCCACATAGCATCGTCGGTGTAGTGGTGAATAAACTTGACTGCGACGCCAGTTGTTGGGTGTTTGATCCACCAGAGCAAACATTAAGATACGTGATGAACATTATTGTCTACTCAGAGTCTGGGTGTTTAATGTTTAAGATTTAAGTATTATATCAGTAGTCAGGTGGGTACAATTTCTACTTAGTTTGGGATCTGGCGGCACTGTGTAATAATTTTCAAACAATATTATTATTTTCCCCCTTTCAGGATATGAATTTCCAAAATTATTTCATAGTGCTTGCCTTTGATATAAAAGTAAGCCTTGCACAACATTTCTTGTTTCTAGAACCAGCGGTTTGGGCTTAGTATTAGAGTATACGCATTACATGTCATCTCAGAATGGTGAATTTCTCAGTGTAGCTGACTGATTTCCCAAGAGCCACGGGACCCGCCAGCGCTTTAGGTCGATCGGCAGTCTGTCATACAGTCTCTCTGTTTATGTATTTATAAAATACAGATAATATTATATTAGATGAAGATAAAAAAATTGGTCAATCTGACCTCAACTTTTCTAAGTTATCAATTCAGAATTGTTGTTTAAAAAAACTCGTACCTACCTACTTGTTTAAAATCGTACTGGCTGGCTGGAGAGTGGCCAAAAGTCAGTTAAACTATTGTATTTGAAATTTTTATAGAACACTTTTTTAACACTTGTGGGACTTACTGATCCAGGAGATTTTATGACGTAGGTGTATCAAAACTTTCAATGACCTGATTTATAAATCAGAAAAGCAACAATATTGTATTTAATGCCAGATGTGACACGTAATAAACCCTGCTGGGTTTTTGTGTCTGACCTTGAAAAAACTATGTACTTTTTTGTGAGTAAAAAAATTAAAAAAAAAACTGTTCAGTGACTACCTAAGGTGGAATTATTTTTTGAGTAGATATTGTTCTTTTAAATTTAATTGTGTGTACACGATGGGACAGGCAGGCGGCATTTGAGGTAGGATTTAAAAAAAAGTAAATGAAGTTTGTGTAGGTAAATGAAAAAAAGAACAATCCCATTTAAAATACCTCAAATCCCATAGAGATGTCGTATTATACCAACAATAAATCGTGTAAAAATTTATGTGAATATGAAGGATCAAAAATTTTACTGCTCAAAACCCAACCACGTGTTCATAAAAAACTGTTTTATTCTAAACAAAAGCATTATTTTAGCATAAATAAAGAGTTAAACCAACGTTCAGTGAATAAAGGTATATGGGCTAAATGCGATTACCAGTAAAGGGCGGCTGTCCTTTTGTGGTAACAAACGTATTTACACACAAACATAATTATGTTTAACTATTGACATATGTTTATTACCTACGCTAAGTGAAGATTGCCCCGTTTATTGCTTAATTTAACAGGGTTGTTATGCAATCAACGATCAGTTATATTACAATTATTTATTCAGGTGGAACAAATGTATACGTTTCGTAATAGGGATGTTGACGACTTTTGAAAATCTAAATTCTAATTAGGCCGTCGGTTAGAAAATTAATAGTACATTGTTATCCTAGGGGCGAAAGTAACTTATTTAGTCCCGAGACGGGGTTCGAGATGGGTTATAGATCGAGTGACTAAATAAGTCTTTCTCCCGAGGATAACACTGTGCTTTTCATTACGAATGCAAGGAAAGTCAAAATAAAAATAGGAATTAGCTAAAGAAAAAAATGAGTGAATTTTATTTTACATAAATCTACCATTAGGTGTGCTACTGGCCAGTAAGTATGCCCCCTATGACTTAAAAAAAAAACTTGAGTTTCTGCAGTATCCAGCTGTCAGTTGAAAGCGATTCTCCCTAGGGCTGAAAAGTGTTACTTTCAACCCGCTTCTCAGGCAACTTCAGACCAACTTTCCGAGTATGAGTAATGAAAAAATCATTAGATACATATTTATTTATTTTTGAAATAAATGAAAATACACAGAGATAAAGCACATTAAAATTTAGGTTGGGGGCAATGGTGGGAGCTCGTGACGCCACTTACCACTACAAGCCGCCATACAAACTGCACTGGTTAGTGACGTCACGCGAAATTTCAACTCAAATGTATCGCCGTTATTTTTTGATTACGTAAAAAAATAAAAAATACGTGTCCAATATTTTTTATTAATCTACAAGACGGACTAAAAAAAAATTGGTGTAATAGCCTATTGCTATAATGGATACCACCTGGTTGTACGTCAGCATTCGCGGGTTCCATTCCAGCGTCAAAGAAGACATTTATTTATGTAATGAATATTTTTACTAACCCAGATTCTCTGGAGTCTCTGAGCTTGAGGGGACGCACACTTTTATTCCTTTGCGGTTGAGACGGCGGGTCCGTGGGGAACTGAAGAAGAAGATGGGCCCTCAGGAGTCATTGAGACTTAAATTCAGCGAATTTAAAATAATGACTATACATTCCCAGTACATGTACGAGAATTTATTATATGTTCATAAACATATAGGAAACTTTAAGAAAAATAGAGATCTGCATAATCTTAACTTAAGAAATAAAGATAAACTCGCCGTGCCCAGTACTAGGCTACTGGGCTCCATAAAACCTTTTATAACAAGCTTCCAAACTTCTCAATTAATAAATTTAAGATCTTTATCAAACACAAATTATGCGATAAAGCATATTATAGCGTAGTAGATTATTTAAATGATGCAAATGTTTGGAAATGAATTGGTCTATTATTGTCTCCTTTTATTTATTTATTTTTTGTAATCCTATTTTATAAGTAAGTGGTCGGTACTTAACTAACTACCTGTTTGTCTCAATCATAAAAAAGACAACCCTGCTGAGTTTCTTGTCAGTTCTTCTCAGTAGAGCGCTCGTTCCGAACTGACGGTAATTTCAATTTAATTTTAAGAACTTTGACGATTATAAGTGATTGTACCGATCCTAAGTAATAAAGATATTTTGAATTTTGAAGGTTTGTGAAGGAGACCGGCCGGCGCCCTAGAGCCAAAGGCGGTGACCCTCGTTTCGGCTGATTCCTGGCACAAAGGCTGTGGCAATTGGATGCGGGAATGCAGCGAGCGTCATGGCAGTGACTGGATAAATGTAATTTGTTTAAGTTAAAGATTAAGTTAATTATTGTCTTATTTTGTATCATAATTTTGTATATACATATATTGTAATTTTTTATTCAATAAGTATAGCAATTAAAACTCAAAGTCTTGCGGTTCAGTAATTATAATAACTAAGTACTACATAATTATAAAGTAAGCACATTATTTACTTCTGGCAGTAGGTATTTATATTTACTACATTCTGCTAAGATTAGGAACAGGTGGCGCAGTGTGATATAATGTCCTAGCATTGTTTTCATTATCATTGCTATTATTATCATTTGTTTATTTATTTATTCTTTGTTGCACAGTACGTAAAATGGCGAAATTAATGCCTTGCGGCTATCTCTTCTACTTAACCATTGGGTAGATGGAGATATATAGAAGGGTGTGCAACCTATGAAAAAAAAACGAAAGATAATAATATAATAGTTCTAATTTAATAAACTTTAATATTTTTATAAATTTATTATGTTGTTAATGTTAACTTTTTTTTTTAATTTTCGATGGTAGGTATCTTATAATATGTGCATAAAAAATATGAATATTATTATTAATAATATACTTACTAATACCGCTTCACGGCTTCATTACACAGGTTATTGTATTCTTCAAATTCAAGTTACAAATGATAAATAATGACTACAAACAAAATTAAACATTAGACATGTCAATTTTAGAACGTTCGCTTCAGAACTCGCAATAGACGTTTTAATTTAAGTCGAATTGTGTGATTTTTAATTAAATTGCGTTTTCCAATTACTCACACGAGTGGGTCATAACAACACTTTCGCTTAAGGGCAAACATCTTTCGGCAATTTCCCTTCTACGTCGGTGTTTACGTCAGCAAACACGTTGCCACCAAACACTGCCACTGTACCGAGACCCGCCCCGCCCTGCGTCGCCCTCGAACCGACTGATCGCCCAGAGGCAAATGAGGGGTGTCATAGAGATCCAAATTTAATGGTCACGTTTCACTCCCGGGTTTATGGCGGAATCTAATATTCCATTATAAAGGAAACGGGGTTGCGACAAGGACCATAATGGAGTGTAACTAAGGCTCTAGTCACTAACTTTCTGTGCAGCTCTCGGCTTAAAACACCGCTGATTATACTACTAATAAGAAAGTGGACTTTGAAATTTGCCAAATTAATAATTAAATTTAATGATAAAGCAGCAGTTTCCGAAATAAGGAAAACTATAAAAGCTTTGCGTAAGAGGTCAAGAATAAAAACGGTCGCTACATAGTACCTGCAAGAGCACTCAAAGTGTAGTATACGTAGGTATGTGAAGGCTTTTGAATGTAGATGAGGCGAAAGAAGTATGTAGGTATATATGTCTATATGTATAGTCTCCAAGAGACAGAAGTACGTGAATAAAGGCCCTTTGCATAAGTGCACACATCTGGATAGTTCCCGATAAAGTTCTATTATATATTACTCAATACTCTCCATCTTTGAGATCACTAAGCGATAAGGCCGATTTTTGTATACTTAAAATTACTTCTTTTTAAGAAAACATGTCTATGTCTGATGACATAGACATATTTTATATTATAAAACAAAGTGTGTAATATATTTTCTCTATATTTATGTAGATTGTAGGTATAAGCAAAATCAATTCATTTGTAAAATCATTCATTATTATGCTAATAAAGGTAAATTTGTATTGCATTTGTTGGTAAAACTGTGTTGGCGAAGCTGAGTTTTGCTGTGGCGTGGCATCCCCCTACTACTAGGGTAGCAGGAGATACTAAAAGTGTCGATCGACTGGTTACATGCTGAATCGAAGATCTGTTGAAGATCGTATAGTATCGTGTTTAACCGCACGATAGAGCGATCTCCATATAGATCCTTGATGGGAAACTATTGTCCAATAGCGAACATCGCTCGGTGGATGGGGAAATGAGTATGGCGATATTGACGAAAAATTACTAGTCTACCTATATTTTATCAAATGGGTTGTCAGGATTGATGCCACCTTTTGGTTTAAAGTTATAGATAGGCACCAACCCCTGCAGTATTTAACCGGCAGGCAGCCTAATACTTAATAAATTTGCCAAATCTCATAGCATTTGGTCATACTTTCCCGAAATCGTATAATTTTATCATCCCCCGGCTTTGTTTCGAAACTTTATGACCGCCGTAGATTACGTTTTTATGAATTCCCTTGGCTTTAACATAAAATATATTATCTATTATAATTTGGGCCTTTATCTCAAAAATATACTTTGGAAATTTTGCATCCATTTTTTTTTTACAACTGGATAAAAATTACAAAACGTATACATTATAAATATTAATTTTCCTCTTTTTAAATTATAATATTTGTTATATTGCTATAAATGTCTGTATAAATTGTTTAGCTAAACAAGATAAATAAATTTTAAGAAAGATTGCATCCCTCTCTTATGTTTACTGATTAAGCATACATAATTTTGGATACATGTCTGAACTTAATTACTTACTAGGTATTATAATGAAGTCTCAATCTTTGACCAACACATTCACAATATTAATTAATTATTGCATTCTAACACAGAATTGTTTAAGCATGTTTAATCTTTGGCCAGTGAATAGTGACACTTCAAAAGCTGGGCAAACTTAAATTCTCATACAATGTTTAACGTTATCACTATACACACTTTGTACGCTAATATTATAAAAAGGCGTAAAGTATTTGTAATATAAAATTAATGTAGAAATACTACAAACCCCATTTTTAGCTGAAAAATTTAAAATTACCCAACTTCTAAAGTAACACAATTCACTATACAATCTTTAATAGGTATTCATTACCTACTTTAAATTCAGTGCTTGCGTAGACAGCTTACAGCGCGTGCCCCATTACGACCGTAGCACTCGTTGCTCGTAGCACTCGTTACTCGTAGCACTCGTTACTCGTAGCTCTCATTGCGTAGTCAATGACGTCAGCGGTATGAACTTCGTAGCACGCATCGTGTGCGTAGTAGTCATTATCGTTCTTATTATATTTTCATCATTGCAAAAAAATATGCAATGTCATGTTGTATTTATTTTGTACCAGGTGCGTCTGGATCCAGAACAGATATAATTAATGACAACAACCTATTTTATTTATAGAATGACTCATCAACGGCCAGCCTCCAAAGAACTGAAGTTAGAAACATGAAATTTGGCACAAGGCTTCCTTTTATAATGTAGGTCTTTTACCACTAATAAAAGATTTTTGGCAATCTAACCTCCACTACCATAACGAATAACAAATGGAATGAAAATTTGTATTGAAACATTGTTAGTTTGGTCTCAAGTTACAGTTACTGAAATTGGTAAATACCCAAATGATTTTCAAATAACAAGTAAGTATTTTGAGGCAAGCATAATTGAAATTGAATTTATGAATTTTACGTGCGGATTAGCTAGTACAATTTATATGACAATATAAATAAATGACCATTTTATTAAATAAAACAGACATAGCAATGAGAAGTTCACGTTCATGTATAGGTAGAGTAGGTACATATAAAACTATTAATTGATATTATCACTGAACCAAATAATATGAGAGAATCTTAACCAAAGCCAACTTCCAAAGCGACCGCTATCCCGCGTTGAAATCGTTTCGGTACAGTAACTTAGCACACATTCCGTCTCTCAATACCATTTCTGCCTACGAGGCATCCTGAGAGTCCGCCCGCCCAAATGAACCGTGAATTTGATCGTTTGAATTTGCCCCTATGTGATGGGTAAATAGGAGCCTAGAGAGAGTCTGTCAGTCCACTGCCCATTGTATTGTATTTAGGATTGTTTAAAACTGACAACATGTACAACATAGACATAATTTCCTTTCTTCTGCAATAGTTCCATTGCTCTAAATCTAATATATATAAATCACGTGTCACGTGGTTGTCCGCGATGGACTCCAAAACTACTGAACGGATTTTGATAAAATTTTGTAACCATTCATAATATGGGCCAACTTAAAAGATAGGATAGTTTTTATCCCTGAATTCCCTCGGGAACTGAAGGACATAGAGTACTTTTTTCCCGCAACCTCCGCGGGAACTCCGAAATTACCGCGGATGAAATCGCGGGAGACAACTAGTCTAATATATATAAATCACGTGTCACGTTGTTTATCCGCGATGGACTCCGAAACTACTGAACAGATTTTGATAAAATTTTGCAACCATTTATAATATGGTCCAACTTAAAAGATAGGATAGTTTTTATCCCGGAATTCTCTCGGGAACTGAAGGACATAGAGTACTTTTTCCCCGCAACCTCCACGGGAACTCCGAAATTACCGCGGATGAAATCGCGGGGGACAGTTAGTATAAATATAAAACCAAATCACACAGTTTACAAGTGGTTGTGAATAAGTCTAGTAAAAAAAAAGTTAAAACGGCTTAGTTAGTAGGTTTCATTACTACATTTCTACATCAATTTAAAAATAGCTAAAAAAAAATACATTTTAATTTTGCAGCTATTTTCAGTATTTCGCTAAAGTAATCACTCTTAATGTTATGTAAAAAAATATATAATTTACGGGATCATTAAGAAACTCCTTTTATTTTTGGAGGCGGTTAAAAATTAAAAGGAAATCTTTGGTTACTTCTGTAGAAAGGACATTAATTCTTCGTGTAATCTTATCAAGTCTTAAGTACCTACAGCTAGATGGTTTTAGATCTACCCTCGCTCTACATGGTAGATCTAAAAGCCTTCATCTTCAATAGGTATAATCAGCTTTATATGACAGGATACTTGGCTCCGGAGAGATTAGGATGTCCTTTTCTTTTCATGAAATATAAATATTTTTAGTATATAGATAAGATCGGTAAGTGTCAAGTACGAATCGAGTTTACGGAAACATCGGATTTATGTTATGGCACATAACATGTCCTTAATGTTAATATCCGATTTATTTTGAGTCAGAACGACGACGTTGGTTAATGTATTTTCGTCGGTATTTTATGTATCTCTGTTATGTATACTCGTAGTTGGGAAACATTTTTTAGTTTTTTTATGTCATAGGGGGCAAACGGGCAAGTGGTACACCTGATGGCAAGTGATTACTGCCGCCCATGGACATCTGCAACACTAGAAAGCATGTAGGTGCGTTGCCGACCAAGAATGGGGACGGGAACTGACTTTCAAGTGGGGCTGCCGAAACGCGCCTTTATGCTTGGCAACAGATTTTCAACTTGAAGGAACTAGCCAGCCGGGCACTAGAAAGTGTCCTACCACCATGCTATGGTTTCCTCACGATGTTTTCCTTCACCGACAGCTCAAAATCATTGTTAGGGTTTGAACCTACACCTTGCGGCGTTTAATCTGAACCACTGAGCTATCATGGCTGTAAAAAAAAATTTAAAAGATTTCATCCACAAATTATTAATAACTGACCAATAAAAAAATATATTCATGCGAACAACCATTCTCTGAGTACTGCTAAACCAATTTAGCATTTATCGGAGTTTTTTTTTTTTTTATATGAGTAAGATTTTATGCTTACATATTATAAAACAAAGTTCTCCACCGCGTCTGTCTGCTCGGTCTGATATCTGTTCGCGATAAACATAAAAACTACAGAACGGATTTTCATGCGGTTTTCACCAATAGATAATTAAATTTAAAAGTACGGTTTATACGTCTACAGTTTATCCTGAAATCCCAGCGGAACTCCGAAATTACCGCGGGCGGAACGGCGGGGTACAGCTAGTTAAAGTATAAAAAACATAGGCTTGATTACATAGCAATTGGTTTACGGAAAAATAAGTTTTTTTTTAAATTATAAACTTAACCGCACTTTCTTACAGCACGTGGGCGGAGTCGCATGCAACAGTGTCCAGTCTGCAGCAAAATAATGTAAATGCTTTGAACTTTATTACTATTGCAATAAGAGTCAACGACTGTCAAAAGGGATTACATTATTATTTCAGCTGCTCACTGAACGTCATAAGAACAAATCACAACGGTATTAACTAGACGCTTACTGTGAGCGGTGGCATGATTCCATGCACATGGCTCTACGTAACGTGGAATAAAATACCAATTTCCGACAAGCTCGTAGGATAATCGCGTGTCTATTGCAGTTTCCAATTTAAATTGCGAATATCATTGGAACTAGGTATTACTGCTTTATGGTGTGCAGTTACCACTTTATATGTAGCCAGTATAAAATGGTGCATGGTAGATACTAGATTACTTATTTTTAACCGACTTCAAAAAGGAGCAAATCATAGATAGACGGATTTGCAAAGTTCTTTTTTTGCTCAAAAGGAGTTTATTCCGAAATGGTCCCATTTAAATTTCATAAAGATCTGATAATGAGTTTCGAAGACAGACAACGGAACTCTTAAAATCAGTATAATTTTTTTTTGTTAAAATTTAAAAAAATACACAATACACTTGTGTATGTGTCTTGACTTGTTTAATAAAATTTTTTATAAAAACAAAAGTTTTAACGAATTTTCCCCATCATTTTCAATAGGTAAAATTACATGGTGTAACGGTACGCCCCCTCTAGGACGCAGACATAGTCTATGCACATCTAGCCGGCGCGCCGCGCTCGCCGGCGCGCTCTAGCGGCAGCCTCGGGCCATGCGTTCAACGTCCACTACTCGCCGCACTCCCGTATCGCGCGCATCTATGCTTTTTCGTTTTACCAATTATTATTGTAAACGCTGTGTCGCTAGTATTAATTTCCAATTATTGTACTTTACGATAATTACAGTGATTGCACAAAGTGTATTCTGTAAGTTTTATTGCTTATAGTGGCGCCCAACGTGGGGCACGTGTTATAAAAGTGGACATTTTAACCGCGCGTAGGTACCTACAACGTTCCGGAACGTTCGCCGCGCTACCGAGTGGCCAGTGAACATACCTACCCGAAACATAATATACGCGAAAAAACGTACCACAAAACCGTGTTTCACCGATGGCGGAACGAAGGAAACGAGGCCAAGACGACGAAGGCTCGACCTCGGCTCCGCTGTGCATCACCGAGGAACAACTTCACGCGCTGATCCACGGGATCACGCGCGCAGCAGCGGCTAATCCACCTGGGTTTTCACCGGCGACGGTGCCGCGTCATGAAACATTTGCGAAATGTTCGGCGCGTTTCGCGGGCAAGCGGCCCCGCGACCCCAGCGCAGTGGAAGCCTTCATCGACGCAGTAGAAACATACAAGGACTGCGCGAACGTCACGGACGAGCATGCCCTACGCGGCCTGCCCATGCTCCTTACCGACGAGGCAGCCGTGTGGTGGCAAGGTGTGAAATCTACGACGGCGTCGTGGGCGGACGCGATCGAGCGCCTGCGTGCCATGTTCGGCGCGCCGCGGGCCGCCTACAGGATCTACAGAGATGTCTTCGCCGCCGAGCAACAGGAGGACGAACGCGCCGACGTGTTCATCGCGCGCGTGCGCGCCGAGCTATCCCACCTACCCTACGTTCTGGACGAGCGCGTACAAGTGGATATGTGTTATGGACTTTTACATAAACGTGTTCGCAAACGTCTCCAACGTGACGAGTGCGTGAGTATTGAGATGTTGTTGCGTAGGGCCCGAGAGGTCGAGGAAAGTATAGAAGAATTCAAAGTAAGTACCAAAACTGTTCAAGTTAGTAAAAGTAAAGATAAAAATTCCGAGACATCCGCGGTCGATAAAATTGATAGAACGTCTAGAACCATGTTTAAACCGGTACGCCCGAGATGCTCGTACTGTCATAATTTCGGTCATACGGTAACGGACTGCCGTAAGTTACTAGACAAACCAATTAAATCCGAAAACGCGACGAAAGATGAGTCGAACAGTAGTAAAAATAGTTTGCGTTGTTACGGATGCGGCCAGCTAGGGGTTGTGAGATCAAAATGTGATGTATGTAAAAGCGCCAACAGAGTGGACGACAAAACTAATAATCGTGTGGACTTCCACAGCGTCTCCGGAGAAGATAATCACCCTGTTTCTGCTCCGGCGCGCCCTGTAGTATACGTGCGCACCGCCGGCCGCACAGGAGTCGCCGTGTTCGACACCGGAGCGACGCACTCTATCGCTGGCCCTGCCCTGTATGACATCCTGCGGAATGCTGGTATTCAGTTCACCGAGTCACAACGCTGCCTCGGACTTGCCGATGGAACAAACAGAGTTAGTAAAGTCCTCACTTGTTCAACCGAGCTCTGCATACAAGGCCGCAACCTACCTGCTACTTTTATGGTATTGCCTGATGCTACTAACGCTAGAACACTACTTGGTCTGGATTTCATCGCCCAGGCTTGTATAGTTATTGATGCACCACAGGAAGTCTGGTACTTTAGTGACATGCCGAATACGATTTCATTACATACCACCTGCCCTCTCAGGACGAAGAGCTCCTTACTATTAATAATAATCAACCTATCTCCCTCAGAGAAGATGAAGGTACCAAGCTTACCTGCGACCAGAGGGACCAGCTGAACCAGATGCTGTTGAAGCACGCCGACGTGTTCGCTACCGAGGGCCCGCCCACCGAGTACGCCATGCACTGCATTAAGGTCAAGGACAATCAGCAACCTATAGCGTCCCCGCCGTACAGGATGTCGGCAGGTAAGAAGGAAATTTTAACTAAAGAGCTGCAAAAGCTACTCGATGCAGATATCATTGAGGAATGTGAATCGCCTTGGGCTGCTAATGTAGTCTTAGTGCAAAAGAAGGATGGAGGGGTACGTCTGTGTGTGGATTATAGGAAGCTCAATGCCGTCACCGAACCAGACCGCTACCCCCTGCCTCGAATGGAGGATATTTTACATGAAGCGAAGGCGAGCAACTACATGTCTACCCTCGACCTTCGCTCTGGATATTTTCAAGCTTTAGTCCGACCCGAAGATAAAGATAAGACTGCCTTCATAACGCCATTAGGAACCTACAGGTTCAAGCGAATGCCGATGGGGTTAAGGAACTCAGGCGCTACCTTTCAAAGGTTGATGGACCGTTTCAAATCGAACCTTAAGGGCATGCACATATGGGCATATCTCGATGATTTGTGTCTACTTTCAGACACCTTCACGAAGCACCTGGAAGACCTGGAGGCTGTTTTCCTTCGCCTAAGGATGTTCAAGCTACGCGTCCATCGCCAGAAAAGCTCCTTCGCGAGAGACTCCATAAAGTTCTTGGGACATGTGATAGTTCCAGGTGGATTATCGGTGGATAACGAGAAAAGCACTGCCATTGCGGCCATGCCCCCGCCGCAAAATCTCAAGCAGCTGAAGAGCTTCATTCAAGCCGCAAGCTGGTTCCGGCGCTTCATTCCTAATTTCGCCGCCGCTGCGAAGCCGCTCACGGACTTGTTAAAGAACATAACATAAAGGCATTGGGACAAGGCCCAGCAGGAGGCGTTCGAGCAACTGAGGGTGAAACTCACCTCCGCCCCTGTTCTGCGACAGGCCGATGGTACGAAGCCGTATACGCTCTACACCGATAGCAGCGGCTACGCCCTCGGAGCAGTCCTGATGCAGGGGGAGGGGCCCGATGAGCGCCCAATCGAATACGCAAGCCGATTGCTCAACAGCGCAGAGAAAAATTACACTACGACTGAAAGGGATGCGGTCGTATGGGCGGTACAGAAATTTAGAGGCTATATAGAAGGGACGAGAGTACACGTGAAATCCGACCATCAACCGTTGAAATGGTTGATGAGCCTCAAGTCACCCAGCGGACGCTTAGCTCGATGGGCGCTCGCCCTCCAGGAGTACGACCTACAGGTCGATTATACACCGGGTAAGAGTAACGTCATCGCCGATGCGCTCTCGCGCCCGCCGTGCGCCGAAGAAGACGCATGTGACGCATGCCTCGCTATCGTGGACACGCCCACGCGTAGCCCAGCGGATATCAGGGCAAACCAGATAAAGGATCCGGAAGTAAAGAAGATAATTGATGCTATGGAATCAAACGATCCGTTCAAAGCTCGGCCATGGTCAGATAAAGGTTATGTCATGTCAGACGGCATACTGTACAGGTATCCAGCCGACGACGAAGATGCCGAGCGGCCCTGCCTCGTCGTGCCGGAGCACGAGCGCACGCAGATCCTCGCTGAGCTCCACGACGCTCCCACGGCGGGACACTTCGGCGTCGAGCGCACCCTAGCGCGCCTGAGGACGGGCTATTACTGGCCAGGTATGAGAGCTTTTGTCACCGGTTACATAAAACATTGCGTGCCGTGTCAGAGATACAAAGTAGATACGCGCAAGCCGGCCGGTCTGGTGCAGACGCCGGCCACCGCGAGGAGATTCGAAGTTATATCAGTCGATTTATTCGGCCCTCTGCCGGAAACCGAAGCGGGCAATCGTTGGATATTTATCATAGAAGATGTATGCAGCCGTTGGGTTGAATTATTCGCACTCAAAGCCGCGACTAGCGCGGAGTGCGCTAAAATCTTAATTAACGAGATTTTCTTCAGGTTCGGCGTGCCGCGTCGAATCATTTCGGACAATGGTGTGCAGTTCATCAGCGACGTTATGCAACAAGCGTGCCACGCCATGGGGATCACGCAGTCCCTCTCGCCGCTATATCACCCGGAGAGTAATCCGATCGAGAGGAAGAACCGCGATTTGAAGCCGCAGCTGGCCATCCTAGTGGGTAAGGACCACGCGTCGTGGGACGCTCAGTTAGCTGCTATCCGCTTCGCTATGAACTCCGCTGTGACTGCGAGCACAGGATTCTCGCCCGCTTACCTCACCTTCGGCCGTGAGCTGCGAACCCCTGTCGACGCCACCACTGACGTCCGCAGCATCCTAGAAGAAGATAATTTCATCCCCAGTTTTACACCTTATTTAAGGAAGGTGGCTAGTGCGCTAGCCGAAGCGAGGGATGTGCACGAGCGCGCGCAAGCTGAATCGAAAAGGTACGCCGACGAGGGTCGACGGCCTGCGCCACTCTACAAGGAGGGGGACCTGGTCCTACTGAAGACCCACGGTGCGAACGACGCCGCCAGAGGGCAGACTCCGAAGTTACTGCCGCGCCGCGACGGCCCGTACAGAGTCCGCCAGGTGTGTGGCCCGACTACCTTCCTGCTGGAGAGGGTCAGCGATCGGGAGGCGCTAGGTAAATATCACTCTTCTGATCTCACTCCCTTCGTTGGCCGCATCCAAGCTCCGCTCCAGGAGAAACGCAAGAGGGGCCGTCCCCGCAAGTAGGTGCAGTCCTCTCGGCGCCGGCGCCAGCAGGACTGCAGGGGGAGGATGTAACGGTACGCCCCCTCTAGGACGCAGACATAGTCTATGCACATCTAGCCGGCGCGCCGCGCTCGCCGGCGCGCTCTAGCGGCAGCCTCGGGCCATGCGTTCAACGTCCACTACTCGCCGCACTCCCGTATCGCGCGCATCTATGCTTTTTCGTTTTACCAATTATTATTGTAAACGCTGTGTCGCTAGTATTAATTTCCAATTATTGTACTTCACGATAATTACAGTGATTGCACAAAGTGTATTCTGTAAGTTTTATTGCTTATAATGGTTAATTTTTTAAATAGATAATTTTGATAAACGATATAATCAAAACATCAACTTTATTATTAAATTAAATTGAACTGTCCGTGATTTTAGAATTTTCAGTTTCAATTGAGATAGGGTATTTTTAACCGTTTTTGAACCGGGTATATTATATCCAGAGGAAGATAACAAAAATCGCAAGGGCACAGCTAGTATCACTATAGACTAGTATGAGCCATCTTCTCTAATCTTGAGCGCTTCTATTTTTGTAAGTATAATAGGCACAGCATGCTTACGTTCGTTTGGAATGAAAAAGTAGTTTATTACGTCATTACATTCACGAGTGCCACATAATATACCAGAAGAGAGTATTAACTCACTTCCCTTCATTATCTTTCCTTTGATATACCTAAGTGGTTGGCAATTTTGCCAAAAGCTAAAAAGGAAAAAAAATCAGTTGACGAAATATCGCAAGTAATTTGCCAGCACCACTCTGCTATAATGAAATGAAGAAAAATGAAATGTTTTTTAATGAGATCCAAAAAAAAGTTGTCCCAAATTACTTTAGTGACACTCCAGTGGTAAGGAAGAGGCTCTTGAATTATCGCCGCAATTTTCCCAATATGACAACGCGTAATTTTAAACTGCTGCCTTCTCTTAGATTGACTGATGGACAGTTTTTTAGTAGATCTTTAAGGAAAATCACTATGATTTACTTAGATCAAATAAAAAAAATGCCTGTCATTTTTCGTTCTATCCAAATTCGAATGTTCGTGATACCTGGGCTATTATTCTTTAATGGCAAACACCAAAGATATTATAAGAGAATAGACGAACAATACAAATTTTTACTATGCAATCCACGTCAATCATTTTTTGCGGGGGAAAGATCAAAATAAAAATTAATTAAATCGTTGCGACGCAATCAAATACCAGTCACCACAAAGCACATTTCAAATAGCCAATCACATCGCTTTCCGTCAAGTGGTATCTATTGACAATAGTCTCTCATTTTGCTTGCATGAGATCATTTGACCGCTGCGTGATTCAAGGGGAAAGCTTAGCGGCCGAGCGTATTGTCAATCTATTCTCTATCGATATCTTTGGCAGACACATTAGAGTACTTTTTTTTTACTTTTTACTTTTATAATCATGATTCCGGGTATTAAAAAATAGTACATTTCATTACACGTGCAGGACGTCTGTCATTACAATAAGTTCCGACTTATGTTGGCCCAAGCCGATGGCAAGGGTCAGTAGTCGGAACGAGCAGTTGGAATGACAGTTACTTAATAAACCATCGTTCATATTTTAATGATGAACATGTTTTGTTACATAACTATACCTATAAGCTCACATTTTTTTTACATAGCGGTTGAAATATCATATTAAAAACCCTTCCAAAGTTCTTGGTTACATTATAAACACTATACGAAATTTCAAGTTTCTAATTAATTGTATGAGTCATGGTTGAAGCTATACGATCTCACCTTACATAAGGCCAAGTCTATAGAACTAAAGATGAAATAAGTCATAATTTACGTATCCTACCTCAATCTCAAGCCGAAGGTTACTTTATACTAGGGTAAGGGCTGGTTCAAACAACCTTTGCGTACGCGTAGTATCGTGGGGGCAATTTAATAAAACCATTAATATGTATTTATGTCGTCGGCGCGGCGTTCTAATTCACCGCTTCTGTGCTCCTGCTTGCCTAGTCTAATATATGAAAATATGTAAATCAACAGCAAAAAATGTGTGCCTCCTGAAGTAGGAACAGTAGGGTACTACTTTGAAAGTGCTTTTCGGTAGTTTATTTCTGGGGCCTTAGTTAAAATAAATTGGATGTTGTCGTACGCCGCGCGTTTGTAATGCAAAACCAGTGTCAAACGTTTGGTGCTAATAGCCTCTCATGCGAAAGAGAGAGAAAAAAGGCTTTACTTTTTTCTTAATTACTACACCGTGGGACGCAACAAAGGTGAATTTGCATTTTCATTGCGCGCATGCTGTGTCCGAGTTTTTTTTTTTGCATATTATTTGGAGCATAAACAGCAAAAAATAACAGAAGGCACTATTTTTACAGCTTACCTGCAGTTATATTCAATAATAGTCGACAGGAATATTGGGAAGTATCTAATTGTAAAATACCAGGACTGATGGACTGGGCTTCCGGAATGTTATATTAATTACTAGCTTTTCCCTCCCTGTTTCACCTGCGGTAATTTGGGAGTTCCCGTGAGCATTCCGAGATAAAAGTACCTACCCTATGACACTTAGGAACGCTGTAGCGTTCTATTGGTAATAGAATTTTCAATATCGGTTTAGTAGATCCAGAGAGTACCCCCTACCTTCTCACAAATTCACAAACTTACAAACTTTGTCTCTTTATAATATTTGTATAGATTATTGCATGTTTCAAATTGAACATGGGCAATTGATATGTCATTTTAGGAGTAAACTGTTTTAGTAATGGACGCAGATAAGCAATAACATGTTAACCCACAAAATTAAGTTATCTATTCAGAACGATCTATTGAAAGTTAGGGAACATTTTTTAATTATGTGTTTACCTTATTAAAGTTTTTAAGTATGTAACTAAATATCGTGATCGAGTAACAAACATCCAGACGTCCACACTTTCACATTTATAATATTAGTAGGATATTAACCTCATTCGTAAAACCATCATGCTATAGTATCGTAGTTTATTATTACCTTTACCTACACCATTAAAGTTACATCTACAAACGATATTTGATAAATAGCTGTAAAACATCAACGCGTGTTATAGCGATCCTGTATCGCGGCAACGCGACGTTTCTGCCCGTAATACGTAGAAAGACATCGTAAATACGTGTTCGGTTGACATTATTTTTAAGCGTTACGGACATAAAACGACTTCTTAGACGAAAAACAGCATTTCATAACGTATACACAAAGTAGGTAATGCAAATTCAATTGCCTCAATATAGGTAAAGTGGTGATGCCAGTTTTTTAGGGTTCCGCAGCCAAATGGCAAAAAACGGACCCCTTATAGATTCGTCATGTCTGTCTGTCTGTCTGCCCGTCCGTATGTCACAGACACTTTTTTCCGAAACTATAACAACTATACTGTTGAAACTTGGTAAGTAGATGTATTCTGTGACCTGCATTTTGATTTTCACACAAAAATAGAAAAAAAAAAACACTAAATTTGGGGGTTCTCCATACTTAGAACCGAAACTCAAAATTTTTTTTTCATCAAACCCATACGTTTTTTTAATGCTACTTAATATTATAAACGCGAAAGTTTGTAAGTATGTATGGATGGATGGATGGGTGGATGGATGGATGGATGTGTGTTACTCTTTCACGCAAAAACTACTAAATGGATTTAAATGAAACTTTACAATAATATAGCTTATACATCAGATTAACACATAGGCTAATTTTTATCACGGAATTCCCGCGGGAACTCTGATTTTACCGCGGGTGAAACCACTGGGCACAGCTAGTACGTCATAAATCTAAAGTCTATACGTAGGTATAGGTTATCCTGGAAATCACGCGGGAACTTCGAAATTACCGCGGGCGAAACCCGGGGGATAGCTAGTTTATTATTATTATGTGTTTATAAATCCGAATATCACATTAGTCGCTACCCATAGCACAAACCGTGCTTATTTAGGACTAGATGGTGACATTATATTTACATCTGAGGATGGAAAAATCTGTCGCAAATGGAATTAAAAATTAAAAAAACAGAAAATGTATCTATTACCAAGCATAGATTACAATTACATATATATACGTATATTATGGTCCCCACACTAACGGCCGTGGCCGAAAGATTTTTTTTTTTATTAAATGGCGCTACTCCAATGGCTACTAAATGCTTTAACTAAACGGGTGTTGCAAGTATTCCTAACAATTTGCCAGCACGTGCACGGCTTGTGCAATCTATTTTAACTAAGGCAAAACCCACTACCGAGTTTTATCATTAATTAGCATATTTTCATCATATTTACCGTCCGCGGTCACTAAAGGAATTAACATTAATAATTTGATTATATTTACAAAGGACGCCCCGCTCCACACAGCTGGTTTTACATAATAATAGAATTTTTCATCGCGCAAAGATTAAAATAAAAGAGTATGAGAACTCGCAAGTTTTAATTATGAAAGAGTTGTATTGACTTTTCAATGAAGTTTCATGAACTCAACAATAGCTCATGTAAATACAGGGTAAATGTTTTAAGTGGAAACAGGGGTTAAATTAAAAGGTTAAAACTACGAGGAGTAGTGGAAAATACTCTAAGGACTCTCGGACCAATTTTGGTAAGCACTAAAACTAAATACTTATTAAAAAATAGAAAAATATTTTTAATTTTCATATGGCATCTGTCAACTGGCTGGCTGGAAAAAAAACACGGCATCGAACTTATACATATTTCAGCACCCGATGCCTGGTCATAGCAGTTTTCCAACGTTCTTCAACAACAAAAAAGAAGAAAAAAACTTTGACCGACCGACCGGACGAAAATGTGTTCAATTCCGTTTTTCAAAATACAATAAGTGACACTCGGTGTCTGCTGCCAGAGGTCGCAACGAACGTGCAACGGTCGAAACCCGATGCTGTCACACTGCGAACAAATTTCCTGCACAATACCACGGTATATCCCACAGAAAAGAAAATAACAGATATAAGGGATATCAACTTAGTTTAGTATGGAAACAGATGAAAACCAGTGTCGCCGGGTGATATTCGCACACAAAACTATTCATCACGCACTAAAACATTCATTAACGTATAGAAATGTATTAAACGGTTATGTTTTCACTTAGTCACTGTTTTAAAAATTCACAGTTTTGGGAATATTGTGGTAAATATACATGGAATGGCACCAAAATAAAATTTGAGCAGGTTAGAGCATTTTCTGATAACTTCCGCCCACATGTCCTCTCTAGTTAATTTATTTGCTCTGTGGTATATCCAACCGATATTTATTTATTTATTTAAGAGTATACTGTAGAGAATTGCATAGCTGTCTGAATAGTGGTGGCGATTTTGTCCGTCAATTTAACTACAGTAGCTACTAGATTCATCTTTAAAATATTTTCGGTAAATTAAATGCAGAATCAAATTCAAATGAAGGGTCTTTTTTTCAGGCTTAGCGTGATTTTGAAACCGTTTGATTAAAAGAAAGGGGATTCTTTCGTCGAAAGCGGGACACACTTAATAAACTTATTCTATAAACAATTAGTCCTTATACGTATCCTTTCAGGTTTACATGACGTTAGCCAAAAAGGTATTTTAATGAAAATATGTTACTTTTACTTTATTTATCCCGTCGAGTGCCCCCAGAAAGCAGAACATCCTGTCAGGACATTTAATTTTGATTGACAACAACTTGTTGCATATTTTCTGAGTGTATGATCTTTTGTGGTAGGAAACCTAGGTATCTACCTATAGCAATGTCACCAAAGCGATGAATTCTGAACAGCGTTTGAATACCTACCAGAAAAATTTTGAACATAAAAAAATGTTGACACAATATGGCGCTATAATTTTAAAACACGATTTACTCGAAATTTCTCCAGTGCGGGTTAACACACTGTTGCTTATCTATGTCCAATTAAAATAAGTAAGCATATTCGTATTAGTGTTTTCATAATAACAGTGCCTCGAGGTTTCACCCGCGTTAATTTCAGAGTTCCCGCGGGAATTCCGGGATAAAAAGTACCCTATGTGTTAATCTGATGTATAAGCTATATCATTGTAAAGTTTCATTTAAATCCATTCAGTAGTTTTTGCGTCAAAGAGTAACAAACATCCATCCATCCATCCATCCATCCATACATTCTTACAAACTTTCGCGTTTATAATATTAGTAGGATTTACTCATTATCTCATTTCAATTACAAAAACAGTAGAAAATGTGAAACGAAAAAAAAAAAACACTGAATGAATATTTCCGTCACTAATGAAGGAAGAAAAAATAATTCTCAGAAAAACAGCCACTTAAACAGGAAATACATTCAAAGGGAGAGCTTTGAAATTTACGATTGAATAAAAACCGTGCTTATTGTAAGGGGCAACAATCCCCTTTTGTCTTGAGGTTACATTGCGTACTTTTTAATAAACGATATCCAATTATTGGCAACTACTTTAGCATAGCTTTGTTTACATTAGATAAACTTCAACTCTGCACTCTTCAACACACAGACTAAACTAGTGTGGCCATGTAGGTTAACTCTACAGTATTCGACCTCGTACCTACTAAATAGTAAATAGGGCTTATAAATTAAGTTGAATAATAGTACATTGTTATCCTAGGGGTGAAAGTAACTTATTTAGTCCCGAGACGGGGTTTGGCGCCCGAGCGTAGCGAGGGCGCCAATAGATCGAGGGACTACATAAGTCTTTCTCCCGAGGGTAACACTGTGCTTTTCATTACGAATGCAAGGAAAGTCAAAATAAAAATAGGAATTAGCTAAAGAAAAAATGAGTGAAGATCGGATAGTCGCTTGACACTTTCCCACCTATTTCTTTTTCTTTGGCCGGCTAGCTATTCAGCCAGTATTTTTTATTTACATTGTGGCGACCTAAAAAAAATATTATCTTTAATTATTAAGTATTAATTAAAGAAAATAAAAAAATATAAATAGGAATTAGCTTAAGAAAAAGTGAGTGAATTTTATTTTAATTAATACCTACTTAAACTTTACGTTATTTCAATTTTACATCGCGCTGGCTGTATAGAAAGTTGAAACATGGTTCAATAGAAATGTGAAAATAGACCTAGTTTTTTTTAATAATTTGACAGTTGTCAGTTGAAAGCGATTCTCCCTAGGGCTGAAAAGGGTTACTTTCAACCCGCTTCTCAGGCAACTTCAGACCTACTTTCCGAGTATGAGTAATGAAAAAATTATTACGTTGCTACACATAACGGGTTTTCCAATAAGAGGTGTTATTTTGATATTCAAAGAAAAATGCCATTTTTTATTATAAATCATCAGATGTTTATTTCATTACAAAGAGGAAGGTATGCCGTTAATAGTGGAAAATAACATCAGGCAAATGACCACCACGGCCACGCTTACAGGACAAAATCCTTTTCATGAAATTTTCCATAACTAAATCGCAAAGTGGCTGCTCTATGTCCTCGATAGCCTCACGAATTCCATCTTTGAGGTCTTGAATCGATACTGGGCTGTTGGCGTAGACCTTCTCCTTCACGTGGCCCCAAAGAAAGAAGTCGCAAGGTGTTAAATCACAAGATCTCGGTGGCCAATTGTGATCACCTCTTCGAGAGATAACACGGTCCGGAAACTTTTCCCTTAAAAGATCAATGGTTTCGTTGCTTGTGTGGCTTTTATAGTGAATTTTAATAATTTCAATGCGTTGTTGAAGCGTGTATCGTACCATTTTTATTAATGGCGTAGTTTCTACTTGTCAAATGCCAAGAAATGACAGCTTCAAAAGTGACATCTACCGAAATAGCGGGCTATTCAAAATAACACCTCTTATTGGAAAACCCATTATTATTCAAATGTATAAAAGGAAATATGGTTATTACCCGTTTCTATACCCATCCAATTTTTTAATGGGGATGCTCGGTCTCAATTCATTGGAGGTAAGAAGGGGATTTATCCAGTTAGTCTTCGCGTTGAAGGTTTTACGAGATCGTTTCGAGTGTCCTGGTCTTCTGGAGCTGTTTGGTCGGTTGTTCGTCCCCAACAACTTCCGACGCTACAGATCAAGCCGAAAATGCGAGCTACTTGCATTCCCCTCTTGTCGAACAAGGGCACGATCCAACTCGCCAGTATGTCGCACCTTGACCGTACTAAATGCTCTCCTGAGGGCCCACCCCGGGTCTGATTTGTTTACCGATGAGTGGATGGAACTCTTGTCTGTGTGTCTGAAGATGTGTGAGGAGTTGTATGCAAGGCCTACTAGTATTTGTTAACCATTGTAATTGGTCCTGTACCGTATGTGTTAACAATAAATAAATAAATAAAAGATTACTAACATTGTTAATTTTTACGAGAATAATAATTAATTACAAATACGTAGGTACGTAGTTTCAAAATGCCATATTGCTAATACCTATCTATATGGTAATCATAATACCATTAATAGCTACCTCCTTTTTCGTACCAAATAATAATTGCTTTACCTTAGCTTGAGTATCTGTTTTACTGTAATAATTTACAATGAAAAGGTTCAATTTTCATATTAAATTTGAACAGCGTTATTTTTCAAGTAAACATTTGCATTCCCGTAGATCAACCATGTACGTCGGGATGGGGTAGGTACTAATAAAATATTTACAGTAGAAGTTCAATATTATCATAAACCGTGAACATTCAACAAAATATTTACAAAAGCAACAACTCGAAAGCTAAATAGACTGCCGATAAGTTAGCGAAGGAAAAACCTCGAACGGTGCGCTATCAGCTTAGTGCCAGGCAATGGCCGGGGTTGGCAGTGTGTTTTATAGCTGCAACAGATGGCGCTAGCATTCGTGACGAGCACAACGACATCGGGCTAGCTGACCGCCCCGATTTAACTTACCTAGCTTGGTGGGTGTGTCGATTTCTGTCTTCTCGCAAATTATTTGGTGCAGTCTTAGATTTATATGAGCACATGTTCTATTGAATTATTAAAGTGAAATTTTTGATAACACTCAGCGTTCTGGCCGTCGTCGCTACGCCCAAAGAGTATAGTAATTATCCCAAACGCCGTCTTCTCCTTTGTGACAAGACCGCCAGTAATGAGTTTAGAAAATAACAATAACAATCCACTTCACAACACACAGATCTACTAACTATTTGTAACTTGATCCCACACTGAGCTTTAAAGTGGTAGTAAATTAATAAATTTTAATAAGATGTAGATACATATAAAAGTTTTCTTTAATTTTGCTTTGATATTCGCATTCAAAAAGTAATTTCAATAGACGAACACTTACAGAATTTTTTTTCTTTGATAATCAAAACCGAGCACAGTTGTGAGCGGTAAAAGCGAGGACAATTGACAGAAATCGCTACCTCATTTGGGTTTTATGTACATAATTTGCTTCAGTTACCCGTGAACGTAAAAAGGGACATTTCCTTTTCTATTGTTGCCACTTCAGCCCACTGAATTTGTGAGAAAATTGTTGATGGCCCCCGACAGTCGTCTGAGGAGGCCCCATGAGACAAGGCGAGTGGAAACACACGGACGTCCTAACTTACGATCCTGCGGCGTCGTATTAAAAGGACTTTTGAAACTATCATTTACACTCTCTTAAATATTTTTAGGGTGCAGTTGATTTTTTAAATCTGTTGTATTTTTTATGTCTAAAATACCTACATATTTACAGTCATGCACGTTTTTTAAAAATCACCGTCAGTGCATTTTAACTTTTATTATGTTAAATAAATATTGACTCTATTGTAGGTATACAAATACATTATGGTCCAGATTCAAATAGTTATTTACTTTATTGCATCAAAAACCCATAATTTTTATTAATACAACTGTTTTTTTTTTTAAAGTAAAATTGTTTTTATTTTTTTTTTAAATTTGGTTTTGAATTATTTTAACGAGCCGGCCGCATCGTTGATCAGCGTCAAATGTGCACGTGAGTTTTCATCCCCGAGTATATGGTATGAAATTTTTCACGTTCACAACGCGTTACAAATTGTGAAAAATCGTCTTCTCTGACGCCGGCCTCTCTTTTAATGTCCGCGAGAACAAACAGACAAAGTTGGACCGTAAATTTTATTAGCACACAACGTGTGGGGCATGACTGTGAAAACTAGAATCATGGTTTAAATATGATATACTGCTGTTACTTTTAGTTCTTGCGAAAACTTATCGTAAGAAACTTGGATACGTGACGCAACAACCTGCTACTCGTTTATTTTTTACTCGACAGAGAAATAAAGAATAAAAGAATTATTGATAAAAATTCTTGCACGTTTAACAAGGTCAAGGTATCTATCTTCAAATCGTTGGTTTCTGTTATTAGTTTTATTTATAACTAGCTGTCCCGTTTGATTTCACCCGCGGTAATTTTGGAGTTCCCGCAGGAATTCCGGGATACCCTATACCCCTGACAACTTGCATGCAATATTTAATGGTGATCGGTCCAGTCGTTCACGCGTGACGCCGTGACCAAGGGAGATAGGGATTTATTTTTGTATACGAGTATATATCTTCTAATATATAAAATTCTCGTGTCACAATGTTCGTTCCCATACTCCTCCGAAACGGCTTGACCGATTTTTATCAAATTTTGTATGCACATTCAATATGTCTGAGAATCGGACAACATCTATTTTTCATCCCCCTAAAGGGAGTCCCCGGGAATTCCGAAACTCACGCGGGTGAAACCGCGGGGCACAGCTAGTATGTTTATATAAGTAGATATCATTTTGTCAGCGCCGTTGGCTGATATAGTCAACGCAGCTGCTAAGCTAGGTGTCGATCCCCTCATTGAGTTAAACATTTATGTGATGAAAAATATTTTGTGTTTTCATTTGTTTCCTAAAAGTTAGATATCATATAATTTAAACCTCTTCAAAATGAAAGTAAATGGGTATTTAATTGGCAAGCGTATAACCAATTAATCTTTATCTTCGCTTTTTATCCCGTGAGATTATAAAGATAAATGTCTGACCAATCATTCATTAGAAGAAGCCGTAATGCTGGCCGAATTGTATATACCTATATATATAACTATATATACTAGCTGTCCTGCGCGGTGTCACCCGCGATAATTTCGACGTTCCCGCGGAATTGTTCCATACAAACTTCGCAACCCCGTTTCGTCCCCCTAGCGGTTGAATTTTCAAAAAAATCCTTTCTTATCGGATGCCTACGTCATACAAAGAACACACCCTCCAAGTTTCAGGTCTCTACGATCAGCGGTTTGGGCTGTGCGTTGATCCATCAGTCATTCAGAACAAAGCATTTTGTATGTATAGATATACTACGTATAATGTAGTAGTACCTACGTATTAAAAATTAGGATTTAGATATTCGTCTTTTTCATTTATTAAATGCAGCACTGCTTACTTTGGAATCAGATAGCGCTGTGTTATAATGTCCAAGCCTTATTATTTAACTACTTTAATATAAGTTTGAGAAGAAGTTTTGTTTTGAATCAAGGCCAAAACATCATTAACAATAAATACAGAGTAGAAAGCGATTTAGCGGTTGACAATGTTTATATAATTTTCACAAAAGGAGCTTGTAAATACAAATAGTCTTAAGAGTCTTAGTTAGTGTAAAGTTACTGAAACAGTTGGTACCTAGTTTCGATAACTGATTTAAGGCAATTCAAATAAAAAGTAATTTCATTTTTGTAATGTTCTCTTGTAAATTATCAGTTACGACAAGAAAATTTTTTTATCAAATTCCACGAGTCCACTAGTCCAGTCGACGAGTACCAAACCTAAGCTTTTTCTATGTTTATTTTCATTAATTTGAAAAAGCAAAAAATGCGTGTCTATTATTTTTTTATTTTCTAACTGACGGACTAATTAGAATTTTGATTTTCATTCCCCGAAAAACACATAATTAAGACGTAAGTATAAGGACACTTTACACTTTGAAGAGAAAGGTGTATTTAAGCAGTATGTTTACATTTTCAGTAAATATTTACATAAACTAAATGAAAACAAAACCTATACAAATATTAAAGCTTAGAAGCTTCTGCCCACGCTTTTCACCCGCGTCTACTTCGGTATTCCCTGAGAAACTTTTAGATGTGCTCGGACTTCAGAGAAAATAGTATCCCACTAAAAACATTTTCATGTAAAGTGATGCCAAGACGAGATCACAATATAATGGGCACTGTCAAAAAGTTATCAGATCTCATGTAGAGCCAAGTTTATAACTCTACACACCCTAACTCTACTAGGCCTAACTTTTCAAACTCTACACCTTAGTCAGAATATGTGGCTTGGCCATTTCGCTCCATTCACATGAGCGAAAGGTGAAAAATTACCCACTGTTAATTACTTTTCTATTATACAATAGTTCTTGTAGTAACGAAACAGCCAAGCCACATATTCTGGCTAAGGTGTAGAGTTTGCGAAGTTAGGCTTAGTAAATAATAATAATAATAATAATAATAAATAATTTATTTCAACAAAAGTGTCATATTATTAAGAAAATCATACCACTATTAAACATTCATTCATTCAATTCAAGTAAAGTTAGGGTGTGTAGAGTTATAAGCTTGGCTCTACATGAGATCTGATAACTTTTTGACATTACCCGTCATATTATGGTCTCGTCTTGGCATCACTATACATGAAAATGTTTTTGGTGGGATTTCATTTCTTTTTGTAAGTCAAAATTGCGGAATTCTCATACAAACTTCCATTCCCTAGTTTAAGGGGTTAGGGAATAAAAGTTACAAGTTTTACTATTTTTTTGTTATTTGTGTACTAATACTAGCCTACATACCAAATTTCAGCTTTCTAGGACATTAGGAAATACCCTAAGAATTTTGATGATCATCAGGGAGTCAGTGACGAAATAAGGGTTTTTTAGATATCAATAAAATCTAAAGTATAAGAGCTATGCAATTAAAACTTTATATGTTTAATAAGTGCGCTATTGACAACATATCTCGAGAATTTCGTTTATCTGGTATAATTATAAGGGTTCGAAAAAACGATGAAGCACTTCGAGAAAAGAGAGTTCCTCCGCTTCGCTTGGCTCGTCTTGGCGGGGGCACTACCGTGCCCCCAGATACAGTTATAAAGTAGAGAAGTGATGTAAAGAGGCACTTGCAAGGATATAATGAGCAAAATACTTATCAATACTTTTCCAAAACTCTATTTTCTTTCATCCCAAATATCTAATACTGCAGACCACGTGGTTTCACCCGCGATAATTTCAGAGTCCCCGAGGGAGTTCCGGATTACTTTATAGCCTATGTTACTCAGGTATAATGTAGCTTTCAAATGGTGAAAAAATTTTTGAAATCGGTCCAGTAGTTTTTGAGTTAGATCGTAACAAACAAACAAACCAACACACAAACATTAGTATAGATAGGTATACAAAGTCGTGTGTTTGCTATAGAATTCCTCTGAAACGCCTTGACTGATTTTATGAAATTTTCATTGTACCTATTTTTTATATCTCTAGGTGATAAGGGTAGCTACCCAGAATTTCTTTTTTTTTTTTGATCAATTTTTACTTTGGAATTCCTACTGGAATTCCGAAACTCACGCCGATGGTCCTCGGGGCACAGCTAGTAAATAAATAAATTAAAAAAAAATAGCCGAATGAAGTTTTATTACATTATCGAATGTAATTTTTTTTTTAGAATACAATCATTAGATGTGAACGAAACAAAATGCTGTCGCAAACACTGCCATGTCGCGGAACTTAAATGACTCCCAAAAGCAGATACTTTCGAAAGCAGTTAGCGTTAATGGATAACATTCCTTCAACGGAAGCCTCGGAGCCAATCTCTCGAGAGTTCTTAGCATCAACGTCGCCTCGTCTGAAGTATGTTGCTAGGTTTGTATGTACTCGTACCTACTATTGTTCTTGTGTTAACTTTTGTGACGATTAAGTGCAGCCATTATTACAACACATGACTTTAAAACTAGATTTCCTTGAAAAAAATTAAATGACAACAAAAATAACTTCTTGTAGTACCTACCAGCAAAATATAAAAAATCTGTTACAGTAGGTAGGTGATTATAAAAACGAAATGATTTCTATTTGTTTTATTATTATCACAAAAACTATCGCGATTATTGAAGCGATTTAATTATGTATGTGATAATGAAGGTTAAGCTATGTAAGGAGTTCTTCAGGGAATCCTGAAATTCCCGCCGGTAGGTATTTCAATTTATGCTGTATCTACAGAAATTCTTAAAAACATTTTTTGTCTATGACAAACTTGAACTCAAACGCTACTCGAACTGGATATCTCAAGCATTGGTTTGCCTTTCTCATTTTCTACCGCAATAAGAGAGATAAGCAAGATAAGCAATATCTTGAAAGACGAAGGGCTCTTGACTAGCGATTATTACGTGTACGTATGTACGGACATAACGTTCTAACAAAAATGCAACTTTTCAGGAGAGCAAAGCAAACGGTTCCATTTTGCATCAAACAAAGGTAAATAAGGTTTATTCATTATGCGAATTATTAAAATATATGCATCGTGTTAATGAATTAACTGAAAACTAGAAAGTAGTTTGCTCAGAGTCAACTAGCGAATCGATCGCACTATGTTTTAATATAGGTTACATTTTTTTCACTTTTATGTAGCCATGTCTAAATTATTTATAACACAATATTTAGCGCGTAGGTACGCCGCCCGCAGCAAAAAAATTGGAACCGGTAGGTGCGGGCGTAGCGCTTGGAATTTCGTAGATAGGTGACCTCCAAACTAATGTTGAATAACTTTTAAAGTATTTACTTTTTTTACATAAAATATATTTTAATCATATTTTAGTTTATTTTTTTAAATGGGGTGTATCATGTTTTCAGTTAATTTATTAACACGTTGTACAACTCTTGTCGGCGCATTTAATTTTAAAACAAAATGACTCACTTGCGATTCCCAATCGAATGTCACACGGAACGTATTTCGTTCAAAATTTGACTTCTGTGGTGTTAGACGTCATAAGACAAAATTTGTATCATTGCCGGAGCAGCGTGCTCGTGCACGTATGTAGCGTAGCGTGCTATAATTTAGGTGTTTTATAAGATGTTTATACGGAAATAGGCAAGCAACATCATAGCTCAATACAACCAAAAAAAATTGTATGTTAACCGTTCTAATGCCACTTTATATCAGTCGTTATTATGGGGTAAATAACCTGAAACGGCCCCAAAATAAATCTCCCTTAGCCTTAATACTTTCGATATTTCCTCGTAAGTTTGACGTTAAAGTATTTTTTTACGGTCACATAATATAACGATATGTATACAATAACAAGTAAGTCAGCGAGTGTGTATGTTGAAGGAACATAAATAATTCTTCAAACGTAATAAGCGCCGTGGCCCATGAAACTGCAAGTAGCGTAAGCAAATAAAGCGATAAAACTTCTGTATAATAGGGTAGTTTCCAGGGTATGAAAATCGAAAATTCTATTTAGTCCGTCGGTTAGATGATAAAAAAATAATAAAACCGTATATTTTGCTTTTTCAAATTATTGGAAAAATACTAAGATAAAACGCATTAAACTTTAGGAGTATTGACGTCATTTATTTATTTATTTATTCAAAACGTGCTATAAACTATATCACGGCGTGACGTAACGCGACATTTCGACTTAATGTATCTCCATTATTTTTTCATTACATAGAAAAAAATACGTGTCCAAATTTTTTATTAATCTACAAGACGGACTATAAACTAAAATTTGGTTGACAAGCTCTTTGTATGTGAAATTGAGATTTGGACGTAACAGGTACCTAGAGGTAAAGTTTGTAATCTTGGATGTAGGGGAAATCTTTGGAATAAATGAACCTATTCTAAGAATTCTTTCACTGATAGGAAGATAGAGCATCCCCGAGTGAAGTTCAAGTGAGATCGTGGGGAAAAGCTGGCTAAAAAATAGTATGATCATCTAAAGAATCCGATAACAATTTGTTTTGATCGAGTACTGGGTGCCTTTTACCACCAGCTCTAAAGTCTTAAATTACGTATTCATCTAAGCTAACAAAACAATTGTAATTAAAAAAGATATAATTTATAATAAAGTAATTCTAATTTAAATTTATATGCTGTCTATACCATAAGGGGTCATGAAAACAAGGACAAGTTTGGAAGGAGACGAAACTCTATAATGCCTTATGAATTATTTCTTTTCTTATATTCAGCTCCGGATTTTGTAAGTATAATGAGTGTACAATATTTTTGTTCCAAAATTTATCTTTATCACAGTATTTGTTGATAATTTTTTATCAAGAGTTTTATGTCGTAACAAAACATAGAACTAACGTTTGTTTTGTGCAAAGAGATGGTTGACTTTCTTTTTTGAACACTTTTGGAAAATAAATAATAACTATATAAAAGAATTTTAGATAAATTGAATATTATAACAGTAGTAGAAACTAGAATTCAGTGAAATAGGCCGTTTTTCCCGTTAAATCGAACAAGAGTCGTAAGAGAAACACGATACTCACGCAGGCAACGTCGGAGGCAACAACGAGTTTGCTATTGTTTGCATCCTATATAAGAATGGAATCCGCCTCTACCAACAAGGTCGCAGAAATCCTTTCCAGGAGTCGTTACATATTTAAAGGTTATAAATTTACAATTTATATAATACTAGCTGTGCCCGCGGTTTCACCTGCGTGAGTTTCAGAATTCGGAATTAGCAATTTTCTTTAATACAAACCTTCTCCTGATAATTACGGACCCAACAAAAAAGAATCATTCACATCGATTGAGCCATTCTCAAGGCTTAGCAACACTAACGAACAGCAATTCGTTTTTATAGGTATAAGATGTACCTACAATGTACGATGTACCTATATATAAATAAATAAATTAATTAAATTTCGAGCATTCACATCAAGCGCCAGTCGGACCCAAATCAGAAGGCTTATGAGCACACAGTGGACCTAATCAATAATATAAATCACTCCCGTCATATTCTCTTTGTGACGTATTAACAAAGCAGTAGGTAATGGAAACAATGTTGTGGAGAAGTTAATGAAAATTAAACTGAACTCGCTTATACCTATGTATACAGTCAGCTTTTTAGAATCGTTTATACTCCGTCTGCGGTCTAGGGCCCTACTTACTGAGCAAATAATCACTACGTTTTAAGAGTCGGCACTTTCATACAAATCGCTGAAATCTATGAAAGCATTTTGTGCCAATCTTAACCTTACCTTACCTTAAAATTTTAACAAAAAATAAAATAAAAATCGACTTCCAAAAACACAAAACTAAAAAGCTAAAAACAACAAAATACCGATTTAATCCAAAAGAAAAAAAATGCACGTAATATTATTATTGGTTTGTGCTACCACTGATTGGTTGGTGTGCCTACTATAATTGTTAAAGAGTTCCCTCGATTTCTCCAAGATCCCATCATCAGATTCCAACTTGGTGGCAATGGGACCTAAGTTGAAATATACCCTTTCAAACAAAAAAAGAATTTTCCAAATAGGTCTAACCATCTTCAAGTAATCGCGTAACAAATATACAAAAAAAAAAACATTCAGACGAATTGAGAACCTCCTCCTTTTTGGGAATTCGGTTAAAAACAAACACGTACCTACACCACGCAACAAACACTTTACAATATAAATGTGTGTATGACCTGTTATGATCTTGAAGTGACACTTCTTTGAGTACGGTAGAAAAACAATACATATTTAGGATTTTTATGAGTTTGCAAATAAATTACAGAATTTGTTTAGTTGATAATAAATAACAATTTAAGACAAAAAGAGTTTTAGTCGTTGGGCGTGTATACCAACATAAGTACATACTTGTTTTTTTTAATACCTATACTTATATTGCATATTTTACAGTAATATTTGGGGTCTATAAAGTTAGCGTAGAAGAATAGCACCCATATATTATGTTATTAATGTTGTGAAGCAAAAATATTTGCAAACATCAACGAAACCACTTCAAGCCAATTCGGTCCTTGAGAAGGATGTTATAAGGCCTAAAACGGCAAAAACGTGTTGACCGGCCATAAAATCGCCATGAATTATTACGATGGCCATTCTTCCTTACCATATCAACTGTTATGTTGTGATAAAACTTACCTGAAACAAAAACATTACAAGTTTATTGCATGCCAAATGATAAAATGTATATTAGCTGGCTTCGCGAATGGTTTTATGCGTCCCTTTTTTATCCATATATCAAGTGAAGAATTACAATGAGGTATAATTATTAAAGATTTACATGGTTTTACTCGCATTATAACCATGTAAAATATGCAGACTAAATTTCATTAAAACTTTCATAATAATAATCTTTCTAAACAATAAAAAAATTTGAGATATATACCTACCTACCTACACGTGAATAAAAATTTTATTAGGAAAAATAACGAAATGTGCTAGCGATATGAGGAAAAGATGAAATAAAAAATACTATAGGATCAACAGTCAACTATCTCCACCCATAATGTGATTGAAATCACTTCACAAAAGTTTTCGTGAAAATATAGAGATGGCCGGTGGAATGTGATAGAGGGAGACGGAAAATCGGGGTCACAGCGATGCCCCAGGGCAAGGGACGAACTCGGATATGAGATAAGAGATTCTAACTTTTTTACCACACATGTAAGACACATTATCACGCCTATAAAAAGTGAAGTCGGTATTTCGAAGGATCAACAAGAAAGTTAGCGATCGTATCAAAAACGCAACGTTACAAATTGGACATCATTGGAATGTTACACCAGTCACTTTTTTGTTAGTGAAACGTTTTAATGTCATAGCTGTTAGGGAACAGGTTTTTTATATACTACTAGCTGTGCACCGCGGTTTCACCCGCGTGAGTATCTGAATTCCCGCATGGAACTGCAAAGTAGCCTAATTTACTCCTTATAACATCAGCTAATTAGTAGTGAAAGTCCTGTCAAAATCGGTCCAACCATTTCGGAGATTCACCCGCGCGAGTTTTAGAACTTCCGCCGGAACTACAAACTTCTTTAATTCTTCTTTTCTTTACAATAATAAACAGAGGCATGCAGGTGCGTTGCCAAATTTTTGTCTACATTTCATCGCTCTTTAATGAAATCGCTTCAAAAATTCATGAACACTGTAAAATGTGTAGTTTTGAACGTTCAAAACAAAGCCTTTTTAATTTTACAAATACCTAATGATAAAGTGACTTAAAAAAGAGATCCTAGTACCTTCTATTATCATTGGTTCCTAGTAAGTTCACGAAATTTCAAATTAATTAGACATATTGTTGAAGTAAATGAAAATTAAACCGAAAGATTCCGTCTCAGTTATACATACAAGTCAAGATGTCAAGCAGTAAAAAAATAATTGCATGTTAAAAAAATCGTAAAGATGAAAAACCGAAGTATAACAAGTTCTCTGTCGATGTTTAATTACGTATATTATTTGAAGATAAAAGAGGAGTGCACGAATGATTCCCCTAAGGGCCAACTAAATTGAGCGTCTCGCTCTTTGACCTTTGTGAATGGAAAAAAATTACGCCTCATAATATTTTTGAGTCAATAACATCAAACTCAGCCAGTTTTGTAAATTTCATGTCGCTATTGTAAATTTTTATATATTGTAATGTATAAAATACTGATTTGTAATTACAAACTTGTTGATCATGACTTCTCAATACTCGCCGTCCTTAAATGCGTTAAGTTGCTCTTAAGGACTTGTATCTGTGCTCACTAGACCCAAAGAACTCATTTAAATCCATTTTTTTTAATTACTGGTTTTAATAGCGTAATTCCGAGATTCTCCCAGCAAAGTAAACCAACCCAACCTGCATCAAAAGGTATACAAATTAAGTTGTTTTAAATTCATCTACAATGGTAAAAACAAATGAAAATTTAATTATATAAGGCACACATTACACAGTCATCAATCAAGTACCTACTTGTGGTGGTACACTAGTGATAGGATAGTTTCATATACATAACATACAAATTTAAAATTTTTGTGCTTTTATTTATATTCCACAATTTGATGGAAATAGATAAATATCCTATTTATTATAATAGACCAGAAGATTAGTTTCTAATGATAACTACATACATGCACTATTCATTTTACTAGAATACTACAAATGTGTAGATACAGATGTCATATAAGTAGTTAGAGCTAGATGAGATCCGGTTTGAAATGAAGTGAATTAATTGCTCATGCCGCTGTAGGAACGTATTGATTGCAACGGAGCTGGTCTTTATTGGAAAACGACATATTGTCTCGTCAAACCAAGTACAATAGTCAATATCAATCAATATAAATTGTCTTAAACTGAATGCTAGAATCGAAATTGCATTCGAGGGCTATACATTTTGCTATGGTTTGTATAGTTGTGGCTGTTGTTAAAAAGAAATATCGACGACAGTCATGTTATACGAGTGTTATATTACTTATAATCATAAAAAAATATACCTAATGTTTATATTAGTAATACAGGATGAAACAAGTAGGTACATTAACTTTTTTAAAGTCCATATTGGTAAGTAAAAGGAAAACTATAATTTATCGTACCACGTTATGTACCTATAATAAATGTAGAATCACGTTTTAAAGGATCGCCGACTTAAGCATTACGTATTACTGCAAAAGACGTTCTTATAAACGTTCCATAAGACCCAATTCCATTTAAATTACAACAACTAATAGGGTAAGTGTACGTTCGACCAGGGTCGTACTTAGCGATGGTCAATAAAAACAATATATTACCCGAGCTGGGCCGTGACCGAGCGAGCTACCGTTGAACGGTAACGGAAGAAAACGTGGGCTCCGTGCGATTTACGATCACGACACATGGTACCGACGCGACGTCAACTCAGCGTTCGGCTCAGTATTTTTGTAACGAATGTACTCGTACCTAAGATTTTACTTCACGTGTATTCATGTTAGATTTTGTTGAATATACGCAACTGAACATGTACCTACAGATGAGCGTATTGGAATTTTATTGAAAGTAAGTAGGTACCTAACTTTCGCTGTGCGGTGCGATTCTGTTACTACTGACTGACTGTTAATAATACGATATCTCACAGCATTAACTTCGGAGTTCGCGTGGGAATAGGGATGTTCACTACTTTTGAAAATCAAAATTCTAATTAGTCCGTTAGTTAGTAAATAAAAAACAGTAGACACGTATTTTTTTCTTTTTCAAATAAATTAAAATATACAGAGATAAAGCGCATTAAAGTTTTGGGTGAGGGGGTCGTGAGATGTGCACTAACCGCTAAAACCGCCATACAAACTGTCCTGACGTGACGTCACGCGAAATTTCAACTCAATGTATCTCCGTTATTTTTTGATAACGTAAAAAAATAAAAAAATACGTGCCCAATATTTTTTATTAACCAACAAGACGGACAAAAAAAAAATTGTCAACATGCTCATTGTGGGATGAAAAGGACGCTATTACACATTACTTTCACTCATGTTATTAATTTACTATAAACATTGCGAGGACACCTTGAAATCAGTGGGGTCGCTTTTCTGTAAAAATAATTTCAAAAGCTTGACACTGAGAAATATTATGATGGCACCGATTTTTTTTTTATCTCTCTAAGATTCGTCTCAAACTAAAAGCTTCAAGACCTGGTAAAGTGCATTTCACAGGAAGTTCAACGAAACGTAGTGACATCTGTTGCTAATAGTACTGCACTCAGCACATTTTAACGGTTTTAAGACCAAATGTCACATCCAACTGTCAACTGACTACAAGTATACATACATACATATAAGCGTTGAATAATATTTTAGAAATTGCATTTTTTTTTAAATAATTCACTTGATAAATAAATATATATCAAAGCATTTCTCTTTCTAGAGCCTATATCGTAGGCTATTTGAAGATTGACGGGTTATTTGAGACGCTCACTTGCATGTTTGAGTATGAGTTAGAAATGCAAATTTAGAAAAATTCTTTTTGATAACTATCTTAAATATCCGCGTTTTTATCGACTTCAATCAATTTTATTTTCTTAGTGATGTAGACACTTTTAAAAAGTTCGTAGTATAATGCTATACTGTCAACATAATTTTAAGAAACTGTGGATGTTTGGATGTTTGTTACTCAATTACGCAAAAATTGCGGAACTGATTTGGATGAAATTCTGGCATGAACGTTGTCAGGGGTACAGAGAAGGACATAGGGTACTTTTTATCCCGGAATTCCCGCGGGAACTCCGAAATTACCGCGGGTGAAACCGCGGGGCACAGCTAGTAAGTTACATTCCCTGCTACATGTTCACGTTTAATAATAGGTACATTGATAAAGCGAACTCCAAAAACATAAAGCGAATATTATATAAATCGTACCATCATATCCTAAACGTGATCCCTATAAAAAGCACAGTCTAGAAAATTACCACAAGATCAGACAAAATTTGAATTTTAGGTCAAATCGAGCAAAGGGTTTGTGATAGCATACTAAACGGCATTATTACCAAGTCTGTTGACAAAAATTGGATCCGTCACTGGCATAAAATAAAATGATGATAGCGGAACCCTCTTGTAGTCACTGATCTCCTGGTACTATTTGGGAGTACAGTAAAGAGGCTTTATTAAAAATAGTCTTACCGTATGCAGAGTTCATACTACAAGTAATCGATATATTCTATTAAAAAATGGGTAAATTTTGGTTCCTATACCCTATACGTATGGAGTTGTATAAACAACTATTATCAAAGTCAAAGTTTAATAAAATTTAAAGTCAGCTTTTCTTTGACTCTTTTTAACGTCAGAAAAATTTCAACCTTCAGACATTCCTATTGTTGCGGCTGGAGAGAAGAAGCTGCACAACAAACTACCCAATAGGACGCTTTCGTCAATTACGAAATAAAATTATCGCCGTTATTGTTACATACCAAAGAAAAATATCATTAATATAATCTATACTAATATTATACAGAGCTAAAGTTTATGAGTTTGTGCATTGTGAGTTTATGGGATTGTGAGTTTGTGACGTCGCGTTGTAGAGGATATAATCTACGGATCTACAAAAAAGAATTTGAAAATTCCTTCGTTTATAGGAAGCTACGGTAGTCCTGAGTGACAGAGGATACTTTTTATCCCAAAACTTTCACGGAAACACCGAAATTACCGCGGGTAAAGTTTGTGAGTTTCTGAATTGTGATTTTGTGACGTTGTAGGGGGTAATCTCTGGATCTACTGAACCGATTTTGGAAATTCTTTCATTTATACGAAGCCACAGTGATCCTGAGTGACATAGGGTACTTTTATCCTGGAATTCCTGCGGGAACTCCGAAATTACCACGGGTGAAACCGCGGGGGACAGCTGGTATATAATAAAGTAGCTACATTTAGTAGATAGGTACCTACTATTTTACTCACAGGTGCGAATTCCAAATTCGAGCGGGAAAAAAACACGCACAATCCATTTTTATGGCCTCACACATTCATCTTCACTCGTTCCAACTTAACGTACGTCGTCCACTTTTTCATTTGATACATCTGATATTTTGGATCGAATAAACCTGAGTCTTATAAATTTCATTCCATCCATCTTTTTTTGTACGTCAGCAGCTTTTTCATTAGAAAACATTCAATTTTCGCCTTTTTTGTATAAGTACACTAAGGTATTGTGTTATTGCTAAACCGTAATTTGTGACCTACAAATTGCAATAAACGCGATGAAACCCCGTATCTTAAATGACGCAAACAGAGGAAATATTACAATGATCATTGAATTTAGGTACGTACAAGCAGTTCCTAGTAATTCCAGGCACATTAACTAGTCAAATATTTCGTATACAATATAGGCACCTACCTACACGGGGATGAAATAGTACATTGTTATCCTAGGGGTGAAAGTTACTTATTTACGTAGCGAGGTCGCCAATAGATAGAGGGACTAAATAAGTCTTTCTCCCGAGGATAACACTGTGCTTTTCATTACGAATGCAAGGAAAGTCAAAATAAAAATAGGAATTAGCTAAAGAAAAAATGAGTGAATTTTATTTTAATTAATACCTACTTAAACTTTACGTTATTTCAATTTTACATCGCGCTGGCTGTATAGAAAGTTGGAACATGGTTCAATAGAAATGTGAAAATAGACCTAGTTTTTTTTTTATAATTTGACAGTTGTCAGTTGAAAGCGATTCTCCCTAGGGCTGAAAAGGGTTACTTTCAACCCGCTTCTCAGGCAACTTCAGACCTACTTTCCGAGTATGAGTAATGAAAAAGAACTTTTACGACACCGTCTCGGAGACCGAAGCCAATAAAACAAACTTACCTAATTGAAATAACTAACTACTTACCTACGATTCAGTTTTTTATGACATGAAGCCACTCAGATTTCATTTTTACTATCAATCGTAAAACTCTAAGATCTTGATTTCCAATTTATATTCCTTTTTTTTATTTCTACCACATTTATAGATAACTACTTAGATAATATATAATGATATATTAAATTTATTTTTCCTTAAATCTGAGAACAATCACTCACTACATATTATAAAACAAAGTCCTCCGTTACGTCTGTTTGTCTGTTCGCGATAAAGTCAAAAACTACAAGACGGATTTTCATGCGATTTTCACCAATAGATATAAGAATTCAAGAGGAAGGGTTATACGTATAGTTTATTCTGGAATTTCCATGGGAACTCCGAAATTACCACATTTTTTTACTGTAAAAAATGTAAGAAGTTTGTTTTATCTTTAGACTAGCTGTGCCCCGCGGTTTCACTCGTGGTAATTTCGGAGTTCCCGCGCCCCCTATTCTAAAAAAAAATCTACATCCTTGTACATACTTTACTTGTCATACCTATATACTTACTTTATTCTTGTCTAATATTTTTAAGTAGCTATGCCTAAAGGGCTAGATGGTAAATAATAATTATATACTATCATTCAGTAACCGTTATTGGACAAATTAACTTTCTACGTCTGTACGTATAGTTTGCTCTTTATTTGAATTATTAGTTATTTCTTCTTATCTTGAGCTTACTATTAAATAAACCTCTAGGTTTAGATTGTTTATTTTCATAACATCACTTTTATCAAAAACTAGCTGTGCCCCGCGGTTTCACCTGCGGGAGTTTAAGAACTCCCGCGGGAACAAAGTTTTTCTAAAATAAGAGTAGCCTAAGTTACTCCTTATAACATTAGCTATCTGCTAGTGAAAGTCCCGTTCAAATCGGTCCAGCCGTTTCAGAGATTAGCCGGAACAAACAGACAGAGAGACAGACAGACAGACAGAGAAAAAATTTTATTTTATTTTTTTAATGTTTTTTATGTATGTAATATACTTTCCATATGCACTTAGTGAAAAGCTGTTAATTTGGAATTACGAACCGACACTTCAATTTTATTTTTATGTATTATGTATAGATGTATAAATTGATTTCGAATTTGTATTAGATCTTGACTATTTCATCAAGTAGATAAATAAGTAATGAAAATTCGTATATAAAAATCCCGGAGGCAAAGATATTGATTGAAATAAAATCGTGACTCTTTCGATGTGTTGTGAATATCAAAATTAAGTACCCTTTCAAAATAAGACGTGTTATTCGCTATAAGAATAAAGCAAGCAAAAAACTTTCTAGGACTTGTTTACTTTGTTCTGGGAGTAGGTATAGGTAAATTACCAGTTTTCTCATGTTTTCATCGAAACTTTCCGTAATGTCAGCGGTCGGTGAACATTGGGATCTAATTGGATTTATCTTTACCGGATATCGCGCTTTTTTTAAACGACATCACCAAAATAATACCGTCATTTTTTTGTCTCAATAGGCTAGTTTCCTGGGTAAAAAAAGTCAAAATTCTATTTAGTCCGTCAGTTAGATAATAAAAAAATAAAAGACACGTATTTTTTGCTTTTTTAAAATAATGGAAATATGCATAGATAAAGCGCATGAAAGTTTAGGGTGGGGGACTCTAGCGAGGCGTGACGTCATGTGAAATTTCGACTTGATATATCTCCGTTATTTTTTGGTTACATAAAAAATAAAAAAATACGTGTCCAATATTTTTTAATAATCTACAAAACGGACTAAAAAAAAATTAGGAAACTAGCCTCGGTCAAAGGTTAACCAACGTTTTCTTTTAAACTGGAGTCAAGTTGTCATCTTTAAAATTATCAGTGCGATATGAAATTGTGTTTAAAATATTGTTTAAAAATATTTGACATTTTATATAATGGTTTTGTTTTGGAAGAATCGTTATTGAATAGCGCGATCTGCCTCATAAGTTGATTTTCGTTACAGTAATACGTGTTATTTATGGAACAAAACTAAACTAAAACTCTACCTCTTTACAATTAAATTATGGTGTAGATGTACATAGGTCCCGGAAAAGAGTTCTACCTCTTTACAATTAAATTATAGTGTAGATGTACATAGGTCCCATAGGTCCCGGAAAAGAGTTCTACTGTAGATGTACACAGGTCCCTGAAAAAAAGCTCTAAAAAGGAAAAAATCCGTTTTCACGAATTTAATTTCCTAATATGTTCAGATGTAAGATCTATGGAACTACTGAACTTGATAGGATGCTACATTATCCCTGCTGATCACAAGACACTTTCAAGAGTTCCTGAGTAATTACTGCGGGAGAACAGCTAGGAATGGAAAAAATTTGGAAAGCAAAACATTATGTAAATACAAGGTTTCATCCAGATCGAAAACCTATTATTTAGATTGGTACCTATACCAGAATTGCTTACCGAAAGTAATACGATATTTTTATTGGCACTTTTATATACAGTGTACAAAGAACTCATATACCTATGTAACGATCTTGCAAATGGTAAATAAAAGCTACCTATATGTTTATTATTGTAACGAGGCGGCTATATGCCACTCGTTATGATATCCTGCCTCATTTCTAATAGCGTTTTATTTTTAAATATGACGTGTTCTTTTCGTACTTGTTTTTTTTTTATTCAAATTTATGTGTTTATATATTTATTGACTTTGACGGACTCCGATTCTGAATCTCCTAGATACACATTAAAAATTTATTAATATCTAATTAATTATATTTTTACTCTGTCAAAATGTATTTATTTACTTATTGAAACTAGCCGAAGGCAAATATCTACTTTCGAACCCCACATTATTACTATTTAGCAACCTCTGCAAATAATACATACATGTAAAAAGTCACGGTACGTACATATACCTAAGTGAAGTATAGAACAAAATCGCTAATCTTGTCTGTCTAAAGGTATGTCATGTCTTTGTCTATGTGAGTGACGCTTACTATTAAAGTACTCAAAGGCTACTAATGTGATTTTCAATATCATTTACTGAATTTGTCTCAAAATTTTACATGCAAAAACATTATAATAATTAAAAGAATATACACCAAAAACAATTTGTAGGTAAGTTTGTGGAAATACTGTTGGTTCTGTCAAAGGGAACCAGTATTCAACCGCGTCTCCAAAATATACCATATTTTTAAAAGTCATATTCATTAATTCGCAAGAACACGATACAATGAGATGAGAATTTAGACTAGTTAACCGCATGTTCCCCTTATTGGCGTATTAACTAAACAGCCAAATAATTTTTAAAGCAATTAATATTATTTGAATGTCATCAAAGTAACTACACGTTTAATTAAACTAAAAGTAACAGTAAACTGTTAAGGCAACAGTTTTCAGGAAAAGTCTTACACTGCTCGCTGAATTTGTAACGGACGTGGGTAACTAATTAAGGCAAGTTGGTTAATTACTAAAATACCGCGTTAAAAGGGTAACATTCTTCAAACATTACTCGAAAATAGATACGGTTTGAATGAGGTTATGGGTATTTTGAACCGGAAATTCCACTAACTCTATATCCGATATATAGAGTGTAACATGAAATGAGGGGCATATTGAAGTATAGTGGCCGCTTCATGTCTTACTTACATATACCTATATAAATATTTAAAAACACGTAAAAAATTTTGACCTAAAAAAAAGAAAGTTGAGCCCTGAAGTAACTGACGCGCTCAAGTCTAAGCGCAAAGTTAACGTCATTCACCCACGTCAACCTACGTTTTTAACTAAGTTTTTGTCTATTATTTTTACTATTTTTATTTTTATTAGTTACATCTAAACATGAATTATCAAGGGTTTCAATACGTCCCTCGTTCAACCTTACACCCTATATCAATAAAAATTTAAACAATATTATTATGTATACACCAAGAATCTTCGAATCGAAAATACTAACTAAAACTGCCTAAAGTGGTCACTTAGGCAGTTTCTACTTCTCTTCTAACTTCAATTGTAGATATAGATCTCTCATTGTCTCAGAGCTCCCTATATTGACCCTTCTCAATCTTACACTCTGCATATGTCATAGGTTTATCGAAAAAACTAGTTGTGTTCAGAGTTCCCGCGGGAATTCCGGGATAAAAAGTACCCTATGTGTTAATCTGATGTATAAGCTATATTATTGTAAAGTTTCATTTAAATCCATTCAGTATTTTTTGCGTGAAAGAGTAACAAACATCCATCCATCCATACATTCTTACCAACTTTCGCGTTTATAATATTATATATCGAAAAAATATCCGATCTCTGCGTTTTTTTTTTTATATAATATCACTATAATATCATCAAGAACTACACAATAGGTGTTGCTTCTGTGATACTGTACATCCTAAAAGAAATTTCTTATTTACGTTCTGGTTTGGAGATCATAAACTTTTTATTGGAAGCCATTAAACTTGTATACACGAATAGACACAAAAAGGTCTTTCGCTGATACAAGTTTGTATCTACAGCTTCATCTTATATTCATGTCGGTGAAGAATTAGCTTAGGCAAGTCCAATGCCTCTATTAATTATACATCCACACACCGTATTTATATAAATTATGTATATGTCTCTACGTGAGACTAATGCGATGCCTACCTATACAATAAACATGCCTTGGAATAAATTTATTTCTTAAACCTGCATTGATTAATTTCGTCACTGTCATTTCAGATTCTTTCTAAAACAAGTAGTCCGAAACGCATTCATTCTAATTTTGAAAGAATTTTTTTTTTTATTTTGCGTCTTTTGCGCCGGCAGCGCCTAGGGGTGGGTCTTTTGAGCTGACGTGTTCAGTTACAGTAATGGGATACATACAATACAATACAATACAATACAATATACTTTATTGCACCAAATGATTTTCACAATATTAAATATAATATAAATTAATTTCATGGCAAATAGGCGGCCTTAATACTAGCAGCAATTTTTTCAAGGCAACCTTGACGAGATAGTACAGAATATGCATAAATACAGTGGGAGGGTGCAGGCTGATACCTTGTAAGATTATAATATTATTAAATATACATACTCATAGACATTATGAAATAATAAATATTTATAAAAATACTGATAAAAAAAAATTACATGTAGGTAATACATGTAATTATCGTTTTATTCGGAATTGTAATTTTGTAAACAATAAATAAATATTGAAAACGACCAAACTGAAATAAGGTTCTTAAAACAGATTGAAAAGTAGAATCATTTTAAAATAACTTAGCCGAAAGTAAATACAAAGTTCTTTCTCTGGGTAAAAAAGTATTTTTTTTTTCAATTTATAAAAATTACCGTCCCAAACACAAACTGTATTTTATTTCTTTCTTTCTTTCAAACTTAATACCGATGAGACCTTCCAATCGAGACGAAAGCAATATTGACAAAATCCTACACTTCCCTAAGGCAGCTGCATCGTGTCAGGCAGAAGCGCGTTCATTAACCCCACGGCTTGTATGAAGGAAAAAACACTACGCGAGCTTATCCTTTGTTCAATGTGTGACTTACTCGTGCTGTGTTGATAGCGCGTTCACTAATAGGTAAGGCTTCTATATTATGCCTCCTGATTTTTAATTATACAGTCGTTTTGGTCCTACGTTTTGACGTAGGTATATCATATAATTATTATATTACTATGTCAAAAATAACAAGGATCGAAAGCGTGACACAAAATGGTTATGTGACAAAAAACGTAAGACAAAGTTTTGACGACCCGATTGGCGCTGAGGTCACCATGCCTTGCTAATCAAGAGGTTCAGGGTTCGATTCCCGGTGGGGGTGGACTTTGTGTGTTGGACACAGTGTTCCATTTTCCAATCTGGGCGTGTATATTTATAGTATAATATAATATATATTATGTAATAATATTCAAATCAAATCAAATATTATGTAGTATATACCACGGTTGCCTGATTTCCACGACACAAGCTCATAGCTTAGTGTAAGATCTGTGTGTTGTGAAGTGGATTATTATTATGAAAGTCAAGAAGAGCTCAACGCGCAGATTGACTGACTTTGTTGTACAGTGTCAAAAAAGTGCTCTAAGTAGCACATTGTATAAAATATAATAAATCCACATTTTTGTAGGGAAATTTATTTTTGAACAGGGGAAATCAATTTGATGAATATTATTTAATAGTTTGTCTATAAGTATAAGTATTGTTGTATTCAGTGAATTTATTAAAAATTACAATTGGTTAAAGTCATGTTTGCCCATTTTTCTCATAGTCCATAAAATAGTTGTTTCCATTTTTTAACTTATTCTCTTCTCATTCAGTAATGAAGTATCAACCCTTAAAACAATCAGTCCTATTAATATTTGAAATGCGAAAGTGTCTGTCTGTCTGTGTATCTGTCTGTTACGCTTTCACGCCTTAATGGCTCAATCGATCATCACGAAATTTTTCATACACGTTGTCAGGGGTACAGAGAAGGACATAGGTTCTTTTTATCCCGGGATCCCCGCTCAGAACTCCGAAACTAACGTCGGTAAAGTTTTATGAAATTTTGCACACACGTGTTGTCAGGGGTACAGAAAAGAATATAGGGTACTTTTATCAGAGAATTTCCGTGGGATCTCCGAAATTACCGCGGGTGAAACCGCGGGCACAGCTGGTAAATAATAATTTCGTTGTAGCTCAAACAATAACAACACAATAAACAATCGTATTTAACCTTAGTCGATGGAAACAATAAACAAACAAGGAAAGGAATTGATGGAAATCTTTCGTTAACGTCTGAATAAAACGATTCGCAGAAGAACAAAAAACATCAAATTATATCCTTGTAATTCTATATAGAGGATAATAGAAATCATACGAAGCGTGAATCAAACGGGAACGAATAAATATAAATAAAAGAATACGGACTGTTATGAAAACCCCGTCAGGATTTTGTTTCAAGAAGCATTCCTTTTGACACGTCAGGTAGTCGTTGTCACAAGTTTTTATTCGGGGCTGTTTCCATTACGAAGCGAGCCTTTTTAAATTCCAGATACATAAATGTCTTTGGACTTTACTGTAACTACGATGTTTTAAATATTCTTTGAACTTAAAATGATTACTTTATATGTATAAAGATTATTTTATTTACACTTTTATGTACAATTTTATGATGTAGGTACGTAAGGGAAAATATGTAAAGCACATCATAATGTCTCATATTTTGATAAGAAGTTCTTTTAATCTACTTAGTATGATGTAGTAATTCTTAGGTTGTGAGAAAAATATTTTTAGCGATGAGTTCCGCTAAAAATATCAAAAGTGTCAATATCCTTTGTAATAATATTTGGGTATAAATTAACTGTTTATTTTAATTTTAGTAATTTGAAAATATATTTTTTTTTACGTTCAATAAAGCACACAAACAAGAACAAACTATAACCTATTACAATTATCATAATATGATACGTGCTTGGCAAATGGGGGCTAGGCGAAATAAAAGTGTAAGAGTTTTCCGTCACGACCCCTTCTATGCGTTTATGGCTGCGCCCAGTTATAGGCGCATGTTTTTGGTTAATGGTTTTCCGAACGATTATTATTGATTAGTTGCTTATTGGTTTGCCCTGACTGTGCCCAGTGGCCTTCAGTCGACTTCAACTGCACGCAGTCTTTCAATATAGGCATAGTTTGTGCACGGCATATGAATCAGCTGTTTCGTAGCGAATCGTGTGTAGTTTTGTACTTATATTTATGTTTAACAAGCCGCGTAACCTTTGCTAATTGTTCGTAAAGGCTCTTGTTGGTTAATAATAGCTCACTCTTGTTATTGGTTGATATAGGTATATCAATTTCATTTAACTGCTCTCAGACGCTATTAATTCACTTAATTGTGTTTGTTAATCAATAATAGGTATACTGCGAAAGGAACTTCGTTCCAACCGAATGTTCCATAACACTCACGCATTTTTTTTTATATAAATTGCACGTCAACCCTTTTTCGGTGTCCATCGCGGATCATCGAAGATGATGAATGGTCACCCTCTAATACACTAAAGTTTCCTTTTCGAGTCGAATGTAAGCATCTTAATACAAATTATCAGATAAATCATAATTAATTGCTATACTGTTATCGCACGAAAACGATATCTTCATAATATCCGCCTCTTAAGAATAAGGATAGCGAAAAAGAAAAATATCTCCACATAATTCCAGGACGGAGGCTCAACCGAATATTTATTGATGAAAACTTATCTTTATTTATTGTGACCATCTTGATCCTGCAATCCCGATACTAATCACAAACCAAACAACCAATAACGAAGTTTTGTAAACTCCTACTCCGCATTTCGTAGTGTTTTCTATTTCATCCAAAACACTTTGGACATATAGACGTGTTTATGTCTATAGGTAGATATTTAATCCATATCCCTACTAATATAATGAATGCGAAAGTAACTCTGTCTGTCTTTCTATCTTTCTGTCTATCTGTTACGCTTTCACGCCTTAACGACTCAACCGATCATCTTGAAATTTTGCATACACATTGTCAGGGGTACAGAAAAGGACAAAAAGTACTTTTTCCACCAGGGTAAGCTTAAATCGCTGTTAACATACGATGACCGCTTACACTACTTTAATATGATTTCGCTACAAGATCGGCGCTGGTTGACAGATCAGATATTTCTTTATAAAATAGTGAATGGGCATCTTCAACTGTCCCGAGCTGTTGGCTCAGGTTAATTTGTGCGTGCCTCGTGGTTCTTCTAGATTGTGTAACCTTAGACCATTGACTACTAAGCGATGCAGATCCAATGTGGGTTGGAAAGACGTAATGACTAGGATATGCCGCGACCACAATTGGATATAGATAAGCAATAGTGTGTTAACCCACACTGGAGAAATTTTGAGTAAATCGTGTTTTAAAATTATAGCACCATTTTCTGTCAATATTTTTTATGTTCAATATTTTGTTACATACTTAAACAATGTAATAAGGTAAACACATAATTAAAAAACGTTCCCTAACTCTCAATAAATCATTCTGAATAGGTAACTTAATTTTGTGGGTTACCATGTTATAATTCTGTGTCCAATTTTGTGTGAGCGGCAGCTGGTATTGATTTGCATCATTGCTCACTCAATGCTTTTAAGAAGGAGTTGCTGCAGTACAGAACTGACTCTGGGTAACTTGGACTTGTATAGTGAAAATTTAAAAATAAGCAAAATATATAATATATATACATACTTACGTAAATAAATAAGAGGAAAAACCTACTTATTTAGATTTAAAGTAATATATAGCTGTGTGCATGGCGTGTTCGCCTATAATTGAATTTACATTGTGGCACGTAATGTACTCACCACACTTAATACAATATTTTATAATGTAAATCTGTTGGCAAACCAATAAATAAATAATTAAATAAATTTTGTCCCGGAATCCTTGCGAGAAATGCGAAATTAACGCGGGTGCAACAGCGGGGAGCGGCTAGTATTGAATAAACATTATACAGGCTTTAGGGCTAAAAGAACGAACTGAACTCAGGGTACAATCCGTCAACGTGTCGCTTTCCTGCTTACTCAATTTACGTGAATGATTTGTTCTGCGTCAAAAAATTATTTTATTATTTTATCAAGGTCCTTAACACGCCTTGCGGTAGGAATTAAATCGTAGAAACCATCATGCGTCAAGCCAGGAAAAAGCGTTTGCCCTCTCCACGCATCGAGACGTTCGGTTCCTCCCGGTGAAGCTCGGATTTTACCGTTGGGTGCTGACTGAAGCTTATTGTTTTAACTTGCATTGTATGTATGTATGTAACTATGTTTGTACGGGTGGAATCTTGCGACTCAATTTTGAAGCAGATATCTTCAACCGATTGAGCTGAAATTGTTTGTACCCGTTAAGTTTGGATGACAATGCATGGTTTATTCTTTTTAGCGCATTTGAATAAAAGGTTGTTTTATAAAACTTTCCCGTTAATAATATTATATTGGAGGGATAATCATTCTATTTTTAAATAAATTACTGAGGAAGACGAGAATATGATTGTATTTAAAAAAAATTGTTTTTATTTATTTTATTTATTTATTTATTCTTTATTGCACAGTGTGTACAAATGGCGAACTTAATGCCTTGCGGCATTCTCTACCAGTTAACCATTGGGTAGACAGAGAGATATAGAATTTAATTAATAAATTAACAATTATTTTAATTATTTAATTATTTTATTTTATTTTAATTATTAAATTAATTAAATGTAAATTAAATAAATTTAATGTTAAAAGTAATTAAATGTGCTTTCGAAAAATATTCAGCGTTTTGAATAATGAACGAACATAACAAAAACAATCTCGGAATGCTATCGGTTATATTCAAAGGAGAGTTTTGTAAGAAATAGTAAAGAAAAAATAATTGAAAACTATTTAACTTATTCTTTGTTGGGTTGTTAGTTTTCTTTTAGAAGACTAAAAGACTTCAAGTGAAGTCTTTGTGCGCATTCTTTTATAAAACGTCAGAAAGTTAATGACTTACTAATGACCACTTCCGCGCTCCACCATTGGGACACTTTCAGTAATTAATTCTAGGTTAGGACAACCACACGTCCTGAGTTGTCAGTCAGAGTAATTTATTAAAATGAAGGTTATAAAATGTACTTAAGTAAATCTAGTGTGGCAGTCTTTTTGCGAGATTTGATAAAAATTTTGCTTAAGTAAAACTTTCGACGAATAGTTATAATTATCTTAGACTAGCTGTTTCGGAATTCCTGCGGGAACTATTTTTTTCCAAAAATAAAAGTAGCCTAAGTTACCCCTTGTAACATCAGATATCTGCCCGTGAGAGAGAGAGAGATTAGCCGGAACAAAAAGACAAAGAAGATTTTCTAAAAATGATTTTTTTATGTAAGTACCGCATATACTTTCATATAATTTCATTTAGTGAAAAGCTGTTAATTTGGAATCACAAACATGAGACATCAATTTTATTTATTTTTATAGATATAGATTGACTCATAGGAAAAGTTTAATCCTAATCCCAATTAATATTATATTAGTTAACTTAACAAGTTTCACTGTTACTGCGCATACATTTTATTTATTTTCAATATTTCCTATCTCTATTTGATAGGAAAGAGGAGTCTGGTAGAAATACAAATAGTATAATATACAATTAATACGTGACTAAACTTTGATGACTTGTTTTTGAAGCCATGAATTATATATTAACTTTAACGTATACTAAATATGTTTTAAACTTGCGATTTTTAACAAAAAGGTTTCATTCACTTATTCATTCATATGATGCAAACAATTTCGCATTTTATCATGTAAATGTAAATATTTAGTGATATAAAGGTAACGTAAAGCTTTCATTATTTAAAAGAATCCCAAAGTTTTGCAAACAAAGAAAGCAATTTACCATAAACCGTTTCTTGGCACAGTTTCAAGATTAAAATTTACTATCTTATGAACTCCGTTAACTTACCGACTAGAATACTACGTAAAATTAAAAAAATAAAATAAAGAAGTGACAAACTATTTAAAAATAACAGTGAAGGAAAACATCGTGAGGAAACCGCAGCATGATGGTAGGGCACTCTAGTGCCCGGCTGACTAGCTTATACCACCTTCAAGTTGAAAATCTGCCGCCAAGCACCTAACGGTGTGTTCCGGTGGCCTCACTTAAAGCCTGTTCCCATTCCAAGCTAGTGTGTTTACAATAAAACAAAACTTACTAAATATGAAAAAAAAAAAACATTAAATTCAGATTTTTGAAAAAATAAATATAGAATCAAATTTATTAAAATATTAAATAAACATTCAGTTTTATTAGAAATACAACCACAGGTACTGTTATTTAAGTAAATAATTCCGTAGTATACCTACGTATTCCTTTGATATATGCCGCCTCTCTACGCGCTTATATACACAAATAAAGCATGGTAGAAGTTTCAACAGCATAATGCAAACAAATAGCAGAAGTAACCATATTAGGTACATGATATTTTGTGCACTAAGGGCTCAGTTTATGTAGATCAGACATCAATTATATTAGAATTGGTTTCAGCGAAAGCTTTACAAGCACCGCCAAACGCACTTTTTGTACATCGTAAGGGTTGAGTGGCAGGAAATGCCTGTATGACATCAAATCCACCTTTTTATACCAGACATACAAACAAAACATAAAATACAAAATTGGAAACAGTTTATTCATTTCAAGAGCTGTAGAAGCATCGAATTCGAAAAGTTGATTCAACAATAGACAGCCGAGGTGTCACTTGCAGCTCGCTCTTACGTGTTACAAAGCGGAGCTTCTCAGAACCGAGTTCCAGTAGCTGAAGTGGATGGAGGTCATAACCGATGCTATTAAAATAAAATAGAGGTTATATCTGCTATGAAGTATAAAGTATAAATAAAAAGTAAATATAGAAAAATAAAAAACAATAAAAGGTGATCTTAAAGGGGTTGCAAAGTTTGTATGGAACAATTCCACGGTAGCTTCCAAATTATCACGGGTGAAACCGCGCGGGACAGCTAGTATATTATTTTTTTAAATATTGCAAGAGTGAATAACAAAGTTCAGGTAGTTGCTGTCACAAATTTAACATAATTATTATTTTGTGTTCAATAAACATTTAACGAATACCTAAAGTTCTGAAAACCGTTATTCACTGTTTGTTGTGCTTGCTGGATTTAACTTTTACAAAAAAGTTTTTGTATCAGTGCGTTTCTAATCTTTTTTTATTTTTTTTTCCAAACTAGCGGAAGTTGTGTGTTAGAAGCCAGTTACATATTATAAATTTAACTTTATTTGAGCTCGCACAAACAAAAGTAATTTTTTTTAAATAAAAGTTAAAATTTATATAACATATTGTGTTGAAAAAAAACCTACTAATATTATAAATGTGAAAGTGTGGATGTTTGGATGTTTGGATGTCTGTTATTCAATCGCAAAAACGGCTGATCGGATTTGGATGAAATTTGGCATGCACGTTGTCAGGGGTACAGAGAAGGACATAGGGTACTTTTTATCCCGGAATCCCCGGGGAAACTCCGAAATTACCGCGAGTGAAACCGCGGGGCACAGCTAGCAATAAATAACTAAACGACAGCAACGTATTGCAAGTACCAGAAACAATAAAAAATAACTTGAGTAACACGTTTGTTTCTTGTTTATTTATTTACTAGCTGTTCCCCGTGGTTTCACCCGCAGCAATTCTGGGATAAAAAATACCCAATGTCCTTCTTTCTGCTCCTGACAACGTAAATACAAAATTTTATGATGATCGGTCGAGTCGTCGAGGCGTGAAAGTGTAACAAACAGACCAACAAACTCACTTTAACTTTTATAATAGTAAGGATTTATTTTTTTAATTTCCGTGTGTACGTGGTTGGTGTTTTTTTTTTTTTCATTTCAATAAATTAATAAACAGTGTCGGTGCGGTCCTTCGAGCCGGATATGAACCAGGCGTAAAAATTTAAATATTCAATCAAGATTAAATACCCGTGCAATATAAAAACAGGAAGTGCGAAATGAAAATGTCAAGTCCAGTCGGGATCATTCTCGGCGTTCCGTACGTATGTGCGCTCGTCATATTTATCATTCTACTAGCTGTGCCCCGAGATTTCACCCGCGGTAATTTCGGAGTTCCCACGGGAATTCCGGGACAAAAAGTACCCTATGTCCTTCTCTGTACCCCTGACAATGTGTATACCAAATTTCATCCAAATTCGTTCAGCCGCTTTTACGTGATTGAGTAACAAACATCCAAACATCCAAATATCCAAACATTCAAACATCCACACTTTCACATTTATAATATTAGAAGGATTTCATGTGTATGATATTAGCAACTGTTTGCAAGCTCTCGGCGCTCTAAAATAAAGCCCTTGTCATCTTAACGAGCGGGGAGTGAGCGAGAAGCGTTTTCAAAGATTATTTATATTTTTGTATATATTTTTGCATGTAATGGATTAAATGTGTTATTTAGGGATTGCACACCAAGAGCTTGTTAACTCTGGTTATTTGTAGGCGTTCGAGCAAAAAAAGTCCAGCTCATGGCATTTAGTTTTGAGATATAAGAAGTTAGGTTGTTGTAAAGTTTGCTGAAAAAATTGGTTTCGCAATTTTAATTAATTATTATTAATAAATGCTCAATCATCTACAATCTTACGGTCTCATATATTTCGATCTTCAATAATAAATTAAAATCTGTGTTACAAGCAAGTAAAAGTGTGTTTTTCTTTTTCATCTTAACTTGGAAAATGCTTTTTCTCTAATCAATCTTTTTTAGAATTTCAACTTCAAATGTCTGATAAAAAATATGTGCCAGTTTTTGAGTATTTTTTCAACCATAACTTTCAATTGACTATTCTAGATACCGAATCTAGTCTTAACGCAATACCCCACTATACTGGACCCCAAATTACTAGAATAAAATCTGCAATTAATTAAAATAATTATGTGGTAAATATTTTACTAATAATTCCAATTTTCTAGCTCAATGACAGTAAAGTTATTCAACCACCAATTACATTGCAATAAATAACATTAATTAACCCTCATTTGTTTAATGGCCTCTATAAAATTTCACTGCCTAACTTATTTATCGCACCGCTTATATCCGTAGAATGGGGCTGAAGGTTACTCGTGACGTCGTCGCTCGCAATCAGACGCCCACGTGTTGCGAAAACATTGCAGGTACGAGAGCTTATTTATAAAACTAACAAAATAAAGGTATATTCAAAAGAAATTACATACAGTAAACATAACAAGGAGATCTATATATTTTAACTGTTCTCTCGTCTTCGTCTTTTTTTGGTCCCATTTTCATGAGATCAGGATTTGATGATGGGATCTTGGAGAAATCGACGGAACTCTCCAAAAATTATGTAATAGGTGATGAGCAGTTGACATTAAGCTATTGTAACTTAGATAAATTACAAACCAACGCACTGAAAAGCGAGAAATAAACAAAATTTTAACAAAAAAGTAAAAACCGACCTCCAAAAACAACACTAAAAAGCTAAAAATAACAAAATACCGATTTAATCCAAAAGACAAAAATACACGTAATATTATTATTGGTTTGTGCTACTACTGATCGGTTTAAAGTCGGTGACAAGTCAAATATGGAGTAGATGTGTAGAAGGGCTAAGTCCACTCCCGCCACGAGCTCGTCGTAAGAAAAGCAACCCAAGTGGGCAGACACAAGCGGGCTTGGCACCGAATTCAAACCAATCAGTAGTACTCGTATAACCAATAATAATATTACGTGTATTTTTGTCTTTTGGATTAAATCGGTATTTTGTGATTTTTAGGTTTTTAGTGTTGTTTTTGGAAGTCGGTTTTTATTTTTTTGTTAAAATTTTGTTTATTTGTGAAACAGCCTTTTTATTATAGGACTATATTTCCTATATAAAAGGTACAAAAAACATTTTTTTTTTATATAGGACTATAGTTCCTATATAAAAGGTACAAAAAACAATTTTGTTACGAAATTATAAAGCTAATGTTGTGCCTACGTGGGCGTAGCAGCTCGCGTAGCAGAGTTACGCCACATGTAATACGCTACGAACACAGCTATGACGTAGCACTCATAAAACAGCGGAGTGATCGTGTATTTCATTATATTTTTTTTCTTATAAAGGTGTGTATAAAATAGACTACCTATGCGATGCTTTTTTAACCAACAGCCAAAAAAAGGAGGTTCTCAATTCGACTGTATGTTGTTTTTTTTTGTATCTCTGTTACGCGATTACTCGAAGACGGCTGGACCTATTTGGAAAATTATCTTTTTGTTTGATAGGGTAGGTATACTTTCAAGTTGGTCCTATTGTAAAGAAGTCAGGATTTGATGATGGGATCATGGAGAAATCGAGGAAACTCTTCAAATATTACAGGCACACCTAACGTATGTGCTACCGACTCATCGTTTTGAAGTCGGTGCCAAGCCTGCTCGTGTCTGCAATATGGTGGGAGCGGACTTAGTCACTACCTATTTGGATTGGCACCGACTTCAAAACGATCAGTAGGTAGCACATACGTAGGTTATTTATAACTTTTTGTGTGTTTTGAAGTTTTTTTGTAACCAAGTTTTTTGCCAGATTTGACGGGACTTTCACTCGCCAATAGCTAATTTTATAAGAAGTAACTTAGGCTACTTTTTATCCCGGAATTCTCGCGGGAACTCTGAAATTTACGCAGGTGAAACCGCGGGGAACAGTTAGTACATAGTATAAGAAGTTAAACAATCAAGAAAACTTGCGATCACAATATAAAAGCTTTCGTTCTCGCTTTTTGTTCTTTAGGTAGTTAATTTTTTACCATCTTAACAACACATTAAATAGCAATAGAAGACAGTACAATTGTTCAGAACGTTTTTGTTTACATTTCCGATTTGGTCCCATAAAAAAGGTGTACTGATAAACATTTCAGCAGTCGTACGTCACTGGCTGCGACATTTTTACGAGCAAAGAGGCCGTAGCTAATGTTGCTTGTGGAAATGGCGAACGCTAGTTCAACATGAAATCCGTTTGTTGACTAAGAAACCGGATTGGGAGAACATCAATAGGAGATCTCTGCTTTATTTATGTAAAATTATAATACCAAATTTTTGGAAAACCCAATCAATCGTCACAAAGCTGAGCGGTTACAAACTAAGGAACTCAGAAGCTTTCGCGTATGAAATATATGATTAATTATCTTTATCGTGCATGGAAATTAAAAAAAAACTCCGAAATTAACGCAGGTGAAACCGCGGGAAATAGCAAATAAGTAAATGAACTTAATATTTTCAGTAAGTATATCAAAAATCAATTTCCTCGAAACACTGGCAGCGCATAAATAAGAAAACATCTCCGAGACGGATCGCAACGATGTAAGAAAGGAATGAGGAAAAAAAAAACAATAGCCCTTCTCCCATCCAGTGAAACGAATTAATCAGGGCAGTCACGATTGGTTGTAACAAGAACACGAACTGAAAAGAATAACTTTCAAACAAAGTAGACTTGACATCGCTGAAACTTGGCTGAGTAGTTACATGATACGTGCATAACTTGGCTGCTTGATACAGAATTCACACCTTTACGGCTCAGCGGATTATCGTGAAATTTTGCATGCACGGAGTCAGCGGTATACAGAAAATGATAAGGTACTTTTATCTCGGAACTCCTAAGGGATCTCCGAAATTAACGCGGGTGGATTTAATTTTTCAGGATTACCTAATTTCTTCAAATTATGGATGGATAGATTATGGATGGAGATGAAAGCTAAAGGTATACCAGTTTCTAATACAGATCATCGCTCGATTAAGGATGGGACTTAACGGTAATATCTGCCGAAAATCGGTTCCAATGCCACAAGAAATTTTGTGTCACCTACGTATATGGTACGTAAATACTTTTTCAGTACCCTTGATCATTCGACTTTAATCTTACATTAGTCTGACTCTTTAGTCTTATCCTTTCTCTTTGTCCAGAATTACAAAATTCAATTAAATCCTATAACCAATCAAAAACATTTTACCAATATACCAACATCACTTTGTCAGTTTCCGAAAGAAAAACCATTTCCCAAAACTTTCGACTCCCAAAAATGTATTTACTACCTAAGTTATATGCTTTTGGTTTCTTTTCAATAAGTAATATTTTTGTAACCTTAATTTTTATAGCATTATAACAAATAATCTTTAAAATGTTGAATAAAATAATGGTGTTATTTTCGGCAATTGCAACTTTGTTACTTTCAATTTTGAATTTGTTCATATTTTTAATTTTAATTTTGCACTCGCAGGGCCAAGATACAGGCTTAGCCAAGTTCGATCACTGATAGATAGTCTCGTGATTTTGTAATAACCGTTTCTTTTTGTAATAAATAAATAATAATAATATTAGGTATCAGTATTTAACAAAGCTGTAAAATATTTCCAGTTACAGATTTTTACCGAAGAGTTCAACGGATTTTGTCACAAATCGTATCTACTTGTTTCATTTAATTTAATTTATTTTGTAATTATTTTATTAGAATTTAATGGGTTATTTTGCCTGAAATGAATTATTATTATTATTATTATTTTGTATTTAATATTTAATTGAATATGTAGCTGAACTGTATTTTATAAAGTGTTTAATATTTCCATATGTTAAATCGACCAATTATTATATTGTAATTAAATTAACTATCATCGTTTTAGAAAGCTAGTCTCTAAACCAATTTATGATTATAATTAAATTATAGATGTAAAATATAACTTTATGTTTAGATATAAAACTGAGTCGCGATGAAGAGTGGGCGCTTTGACGCCTCGAATTACTTATTAAAGTCTCCCTTGAAAGCTAGCCAGTTAATTAGTTTGTGAATTGTAAGATGAAACTCGGCCCGGGTCTACAATGAGTTGCGGGAACACCACTAGTGGTCGCGGCCTCGCGCAAGCGGGTCAGTGTAATTTGGGAGGGAAAAGAAAATGTCAAAAGCTTACTTATGTACCTACCTTAGCTAGCTTGACGTCTCTCGCGATTGACGTTGTGTGATTAGTGTTACATATTTCGAGGGATACCTAATTGGTTGTCTGTTGCTAGGTAATAGCATAGTAATGATGCTAATACATTTTTATGTTACATTATGTCCTCATAAATGTGAATGAGAGTCTCTTTGTTTGTCTGTTTACTGTATTTTCTGCTTTATTTTGTATAAATACATAATTATTCTCACTCCTCGAATAGATATCTAAAATTTCGCATCTTAATTTAGTACATATTTAGATAAGGCACTCTTTATGTTTGTTTCTTTTTCTTGTGTGTTGTGCTGAAATAAATGTATTTTCTTTCTTTTTTTCCTCTTCTTTCAATATTATTATATTTCACTACAACAAAATAAATCATTTCACTCCTACAAAGTTTTATTTATTGAATATTAGAGCTAGCCGGAGGTGTCTGGACACTTCCCAACATACGAACCTGACAAAGTCTAAAAAAATACGCATCCATGGATCGTCCGAAATGCAAATTCCTGAGATAAATGTAAGATTAAAAAGAAATTAAATTTGAGTAAACACTGATATAAAACTGGCATTATCACGGAGTTTATGGACGGAATCTCCGAGTGAAGTACATTAGGTACAATAAAATTATTTTAATTAACCCGATTACGCCCTTTTACGATTGGTGCGTAGCGTCCCTTACCGAAATATTTTGTTCCAAAGAGAGGTAGGTAATTGAGTGGGAATCCCAATTCAAAGGTGTGCCGCTATCCTACTACACAGTGCACAGACAGTCGGATCGGGGGAAGTGTTTACGTTTAACCCTCATTAATTGGAAGTTTTGCTTAAGGCGATTACTGCAGCACTCAGAGTGGCGCTACTGGCCGAAATATCAATATGAAGTTTGCTGATATAAATATCATATCCATAGAATTTATTAAAATACACGTATATATTCAGCTCACTGTAGGTATCCGATCACTGATTCGTTTTTAAGCCCCTAGTTTTATTAGAATACCTACCTGAAAATGAAATGAAATAGGTAACTTTATTGTATACCCACAAACATTATTGCTACTTAATACTACGAAAATTTGTAAATATGAGGCTGCAATGGGTGACCTTATCACTAATAGATTCAGATTCAGATTTTTATTGATAATATGAATTATAAGTCAAATTTGAATTAAATAAATAAAATATGATTAAAAATAAATTGCAGTAAACATTTAAATTAAACAAATTCAGAGGTCAAAATCAATCAATATCTATATAAATTAAAATAAAATAAATTACATTGGAGCATTGTTATCTTCACTCTAATATTAGTGACCTAGGTTTGAGGCTACCTTAGGTTAGAGGAGACAAATAAGGCTTCAAACTATGTGAGTAGCATAAGCAAATATACATAATATGTAGGCAGGTGATTTATCATATAAGGCGAAAGACGTCCACTGTGGGACACCGGCCTCCCCCAAGGATCGCTACAACGGCCGGTCCAGCGGGGTTAGCCCAGTTGAGATTCTACAATCGTTAACGCATAGAAAATACAATAGAAAACTTTGTTCAGCCAATCAAAACTAGTTTTACGTGACCACTTGAAAACTAGAGTTTTGATTGGTTGACCAAGTGGCATGACGGTTCGTTACTTATGTTTTCTATGCGTCAACGATTGTAGAATGGGTTGTTGACGAGTGAAAGCCGTACCGAAAACACGCGTGTCACGTTTGTCTGCGTTATTTCCGTCACTTTTCAGCATCTATTTTGGACCCTGAACAGGAAACTGGCTTTCAAGAGAGCCATGTTTTAACTTGAGGAACAATCTAACATTGTCATTGGCGTTTCGCCATAATTAAAGAAGTGCGTGAAGAGATTTTTATATTAAGAAACATTGTCATTGGCAAATTATAATTATAGACGCCATTATTAAAGAAGAAGAAGATTGTAGAATGTCAACTTGGCTAACCCCGCAGGGGCCGTATTTTTGAATCGCTCGAATTAGTTTCACACACGGAATCGCAAGTTCACATGCGAAGGCTCATACATTTTTTTAAGCATTCACATGACGTGAATCTTGCGATTACGTTTGCGAAAAGTAATTCGAGCGAAACAAAAATACGGCCCCTGAGCTTTCCACATGCAGTGGCGTCCCGTGGCCTTATTTTATGTAATCTTGACAAACTGACTGACATATCAGAAGGGAGCTATACAACTATCTACCGTCGATAGTAATTGTAATTTAAGTTCTGAAATGATGATTACGATGATTTCGGTACTAAAATAGACAGACGACTGCTTCAGTTCGGTCATTTGAAAATGAAAAAGTGGGTAGCACATACATACGTTTAAAACTTTTGGATTTAATCAGCAATTTTTCACTTTTTAGTGTAGTTATTTCTGTTATTTTTTTTTTAATAAGTTGTGTATTTTATTATTTTACTAGCTGTGCCCCGCGGTTTCACCCGCGGTAATTTCGGAGTTCCCGCGGGAGTTCTGGGATAAAAAGTATCCTATGTCCTTTTCTGTACCCCTGACAACTTGCATGCCAAATTTCATGCAAATCCGTTCAGCCGTTTTTGCGTGATTGAGTAACAAACATCCAAACATCCACACTTTCACATTTATAATATTATAATGGGATATACAAAAATGCAATACGTTAAAATCAAACATTTCATCTCGCCCTTTTTTTTCTTACACCGTAAAATATAAAATCGCAAGGAGTTCTTTGCCAATTAGCATATTTCCATCGCACCGCCGGCGCGTGTAATCACCGCGTTCGCTGCCAAGCGAAATATCTTTATATTCACATGTACAATAATATAATAATATCGTAACTTGAGGAGGCTGCACATAGAAAATATTTAAAAGAATATAATGCAGGGGGAGTATTGGCGGTAACCCAAAGCTTCGGTTCCGTCATTTATTGCTGTTTTGATAAATAAATGTGGATTTAGATATGTACGTATATATTTTATTGTACGATGCCTTCGTACAGTAAAGTTTTGCAGAACTTGTGGTTTTTAAGAATGCGTTCAAATCTAATACATAAAAATCTCGTGTCGCAGTGTTTGTTATCGAAGTCCTCCGAAACACCTTGACCGGTTTTTATGAAATTTTCTATGTATATTTGGTAGACCTGAGGTCGTATATAGGCTATTATATATTTTATACCCCTAGGTGGTAAGGGTGGCTGCCCAGAATTTTTATTTTTATTTTTTGGACAAAATTTTACTTTGGAGTTCCTGCTGAAATTCCCAAACTCATTTCCCATATCATTTGCAGAATCCTAAACCGTGAATATCAGAGATTCTGTCTATCTGTATGTGTATCTCTTGCGTAACGTGTACAAACATAAAAACAAAAGACAAATAAACACAGTCATACGAATTTAGAAAACTCTGTTTTGGATAGTATTCTTTTAAAATCTTCAATATACAGACTCGACTTGTATAACTATAGAGTTATACAATTTTATTAATGGTAGTAGGTAATCTCGGAATATTAAATGAGAAAAAAAATCCATTGAAACGATCTTTTGTACATTAAAAATAAAATTGAAAATATATACCTACTACGTAAGTTACGCAGAGAACAATGTGCAAAAAAAAAATCATTGTTCAAAATCAGTATCTCCATAACATTATTCTTTGGTTGCTCCGTATCCCTTCGGGGAGAGAATAGGAATAAAGGCAAGAAAATAAAGATACTCCCACTCAATAAATATAACGAGAAATAAACCGCGTTAGGTGAGCGATAAACATTCAAAATGAAAACCCTTAACGTCTCCACACTGTCTTTTCAACATTTAACCATTCAATGTTTATTTTACGTCGGCACGTGAAACGTTTTGGACACAGAACAGAAAATAATAGAAGGGACATCAACCTAATTTAGTATGAAAACAGGTGAAAACCAGTGTCGCCGGGTGATTTTCGCTCACAAAACTATTCATCACGCACTAAAACATTCATTAACGTAAAGAAGTGTACTGAATGTTTTTTTGGTTACGTTTTTCCTTAGTCACTGTTTTCAAAATTCACGGTTTTGGGAATATTGTGGAAAATATACTTGGGATACTAGCAACAGAAGTTCTGGTCAAGTTAGTCCTTTGCAACCGTGGCGCGGCTGCCCCGCCTACATGTCATCTTTATCAATTTCTTTTCTCTGTGGTTTTGGACATTTTTATGCTATTTTTTATTGTGAAAACGGAACGTAAACGATCCTGTCCCTACGATTTATTGTTTAAACGTTGCCGGGAACGTCTTGTACGGCAAGGTACCTTAAGTAGATAATTCACATCACATTTTTCAGGAAAACCTAAAAATCTACATTTGCATCTTCGCAAAATCCTTACTTTAATATTATAAATGTGAAAGTGAGTTTTTTGTTTGTTTGTTTGTTACGCTCTCACTGCTAAACGGCTTAACCGATCACCACAAAATTTAGCATACACTTTGTCAGGGGTACAGAGAAGGAAATAGACTACTTTTTATTCCGGAATTCCGACCGGAATTTTAAAATTAACGCGCAAGAAACTAAATTAAATTTTGCATACTAGCTGCACGTTTTCAAAGCTAGGTACAGAAAAAAAACAGGATAGTAAGTACTTTATCTCGGAATACCATTGGTATCTCCGAAACTAATGCGGGTAAAACCGCGGGGAAAAGCTGGTGTATATTTATTTTTATTATTTTGAACAGTTTAGGCGTTTGACCACAGCTCAAGTGAGCTTAAAATAAAACTGACATCCCTAGCATTTAATAAATAGAATAGATGAAACAATTTGTGGGATTCAAAATTTTAGCTTAGCTTAGCTTAGAATTTTAGCTTAATACCTATAAATTGGAGAGCCTATAGTATAAATAGATTTTTTTCTTTGCGTTCACTGCGTTTGCGTACCTACCTTTTTCGTTGTTAGGAAAGTAGTAGGTGATGTTCAATTTGAAGACAAGATCTTGCTTCCGGGCAACATACTCATTGTGCTAAAAGGTTTTTTGTTATATATTATTTCCAAAACTTGTAACTCGTAATTCTACAATTTTATTATTCTCGAGATTTTTTTATTTCTGAGTAAATAAATAAAAATTAAAAAAGTTTAAGGTAAATAATACGCATTTTGAGTATCTTATGTATACGTACGCATCGCCACCAATAAAACAGGTGTGCCTATGCGTTTGTTCACACTTGCATAATTACATTGTTGATGACTATTAAGACAACAGAATTTTTTTTATCACATGATCCCCAAAAGAAGTATAACATAAAATAAATTAACATCACCCTACCGCAGATACTATACTAAATGATAAAATACTGTACTGACCTACGGACCAAAGAATATACCTACTCAATTATTCAGAAAGAATAACCAAATACAATATAAAAAGCAAACAGTATCTTTTATCTTAAACTTTATTTAAGTCACGTGCAATATCAAAACGGACTCGCAAAAACAAACTAAGTATAGTACGGGAAAGGTCAAACTGTAATGTAATGTAAGGAACATTGCGAAAATATGCGCCCTTTGCCCAGATTATTGAAACGCGAAACGGGTCTCGTTTGCCTTTATACTCGACGAATGCTTATCGCTCAGATCTTAGACCAAGAGCCGATGATCGCTGACGTGACGCATGACGTAGCTATACGTGTTGTGTGTCCAGGCGCGGATCTAGGATTTGGTTGAGAAGGGGGGCCATTTTGGTTTGGGGCATGGAATTTTTAGAATTTACAGGGTCAGAGATTTTTATAAGGTCTAATTAAAGTACCTAATTTAGTCAAGTTCAAGTTCAAGTTCATTTATTTTTCGATTTAGGCCTGTTTACAGCTCTTACGAATGTCAAATTTACATGTTTACAAATTGCATATAATATTATCAAATAAAAAAAATAAAAAAAAAGTCCTGGGGGGGGGGTCAAGTTAACCCACTGCCCCACCCCCCGTAAATGCGCGCCTCGGTTTCTTTAAAAATAAGTTACGCTTTCTGTTCTGTTCTGTCCTCTTTTCCGGGAGAACTCCAGAGGCGTGGCGCAGAAGTGTGGTCGTTTTGTTCTTCAAAAAGGGTGATAAGACCCTATTGAGGAATTATCGGCCCATTTCACTCTTGAGCCACATCTGTAAGCTGTTCTCAAAGTCATCACGAATCGTCTCGCGCGAAGACTCGACGAATTTCAGCCACCGGAGCAGGCCGGGTTTCGTGGAGGATATAGCACCATAGACCACATCCACACAGTCAGGCAGATTATACAGAAGTCAGAAGAGTATAATCAGCCCCTGTGCTTAGCATTTGTGGACTATGAGAAGGCCTTTGACTCCATCGAGACCTGGTCTGTTCTGGAGTCCTTGCAGCGATGTCAAGTCGACTGGCGATACATTGAAGTGCTGAGGTGTCTTTATGACGCTGCGACAATGACCGTACAAATCCAAAACCGGCAGACTGGACATATCTGTCTGCGCAGAGGGGTGCGGCAAGGGGATGTAATATCGCCCAAACTGTTCACCAATGCTTTGGAGGATGTGTTTAGGACGCTGGACTGGGAGGGACGCGGCATTAATATAAACGGCGAGTACATCTCACACTTGCGCTTTGCCGATGACATCGTTATTATGGCAGCATCGCTGCAGGACTTGCAACGCATGCTGGATGACTTGGCGGATTCTTCTCAACGCATCGGTCTACGGATGAACTTGGACAAAACCAAAGTTATGTTCAACGATCACGTTACTCCGGAGCCGGTTGTCGTTTAATGGCGATGCCCTCGAAGTTGTTCGGAAATACATTTACCTCGGGCAAACCTTGCAGTTAGGTAAAAACAACTTCGAGGAAGAGGCTAACAGAAGAATTCAGCTGGGTTGGGCAGCGTTTGGGAAGTTACGTCGAGTCTTTTCGTCCCCAATCCCACAAAGCCTGAAAACAAAAGTCTTCAACCAGTGTGTCCTACCTGTCATGACGTACGGAGCTGAGACGTGAACACTCACGGTACGACTGGTTCACAAATTTAAAGTTGCTCAACGTGCTATGGAAAGGGCTATGCTCGGAGTCTCTCTGAAGGATCACATCAGAAATGAGGTGATTCGGCAGAGAACCAAAGTTATCGACATAGCCCACAGAATTAGCAAGTTGAAGTGGCAGTGGGCTGGCCATATTATCCGCAGAACCGATAACCGTTGGGGCCGTCGGGTTCTGGAGTGGAGACCACGGATAGGCAAACGCAGTGTAGGACGCCCACATGCTAGGTGGAGTGATGACCTTCACAGGATGGCTGGTGGTGGCTGGATGCGGGAGGCTGAGAGTCGTGCTAAGTGGCAGGCAATTGGAGAGGCCTATGTCCAGCAGTGGACTACTATGGGCTGGTGATGTGATGTGATGTGATGTGAAGTTACGCTTTCACGCCTCAACGACTCAATGGATCATCATGAAAGGGATAAAGGGATACAGAGAAGGATTTGGGTACTTTTTATCCCGTAATTCCCCCGGGAACTCTAAAATTAACACGGGTGAAACCGCGGAGAACAGCTATCAAAAAATTAACTGACCAAATGCGTGTCAGGGAAATTAAAACGTTGATCTTTAAAATTCAAAGCTATTTTTTTCCGAAAATGTCCCATATTTCAAACATTACGTGACATATCTCATTTACACCAAGGTCCAGGCGCGAGGGTGGTTCAAAGTTTATATTCATATCGTACACCAATTTAATTCACTTGCAGGTACAGTTAAAAGAAAATATTCAATGAAATAGGTACAGAGTAAAGAGGTTTTATTAATTTTGCATGATCAAAAGTGCTTTGAACTTTGAAACCGGCAAATATTTATCGGTTGTTTTAAGCCAGATATTTTATATTTACAGTTTGAATGTTAACCTTTATTTTAAAACGTAAGATGAACAAATTGTTTCTATACTTAATGGATACGTATTCAGTGTTTGTTTGTAAAATAATTAAAACGATCAAACAATAGGCCTAGTACAATCGTGAAACGTCCAGAACACAAAACGACTCTTTGAAGGGGGCTAAATGTCATAAAATTAATTAACTATAACATTATAATTATCAAAATATTTGACTTAAAATTTGGTTAGCCAATTAATAATTTATTATCTGAAAGTTAAATACTTACTTAGTATGTAATATTGAAATAAACAAAAGAGGGTCTAAAGTTAGACCCTCTTTTGTTATAATATGTGGGCCTTTATAATATGTGGGCCTCCAAGCAAAAAGATACCAGTAGTGAGGTATTGAGTTAAGACTAGATTCGATACGAATTAGAATAGTCAATTGATAGTAAGGATTGAAAAAAATATTCAAAAACTAGCACAGTATTTTATGTCAGACATTTGAACTTGAAATTCTGAAAAGCTTGATTTGAGAAAAAGCTATATAAAATAAATAAATAAAAGTTTGAGTGAAAAAAAACACGCTTCTACTTGCTTGTTAGGCACATTTTTAATTTTATATAATATTTTAGATTAATTAAACCTATATGAAATTGTAGAAAATTGAGCATTTGTAATAATAATGGAATAAAATCGGGGACGCCTTTTTTTACCCAACTTTACCTGTTAGCTTTTCACCCACATTAACGGTTATTCTAAAGAAGTTTGGAGTTCCTGCGAGAGTTTCGAAACTCACACGGGTGAATCTCCGATACGGTTGGACCGATTTTGACTGGACGTTCGCTGCTAATTAGCTGATGTTATAAAGAGTAAAGTAAGTAAGTAGCCTAACTACTTCGGAGATACTGCGGGGATTCCGAAACTCACGCGGATGATACCGCGGGGCACAGCTTGTACTTCTAGACATAACTAAAACCAACCTTGAAAAGGCTGAGACTAAAAAGGGGCATCGTCGTTATTGGTTCACAAAAGATATAGTGTGGTGTGTTTGAGACATCGTAAAACAAACTCGAGGTGCCTTCCGCGCAGGCGTCAGAGGTACTCTGAGAGAAATAATAAAACGTGCCTTGTTAGCGATACTTCCCCAAGTGCTAACAAGTTCACCCTTAATATGAACTTCGGTAATCTCGCACGCCCCAAAAATTGGGTAACCAGCATGCCTAGTACCATTCACCCATTGTATTTTAAACTTTATACACACTGTGTAAAGTTGCGATTTTGCAGATATTATTTAATGGGTGATGGCGGTATATAGTTACTTCTATACATTTTCAAACCTAAGTAGTTACCTAGTAATAAATCAAAGCTTTTAAGGACTATGAATATGCTTATCCTGACTTATTTGTCACAACGCAGATCTAGACACCCAGCAGCGTGGCCAGCCAAGTTCCAAGAAAAAAGGACTGGTGACGCATCAGCCGTGTCACGAGTGTAATATTCACGGCGAGAAATCAATCAGACCGAAGAGGTTTCGGTCGCCCTTCGTTGACCAAAGGATATGTTGGCGACACAATATCAGTGACTAGCAGGTACAGTGACCGACCCTGCACAGTGTCAATAATGTGCAAACTACGGGAGAGTATACTGACCAAATAAAGTGCCCAACCGAACACTGGTAGCAGAAATACCGTTGACCAATCTTCGGCGGGGAACTTTTCGGTCGTGAACTTAACCGAACAAGCCCCTATTTTTCTTTCAGAGTTACACGAACCATTTTGAGCTATTTTTGATTCCTTCACAAATTATTTTCTTTTTATTATAAATTTCAGGAGTATCTACAGAACTTGGCACCTATTTAGATTTCAATTTTTTTGTTTACGAAGTCCAAAAACAAGCATAAGCTTAATACTGAACTTGGTTTTCATTTTCACATTTATGTTCTTGCTGGGATAAGAATTGTTTCGTGCGACTTCTAGGTTACACGCTTCTCCTCAATAAGTGTTAAAGAAAAAAAATGTGTTTTCAATTAATATAAATAATAATGCTTTCGGAATAATAACAGCCCGATAATTTATAGATGGGGGAAATGTTATTAATACGTTGTTATATCTTATATATCTTGTCGGTATAATTTGCAAATATATGTGGGCGTCCACGTAAAAAGATACCAGTATTGGGGTATTGGATTAAGACTAGATTCGGTATCTAGAATAGTCAATTGATAGTGAGGATTGAAAACATATTCAAAAACTAGCACATTTTTTTTTTAACAGAAATTTGAAATTGAAATTCTGAAAAAGCTTTATTTGAGAAAAAGTATTATAAAAGTTCGAGTGAAAAAAGGAACACATTTTTACTTGCTTGTTACATAGATTTATATATATTATTGTAGATTATTGTATATATGTTATTGTAGATAGTATATGAAATAGACTCTACGAAATAGTATGTGAAACAAACATCAAACGACAATACTATGTACATAATCAAAAGACACTGATCAGCGAGTTAGATCGTTCGTTAACGAGCGCGGTCTCGAGATCTATTACATAAAGGGCACTCCACACGTCTCTCCCAATTACAATGGTCCACGTCGCGTCGCCGCTTCCCACTGGCTGTTACTAATCGGTCGATCGTTCACATTGTAATTGATGGTCGGTTCAAAAGCAGATGCCTGCCTTAAGGATTAAGGATAAAAAAAGGTCGATGTCAGAAGTTTTTGCGTTAAATAGTGGTGGTTGGTGTTAAGGAAGGACGTGTCTTTGTGACTGTTACTAGAAAATAATTCCGTTTTTTGTGTGTGTGTGTGTGTGTGTGTGGATATTTCGAATAGAATGTTTGTTGTGTGATTTACTAGCTGTACCCTGCGGTGTCGTCTGCGTGGATTTTATGAATCCTTGGGGAAGTCAGGACATAAGATAGCTTTGCTAATTTTATTTAGTCAAGGCATTAGTAATTTCCATTACTTTAACGATTTCAACTCGCCTACACACATGTACTTTCCTATTTATAATATTAGTTGAACTCGTATTTAATTTGATCTCCATAACCCAGAAAACACATTCATTACGTTATAATATGTTCATAACTCCTCAACTCCAATTACAACAATGACTATTAGTCTTCATTAAAATTATGCTGCACTTACCTTAGACTATAGTGCCTTGACCTACCCCCCCAGTGGCCACCAATGCGCCTCCACTGACAAGGTAGGCTAAGGCTCACGTTAAACTAGCTGTTTCACTCTTCTCACCTAACAGGTTGATATAGGTAATGGGCATGTTGACTAATTTTTATTTTTTAGTCCGTCTTGTAGATTATTAAAAAGTATTGGACACGTATTTTTTCTTTTTTTACGTAATCAAAAAATAACGGCGATATATTGAGTTGAAATTTCGCGTGACGTCACTATTCTGACAGTTTGTATGGCGATTTTAGCGGTTAGTGACGTCACGATCCCCTCACTCTAAACTTTAATGCGCTTTATCTCTGTATATTTTAATTTATTTGAAAAAGCAAAAAATACGTGTCTATTGTTTTTTTTTATTTTCTAACTGACGGACTAATTAGAATTTTGAGTTTCAAAAGTAGTCCACATCCCCATTAAAACCCTTATATTCGAATTTCTTTATTATAATTTAGGTTATTATAGGTTATAATAATAGGTTTTCATCTGTTTTCATACTAAACTAATTTGATCTGTCTTCCATCAGTTATTTTCTGTTCTGTGATTATACTACGACTATAGAAAAAAATTTAAGCAGTTAAAATGTAAGACTACGAATGAAACGGGTTTTGTGTGCTAACATTTTATAATAAGTGCATTATAAAAAGGAGTTTTCTCTGAAGAGAGCTGATGACCAATGGAGATGGAAAGTTTTTGTGTGGTGATCATGAACCGAAAGATGCAGCTCGGATACGTCATGATAGTTGGACGCAGATAAGCAATAACATGTTAACCCACAAAATTAAGTTATTGATTCAGAACGATTTATTGAGAGTTAGGGAAAGTTTTTTAATTGTATGTTTACCTTATTACATTGCTTAAATATGTAACTAAATATTGAACATAAAAAAATTTGACACGAAATGGCGCTCCTACTTTTAAAACACGATTTACTCAAAATTTCTCCATTGTGGGTTAACACACTATTGCTTATCTATGTCCAGTTATGATTGATGAATCAGTGACACATTCAGTTCATGTAGTCTGTTATATACAGATTTGAAACCCAGTTGGTATAGGTATATATATAACATAATAGAAACAAAACATTTAGGTATAGTTCCTTACGATACGAATAAGAGTAAAATAATTCACCCACGGTAGCTTTAAAGTTCCCGCGGGAATTCTGGGATAAAAGTACCCTATGTTCTTCTCTGTACCCCTGACAACGTGTAAGCAAAATTTAATGGTAATCGGTTCAGCTGTTCACGCCTGATGTCGTGACCAAGGGAAATAGGGATTCATTTTTATGTTGTTTGACAGCACTGTTGGTCTAGTGGCGAGCGAATCTAACTCTTACAGCAAACTATAGTTGTATATCATGGACATTTGTATTTACTTTGAGTATATGGACCTACTAAGTATTACATTAGTGGTCTGGTACCCATAGTATAAGCTCTTCTCAGTTTGGGACCAGGCGTTATGTATTAATGTCCAAAGATTATTATCACCAAAGATGTTGAAAGAGAATAGATTGAAAATACGCTCGGCCGCTAAGCTTTCCCCTTGAACCACGCAGCGGTCAAATAATCTCATGCTAACAAAATGTCGTTGGCTAGCAGAGACTATTGAAAACTATGTGATTGGCTTTTTTAAATGTACTTTGTGGTGACTGTTATTTGATTGCGTCGCAACGATGTGATTGGTTTTTATTTTGATCATTCCCCCCGCAAAAATTGATTGACGTGGATTGCATAGTTAAAGTTTGTATTGTTCGTCTATTCTCTTATAATGTCTTTGATTATCACAATAAAAACATTTCGCATCCCAAAACTTTCTATCCCACTATATAATCTTCAGCTATTCAGCTTGGTACCGTTCGGTATGGCGAAAGGGTTTCAGGCAAATTTGATTTGAACAGCGTTCGCAAAGTTGCTCCATCAACTATCTGGTTGACGCGAACGTCTAGTTGTATTTCAAGTATTGTTTGTAATAATATTTTATTTCTATTTTATTTCAAGTTTGAGTGTTAATATTGTAGGTCTATTTAATGTAGAAGATTTTGCGGGGCTCATCTTCCGATGATTAACGTAAGTTAGGCATTGGAGGATGAGTTTTGCAGGATCCTTGGTGTGTCTGTTTGTCTTGTATAATAGCAATAAGCGATATAGCGAGAACTTGGCTGCCGATAAACTGTTTTACAGATATAATAGTTGGCAGATAGTAATATTTAAAAAATATGTTATAATATCTTGTAATGAATAAATTAAAAAAAAAATATTATGCCAGTTCTGATTTTACAATAATGGGTAGGTACGTCGATGAACTACATTAAATCTAAGGATTTTGATCTAATATTATAAGTGCAAAAGTGAGTTTATTTGTTTGTTTGTTACGCCTTCACGCCTTAACGGCTCAACCGAACGTCATGAAATTTTTCATACACGTTTTCAGGGGTACAGAAAGGGAGATAAAGTACTTTTTATCCCAGAATTCCCGCGGGAACTTCCAACTTATCGTAAGTGAAACCGCGGGGAACAGCTAGTGAAAAATAAGTTCTTTTTTAGATATACTCGTATGATAAAGTCGTAAAAGACTATTAACAGACTACGACCGCTCTGCTTCGTAATTAATGTTATGGACAAACAAAAAAATCGACATCTTACGATCATTTATCAGAGCCTTAAATAAAGCGCTTGGGCCACACACAACACATTGTGTCGGATATTTTCTACATTGCTACGAGTACGTTTTGTCGATTCGTTCTCTTTCTGTTGTTTTTTGTTCATCTTTTTTCAACATTCTGCGAAATTTTGTTTTTAAGCGCGTGAATATATATATTTCAAAAGTAGGTACGTAGTTGCTTTTACGTCTGGTTAAAAGAAATATTCTGGATCTAGGGCTCATTTAGTGATTAATAATTTTAAAAATTATAAAACATAGTACTCCGCCGCGTCTGGCTGTTTGTCTATTCGCGATAAACTCAAAAACTACCGAACGGATTTTCATTCGGTTTTCATCAATAGATAGAGTTATTCTTGAGGAACTATATATAATTTGTGAACGTTTTGTATAAATTGGTTGAAATATAAATATAAACAATTGTTGGAAGTATCGGAAAAAAGTACTTCGTTACTCTTTTACGTCTCAACTACTCAACCGATCATCATGAAATTTGACATACACGTTGTCAGGGTTCAGGGAAAGACATACGGTAATTTGAACCCCATAATTACCGCAGAATCTCTAAAATTAACGCGGATAAAACCCCGAGAAATAGCTAATATTGTTATAAAATGATTTGATGTGATCAATACATTTTTATTGGCTGGATAAAATGTTGAACAATACAGACTGTGTATTATGTGTTGACTATTACATTATATACGTACGTACTTAATAGGTATATCTCAAAATCAAACTTTTAAGGGAAATCTCTGCTTAGTAATTGGAAAAGAGACGGATGATAACTCCGAAATGCTTCGTTAACTCTATTTGTGTAAGTAAAAAAATTATAACAGCAGAAAATTGTATAACTTGATCCAGATTGCATTCAAATCCGTCCTGTAGTTTTGCAAGACGATTGATACTTAGTAGATCCACCCTTTTTACGAAGGGGCAGTCGCAGCTAGGAGTCATGGACTTTCCCCTATACAGTTCTCCTACAGACCTTTCTAGCTCACTCACCGTGTATTTTTTCCATTCTTCGCCTCAGATTACGAACGGCTTTGTGGCGCCACAGCGTCTTTATATCATGAAAGCTCATTGTTCGACCTTTGACTATAGGTAATATACACCACTTAATACCTCAATAATATACGTATCTACATCATATTTCGATACAAGTACCTAAAGATTTGTTTCTAGTTGATGACCACGAGCTTCTGCTTTAGTTGATTAATTATTATAGCAATAAATAAAACGGAACGGCTTGTACATAGAATAGATATTTTAGTTTTGAGATTTTTTCCGTTGCTATTATAAATTCGATTTCTTAAGGTTAACCTTCAGAGTATATGATTTTTATTTGCTAAACCTAATTAATAAATTAATACTATACCTATAATATATACACACCGGCAGAATTAGCGGAACATAAAAAGGCAGAGTATAGAAATAGTTACGTATCTATATTAAAACAAATAATAATTAGAGGTGAAGTAATAAATTAATATACATCTTTTAACACTTTAAAAGTTTGTAATTAAATTTTTAAATTTTATTTAAAATAATAATAAAAAAAAACACTTTTTCTCTAATTTGTGGGCACACAAATAATGTTGCAAATTAAAGATTACTGTGATTTTAACACTAAATAAATGAACGATTAATAACGTGTGTTTCCCCTTCGTGATTCAACTTTTATTTACAACATTGTCTGAGTTCTCACAAACTAGAGACTTTTTTCTTTTTTTTTAATTTTGATTACTTTTAATAAAATTTAACTAAAAACTTCTTAAAGTCGATGTTAAAAGATGTATATTAGTTTATTACTTCATGCCTGATAATAATTTGTTTTAATATATATACGTAATTATTTCTATACTCTGCCTTTTTATGTTCCGCTAATTCTGCCGGTGTGTATATATGTATTATCCGATATCACCAATAGGTATCTTATAAAATCTACGCAAAAAAATTAAAAGAAATGTATGAATTTATTTTCAAATATTTTATTACATTTTAGTAGGTACTGCGGGACAAGAAAAAATATTTGCAATAAAAAAACAGTTGCAGTGAGTCAAGATATATCAGTAAAAAGCAGCCTTATTGTGCGTTTATTGTAATTAGTTGACTAGTCTAGAAGTAGGTATAAGAAATTGTGATATATTGTAACAGATGAGATGTAATATATAGGTAACCGTCCAGTAATTGGATGTTTTACAATTTACTGCAGCTGTTAAAGTTTTACCTAATGTTCGAAAACAAAAATAAACCAAATAATTACATCAATTATTATTTTCTGTACCGCTATGTCTTGTCAAATATTTATGAATATCTGCCATACGTAAATTATAATGGTATATCACTTTAGTTACGTAATATTTTGTTCGAAATAAGTTCAACCAACAAACAGAAGTTTTCGAAAAAAAGCGCGTTAAAAAAAAAGCAAATTCAAAAAAGAGTTAGAAAATTCAAAAAGTCAATTCCATTTCGAATGACGCCCTTCGCGACAAACATGAAGCAATAAAACATTATTTTTTTGCAAACTTTCAAACACCTAATTACAAAGCGCAAAATACTTTCCCGTTTAGATATTCGCAGTGGTTTTGAGTCATACGAATTTCATTCCTGACACACCGTACGGAAGGTTGAGTCTGGGTCGTTGATGATAAGTGGGTGACCACAGAACGGGGCACTCAGAACGTTATGCTTGATTAAGATGGGGAGAGTAAAGCGACTTCTATATTTGTAAATACATAGTACATTGTAATCAAATATTTTCAGTACGTGTCATAATTTTTTGTAGTAAATATCTCGATATAGGCATGTTGCCGGGCATGAAATCAATATTCTAATTAGTTTATCAGTTATAGGTAACAAAAAGGTAATCGACAAAACTATATAAAACAAAAATATATTTTTCTTTTTCAAATTAATGAAAAAATAACTAGATGAAGCGCATCAAAGTTTAGGTGTAAGAACTCGTGCCGTAATAACCACGTATAAACCGTACCAAGGCATGACGTCACGGGATATTTCGATTTAATGTATATCTGTTATTGCAAACTCAACCGGTTATACTAATTTATGTTTTAAATTCTAATGATATCACGTAAAAAAAAATTTTTTTTTTTAATTCACGATTGGCCATCTCTCCCGAGATGTCCGGGTGTGATGACCATGGCAAACGAGGTAAGATGGCCATATCCTTAATTCTAATCGTAACATAGTTTTTGGTCTTATTTCCTATTTTTAACAGCCTTTTTTTCTCTGCATTACATTTAGAGCATGTCTTCAAATTCAGTGCAATTTTCGTGTATCCAAAACTGGCACATCATGCATTGAAGCCAGTCCTCGAAAAGAAGAGTTTCATAATAATTTTCTCCACCCCGCGACAATTATCCCTTTCATTTAACTTCTTTTTCTTATTCTTCACTCCAATTGCTTTTTACAGCTACTACTACCTTTCGCTTGTATTTATTAGGCATCTCAAAAAATAGGAAAATAATGATGTTTTTTTTAATAAGATATAATTTCTGTATCCGGTATAAGATGGCCATCATATACCGACTGCCACTGGCCATCTCTCCTTCTCTTTCGGGAGAGATGACCACACCTAGAAAAAAAAAATCATAACACGATACGAGTAATTTTAAGGTTAGAATAAACTGTACCTCGTATACTTTGCAACCAAATCAAAAATTATCATTATTTTACGAAACTAATATCATAACAACCTAAAACAAGAACCCTCTGAAAAATATTTCCACTACACGAAACAAATAACAAGGATTTTACTTACTTTTTGATTTTTTTTTCGCCAAAAAGTGGCACGTACGCTTGCTCCCACGCGCTTTGCGAAGCGAACTAAACTATTACTAGCACCATCTACCTAACTGTTCACGAATTATTTCGACGGGCCATCTCTCCCGGAATTACCCTATAAAAGCTGAATCCCTGAACCGGTTTCATTATTTTGAAATGAGATAGGATAAGAACTCTAGGATAATTTCAATATTTCTGAGGAAATCCTGAAATTAATATGGATGGACCGTGGGCCACAAACCTGTTACCTGCGATACTAGTCGTTTTAGATACCTTATACAAGTGTTACCTAATTTAGAAGTGAAATATAAGAACGGATTACGTTTTATTCCAACAAAATCGCAGGAAAGCTTCAAAACAAAGCAATCTTAAATGCACTATCAAGAAAACAAAGATACAACGTGAACATTTCATTTTCTGCAACTGAAGCTAAACAATTTATCACGTGCGCGCGAGCAATTTCACGCGGTATCTTCCCGAAAATAAAGTACAATTTTGCTCGTCTCTTAAACAGTTTGAGCTGTCGACGTTCATTACGGGAACACACACGCTGGTATTACGGGTATAGTCACCAGTAGAAATATGTAATCAACAGTCGGTGAATCTTATTGCAAAAGTAAATAATAAAGTTTAACGTCTGACCGAAATGTGCACATATTTTTGTTGCCGACTGTACAGTTGGTACTCGTATTTGCCCTCGTTCAAAGTTTAGTAATGTAGGTAAGTTCCTACCGTTTCTTCACATTCAATGTTTTGTAAACTCGGTAGTTTATAGTTCGTATGATTCTAGCGGCACTGTGTGTGCTTTCTCTAATGGTAATTGGAGAGTAAAACTCAAATGCAATTTTTTTATCCCTCCCACTCCGAAAGCAGGTTTTATTCAACTCAGAATAAGAGATGTAAATTTGGCTTAGTGAAATATACAGCTACTATATTTTTTGGTGGAAACAGATGTATTTCGTACTTTTATTTTTTATTTGCACTCCTGTTATTAAAAGACTAGTAGGGTTTAAAATTTAAATGATGTTTTATATTACTTAAGTTGAGTTAAAGCCCTCTGACAAGGAGGCGAGAAACCCACCATTGGACTTACCATGGGTCAAGGTTCAACGGGTCAACAATGGTGTACCTATAGTTACATATATAACATACAAAAATTATCATAGTTTTGGTAATATAGGTACCTTACTTGCTTACTTTAATTTCGTGAAAACAGGGATATTGTGCCTGTTGTATTTTATCATGGATTTATTGGTTTTGAAATCAAACGGCAGATCTTTTGTTTTAGGCACACATTTTATCCATTATTAGAACATATTATTGGATACATAGAAATTAGATTATGCTCTCGATTGTCACCACAGACACATTTAATCCCGGAACAAAGAGTTTCCGAGAGAACTAGTACTATTAATTATATTTACACAAACATAAAAAAACAGTCGAATTAAGAACCTCCTGCTTTTTTGAAGTCGGTTAAAAAAGTATAAATTAGGTGTTGTACCAGCTGTCTAGTACCCGTAGTACAAGCTCTGCTTAAAGTTTGGGACAGGGTGACACGGCCGCGTGGTAATGTCAAAGTCATGTCCAAAGCATTTAGATTGCATGCTTATACTTTCTTTCTTTTATGTTGTCCTTGTGTGCATTAATCTATCTATACCATAATAAAAGAGTAGAATCAGCGATTCTGTACATTGAATATTTTTACCTAAAATTGAGAGGGGTGATACAAGAAGAGTAAGCAAACACAAAAAAAAGTTTTAAAAATTATTTTCTGTCTGTCTGTCTGTCTGTCTGTTCGCGATAATCTCTGAATCTACTGAACGGGTTGTCATGCAGTTTTCAGTAGTAGATTAAGCTAAATCTGGAGCAACATATAGGCTTTGTTTCATCGAAATAGGACATAGGGAAAAAAAGTTATCATCAGTTAAAGATTTCAGCGCAATGCAATGGTCGAAAGCTTCGATATAATGTTGCATAATTGCATAACGAACATGATAAAACCTTTTTAGAGATATGCATTTTTTTTTATCTTTGATTTTTCGCAAAGTGATAGTTTTATAGTTTGGAGAGACAGATGATGTAATTAAATTTTCTTTGAGACTAAAGAGTATATAACCACTACGTTTTAAAAGAGTGAGAAAATCTAACGTCATTATTGTCATTGCAAGGGTCGAAAAATCACGCGGGTGAAACCGCGGGCACCAGCTTGTCTATGTCTATGTTCTTACCCATGTCAATGACACCAGCTAATGCCAATTTTGTATCGACACATTTCAGTTTTGTTCACGAGATTATCATTGGTGGTACATAACAAGAGATATAGCAAAATATCGTACCCGAAAGACATGGGTTGGTATCAGCTCTGACGACGGTCGGATAACACTTACCTGAAACAAAACCGATAGATTATTGTACAAAATATTTACACAAATAGTGACGTAGTCACAGATGCCAGTTCCACGGGTAAAGAGCATGGCGCTTTACGAATTTTATATTTTCATCTCTCTCTCCCAGTCAAATTTCACAAACTATATCGTTCAAAGTATAATATATAAGTATATGGTTTAACGACAAGCTATTCTAATTTGAGAGGCAAATCTTACATAAATCCCTTGTTCCCACAAGGTTATTGAGATTTAGGTTAAATTTTTTTATTCAATATGGGTATATTATTTATTTTTTATTTATTTATTTATTGATTTTTATTTATTCCTTATTGCACAGTGTGTACAATTCTCTACCAGTTAACCATTGGGTAGACAGAGAGATATAGAAGATGGGGTGTGCAAACAAAACAATAATTAATATACTTAATACTAGACACTAATAAATATTTACTAGTTAATGAATACAAGGATAACATAAAAAGAAAGATTTTATTACTCGTTTAATATTATGTTTTTTTTTTGCATGAGATACTTAATAAGTAGTAATAAAAAAAAACAAAATGTTCTTGTAGAAACTGAAACTTGGACCAAGCGGTCACTGTAGCTGCACATCTGAGCGTATGCACACCACGTTTTTAAACGCGCTGTCGACGCGCGTTTGTAGCGTCTGACGCGATACGCACGTGAGTCAGACGCAGCCTGTAGACTTTTGTAGGATAAAAGCGCGGCGTCAACGCGTGCGTTTCGAAAACGAGCGTCGACGGCGCGTTAAAAAACGTGGTGTGCACAGGCTCCAATGATTAGATATGCAGCTACATCAGTGACCGCTTAACTTGGTCCAAGTTACAGTTTCTGCAAGGACATTTTGTTTTTTTTTAATCTATCTATGAGTAAACCTAGCCTATTATGAGAAGGTTAGCGATGATACCGCGATATCGATTAATCGAAAATCGTAATAAAAATGATGTACTAGTTTTTCCCGCAGATTCACACACGTGAATTCTGAGATTCTGAGAATTAAAATAATTTCCCTGCTGTTGCTGGTCTCTTCTTCTCAATAACAACCAAATAGATCAATTTCAACTATATAAGTCAAGAGCTTTTTTTATGCTTTTATAATATAGGTTTAAAGAATCTTTATTTCTTATAAGAACATTATAGTTCACTTAAAATAAGATACAAAGAAGTAGACTATAATTAAGGTTTTGACGTACATAAGAATTTTTTCAATTTATATTTGTACGTGTTTATGTTATCACATTTTTTAATGTCGTTAGGTAACGTATTGTACAGCTGCGCTCCCTCAAATAATATCGTTTTCTTTCCATAATTTGTCCGTGCGTTAGCAATTTCAAGTTTATATTTATTCCGAAAAGTGTATGTATGTGGTTTTTCCTGTAACTGTAGGTTGGATTGGATAGAATTTGTTGTGATATTTTTGATTAAGATAAGAGTGCAGTATGTATAAAGTTGTGAAAGATCAAGAATTTTTGTTTTTGTATATAATTGTTTGGTTGGAGTAAGAAAGTGGTAGTGAAATAATACTTTTATTATTTTATAAATCACTAGTAATTCATCCCTAGTGCCTACTAATATTATAAATATGAAAGTAACTCTGTCTGACTGTCTGTTACGTTTTCACGCCTTAATAGCTCAACCGACCATCACGAAATTTTGCATACACGTTATCAGGGGTACAGCAAAGCACATAGGCTACTTTTTATCTCGGAATCCCTACGGAAACTCCGAAATTAACACGGGTGAAACCACGGGGTATAGCTAGTACAGAATACCGGAATAAAAATTCATAATTACCGTAAGGAAATGATTTTAAAAAATTTATGCAATACGATATTAATAGAAACACGAATACCTACAGCTCCGTTTTCATGTACGAGATGAGAGCTAAGCAAATTTCCTGCAAAATGAAAATGAGATTTGTCTTCGGCGTGGAAAGTCAGCGAAAATATAATAGATAGCGGAACCCGCATTTATAATACAGGGACGAGGCGGATCTGCCGCCGAATCACGTCTCGAGAATAACGATGTCACGTGTCCCACACCCCGGCGCGCACATGTGAACTGTACTTTATGGATATTTCTACTGCCCGCTCTACATTCTCGCGAGTATCTAGCGAGAACGCGAGAAAACCACGAGAACGTGAATGTGGAGCCGATGTTCTCTACCGTTTCTCGAGGCTTTCTGGCGTCCTCGCAAGACGTCCTCCGGGCTTAAAAAACAAGTGTCATTACAGCTACACCCTATATGATCTTAGAAAAACGTTTTCGTTAGCTAGCTAGCTCAAGCATAGAAATATTACAAAATTGAAGGACAAAAACTATCGATGTGAGGGGAACGGCGCGAAATTACATTCGCGCCGGGAGACGCATTATGCTGGTCCTATCCTTTGTAAAATTACATTACTCCGTGTATGCTGAATGCAGTTCTATACCTATTAAATATCTGGCTTAAAGTAAACAAAATTTTATTGTAACGTATTTTAAATAGTAGCAAATAGGTAGGTGTAAGTAGTAAATAATGTGTGTGTAATTTTGAGAAGGGTGACTACTAGGTAATATTTATAAAAGTACTAAATATTTCATTTCGAAATTAGATTACATCCGCATTTACTTAGTATCTGTCTCGATACGATATAAATGCGGAAAACCGAGCATCATGTACCGGATTATGTAACTACATTTAAGTGAATAATAGGGAAATTCTGTCAGTTTGTAAGCGCTTCATTCGAGAAAGAACGGCTGGAACGATTTGGCTATTTTTGTTTTTTATTTAATAAAATGTTCGTAATAGACCAAATAAGCTTTTCATTAAAAGAAAATTTGGAAAACTTGCCCTGAAAATTGAAAATTCGTAATAACTGAGGGTAGTGATGGTCAAAATAAGGTTTTTAGTCAAAGAAAAAATTTCCCGGAAAAGGATCGCGCAAAATTGGAAAATTCCAAAAAAAGAGAAAATTTACGAGATTGTTATAAAATTTAAATTTGGATAGAATATAAATATGTATACAACAATATAAATAAAATTAAATACGCTAGACCGTATAAATTTTAAACTAAACAATAAATATTGTATAATCGTACTGCATATTTACAAGCTACATTTGCTATATTTCACTGGATCGAAGAATTTAGCATAGAAATTGATATTTCGTGTAAACTGCTGACTTGTTTGTCACCTCGTTCGAAAATGAGTATACCAAAGACCAAAGCACCCGCTACGAAAACTATGTGCAAACATTTTGTACAAGGTCTGTGTTCTGCTGATATTTTTATATGAATACTTACCTACAATGTTTACCTTACCCATTCTGTAGATATTATTAGGCAGACAGAAAAGTCGAAAGCACTGGTAAAACATAAATAATCACTTTTGTAGAAGCAAAACCGATTTCTCTAAATATAATTCAATCTTATGCACATTTCAATGCAAGCAGCCGTCCACTATGACCAACAACATTTCTTGGCCATAACGTGTCTGCCAAAAACGCAATGCCAAACGTTCCAGGTGCCCAAATATTAGAAATTATTATTCTGTATGCCATTAGAAACGTTGTAAAAGTGTTTTTTGGAAGTGAAATTTCTTTGAGAACGAAGGACAACTTTTGTGAGACAATTTTTGGGGCGCGTTATCTTAACACGCCGTGTTATGGTCATAGTGAATAATATAATTATGTCCTGGATAATATAATTTTAAGCAAAACACACAAATAGGTACCTAATTTAAAAGGAACGACTCCTGTCGGCCGCAAAGTTATAATTTGACACGTCACAAAGTTCACATTGGTTGATACAATATGTGACGAGAAACTGAATGAATATTTATTTTAAGCGTATAAAATAGTAAATGGGCATGTTGACAAATTTTCATTTTTTTAGTCCGTCTTGTAGATTATTAAAAAATTTTGGACACGTATTTTTTCTTTTTTTACGTAATCAAAAAATAACGGCGATATATTGAGTTGAAATTTCGCGTGACGTCACTATTCTGAAAGTTTATATGGTGGTTTTAGCGGTTAGTGACGTCACGACCCCCTCACTCTAAACTTTAATGCGCTTTATCTCTGTATATTTTAATTTATTTAAAAAAGGAAAAAATACGTGTCTATTGTTTTTATTTTCTAACTGACGGACTATAATTAGAATTTTGATTTTCAAAAGTAGTCCACATCCCCATTGTAGTTTAAAACCTTAAATTATGCTATTTAACCAAAACATTATCCTACAGATATTTAAGTGAAGAATAAAATTGGTTTTATTCAATGATCAACGATCAATCATGATAATATAAGGAAACATTGAAACATCGATATTACATTCCTATACCTTTTATCCATACCTATCTACTAACTGATCTTATAAAGAGGTAAATTTTGTGAGTTTGTGACGTTGCAGGGGGTAATCTCTGGATCCACAGAAACTATTTTGGAAATTATTTTACCAATAGAATGGTGCAGTGTTTTTGAGTCTCGTAGAGTACTTCTTATCACGAAATTCCCGCGGTAACTCCAAAATTACTGTGGGTGAAACCGCGGGGAACAGCTAGTTATACAAAGTTGCAAAGAAATATAGGTAATAAAACTGGGTAAAATAAATGACTAATTATAATAATAATCAAATATTGGCAAAACAGGATGGCAACTACCAGGGGTAGATAGCAACTAGGCTAACTAGGGTAGCAACAGCATGGATACTGGACAGTTCTCATAGCAACAATGATAAGAATATTTTGCTTCTGGTCTAAACAGATAGCAACATTAATGTTGTACAATATAAACTTGAAAATCAAGAGCTTGAGCAATCAAACCCATTACATTCTAGATTATAATTCCTTCTAGATTATAATTTTCCCTATGCACCCTATGGTTGTCTGGAAGAGATCGCTCTGAGCGATAAGACCGCCGATTGTTCCACCTTGTAGTAAAATTGTTTTTGTTATTGTTTATTTTAAGTGGTGTTCAATAAAGAGTTTATTATTATTATTATTACATTTACTTGATAGATAAAAATTTCTTTGGCATAGATTTCGATATCCAAGAAATGGGAAAGTGTGTAGGTACCAATAGTATTGTATAAATAATGAATAGCATCCGTGAAGGGAGAAAATACGTAATTAATTACATACGAAACCTCTAATATCTACATGTATCAATATCTAAGAACAACAACGAAGCAAGGAATGGTTGGCAACATTAAGAACCATGTATAAAGTATACGGCGTAGTAAGCACGAAACTCTGTTAGAATCGTTACAGAAATAAAATAAAACACATTCCACAGAAATAAAAAATTCAACCGAAACTCAGCAACAACTTTCCAGAATAATCTAGCAAAATTTTTAAACGAACACACCAAATAATATCTAGCGTAAACCGCTTCGCTGTACACATCCTACTAATATTATAAATGTGAAAGTATGGATGTTTGGATGTTTGGATGTTTGGATGTTTGGATGTTTGGATGTTTGGATGTTTGGATGTTTGGATGTTTGGATGTTTGGATGTTTGGATGTTTGGATGTTTGGATGTTTGGATGTTTGGATGTTTGGATGTTTGGATGTTTGGATGTTTGGATGTTTGGATGTTTGGATGTTTGGATGTTTGGATGTTTGGATGTTTGGATGTTTGGATGTTTGGATGTTTGGATGTTTGGATGTTTGGATGTTTGGATGTTTGAATGTTTGGATGTTTGGATGTTTAGATGTTTGGATGTTTGTTACTCAATCACGCAAAAACGGCGAAACGGATTTGAATGAAATTTGGCATGCACGTTGTCAGGGGTACAGAGAAGGACATTTTATCCCGGGATTCCCGCGGGAACTTCAAAATTACCGGAAACTTCAAAATTACCGCGGGCGAAACCGCGGTGCGCAGCTAGTAAGCCATAAAAATGTCACCTCTGCTGATACATCAGAGCTGATGTTTTAACCATAACCCGTCAACCAATGTTATGGTACGACCGTGAAATGTTATTAATTAAAGATTAAAATCTACACCGAATTGACTGCCGCAAAACCACGTAGGTATAATGAACTTTGGAAATATTGGCTTCTGCAAAGTCAACAATTCAGCATAATTGACAAATCGACATAGTTACTATGTACGGACCTCGCACCTGTGCGACCTGTGCAGGGGGCCACGTGCTGGACCCGGGTGAGCGGGATGACGATATCACCCTCGCCCTCCCACTAATGGGTAACGTATACCTACATGTTTACAGGTAGCGTGAGAGCGTCATGCGTATCGAAGAAAGAGATAGACGGGAGCAAAATAATTCTGCGACAAAATGTATGCCACGTAGTGCTCCCGTTATTTTGTTTCAAAGCAAGATATCGGCAACGTAAATAGGCATCTTTCTAGACGTTTCATTTTCAATACGCCATTGTGGGCGACGGCTGATAACGAATTCAATCAGGGGAAAGTGGGTGACGCACTTTACTTATATTGGTTCAAGAGGAACTTATAGGATATAATGAGATTTTAGTCGGTCCCATTCAAACTCTTTGTGAGGCACGTATATTGAAAACTGAATGCTCTTATTATCAGTGCGTCAATGATTTTACGCACGTCCACCAAAGAGAATACGAAAGTTCGCCGTCAATTTGACATTGGCATCAAATATAATAAGAAAATTTATGAAAATGAAGTAAAAAAAATAACTAAATTATCCAGTGTATATTGTAGGTATAATGACGACCTTTGATTTACCCGTAACAGCGTTAATCCTCACGAATTTGACTCAAATGGTATATATCATGCTACTACTATTACCTATAGTTGACGTCACTGTTCTGTCCAAGATGATAAGGCAGCATACTCGTGATATTCGCAAGAATCCACTTCTTTTAACTTTAGCGGTTATATATGGAATAATCGTCATGGGGTATGGTATTATAGGCCCAACGAGGACATTAAATAAATTCAAAATTGCAAAAACATTAAGGAGATCAGAAACATCGAAAGAAAAGCTTTTGAGAATAATAGAAAGCACTAACGCTATTCGAAATTATTTGCTTGGAGGATTTTCACTCTTTTTCCTTCTAGTCATGTTAAGGTTATTTGATTATGTAACATTTTCAGCTAAATTACACGAATTCTCAGATGTGATGGGAAATTATGATCTGATTGATATAACTTTAACACAAGCGACTGAACCTGAGCCAGAACCTATTTGTTATGTTGATAGCTTGATAGAAGAAAAAGACGAGAGTGTTCACTGGCCATCCATGGTAGAGTTAAGCAAAACTGAAAGGAAGAAAATTTTAAGTTTCTTAAAAAACGCACCAACAAAGGTCAAAAGTACAGACAATATAAAAGATAAAATACTCAAAAAACTTAAGAGGAAGAAAAGTGTTGACACCGAAGCTAACTCTTTAAAAAGTACTGATACAGAAGACAGTAATAGAAGCGAAGAAACTATCACAAAGCAGAAATTAGAAATAAGTCAACAAGACGATAAAAAGGATAAAGTCTCTGAAATCGAGAAAAATACTATAGATATCGAGAGAAAAAACAGTGAAAACGATCAAACTTCACAAAAAGTTAAATCAAAATCTAGTGTACTTAAAGAGATAGAAAAAGAAGAAGAAAATAACGAAGCTAAAAAAGAAACGAAATCACAATCAAGCGTTCACAAAAAAGTCCAAAAGAAAAGTGACCATAACAAATCTCAAGTAGAAAACAAACCCAAACTTGATGAAGATACACAGTCGGAAAAGAAACAAGAATGATTAACATATTTAGCGCTGCTGTAAGTATACTTCTATTTGTTGAAACTGTGATTGTAATTTTACTTTTGAAACCCATAAGGGAACCTTATTACATCAGAGATCGTTGGTACCATCTTCAGTTAGACTACATTATGAATCCATCTAATATGATTGTAATGGCTATTCTTTGTTTACTTTTGAACACATTAATGGAAATCTCGTGGGAGAAAAATTACTATAATAACCTTTTAAAAGAAGTAAATACAACGATGCTTATGAATTTTTATTTCAGTAAGATATCTATTTGTTACACGTGTTTCTTTTTGGCGTTTTATTTGATAATTTTGATTGATAGAATTATGCAGTTTCTAATAGTGATTGCTAGATTACTGGATTTTGAGTTAATGTGCAGACATGCAATACTAAATAGCGACTCTCATGGGTCAGACCCGACCGTAGTGGCGTCAAAAACAATTTGAATATTTTCATGTAGTACCGTTGTTATGATAGAATAAACTTTTGTAAAGCTTTCCCTTTCATGTCTTTTTAATAGTCATTCATCCCTAAAGGTTTTTGGTTTTATTAATTCACTTCATGTACGTGGACGTCGAACTTCTGACCTGTTTATAAACCTATTAGTTAAATTAAAAAGCAAAACACCCTGTCCAAATTAAATGACACTTTCTGTCAGAAAATTTATCAAGTGATTTTATGGCATCGGAGATCAGGCAAAATGTAATTATAAAATATAATATGGTGTTAAAAATAATGAAATTAAAAAGCGGGCCACATGATAGAATAGTTGGGCCACTAATATCTGAATCATGACCATGGATACCGGCTGCATAGTACTCACGTCATTCATGTTGGTACAAATGAGTATAATACTAATTATGTTGAATCCAACACACGACGTGCGCAAAATAAGTCAGTATTTAAGTTTTATAGCGAGGCACTACCGCAGATACTACTATCTAGGCATTGCGACATACCTCGCGTCCGTTGTATACCTCGGAATGTACATTCCACTGTTCAACATTCACAAACTTATCTTCAGCAATGTATTAAGCGAGTATGATAAGTTGCTTCTATTGAATAAGGTTGAAAAGAACTATACCATCGCCGGCTTTTCCCTTTTCCTAGTTGTAGTGATATATGGTTTAAGAGCCTTAATATCGTACACCGCAAGCCTAGTGGAGATAGCAACCCGACAAAGCGAATCCTTAATAGTCGACGCGCATTCGAAGAAAGATCTCGGTTTGAGGGAAAATATTCTACCGAATCTTTTGAGGGTAAACAGATCCATTTCATACGAAACTATATTATTCACGAAGGATCTACGCAAGCAACTGAGGTCCATGATCAAAAACGTCGAATTCCCTAGAAAAAATAAATATTCATTCACAAATATTTTACGAGCCGCTAACATTACTATAAACTGAGATTATAATATTTGGATACACAACACTCTCATTTGATTAAACAAATTAGAGTCAAACGTTTTGTTGGAGCGAAAATATATATTATGTTTTGCATTGCGTAAAGCGTAGCTACATAACAAGTAGATGTGATAAATTATTTTTGGAATACTTTGGTATTACAATGGGGTGAGGCTGTGAAGAAAAGAAGTGGGGAGACACGGCCATAAAAATAAAATGCCGCTACAAAAGTCCTGAAAAGAAAAATGTCGAATGGGAATGTGTGGAGTGCGACAGAAACGGGAAGTAGCTTCCACGTATTTCAGAGGCTGAAAAAAAAAATGTATTCAGTTTATACGAAAATGGTGCGCAGTATTTTCTTATTTTTTCATGTTCCAAACTCGTGGGTGACCGAGAGAAGCGGGCTTCGGCTGAATGCTGGCAACAGGTTTCACTTCAAATGAAATCGTTTTAAACTTTCCTTGCTAATAATATTACTTCATAGAGATACTACATTTGATTTTAAAAATTTACACCAACAAGAAAATGTTTGTTTTTTATCAGTTCATCCTTAAGGTTTAAAGTATTGCGATATTAAATACGAATTCGATCATCTTACTCTATGAAAATAATTAGGTATCATACAGTAATATAAAACAACATCTTATCTTGTGTACTACTTAACAAATTATGTGTTTTTCACTATGAATTTCTTCTAGAATTTTTTTACATGCATATGTAAAATCTCACATCCATTTTATAAAAGTATGGCCGTCTTGTGATGATATTATGTATTTTTATTTTTAGTTTTATTTTTATTTTTAATGTTTAATATTATGTATAAGCAACCACCAAATTTTTATCCCTCTATAAAACATATAGGACTGTATGGTTTTTTATTACAGCAGTAAAAATAGTTCGTGCTGAAGAAATCTTATACTACCGACTTCGGAGTTCGGAGACAATTCAACCTAGGTAGGTACGTTATTTTAACGAGACATGAATAGTGTTCCTAAAACAGCTTTTTAGTTAGGTAAGTACTGAATGCTTTTTTTATTTGATCCGAAAACTATTGTGACGACAGACGTCTGTGTCTAACTTTAACTATTTTTATTCACAAAAAAAATATTTTTAGTTCCTACGCTATAAAAACTACTGATAAATTAAATTATGAATGTAAATCTGACACACAATAACAATATCTCGCCATTCTCTTTTTCTTTTGATCGTTTGAATCATCAAAAATCTTAAGTACACTAAAAGGTAATGGAGAACAATATTTGGAGTTTTCCTGTGTTATCGAATCGAATCTGTGTTAGGAAATCCGTAGAAGGATCAAAGTAACCAAAACAATTGCAGCACAAAGAATTTCAAAGCTTATGTGGCAGTAGATAAGGCATATTGCGCGTAGAGCAAATTGATGTAGTTCGAGTTGAGAATACGTTGAGTGGCGACTGTATATCGGCAGACGCGGTAACGGCAGACTTTGAGCAAGATGGACCGAAAAAGGCTCGGCTGGATACGATAGTGCAGGTCTGCTCGTCTTGGCATCTTCACGAAGTCTGGTGGCTGATATGATGATAAGATAGCTTAAAAAAAGAATAGAACATCATGTTTTAGGCTTACAAAGACGAATTTAAAATTTTCTCCAGCAAAACCACAAGGAACAGTCGTTTTTATTAAAAAAATAACTAAATCTGGTTTTACATAGTCCCCACATACAATGTCATGATGCGACATGCAATGCGTAAGCTTAGATCGTGTCTTTGGCAAAGCTTCAAAATGGCTGGCCATGGCGTCTGCTCATATTTTATGCTGCGTTTACTCTCTTAAGGCGTTGGTTCTAAAGTTTGACCTTGCAAGGAAACCCGATAGCCGCTACAAACTGACAGTAGTGTTAATAGTCTAGTAAATAATGAAACGAAATCGTAATGATAAATATGATAAAATATAAGCTCTTTGTTGTTATTTTTTGTAAATAACTAGCAGTCCCGCGCGGTTTCACCCGCGATAATTTTGAAATTCCCGCGGAATCGTTCCATACAAACTTTGCAACCCTTTTTCATCTCTTTAGGGGTTGAATTTTCAAAAATCCTTTCTTATCAGATTCCTGCATCATACAAAGAATACACCCTCCAAGTTTCAGGTCTCTACGATCAGCGGTTTGGGTTGTGCGTTGATCCATCAGTCATTCAGGACAAAGCATTTTATATGTATAGATTTTGCAGGCATATGTATTAATAACACTAGCGGTTTTCTGTTTGCGATTTACGAACGAGCTTTATTAACTAATTATATCAATTATAATCTATATATTAAAATTATAAAAAAAACCAATACGGTGTAATAAACCCAGTAAAGCTACAAATTACGGTATTATCGTTTAACGGCCGCACTCAGAGTCGTTTTAAGGATTATTCTTAGTGGGAAATAAACAGTTTTGTAATAATGTAGCAATGAATCAATACCAAGTGACCTTTTGTTTTACTCTGTTTAATTATTTTTTTTATTGATGTAACTTACATTGAATTGTAACTACATTTAACTTCATTAGTTAAATGGCAATTAAAATTTATTTAATGAAGTAGAAGTAGTAGTTTTGTTTTAAAAATCTTTACTTAAAACTAAGTAAACATTATAACGACTCTGAGTGCAGCCGTAAGAGAGAAAATGTTTTCTAGAACTCTAAAAGAATGTTTTCGTTACACATTCAACATACGTACATTAGGTAAGGTCGTAAGTTACATTAGGTACTTAAAAAGAAAAAGAAAAAAACTTCAAAATAAAGCAGAGTAAAACAAAAGCCCACTTTGTATTGATTAATTGCTACATTATTACAAAATTGTTTATTTCCCACTAAGAATACTCACTTCTGAATACATAATATTGGGCTGGGAAGCCTCGGGAAGTGCCCGATAATTATAACTTTTATTGCTTTTGTGTGCACAAGAGGAAAGTTTTGTCTGCAAAGTTGCGAGTGTGTTTGCTGAAACGGACAAAATGAGCATGTTTATTTTTATTTCAACCAATACACGTTTTGTTGTCGATGAAAATGTATGAACAGTCTTATGTACACGGAGCTAAGATTCACTTTTAAATTTCCTGTAGCAGCGACGGAGACGGTGTATGGTGATATCGCAAATTTTGATTTTCTCTTTTTATTTGCCCTCCCTATGAGTTTTGTATCCAATCTCATGTCGTAAAAAAGTCCAGAGGTAAATACTGTAACCTATTGTTACATAAGTTTGGTTCTGAATTACCATAAAGAAAGTATTTTTGTGAATATATTACTGTGCTAGTCACAATATAAGTCATAAACAAGAGTAGAGAAAAAAATCAACTTCAAAATTATTCTGAAGTTTTGTAATGCTTATAATTTTTACTCGATTTGTGATTGTTTTCTTTATTTTCTTTGACATTATTATTTTAACTACTCAGAGCAGGATATAACTAATATAAAGATTTTAAAACGACTCTCTATAATATAATAATATTTGATATAACCTCAACTTTACATAATAGGCTAGTTTCCTAAATTTTCTTTTTTAGTCCGTTTTGTAGATTATTAAAAAATATTGGACACGTATTTTTTTATTTTTATGTAACCAAAAAATAACGGAGATATATCAAGTCGAAATTTCACATGACGTCACGCCTCGCTGCAGTTTGTTCGCACGTTATAGCGAGCTATGACATCACGAGTCCCCCACCCTAAACTTTAATGCGCTTTATCTATGCATATTTCCATTATTTTAAAAAAGCAAAAAATACGTGTCTTTTATTTTTTTATTATCTAACTGACGGACTAAATAGAATTTTGATTTTTTTACCCAGGAAACTAGCCTATTCTGTTACCACAGTAGGTTATTGTTGAGAATACACCACAACAGTATAATTTCACTGCGAGCTGCAGTTTTATTATAATTAGTGTACCATGAATTCTGGAGATTGCATTAGAAGTTCAAAATACTTTCTGCGGCGACCCAAGAGCTCCCGACGGAATCGTCTACAGTCTACACTCACGCAATGCGCTGGGTAAATAATAAATACAAATTTTCCCAACCAGCAACATATGGGGAGGCTAATTTAGAGTAACCGTCTAAGTAAATGCGAGTTTATTTCGCTTTTATTATTATTGCGGTTAGAGCATCTGTCGCCGGAACGTCTGTTATAATTTTTGAATCTTTAACAAGTGCGCGTTCCTAGAATACAAATGGACACTCCTTTTTAGGGACTACATAGGACGAGTCTCTTTTGTTATTTTTTTTTTTTTTTTGGGTAGCCTCAATTAGTCAAAGTGCCAGTGTCGTGACTCGTGAGTGATGTCAACATTTTATTTAGCCTTAACATTCTGTCCCTACTTTATTATTAAAAGCTTAAATGTTTTGTTACTCTCTACTCTGCGATCTAAAGGGTTTTTGGAAGTATTACAAAAGATTTAGATCTTCAACTGTTAAAACAGTAGTTTTCCTTCGTAAGAGTCCGCTTTCGAAACTTGTCGATGCCGTTTAAGAAGCACCTGCCCAAAGGTAATTTGTGACCGTTATTACGTCGAAAGAAACTATCGAATGGTATTCAAGTGGAGATTTATTTCATCCGAGATATCCTTTTAAAAGGCTTACACTTAAGAGACAACAAACCACAAAGTTTTCCTTTGGTTTGGTCCAAGATGTAAGCTAAAAGAAAAAGAAAACCTTCTACGAAGACTTGTAATGAATAGCAAGCAACAAAGAAAGAAATTATTTATCTAGTGAATTTTTAAAGTTGACCTTAAAAATAGTTTTTATTATTAGCTAGTTTAAAACAATATCTTTGTTCATACGTATTTGCTTATAACCTTAAGAATTTATTTTAAAAATGTATGGATATGTATAACAGTCTATATACAAGAGCAAGAAATGAGACTTATAAGAGTAAAAGTCCTTAGATACCTAATCCATAACTTGAATCGGCACCTAGCGTGGTCACTAGCTAAATACCTAACAACTTCACTGTAACTTTCTTATAACTACGTACATATTATAACGTCAGGAAAATTCGTGACGTCAGGAACGTAACAAAAAAAAAACCTTATCCAAAGAAGATTTACTTCAAAAATTTCTTTATTGGATTTTTAAATAATATTTTTACACAGGTTTCTCAGTTATGTTTTTTCTATCTGTCAGAACGGATATTAGCGTCGGTGTTGACACCATCGGTGTCGAATGTTCTTCCTCTTCGAATCATCGTGACTGAGAGGTCACGTGATCACCATGAATAACGTCCAAATGCTCAACCAACGGGCATCAGCCAAGCTAACCTGTTCCGAACCTGATGGATGAATTGATAATTTTCGTTACATCTTAGAGCTTTATTTTTATTGTATTTTTATTTACATTTTTTAATCTCTTATAGTTAACATAACTCATAATCATAGATGGTCATATCCGTTTGCCCTAATTTAGCATAGGCCTCTTTCAACTTCTTCCAGTCTTCCCTATTGCCTCCCACATAGCACAGTCCCGCCTGACCACGTAATATCCAACCTTTTTTATAATACATGTGGGAAATGGAATCGCATAACTGATTTGGTAAGACACTGAATAAAATCGATACAAGCACAAGTTTACTGCAATACAGAGCCAGTCTGTTCAAATATGGAACGTTGTAATGAGCCAAGAGATTTTTTTTTATGTAAGAGTATATACAGTGCATAATATAAATAATCTAAGATTTGAAAAAGAAAGGATCGAAGCTAAAAAAACAAAATTACTTTTTAACATTAACACACGAAACTATCCTTTCTCGCATTTTTCGTGTCACTTGAACCGTAAGAATACCTTTTTATCTCGATAAAACTACTATAGATTTATTCCATTCACGAAGATCCTTTGATCTGACCGTTGGTAAGTCTTCTTTCTTCCTCGGGATTATCGCGACATGCGTATTATATTACTATATCGACGTAGGAAAACGTATTTGCTGTGAGCTTCAAAAAAATCTAAAAAAAGTTTCTTACATCGTTTTAATCAGAACAAAATACTGCGTCGATTGGTCTGAGTCCCGTATTTTTAGGACGGAAAAAAAATTACATCGTAAGTTTTTTGAACGAAATTAGTTCTAGTCTCGTCTAGTCTCTTCTTTGCCGTAAGTCTACCAAAAACGAGTATTTTCCTTTACTTACTTTATTCTGAGGGATACAGTAGCACAATCGCAAAGTAAAATTTTAAAAAACTATTTACTTCATACACCATAATAAGAAATTTTCCGCTAAATTTAAGTGTATAGGATTGGAAACTTGCCTAAACTTTGTTTGGCAAAGCCTATGACGTGTACGAAATCAGAACAACATACAGTTATAAATTCAACAATTTCAGAAATTAAGACGTTTGGCCAATGTTTGCAGCTCCCAGAAATATTATGACGAAGTGATTAAAGTACTATGGAGATGTTTCTTATATTTTTAGTTTTAACTTTTTGGTGGGAAGTCGAGCAGAAATGATTATATTTTTTTTTCTATAGGTACTTTCAAACAAATTATTTAATCTTAATTACCCATCATTATTATTAGATACACACATTTAACAATTTTGTTAATAACTCGTAGAATTCATCGCACAAATCGGTAAAGACACGAATTAGAACCTAAAACCAACTATTTTTGAAAAGCGACGATAAGGGGAACCGACTTGTTAAAAAATAATATCATCGGTATCAAAATCGTATCGGTTAGCTGTTAGGCAAAAATAAAAACATTTTAATCTATAAAATGACTTCTAACCTCATCACTCTATAATATTGCAACTTCAGTAGTTAACAATAGACGTTATTCTATACAGCAAAAACCCTTTAATTAATATACAGTGCATAGTAAAAAATATTTTACATATTAAGAACAATGGAGGAAAATAAAAACAAATTAAAATCGAAGCAATTGCAATAAACATTGTGGAATCTCTATTGAAACAATTACCACATGAGCGTGAAACTTTAAATGTTTCAGCTCCAAGAATACCAGGGCCGAGTTATCTGAAAAGGACGGCGTAGCTGGAATTGGTAGCAGAGGAAAGAGGAGAGATATAGTGGTCCTGCTAATAGCTTCGGGCAGTCGAGCCTTAAAGGAGGTTCTCGTAAATAAATGAGGGAATGTGTTTTCTGTTTTGCTCCGCGTTTTTTTTTTTTTCGTAGTGCGCATAGAGTTAGGGCTGTGATGGGCTTGTTTTATGACTATAGTTATGAAGGAAACTAGGTTAGACTTGTTTATCCACTACGAGTATGGACGCCACCATTCGCAACGTTATTGTTTTGTATTAATTTATTACGGATATCGAGTGGGGCATTCCACTCATGCGTTTCGTCGTCGTTACTTTCGCTGCCTTTCAAATCTCCATTTCTTTATATCTACGTTACAGTTTATCGTTACGGTTTGATATTCATGGGATCACATAAAATACGTCTTATTAAAACATGAACAAGTTGGTATTGAAATTCATATTAATATTAAAAATATCTCGGCAACCGAGCTTCGCTCGTTGTGATAACTTCTCCCGGAGAAAGTTGCTTATAGCGCCATCTGTTGTTAAGTAGAAAAGCAGTACCAAAAACTAATTTTTCATTGGCTCAAAACACGCATATAACGACTTTTTCTAAAACGGAACCCTAGGCCTGCGAAAACCCCTGCATACTTAAATTTCATGAAAATCGTTGGAGCCGTTTCCGAGTTTCAGATTATATAATATACTTTTATAATATTTAGATTATATATACAAGAATTGCTCTTTTAAAGATAGATACCAAAAGTATCACAATAAAAAAAATGTATGAAATAGGTACTTAATCGCGACAGTTTCTTAATCCAACAGAAGATAGGAAACGAACTAGAAGGGGTGTATAATGTACACAGAAATATGGCAACACAGAACATGAGAAAGGATACCGAATAGGATGGCTATTGGCTACCCGAGGGTTGCATGTCTGACGAAGGTGTGAAGATGATACGAACCGAAACATTTTATTAACGTTACGAACACTTTGGTTTCGCCCTGTGTTGAAATTAACTTTTCAAATATAATATCTTTTTACTTTTAATAACAATATCATATCATTCAAATTGTTTTCATTGAATTTAAAGGGTATCCTAATAATTTTAATTAGCTGAAATACAATTATTATTTACAATGGCATTAATATATACATAAGTGTAATATTCTTTGTCCTGTAGTTAAACCTAGAACTCTACTGATCTTATAGCAGGTATTGAAGTAAATATACATATTTTAATTAAAAGACAAACAGAGGATAATGCGGTACAACGTACTAATTTATTTCAACATAAAATTTTTCTTGAAAAGAAAACAGCATCTTTAGTCATTGTATTTAACAGAAATTAAGAACGTGGAAAAGGAAAATACTATCTTTCTGTTTATATAAATACTAGCTGTGCCCTGCGGATCTAAACATCCACATTTTCACATTTATAATATTAATAGGATTGGATTATACAAGGTAACATATATTTTTATGTTCTTTACGTAAATATTCCATGAAAAATTGTTTTCTACTATGAATAGTATGTTTCGTTGGATTGTTTAGGTCCAATTAAGTATATCACAGATTGAATGACCTGTAAAATAGGGTCGCCTATATAGGCATGATCTGTTTCCCTTGTGTAATGGGCATGTAGCTTCATTCAACTGAATTTTTTGTGTCACAAATGCGCCTTTACACATGGGTTACATGTAGGTATTCAGCAAAAAAAAATTATAAACTTTTCCAGAGAAGATTCTATAATATAGCATAGCAAGATATTAATGAATAAATTAGGCACTTGTTCAATGTTTGTTTGCTTTTTCTTGTGTGTTGTACTGGAATAAATGTAGTTTTCTTTCTTTCTATCTTCCATCTATAAATACAAAATGCTTTGTCCTGAATGACTACTGGATCAACGCACAGCCTAAACCGCTGATCGTCGAGATCAGAAACTTGGAGGGTGTGTTCTTTGTATGACGTAGGCATCCGATAAGAAAGGATTTTTGGAAATTCAACCCCTAAGGGGATGCAGGAAAAGGTGTTGCAAAGTTTGTATGGAACAATTCCGCGGGAACTTCGAAATTATCCCGGGTGAAACCGCGTGGGACAGCTAGTATATAAGTCACATTGAATATAATGTCAAAATACGAATAAAACTGGTCAAATCTTAAAAATCTTCGATATTGGAAATATAAAAAACAAAATTATTTAGGGGGTCTACACGCATTATGCAAAAGCTATTGAATATATTTGAACTGGATTTTAGAAGTTGAACTTCTTAAAAATAGCTCTGTCTTCGTCGCGGGCGGTTCACAAAAAGAGAAAACCATAGAATGTTCTCATAATCAAACACACTTTCAGGCATTTCATGGGCGAAGCTTTTCATAATTAGGTAACCAGCTTTTCCCGGCGGTTTTACCCGCGTTAATATCTAAGTTCCCGCAGGAATTCCAGGATAAAATATTCGTATAAACCTTCCTCTTGAATCACTCTATCTAATAAAGAAAACCGCATAAAGATACGTTCAGTTGTTTTTGAGTTTATCGCGAATAGACAGATAGACGCGGTGGAGGACTTTGTTTTATAATATGTAGTGATATAGTCATAAAGCAATACCAGAGATTTGGATCAGCGACGCAAAGACGTGATCAAAAACCGAAACCAATGAAACCCATAAAGAATCTGTAGTTCTTTTGGAAAAGAATATTTTTAAACAACTTTATTTTTCAGTGATAATAATTGGTTGCCATGCTGCTTTTTGAAATTTTATTTTTGTACTAGCTGTTCCCCGCGGTTTCATCCACGCTAATTTCGGAGTTCCCGCGTCCTTTTCTGTACTCCGACAACGTGCATGCAAAATTTCATGATGATCGGTTGAGCCATAAAGGCAAAAACGCGTAACAAACAAACAAACTCACTTTCGCATTTATAATATTAGTAAGGATGGTGATGTGAATCTTAACGATTGGATTGGCACAGTAGGTCACTATACCTACCGGGTTCAATTGAAATATTCATCACACAAAGTCAACCCACACCGGGTTCCATTTTCCAGTCTGGGCGTGTTTATAATATAGGTAATTATACTATGATATTTGTGTATATGTCTGTATCGAGTAGTATGTAGTAGGTATATGTATAGCACATTTTCTTGGATTCTACGACACAAGTTTATAGCTTAGTATGGGATCAAATAGATTTGTGTGTTCTTACTATTTGGTATTAGTCTAAAAAAGGTTACATCAATGTCGCAGTGAAAATAAATAATTGAAAAAGGTCATATTTCGCTATACATAATACGCTAGTATCATAGCTAGATTGTGACAAATAGATGACGTGGGGCGTTCTGTATTCCCGTCGTTGGTGGAAGTGGCCCATCTCGGTGAGGGTTAGCGGGTGACAACTGTGACTGATAGTACCTATTTCGTCTAATAAAAATAAGTAAATAAATATACAACTGGCCGTGGTACACGTGCATAAAGTGAAACTTTTGTACTGCAACGCCATCTCTTAACAACCAAACAAATGAAATTATTAACGTATAGTCAAACTAGACTCGTCCTACTATCCTACTAATATTATAAATGTGAAAGTGTGGATGTTTGTATGTTTGGATGTTTGTTACTCAATTACGCAAAAACGGCTGAACGGCTTTGGATGAAATTCGGCATGCACATTGTCAGGGGTACAGAAAAGGACATGGGGTACTTTTTATCCCGGAATTCTCACGGGAACTCTGAAATTAGCGCGGGTGAAACCACGGGGCACAGCTAGTATAAAATAATAATCAAAATTTTACCAGAGAAAAAGTAATTTTCGTAATTTAGCCATTGGTTCAATGAATCTGTGAGTCATAATATTTAGTTTTTACATAATACTACATAGATTTTATAAAGTACTAGCTGTGCCCCGTGGTTTCACTTGCATGAGCGTTGTAATTCCCGCAGGAACGCCAAAGTTCGCCGCCTAATTTACTCCTTATAACATCAGCTAATTAGCAGTGAAAGTCCTGTTAAAATCGGTTCAATCGTTTCAGAGATTCACCCGCATGAATTACGGAATTCCCACAGGAACACCGAACTTCTTTTATTCTTCTTCTCCTTAAAATAACAAGCATAACACGTTACGCGTGATACCGTGAACAAGGGATAAATATATTATAGAAACCAAATTTATATACACACAAATCCCAACGCTTTTTCCGTTTGTTTAAAAAGTTTGACACAACGCGTTGCTTGCTAATACGCAAATGTCTACGTGTCTATTACGAGTTTACGGGGGAATCCTGAAATTCATGAGGGCGAAACCGCGGGAAACAGTGGTTTAAAAATATAAATTCAAAGTCAAATCGTTTATTGAAATTTGGCCCATAATATGGCTCTTTTTGACGTCGCTATAATTACAGTTATTATGACAGCACCCATAAAATATCCACCCTTAACAGCTTCCTAGTGCTATGGCTGAAGAGAAGAAGCTGCGCAACAAACTCTCCAGTAGCACGCTCTCAGTTTAAAGTTATAATATGTATATATAATAATAGTTAAACATAGACATGTAGGGATAACAATTATATTATATCAGTCATAAATAGATATGAGTGAGCAAACAAACTAGTTTTCATTCAATAACACCCGTAATTAGTGCCGAAAGTGTCTATTTGACGAACAAATTACACGCTCAAATATACCGCAATGACAAACATAATATTGATAATATACAATACCAACTCCATATTACCTACGGGTAAAATAATCCGATAATCCCATAATCCTTTCCACGTGCCGTATGTACTGTCACCGACAAAATCAACTGAACGCAATCAGTGTTTTGTTACAGGTTTTTATAGGTTTATAAAATTGATTCCCGCCAACTTTTGGTCAACTGTTGCCGGCTGTGTGTCGAAACAGTTGTAACATTCTAGATTTCATTTATGGCAGCTAAACTATTTTTGACGTTCGTTCCGTTTTTAGTAAATCATTTTTATAAATTGTGGGATTGACGGTTTTTATCGTGTCACGTGTGAGTCGTGATGTCTCGAACTAAGATTTTGTATGGTACTCCGAGAAAGATTTTGTTGTTTAATTAATTATAGAACCATAAACTGCAATTTCAAACAATGTCCCTCTTTTATTGTATCGATGTTTGACTATTAAGTAGTCAGGGGAAAGTTGTCAGGGGAACGTTGTCAGGGGAACGTTGTCAGGGGAACGTTGTCAGGGGAACGTTGTCAGGGGCAAATAAAAGAATAGAATAGAATAGAAAAACGGCATAGGGTTTTGGTGGATGAGTGGATTGGCGTTGTCCGTTTGTGATGAAATAACAAATTCACAAAACGATATTTAATGTACAGAGGAAAATTTATTCACAAAAGTTCTTACACCTAATTGTTCACCAAATTATGTACAGAAGGAGGAGAAGAAGATTATTTTAACTAAGTATTCACACTAACACGCTCTACATATAAACATTAAGATAATTGAAATTTTGGATAGAAAGGTAACAAAGATATAACCAGAGATACGTTTTTAAACCTAACTGACATTAGGCAACTGCGCATGCCTGAGCTGTCCGGACATGCGCAGTTGAAGCGTTACTATGGTAAAGAGATGGTGTTATTTACAATGGTCCGTTTCCATTGTACCGCGTGGATGTACAGTAACAATGAAAACGGATGACGAATGAATTACACGAGAAATACATACAAATATACAAAATATGAGTGGCGGACGCCACATCACTTAACCAAATGGTCTTCAAAAATTCATCAGGAATGTTGGGTCCAGCTAGTGACTGCAGGTGACGAAGAAACTGTGAAGGCTTCCTATCACCAAGCTCTTCGTGCATTAAAAGTTGTTTCACCTTCTTTTCCTGCGAAGCGCTGAGGCGTTTAATGAGTTCAGTTTTCAGTTTCTCAAACTTTGCAGTCGCAGGCGGCGATGTGATGATGTCTTTCACCTCTTTTGCGTATTGATGGTCTAGCTGACCAATGACATAATTGAATTTGGTCGAGTCCGCAGTGATGCCGGAGGCTGCGAATTGTCCTTCAACTTGGGCGAACCATATCTCGGGTTCTTCAGGCCAAAACGGAGGAATCCGTATGCCGACTTTGAAAATCTCGGATGACGGTGTAGTGGAAACAGATTCTGGCATGACGATTTCTTTATCCATTTTATATTTTTAAATGTTGTAATTAGTAAAGCTTACGTCTTCTTCGGTGTCCGGTACAGAGGGTCACCAGTTTGGTGGTTGAGTGGATTGGCGTCGTCCGTTTGTGATGGAATAACAAATTCACAAAACGATATTTAATGTACAGAGGAAAATTTATTCACAAAAGTTCTTACACCTAATTGTTCACCAAATTATGTACAGAAGGAGGAGAAGAAGATTATTTTAACTAAGTATTCACACTAACACGCTCTACATATAAACATTAAGATAATTGAAATTTTGGATAGAAAGGTAACAAAGATATAACCAGAGATACGTTTTTAAACCTAACTGACATTAGGCAACTGCGCATGCCTGAGCTGTCCGGACATGCGCAGTTGAAGCGTTACTATGGTAAAGAGATGGTGTTATTTACAATGGTCCGTTTCCATTGTACCGCGTGGATGTACAGTAACAATGAAAACGGATGACGAATGAATTACACGAGAAATACATACAAATATACAAAATATGAGTGGCGGACGCCACAGGGTACTTAAAATTTTGTCCCGGAATTGCCACGGGATCTCACGGGACATTGAGGAGGGAAAACCGCGAGAAATTGTTGACTATCACCACTCACGCTAACGTCTAGTATCTGGAAATATTTGCAAAGCGTTATGATCTAAAAGTCCATTTTAAAACGGTGTTAAGCGATTGAAATACTTAGGTAAAACTATTACAGAGTAAAATAGAAGAATTCACTTTATACTTTTTGAGTTACCCAACTATAAAATTGAAATGTCCAAACGTGTAAATTCGCGTGACTGCGTGCTGGAGTGTGGTCCGCTGGTGCTGGACAGTTTGTACAATAAGCAAACGAAAAACATTGTAAATCTTAATATACCTAAATCGTAAATAGATTTTTTCTTAAACTAACTGTGCCAGCGGTTTCAACCGCGTGAGTTGAGTGAGAAACTCCAAACTTAATTTATTCTTCTTCTCCTTACAATAACAAACACAACAAAAAATGATTAGCGAAATTGGTTCATCCGTCCACGCGTCATGCCGTGACCAAGGGAAATGGGGATTCATTTTTATATATAGGTATTTATAATAATAGTAATAATAATAATAATATAACAAACAAATACATTAACAACAGACACTTAACTTGCTACTCGGTGAATTGTCATTTTTCATTTCTTTATTGTTATTTTAGTTTACACTAATACTAGCTGTTCCACACTGTTTCACCCGCGTTTATTTCAGAGATCCCGTAAGAATTCCTGAATAAAAATCCTATATAATATATCCTTTTCTGTACCTCTGACAACGTGTATAATGCAACGTGTGTATAAATTTTATGCAGTTTCACTAGTGTCAATTTCGAAGTTCCCGACTCAATGTCCTTTTCTGTATCTCCGACAATGTGTATGCAAAATTTTATGATGATCGGTTGAGCCGTTAAGGCGTGAAAGCATAACAAATAAACAAACTCACTTTCTCATAAAGTATAGTGAGTGTTTTAAATTTTACAATACGATTCAGTATCGCTGACTGTACAAATTATTATGAATAAGAAGGTATTTGCATTTAAAATTGTGTTTTAAATAATACTAGCTATACCCCGCGGTTTCACCCGAGGTAATCTCGGAGTTCCCGCTGGAATTCCCTAAAATAAAAAGTACCCTATATCCTTTTCTGTACCCCTGACAACGTGCATGCCAAATTTGATCCAAATCCATTCAGCTGTTTTTGCGTGATTGAGTAACAAACATCCACACTTTCGCAATTTATAATATTAGTAGGATAGTAGGATGACCAGCATTTTTTTTTAAATATCTCGAGTTCCAGATGGAATTTCAAAAAAATCTGAACATGAGTATCTAAGTTAGACCCTAAGCAATACAACAAAAAAACCGCATTCAATTTGGTGCAGCAGTTTTTGCGTAGCACGAATGCAAACATACAAACATACAGACAGACAGACAGACAAAAATTCTAAAAACGGTATTTTTGGCTTCTATATCACTCATAGAGTCGCCTAAATTTATTTTTTCTTATTTATCTCCCATGTACAGACATCGACCTGTTACAATTTTATTATATGTACTAGCTGACCCGCGCGGTTTCACCCGCGGTAATTTCGGAGTTCCCGCGGGAATTCCAGGATAAAATATAGTTATAAACCTTCCTCATGAATCTATCTATTGGTGAAAACCACATCAACATCCGTTGCGTAGTTTTAAATATTTAAGCATACATAGGGATATAGGGACAGAGAAAGCGACTTTATTTTATACAATTTAGTGATATTATATCTAATAATAACCAGAAGTAAAGAAATACTCATCATTTATGTACCTACTTTTCTATAGTGATAGGTATCTATCTACAATAACGGTAGAAAAGCTGTTTCCACGACTTATCTCCGATTTTCTTTTGTTCTGTTTTTTAAAGTAAGATAATTTTCTAATTAAAGTAGAAAGCTATTGCCTTTTTTATCTATCCCTTGCGAGCGGTTCGGGTGAACGTTACTTAAACTACGAATTCGGCCTCGGTTTTATGCCTAATATAATATTATATTAACTTTGTTTTCTTTCATGATATTATATTACGAACACTATCTGTATGAGATTGTAGTCATGGCTTAAATGAAAACTTGAAACTCCTAAAACCAACGGCTGATATTATTTATACTAATATCATAATTTAAAGAGGAAAAGTTTTGGTGCAATCTTAGTCTTTCGCTAGTAGAAATTTACAATATCCAGAAGAAGGTAATTTTAATATTATGAATGCGAATGCGAGTTTGTGTCTGTTTGTTACGCTCTTATTAAAAGCTGTTATTTTAAATATTTTTTCATAGTTTAATTTAAAAATAAAAACGTCTGCCGTATAGTGACATTAAATCAGTGATAAAAAATTACCGCGCAAGAAGATCTTGTATTTAAGCAAGAACCAAGATTAAATTGATATTAGCCGAAGATCCGATAACTGGTTCCTGCGGGTATCTGGTTACTGGCCACTTACTTACTTTATTGAAACCTATTATTCAAATGAACGATTAATGATGGCGATATATATCGGGTGTCTATCCTTAAAAAACAGACTAGAAACCACAGACAATGAGGGGATCAGAAAGTTATTCTCGTTCTTTTGCTGTGACCTCAATAAAAGAGTAATTAATACTCCACTCAGTAATCGCTTTCTATATCAAAATCTAGAGCGATCAATACAAGAAAAAATATATACAAAGCATGTATGCGCTACAGAACGGTCAAATGGCGCCATTTTATTTTTATCTCTTAGTAAGCAACCTCCAAAATGAGAGGAACAAATAAAATAAATGAATACCAAACGAGTACGTTCATGTGGTGACTGTAAATGAAACGGGTCGAAATACTATGGACGCAGCTAATACCGGCCGGCGAGCAATAATCGACTTTGAGAACAGATGCTGAAGTTCAATTTTCAATGGTAAACAATTTGATTTGAACCAACGAAAATGTTTGCTGTCGTCCAAAGGGTTGTCACTATGTTTTCTAATTATTTAGCTCCCGATAAATACAATTAAAACTTTGCAGGTGCCCTAAAGTTTGTGTGTGTTGATTTTTGAGGGTATGTATAAATTAGTTTTAGTTATTGGACCAACATAAGTTGTGTTTTATTTTGAAACAAATTTCATAACCAATAATGAAATTAATCCTCCTTCCATGCGTTTTCATGTCTGCGACTTTGTTTGCGTTGTCTTAAACCACCTTTTTGAGGTCAATGAAGTCCTAGCCTATGATTTGCTAGCTGTTAGTCTAATCTATGAAATATTTTCAAAAAAGTTTTTTTTTTTGTACCTTAACCCTTTACTTGTTAATATTTTATCCAGGACATGAGTTTTTTTATATTGTTTGTGTTTTAATTAAGCCTATTTTCGTATAAGTTTAATAGTCTTGTAACGAATTTTACTCTAATATTCATTGTGATGTTGTTCTCTGTCAATGGGCTTGTCAACCAAATTTTAATTTTAAGTCCGCCTTGTCGAGTAGGTAATAAAAAATTGTATTTTTTTTTAAGTAATCAAAAAATAACGGAGGTAAGTACATTAACTTGAAATGTCGCGTGACGTCACGCTATGGTACAGTTTATAGCACGTTATTACGTCAATACTCCTAAACTTTAATACGTTTTATCTTAGTATTTTTCCAATAATTTGGTGGCTATTTCGTGTTCAAAACTGAACATATTTGACAGTAGATTGTGTGTTTTCCGGAGATGCTTAGCCAAATATGTTTGTTTGTTTGTTTGTTTGTTTGTATACTTTATTGAGCATAAACAAAGTTTTTACAAGTTGATAAAATCAAAACAAATAGGTAATTTATGCTCAAAGGCGGACTTATCCCGCGAGGGGATTTCTTCCAGTCAACCTTTGAAAAATCGAAAAGAATTGAAGTAAACATTGGCGGGAGAAGAGATTAATAGAAAGCAGGTTGACAAACATAAAAACAAATATTTGTCTTGTTAGTTTAAGTTATACTTACTCGTTGATTTTGGACGCTGAATTACAGCTTTGCACTAATTTAGGTTTTAGTTATTATAAAGAAAATATAAATAAATAAATAAATAAAAAATTTTGTTACTGAACACCCATACTTTGGGACACATTCCAGTTCTAGTAATGTATAATACTTATGTACCTCTTATTGTTTGTGTCCCGTTTTGTGTGCCAATAAATAAATAAATAAAAGCAAAAAATACGGGTCTATTACTCTTTCATTATCTAACTGACGTACTAAATAGAATTTTGATTTTCATACCCCGGAAACAAGCCTATATTGATCCTAAGTAAGCCGCCATAGGAATTAATGTTAAATAATATACCTTATATGCGGGTTTACATACCGAATTCCTTTTAAATCGCACCTGGAGTTTTTAAACTAACCTGCACGTTTTTAAAGAAAATAGGGATGTTGACTACTATTGAAAATCAAAATTCTAATTATTCCGTCAGTTAGAAAATAAAAAAACAATAGACACGTATTTTTTGCTTTTTCAAATAAATTAAAATATACAGAGATGAAGCGCATTAAAGTTTAGGATGAGGGGGTCGTGACGTCACTAACCACAAAACCGCCATACAAACTGTCAGAATAGTGACGTCACGCGAAATTTCAACTCAATATATCGCCGTTATTTTTTGATTACGTAAAAAAAGAAAAAATACGTGTCCAATATTTTTTAATAATCTACAAGACGGACTAAAAAATAAAAATTAGTCAACATGCCCATTGTAAAATATCTGGCGGCGCTTCTTAACTCAGAAATACGACATACAGATAAAGATAGTGCTGTAGTTCTACAGCAGTTTGTAGTAAATAGTATGAAACTTGTTGAGTTAGTGTACAATTTTTTTCAACTTAAACACTGAGATTAGACTGTGCTCAGCCCGGCGAGCCACCCGGTGGCATCGCAGTGGGGGATTAATACACTTTATCAATCTCTCCCCCCCCCCCCCCCCCCCCACGCGCGCCCATCGCCCGCAGTCCAGACGGATGAGCTTCGAGCGCGGAAAGCATTTGCAATATAAATATTAAATGCATTCTTGAAATCTGATGAATTTATTGTACAACACTGACTTTGGTATTTCCAAAGTTTCCGCATACCTATAGTGCGGCTGTAGTGAATTGGGTACAGAGAATAAATCTATCTTCTATCCGTTTTACTATAATAACAGAGTAGATTCTGCGATTCTTATTTTCTGTCGGTCAGATGATCTCCGAATCTACTGAATGGACTGTGATGCGGTTTTCTCAGGTAGGTACATTAAGCTTAGCCTGAAGCAACATATTGTGGTCTCATTTTGTGATAACCAGTTTCTTAATTAAGCAAATACCAGCTGTTCCCTGCGGTTTCACCTGCGGTATAATCTACTGGTATTAATAATATCATATCACGTCAAGTTATATTGTATTGTAATTATTTTTGTATATTACTATTGTATTAATATCACGTCAAGGTATATTGTATTGTAATTAGAGAGTTCCCGCGGGAATCCCAGGATAAAAAGTACCCTATGTCCGTCTCTGTATATCTGACAACGTGTAGGTACCTATACTAAATTTCATAATGATCGGGTGAAACGTTAAGGCATGAAAGCTTACAAACAAACAAGCATACTCACTTTCGCATTTATATATTAGTAAGGATTTACACCAATTTACATACAACCTTGACAAATCATATTAATACCTAAATCTTCCTAGTGAATCATTCTATCTTTTGATGAAAACTGCATGAAAATACGTTCAGTAGATTTTTGAGTTTAGAATGTAGACAGATGCGGCGGAGGACTTTGTTTTATATTAGGTGTAAGGATATAACTGGACAAGAAAATAAAATGATCGGATCTAACCCTGTAAAGATAGATTTAATCTTTCCTTTAAAGGTAAAAAGAATTCTTTTCAACGATACCGTGTATAGATCTACATCTTTCTTTTTTTATTTTTTTTCTTCACAACACACAGATCTACTTGATCCCACAGTAAGCTATTATTACCTTGTGTCGTGGAAACAAAGCAAACTTGGTATTTTACTACATAGAATTACATATATACGATACTATAGATATAATATATATAAACACACCCTTCTAGATATAATATATAAACACACCCTTCTAGATATAATATATAAACACACACATCTATGAATTAATTTCTTTTTCTGGCTTAGATGAAGGTTAAATGGAACCTCTATTTATTCATTCTAAAATAAAGCACCATTAACCTCAGTTATAGATATTTTTGTTTACCTAAAATTTAAGAGAGAAAAAACCGTATGCCGTTTGCACACAAGTGAGTTGCTCACTTCACTCTCGGAGTTCGCACTAAGCCAGCCGGTTAATGAATTTAAATCCTTTTCTATATTTATTTATTATAATATAGGTCAACCGCTTTGGATTCGAGGTGGCGTGGAGGTAGAATTCGCTGTATTTAAACATTCATAATTCAAATAAAGACGTTTGAATTGAAAAAGAAATCATGAATTGCTGGCACAACTCAAAATAATTAATTAAAGTAGGCTTAAGTTTCTACAGTCAATAGTGAACTCGATAAAAGTTATTATCAAACTTTTCAATTGGCTGCTCCCTTGAATTGCAGGTAAATGCTTTTATATTTTTACTAGCTGTTCCCCGCGGTTTCACCCGCGTTACTTTCGGAGATCCCGCATATATATTAATACTACCCTATATTTTTTAGTAACCTATAAAGTACTTCCCTACATTTTTTTCTGTACCTACCCGTGACAACGAGTAGTATGCAAATGTTATTTCGCCCGCGTTAATTGCTGAGTTCCCGAGGAAATTCCGGGATAATAAGTACCCCATTTCTTTTTGTGTACCCCAGAAAACGTGTATGCAAAATTTCATGATGATCGGTAAAGCCGTTAAGACGTGAAAGCGTAACAAACAAACCAACAAACAAACTCACTTTCGCATTTATAATAGTAAGGATTAGTACACACCTTTTAGAAGTGAAGGTAACGGTTCATTGGTGCAGTAATCTCAATTTTTCCTTAGCATAATATTAACCACCTTTAAGTTGGAAATCCGTCGCCAAGCACCTGACGGTATGTTCCAGCAGCCTAACTTGAAAGCTAATCCCGATCCATGCGTGCTTATAATTAATCAGTAATCACCCATACCGTCACATAACATTGGGAGCTGTGTTCAAACTTCTAGTTCGTGAACAATTAAAAAAGAAAAAAACCAGTTTAATCCTAAAGTTTACATTTCACTCAGCGTGCAGCGTGGCGTTAGCATTATCATTTCAACAATTTCATTAGTTTTTACTAACGCATTATTTTTGGGTCACAATTGTGTAAAAATAACTCCATCGTTCGTCTAAGAAATCAGTTTCATAGAAATAGTCATTATAATTATTTTATTGTAAGTAGGTATTCTACTAGGTAGATCTGTGGTGACCGTGACGCTACGAATATTTTACGAAATAGCACGCGACGCTTATGAATATGCTACGCCAAGCTACGCAGTACTCTACGAAGCGCTACGTGGACCGCTACGACATCTGAGCATAAATTTTATTATTTAACACCGCGTCGTTTAAAATTATTCTGCCAGTACTCCGCTCGGTTGATGTTTACACGAATGTCTGTTTGTAACTCGTGAAGGAACCTTTTTATGTTTTACGATGTCTATGAGCTACGCCGGTGCTACACGGTGTTACGACTGTAGACGTAAGATGAAGCTTTATAATTTTCAATGTTCTGTTAAATTCAAAACAAAGTTTCTTCGACACTCCACCACGTAAAGTTATAATAACATTTTGTAATGTTTTATTGACTTTATAAGGTATTGTGAGACTCGTGTTCTTTGGCTCATTTCACTTCTCAACCGAATCTTAATCTTAACTGTTTTTTTTTTTCTTATATCAAATATTAAACAAATTAATTTCACTTATAATAAACAAGATTAATTAATTAAAGAAAGATTCTTTGGAATTTTCAATCACCACCTAATGCAAGATCGAAATAACAATTTCTATTTCGTCCTAATTAATTCTGGCAGATACATTGTACGGATTTTCAGTTGATTACTGGAAAACACACCGATACAAATGTTCTAATATAATCGACACGTGTATTGCGAATAATGTAGCACTAATATAACTAAATTGACAATTAGTAATTACATCTTCATTAAAGTTAATCACTGAATTCAATCTTGTTTGTCAATATACTGCACGGCATTGGCAAAGGCAACGGTATTTTGATATATATACTCAACGAAAAATTATTAACAGATAAGGTAAGCCATAAAAGTAGATATGCGTGAAAGGAGCGGGGGGTGTCCTTTTCCAATTCTGCGATGCTTCAGGCTCGAAATAAGAATAATAACAATGTTGTGTAATATCACACAGCAGGCGCTTTTACTACCAAAGAAGATATTTTCTGCTTTCTTTTTTAGATATTATTAAAATTTTGGTACCTTTGGTAAATTTTGGTAGAGATAGATGAAAGAAGGACAAGGGCTACTTATACCTTCAAAGGAAGAGTTCCCGAAGGAATTCCGAAATTCGCGCAGGCAAAGCAGCCAGAAACTGCTAGTATTAATGTACGTGGTAATGAAATTGCATTAAAAATGAGAAACGACAATAACATAAATGAAAAAACCAATAGAACTAATTTAATTAACAAAGGACAATATCAAATCCTAAAACGCGATCACAAATCGAATGAGGGTCGGTTGATTGGTTTGGTTTACGTTTAATCGAATCGACATCCGAATAATCGGCACGTCTGACGCGCACACGAGTGATCGATACATCCGCCCGTCGGTTTACGATTTCCGATAGGACGCGGGTTCGAATCATTCCCTTGCATCCTGTTCTGTGCTGTGGCGGTAACGACTTATCCGGTATTAATTTGCACTATTGGATGGGGATCAAAATGGCAATTGATGACTTTGACGCTTCGAGACGATAAAGATAAAGATTAAAACTGTTCTCTAGATTTATTTAGGTCACCTTTAGGACAAGCCCCACGGGTGAAAACTTACATAAAATATTATGACGTTATTTACTTACTCCACTCGCGAAACTAGGCAAATTAATATAATTTTACATACAAAGATAAAAAAAGACTTTTCAATGGCATGTCATTAGTACTCAGTAGTCAATGGGAGGCAGTTATTTCAATAATATTCATAAAGACTCTTCGATTTACTTTTTGTATAGTTGTTATGTTTGAAGTTTAGTACATTCAAGTTATTATTCATTTGTGGAACCATTTTGGAACAAGATTTATATCGGTATTAATGTTACCTAGAACCTTTATTGCGAAACCGTTGGTTTTATAAACAAACTAAAAATATATTAATGAGTAGGTGTGTCTCGTGAAAATGAAAATCATAAAAAAATAAGTACTACACGAAAACATGTTGACATTGGGTGAAGAGAAGTTCGTTGTCACAATGTAAGTGACCTGGCTACGCATCGGTTTTGGATTTGATAAATATTCAAATAAAGGAAGAGGTCAGATTGGCTCAAACGGCTGACGTAAACCTTTCATCCATATCTACGTTCGCATCCTCGATTGCGATGGCGCAAAGAAATGTTTATTCATCGCATTTCACATAAAAATGGACTTTATCGTCAAATGATTTAAGTTGATATTTGTAGTGGCACTGGCAGTTACACATCTAATATTTTATTACACTTAATGTTTACAAACTTGCTAATTGTCGCGAATAAAAATGTTACTCAGTTTATATAAATAAATAAATATATAAATAACTATGTATATTTATATTATTTTTAGAAGAAGAATGGGAGCATTTGCTTTGATCACAATACTTTATTTGTTCGGAATATCGATATAAAAACAATATTTATTGTAGCAAGAGAGACGTTTTGGTCGTAAATGAAAGCCTATCTTGGGCTGAATAAATAAATTATTGTAATAATCTTACGAGCTCTTAGTCACAGTGCCAATCTATTTGTTCGGACTCTGGATTTAAAAGCGACTTGAAGTTTCAATTACTGGATGCTAATTTGCAGTGAGCCTCAAATCGATATTTACTATAATGTTATTTACGTAATAACTTGTAGAATTACTTCGTAAGTTTGGACTTCCCTCAGGAAAAAAAATTATAAAAAGTAACTACTACCTATCTCTAAATCTACCTATTCTATTTTATATGTACATAGAGAACGACTCTAGCTGATATTTGCTGTGGCGCGTTTAGCAGATTATATTTAAACTAAACAATGTGGTCCACTTTTCGGGGAATTTGTGTCATTCAATGTCAATAAAGCTAATGGAATTCATTAAATTTTCAAATCAATCATTCAAAATAAACTAGTTTAACAGCCGCACTCAGAGTCGACTTTAATGATTATTTAGTTAAGTACTTATAGATTTTTAAAAGAAAACTGCCGCAATCATAGACGTTCAGTAAATTAATGTTAATTGGCATTTAATGAGGTGTAACTTAATTAGTTAAATGCCAATTAACATTAATTTATTAAACTTGTCTGATTGCGGCAGTTTTGTTTTAAAAATCTGTACTTAACTAAGTAATCAGTAATCATTAAAGTCGACTCTGAGTGCAGCGGTAGGACCAATAAAATAATTTAATATATTTTAAAAGGCAACATTCGATTTACAAACCCGAGGGGCGAAAATGCTGAATATTTACCTCCTCGTAAACAAATACGAATATTATTATGTATGTACAGTATTATGTGCAATTTCACGATACACAAATCCACTTAGTCCCACACTAAGCTATCAGCTTGTATGTAGAAATGAAACAAATGATATGGTATAATATAATAAGTACATCATAACATTTACCCTACTCCAAAACTGGTAATCGAAACCCATGGATTCTTCAAACGAAGTTCTCCTTCACCGGGAATCGAACCCGGCACCTGTGGATTTGTGGAGCGATAAAACGAAAAGTAAATTTAATACGAATACACAATTTCTGCAAAGTATTAAAAAAAAACATCTATGATTTTTCGGACTGGAAAATTAATCAACTTTTCTTCAATTTTTTCAGCTCTAATTACGAACAAACGTTCAAAATTAAATTAAAGGTCTACGCTATTTTAATACTAGCACACTAACGCGAACGTTCAGAATTCGTCGAATGAAAAATCGTGGGGAAAAAAGGAATACGCAAAGGCAAACGAGCCCGAAGGAAAACCCTCAGTGACGCACTATTGAGTTTGAATTATGCTTTTGATTGGCTCGCGGAGATCAACTGAGTCGAGGTTGAAGCGAAATTATTTAAAATTAGTGTTATTTGTTCGAATAATTTCTGTTTATTGTCTGTATCTACTATGTGGTAGTATATAAATTCAAAACTTTTTACTTCCTTTCGGGTGGTACTTCCAAAAACCCAGTCTAACGGCCGCACTCAGAGTCGATTTTAATGATTACTTAGTTAAGTATAGATTTTTAAAACAAAACTGCCGGAATCAGAGACGTTCAGTAAATTAATGTTAATTGGCATTTAATGAGATGTAACTTAATTAGTTAAATACCAACTAACATTAATTTATGAAACTTGTCTGATTGCGGCAGTTTCGTTTTAAAAATCTATACTTAACTAAGTAATCATTAAAGTCGACTCTGAGTGCGGCGGTTAGTCCTTTAACTTATTGTACGTGGCCTAGTGCTAAATTTTAAATTTGTAGACCACAGACCACAATCTGTTAAACAATGCTATTTTATATGTATAGTAAGTACCTAATACAATTGTACAAGTTTAAATATTTTTATTTTGCGTATTTGTTGTTGTATTTTTGTCTTTTTTTTTCACTTAGCTACAGAGCACCAGATTTACAATATGATTTTTATCACAAAGATAAAAGTGGAAGTTCGGGAAGTGTCATAAGCCTTGCTCATTTCAGTACCTACACCAAATAGTTCCTATGGGAATACCGAGATACCAAGCTACGCTTGCTACATTATGTACAGGTATTATAAGGGGCTACTGGGCTAGTCATACTTATAGTTAGAAGCAACATCTGATGCATGACATTTTTAACGCTCATTTTGAACCAAAACCGATCATCATAAAATTTTGCATACACCTTTTCAGAGATACAGCGAAGGATAAAGGTTACCTACTTTTTATGCCGGTATCCCCGCGGAAGCTCGAACGCGGTGGGGGGGAGGGGTTAATAAATAAAAATAGAAAAACCGATTCGATGCCCCTACTAAGAGTTCTGTGTGTGTACTCACAGTGTAGCGCAAAGGGGGCACATAGCCGAGTGCGCACGGAAGTTCGCCCGCCGCTCGGCCGCGCCGCCGCGCTACCGCCGCATGGCGCCCGCCCGCCAGCCCGACGCGTGAAGCCGACACGCGTGGTGAACTCGACGCGCGTGGTGAACCCACGCGGGTAACTACCGCGAGCGACGCACCGCGCACTGTCCACGTATTGCCGCACCGGACAGTCCGACTGTTGGGAGACGATCGCCACGTTAATACAATAAAATATGTCATTAAACTTGAACGCCAGCTCCCGTTCCAGGGCCCTTTCGCTCGTTGCCCATAACGCGCGTCCCGAACACACTATCCCGAACGCTCTAAATGTGAAATGTAAATAACTAACGAATTGCTATTATTATTTACGACAAGTAGTTAGAATTCACTTCAAAGGTTTTATTACATTGTTTGTTAGTTACAGGAGAAATGATAAAATAAGCGTCTTAACACTCTCAACGCGGTAGCGATAAAACAAAACTTACTTCCAGTGCTGTACGAGTCAAATATTTCCCGTATCAATAATACCCGCTATGCGTTACGACTTCTATTTTCCCGTATCAGGACCTGACTTCAAAGGTCTTTCAAGACATAGAAACCCTTCGGTTGTCTAAATTTTTTAATCTAATCAATAGATTATATCCTTGTGTATATACAGCTGCAGTCGCCCGGGGTTCCATGCGATATTTTAATAGTTATAGACATTTTTCAAAACTGATAATTTTACGGGAAATTGCTTCCCGAGCCGCATAGAAAAGATACAACGCTAGTGATGGGATGTGCTCATAAAATAGGAAACATTTTTTTAAATTTCAAATAATATTTATTGTCATGCATACCTAATCAACACAATGTAATCTGCTTAGTGCTAACTATATTGTCAGTCTCACGGCTGCTAAATTCTTTTCTTAAATCTTGATAGCACGAATGACACTTTTTAAACTTTTGGCTTTCCTTAAAGTGCGAGTTATTTGCTTTTTTTGTTCATTATTATTTGCGTCGGTAAAAGATTTCTGCGTTGCAGATTGAATTATAGACTCCAAGAATGTTAACAAAGTTACGTGACTTTTTCATTTTGAAAAGTGACAAGTAGCGCGGTGAAAACACGATTGCACTACGCACATCACTAAGGCAAACTAAAGCGTCGCGTGCACGCACGCCAGCGCGGTACGGGGTGGCAGTGTACGGCTAAATAGTTCCCGTGCCGCACCAGACGAAAAAAAGTTAATTTCAGTGCGTTACGCAAAAATACTTCCCGTACATTTTTATTTGTAAAAATTAATCCATTTGAAGTAAGGATGTCGGAAATGTAGGTATCTCTTTTTTCCGATAACGGGTAGTTAGCAAAACTACTCCCGCGCCTAGAGTAAAACAAGGACAGTGCACTGCCGCACAGGCCGAAACTCAAATACGGCAAAATACTTCCCGTAACGCGTTGAGAGTGTTAAAAATGGAAAAATTAATAATCAAAATATTTACGTGAAAGAACAGAAATCATTGTCTAATACAGGAACATTTGGGTTCGAAATCCTTACAAAGAGCGTGTTCTCTGTTTTTTTAATATTACAATGTAACAAAGAATCGATGTAATTTTTTGCATAAAAGATGGATGACACGGAAGTGACGTAGATTACTTTTCATGGCGTTACATCAAAGAGTACTCGAGGGAATCGGGAAAAGAGGAAGGACAAAAATATCTGACGAATTGTAAATGAAGAAGTAAATATAAATTGATTTGAATCGTTGCTTAGCGGTGGTAATCTTGTCTCTTATGCAGAGATAGAGCTATATTCCATCAAATTCGATTTAGGCTTGTATACGTACAGGATCTTTCCTAATCCTATCTATGTGCGATTAAACAAATGTCTACAAACCTAACAATATGTACTATTGTATTATCCACATAACATCATATTATTCTAATTATCATAGTAAAAAGATAATATTTCTAACTTTCGACTAATGACAGTGCTAGAGTATTAAAGGACTGCATGCCTAAATAAACAAGAAATAAAACCCAAAAACAAACATTGCGAATAATCGCAATAAAGGATAACCTTACTAATATTATAAATGTGAAAGTGAGTTTTTTGTTTGTTACGCTTTCACGCCTCAACGACTCAACGGATCGTCATGAAATTTTGCATACGCGTTGTCAGAGATACAGAGTGGGACAAACGGTACTTTTTCCCGCAATTTCCGCGGGGAACCGCTAGTACTATATATTTAACATAAAAAGAATATGAATTTTCGAAAAAAAAAAAAAGAAACTATAACATTATCTTACTTAAATCAAGCCTCTTTTTTCTTTGAATCACTGTTTTAAAGTAACGTAAGTAAAATTTATTGTAATACAATAAAAACAGTGACTACAGTTTTTTTTTTGTCTTTTGAGTAAATCCTTACAATTCTAAATGGGAAAAAGGCTTTCACGCTTAAACAGCTCAACTGATCGTCATGAAATTTTACATACACGTTGTCAGGGGTACAGAAAAGTCATAGGGTATTTTTATCCCGGAATTCCCGCTGGAACTCTGAAATTAACTGCATTAAAATTTTGTATGCTACACGTTATCGGGGGTACAGAAAAAGGTAAAGGTAGGTATTTTTATCTCGGAATTCTCTGAAATTAACTCGGGTGAAACCGCGGGGAGCAGCTAGTTTATGTTGTAATTGTGTTTTGGCTATAACAAAAATATTTCAAATAAAAGCTTAATTAGCTTATTTATCCGAATCAAATTCGTAATTTTAGTACGTTATAATCTCATAGGTAGGAGTAATATATGTAATTTAAAAGCTTGCCGTAATTTGACTGTAAGTTGTAAACGCAAATGGTTTATGACAAAAGCGAGTGATTCGGCTTGAACTTTTAATAAATAGGTTATTGTGTATTTTTGCTGTGTGAACCCACCTTTACTGTTTTGATCGTACGAAGAATTCATAATTTATGCAAATGAGTTTCTGGTAGAGTGAACGTGAGTGTTTGCAAATAAAATCGTATTAAATTTGATAGAGTAGTAGATTAAAAACTTCATAATTAAAAATACCAATGTAAAATCATAAGTCCACTAAACAACAACTATGTATACAGCTTGTCCGATAATTAATGGATAACCCTGAAATGTCTTATATTAGAACTTATGGGGTAAAAAAAATAAATTATGCAGTTTTTTCGAAAACAAATGAACTTGCATACTTAAAAAAAAGTGCAGTAGCTAGTCATACTATTTACTGTCTTTTTATCATAATATTTAGTGTATAATATCAAAACAGTAAAAAACCGATGTAATACATTCATTTCTGGTCATAGTGTTCAAGAAAACTAAAATAATAAAAGGCTTCTCTAAATAAAATTTAACTTAATTTATTTATTTACTTATGATAGATTTTTTTTGTATTTTTTTTAACGGCCACAAGTTCTACTATAAAACAATTCAGGGTTATCCATTAATTACCGGATACCCTGTATATAATTAATATCACCAACACAAGTTACACTATCCTGTAAGATTATGTAGTACACTGTTTATTTCAATAGAAAAACATCAAAAAGCAGGTCTCGTATAATTTTGGATGGATATATACATAATTATTAGAATTTGGAAAAACTATTACGTCAACCCCTTCGAAATCCGTGAAAAGCAAGCATTAACACAAAGTATAGATAAACGTACGTACGAGCAGCATTTTTCTATGTCGATTGGCATCGTTTATCGCATGTCATGGTCGCATGACAAAATAGGGTTAAGCTTAAGGAAATAGGTTAAAATGAATGAAGGAGGTTACGGAGTGAGGGCGAATGCTTCCTTGTTCACGTTTGCCTCGGTTATTTTAGTGCCCATTTTCCAAAAAGGGAAACGGGTCGCTGACCTCGCCGCGTTAATATTGCATGAAATTTATTCGCACTCTGTCGCATTGCAGAAAGAGATGAAAATATGGAAAACTGGACGAGTGCTGGGCGATATTTTTGGTTTTTTTGTTTGAACAACGACAGCAGATTGTTTTCCCGTTTGGAACCACCGATTTTGGTCATGGTGCAAAACAACACGAGCCCGGATTCGCGCTGCATTCTCAGGATTCACGCGTCGATTTTCACACTGTTTTTTTTTTCTGTTTTTTTTTTCCTTCTTCACCGTCATCCAATACTCACATTAGCATGCCAGCGTCGGCCCCTCGGTTATCAACTACGTTCAACGTAAACAAATGAACACACAATCATTTTGTCGGGTGGCGCGGCACGGTATCACATGCCGGTCGGGTAGCGGGCCACGGATCGAAACAGCTTGGGGCCGCGCGGGCGGCGCTGGGGCCCGGCCCGGTCAGAGCATCGGCCCCGGGGGCTCGCGGCCGCGGGCTAGCTGCCGCCGCCACCACACCGTATGCGGCGTTTGCTGGCAAAGTGAGCGGATTAGGTGTGCGCGCGGGGCGGAAGTGTCGGAGGCGACACGCGCGTCGGTGCCACTGCAGGCCGCCACTGAGGCGGGGCGGCCCGGGACACCCGCCCCCCCCGCCCCGTCCGCCCGCTCGCCTGCCCGCCCCGCCCGCGCCCCGCGGCACGCGCCGCCGCGCCCGCGCCCCGCGACCCACCCCCGCCCGCCATGTGCCCAGAGCGCGCTCAGTCTCTCGCCTCGCAAAGGGTTGTCGGCAAAGGGAAATTGCTACTATCGTCTTTTTACAAACGACAATTGGCCGTGCTTTAGTACGCTTTGATCAACACCGCTTTCGTTTAGATTCGTGAGCAATGCGCTTCTCTTTTTTTCGGGGGCTTTTTGATCTATCGCGTTGTAGAATAAAACCAATATGTGAATAAAATGTTAGTATTGCCATTAATGCTATTGTATTTGTGTGTATCGGGTATGGTTTGTGACGTAAGCACCGTGCGGGTGCCGTAGCTGTAGCATAGACGCAGCGCGCCTGTCGGAAAACCCCTAACGCAGCCCTTAAATTTCCAGTCGAGTGTTGCGAGAGAGGCCGAGGTATCACGAGCACTCCCGAGCGAGCCCGAACGCAAGCCGCCGCTCGGCGCCGCCCAGTCGATAAGGCCGCCTATACCAGCCGAACAAAGACACTAAGCTATAATAATTAAATTTAATTAACGATAACTAGGACTATTTTGTTTAATAAGCATATCGCACTGCAGCGCACCGTGCGGGCGGATTTTTCACTCGATTATTATCGAATAACAATATCTACGTTGAGCTTTATAATTTTTTATGCAGTGTTGACGCTTACAGCACTGTGTGTTTTGAACTTCGAAATTAGTTTATGCTAACAATATACCTAAATCATTTCAATAACGAGTAAGAAAGAATGAATGAATGGTCACGAAAATGTTAAAAAAATAAATTGACGGTAAACACATAAATTTTGTTCATTTGTTTACCTTTGGTTTCATTTGGTTTACATATTTACCTAGCTACCAACAAATTTACCTAAAATTTCAAACGAAGTAAACAAAAAATAATTAAAATAATATTATTAACAATGTACCTACTTGGATATTCCTCACACAAAGAAGTGAAACTTCTTTGGGGCGTCGGATGAAAAAATTGTACCTATACTTACTTATGGCAATATACGGCAACAGACACGTGACTGTTTGGGCGCGGGTTCAGGCTCTACGCGGTTTCTCTAAGAACTTTTTTTTGGAAATTTTACTTCTCGCACGTGTAAACGCTGATATAATACAAAACATTCACTCATTTTTAAGGAGAAAACTTTCGAGGCTCCGAATAAGTTTTTATGAAAGTTTAGTTTTATTTCAAAGTAATTCCTGCTGTAGGTAAGTAAAAGCTTTAAGGAACTCTTTATTTTATTTATAAGTACCGTATTATAGTATAAAAAGACTTACATTTTTAATTTTTGTCTATACTTATAAGTATTTGAACGTGCATCACGCAAAACTTCATGGATTTGAATGAATATTGGCATGGCATCATGGCATCGCTATCCGTGTCTGTCCGTGTGTCCGCTTAGTGATTCAGAACTACGCAACGAGTTTGATACATTTTTTATTATCATTAAGACTTTTTTGGCTACACTACTACAGTGAAACCCTGGTAATTCGAAGAACGTTTTGCAGGGCAATATTGGACCATCAAAGTCGGATTGTAGAGCACTAAGACACCCTATACTTAGTCCGATTTTTTTTAAGAGTAAGGTACCTTGTAATCCGACAAATTGCAGATCAAAATAATAAAATTATATCTGAACCACCACTAAGTTGATGAAAAATTTGTCAAAATAATGTTTGTGTTCCTACATTCAACAGTCGGATAACAGGGGGGCGCCGAATTAGACTGTCCACTACCCTTAAGATTTATAGCTAGTTGTCCCCCGCGATTTCATCCGGTAATTTCGGAGTTCCCGCGGTAATTCCGGGAAAAAAGTGCTGTAGTTTACGGTGATAAGCAGTTCCCCGCATTAATTCCGGAGTTCCCGCGGGAATTCCGGGATAAAAACTATCCTATCTTTTAAGTTGGACCTATTATAAATGGTTACAAAATTTTATCAAAATCCATTCAGTAGCTTTAGAGTCCATCGCGGACAAACAACGTGACACGTGTTTTTGAAATAAATAAATAAATAAATTAATTATTATTTTTAACAATGAAAGTTACCACGCGAATGCTAGGGGTCAAGAGATTAATATTTCTGATTTCGAAACGTATAGTCTCAATAAAAACCACTACCAATTAATCCGAATTTGTCCGTAATTGATCAGTCAGTCAATTCTTACTTTTACATTTTCATTCCCAATTCCGTAATAGGATGTTGTCAACGTCGATAATAAATAATATATCAGTGGCTCTTACATTGTTCAAAGGTTGCACACAAGAAACTATGCTAAAAGCTGCTGGTAGCTGGATGACAGGATCCAATCTGCTTGTATGATATTCAGCGGTAGTGTGACGATGACTCGGTTTTTTTTTGGGACACAAATCTTTTTGGTATGAAACATCTAATCTTAGACCGGCTGTAGGCGTAGCGACGCGTTGCTACGCCAACAGCTACGTAATATTATGTAATAGTATAATTATGTAACATGCAGGTAATTTGGTGTGGTGACGCGTCACCATGCGCAAGTGACTCTGCGACTGAAGTTACTAATGAAGAGGATTAAGTTGCCTCCATTTAATTTTTATATGAAATCAATGTAAATGTAAGTATATTAAATAAATAACTATCATTTTCTTTACAAGATGCTATGATTTCGTAAATTTCGGACAATAAGCAAATATATTTTCCGGTTTATTCCAACTAGTCCTACCAAGAAACAGGTGCTTGCTCAGATACTGGCAGCGTGGGCTTGCTCTCACTGAGATCAAAATTCTTTAATGTATGTCATTATCCTTCATTTTATTTATTTATTCTTCTTGCACAAAATAGTACAAATGGCGAACTTAATGCCTTGCGGCATTCTCTGTCATTTTGTTGTGTTTTATTTGAGTTTTAAAGGCATTATCATGCTATAAGTACTTTAGATGAGGGGCCTTTGGGTTTTGTGAGCTAGTTATTACATTGTTTCTATGATTTATATACAGGACCAAATGTTCGAGGGCATTACGGAGTACCTACATTAAAATAAGAATGATAGCTTCTTTCCTAAAAGCAAGTGTTTTTTTTTTGTTGATCATTTTATGAATACCATTGTCACTCTACGTATAACCCCGTTAGTGTTTGACAGTGTAGTGTTGACGTTGACAAGATTTAGTTACTGCACAGAACATACACGTGAGCCCCTTATGGTATTAGAGTGACAGACCACGTTTCATGAAAGCACTGAGTATATCGCATATTACCGAATCACAACGAAACTTCGTGTGGTTCGTTCATGGTGAGCAGCGATGTGAGAAGTCTTGTGAATTTTTAATTTTGAAAAAGGACTCCTGCCTACTAAGAATAAAATAAGAGTAAGAGTATTATCTACACTTATAAAAAAACCTGTAGAGAGGTCAATTCTGTACATTGAAAAAAAAAAAATTAAAAAAAAAATTAAAATTAATATTGAGGATGAATGGTGATCGATACTGATGCCAAAAATGCAATCAGTAAATTTTTTGCCTGTCTGTCTGTATGTGCACGCCTGGGTCAAAAACTACTGAAGGGATTTTAACCAAACTTGGTACGATTATAGTCCATACTCCTGGGCAGGTTATAGGCTATATAACATAACGCTAAGACTCATAGGAGTTGAGCAGCGACTATAAATTTGAAGCAAATCGGATGAAAATGCGCTTTCGAGCTCTTATCTCAATCACGCAAAAACGACTGAACGTATTTGGATGAAATTTGGCATGCACGCTGTCAGAGGTACAGAGAAGGACATAGGGTATTTTTCATCCCGGAATTCCCGCGGGAACTCCGTAATTACTGCGGGTGAAACCGCGGGGCACAGCTAGTCAAAAATAAATTTGACCCAAAAACAGCCAGGGCAAGCTAAATAAAACCGTTTAATAAAATTATATTTCCTTTGAGAAAAAGTTTGAAATAGTAAATATTTGTGAAACGTTCTCACGACCGACTTTTTTCCACCCTAAAGAACAATTATAAGTAGGTATGTTTCAGTAACGAAGTAAAATGTAAACGCTAGAAGAAAACAAAAACCTGTTATTGACAGTTGAAACAGTGCAAATTCTTCTCGGCTGCTTGGTATGATTGAGCAATGACGACTCGATAAACAAGTCGCGATTTAATACTGAATATTTTAATTTAGGGTCCTATTTAAGAATCGTACCTATAATACGACTACCGGCGGATCAGGTACTTGAAGAGCAACATTCCAAGAAAAAGAAAATACTTTGTAAAATAAATTCCATCGTAATTTAATCAACGGAACGGAACAGGAGTTGTAGGGTGACGCTTATAGCGATCCCTATTTACTTGTCTTGTTTAGAAAAGGGAGAAGTAATAAATTTATCTCGACATTCGGAGTGGTTTGCTGCGAATGATTCGATTCTTAATTAATTTGTTCTTTTAAAATAGTCGATTACACTCGAATCATTCGATTTATTTTTTGCTATAAATAAAACAGGTATAGGTACAATATTTAAATTATAAACAGCACATTTTTGATATCGTATGATTGAATGAATGAATTGTATGAATGAGAACAATTTATTGAGCACCAAAATTAATAAAAATAACTATAAAATAACTAAACTCAATTGGAAAAGTATTACATAATACCTATTGCAAGGAGGAAATTTTTTGTTAATTTCTAGGGATAATCTATTGAACTACATAACTAATTCGGATACTTCATTTTAGTGATAGGAAGCATGGTATTTTCTTCCATTCAATCTTTATGTATTATGAAAATGTTATTACTAAAAAGTTACGTAAACAATAAACCTAGTTAATTGTTAATCGAACAACTAAAAAAACTTTAATTTCTCACTCGCTAGTAAAACATCCAACCAGTTGCATTGAATTCCGTTCCAAATTAAATATAACAGAGTAGAGAAATTCCCTTGATAATTCTAATAAGCTTCATTGGGAAGGTCTAACGTACGCCCTAATTATTCATGGAAACATCTAAAAACTTCGCTTTGATACGTTTTATTATAATAAAAAAATATTATTATGTGATTTCATTACTTAGATACTTGTACGAGCTGAGTGGTTTTGGTTTGAAAATGGAAGATTTCAAGCACACGGTTCAGACAAATTCAGAAAGAAATGGATTCATCAATAATACAGATTCAAGAAAAAAATCCATTTAAAAATATTACATTACGTCAAGGGTGCGGTATATTTTCTGAGAATAAAATAAGATGGACGTACTATACATGGATATAGATAAGCAATAGTGTGTTAACCCACACTAGAAAATTTTTGAGTAAATCGTGTTTTAAAATTATAGCGCCATTTTCTGTCAACTTTTTTTATGTTCAATATTTAGTTACATACTTAAACAAAGTAATAAGTAAACACATAATTAAAAAAAAGGATCCCTAATGCTCAATAAATCGTTCTGAATAGATAACTTAATTTTGTGGGTTAACATGTTATTGCTTATCTGCGTCCACAATAATAATGTAGAATGTAGATAAGGCAAATACCTATACAAGTCTGGCATAGTGCAGTCAGTTTATTATTAAAATTTCCAGATTTCCTCGGCAACTCTTGCATTACAAAATACCTATCTTGTGTGTTGCGAGTTAAGGATACTACCTACATACCAAGTTTCATTCAAGGATTGAAATTTCTTATCCATCAAGCAATTACCGCGTAATACGTGCAATGCACAAACGGACATTTTACACTTATAGTATAAGTATAGCTATCTTCACGACTTTCCCTGACTGATGGCCGCCCTCAGAGACGTTCATAAAATTAATGTTAATTGTCATTTAACTAAATTTAACTTAATTATCTCAGATGCCAATTAACATTAATTTAATGAACGTCTCTGATTGCGGAAATTTTGTTCTATAAATCTTTAGTTAAAACTAAGTAATCATTAAAACGACTCTGAGTGAGTGTATGTATTAATTCATGATTTATGCTATCTTCCTTAGAAATTCGTTTAGCCGAATCTATACAAAAATCACACGCACGCACGTACGCTACACTCTCACATACCTATTGGTGTGATATGATAACGGATTATCACGTCATAATAACATAATTATTATATTTACATTACATAATTATTATCATATTATGATTTACTAGACTACTTAATACTTGAGTGAGCTTAAGTGAGCTCTCTGTACTACCTGAAGGTTGACTGGCAGAGAATGCCACTGTGGCATTAAGTCCGCCTTTTGTACCATGATGTGCATAAAGTTTAAATAAATAAATATATAAATACTTATAATTGGAAATTTTCGAATATAGACCCATTTAATCTGTCCAAGCACTCATTTAAACGTAAAGTAGGATTAAAACCTTTGAATTTAATTTAACGCCCTAATCTCATGAGTTGGTGTAGCAATGGAACTGTAATTGTTACTTTTATATTTACTGTTTGTAGTGTAACTGTATCTAAATGTATTGTGGTTAATAATTGAGAGTGGAGTTGTTTTCAAAACTGCATTACATAAACAAGTGGATAACTGTTATTGGCCTTACTTCAAAATGTTTAAGTGTACCTATAGTATGATGTAAAATTAACAATGATGGCTGTTGTTGTCCTTAACATAATAAAATAAAAAAAAAAAAAAAAATAAAAAAAAAAAATGTACTACCTATATATATTTATGAAGCCATTTTATCATCCCAATCATCAAGGAGATATCGACAATATGTAGTGTTGATACAAAACTTGAGTTTTGCACATGTTTTATTCAAAACCAGCGTTTCATAGTATCCGTCCGCAGTCTATTCCAACCACTATTACACTTCAAAAGTAATTTTCTTTGAAAACCCTTCTCTGGCGAGCAATATCCAGTGCAAACTGCAGTTAGAGACTGTGGGATATTGTTGGAATGTATGGAATTTTCAACAAGTAGGTGCATGATAGATATTTTAATAAACGAATTGTTAGTAATTTTTTTTTTTATTATTCATCCAGATATTTAAGTATTGGCGATTCTATCATTTTGTTTGTCTAACCTAGAGGTTAAACTTTTTGAACCGTATACAGACCTATTCTGACATTTTTAACCGACTTCCAAAAAGGAGGAGGTTCTATGTTCGATTGTATGTATGTTTTTTTTTTAATGTATGTTCACCGATTACTCGAAGACGGTTGGACCGATTTCGAAAATTCTTTTTTTGTTTGAAAGGGTGTATTCCCAATTAGGTCCCATTGCAACAAAGTTGGGATCTGATGATGGGATCTTGGAGAATGGAGGGAACTCTTCAAAAATTATAGGCACACATATAGCGATTTGGGTATTTTTTATAGTAAATCGTTCATTTGCTTTTGGAAAGCAAAATTTGAAGAAGTGTAACTGATGATGAAGACCACAGATTGTCATCGGAACTACTCAACAATAATACGTATTTCAGGGGTTCTAGTTGGAGCAATTTGGAAAATTGTTTTTTTTTTGTTTGATACTTCCAAATTGGTCACATTGTCACCAAGTCAGGATCTGATGGTGGGATCTTGGAGAAATCGAGGGAACTTTATAGGCACACCTATGGCAATTTAGGTATTTCTTATAGTAAATCGTTTATTTGCTTTTGGAAAGTAAAATTTGATTACTAGAATTATCGAAAATTTAGCGTTGTAATCACATTTCTGATTCGTGTTGATGATCCACTTCTGGATTAAAGTCCAAACGGACAGAGACAATTCTGTATAAAATTTACCAATCCTGTCTGATTCATCAAATCACAGTCTAAACTGTTTGGTCTAGAATCCATTGAAAAAGGGGTGCAAAGGGAATGATAAATTGTATGGAAGTAAAGTTAGTTTTGGTATTGTTTTTTTTTATTATGTTAGTCGTGAAAATCTTTTTAGGGCATTGTCTTTTTCCCTAAGCAAAAATTTGTACGGGTGTGCCAAGTTTTTACTATGGATGCCAGACAACTAGCATAACGCTCATATACTTTTTTTCAGATTTTCAGATTTTATTTATTTATTTATTTTTCAGATGTAAACACAAATGTACATCGCATATACCTATGTAAATATTTACTGACATGTGGGGATCGAACCCGCGACAGCTGGCATAGTTAAAGAAACATTTTGTTTTAGATAAACACACAATAGGTATTTGACTATTTATTTTTTCTAAATTCTATTTAGTCCGTCAGTTAGATAATAAAAATTAGTAGACATGTATATTTTGCTTTTTCAAATTAATGAAAATATATTCGAATAAAGTGCATTAAAGTTTTAGGAGTGGGGGCTGGTAACGTCGTATGCAGGTAAAAACTGCACCTGCTTGTGACGTCACGCGACATTTCGACTCAAAGTAACTCCGTTATTTTCTGCTTAAACGTAAAAAAAAAAACGTGTCTAACATTTTTTGTGAATCTACAGGACGGACTAGAAATAAAATTTGATCAAATAGCCTATTTCAGGTTTTTTTAAGTATATACAACCGTGTACCAAGATTAATTTTGTACTCAAGTACAGAATTAATAATGCAAAACTAGACCAAAACACAAAGCACTCAAAGTAGGTAGTGTCATCGCGTGCTTCAAAGGTCTCGTACTTATGAGCTTGCGGTGTCGCGAGTGGTTCTGAGGCATCCGATACACAGAGAGACACAAGAATATATTAACTAGAGAGGCCATGTAAGCGGAGCAGGCGTGCCACGGCGGCAAACATAGTTACTCGTAGAGCAAACGCTCTAACCTTCCAAAAACACCCTTTGCTGGCATCCCAAATGTATTCGATGACAGAAAGTGAAAAAGGCGTACCTACCTATCTCGATAATTGACCAAAATGACTTTTACTACAATAATAATTGACTAGTCGTGCCCCGCGATTTCACCCGCGTTAATTTCAGAGTTCCCGTGGGAATTCCGGGTAAAAAAGTACCCTATGTGTTAATCTGATGTATAAGCTGTATTATTGTAAAGTTTCATTTAAATCCATCCAGTAGTTTTTGCGTGAAAGAGTAACAAACATCCATCCATCCATCCATCCATCCATACATTCTTACAAACTTTCGCGTTTATAATATTAGTACAATGGATAAAAGATATCAATTTTTACAATTTTTGTCTGTCTTGCTGTCTGTTTGTTCCGGCTAATCTCTGAAACGGCGGTCGATATTTGGCGCAATTGTCCTAAAGCTGCGTATTTTGAAAACAGTGACTTGGTAAAAATATAACTAAATTGCGTTTAAATACATTTAGTTACGTTAATAAATGTTTTAGTGCGTGATGAACAGTTGTGTACGAAAATCACCCGGCGACCCTGGTTTTCACACTAAACTCAGGTGTCCCTTTTATCTGTTCTTTGGATACAGCGAACGTCGCTTGGGACCGCTGCTTTCGAAACTGCCACTGCCAGTATTTCCCTCCGAGTTCCCGTCTTATTTGATTTGTGGAATCAATTCAGTCGCACTCGCGACGGGAGATTCACCGACGACCGATCGCTAGTTGATATCCTCTTTCCTTTTTTTGTACAGTATCATTTTTCCAGCTAGCTACAAAAAAAAAATTGAGTATTCTCAATTCGTCCATTCTTTGAGGTGAGCTGATCGAGATTTAATTCAGAAATAGAACGAGTAAAACCGGAAGTTGCAACCGACCCTCTTTGTTGACTCATGAGTGAATGAGACAGAGTATCTAATTATTACTAACGAGCTGTAGTCTCCGTGGTTGCACTTATTTATAGTAAAATTTTGTAATCTTAAACCATCACCAAAAACAAAAAGTGAACTTGTACAAACAATAGAAACACCACAATCAGAGAACCTTCCTTCACAAAATTTTGTACTAGTTAAATATCTAACTCCGTACACTATAAAATGTTTGTAATACAATACAAGAGTGGAAGTGCATTCGCTAGAAGCACAAAAGTGTTGGGAACCTTATAAAATGTTAAGTAACAGTTATTTGCTCCAGCAAGTTGTATTATGTTTCATAACTTAGTTTTAAGAGCGTGCCGCTACCTTGCGGTGGCCGCTGGCGTTTCATGAGATGTCGTTTGTGTTGATGTTTTCATGAGCCAGTGAAGCATCCACTTCGAGTAAGGAGGTGGTCAAATAAATAGGTTACGCACGTAATTTAAGAGACACCATAAAGCCATACTGGCGACATTCGACACAAATAATTTGTCAAGCTTTGGGGAAAATTGATAAGTCACGATAGTTGTTGGAAGTGTCGAAAGAAGTACTTTGTTACGCTTGCACGGCTCATCTACTAAATCGATCAACACGAAATTTCGCATACACATTATCTGGGGTACAGAAAAGGCTATACTTTTAACCTGGAATTTGTGCGGGAACTCCGAAATTGACGCGGGTGAAAGTGCATTGAATTTTACATACTACTCGTTGTGAGTGACATAGAAAAGAGAATAGGCTAATATTATCCCGGAATTCCCATGGGATCTCCGAAATTAACCTGGGGGAAACAGCGGAAAACAGGTTGTGATAAATATGTGGAGCATCTTGAGCTAGACCCAACAGGTAATCCTACTCATATATTTTATAACTAGCTGTTCCCCGCGGTTTCATCCGCAGTAATTTCAGAGTTTCCGAGGGAATTCCGGGAAAAAAGTACCCTATGTCCTTCTCTGTATTCCTGAAAACTGGCATGCCAAATTTCATGATGATCGGGTGAGCCGCTAAGGAGTGAAAGCGTAACAAACAAACAAACAAACTCACTTTCGCATTTATAATATTAGTAAGGATAAGCTCATTTGCACAAGGGTAAACTACCTACTTGTATTTAAGGCGGATATACGATACGAGTAATACACTTATGGTTTATTTTAGTTACAAATTGAGCTAACACCGGCAAATGTACATCGGATCCGAAATATTAGAAGAAATAGAGCACACCGATAGCCTTTTATTCCGCAGGAAATCCAATATCACTATATTTATTGGTTTTTAGAAAAGTTGCCTTTGGCTATAATATCGGGAAAGAATTAAGAAATTTAGTTACAGTTCCTTGAGTCTGAATGGTTTTTCGTGTGGGGATTTGTTTTTGATAGGATTTTACGAACACGTAAGCTATTTTATTTCTCCTTTTTTTATAGGGTAGGTACTTTTGAGTTTCTTACGTATGAGTCATGGGTCATACCTATAATGGTTTTAGTTTTGTAATCGATTTGATATCGGGATTATATTTAATAGTACATTGTTATCCTAGGGGTGAAAGCTCGCTACGCTCGGGCGCCAAACCCCGTCTCGGGACTAAATAAGTCTTTCTCCCCCTCGGGAGAAAGACTTATAACACTTATCCTCATAACACTGTGCTTTTCATTACGAATGCAAGGAAAGTCAAAATAAAAATAGGAATTACCTAAAGAAAAAAATGAGTGAATTTTATTTTACATAAATCAACCATTAGGTGTGCTACTGGCCAGTAAGTATGCCCCCTATGACATAAAAAAAAACTTGAGTTTCTGCAGTATCCAGCTGTCAGTTGAAAGCGATTCTCCCTAGGGCTGAAAAGTGTTACTTTCAACCCGCTTCTCAGGCAACTTCAGACCTACTTTCCGAGTATGAGTAATGAAAAATATATAATATGTTATAGAGTGGGACTGTATATTGTATAAGGATCGATTTTTCAATACTAATCGTAAGGTATAAGTTGACCTCAGTTTAAAATTGGAATAATTTTTATGAAACACTCTGACGTGTAGGTACGTGAAATTATATAATGATCGGTTGAGTAGTTAAGGCACGAATAGTAAAGGTAACAGACTGACAGGTAGAGTTACTTTCGCATTTATGATATTAGTATGGATTAGAACAATAAGTAATCTGATTGTGAGTCTTCTGAATAAGGCCCTTACTCTAAACTTTTATTAGTTTCTTGAACATAAAAACGCAATTCTAATCCATTTCGATTTCGATCAGCGCAACATATCTTTTTAGTTGATTAACTCAATTTATTTTCCTGTATGTTAACATTGTTAAAAAAATATAGAAACAGATGTTGTCTTAGAATATTAACTTAATTTTATTTATTTTTTAATTTCAAAAATTATTAAAAAGGTGTTTGACCTTGAACCCTAAATGCATAATAATTATAAACTCATATTTTCTCCTTCACATTTAAAATTTGCAGCACTGACCGGTACAGGTTCTACCGGTATACCGTCTGCTTTCTACATACGTCTGTACTTAGCGTCAGCCAAGTTTTTCGGAAGTGTAAAAGAGATAGTTCCACTCGTTAGTGTATCAGTTGCAAAAGATTATTATGGGTATAGTGTAGAAAGCGGTCATAGTAAAAATGGTTTTCTCGGGCGGAAGTCTACGGGTAGCGAGTTGGCGTATCGCCAGCTCGCTTTGCCAAGCCGGTCCGACGTAACGCCCGCTCTAACACGGTGGACGTACTTATTGATGTTCAGATTAAACGGTAACGTGTAATGAGGTTTATGTTTTTGGGCATATTGTCTATTAACACTAATCTATAGCGGCTTAGAGTTAAGCGTCAGAAACCACCCGACATGGTTTGGATTCTTCGGGAGTTTTTCATCAGTAGTAAATGAGGGAAACGTGCTCCTCATATAGTTTATACTAGCTGTTCCCTGCGGCTCTGATCGCGTAGTATCCTGAATTCTCGGCAACTCGTTGTTCCGAGACATAAAATTATTCGGCACACGTGTTATTTCAGAACAATATTAATGCCAGCGCATTAATATACCTTTAGATAGTACAGAGAGTTCACTCGGCTGTCCGTTCATTGCAATTTCTCGGGCACTAAGTATCACTGTTAAAAACTATTACGCTATAAATTTAAATCAAATATTAATTTCATAAAAATGTATGCAACTATTTAGGTATAGGAGGTATGCGATTGATGAATAATAAATATCCAAATCAATCTCTAATAATAAAAACTATCTTTATCTCTATATCTAATACCTACACCTTCCGTCCGTCCATATTTTCACCCATAGGTATAGTTCACATTGTATCCAAGTTAAATGACTATGACATACGAAAATTCTAATGGACATGATTAAAATAGAGTTGAGGTTTGACCCAGGAACCCTTAAAATTTAAATTACCTACCTTTTGACTCCATCATTAGAGTGAACTAGGAAACTCGGAACTCACACATCGCAATGGAAAATGAGTTAGGTGTCATATACCATTATAATTTATACGTATTGATAATTCTACCGATAGAATTACTTGGTCTTGTACTTGCTGCGACAGTATAGGTATAGTATAATATTATATTATCTGTGGTTAGGTAACGCCTGTACAATTCAAATACGCGAGAAGAGCCGCAGGCAACAACAATATTATTAATGACATATCACAGATACTAATAACAATTTATAGGGAAATAGAGAATCGATAGTACGTCAATAATGTAGAAACTCTCAAACATTACACTTATCACACCGCTGCTGAAACTCCAAGGCCGCAAATCCGTTCAAGTTTACAAAGAGATAACAGCATCGAGTTACGACATAGAAACGATTAAACACAAAAAACGTTGACGGATTTTTTTACGCCTACTAGTAATTGCCCGTAGTGGTTATATACTCTTTGTAATTGCCCACGAATTCATGCGGGTGAATTTCGACAATCGTTCGGAAACTCTTTGTTGTAGGCACACTTTCGTTATTGTATTTTATCAAATAAACCGAAATTATAAAATAATTATTAGCTCGCAAAACCGGTTATAGGTAAAACAGGAAAGAAATATATTTTTTCGTTATAAATTTTAGTGACAGCCGTCAGCCACATGCCTGAAACAAAAAAATTAAATAAGTAAAATTTTTTGTTTTTATATTACCGATATTTATTTATTCATTAACAAACTTAACAAACTAAGTAGTTAAAACTAATTAATACTAATAAAATAGTTAAGAAACAATACAAGTACAAACAATACAACAATAGTAAGTTCGAATCCCAAAATGAAATATGTGTTTGAGCGGTCGGTGACGGAAAACATCGTGACGATACAACATACATAGTAGTAAAAAACCTTGAAGAGTCTAGCTCGCCAGCTACCACCTTAAAGTTGAAAATCTGTCGTCAAGTACCAAACAGGGTGTTCTGGCAATCTTACTAGGCTAGGTGTGTTTACAATCATCGACTGCACCGTCACTTGGCATCTTTAAAACAGAGTATAAATAAAAAACTGGCCAAGTGCGTGTCAGACACGCGCAGGAAGGGTTCCGTACCATTATCTATAAAAACGGCAAAAAAAAAAAAAAACACCACGTTTGTTGTGTGAGAACCGGTAGTATTTGCTGTTAGCGGCAACAGCAATACATCATCTGTGAAAATTTCAACTGTCAAACTATCATGGTTCATGAGATACAGCCTGGTGACGGACGGACAGACGGAGCGGAGTAATAGGGTCCCATTTTACCCTTCGGGTACGGAACCCTAAAATAAACTGTGTTTATTACATAATTAATTGGATATATTATTGTTTGAAAACAAATTTTGTTTATTATAATTAAATTCATTCATTAGATATTTAGATAATCTATACCTACTACTACTTTTTGAATTATCCCTTCATAAAATGCTAGCAAGATAATTCAAAAATTGCGTCTACGTTGTTTACGAAGCGTGATAATTCTGTCTTCGTAGCAAAGACATCAAACATCATACTTCGTCATGCATAAGGTACGAGCACATACATGTAGCAGGTGGTGCGGCCATTCCCCATTCCCAAGTTTAGCTACACAAAAGCTAAACGTGAAGTTTTCAACGAAATCACATTTTGCAACTATGAAGTGCCTAAAGCATGTGATTATTATTTTTGTTTTGTAGAGAAATATGAAATATAAGATTTTCGTGTACCTAACCCTCTATAGGTAAAGTAGAAAAGGGTTAGGCAAAAAAAAGTTTGAACTTGTTTTGTTTTTGTTTTTAGGCGAGCAAAATAAAACTTGGACACATTGACTTCAAATGTTTATAGAGGTATACAGATATAGTTCGAAAAATTTTTAACTTTGAAAGGTATTTCGAATAGTTGTTGATTGTTGCGAACCTGACTTCTCGCAAGGTTTCGCAGGTTCTATTCCCGATAAAAGGTAAACGTTTATGCAATGAAAATTTGTGTTTATTTCGAGTTTGGGTGTTCAATTTGTGTCATATATTATACTAGCTGTTCCCCGCGGTTTCACCAGCGGAAATTTCGGAGTTTCTGCGAGAATTTTGGGATAAAAAGTACCCTATGACCTTATCTGTACCCCTGACAACGTGTATGCAAAATTTGATAGCTATGGGTTGAGCCGTTAAGGCGTCAAAGCATGACAGGCACAGACAGAGTTACTTTCGCATTTATAATATTAGTAGGGATAGGAAATTAAAACACAGCTCCACCTGGTCCCCGTATGAAGATATAAACACCCATTCCCATTCCAGTGGCTGCAGTCTCGACCTACTTAACGACTGCTTATCGATGGTTTTCGGTTGATAACTTCTTAACGATAAAATATTTCGATTTTTCGTAGTCTCTACAATGGGGATGTGGACTACTTTTGAAAATCAAAATTCTAATTAGTCCGTCAGTTAGAAAATAAAAAAACAATAGACACGTACTTTTTGCTTTTTCAAATAAATTAAAATATACAGAGATAAAGCGCATTAAAGTTTAGGGTGAGGGGGTCGTGACGTCACTAACCGCTAAAACCGCCATACAAACTGTCAGAATAGTGACGTCACGCGAAATTTCAACTTAATATATCGGCGTTATTTTTTGTTACGAAAAAATTAAGCAATTTAATAAAATATCAAAAACACAACAAACTCAACTAAGTTCCAACTGTGATCAAGAGATGGCGCTAGTCGTATTAGTAATGCGAAACCTACGTTTCGCAATCCAAAAAAGTGTGTCAAAGTCGTGTCGCCATTTGACAGTTGGCAAAGAGAACGCACGAGTTCGGGAAAGGTAAACAAAAAGCTCGAGTATGTAATAGCCCACATCCCGAACGCTAAACGTCCCTGCAATACGCCACTTTTTGAGCAACTGTATTAAAAAAGTCTATTTGGTTTTCTTTTAGATCGTGTACCTATAAATCAACTTTAAAAAAAAAGTTCCGTGTGCCTCTAGGTATGTTATATTAATGTGTAGTAGGAACTCGTGTTTTTTCAAAAATCACACGACTGATATAATTCCTGTTACCTAGCTCATAATCTATAATAGAAAAGTTTATGTACCTATACGTTTATGCCTATAGATTTAGTTTAAGCACTTGTTTTTTCTTGTATTTTGTTTTGAAATAAATGTGTTACCTTTTTTCCTTCCTACAGACTGATAAATAAAAATATTAAAACATTTTGCAACTGACTGTACCATTAATAAAGGATGTCATGTAAGAAATCTAAACAGTTTTGTCAATGAAGCGTGCACGTGTTAGCACCGATGTTACATATTATACACAAGCGATATGAGGCGCCAGAAAGAGACAGAATATCTTATTAAGTTGAAGTGTCTGCCGCCGGATACACCTTCTTTATGGAAGTTTGAAAACACAAAAATAATCGAAACAGCCAAAATTTCAACGCAAATATCAATGATTGATACTCGCACTACGTTCATATAGGTTCTTTATTCAAAGACTAGCTGTTCGCAACGGTTTCACCCACGTTAATTTTGAAGTACCCGCGGGAACTCCGGATTACAATATAACCTATGTTACTCAGGGATAATGAAGCTTTCTAATGGTGAAAGAATTTTTGAAATCGGGCCAGTAGTTTTTGATTTAAATCATAACAAACAAACAAACAAAAAATCAAATCTTTATAATATTAGTATAGATGATATTCTACACACAGGTTTGTTAAGATATTACAATGGCTACAGTCCTTGATAAGGAAAACCAAACCATAAACACTGAGAAATAAATAAAACAAAATGAGAGATTACGATCCAATTCAAACAACTTATCTCTCGCTCCGTAACGAAAACATGAACGAAAAAAAAAACATGAATCTCGCACTTCATGATAGAAAAGTAATTACCCAAAGTAAATTGTACCCTACCTGGGTACCACTCGGAACGAATTTATTATTTACTTCAAACTCAAAACCCACAAACAATAAGGTCGAGTTTTAATTATACGTATATCGTAAACTCGATCTTAATTCTTTGAACTTTGATGTGTTTCGGTATTTTGATATTTTTGGGTTTTTTTTTTTTTATTTAGAAAGATTTTCGTGTTTCTCTACGTTTATATGCAATATCTAAATTCTAGATCATAGACAAGTATCATATAACCAACGACTGAATTCACTGGGAGTGTACTCGTTGAAACTAAACGCACCACGAGCTTTATCGATTGCACGTTGCGATATGAAGTGGGACTACCGTGAGTCACTGTTAACAGCAAACATTTTCTGTTTGAATATTTTTCTCAAAAGTCAATCTCAAAAGTTTTTGCGTACAGTTTTAGTAACAACAGCTGTGTGTCTGTGATTACATGTTACCTCTTTATTTCAAAGGACTGTAGATCAACTGAGAAATAATATGGTCACTGAGGTTCGTATTAATAACTTAAAAACACTAATCAAACTTGCTACGCTCTGAAGTCATTGCTTAAGACAAGACTCGATACTAAAAAATTGAAATCCCACCAAAAACATTTTCATGTAAAATGTTGCCAAGACGGGACTTTCACTGTCTAAAAGTTATCGGATCTCATGTGGAACCAAGCTTCTACCTCTACACGCCTAACTCTACAAGGCCTTTTTTCACAAACTCTACACCTTAGTCAAAATATGTGGCTTGACCGTTTCGCTACGTTCACATTGTCTGTTATACAATAGTTCTTGTAGTAACGAAATGGCCAAGCCACATATTTTGACTAAGGTGTAGAGTTTGTGAAGTTAGGCGTGAATTCTGATGATCACCAGTGAGTCCGTGACGAAATCAGGGTTTTTTAGATTTCAATAAAATCTAAAGTATTAGACCCATGCAATAAAAACTTTATAGATATGTTTGATAAGTCGGCTATTGACAATATATCGCGAGAATTTGTCAATTAATAAATTCAAGAGACTTATTACAGACGTTTGGGAATGAATTGCTCTATCCAATTCCTATTTTTTGTTTTCCTAGTTTATAAGTATGATCATTAAAAGACTGCGCTGCTGAGTTTCTTGTCAGTTCTTCTCAGCAGAGGACGTATTCCGAACTGACGGTAATTTAATTTATAGTTCTAAGAACCTGCTGACGATTACAAGTGATTGTAACCAATCCTAAGTAATAAATAGCTTTTGAATTTTGAATTTTGTTTTATTTGGTGTAATCCAAACCCAAGTTTTTAGGGTTTAAAAAAACGACGAAGCTCCAAGAAAAGGTAGGTGGTGCCCTTGCGCTTCGCTTAGCTCATCTTGACGGGGGCACTACCGTACCGAAAAAAAAAAGAATCAAAAACGTATGCTATAAAATTTGAACCGCATTTATCAACAGAAATAACGAATGAAAACACATTTATTTGGAAACAGAGATACAACACAATTATGGTTAGTTTAAACTTTCATTAGAGAATCAACAAAATATTGAATCATCAATGATATGAAAAAAACATCACAGAAGTGTTTGTGTGTCCCATGACCATGATGCACACCGCTCTAAGAACTGATGAGCGATGGAGCAAGAAAGTTCTTGAGTGGCGACCACGAAAGGGAAGACGCAGCGTGGGTAGGCCCGCTACAAGGTGGGCTGATGACTTGGTGAAGGTTGCGGGACGCCATTGGAAGCGGAAAACGCAGGACCAGTCCTTGTGGCGATCCTACTGACTCTGACACTATATGGATTATGGATGTTTGGTCCGAAATAAAAGTTATTATTATTATTATTTTGCTACGAGTATAAGTTAAACTTTCTCATACAAGGGGTGCAGTCGACTCGAGTAGTGCCTGCAGTTTATACGTAAACTCATCTAGTGATGTGTGGAGATGACCCAATGTACCCGCACCCAACGCAACATCGTCAATACGAGCATGATGTCCGAACAGAGTTCATAAATTGTTGCGTTGAAATATTAGAAACAAGACAGAAAACGTAGTTGATAATACAACAAGGCAAGCTGTTCCTGCGGTCTCACCTCCCTGAATTTCGGGACTCCTTCAGAAACTATATGCTTCGAGACAAAAAGTAGTATGCTGTAGTTCAATGACAGATTTTTTTGAGTTTGTTCTCGGCTGCTATTATATCATAAACCGAGGCGATAGAGTCCAAACAATATAATATAGCAGCCATAGTGTAAGAGTAAAATTAAAAATTAAAATTGAAATTTATTTACAAAACTAGTCTAAACTTTGATAAGTTGTCTTTAAATAGGTAGTTCTCCTACAGAAAATAAATATTGCTGTTGCTGACAGAAATTCGTTTGATAAATTGTTATTATGCCTTAATAAAACAATCTGCTAATAGTATGTTGACTCGAGACCAGATAAGTTACTTGATTTACGAGAGATGCGTGCAAATACGTACCGAGATGGAGAGACAAGCAAAAATTCAAAAATTGACAAAACAGCCATTTATACCTATTTAACACTATAATAATGTCCAGTGATATTGACTTTGGAAAAGTATTTCATGTTCTCAAAAAAAATTATACTTTTAAAATATCATTGTTCTTAAATGTGTTTTTTTTTTGTGTATAAAAAGTACTGCCAGTGAAATATTTTTTATTGTTCTAGCCCCAGAGGAAAACATTCAAATATTTCATCCACATTTCATCCTTTTATTTCCACATGTGTTCACTCTTATCTTATATCCACGCGTTCATTCCGATCTCATTGCGACTGTATAATAATCGTAATTCTTATTTTTTTACATTTGAATTTCTTCTTTTGTGAAATCCTAAACGTGCTAGAAACAATACTATACAAATTTCGAATTTCAAAGATCACATCATTCATCAACCTAACTCCAATTTTATCTCACTAAATACATTTTAAACGTGTTAAAGGGTTGTACTAAGCGGAAATTATAATGTCTGTTTGATTTATAGCAGGATCCATCTTCACTACATAAAATACTAATTACACTATAAATAAATAATTAAACAAACAGACAAATGAGCACGTATAATAATTAACCACAACGCGCGGTTGAAGCATAATTAGGTACAGTAAGTGGCAACTGGGCCCTTACTGACTGACTGACAACATTCCTTGCCCATAACGCGCGTCCCAAAAACACAATCCCAAATGCTCCAGATGCAAAAATATCAAAAATTTATATTCTTTATGACAAAAGAAACGTAAATGTATTTTTTTTAAGTGAATCTTCTTTGAACGCGAGGGAAAAGCAATTTGAGTGGCGCCTCATCTTAGCGCGACGTGTTATGGTCATAGTGAATAAGGGCCCAGATAGCTTTAACGTTTTCCCCAAGGTGAGATACGCCTTCCAAAGCGTTTCATTACCGTTTGGTTCCAATAAATAAACAGATATAGCTATAACTGTCCAATGTTAAGCGAACACCACACGTGACTCGGTATGTTGTAACCGGCAGCTCTTCCATATTCATGACGCCCCCGTCCGTAGAGCACATAGAGTCATGCCCTCAGTGAATAATATAGGTGTGTACACCTTTAAAAATATGTCAACCCTAATGAGGCTGTCGTAATATAATGTATATTGAACAAATGAAATAACGTAAAACTGTTCACAACTAAAAGGCTTCAAAAAGTTGTCTGGGAGACTTCGCTTTAAGCGATAACGCTACCGTTTCTATACCTATACCCACCATTACTTACTTATATAATAATATACTAGCTAGCTGTGCTACTAGCTGTGCCCCGCGGTTTCACCCGCGTGAGTTTTGGGATCAGGAACCTTTGCGGACCCGACAAAGTTTCATCACAATCGGCCCAATGGTTTCGAAACGCATAGAGGACAGACATACAAACATTCATTTTTATTTATGAAGAAGGTTAGCGAGTGATGCTAGTTTTACTCTTATATATTAAAAGTCTTCATATTAAATTCGAATCGGTTTATCCCTAACAGATCTACGAGTGCTAAAAATGGTTTTCGGATCCATATTCCCTTCCTACTCGGAGAATGTCAATTACTCGTCGGTTTGCATCTGATATACATGAAATATAGACTGACAGACCCGTGAGAGTATTTTAAATTGAATTTCTGGGCGTGACGACGATTTTTGTGTTAGAAATAGCATAGGTATATACCAACGAGTAGGTAGAGTCAATAAAAATCAATCTCGTAATCTGGGCCGAGTGTTTGGAATTATATAGGCGAAAGATTATTTTACTAGCTGTGCCCCGCGGTTTCACCCGCGGTAGTTTCAGAGTTCCCGCGGGAATTCCGGGATAAAAAGTACCATATGTCCTTCTCTGTACTACCCATGACAACGTGCATGCCACATCCATATCCGTTCAGCCGTTTTTGCGTGATTGAGTAACAAACATCCAAACATCCACACTTTTACATTTATAATATTAGTACTTAGTAGGATAAGTACTTGCTTTTAATCCCTTCTAATATTATAAATGCGAAAGTAACTCTGTCTGTCTATCTGTTACGCTTTCACACCGGAACAGCTTAACCGATCATCCTGAAATTTTGCATACACGTTGTCAGGGGTACAGAGAAGGACTTAGGATATTTTTATCCCGAAATTCCCACGGGAACTCCGAATCACCGCGGGTGAAACCGCGGGGAACAGCTAGTAATTAATAACTAGACGTCTAAGAAGCCTATCCCCACGATTTCACTTGCGTTCACTTCCTATAAGTGAAAGAATTTTTTTAATCGGAAAAATTAGTATTTGCGTTTATTACAAACATAAAAAAGAATATTTATGTTTTCTCTTTACAATAATATAGATGGTGAAATTGTTTTGCTCTGCCTAAAACGTAGACGTCCTCCTAAAGCCACGACTTTTGACAGCAACTCTCAGCACACTCCACATAGGCGTACTTTATGAATGACTGAATCATCAAATTATAGCACTCGATGGGAAATATAAAAAAATAATAGTCAAACTAACTGGAGTATATAAGGATTAAAAATATAAGTTCATGTTGATTATTGTTTACTATCACTAGTTCCGTAGAATAAGCTGCGTACGTTTCTAGCCATAATAAGGGTACCTAATAAGTGAAAAAGTCTTTCGAGTAGAAATTTACCCGGCGCGACATCCACGTGCCTGCGTCTGCTCCAGGACTTACCTAACCTACCACACTCACAACTTCGCGTATTATAATATATAAAGCTGGATTACCACTCACTCATTGACATAATTGTTCTCCCAGAAGGAGCATCTCTAGGTCGATATAATGTATTTAAGATGTGGAAAGGAGGTTTCTGTGATTGTGGGAAAACCTTGACATCTTCGATTCCTGCTCCTCATCAGGTAGTGAGTTGACTGCCCGCCGAAACTATCCATCAAAAGTAAAACTGTTACTTACAAAGTTTGATCCACACCTTGGGCAAATTTCAATAGTGAAACTTTTTTTTCAAAATGGCGGAAAAAATCATGGCCGCCGAACAAAATTCAAACTCGATTATCTCCGAAACTAAAAGAGTCCGGTGGGGGGTGCTCAAACAAATGTCATAGAGATCAATGGGGGGCAACCGCCTGGCGTGGTAAAAATCCAAAATGGCGGATTCAAAATGGCGGCCGAAAAAAAAGTTGGTCCGATCCGGGTGAGGTTCGGCATCCGGGGGTTTTTGGGGTCGCTGATGCCGAATATCGAATCAGTTTTTCGATTGCGTCATTTTTCAAGATGGCCGCCAAACATTAGTTGTTTGTATGGGGAAATTGTTTCGGCCCTGGCTCGGAAACGCGAGCTGCTCGCAGCTCGCGCACAGGGCGAATCTAGTTATATTATATTCTTGCAATAACAACCTTTGTCTTCGATCATTTCAATAATATCTAAAGTTTGATAGCCGCGTAGCGCTTCGGAGGCTCGGGGCCGTAATAAAATTAAACGTGTCGTTGCGGAGTTTTCTTACTTCACCGTGAATTTATTGCGCCAACTTTTTCAGACGATCCATTTGTTAATCTCAGCGCCGGCGTATTCGCTTTTCGAATAAACGACTAGCGATATGTCACACACTCCCCATTCATATTCTTATTTGTACGTACATGTCGCGATTTCACATCTGACGGACGGTTTTTGGGGCGTATTTTTCGGCCTCCATTGTACAAAAAAATTACAAGTTCTTTTTTGCCATCAGTGCAACGCTTGTGTGTCCAATCTTAATGACTATAGGTGCCTACTTGAGTCTAAAACGAATTAGTATCGAGAAATCAAACCAAATTGAATCCAATCATCAAAAAGTAGGTATCCAGAGAAAAGAATGTGTGTGTGCAAATGTTTCTTTTATGAAAGTATATAGATACTTATTCATCAGAAATATTGTATTTTCGAAGCCTCTTATTTTACCCGCTTTATACTTGTAGTACGGACCGCCAAGAGGGTGCGTCTAGAATAACCGATCAGATTAGTAAAAAAAAATCGATAACTCGAAATACTCGAGCGCGTCAGATTAAGATATGGTGGGTTAATTACATAGTGAGAAGTATGTATATGAATAATCTGACCATTTGAACGTGACGTAAAGGAATTAGAGGATCACAAACTTGCAAAAAAAAAACGCAACTTCGACATTCTCGAGCGCAGTTGATTTATTTTTTATTTTAAAGTAAATAACTCAAGGATAGCGGGAAAAATATAATCTGCCGATTTTCATAAGCCGAAGAAACAAAAATCGTCTTCGAATCGAACGAGCAGCTGCAGTGAAACATGTACCTATTCATATCTCTGTCTTTCTTTCTCTTTTACTTTTTCTCTATCTCTCACTCTCTCGCACCGTCCTCACACTACTTTCCGTCGCCATAACGTCATCACAGTATATCACGGCGCTAAACGTGTCGAATTATAACTTTTTTTGGTCGGTTAAAATACATATTAAAATAAGTTAAGGTAAGTATTACATCAAACTATAGGTTCACCTTTCACTTTAATGTAATTATATATATTATATAATAAAGCTCATCACAAAACAACGCGTTCATGTTATTATATGTAAAACGCTCTGGCTTGTTTGTGCTTTAAAGTTAGTTTTGTGAATAATATTTTGTGAGCTTTTACATATTTCATAGAAATATAAAGTGTGTTTTTTGTGAACAAGAAATAGCTCATAAAGTTATTAAACTTACACGTCAGAAAGAAAAAAAAATCTTAAAAATAAATCATAATTTTTGTTTCTAGCAGTCAGATTTGTTTCGACCTCAAAGCAAATTTTGAACTTAGATTTAAAAACGGTGAGTGAAGTCGCGGAGTCCAAGGGGACCGATAGGAAGTGAGAAAGGTACTTGCCTGTTGATACTCCCAAAAGCGCACACGCGTAAAAGATCCCGGGATTTAGACTCGCACGATTTAATTAGTAGATTTCGGCACGATAAGTATAACACCTTACTGGCATTAGTTGCGTAGCACGACTGGTCGGTGACGTTTCGCTCGATGCATACGATGCAAGTTTGATAGATGGATTTGACAGATGAGTGTCAATGGATAAGGATGGGACCTCAGTCTCCAACATTCCCCTCACCGAAATCAAGAGATTTCCAAAGAAACTCGCAATCGAACGGTTGGTCACCGAAACAAGTGGACTGTATAACCATATAAGAGTAGATAAATCGATTAGCAAAGCAGTAATAAATTAGGTAGACATTAAATAATAGTATAATCACAGATATATAAGATAGATAATGAATAAATATAGACTAAAATATCAGTATATAATACGTAAAATATATAGATAAATTAAGCAGAGTCCTCTTGCAAGGGCAAGGGACTGAGCTTGTTCACCGGACGCTGAAATAGCGATGTGCTAGTACGGACGTTTACCACACGCACTCTCCCATCAGGGCCCGGGAAAACCTCTTCAATTCGTCCTAGAGGCCACTGCTGACAAGGAACGTTATCCGAATGGAGTAATACTACGTCCCCAATTTTAATGTTAGGCGTGTCCTTCAACCATTTTGAACGCTGTTGAAGAGTGTGAAGGTAATCTCTTTTGAAGCGCTTCCAAAAATGTTGAGTGACTTGTTGGATGTATTGCCATCTGGTTAAACGGTGCAATGGTTCCTCAGAAAGATCGTATTCCGGGACAGAAACCAGAGCACGCCCAATCAAAAAATGTCCAGGAGTCAAGACGTCCAATTCGTTGGGGTCACTAGAGAGACAGCAGAGCGGGCGTGAGTTTAAGATTGCCTCGATACGCGAAAATAGAGTGCTCAACTCCTCAAAGGAGACCGCTCGCGTGCCTACTACGCGTCGCAAGTGGTACTTTGCTGACTTTATTCCAGCCTCAAATAAACCACCGAAATGACTTCCTGTAGGAGGATTAAATTTCCATGTAACGTTTCTGTTTGTAAATTGATCTTGTAACTCAGTGATGTTTGTATTAAAAAACGTTGAAACTTCCGAAAGATGTCTGCTTGCCGATACAAAGTTCTTTCCATTATCGGAAATTAATGTATGGACTAACCCACGACGCGCTGTGAAGCGGTCAAATGTAGCTAAAAAACACTCAGTAGTTAAGGCGCTAACCACTTCACAGTGCACGGCTCGAGTAGCGTAACAGACAAACAGACACAAATAAGATTTTGAAATTTTCGCGTTACGTCTAAGACTTTCTTTGGTATAAAAAGGACCTCCCATATCCACGCCTACAGTGTGAAAAGGATAAACAATTTGAGTTCTAAATTTAGGTAGCGATCCCATAAAGGGCTGATTAATAACGGGCTTCGCCTTAAAACAAGATATACATTTTGACAACCTAGATCGAATGACACATCGCGCCCCGACAATCCAATATTTTTGAGCTAAAATACTCTGCAGCGCACGCGGACCTACATGCATGTAAGCACGGTGATAATAATCAATTAGCATATTAGTAAAATGAGATTTTTTTGGCAATAATAGCGGATGCCGTTTTGAAAAGGGTAGGTCTGCTTCGTTCAGCCTACCCCCCACCATTAGGAGACCACGATGGTCGAGAGACGGGGTAAGTTTCTGCAAATAGGGCGATACACTTCTCTCTTTACCCTTACGCAAAGCCTCGATGTCGGATGCGAAATGATTCGTCTGAATTACCTTTATAAGACAAATAATCGACTCATTAAGTTCAGCAGTAGTTAATGGGCCGATGATACGCGAAGACAAATTGGATTTTGCATTGTTAACAAAACGCAAAACCCATGCAACGGTACGTTGTAATTTATTGAAATTAGAAAACTTATTTATAATTAGTTCAAAATCATTCTGAAAGCTCGACTCACAGGTTTGTACTAATGCGTGCTGTTCAAAATTAGATTTTAATTCAGAAATCTCACTGAGATTTCCAAACTGTTCGATGCTTCTAACTGGCCATGTTACAAAATCGTCGTATAACCACTGTGGCCCTCGGAGCCACTCATTTGAAATCGCGAGCAACGCAGATGGAATAACACCACGCGAACATACGTCTGCGGGGTTATTCTCACCACTGACATGATACCACTGTATATTAGATATTTGCTGTATTTTTGAAACTCGATTAGCAACAAATGTTTTTAATTTATAAGATGGCGTATTAAGCCAACCGAGTGTAACCGAACTATCTGTGAAAGCTAGTGTTTTCGAGATGCAGATTTCCTTATCCAGAATGGAATGCGTATATTCTAATAACTTGGACAAAAGATGAGCGCCCAGTAACTCCAATCGAGGTATAGAAACCGATTTTATTGGCGCGACTTTTAATTTAGCCAATAATAAGGTTAAATTGACTTGACCATCCGTGTTGATGCTTCGAACATATACAGCTGCAGCAAAACCCTTCTCCGAGGCGTCACTAAAACCTATAAGAGAACATTCTTTGTGATTTTCATTAAACAAAAATCGACTATGTCTAAGCTGAGACAACATAGGAATTTCACTAGAGAATCTGTACCACTCGTCAGCGAATTTCTCAGGAAGTTCATCATCCCAGTCGATTTTTTCACACCACAGTTTTTGCATAAAGCATTTTGCATAAAAAACGCATGGTGCAGCGAAACCTAGAGGATCAAACAGTTTAGCTATTTGTGATAAGATACTCCGCTTACTGACAGCCGCTTCCACTGGAACGGTGCGGTAGGAAAACGTGTCCGTATCTGGTAGCCAATGCAAACCTAGCACCTTGATAGCCAGGTTTTCATCGTCGAACTCCAACGGGGTCTCCAGGTGATCACTGGGTAGATTCTGTAGTACCTCGGGATCATTACTGGCCCACTTACGCAGTTCAAAGCCCCCACGACCTAAGACCTCAATGAGCTGGTTCTGGAGCTCCTCAGCGTCGCAGAAAGAGTCTACTGAGCAAATAAGGTCGTCGATATAAAAGGAGTGGCGGAGCGCATGTGCTGCCAACGGGAACTGCTCTCCCTCATCGTCAGCCAGCTGTAATAAAGTGCGGATAGCTAGAAAAGGACTACTCACAACCCCATAAGTGACAGTACACAATTCAAAGACCTGAATAGGATTTTCAGGACACTGTCTGAATAAAATGTGTTGATATGGACGTTGCGAAGGATCAATCAAGATTCTCCTATACATTTTTGAGATATCACCTGTCAGACCTATTTTACGTAACCTAAACAGCGTTAGAAGCTTCACGAGGTCCGACTGTAGCTTTCGACCCGTATGTAAAACACAGTTCAGCGATAAACCATTCATAGTACGGCACGACGCGTCAAAGACGGCACGATATTTAGTCGTGGTACTGTCCGGTTTTTGAACTACGTGATAGGGTATTACATAACGGGAATTCGTACTTGATATTTCACCTAAACATTTCATATGACCGAGAGAAATATAGTCGTTCATAAATTTTAAATACTCCGTCCGCAACAGAGGGTTACGCGACAGTTTTCTTTCAAAATTATAAAATCTCTTTAAAGCGATTTGTTTCGAATCTCCTAAGCCAGTAAAATTCGATTTAAACGGATATTTTACAATATACCGCCCACTAACGTCCCGCTTGACGTCCTCAATATATTTTTGCTCGCACTCGACCTCATCAGGATTCATCGGAATATCTCCTATTACCGTTTCCGTCTCCCAAAAGGAGTGCAATAATTGATCTAACTTTTGATTAGTGATATGTAAACAAGAAGATTCCGATCCTTTACTTAGATTACGAATGGATAAATGACCGGTTATTACGTATCCAAAAATACTACTGAGGGCAGGCGGTGCATCCGAAAGTTGTGGGCGGAAGGCAGCGCCATCGTAGATATACGGAAATATGTCCCCCGCCAGTAGCATATCTATCGGCCTTGAACAAAAGAATTGAGGGTCCGCTAATTTTAAGTGTTTATATTCATTTATTACCGTTTTAGGAATAACAATCGTCGGCATGTTACTTGTAATCTTCGACACCACTACCATATTTGTACGAAACGTATTTAAATCCGTGTGAACCGGCTTTACAGTGCATGTAATTGCACCAAAGTCGCGGATAGGCGAGCCGCCGAGACCATACAGTTCCGCAGTACACCTACGACGCAGTAGCCCCAATCGCTGTGCGCAGTCGTTAGTGACGAAACCATGCTGAGCCCCGCTATCTATCAGTACACGAACTTTCTGATACGCGCCCGTGACGTCAGCGACGTGAACAATCGCGGTACCTAACAAGACGGTGGTACTAGCCAAACACGTTAGAGAAGACGAGCTCGCTTCGTTATTTTGAGAAGTGGGGTTAGTGGTCTCCGCTTGCAGTGTAACTTGCTTACTACATAAGTTATTATGACTTTGATCAATGTGCAAAGTATGATGATGCATGCCTTTACACACCGAACATCGAATTTGCGATGGGCACGCGCCGATCGCGTGGCCCTCACGCAGACAATTTTCGCAAAGTTTTTTCTGTGTGACTATTTGCAATCGAGATTGAGGTGTTAAATTATTATATTCAAAACATCTATAAATAACATGACCTAACTTACTGCAATATAAACAAATCTTAACCCTTTTATTTTCTTGATTAGATTGTTGTTCATTATTGGAGGTAGTTAGACATGCATTTTGATTCGACTGTTTTTGTGAAACTTTAAAATTATTTGTTTTATTCGAAACAAATTTAGTATTCGATTTTACTGTCGACGAGCACTCCGTCATTTCTAAAATACGAACTTCAGAAGTAATAAAGTTACTTAATTCGTCAAAAGTAGGTATTTGATTTTTATCCAACTTTTGTTCGAAATATCGTTTCGTAGTAGCATCTAGATTACGAAAACTGATGTAAAATAATATAAATGCAGCTAAGTTATCTAATTTTAACATTTCAAGAGCTTTAACGTTTTCTTGAAATGTTTCTAAAAATGAGTTCAACCCGCTCAACGATTCAACTTGCAACGGTTTAAAATTAAACAATTTATCTAAGTATCTAGTCGCTAAAGCGCGTTTGTTTTCGTATCGCTCTGTTAAAGAGTTGAACACAATATTATAGTTATCGTTAGTTATAGGTAAAGATTTTACAATTTGTAATGCCGGCCCGCTTACAATCGAAAGAAGATAGTGGAATTTTTCCACGTTCGAAATGGACGAGTTACTGTGGATTAAGCTAATATAAGTGTCTTTAAAAGTTACCCAATTTTCTAATTTACCATCAAATTTAATCAATTGTAATTTCGGTAATTTAGCTCCTGCAATAAACGAATCATTTTTAATCTGCTTACCCACATGTGAATTTATCGCGTTACATTCGCGATGAACTCTTTTTATTTCATAAAATAAGTTATCAAACGATTCGATTTCTTGACTGTTGGGCACAAAAGTAGATTTTAATTTTAATTGTATCGAGTTATAGTGCTCAATAGCATCCTCAAACGACTCACGCAGTTGGTCAAGCTCGTCAACCCTCGCATTGAATGCGTCGATGCTACCAGCCTCATCCACTTCAACATTCTTAGACAAATCGTAAAGTTTTTGCAATCTAGAAAAACATCTTTCTTTGCGGTTGATAAATGTCTTAGCCTTGATTTCAGCGTCCGACAAAGTAGCAGGATTGGACATTTTAATAAATGTAATATATCTAAAACCTATAAAAAAATACGATATATATACCGAAAGACGGCGAAAATAATAATAAGAGAAATAGTTTAAGAAAAAAACAATAAACTTAATAAAATAAAGCCGTTAGATTTATACTACTTAAAATATGTAGGTAGATAATAAATAGCTTTATTTTATAACTGTAGATATTTTTTTATAAATATAAAACAAATTGATATAACACGTACTTGTTCTATAAATATAATATTATATACCGTAAATAAATAAGTAATAACAGATTAAATAAATAATCCGGCTCGAAGGACCAAATGTTTCGACCTCAAAGCAAATTTTGAACTTAGATTTAAAAACGGTGAGTGAAGTCGCGGAGTCCAAGGGGACCGATAGGAAGTGAGAAAGGTACTTGCCTGTTGATACTCCCAAAAGCGCACACGCGTAAAAGATCCCGGGATTTAGACTCGCACGATTTAATTAGTAGATTTCGGCACGATAAGTATAACACCTTACTGGCATTAGTTGCGTAGCACGACTGGTCGGTGACGTTTCGCTCGATGCATACGATGCAAGTTTGATAGATGGATTTGACAGATGAGTGTCAATGGATAAGGATGGGACCTCAGTCTCCAACAAGATTAATAATACCCCTCAAAATTATTGGCAGATTTTAAGCCAACATAACTTGGAGTGCAAGCTGAACCTTCTGTAAAATAATCTGACACGCTCGAGTATTTCAAAATTGAGATTTTTTTTTGCATTTTCAAAAATTCGCTACTACCTTGCGTCACCTCCAAATTGGCAGATTTTCGAAGGGGAGCATTTTTAGGGCTCACTTAACATCCCCTTTGAATATCTGACGCGCTGGAGTAAATGTTTTTTTTTTTCATTTTCTCCACTTCCGGATGGCCACCCCCACCACGCAAATCGGCAGATGAATATATTTTCGATATGAGAGACACCTTGGAGTATCTAAACTACAATATCTGACGCGCTCGAGTATTTCCATTTTAATATTTTTTTTTACATTTTTGAAAGCCTGTAGAAGCTAAACCCACCGGTGAATGAAAAAATATCATATGACCTTATTTTGTTTATATCTCCTAATCTTCAAAACCAAATAGGTCCCAACGACGCTCGAGTCGCTCCCGAATTAGCATCGGTATCTCCCGTACTATTGCCCCTGATAACTTTCTTGAAAACACGATTATTTCATATTATGGCAACATAAAAACTTCTTATCTAATAACAATATCCGATTCATATCTTTTTATCCAGTCTATGATTCTATGAAAACAGGTTTTACCTTATTAATGTAATGGCGTATTTTATTTAGTTGTAATATTATAAGCCTACTTTGACTATACTATTATAAAATTGTTGTAACATAATCTGTTTCTAAGTAATTTTTTTTTCCATCTTTTTAGTTAATTTTACATATAAAATTAAAGTTTTTGGTATATTTTTTAATAATATTGTTGATGACAATTTTATCTCCACTGCCATTTTGTATTTTACGGCTGCCATTTTAAAAGAGATAGACATAATAAATATTATCATAAAAAAACATACTAAGTTTAGACACATCAGTAGATAATGTTAATCGTTGCTATGGCGCTTCTATCTATCGACAAATTATAATCTTGTTGAAAAATCAAACCCTTTGTTACCAAAGAAAACCAATGTTTTACGTAACTACATTTTCAAGTAGCTTTGTTTTATGATAGCACGATATTTTCATATTTCTTCCAACACTAACAACGCAATCTGAGCGGGGAAAAGGAAGTCTCTCAGACTTTAGTGTACTTTTGGTATGAGATTCAAACTTGGAGCGAACAAAAATACGAAAATAAAGTTTAAGTTCTCGGAAGCAATTAAGTGGCAAGTGGTCGCCTTCGTTATGGAAAAAAGAAAACCTAACCCGAAACGTTTCGGAAGAACTTCGTCGCAGGTACCTATTGGTTAACTTTGTTTACAAGTTGTGCTCTGTGTTCATTCTGGGTACGGCTAGATCATTAGGGAACATCCCTTTCTGGGCATCGTAACCGAAAAGCATTTAAACATAATAAAATTTTATATCGCTCGACTTTCCTGCGTGGCCTAACTGATTCACCAATGCCACTAAACATTAGGTCAACAAACTTGGAGAGAATTACTCGAAGTTTAACCCGTAAGATGAAAAGAAGGGTTAATTTTTTTTAAATAATAGGGCATAATCTGCAATTACAAAATGATAATGAGTTTCTCCTTTAAAAAGAAAGTATAGACTAGATCAAAAATATGACAGAACAGTTATATTTTTTATCAAAGAGTTAGTCCTATAATAAAAGGATGAATGTTACGAAATAAAGGTGCAGTGTACTTATCGTAGCAAGTTGAAGTCCATAGTTACTGCCTACCCCTCCACAAGACAAGCATCGTGAGCGTATGTTCGTATGTTCGTATGTTCCTATGTACTCATTTATTTTCTAGAAAATACAAAAAGTATATTTCCATATTTTCTTTACTTCACACAAAAAATTTAAGAATACCTATACGGGCAAATTAACTCTAAAGAAAACCTCTGAAAAATTTCCCTTCCAGCCAATCCAATAGAAAAGATAACTAGATGTAGTTATAGACCATTATAGTAATAATAAACAGTTTAACTAAAACTATAATTTGTGTTTTTAGTTAAGTATATATAAAATAGCTTTACCCGGGCGGTCGTAGAGTCGGATTTATATCGGATTTAGATTATCCCCTCCATCTAAATTTAGAAACTTTTCTCTTTTAGTGTACTAGATGGATCTACCCCGCGATTTCATTCGCACATATTTTGTAATGCGAGAAATTCAAGTCAACAAAGTACCCTATGTCCTTTTCTGCACGCCTTGACATCGAAATGTGAAGATTCATAACTGTCGTTGAGTATGTAATTAAGGCGTTAAAGCGTAACAAATAAACTCACACTCATTTATATACTTATGTAGCATTAGTATTGAAAATTTAAAAGAACTGCGCTACCCAGACTTTAATGTCCGGATAGTGCCTTGCTAATTTCTTATACTTATCTTTATAAATAATAATTAATGTTTGTATGTCTGTCCTCTATTGTGATGAAACTTTGTCGGGTTGTTCTGCCTGCGTCCACAAAAGTTCCTGATCCCAAAACTCACGCGGGTGAAACCGCGGGGCACAGCTAGTTAGATATAAAATATACCTAAACATCTTTCGTAGACTCCGAACACTCATTGGCGAAAACATCATCCAATTTCGGCAACACTAATTATTTATCTTCCGACCACTTGTAACTTGAGGCGGCTTGTTAACGAAGCAGCTACGTGTATTCATCCCCAGTTTACTGGTAACTTTTAACTGGCCAGATGCGGCTCAGCTTCGCCGGGTATGAATCTGATTTGCTTTTAGATTAATATGGAGCGGTAAAGTTTTTTTTTTTTGTTTTTTGTTGTTGTTTTTTTTTTTTTGTTAAAATACCCAGGAGAGGTACGACGCTCGTCGAACACTCTAGGACGGAAGAATATTCTGCATTTTTAAAGTTTCAAAACTGAAGATAAGTAAAGTACGAAAAATTCTCTACAATATACGTCTTGACTCAAAATTTTATTCATTTCGTAGATTGTGCTTTATCTAAGAAAATACGACACACAGATATTACATACATATAGTATACCTACCTACTTCCTTGCTGAGAAAAGTGAGAAACGGGATTTTTAATCGTACTATAATATTATAAATGCTAATGTGAGTTTGTTTGTTTATTTATTTCTTTGTTTTTTGTCTGTTTATTACCCGTACACGCTTTAATTAGCTACCTACTCAAATAATCATCATGAAATATTACATTCACGAGTTGTCAGGGGTAACAGAATTCCTGTCGCAACAATAATATTAGAACATTTGGCAATATATTTAAAAAAAATATATTTAATACATAGTTAACAAGGCGTTTCAACACAGTTTAGTGCGGTCGAAGGTTGTAAACATCTGCGAATTGGCTTAAGTGAGGTTACCGGAACACAGCGATAACTTTTCAACTTGAAGATGGTAGGTATATAGCTGCTAGCCAGCTGGGCACTAGAAAGTGTCCTACCAGCATGCGTGTATATCTTTGGTTTCCTCGCAATGTTTTCCTTCACCGATAGATTTAATTCATTGTTGAGATTATACCTACGCCTTGTGGAGTGAAAATTCAATGGACAAACAACTGGGCATTGTTAAGTAAGTATATTATACAAGGTGTTAATGAATTAACAAAAAACCTGATACACCCCATTATAAAAAAAAAACTATTTGTGGTTTTTTTCTCAAATGGGGTGTTATCAGGTTTAATGATTGAAAAGTAAATTATGTCGAAAAAATATTAGCAGTTTAAAAGTTATTCAACATTAGTTTGGAGGTGACCTATCTACGAAATTTCAAGCGCTACGCCCGCATTTATACGTGTCAGTGAAGGATTCGATTTTTTTGCTACGGGAGGCGTACGCGCCAAATATTGTATATGTATTGTAAATCATTTATACATGGACTAGTAAAAATGAAAAAATACAACCTATATTAAAACATGGTGCGATCGATTTGGAAGTCGATTCTTAGCAAACTACATTCTAGTTTTCAGTAAATTCATTAACACGTTGTATAATAATTTACAATAGCATCTTAATAAAATACAAACATGGAAACTGCCTAAGGCGCCATCATAACAGAAATAATAGAAGAATCAGTCAAAGGAAGCTCAGTCCTATGTACATTAACCCTTCATATTATGTTATACACAAGTAATACTTACCTATATTATGTATTCCTATCAAAGCTCAAACTACGCTAAATTCTATTTTTTGCAGTAAAGCACTTTTACTATTTAGGCATGGTAAATCTATTTTACCGTAGATCGAACTTTTACAGAGTGACACATTGTAAAATGAATCTTTTTTATAATCTGTGCCAAAGGCGATTGTGTCCTAACATCAGTATCCAAACTTAAAACGATCTATTTAAGAATTTCTATGTGTTGTTAAATAGGAACGCAAACTTATAACCAACTGCAAGAAATAAAGATGCCTTTCGCATTTGATTTGTCATGAATCTAACTCAAACCCCAAGCTTTGTTTTCACCGTAATCGGTTCGAGGAAAGAAAAGTTATGACAGTTTTAAAGTTTAAATTTAAATACTACGAGTACAAGAATGACATCAGCATACTTTTGAGTAGCACGCAAGCGGAGCTAAGGGCAAACTAAGAACAGCTAGTTAGAAATAAAAATTTATCTAATTCTCAGCTTAGTTCTCAAAACAATTAAGTTGGTTTTGTTACAATCGAAAGCATTTTTTTTACCATCAACACTATACGATGTCCTTTTAACAGTTTTTTTTCTAACAATACAAGAACAAAGTTTCCTCGGTGGCCGTCACCAGTGGGCTCCGAAGTTTCATACATAAAACATGGCGAGCCTGCGAACCCAATAATACCGTGTATTGTTTGACACAAATGGTATATTGTCGAGAAATTATGATAATAAAAGGCCCTTGAAACGGGTTGTGATAAAAAGAAATGGTATAGGTTCAGTTGGGATTAAGAAAGAACTGTGCGACTCCCGCCTTTCCGGCCGCCATTGATATGCGTTAAATTACTTTTTGTGACAGGGTAATGTTATCTAGATTTGTGTTATTTTTTCAGTGAGAATCAAAATCATATTTAGCCCAACGGTTAGATGATAAAAAAATAATAGTCACGTATTTATTTCTTTTTCAAATCAATTAAAAAATACTTAGATAAAACGCATTTTAGGAGTAAGGGGCTCGCGATCCCATAACCCGTTATACCTATAGATTGTGCGAACATTTCGTTTCAATGTATCGGCTTTATTTATTGATAATGTAAAGAAAAGGAAAAATTCGTGTCAATTATTTTTAAAAAATCAACATGATGGACTAAAATGTAAAATTTATTCGCCTGGGCCAGTAGTCGACAACCCGCGGCTCGCCAGCCGCATGCTCTTTGACTCTTTCACAAAATGATTAGTGCAGCCACAAAATATTACTTATTATCTTTCCCTTTAAGAGATGAATAAAAATTTTTGAAACGCAAAGTAGCAGGTTAAAGCAAACCTTAAGTTGAAATGACTTTTTGAATAAATTTCAATTGTGTATCTGTTGTTTATATTTGGCTATTTCTGATCACAAGGTTGCCGAATATGGTGAATAGGGTAGTTTTCGTGGTTTTAGTCCGTTTCAGTTAGTTAAAAAAAAAATAATAGACACAAACTTTCTGCTTTTTCAAAATATTAAAAAATATTAATAAAAATAAAAATACGCATCAAAGTTTAGGAGTGGGGGCTCTTGACGTCATAACGTGCTATAAACTGTAGCATGGGGTGACTTCACGCGACATTTCGAATCAATGTATCTCCATTATTTTTTTATTACGTAAAAAAAATACGTGTCCAATATTTTTTTTATTAACCTTCAAGACGGACTAAAAGCCAAGCCAATGGATAAGCGCCACTGTGGGGAAGAATTAGTTTTTAATATTGTCATAATAAAATCACCTCCCACTTTTAAAGGTGTCACATACATACCTGATTTGAAACTATTTCTAGTTTAATGCTTCTTAGATTACTTTAAATTCTCTACGACTCCGGAAAGTAGTTTTCAAATCCTATCTTCTTAACGGCTATTCACTCCACTCGAGTGGTGTGAATGATTTATAGTCGCGATAATTGGACACAGATGGCGCTCTCGTTCGATCCTAGCAACAGGATCCGTTGTTAACTAGTTTAAGACACAGATGCTCTGTGCAATTCACTCGAACCGTTTATATCTAAGCTTTGTGCAAAATGCAATTCAATTTTGTAATAAAAAAAGAATTGTTTAAGAGTTTAATGTGTCAGTCGGATAGAATAATTATTATTTATGAGCTCACGTCTTTCAGGGGCGTAGATCTCAGGATTTTTTTTTCTAATTTAGAGAACAGAATTATTTTACAGCTGTAATTCTTGATACTAGTAACTTTTAACTACCGATCAGTGTAAAGTATCTCGTTTTAATTACTTATTTTTATAGAAACATGATTAAGGCGACAGAAATTATTACTTCTAAAATAATTATGTTATATTATGTCCCCAGTGGGAATCAAACCTATACATGCCAGAGGGTAGAGCAAAATGGCGTACAATAATTTTAAAATCAATTGGCAACTACTATCACTGAATAAACAATGAGCAGAAAAAAAGAGAGGAATTGAAACTGCGAAATTAAATAGCGAACGCCTGGGGGCGAATATTGCAAATAACAGAGTAAAAACTGAACGAGTTCCGGCGTGGAATCAAGATAATTCAGTTTGTTACGGAGACCGGCGTGGAAGTAATAAGAGTTTCCGGTAGAGGTGCCTTCGGCCTAGACGAGCACCTGCTGTATCCGTACCTTGAAAATAAATGCAAAAAATTTATAGGAGAATGAAAAATATTTGATATCTATTGTATTGTAAAAAGTTGACCCAGCCGAAAATACCTACTAAAGCTACTTTATATATTTCCTTTTACAAGTACTGTTGGGAACCAACTCAAAGAATTTTTGGAAAACCAGCACCTTAGATAGTAAAATAGTCGAGCAAAATTTATATCAGTACCTACCTATACCTATACCTTACCTATACCTTATTATTATTATAAATCAGTCATGGAGATCACTATTTGAGGTCTGCTTTTCAAATAAAGTAACGCACATTCGTTTTTTGGTAATTTAATCATTAAAAGATAAAAAAGAGGTACAGAGGCAAGTGATACCGCGGAGGAAACACAGCTATCTGCTTCAGCTTTAAGACAGTACAAGAGCTGTATCTGTGTCTCTTTTAACTGTTAAGCAAAAAATAAACTCTTGTAAACAACAAGCTAACAATGTAACATTACAAAATGTACACCATCGCACAATAAACTTACATTATTTATCCAGCTGCTGCAGAATAAACAGCGGTGATATTCAAAAAGAGCCGGCGCACATAAATCAGTTTAATCTCACAGGTGAGTTCTAAGTACGGGAACGTAACCCGCAATGCGGACTCGCAGTTTAAATTGCATAATATAACGTGTCAGTGTGTTAAGACCATATTTTATCATCAAGAGAATGCACCTAACTCCTGTGACATACTGTTGTTCTGGTAAGACAGCAGACAGCTTGGGAACAGCGGAGAAAATTGTTTTCAACGCTCACAAATAAAACAAAACTTCTGCTACGTACCTATTTTGTTCTTTCACAAGCAACGGAAATTGGCCTTTCGGCAACTTCAACGTCACGATAACTTCAAGCAAACAAAACAATTTGCAAAAATTATGAAACACTTTACGGGATTAATTGCTGAAAAATCGAAACATACAATTGCTTCACTTTAAGGTATGACGATATTTAAAAAATACTCATAACAGTCTTATAACACTTTGTGCCTTAGGAAAGTTATCTCACGACTTTAGCTCAACAGGCAATTTTCAATTGTGTGATCTTTTATTATAAAAAAATAAGTTATATAAAGTTTTAAACAAAATCTAAATTCATTATAGTTTAAATAATTTTCTAATATGCAAACAAACAAAACTTAAATTATACGGTGAACTGTTTACTTACTTAAAACGTTCCCACCAGGCGAGCGTAATCCCCAAACATGTCGATACAAGACCCACGTTTATTACTGTACTCGTTCATGCATAAAACACAGGGTCCAAAAACTAATAAGAGTTAGAAAGCAACATCCCGACAGCCACCCGTGATATTATGATAAATAGCATACCCTTGTCAGCGATGGCCGAGTAGGTTGTAAGCGAAAAACTTACCAGGCTCACAGTTCCGCGAAGAGATTGAAAATTTGGATGCGGTAAACATAAGATATAAACATTGTGGTGCAAACAACTGGCAACTAATATTTAACACTCGCTCTATTCTACGTACTTTAATTGTAAACTTTTAAGAATTTGGTTTACAGGTTTGTAGATACGTACGTACATAATGATCAATCGTATCTCATTTCTTACAATTTATTAAAAACATTGAAAGTCAACCCTATTTTGATGTCTCCCACATCACATGCTTATTGAAATTATAAAATGACATTTTACAACAATAATTTTCACCACACCACCATAACTTAATATACTATAGAATTAGACAAAGCATCCACCCCTAGGGCTAAGCTTTTACAGAAAAAACATTTTTACTGTATTTTTTTTAAATTTAAAAGTGCAACTTGACAGGAGTTCGGCGTACCGAGTTACACAAAGGAAAAATAATTCCTTCGTATAAAATCGATAGCTTGTTAGGAATTAATTTCGTACAGTTTTGCCGTTTTTGCTAGCATTGTAGCTCCTTCGTCTATGGCCGCCTAGTCTCAGGAGTCGGCAGCCATCGCAGGTGCAGATTAAAACTTGAATAATACAATAACTACACACCACGGGATATATAATATTCAACAATATATATAATATATAACTAAAAATATTATTATCTTAACAGCTTATTATCTTAGCATATTAGCTTATTATCTTAACATATTATTATCTTAAAATGTTATTATCTTAACAGCTGCTGTGAGTTAAAAATTTTTACTGCCTACGTCATATTTCATAAGATCCTCAGCAACGGGCAAGTTGACTAATTTTTTTTTAGTTTGTCTTGTAGATTAATAAAAAATATTTATCGAATATTTTTTTCTTTTCCAACGTATAATAACAGCGATACCTTGAGTTGAAATTTCGCGTGACGTCACAATTAAGCGGTGCAGTTTGTATGGCGGCTTACAGCGGTTAGTGACGACACGAGCCCCCACCCTAAATTTCTCTCATTGAAATTCCAACATTATGAAAAAAATTGATTTCGCGGTCTGAAGGGGGTGGGGGCGGGGGGTCATGTCCCCCGTGCCCCCCCTTCGGACCGCGTCTGATTAATTATTGACGCGATTTGAAATGTATACAACATGAGATTATACAAAACGTTGTTCGCGAAATGATAATCAGCGAAAACTACGCAGTACGTCTACGCAGTACAATTTGAACCAAGCTAAGCAAACTATTATAAACTGAACGAGTTGGCAAGCATTTTGCTGCAAACCGCATAGTTATCTCGCACTATGAACGCTCTATTCTTATTAGTATTACTGATTAGTTCACAGCGAACCAGAATTACTGTGAGTTTCATGTGAACACGTCCTAACTAATAAGTGGAGACGTCCAAACTAGTAAGCTAAGTTCTCAATAAGGCAACATGAGTCGTGAACACTCTGCTGAACACTGTTTACACCAATCAAGGCAAACCGCTTCGGACACTGCAAGCTGTCTTACTAATTTGATATACGTACCTACCTACAAGCCTTACGGTGATCTTCCGAATCACTGGTTGTTTATACAATATCAGCAGAGGGAAAAAAAATAGAAAAAAATATTTATTTTATTTCGACAAGAAAACAAAAGTACATACCATATGGTACTTAATACTGGTTATAGTACATCCATGCATATACAGTTTTGTAGCTTTTTACATTTTAGCGATTATTTATTTATGCTATACTAGCTGTGCCCCGCGGTTTCACCCGCGGTAATTTCGGAGTTCCCGCGGGAATTCCGAGAAAAAAGTACCCTATGTCCTTCTCCATACCGCTGACAACGTGCATGCCAAATTTCATCCTAATCCGTTCAGCCGTTTTTGCGTGATTGAGTAACAAACATCCAAACATCCACACTTTCACATCTATACTATAAAAGAGTAGAATCCGCGATTCTGTATGTATAATAAAGGATGCAGTTGTTAAATTTAATTGGTTTATTCCATGAATATAATTTTTAGTAATTTACAATAAACGCTGCGTGAGCGCCATCTTATGGAACAAGCGAAAGTTGCCAGTAGGCAGAACTTAAAATTACCAAAAACAATCAGTGTTACCACCGTGTGTTCACGTTTTACCTGAACATAGTTGGGGGGGCGGCCCAGTAAACAAAAAATACAGAAACTTGAAAACATGGCAACATGTGGAAAATGAAAACATGTGGAAAATGAAAACATGTGGAAAATTATTATGCTTATAAGAAATCATTAACAATACTTACAAGTACTAATACTACTAAGTAGTTTTAATTATTACTAAATATTGTAACAATTAGTAAGATTGAGTGAATATTGCACTGTAGTGCATAAAGTAATACATTAATAGTTAACTTAATTGAGTAATTAAACTTAGCTCACTGTAAATTTTCAGCATGAGGGAAATACTAAACTTATTATAGAAAAATGTTTACAACAACAAGAATATGTCTGTATGTATGACATAACTATATTTAAAAAATGAAAAATAAAAAAGAGCCCCTTACCCAGCCCTACGATACAATCTTGGGATCACTACAATGAGTACATGAGTAAGGAAAAGCATTATTAACATTTAAATTAAATGCTTTGAGTTTTTCAGCTAGTCCTGATGGGAAGGGTATATATAAATTAAATTACCTTATTAATTAAAACTTAATTTACTATTCTTGATTCATAGGCAATGGACTTAACTTCCTGTAAGACCTAGTATAGACTTTATTGCCTATTTTTACATCAGCTACCCTTACTTTCCCATCAGGGCCAGGAAAAACTTTAACGATGCGTGCCATAGGCCACTCTAGAGGAGCAGTATTATCACATCTGACGATAACAAGGTCTCCTACTTTTAAATTGGGTTGATCAATCAACCATTTTGGTCTACTCTGAAGCTGTGTGAGATAATCTCTTGACCAAGCGTTCCAGAAATCTTGTTTTATTTTATTTAAAGTGTTCCAAAACTTCAAGTAATTGACATTTTTAATTGTATAATCTATTTCTGGATAGCTTGTCATGGCTGTGCCAATAAGAAAATGGCCAGGAGTTAAGTAGCTCATATCAGAGACATCAGCAGACATGGGAAGCAGTGGTCGAGAGTTCAAAATGGCTTCAATCTCTGTAAGCACAGTATAAAGACCTTCAAAGGTAAGAGCCTGAGCTCCCACTACTCTCTTTAAATGAAACTTTAAACTCTTTACCCCTGCCTCCCACAATCCGCCAAACTCTGGGGAATAGCTAGGAATGAATTTAAACTTTATAAAGTTTTTTGTGCAAAAATTAGAAATGGAATTTTTGTGATTTTCTGAACTGAACAAATCATACAATTCTTTTAAAGTATTAGCAGCACCCTTGAACGTCTTAGCATTATCACAAAATATTTGCGAGGGGAGTCCACGTCTAGAGATGAAGCGTCTGAGGCATGCCAAGAAAGCGTCAGTAGTCATGTCACTAACAAGTTCTACATGTATGGCTTTTGTGATGAAGCAAACAAAAAGTGCTACATAAGCTTTCATGATTATAGGCTTGCGTATCCTTGCGACCTTTATGCTGAATGGACCACAGAAGTCTACACCTGTACTATGAAAGGGCCTTTGTGCAGTGAGACGTTCCTTGGGAAGGGAACCCATGAGCTGTTTGGCGGCCGCAGCTTTGACACGATGACACTTGATGCACTTGTGGATTACCTTTTTGACCTCTCTGATACCACTGATCAAATAGAACCTTTGTGAAAGTGAGCTTAAGACCAGTTTTGGTCCTGCGTGTAAAAGGTGCAAATGTTCATTTTCTATCAGTAGGGAAGAAATATGAGAAGACTTAGGGATGATCGCAGGGTGCCTTTTTTCATATTGAATATTTGTGGCATTTTGCAGGCGACCCCCCACTCTAAGGATTCCATTCTCATCTAAGAAGGGATGCAAATTGACTAAGCTTGATTTTATAGGTTTGCCTTTTGAAAGTAAATTTATTTCACATGACAGGTGCTTCTGTTGAAAAGCACGAATAATAATATTTAAAGAATTTTTTAATTCAGTTGGGGTCAATGACCCAGTAAATTTATTATTGGGATTTTGACCTTTATGAAGGCAATTATTTTTAAATCTGAGAAGTAGAGCTATTAGTCTCTGTAATTTATTAATATTTGAGTGTCTCTCAAAGAAAGAAAAATCTAATTCTGTGCAGGCATTGGCTGCTAGTTCCTCACTATCAACAGGTTCACTGTCAATAATCGGTTTTGGAAAATCTGGAGGAGAATAGTGAGTGAAGTTCGCACTTGACAAGGCGGGAAACCCTTGCCACCACAGCTCATTGGAACTCAGTTTCTGAGGATCACATCCCCTTGACAAGAGGTCTGCTGGATTATGAGCAGACTTCACATAACACCATTCAGCATCTTGAGTCAATTTGTTGATTTGATTGACTCTTCTGGCGACATAGTTGTCACGAATTTCTTTAGAAGATTTTAACCAGGCCAAAACGATCTGTGAATCACTATACAAATGAACTGAGAGAGGAAATCTCTCCTTTAAATCATTGAAAACTCTATTTGAGAGCTGAGCCAGGAGCAAAGCACTGTTGAGCTCCAATCGGGGAATCGTTAAAGACTTTCCTAAGGGCGCAATGCGTGATTTTGAACATAACAAGTTAACAGAGACTGTTCCTTTTTTAGTGAAAACTCTGAGATATAAACATGCCCCAAAAGCCTTTAGTGAAGCATCTGCAAATCCCACCAATTCTATGGACTCAAAGCCATTGCCTGTTACACATCTTGGCACAGAGATGGTTCCCATGACTTGTAAATTGGAAATGAATTTATTCCAAGGCTCAAGCTGAACCTGGGGTAGCTTGGTGTCCCAGTCAAGCCTTGCTGACCACAACTCTTGCATATATAATTTAGCTATAACTATAATTGGGCCAATCAATCCCAAGGGGTCAAACATTTTGCCTATGTAACTCAAAATAGTTCGCTTTGTTTGCAAGTTGTGTTGATCGGTTGTGGGGCATGCAAAGGTGAACTGATCTGGAATGATATCATATTTAAGACCTAGGGTTTTTATAATATTATTTTTATTGATATCAATTTCCTCAAAATATTTTTGCTCAATGGGGACATCATTTAAAATTTCTGGCACATTGGAACACCATTTGTGGAGAGTAAAATTACCTTTACTTAGAAGTTGTGTCAGCTGATTTTTCAGCTCAGCAAGCTGATCTATTTGATCTGTGCCACAAAGAATGTCATCGATGTACGTATTGGAACACAGTGCTTGAGCGGCAAGTGGGAAAGAACTTTTGTGCCTTTCGGCTAACTCAATGAGACATCTAGTAGCCAAAAAAGTGGAAGCTTTGAGGCCATAGGTGACAGTTTGCAGCTGCAGACAGAGAATTGGTTTAGTCGGCTCATCCCTCCATAAAATGTTTTGAAGAGAAGTTTGATGTTTATTTATGTGGATACATCGGAACATTTTAGTTATATCACAAATGAGAGTATATTTGTAGCTTCGAAATAAGACAAGAATATCAAAGAGCTCATTTTGAACTATGGGGCCATTCAGCATAACGTCATTAAGTGAAATTTTGTTTTTTGATTTCATACTACCATTGAAAACAACGCGAAGCTTTGTGGTCTTACTATTTTCATTCAGAACTGCATGATGCGATAAGAAATAGACCGGGTCTTTGTGAATGTCATATGATGCTATGTCGACTATCTTGGCATGTCCCAGAGCAATATACTCATCAATGAATTTTTTATAAGATTGAAGATACATAGGATCTTTGATAAATTTTTTCTCCAGTGACAAAAATCTTTGAAGTGCAAGTGAGAAGGAGTCACCCAGATTTAATTGGTCTAAAGTTGTAATAAAAGGCATATCTACAAAAAACTTGTTTTCTTGAATATTGACTGACTCTAAGAATGATTTTTCAGCCAACTGAAATTCTGTAGAATTTTTAGAAGACACCTCGGGGACCTTCTCACTTAACCAAAATTGCTCCATAACATTTTTAAGCTTTTGACAATTAGAAATAGCAATATTAGACACAATATTCACACTTGAAACTGATGAACTTTGAACAGTACCTCCAACAACATATCCAAAAAGAGTATTTTGAAGAGTAGGACCATTAAATAATTTTATATTTCCATCTAATAAAATATTAAAATATGTGTCAGCTCCTAGTAAAAGAGAGATATTGTTAGGCACATTAAAACAATCATCAGACAATTTAATACCATTTGGCAATTGGAAGTTACTAATATCAAACTGTTGCTGAGGTAATAGTGCAGTTATTGTGTCTACAACATGACATTTTAAGTTTAATTGAATGTTTTGCACTGGAGAGTGAATAGACAAATTAACATATTTATTGATAAAGCTATTCTTGTTTGTAATACCAATAATATTGGTTTCTTGAGTCATAGGCTTCAAGGACAACTCTTTTGCTAAAGAAGTTGTTATAAATGAGGCTTGGCTGCCGCTATCAAGCAATGCCCTAACAAATAGTTGACGTCCCCTAACATCAAACACTTTGACTTTTACTGTAGGTACTAGTACCTGAGTCTCGAGGCTATTTGTGTGCAGAACAACCGTTTGTTCTGAATCTGGATTGCTAGTTATATGCAGCAGGGTATTGTGGTCTTTTTTACAAATCTTACATTTAAAATGAAATCTGCAACGTCCTTTGTGATCATTGAGACAAAATGTACACAATTTGTGATTGTCAATGAACTTGATTCTTTCACCTTCCGTTGCTGTCTTAAACTTTGGACATTCAAACAGTAAGTGACCAACCCCATTACAAAACTTACATGTTTTGTTAGAAGTAGCTTTAGAAACTAAGTTGGAAACTTTTAACTGTTTTTTGGGTGAGCTCTGAGGAGCATCTTTTTCCCCAATTTCTTCAAATGCTAAAGCACGTTTTTCTAAAAAGTTTATGAGCTCTTCTAAAGTTGGCAAAGTTTCTGGATTCCTATCAAGTTGAAAAGCTCGATTGGTATAATGATCCAGTTTTTTGGTTAAAATACAAATAAGTAACATATCCCATTGTTCGATGGGTTGCTTTAAATTTTTTATAGCATAGACTTGTTGTTGGACTTCCGAAATAAATGATCTTATAGAAAGCGCAGTGCCCCTCTGCATAGAAGGCATGTCTAAAATATGATTTATGTGATTACAATTTAAGCGGGTCTCATTATCAAACCTCTTCTTCAACAAACTGAGAGCTTCCTTGTATGACTCATTGACAAGTGGTAAATTTATAATAACTGCTAAAGCCTCCTCTGACAAATATTTTCTTAAGTAAAATAGTTTTTGGACATCTGACAGTGACTTATTATTGTGAAAAATAGCAGTGAAAAGATCCATAAATGGAATGTATTTAGTGAAATCTCTGCCAGAAAAAACCGGAATGTCAATATTAGGCAATTTGGAATTTGCTACACTTGGACACTTTGAAACCTCTGTTTCTGACAAGGTTTTTAACCTAGCATCTAGCTTTGAAACAATAAGAAAATACTTTTCTTCTAAAGTTTCTACATTCTCCTTGTCATCAGGGTCGAGGGATAAAATGTCCAATTGTACCTTTTCATATTCACCCATAGTACTAATTAACTTTTCCTTTCTAGCTTGAAGCATCTCCAAAGAGGAAGATGTCAGGTTGATAGTGTCATTAATAAAGTTTTCAATACGAGTCACAATACCTTTAAGAAGTCCGCGTTGAGTCCTTAGCTTTTTTAAGCTTTCCATTTTGTAACGTAATCACTAAACCTTTTGGCGAACCACTATTGCCTTAGAACGCACTTTTCGACTTAAAGAGGCACTTATATTTAGCACTTTTCACACTTTTGTCGCACTATTTAGAGGGAATAGAACCGATCTTGGAAAGTTTATGTTTGTTTACTCTTGTCGAAACTCGAAGTAGATCGGTGACAGACTGTCATCGGCAGTGACAGTGACAGCAGCAACGTAGGAAGAGGAAAAATGGCCGGCTCGTTCCAGAAATCTCGAAAAATGGCCGTCCAAACCAAGTGGAATGAAATGAAAATTAAAGTGGGTAGGTATGGTCAGATAGCCACACCCATGCGCTGGATCGGTGAAGACTGCAGACTCCCTTCGTTTTGGTGATGCTTTCAGAGACAAAGGTCTCATGAAAACTGCAATGGGGCTCCAAGGGCGAGCAATAGCCTCGCGGTGCCCGGCACCAAATTGATGACGAGGTCGTGAAATGTGCGATTTTCTCGGTGATCTCGGAAAATAAAGACCTTCCGACACTTTTACCACGCCGGGCGTGCACGATTACGATACGTGGTGGTTATAGCAACGCGATTCACAACGCGAAAAATGAGACCACGTTTTTGCACTGAGGTTATGAGTTCACAAAAACCGCACTAAACCGCAGACTTTCACTTAAATCGAAGGACCACTAAACTGCATGTATAATAAAGGATGCAGTTGTTAAATTTAATTGGTTTATTCCATGAATATAATTTTTAGTAATTTACAATAAACGCTGCGTGAGCGCCATCTTATGGAACAAGCGAAAGTTGCCAGTAGGCAGAACTTAAAATTACCAAAAACAATCAGTGTTACCACCGTGTGTTCACGTTTTACCTGAACACTGTACATTGAATATTTTTACCTAAAATTGAGAGGGGTGATAAAAGAAGAGTAAACAAGCACAAAAAAAAAGTTTTTTAAATTCTTTTCTGTCTGTCTGTCTGTTCGCGATAATCTCCGAATCTACTGAACAGATTGTCATGCGGTTTTCACAGGTAGATTAACCTTAGCCTGGAGCTACATATAGGCTTTGTTTCATTGAAATGGGATGTCGGGAAAAAAAGTTGTTGTATAAAAACCTTTCGCGCGGGTGAATCCGCGGGGCACAGCTAGTTTATAATATTAGTAGGATTACGAGCTGACCCGCTCTATAATGGTGAAAGAATTTTTGAAATTGGTCCAGAAGTTTTTGAATTAAATCGTAACACACAAACAAACAAAAAATCAAATCTTTCCTCTTTATAACATTAGTAAAGATATTAGTATAGAAAAAAACAGTTCTCGTTTGAAAACAGATATTCATGTGGGCAAAACCGTGGGGTAGCAGCTATCAATATCTAAAGATCGGTGTAATTTCAATCACTTTCGGTAAATAGCGATTCAGTCTATTGTTTTGGAGGATCTCTATCATAATAATGTTTACTCTGTGTCCAACAAATTTACCGAAATGTTTTCTTTTGTTAACAACCTAACTTTGGTGAATGACTAGCTGTTTCCTGCGGTTTCACTCGCACTCGCGTCAACTTTGGTGTACCCGCGGGAACTCCGTGAAATCCGTTATTGCCTAACGACCTGTGAAATGCAATATCTTTCTGCCAAATTTCAGGTTTGGAAGATTTAGTGGCTATTCAGTAATTCAGTGTTCTTTAGCTTTTATTTTATTCTGTGTGTTGTGAAGTGGATTATTATTATAATAAATTATTATTATTATATTCTTTAATACTAACTGTTTCCCCGTGGTTTTACCTGCGGTAATTTAAGAGTTCACGCGAGAATTCCGGGATAAGAAGTACACTCAGGAACACTGTAGCATTCTAGCTATTAGTAAAAGAATTTTCAAAATCGATTCAGTAGATGCAGCGATTACCCCTACAACCTGACAAACTCACAAATATAACCTCTTTATAATATTAGTATACACTAGCTGTTCCCCGCGGTTTCACCCGCAGGAATTTCGGAGATCGCGCAGGAATTCTGCGATATAAAGAAGACCTGCAAAATTTCGTAAGACTTCACCAGCGTTAATTTCGGAGTTCCCCTAGGAATTCCTGGATAAAAAATAACCTATGTCCTTCTCTGTACCTCTGACAACGTACACGCAAAATTTGATGTTAATCGATTGAGCCGTTAAGGCGTGAAATTGTAACCAACATCCTACTAATCCTACTAATATTATAAACGAGAAAGTTTGTAAGTATGTATGGATAGATGTTTGTTACTCTTTCAGGCAAAAACTACTAGATGGATTCAAATGAAACTGTACAATAATATAGTTTATACATCAGATTAACACATAGGGTACTTTTTATCCCAAAATTCCCGCGGGAACTCTGAAATTAACGCAGGTGAAACCGCGGGGCATAACTAGTTTTTTATCATAGTAAGAATTCAAATACCGATACAAGATATCATAATATTGCAGTGGACCCTAAAGTATTTAAGTGGATCTTTTGAACTAAATTTTTTAAACAATAGACCTTTATCTCTATTAGTTTGGTGGATAGGCATAACAATATCATGTTAGTATTTACCTTCTTTAAAGCACGCAGTGTCGGTGTTGGATCCTAGAAAAAGGTATAAGTAGGTACTAACCTCATTTCCGTCGATATTTTAGTCCGTCCGTCGTCACCCGCACGCTGTCGTATTATTTCTAAGTAAATAAAATGTCCCTTCAAATAAATTCTTTCCAATTCACTTCTCATCGTGTGTGAGTCGTCTGATTTTGACAGAGGTATGCTATGGTATCAGAGATGATTCTTATGTTATTATCATTTATACATATAAAACTATACATTCTGAATGATCGATCGGCTTTCATTAGGTAGGAAAACACTGAGCCCTTCCTTAGTTCTTATTCGGTTAAAAAAATGAAAAATAGGGTGAACATTTCCAAAGTTAGAGTCATGAAAAACGATTATTAGAATCTTTTTTCAAATTAACTATCTACTTCAGAATTTGTGTAATTAAAACTTAATTAAAACTACTGGAAGGGAAATAAAATAACAGAAATAAAATCACCCGATGCTCATTAATTTGTTTTCAGGAATTTCAACTGAAACAGTTTTTTTTATTATCTTAATATCTACTTTTACCCAATTCTCAAGGAACGAACACTCATTTACAAATTCCATAAAAACAGATTCAGTTCGCCAACTTTAAAATGTCAAATGACAAACGTCCATCAAGTGAACTGTGGGACTAGAGATAAAACAAGCGACGCTCGCGGCGACCTGCCTAATAACAAGGAGCTGTACGAAAACAATTCTAAATTTGAAAGATGCGAAAAGTTTTTCGTTTAAGTTGGGGGAAACCTCGAGTTTTACGTTCACATTACGCCAAACCTTTTCAGTCCTTCGATCAAGGTACGTATACGTAAGGCCCTGTATTTTATTGTTCCCCCTCAAATTTTTTTGGGATTCCGCAGTCTCATTTTATTGGTTTTTTAAATCGTGGAAAATAACCGAATGAAATGACCTAGGAAAATATCTCAGCTCAACTTATAGAAATAACTTAATTAAGTTCGAAATATTGGGATTAACCATTCTAATTTTTTCTACATTTTGTAGGTACCAATGTATATTATGTTGTATCATAATGACGCTATAAACTTACACTATAACATCTACCGCCGCACTCAGAGTCGACTTTAATGATTACCTAGTTAAGTATAGATTTTTAAAACAAAACTGCCGCAATCAAACAAGTTTAATAAATTAATGTTAATTGGCATTTAACTAATTAAGTTACATCTCATTAAATGCCAATCAACATTAATTTACTGAACGTCTCTGATTTCTTTTTAAAAATCTATACTTAACTAAGTAATCATTAAAGTCGACTCTGAGTGCGGCCGGTAGAGTTGGTTAAATTATCAGCTTTGACACCGAGTCACTTCAATTATCTTTTTAAACTCAGTAAAATTTATAGACACAAAAAGAAATTGCTCCCGGTAATTTCGTTAAAAGCCGAAAGCGTATCGGCTACAAGAGCCAATAATGTAACACTTGACCGATTTTTATTTAATATAAGACAGAGAAACTGTGAATCGTCTAATAGGGATGTTGACTACTTTTGAAAATTAAAATTCCAATTAGTCCGTCAGTTAGAAAATAAAAAAACAATAGACACGTATTTTTTGCTTTTTTAAATAAATTAAAATATACAGAGATAAAGCGCATTAAAGTTTAGGATGAGGAGGTCGTGACGTCACTAACCGCAAAACGGCCATACAAACTGTCAGAATAGTGACGTCACGCGAAATTTCAACTCAATATATCGCCGTTATTTTTTGATTACGTAAAAAAAGAAAAAATACGTGTCCAATATTTTTTAATAATCTACAAGACGGACTAAAAAATAAAAATTAGTCAACATGCCCATTGTTGGGGAGGCCGGCTCGTTGATCGCGGCCGTAACCTTCTGTTTTGTCGGGTTTAATATTGAAGTTTTATGACTTGGTCTGGTCCATTTATTATTTTATTAACGACTATTAGGTATATACTACGAGTATCTTGAAAATTTCTCAAAGTGTTTTAAGTTTATAGCCAACCTGACGGAACACACTTAGGGCGTTAGAGAATAACTTTCCAGGTAGGTAATAGAGTGACGAAGTAAATGGCCTTCCCGAATTTAAAAATAAGGGGTCGAAAGGCGAATCTTTTCACTGCCTACTCAATCTCATAGTTACTTTCTCAATTTTAGAAAAGAAGGTAAACTTTCCCGATGTAATCGATAACTACTTTACACTATATCAGGTATAAGTAGTACTTTAGCCCAAATCCGACTCCAAGGAAAGCCCTCCCCGGCCCCAGCGTACCAACCGACCGAAATTAATTGCCCCAATAAAGAAGCTAGCGCCATCTATTATTACGCGTATTGAACTAAACACGCACCAAATATCTATGAATGGGTCAACACGCATGCGCTCTACACATCGATCCAGGATTCCAACACGTAAATAATATATTCGACGACGGAAAATTCGCCTTCTGATACATATTGCTGACTAAACATTTCCATACATGCTACGAAGCTTATATGTGTGGCTTGGGCGTTTTTATATAGGTACCTATTTAATCATCTTTTTAAAATTTATATTTCTCAATCGAAAATTTCAGTAACCCTCAATGAGTTACATGTTGCATGTTGACAAACATCAATCAAATCGAATTCGTAGCATAGTCTGTTACATAAACAATTTAGAGCTACGAAAATATTTTCATTGGACCATTTAATAGGTTGGAGTCGGCGCACTGTTCAATGCGATGGTTCCATGATTCTCTCTTCCCTAGTAGTGGCGCTACAATCGCCCCTGACTCTCGGGCGTAGCTGTCAAAATTTCATTTACAAAACATTCTGAATAATTACGTTCTTAATTTAAATATTGACGCACTAATAATCTGAACAAAAGCATAAACTGGAAAATGTGAATCATACTCCTTATACATTCTTGTTTCCGGGTACTTTCGACGGTGGACATTGTGTTGCTAGAGACATGTTTCGGACATTGGTAGTGTTGCTGTTAATTTTTGGTGTTTACGGTAATCCGGACGCAAAACGTCTCTATGATGATTTGCTGAGCAACTATAATAGACTGATAAGACCGGTTGATAAGAATAATAACACGGTGCTCGTCAAACTGGGTTTGCGGTTGTCGCAACTCATTGATTTGGTAAGTTATTATTTAAAAATCCTCAATTTTATTTTTAATTACATTACTCTTCAACCCGTGAGGTGTTACGCCATTTTTTATATACTAAAAACAAAGGAATATTCGATTATATCTTTGGTTTTTGTTCAAACATTTAGATTTATATCTAAGCCCCTACTTTGCATATATCAACAATGCTTTGGAGACACGACGTACGTGTAAATGGGTACTTTATGTAGGTATGACGTCTAAGGTCTGTACCTATATTTCAAACTAGCTGTGCCGCGCGGTTTCACCCGCGATAATTTTGAAGTTCCCGTGGAACTGTTCCATACAAACTTTGCAACCCATTTTTATCCCCTTAGGGGTTGAATTTTCAAAAATCCTTTCTTATCGGATGCCTACGTCATACAAAGAATACACCCTTCGAGTTTCAGGTCTGTACGATCAGCCGTTTGGGCTATGCGTTGATCCATCAGTCATTCAGGACAAAAGATTTTATATACTAGTATATAGATTCACGGAAAGACAAATTGTCTGAACTCTGTCTGTCACGCTCTATTAGTATAAATTAGTACCTAGATAGATAAAATGGAGATAAAAAAAAAGTTAATATTGTTTTTTTGATTTCTTTTAAATACTTATTTGTACATATAAAACAGCTTCTTATATTTAATATATTTGTGGGGGCTAAACTCGAAAAGTAGTCGAAGGACTGATTACAAAATTTTGACAGGTCGTTGCATTTTTACCCAAGAGTGTTTAAACTTACTTTGTATACCTAAGTTCTCACGGGAAAGGAAATTTTCAAATCAAATATTACTTGAATCAGACAAAGATAACTAGAGCAGGTAGGTATCTACCTAACTATACAAAAAAACATTCCGAAAATTGTTGGAATCTCATTACAATTTTGCGAGTTAAATATTTTAAAGAATCAAATTTTAACACAAAAAAGAACAAAAATTAATAAACCATGAATTTACCTTCCAATGAAAACTTCTACGAAGCATCATCACGGACAGTACGACACTAAACTTTCTATTGAATATATTATAAATGCATAAATTCTAGGTACCTACCTACCTACATGATAGTTTCAGCTGAGGATTAGTGTGATATAAGTAACTAAGTACATAACTGGATATAGACAAGCAACACTGGAGACATTTTGAGTAAATCGTGTTTTAAATAAATTATAGCGCCATTTTGGGTCAACGTTGATTATATTGAACATTTTGTTGGTATTAAAACAATGTAATAAGGTAAACACAATTCATTAAAAAACATTTTATAACTCTCAATAAATCGTTCTGTATCAATAACACTTAATTTTGTAGGTTAACATAAACATAAATACATATATTATTATTGCTTATCAGCGACCGACTTTCATTAGGTATACTTCAGCCGCAAACTGTTTTTTTTTTTTAACTGCAAATGAATAATTAAATGAGTCAACGAGGTAACACCTGCATCTCCAGAAATATTGAATAAAAATTTAGTTAATTCTTAGTTATCTATGTGTTCCTAGTATTGAACTTTCAATCGGAGCTTTGAGAACTCTAACATAAATTGAATAAACTGAAACTTGAATAATTACGAATATTTGAATTAATTTATTAATTATTCAAATGAAGTTTAAGTTCTAAGACCAATTGAATTTGAAATGATTGTTTAAAGTTTCCTAAACTTTCAAAGTCGGAAGTTACTAAGAAATACGAATCCTTAGATCAGTAATTATCAGCTTAATTTGAAAAAAAAAACGAAACGAAAGATTTTAGTTCTTCACTTTTGCGAAAGTGTTCAGAGATCTTTTGCCGTCGTAAACGTATGTTTTCAACAAGAAAAATTCGTCAGTATTAAAACTGTGTGTCAAACTCAAAAGTAACCTCTCAAAAGAAAAAAATTAATGTCAATGATCACCTACTAAGTTAAATTTTAATTTGCGGGTCATCTGTTTCTGGGCTTTTTGGTGGCTTTCACTTCATATTATAAACCTATTAGCTGTTCCCCGCGGTTTCACCCGCGTTAATTTATGAGTTCCCTCGGGAATCCCGGGATAAAAAGTATCCTATGTCCTTCTCTGTACCCCTGACAACGTTAATACCAAATGAAATCATGATGATCGGTTGAACAGATAAGGCGTGAAAGCTTACAAACAAATAAACTCACATTCGCATTTACTCGCTAGTTTCACTCGCGATAATTTCGGGGTTCCCGTGGGAATTTCGAGATAAAAAGTACCCTATGTCACTCAGGACTACCATAGCTTCCTATGAGGTAAAGAATTTATTTTCAAAATCGGTTCCGTACTCCTTAGATCCAGAGATTACCCCATACAACGTCACAAACTCACAAATTCCCGATATAGAAACTTTCTTTATAATATTAGTATAGAAGAATGTTAGGAGTTCCCGAAAGATGAAATGGATGGAGGAAATCCCGAAATTCACTGTGAGTTTGAGCTGGATAGCAGAAAGTTTAGTTTAAATCGCTACATACCAATGTAACAAGTTCATTCAGTCCGATGTTTCCAGCATATTTCTAGTGTTTATTCAAGTTTGTCGCGCGCTGACTTCTTTGTGAACTTTGTGGCTCCACAAACTTGAGGGCAGTACAAACCGAAGTAAATCCCGTGTGGCGCGTGGCGACGACTAGTTCACACCGATTGCGCCGCACGTGCTCAGCAAACGTGTTCGAAGATTGCGAACTTATCTACAATGGTTCATAAAAAAATATTGGACACGTATTTTTTTTCTATGTAATCCGATAACGCCGATACATTAAGTCGAAATGTCGCGTGACGTGATGTCCACAGTTTATACGGCTTTATAAAGTCACGAGTCTTATCTCCTAAACTTTAATACGCTTTATCTACAGGGTGAAATTTTACTACTATTTTTTTTTGCTATGTAAACCATGTTACATATTACCGACTGACTTTATTATCATATCACTAAATTTTGCAACAACCCATAGTAATTTCAGTTGTGACTTGTAGTAAAGTTAGTTAGTTATTTATTTATTTTTTCAATAATAATTTAATAAATTTAAATGTCCCATAGTAAAATGAGTTAGAGCGCCATTTAAAAATTACTTGCACTTGAGTAAAAAAAATAAGATATCTAATCCTTATCTATCCTATCTTCTTCTTCTTCTAATCCGAAAATTATAAAAAACAGTCAATTTTTTTTTAAACCTTAGTGTTCAGTGGTTGACATTTTAAACCCGTTTATTGGATGCAAAAATGACTGAGGATGTACTTATTATTTTGAAAAAGCAAAACATACATGCCTATTATTTTTTTATTTCCCAACGGACGGAATAAATAAAATTTAAATTTTCGTACCCCGGCAACATGCCTGCCGTCAGGAGGTTTGCATTAAGAAAATTGGAGTTCCTGCGGGAATTTAGAACCTCACGTGGGTGAAACCGCGGGCATAGCGTCATAATATCACAAAAAGCCTCAGCGACCGCTGTCAACACACGCGTAACTAGATTAAAGGTATAGGGTCGGAAAATTTCCATTTAAATTACATTAAAACTTGTACGTCAGGTAAGGATTCCTCACGTACTCCTTAACAGTTAGGTACGTCGCCAGTGGAATGCTAACTATGGGGCACAAAGAGGAGCTTCGGGGTGGATCGTCAGAAAGTGGAATATTGTACGTCACTGTTATATTTTGGGTGTCAAAGTCACAATGTCAAAATTTCGCCTTCAACGTGAAAACTACTTGTACTACATTCTGTAAACGTTTCAGTGGAGTCTTAAACCATACCTATGTATAAATAAGCTAACGACTGGCTCCCGGAAGGGCAGGCAGCGACTATAATAGACTTACGTCCGCTTATCAAATAGGCCTGGCCTGCAAATTAAAAACTTTCCCTTAAGTCTTCTGCCTTCCTTAATAGGAACTCATATTGTCACATTATTATTTTCGAAAATTGACTCTCAAAAATGGTGACCTAATTTGCTTATTTGACATAGGTACCTACTAGATTTTGCCTATTTTGTCCGTCTGTAGATCATTTAGGAAAAGTTTTTTTTTTGTTATTAGAAGTAAGATGGTGTTTTTTTTTTTAATTTATGTCAAGTAATTTTATCTTTATGTGTATACAGATGCCTTTTGTATTAATTTATTCTTCACTATACAGTCTTGATGCAAGAAACAACAAAATTAATATAATTAATGTATAGGTATACGTGTGAAACAATTATTTAGGTTTCACAAACATTCAGTTTAAACAATCCGATCACGTCTTAAAGATACTGCGACTGTAAAATCTTAACAGTCGATGGTGTAGGTAGGTACGTCATAAAATACGGAGCAACTTAGATATCAGCTCTGAGACGACAATCTCTATTGTACGAACCATTTCAATGCCTTCTAAATTGTAAGTAATAGAAATCGTAGGGATAGCAAAATTATCACTTCTTCTCTGCTGTTTTATTATTTTAATAAGGTATTTTTTTTTTGCATTGCATACATCTAAAGTTATTTGTATATCCTATTTGATGATGTAGGTAAATGAGTGAATATCATATTTGCATAATTATGTACATATATTTAACTTGGACAGTATTTCTATCTAATTTTAAAGTATTTTTAAGCAGTCGAAACATTAATTTTTTGTTAATTTATATATAGGTTTAGGTAGGTATTAAACTTTTTTTCTTATTATTTGCACCTGCGTAAATTTTATTCGAGAAAGCATAACTGGACGCAGATAAGCAATAACATGTTAACCCACAATATTAAATTATTGATTCAAAACGCTTTATTGTCAGTTTCAGAGCGTTTTTTTTAATTATGTGTTTACCTTATTACATTGTTTAAATACCAGAAAACATTTAAACATAAAAAAATGATGAAACAAAATGACGATATGATTTTAAAACACGATTTATTCGAAATTTCTCCAATGTGGGTTAACACACTATTGCTTATCTATGTCCAACTATGCATGAAATAAAGTGAATACTATTTTAAAGTCAAAATCAACATTTTAACTCAGAAGGGTAAAAAATCAATAGGTAGCTAAGTTACTAATGATTTTTTGACAGTTTTAGATCCTTATTTATAAACACTGCGCTTAGGACATTGTTGATCTCGTTCATTGCACTCCAAAATGAAATAGACAAACTAATACTGTGTCTGTTTTTTTGGTTTTGGTGATATTGCACAAAAATATAATAGCACGATCGATTCCTGCAATGTACCTACACACATTTCCATTCAAATTTTATTAGCAAGTTTTTTTTTTTTTATAAAGTGCCAATACAACTGATATCTGCGTTGAGCGGTCAACAGTTTTATGCCTTATCTGGTTACGCAGGATTTTTTTCCCGTTGACATCGTTTACATGGAACATTCGTTTTGATGAGGCAAGGGAATCCCCTGGCGCGCTGCCAAGTCTAACCAATCGATTGGCTCAGACGCAAGGATACAAGGGGGAAACGATGAAATGTACAGGATTTCTGTATGTCTCTACGAATTTTTTCATTGAATGAAATATAAAGATATTTTATTATCATATAGGTATAGGTACCTATGCGCATGCCTGAGGAACCCAAAAGATTCCTAGTGACAGAGTTTGCGAGTAGATTTCAAATGAACATGGATCGAATGTTGTAGATACGGTAGGTAGTGAATTTGTTTTATTTACATTCAAAAAAATATGATAAATATAGGTGTACCTATCTGTGTAAATTTCTAAAATGACGGTTCATTGCGTATTGATGGAAATAGGTGTAAAATAGTAAAAAAAAATCGTGTTTTTCGGTACTGCATTAGACAATAAGCTTGGCCGTGGTAGTTTTTACGAATATTAATTATTTAAAAATTAACGACTTTGTGAGCTGTTTCCTTCAACTTTCGTCAAGAGCTCTGAGAGAAAGATTTTACAAACTATAAACAGCAGTATCAAATCTTACAACTCATCTAATAAAAAAAAATAAAATTAACGATGGCTAAATGTATTTTTGTGCAAAAGTACATAGTAAAGATAAGATAAGAATAAAATAAATCTGTCCTATTCTACAATATAACAATGCACCTTTTATCTAAAGTGCAAAGCCAGCAGTATATCTCGCTAATAAATTGATTCCTTCTAATGTATTTTCGCAACCGACTACAAAGCGACAACGTCGCGTTTTGAGGTTTTATATAGGAACAAGTTGATATAACGTTTGTTTCCGCAGAAATAATCATATTCTATTCTTTTTTTATTTTTTCTATCTAATTATTAAAAGCAATTCATATATCTATACATCTATACTCTATGTACACACAGACAAATACATATATAGGTATCTACATATAAAAAAATTTGAAGTGTCTGTTTGTAATTCCAAATTGACAGCTTTTCACTAAATGCATATGAATTCACTAAATGCATAAGTTGAAAGTATATATAGTACCATTACAGTACTCACATGTTTTTTTTTTGTTTTGTCTCTCTGTCTGTTTGTTCCGGCTAATCTCTAGAACGGCTGTACCGATTTTAACGGGATGATAGCTGGCTTTTCAGGCAGATAGCTGATGTTATAAGGAGTAACTTAAGCTAATTTATTTTAAAAAAGAATAGTTCCTGCGGGAATTTCGAAACTCACGCGGGCCACAGCTAGTTGTATAAATATATCTCTTTGAATCTACGAATTTAATAAACTATTCTGTATTAATTTTTTTTTCTAAAATCTACTAATTACAAAACAACTGTTTTGTTTCTATTTACTTATACGTAATTTATTCATTACAGTTTACAATTCAACATGAATATTTACTAGCACATTAAAGTTTAAGCACTAGATTGCCCATTATGTTATGCGTACGAAAATAACAAAACAATAGAGTAGAGATAGAAAAAAAAATTATGAAAAACTAAAATGACAGAATGAATATTTTCCAATTTCAACCCGCGATCCTACGCTGTGACCTCACATTGTTTACATTTTTGACAAAACGAAAACTATTTACTTACTTAAATTTTTTTCTGCATAAAACTTATAATATGATTTTTATTGTATTTTTTTTTTTTGCTTGTTACAGAACCTGAAAGACCAAATCCTTACCACCAATGTTTGGTTAGAACACGTAAGTACCTATTTAAGAAGGCTGTTGCGAGTCGTCCACTACACGGACGAATAATAATCGTCTGCTAAACGCAAAATGACTTAATCTTTCCTAACGTTCTTTTTTTGTTACGAGATTAGCACGCCGATAGAAAAACCTTTTTATACGATCAACAATTTTTGTCTAAAAATAAATTGTATAGTCATTGTAAAATTGTAAATACCGTTATTTTATAATCTACCTTGCGAGATTGTAAATTATCAAAAGATTGTGAACCGTATAACACTGTTTTTGGCGCATCGCCGGCCATCCCATAAGATAGATTATAATCTAACGGTAGGTATTTACAATTTTACGAGGATATATTTACAACATAATTATTGACAACTTTTTTTGTGAATTTACATATTATGTAGTTAGTTTAATGGACGACTAATAATAATCCGCTTAGTGGACGACTAGACACTTCGATTTAAATAATAAATGATAATTTTAATACTTTTGACATCGACATATACTTTATTTGGCATCAACATCAAAATACCTTTTTCTGTGGTTTGTTTGCATAATGCTATTGCTCCACCTGCGTGTTAACGCGTAAATTAGTGCGCTAATTTAGATGATTTAGATAAAATCTAAATGTGGCCAATATTTTAACGCGTTAACTTACTAACATTACCACGTTAGACATTAACATCAACGTTAACGTTAACGCAGGTGGAGCAGTAGCATAAGAATAAAATTTCAAGGTCAAATTTTAGTTTAACGTCGAACAAAACTATTCTGATGTTTGTTTATTTGTAACGATTTAACTCAAAACGTACTGGATCAATTTCAAAAATTCGTTCACTGTTAGAATGCTACATTATCCCTGAATAACATAGGCGATACTGTAACCCGGGATTCCCGCGGCAACTCCGGAATTACCGCAGGTGAAACTGCGGGGACCAGCTAGTTTAATATAAAGTATTATTATAATAATTTAACAGGAATGGGAAGATCACAAGTTCAAATGGGATCCACTGGAATACGGCGGAGTCAAGGAGTTGTATGTGCCATCCGAACACATTTGGTTACCGGATATTGTACTTTACAACAAGTAAGTTAATATCACAATATACGTATAGTATAGAGACGTATTCCATTCATTTTCACAATGAATATCATAATTTAATCACAACTTTAAAGCGTTTATCTAATCAAATACGTAGGTAATAGGTGAATCTTGCGCAACAATACGCTATTTGACTATTTTTTTTTCTTTATTATATTAAATCCGTCAGTTAGATAATAAAAAAATAATAGACACGTATATTTTGCTTTTTCAAATTAATGAAAATAAACTTGGATAAAGCGCATTAAAGTTTTGGGAGTGGGGGCTCTTAACGTCATACGCAGGTAAAAACTGCACCTGCTTGTGACGTCACGCGACATTTCGACTCAACGTATCTCCGTTAATTTTTGCTTACGTAAAAAAAGAAATAAAATGTGTCTAATAGAATCTACAGGATGGGCAAAAAATAAAAATATTATATATGTTATATAGTATTTAATACTATAGTTTGTTTGCTCTTTTTATGTTTGAGTCTTGTATGACATAATACGTAAAAACAAAGACAAACGAAATCATGGGTATCAGCAGCTAGTTATAGAGTATGAATAGCTTCGTGAATTCCGGAATTGCAGAAACTTTTTAAATACAAATGATACCTTCGCAGGCGTACGCGGAACTATCCACCAAAGTTTCATAACTTCAGGAACGCATAAAGTACAAACTTTTACTTTAACATTAATTTTTATCTAAATAGATTTAACCATGTTTTGCTTAATCTATAATACTAATATTATAAAGAGGTATTGCCTGTGAGTTTGTGAGGTTGTAAGGGGTAATCTTTATATCTACTGAACCGATTTTGAAAATTCTTTTTTTTATACGAAGCTACGATAGTCCTGAGTGACATAGAGTACTTTTGAAAAATTTAAATATTTAAAAATTTCTTTCATCTTATTTATAACCTACATAACGGACTAAAGAATTCCAATACCTAGTGTAGATGTCAAACAATACTCGTATGCAGTGGAAGGGATGAAAGCTTATAAACTCTACTTTAGCAGTATCTACATAGGTATAAATGTTTGTAATACCTATATGCACTATGTAATATGGAAAACTATGCCTTTGCTTCTAACCTTACTCATGTGCCTATTATTAACTATCATTAAGAGCGTGTTTTTTTATTATTTTAGTATTCAACGATGTTGACTTGTTTAAATAACATTAGGATTTTTCTTTGTTATTTATGACTCAACAACATAAGAAGAGCAATCGAGAATAATGAAGATGGTTAAAAACAATAGTAAATTTTAAAAATACAATATCTTCATTCTTCAAAAAAATTTTTTTTTTATTTTATAGTGAAAAATGAATGATAGTACTTAGATATTTTTTGGTGAAAAATTATTTTAATTAAATAACAAATTTAAATAAAGGTAAAAAAAAAATTGACACTCTTGACAGTAGGTTAATTTCAAGATACTCTTTAAATAATTTAATTAGATTAATTATTAATATAACGATGGAACTTAATATGGACAAAGATAAGCAATAGTGTGTTCACCCACATTGGAGAAATTTTGAGTAAATCGTGTTTTAAAATCATAGCGTCATTTTGTTTCAGCATTTTTTTATGTTTAACATTTTTTTGGTATTTAAGCAATGTAAAAAGGTAAACACATAATTAAAAAACGTTCTATAACTCTAAATAAAGCGTTTGGACTCAATAACTTCATTTTGTGGGTTAACATGTTATTGCTTATCTGCGACCATAGAAGTCTTGTGCAACATAAATGCCAATGTCGTAATCCAGCCCCCAGCCTCGCTCACTCTTCATACGAAGGTTGACGAAGGAATGGCCGATACCTCCAGCTGTTATGTTGATAGACGCCTTTGAGTGAAGATTGTCCAATGCTTGGATACCCTGGAAACAGAAAAGATACAATCTTTATGACAACCGGATTGGCGCAGTAGGTCACTATGCCTACCCGCTAATCAGGAGGTTCCGGTTTCGATACCCTGTAGTGAGGGTCTGGGCGTGTTTATATAACTATGCTATAGTATATTATGTAATAATATATAGGTAGTATATATCACGTTTGCTTAGTTTCCACATCTCAGGCTTATAGGTTAGTGTGGGATCAAGTAGATCTGTGTGTTGTTGAGTGTTATTTTTATTATAATTATTTATCATATCGTCCAACAGTCGTCAAATGCTAGAGAAAAGCCACAGATAATATAATACTATCCTAAGCTCTCAATAAGGACGGGGTGAACATATATAAGCATTTGTGTTTACCTTGAGTCTGAATGTTTGGTAAGCACCTATTTTCTGCTTAGTTTGGGAAATGGTGACGTATGATAATGTCCAAGCATTATTATTATATAGGTATATTTTTTTGATCCTATTAGCTAACTCATACACAAAATTTTACCATAACCATAACGACATATCTACTTGAGAACCATCTGTAATTATAGTAATATTTGCATCCTTAATGACTACCAATTTAATAAAGATATTCACAAAAATCCATAATATACGTATCTCACCCATTGATATATTGGGTTTTTTAATATATCAATGATCTCACCGCTATTTTTCTATTATCCAATCCATTGTAAAAGTACATTTTGACCCGCTTTATAAACGGTATGGCGTTGTATTCGACTCGTGTACGATTCGCCAAAATCACTCTATTAGCCACATTACCGATCACAAAATGTTCACCATCAACCTTCAATATCAATAGAGCACAAATTACAGTTAGTAAAACCGTGGTATTCATCGTGACGTCGGATGTGTTACTGAGAGTATATTTAATCAGTTGAGAAATGTGTTAGAGGTCAACTAGTTATCTTATAAAGTCATCTACTCATTTGTTTGTAGAGTGACAAGTTTGTGTTGTACGCAATGAGGTTTCAAACAAAATATGTAGATAAGTTATTCACACATGTATAGAATGGCAGTAAAATTCCGCTGTTTAGGAATTAGTGAGAACGCTGGTTTGGTTTATTTATATTAATTGCTTTTGATGTCTTTGATGATAATTAGAAAAATTCGCATAAATGGGTTTAAATGACTTTTTTTTAATGTCTTAGGAGCCCCTATAACTAGCAGTCATAGTTTTGAGTATTTGTAAGAATGGAGTTCTTTATTTTTAACCGACTTCCAAAAAGGAGGAGGTTCTATGTTCGATTGTATGTATTTTTTTTTTTTTTTTTTTTTTTTTTTTTTTTTTTATGTATGTATGTTCACCGATTACTCGAAGACGGCTGGACCGATTTGAAAAATTCTTTTTTTGTTTGAAAGGGTATACTCCCAATTAGGTCCCATTGCCACCAAGTCGGGATCTGATGATGGGATCTTGGAGAAATCGAGGGAACTCTTCAAAAATTATAGGCACACCTATAGCGATTTGGGTATTTTTGATAGTAAATCGTTCATTTACTTTCGGAAAGCAAAATTTTAAGAAGTGGAACTGATGATGAAGACCACAGGTGGTCATCGGAACAACTCAAAAATAATACGTATTTCACGGGTTCCGATTGAAGCGATTTCAAAAATAGTTTTTTTGTTTGAAAGGGGATACTCCCAAATTGATTTCGTTGTCACCAAGTCGAGATCTGATGATGGGATCTTGGAGTAATCGAGGGAACTCTTCAAAAATTATGGGTACACCTATAGCGATTTTTGTATTTTTTATAGTAAATCGTTTCTTTGCTTTCGGAAAGCAAAATTTAAAGAAGTGGAACTGATGATGAAGACCACAGATGGTCATCGGAACTACTCAATAATGGGTATTTCACGGGTTCCGAATCGTTAACTTTAATATGGTTTCTAAACAATTTATGCCCGTCACAATGTATATGGTGAAGTGGAACTGATGGTGATGTACTAGGAGAACTCCTCAGCAATTAACGTCCCTGCGTCGGGAAATGCAATATTTTGTAAAAGGTGATGAGCAGTTGACATTAGGCTATTGTAACTTAGAGAAATTATGAGCTAAGTCACTTAAAAGTGAGAAATAAACAAAATTTTAACAAAAAAATTAAAACCGACTTCCAAAAACACAAACCTAAAAACCTAAAAATTAAAAAGCTAAAAATAACAAAATACCGATTTAATCCAAAAGACAAAAACACACGTAATATTATTATTGGTTTGTGCTACCACTGATCGGTATGAAGTCGGTGACAAGCAAATATGGAGGGAGAAGATGGGCTAAGTCGACTCCCGCCGCCACTTGGGTTGTTCTTCGTGAGCAGAACAACCCAAGTGAAAGAAAAGAAAGAAAGATTCTTTCTTTAACCCAAGTGGGCGGACACCAGCGGGCTTGTCACCGAATTCAAACCGATCAGTGGTAGCACAAACCAATAATAATATTACGTGTGTTTTTGTCTTTTGGATTAAATCGGTATTTTGTTATTTTTAGCTTTTTAATTTTTAGGTTTTTAGGTTTGTGTTTTTTTATCAAGGGGTAGAGAATTCGTGTTGTAACCTTTTTCTAATGAATTACCTACTTTTTGTGTCATCGTCATCCGTAAAAAAAACTAATATTGTACACTTGTTACAATAGGTATTAAACTATGTTACAATTAGGTACTTACTTTAAAAATAAATAAGTCTTACCGCCGCACTCAGAGCCGACTTTAATGATTAGTTAGTTAACTAATTAAATTACATCTCATTAAATGCCAATTAACATTAATTTACTGAACGTCTCTGATTGCGGCAGTTTTGTTTTAAAAATCTATACTTAACTAAGTAATCATTAAAGTCGACTCTGAGTGAGGCCGTTATTGTTTTAATATCGCTAGTAAGACAATTCAACAATTCTATATTTTTTTTAATGTCCTCTGAAATCGTATAACGCACCAGATATTGATTTTGTGACTTCTTATAAATACTGCGTAACTTATCTAGGTACATATTTTTTTACTATCACTGTATTGACTTGAGAATTCCCCGTGACCGAGTTTTTAATCGATTCCGCTTAAAATGTCGTAATTGTTTTCCGCCTCGATTGTAATCATTTGAAGTAGGCACGTATTGAACGTTCCTGGTAAAAGTGGATTTTATTGTGTTTTACTTTTCTGTATCGGACAATAGTTCCGTAAAGGTGAAAATAAATAAAAAGGTGGTTTTTAATTCCTTAGATACCTCCCAAGAGCTGTGATGTAATCCCTATGCGTTTCGAAACCATTGGTCAGATTGTGATGAAACTTTGACGGGTTGTTCTGACTGCGTCCGCAGAGGTTCCTGATCCCAAAACTCACGCGGATAAAACCGCGGGGCACATGCGCATGTCCATAAGAAGAACAACAAGAATAACTTGAAGTCGTAATGCTACATCATATTATACCATTTGTAAACAAAACTGAATTTTGAAGCATAATTCCTATTTTTTTTTGACACATAATTTTACCCACTTATACAGAGTGTTAGGTGAAGCATGGAACCTAATGAAACGATCTATAATTCATGCTTACATGTACCTTATAAAAATAGCTTAGATGAAACTTGCGAATGATCTAATTAGTCGGCGCGACAGCGACAATACAAAGGAAATGGGCGTTATGATTCATCAGCATGTTGGTTACTTGCGCGCTCAATTTTCGTGAGTAATTTTATTATGCCAGTTCTTTTTTACATTTAAGACAAGAATCGAATGCTGAAGAACCTCGTTCAACACGTCGCTCGTTTATCCTTACACGCTGTATATTTTTGCAAACAAACTGAATACGACTGTGCAAGCTGTAGTATAAGGATTTGATAGCGATTATTAATTGTTACTCCCTGAGCTGCGCCGGTATGACTTCCATGTTCCAACTCTCGAATGAGTCGTCGGATGTAACAATGCAATTTGGTGCGAACTAATGTATGCTGGGGGACTAAGTTCGGCAGAATGCTCCACGGCACAGCGTGATGCACAAATTAATTTGCTATGTATTAGGTACACAGCTAGCCTCGTATCGTCGGCGGCTATTAGACAAATTGTTTATTAGAATTGTTGAAAACGATACTATCCAGTAGGAATGAAATTGTCATATAGCTGTTTCATATTTTCAGGTCATAATGCATGGTCAGACGTTTCAGCAGTGCTTAAACTGTATGGTTTTTTGTTACCCTTTCACGCCTTTAACTACTCAACCGAGCATCATGAAATTTTGCATAGATTTGTTGTCAGAGGGCATAGAAAAGGACATGGACTGGTAGGTACCTACATTTATTTGAGAATCCCGGTCGGACCTCCGGAATTAAGGCAAGTGAAACCAGAAAAACAGCTAGTAGCTCTCCTTCGTTGTGTTCCTTGGTTTTCAACCTTTTTACTCTCAATATAGGAATACAATTTCCTTTATACGCCACCATTGGAAAGGTCAGTCTTTTGCAAAATTTTAAGTCTCCAGACTCAATCGTTAAGGCTGTGCACTGATCGTGAGTCAATCAGTCATTTTCTGTATCTAACAGCCCTCTTAGTCAAGTTTATATTGCCATAACATGTCAAGTGTTTCTCATTAAATCGTCTGATCAAAAGTTCGATTTTACGTGAGCACGTGACATAACGATTCCGTTCGTTAGTTTTTTATGCGTAACGATTATAGATTGTTAACTTGACTAAGGGGGCAGGGGTGTGAAAAACTCGGCTCCGTGTCGTTCCTGGCTGAAGTTAATAGATTGCCGCAGATGTCGGCAAGGAAACGTTACTGAATGATACATCATGTTGTGTCAAAACAGGGCGAGGCTCTATTAATCATAGCAATGAGTACGCTACGCACGCGCCGCTAATCTAACGGCTGCGTCGACCGCCTGGCGGAGCGGCAGGCTGCGGTGCCACTGCGAGCGTTAGGGCGGGCGCCCACGAGCAACTTTTGTCTTCGCAACTAATTTGTCTTTCACATCAAGTCTACGGGTTAGTATGAAAGTGCGCACATGTAGCGACGCGACAGTCAGGAGACTTTTGACGCACTTTCATACTAACCCGTAGACTCGATGTGAAAGACAAATTAGTTGCGAAGACAAAAGTTGCTCGTGGGCGCCCGCCCTTAAAGAAATAATATTGCAATAGATAAAGATACTAGTGGACCCCCACGGTTACACTCGCGTTAATTTCGAGGTTCCCGTCGGAATTCTGGAACAAAAGTATCTTATATTACTCAGGAACACTGTAGCTGCCTATAGTTGAAAGATGTTTTGAATTATATTCTGGAGCTATATATTAGTGCCGCTAACTTTTGTTTTTAATACCCAAAAAAACAAGTGTTGGAAACTCTTTCTCTTGTAAGCTTTTCTTTTCGTTATGCTTTTGAAGGGAAACTTCTTTGGCACGGTGAGTACTTAGACTCAAAAAGCTGTTTTTCTAGGAACATTTCATTATTTTTTATTAGTTTGACATCATTCGCGTATAACACACTAATAGAAACTGGTGGTATTTTTTAATATTCATTAGATATTTCTATAATTACTCGCCTTTGTTCCATCTATCTATTCTATATTAGATATTATATATATATATATATATTATATTTTACGCAGGCCACGACTTTTACGTATTTTTTATTCATTTAAATTTTATAGAATTCTTTTTTTTATCGTTTAGAAGGTTTTTTTTTGTTTAATATTCTATTATTATTATTTTTTATTATTGTTACATATTTTGTTGTTTTATGTCGTGGTGTGTAGATAAATAAATATATTTCTATTTCTATACCTATGATCGCTTTTTGCTCAACAATTACACCAAACACCAATGGTGAGTCCCTTCAGCTTTTGATGAGTTTCTAGCAAGTGTCATAAGATGATAGTGCAGTCATATACTTGTTGTTTATGGTCTCACGGTCAACTGGTTGATAGATTCGACTTGTTAAAACCAGTGATGCGTTGATTAGTGTTTATAAACTAGTTTCATACAAGGTATCATGCAGTTTTGATTCTATTACCGGTTTCTGATCCTAGTTTAACCCACTCGGTTCACACGACCTCTACCTAAATTGTGACCCATTTTTTTGCCATTTGACAAGCATAGGACTAGTTGTATTGTGAATGTTGTAAGAAGGTGTAGCAAAGGTGAAACCTAAGCTTTTAAAGACAAAGCTAAAAGAAAATAGTATTAGTTTTAGTTACAAAACAATGTAATATCAAGAATGGGAGTTGCCATCAGAGTAAGGTTGTATCGGTAACTTATGAAGCTCATGTAAACCGCAAATGCACGCAGTAGAGGGTGGATTCTCAACTCCTCCCTCCCTAGCGTGGTGGAGCTAAATACAAGTAAGGTAATAAAGAGACACAAGACGCGGTGGTTGAAACAGAATAATGATAATAATAATCCACTTCACAACACACAGATCAACTTGATCCCACAGTAAGCTTTTATTAGCTTGTGTCGTAGTGTCGTGGATACCAAGCAAACGTGGTGTATACTACATAGAATTACATATTACTATAGATATATTTAAACACACCCGGACTGGAAAGTCGAACCTTGTGTTCATCTCGCACAAAGTGCACCCCCACCGGGAATCAAACCCGGAACCTCTTGATTAGCGGACAGGCATGGTGACCTATTACGCCAATCGGGTCGCCAAGTTAGGAGTCCATTTCACTCTCCTCTGAAAGAACACCACCAAATCGCTAAAAGGTGATTTAAAAACTCTAATTTCTACATCAACAGTGCTGACGGTGAATACGTAGTGACCACCATGACTAAAGCCGTCCTCCACCACACGGGGAAAGTGCTCTGGACCCCTCCAGCCATCTTCAAGTCTTCCTGCGAGATTGACGTGCGCTACTTCCCATTTGACCAGCAGACCTGCTTCTTGAAGTTCGGCTCCTGGAGTTACGACGGTGATCAGGTGAACGATTTGTTTATTATATACTAGAATGATCTCTAACAGGTCAGTCAATAAGTCCTGAAGCCACTGTAACTTAAGCTTGATCATACGACAGTGTGTTAAATATTCATGTCCACACAACGACTGGCACACATGTTCACCATAGAAAGGTATGTCCTGACGAGGGATACCTGGTGAAACAGTTTCGAAAACTACTAGACCACTAGCACTGACGCCGTGAATCCAGCTTCTTTGTCCTGTGATAATTTTTTCGAATTTAGGAACCTGGTTTCATAAAAGGTGTCCCAAGAAACAAGCATTACCAAAGAATACTAATCATATTACTATGTAAAGAAGCGACAATCGATCTCCTCCCCCTGCCGACATTGTGCCCCCCACGCCCCTCCGCAGGGTAGTGGAGATCCTAGAGGCGCTAGCGACAATATCAACTTGAATTTCGAACTTCACACTCACTAATATTGAATGTCGTTGTTATGTCGTTACTATATATAATTTCGAATGTTACAGATCGATTTGAAACATATAAATCAAAAGAAGGGCGACATGGTGGAAGTGGGCATTGACCTCCGCGAGTACTATCCATCCGTAGAGTGGGACATCTTGGGAGTGCCGGCCGAGAGGCACGAGCGGTACTATCCGTGCTGCCAAGAGCCTTATCCAGGTATGTAAAATATGTGGCGCCCCTGGTTTTTGCATTAAATCTCAATCTATATCCTTATAATAAGAAAAAAATATTTGATTTTTTTGTATGTTTTTTATCTGTTTGAAATAAATAAAAAAAGTAATGAAACGATTTTTCAAAAAGAAAATCACTTATAGGAAACTGGTGTTTCTGATTAACATAGGTATGTTTTATCCCGTAATTCCCACGGGAACTCCGAAATTAACGCAGGTGCAACCGTGAAGGATCTACTATATCTACTATATGCATCTATACTATAATAAAAGAGTAGAATCCGCGATTCTGTACATTGAATATTTTTAACAAAAACTGACAGAGGACGATAAACGAAGAGTAGCCAACCACAAAAAAGGGTTTTTTAAAATCTTTTCTGTCTGTCTGTCTGTCTGTGTGTCTGTCTGTCTGTCTGTTCGCGATAATCTCTGAATCTACTGAAAGGATTGTCATGCGGTTTTCACAGGTAGATTAGGCTTAGCCTAGAGCTACATAGGCTTTGTTGCATTGAATTCGGATGTCGGTAAAAAAGTTATTGTATATATAAACCTTTCACGCGGGTGAAACCGCTACTTTAATGTATAAAAATACAGTATCATACGTTTATGTATGCTTTAAACGTATTTCCATTGAGAAATATTGAGGTATTAAACTAAGCGGAAAACAATGGAACACTTATTTATCACATCAGAAGAAGCGAAAAAAAAAAAAAACAAAAGCACTTTCCCACCTCACTGAGAACAAATTAGCATTCATGTAAGGTGTTCGCCAGTTTTCTCGGTCGGTATTAACAATACAAACGTTTAACCTGTTCAGAGCGGCAGTAAAAAGCGGTAATTTAGCATAGATAAGAGACGCCGTCGCGTCGGTGGCGTGTAATTTACAATGTTAGCGGTTAGATTAGCTTTTGTATTGTGGGTTAAGACTTACGAGTACGCGACAGTCCTTGATACTGATGAATATTTCTTCGCACAATTTGTAATGTTTTTCCTATTCGCTTTAAAGCTTTAGAGTGCTTTGAATAATAAACACCATGACAGGATGAAACTTCTTTGCTCGTTTTGGTTTTCTTATTTATATTTGTTTTGTTTTCTTTGTGAGTGATAGATTTATGATTAGTTTTTGCTCTTATCTCTTATTATTTTTTTGATGTTGTTCAAAAACTAATGTCTTTGTTTTTGTTTGCAGATATATTCTTCAATATCACGTTGCGCAGAAAAACTCTGTTCTATACCGTTAACCTGATCGTGCCTTGTGTCGGCATATCATATCTTTCGGTGCTCGTATTCTACTTACCAGCTGACTCTGGCGAGAAGATAGCATTGAGTATTTCAATATTACTCTCGCAGACGATGTTTTTCTTGCTGATATCCGAAATCATCCCTTCGACGTCGCTAGCTTTGCCTTTGTTGGGAAAGTATTTGCTGTTCACAATGTTACTGGTCGGACTTTCGGTTGTGATAACTATAATAATATTGAACGTCCATTATCGTAAGCCTAGTACACACAAAATGGCGCCGTGGGTAAGAAAGTTCTTCATAACGAAATTGCCGAAGCTACTGTTGATGAGGGTGCCAAAGGATTTGTTAAGGGATCTCGCAGCGCAGAAAATTGCAGGGAGAAGTATGAAGAAGAATAAGTTTAAGGATGCTTTTGCTGCGGCGGAGCAGACTAATTCAAATGCTTCTAGTCCCGACTCGTTTCGTCACCACTTGCCTGGGGGATGTAATGGACTTCATTCCACTACTGCTACTAATAGGTGAGACAAAACTAATTTAAATAAAGTGTAAAATAATTAAGTCAATTGTTAAACTGCATACATATACTTTATATGCAAATTCAAGAAATTTTCGTTATCCTATACGAACTAATATTATGAATGAAAATATGTTTTCGTTTCTTGCGCTTTTACGCCTTAACTACTCAACCGATTATCATGAGATATTGCATACACTTTGTCAGAGGTAGGTGCAAAAAAATATGTAGGGTACTTTCTATCCCGGAATTCTCGCGGAAACTCCGAAATTAACGCAAGCCGGTAAAAGATATTTTGTTTTGTCATTAGATTCAGTGGTTTAGTCGGTGCTCTGGGCAGCCTCGGTGCCGGTTACAACGGTCTGCCTTCAGTAATGTCCGGGCTTGACGATTCACTCAGTGATGTGGCACCGAGGAAGAAGTATCCATTCGAACTGGAGAAGGCGATCCACAACGTCATGTTTATTCAACACCACATGCAGCGACAGGACGAGTTCAATGCGGTTTGTGATTTGTTCCCTTTACTTTACTTATTAATTGAAAAAATGTGCAGGTAAAGGTTTTCGGTCTTTGTAACCAAGGACCCTGCAAATAAAATTAACAACCCAGGGTCTTGCCAATATACCTCGTACTTCAGCTTGTTAATAGAAAATTCTTTGTATTTTTTTTGGTTGCGTTGCGCATTGTTCACTTGTAACTGTAACAATATGCCCTTACCGACTTTGTAACACCTCGAACCTGAGAGTCTTGGAACTAAACGAGTGACTGCGTTTTTACACAAGACACAATTCAATTATGAAAGGGAGCACTGAGAAAGGGTTTTTGATCATTCAACACCTTAAAAATAAGAGAAGAAAGCGTACAAAGTAGCTCGTAGGTAGGTAGGTATTTAAAGGTTTTTGGTCATCCAACCACTAAGAGTGAAAAACTATTTTTTTTTTTAATCTGCTGTACAACATCCCTTTGCAGGTAAATGTATCTTCTAAAACGAAGTCGCTTTCCGCCGTCCGTACGCTTAGATCTTAAACTACGCAACGGATTTTAATGCGGTTTTCATCGATGGACAGAGTGATTCGAGATAAAGCTTCACACATAGTTTATCCTGGAATTCCCACGGGAACTCTGAAATTGCCGCGGATATAACATTGTATTTTTAACCAACAGGAGGATCAAGACTGGGGTTTCGTGGCCATGGTTCTGGATCGGCTTTTCCTCTGGATTTTCACCATCGCCTCAATCGTCGGCACTTTCGCCATCCTCTGCGAAGCCCCATCGCTGTACGACGACACGAAGCCAATCGATATGATACTGTCCTCGGTTGCCCAACAACAGTTTTTGCCTGTTGACAGCGGCGATTCGTAAGAATCTTTGTTTCTATTTGCCTCATAAAAAATAATTTTTGTTGTAGGTACCTACACAGTTAACTTGTAGGCCGACTGAATCGGTTTTAAATGATGTCTTCTATCAATTTTTAATGGACATCTAGCGTCTAATCCTTGTCCAATCAATAAATAATATAAAAAAAAATAAAATAAAAATTAAGTAATTGCCAAAATCGAGATTTTCTCAATTAGTGTTACTCAACAAAGTCTAGAGGGCAACAAAGATGTAATTTAACTCCAATTTTAGTTTCGTTATTTGTTTAATATAAGGCTTGTTAGTCAAAAAAAAAGTTGAACATTAGAAAACAAAAATAGTTCCAAACTTCAAAATTTAATAGGTTTCTCAAAAAATTCTTAATACGCATGAGTAAAAATTTAATAGTATTTTTTAATATTTTGCAATATTGTGCAATACGTTTTATTCTTATTATTAAAACAAAATTAAATTGAAAAAAATTTCCCGTCAGCTCTAGATTAATTGACGTCAGCGTCGTGAGTTTTCATAAATTAATTATTATTAAGACTTTCTACTGAGAAATGTATAAATGAGTATTGATCTAATTTTAATCTTTAGAAATATTTTAATGTAAGTCATTTGTGTCACGATAATTTCCGGAAAACCCCTAATGGGATTTTTGGTGCAACATTCACAAGATCGCTTAAGCCAACACCGGCTGTGATTCCTTATTCTAGCGTACCAAATGTTAGTAGTTACTTACTAGTAGTAGGCTATAATTAATTTTATTGTTATGACGAGTGAGGCATGTATTTTATACTGTAGCTGTTAAATGATAAAAATTAATAATGACAATGCTTCCAAATTTTCACACAGTACTTACCTGGTACGAGGGTTGCCACCCGTACTATATTATATAGTACTGTACAATGTTTCAGTCAATTGTACTACACATTATAGAAAAATAATATAGTACGAAAAGATTATATTTTATCCCTAATTCAACTGTCCCGCTTCTCTATATTAACTGCGACTGGTCTGGATACTGGAACGCACCGGCAAGAGGAATTTCATAACGAAACGCATACGCGGCAACAAAACTTCAACTATCAAACTAGCATTAATTTGTATATGAATGCTGTCCGATACATAATGACTAAAAATAAATATGTACAATTTTTTCCCTGCATTTCCCAATAGTACTATATTCACATCTTTTTTCGGAATAATACTGTATTTTTTTCCAAAAAAAGGTGGCAACCCTACCTGGTACCTACTCACTAATGACATAAGAAAAAGGTGATGATAACTAAGTTTCACTATGAATGCTGGAAAATGATATCCACTAAACAGTTTGAGTAATCAGAGTAAACACAATCGCAAGAATCGAACCCGCGAAACCCAGTGTAATAATACTCAGGCTCGTTAACCACTAGACGAACAGTGCTGAATAGATTGACATTAAAGTTAAATAATATCAAACAATAACAATTTGGTACTATTTTTCAATATCCTTAACAAATATCTATAAATAAATATCTATAACAAATATCTATAAATTTTATTTGGACGTTAAACTAAAATTGTTTTTTACTTTTGGTTGCAAAAAACAATTACTTAATTAATTAGTTCTAGTCAAACTATTATAATTTTTCGGTATTCTTTCAGGCTTTTATGTGCAAGTAAATATCAAACAAACAATCAAAAAAAAAACAATTGTTAATGTATTATTGATAATTAACTTGTTTTATTAAGCTCTTGATCTAATCCCTAATTAGGAACGTATTTTAGAATAGTCCAATTTTCTATTCGAAATGTTCTTATTGTATAAGGTTGCATAAATGGCTGTGTTAGTTATGTTGTTAAATGATCTATTAATCTTTAGATTTCATAATTAATTACAATAATAAAGTCTTATTGGCAAATTACGAATTTTAAGTCGTCCTAAATCCTGAAATAGTCTCACGTACTTACCATCTTCTTCTTCTTGGCCGGTGTCACTCTTGACAGAACGGTCGTGGTCATCACTTTAGGTGTTGGGGGCAAGCTTCACAACACGCCGCCACTCCTCCCTAATGGCCGCCTTCCTCGTGCATATGTGTACTGATGATTAGCCGTTTACTGCCGCTTTTATTTGGTCAGTCCACCTCATAGGCGATCTTCCTGGTGGCCTGGTACTTACCATAAATAGGTAAATATCTATTGAGTGGAATTTAAACTTGAACCAATACTGATATAGCCCGAAATGCAATTTAGTTGATATTTTAATACAACTTTAGCTTATATACCTATAAACTAAATGCAAGTTTTAATTTCGCCCGATGGATATTTTAATTTGAATTCATCAACATAAAATCTAAATTAATATTTTAAACACGAAATCGGTTTGTTTGTAGGAATAAACTCTGGAACTAATGGACCGATGCAAAACAATTCTTTCTCTGATAGGAATCTACAGAAGGTACATTAAAGTTAATCAATACTTTTATATCGGAACAGAGAATTCCCCTAAGAGTAAATTCACAGTAATGGAATTCTAGAAACAACTACTTTGTTTATACAGTTAGTAGAAGCAAGGTATGGTTGTAATTTAGATCGTAGACTAGGACCTAGGATACTTTTCATCTAGATACAAATTTTCTTAGTGGATTCCGCTATCGAGTCGGGTGAATCTCCATCGGAAATACTTTGCTACTAAATGTAAAGTTATATCTATGATTTTAGGAAATATAAAAATTTATAAGCTATTATAAAAAAAATTGTAAATAAATACCGAATTTCGTTATGTTACAAATCTTGCCGAAACAACAGCACTGCGCTGTAACTCGGATTTATTACACTCAAACTAACTTTGAAACGAAATGAAAAACACTTTATTGAACTCCACACAAACAGTATAATGACAAAAAAAATTGTGATTGTTCGAGCAAAAATAATAAACTATAGGTGGAAATTGTTAACACGAATTTTGTTGTACTAGCACATTGATTCCCAAAGTGGTCCAGATGGACCCCCAGGGGTCCACGGGAGCCCGACAGGGGTCTACGCTTGCGTGGAAAAAAAATGGGGGTCCACAACTGTTGGATGAAAACGCTTTTTAGACTGGCCTTGAAACTTAGCTTAAATGACATCCACTCACAGCATAATCAAAGCATTATAAATTCTCACCTTTTTTTCGAAAACTTTTAACTCATAGTTGTTTGAAAAATAGCCACAACACAGATTGCCATAGACATATACTTTTTTCGGGTTTCGCAAGTAAGTTAGTAAATGTAATGTAATGTAAGTAGTAAATGCAGGGGTCCACCAGATTCAGCAAAATGTTTAAAGTGGCCTATTTGAAAAAAAAGTATGGGAACCTCTGTACTAGAATAACGTGGCCAAATGCACAAGATTTTTCGATAATATTCGCATTAATTTCAGAGATAAAAGTCTCAATATCTTTTTCTGTATCCCTGACAATGTATACGCAAAACTTCATGATGGTTGAGTAGCGAAGGCTTGAAGTGACTCAAATTCTCAAACTGTATGATATTGTGTTATGATTTTATGTAATTTCAATGGTATTTACTTTAAAACGACTTCGAGCCCTCACTCTTTATATACTCGCTTGTCTAACGTAAAGTAGACGGGCGTGTTGCGAATTGGAAGTGATGTTAAACGACTAAGGGCGAGGCGCTTTCCAACCAAATAAAATCTACTTTCATGCCATTCAATATCGAATCAAAGGCTGAATGTTTTTGAGTTGAACTTCGTAGAATGTAGGTATAGTTATTTGAAAAACCTACTAGTCCTTACTAATATTATAAATGCGAAAGTGAGTTTGTTTGTTACGCTTTCAACCAATTTGACTGATTGCGTTTTTAAATGTTCGGTAGTTCCTAAGAGCCTTCAGGTGAACAGTAGCATAGGTCACGATCCAATCGAATCGTTTGAAGCTGAAAAACATTGTTCCAGCTCAAAAGGTTTCAAAACTCCGATATGTTTCTCGAAGGACGGACACCGCTGGAAAATCTATGACCTCACGTACGTAGCTTGGAGTCATAAAATTAAATTTAAATCCCTTAAATATTTTATGTGGCTACTGACGATCTGCCCTCGCGCTGGTCGTTCCAGTCTTCATCTCTTCGATGTAGGCACCCTACATTGAATAATTCATTACCGCACTGGTCGACTGGCGGATCCGTAGAGATAGCAACTTGGATATGTGTTTTAGCAATTCAATTAGTTTCGCTATTCGAAAAACGAAAATCGATAGCTCCTACGCTAAAAACACAGCAGCTTTGAAAGTGTTTATTTCATTTTACAGCTCGTCGATATTTCTCAATGGGATGGTAATGGAATACGACTGACTCTACCGTTTCAGCTTATTCGTTTACATTCTAATATGTTTATATATGTATATGTCACTGCAAAGTTATAAGAACCGTTTGTTTGCGAATGCTGATGGTAGAAAAGGCTGTGTTGAATTTGCGATCATCCCGACACGCCAGGTTAGGTTAAAAGTGAGTGTATAAGTAAGTATGATAATTCTTTAAAATACGTAGAAATAACTCAGGCAGTTATAATATTTATATTTATCAAAAGCAAAATCTGAAACATCAGTGTGTATTTCTTCCGCGCATCACGCCATTGAACGGAGATAAACGTTTTCACATTAGCATTTTTAAAGTTTAACCTTAAAAATAGAATAACGCCTTTGAAAATGATGTGAATGGATGAGTAGGCAAGACAGAATCTACACACAAATTAACAACAAAAAAAAAACAAAAACTAAGGTCCATCAAACGTTCCTGATTTAAAAACTCCAAACTGTCGCATAGAACGCTAAAAACTGCGCCGAATATGCGGCCGTAAACGATTTGGAAAGTCGCCAGTCGCGTGTACACGACCCTAAGCTAGTTGCCGTAGTTTTTAATCACCACCGCGTTAGCGACGTGTGATTGAGTGTTGCTGTGAAAATATTTCAGCAGTGTTGCCATTCTAAGCTTAAATGTCACTAAATTTGCCTATAGAGCCCGACTATATATCTCATTTTTGTCAAATTCTAAAATTGTCAGAAAAACGGTGACAAAATCAAATTTTAATTCGGAAAGTATTAATGATTTTTATGTTATTTCAAACATTAATACAAGATTTAATTCAAAAGTACATAAAACAAATGAATTACTTAAAAGTCTGTAAAATAAAATTATATAGGTACTGATTTATTTATTTAAGTACACAAAGCAGATTGTAGTCATTACAATTTTTACTTATTATAGTATATTATTATATGTTCCGACCACAAACTAGAGATATGCATACCTAGAAAGACTAAAAATATCGAGCAAAGTAATATTTAAATTTACTTCGATATTTATGGATCTCAGAAAAAATAGAGCCATAATTAGCAAGTGCGACGGAGGTAGTCGTTGATATTTTTTAAGTATACCAGAAAAATTACAATTAAAAACGTCCACCTCTGCACTTTTAGCGACGAGCTCATTGTATTGGCGACACATCCGTACAACTGGATTGTAAAAGATGTGTTGTTAGTGAATATCCGAAGTGAGAAGGTATTGGGACGTCGAGAGCGATAATTGGTGTTGAAATTCAAAAGTGAAAAGATGTAAGGGCTATCGATCTGGTGGTGTATTATTTTATGTAGCAGGATCTGGTCTCTACACTTGCGACAGGTTTCTAAAGAGATCATACCGAATCTTTTGGCAAGTTGGCATGAAAATCGTTACTTAATTTTTTCGTAGTTCTGGATGAGTTAGTATAAAAGTCCTGAAATTTCTTTATGGTAAAATCATTAAAAGTATTTGGTCTCAGTTTTCAAATCAATAAACACATGGTTCTGGATTTGTTTAGCCAAACCGCTATGGATGAAACAGCTGAAAGTTGAAACGTGGGTGAAACCACAAAGTGCAAAATACTAGTTTAATAACAAAATTACCAAAAACTCCCCCACAATAGATATCCATACTGAGTCAATTACTAAGTTTATTTGTTTGATAACAAGCCTACCTGTTACTACCTACGTAACTATTTCGGTCTTCAGCGAGTGACGTGCTTCGAATTAAAAGGCACGATCATCGGCTAGGAGCTCTATCCAGACCGAGTTGAAGGGAGCGAGAAAAAAAAGCAGCAGCAAAAACATGAAGATCCCAACTTGCAATTCAACACACGTACAGACATGATATTACAATAATGGACTAAGCTCACCCACTGTTTGAAGTAGACGCTCCGCTCTAGGAAAAGTAACGCTTTTTTGCTCTATATAGGTACCTACGTAACAAAATTAGATTTCTTTCTCCTTCATGTGAAATCTCTTTTTAGATGTTTACCGTAAGTAAACAGCTTTTGCTTTGAGTTCTCTCATTTAATTCTATTTCTTTTTATCAAATCAGTGTATTCACTGTCTCGTCGGAGATGAGCAAGGATTTACACTTGTAATAAAATGTCCCTAACTACAACAAACACTTGTAATTTTACCCGTGATTAACTAATCTTACGGCCGCACTCAGAGTCGACTTTGATGATTACTTAGTTAAGTATTGATTTTTAAAACAAAATTGCCGCAATCAGAGATGTTCAGTAAATTAATGTTAATTGGCATTTAATGAGATGTAACTTAATTAGTTAAATGCCAATTAACATTAATTTATTAAACTTTTCTGATTTCGGCAGTTTTGTTTTAAAAATCTATACTTAACTATGTAATCATTAAAGTCGATTCTGAGTGCGGCGGTTAGACAAATAAAGAACTTTAAGCTCAACTTTGCTTTTTGTTCCTTTTATTTTTCTCATTTCATTTTCCTAAGACGAATTCTTAAACTGAACGATTTTAGTGGCTGGTAACTACTTTAAGTAAGAAATAAATCAAATTTATCATTATTTTAACCGTACCATGACCGTACCTACAGAATGGGCATGTTGATTAATTTTTATTTTTTAGTCCGTCTTGTAGATTATTAAAATATATTGCACACGTATTTTTTCTTTTTTTACGTAATCAAAAAAAACGGCGATATATTGAGTTGAAATTTCGCGTGACGTTACTATTCTAACGTTTGTATGGCGGTTTTAGCGGTTAGTGACGTCACGACCCCCTCACCCTAAGCTTTAATGCGCTTTGTCTCTGTATATTTTAATTTATTTGAAAAAGCAAAAAATACGTGTCTATTGTTTTTTTATTTTCTAACTGACGGACTAATTAAATATTTGATTTTCAAAAGTAGTCCACATCCCCATTTTTCTTTACTTGAATAGTTAAGTAGCGCGTATCTCCCAGATAAATAAATAAATAAATAAATAATGGTCAACTAACTAACAAAAATTGCAGCTAAAATAAAAATTTATAAGTACCTAAATTGAAATTTCGTACCAGGAGAACATAGCAGACAAGAAGTTAATACTAAACTTTGAGTACTTTATTGAATTCGTCCGTCCAGACGCGAATTAGCTTGCCGACTTCTTGACGTTAATAGACAAAGCAGAGACACCATCTTACCTAGATACGAGTATCTAGCGAAATACAAAGGCTCTTTCGGCTTACAGTTTTCAGAAAGGGTCCAATGAATTCTGCCAGACCATAATATAATACGATGATCACGCGCATCTCAAGCACTGATCTTTTCATCCATACATCTATACATATAAATAAAATTGAAGTATCTGTTTGTGATTCCAAATTAACAGCTTTTCAGTAATCTTCTTTAATATATGTAAATCACGTGTCACGTTGTTTGTCCGCGATGGACTCCGAAACTACTGAATCGATCGTGGTGAAATTTGGTCACTATGTTGTATTTGATCCAACTTAAGAGATAGGATAGTTTTTATAATAATTCCCGCGGGAACTTCGAAATTACCTCGGATGAAATCGCGAGGGACAGCTAGTTGTTATATAAGTACTGTACCTTACTTTCATATGCATTTAGTGAAAAGCGGTTATTTTGGAATTGGAAATAGACACCTCTATTTTAATTATAAATGTATATAGACAAAACAACCAACGTTCGAAGAGTTCTCACGGGAATACCTTACCTAATTCATGCAGTTTCACTGCGGGGGAGGGGGTTTATGTGTTGGACCGATTTAGCTCTTAGAATATAAGAGAGTATACTTTCGTCCAGATGTAAAGAACTTCTGCAGGAATTCCGAAATTTAAGCGCGTGAAACCGCAGAGGGAACTGTTGTTTTTTTTTACTTTATTACTTATATTATAAATGCGAAAATGAGTTTGTTTGTTTGTTTCTTTTTCACGGCTAAACGGCTCAACCGATCACCACGAATTTTTACATGCACGTTGTCAGGGGTACAGAGAATAAGGACATAAGCTAATTTTTATCCCGGAATTCTCACGGCAACTCCAAACTACAAGAAGAAACTACATTAAATTTTGAATACTAGTAGAAAAAAGTACAGAAAAAATATAGGGTATAATAAGTACTTTTATCTCGGAATACCCGCGGTATCTCCGAAACTAACGCGGGTGAAACCGCGGGAACAGCTAGTCGTATAAATCATAAGTACGTATTCTTCAAATACTTAGATGTGCCTACCTATAAGTAAAGAATGTATGAAAGGTAAACAATTTCAAATTCAAACTCTTGAACTGACGCTTTACTGCAAAACAATGACTGTTCAAATGTAATTTTAGCATTTGTTCAAACACACCAAGTAACCAACAACACAACTTTGAACTGGGCCCTTATTCACTACGACCATAATACGTCTTGTTAAGATAACGCGCCACAAAAATTTATTTTCCTTAGCACTCACAGATGTTTCACTTCAAAAAACTACATTTACAACGTGTCTTAATATTAGTTCGTAATATTTTGGCGTCTGCAGGAACGTTTGGGGTTGTGTTTTGGAACGCGCGCTATGGGGAAGGAATCTTGTTGGTCATAGTGAATAAAGGCCCTGGTCTTATTCACAGCACAAACACTGCTACCAAATCTACAATTCAATTCAAGAAGTTAAATTACTCTTAGATTTGTGTAGGGCACTCCGCCGCTACATTGAATTGTTTGCCAGCTGCTGTAAATTGCCAATAAACTATATTATTATACGGCAGATTAACTATCACATAGATGCCCTTAAGTATTAGAATTCAACTTGTGTTTGGAGTCAAGTTGGTAATAATATAAGTTGAAGTTTTGGTGGGAAGTGAAAGGGTTGCTTTTGTCATTTATCTTAGTGTTATGTCTACTGTCTGGTTTTTTGACAGCCTATTCACGCTATCGCTAATATTTTGAAATGATTGCATGGATTTTGCACTCGATTTTTAGAGGTAAATTAATCTTTTATCAGTGTTTCCAGGCGTAGGTAGGTATCTTTATTCAAAAGATTCATAATTTCTTCTTGAGTTATTCATTTGTTTTTAAGATTTCAAATTCGGTTACCCTAATCCTACTAATATTATAAATGTGAAAGTGTGGATGTTTGGATGTTTAGATGTTTGGATGTTTGTTACTCAATCACGCAAAAACGGCTGAACAGATTTGGATGAAATTTGGCATGCACGTTGTCAGGAGTACAGAGAAGGACATAGGGTACTTTTTATCCCGGGATTCCCACGGGAACTTCAAATTACCGGGAACTTCAAAATTACCGCGGGTGAAACCGCGGGTCGAAGCTAGTAATATTATAAACGTGAAAGTTTGTAAGAATGTATGGATGTTTGTTACTCTTTCATGCAAAAACTACTGGATGGATTTAAATGAAACTTTACAATAATATAGCTTGGTTGCGCCGCATACGCACACACGCCTACACTCGACCTACCTCTATACCTAATCTATGGAATCTGTATCCCTTATAACTGTTTCCATCCCCATCACGCACCCAGTTCCAACTGTTCCCTCGACCCGAGAGTACATCCGCCGCCACGGCGAGCTACACCGCTCCGCGCCCGCGCATCAAACAAAAAAACCGCACCGCACCGCACCGCACCGCACCGCAAAACTAGGCCTAGTGTATTAAGTGTACTGACTGATAGTGTAATTAAAATTAAGTGTGATAGAAACGTCGCGAAGAAGAACCGAAGGAGAACCAGCACCTGCTCTCAAAGGTATTTATCCTTATTTCTCATCCTCACCCCTCATTGCCCGGACTTCTCTTTCCGGGCTACTCCATACTTTTGGTCCAATCGAGCCGTATCTATCCCTTTTTCGGTCCAATCGCGACAAAATCCATCATATTTCCCTTTTAATTATCCGCAAGATTCTATTACACACCGCAACCTCATCATATTTCATTATCTAAACACCATTTACACATAACAAGTACACACAACCTAGGCTGACCATACCGCATACCGCACCCGCTAAATAATATTTTTAATATTAATATTTTTCCGCACCCGCTTTAACAATTTAAATTGAATATTAATATTTTTCCGCACCCGCTTTAATATTTTAATTTAAATATAATTTTTTCCGCGCCGCATCCGCATAAAAACAATGACGACTTTAACTATTTTAGAGGCGAAACGTCAAAGTCTATTCTCAATTTTGCAAAATGCATACGACTTGAGTAAGTCGACCTCAACTGCTGATGAACAGCAGCAGTTCCTCGTCCGCACAAAAACCCTCGCCAAGATTAGACAAGAATACACGCAAGTTGTTCATGACATTAATTTTACTAATATTTCCCTCGACGCTAATTATAAGCCCTCATTTAAAGCTATAGAAGCGTTTGATGAATTATATTGTCACATAAAAAGTGTCGAAGAATCCCTCGCTCAATCTCACAAAGAGACTAATTCTATACCTATTTCTAAGCCCAAGCACAAACTGCCTGTCTTAGATTTAGTTTCATTCAACGGAGACCCGACCAATTGGCCGCTATTTTATCAAAACTTTAAAGAAATGATTCATGATAATGAACATCTCACTGACGCAGAACGCATTCAATACTTAGTATCGAAATTGTCGGGATCTGCATTATCCGTTACCGCGGGAGTAGTACCCATCGCTTCCAATTACAACATAATTTGGAGCCTACTCGTTGAGAGGTACCAAGACGTACGAACGCTCGCTACGCAATACTTACAAAAAATATTTAAATGCAAACCCATTACTCACGCATCTCATCAAAATCTAGATTCATTCGTTGAACATTATTGCGCCTCAGTATCCGCTTTAAAACTTCTAAAAATCGACAACCTAGCCGATTTCATTGTACTACACATAGGTCTCAGTAAATTAGACAAAGAAACTATTAATTTGTTCGAACAATATACACGCAACTCGCTAGGTTCTGATATACCTACTTTCGAATTCTTTCAAAAGTTCATTCGAGAACAATCTAAAATACTCTCTCGCTCTTACTTGCAAACTAAACCTCAAACTCACGCTAGTGATATCTTCCCCTCTCGCTCGTTGCAAGTACGACCCTCTATTAAGAACAAATCCTTCCAATCGCTCGTAATCAACGAAACAAAAAGCAATTGCAGTGTTTGTAACAAAATTAGGCATCCACTTTACTTTTGTCAAAAATTTATTGACTTAGACCCGCCATCGCGACATGAAATTGTTAATAAATTCTCATTTTGTAAAAACTGTTTAGGTTTCCACGACACTAAAATATGTCGTTCGACACGAACTTGTGTTAAGTGCAATAAAAAGCACCATTCCCTTTTGCACTTAAATGATTTTGAAATACGACGACCGCATATCGTTAATCTTCAAACTAATCGCCAGTCGCCACTTGAACGCCGCCCCAGCGACGAAACGCATCCTCGCGCGCATGTGATTGCGCCCGCGCAACCGCTAATCGAAACGAGTGTGAACGAGCTAGCAACAGCATCGCCCACAACTCACTCAACACACCCGCTTAATTATCGAAAAGGTCCAAGTGGCACCCCTCATCAGTCAACACCTTCTCGGAATAGTGAACCTGTAAACATTGAGAACAATAATCAGTGTGAAAGAAATAACTGTTTGTTCACTTCGGAGATGTCAAGTAGAAGTAATAATAAACTGTGTGATATATTACCCACCGCCCGCGTTATCGTATTAAATACCGCGAACGTTCAAAGAACAATACGCTTATTGTTGGATACTGGTTCAACCGCCAATTTTATCACAAAACATTGTTGTGATCGTCTCAATCTAAAGATTACTTACGAACCTTCGTTGGTTCAAGGAATCGGTGTGACAGCTCAACCAATTCTAGGTTACACTACCCTCTCTTTTCAATCGAAATTCGATACGCGTTATAGATACACAATTAAAACCTCGGTTGTTGAACGAATAACAAGTAATATACCTACCTCGAGACTGAGTATGCAAACTTTAGAATTCTTTAGAGACGTTGCTCTAGCTGACAACGAATTTTATTTACCCTCGGAAGTTGATTGCCTCATAGGTTCAGGTCTTTTCCCACATTTGTTGTTATCACAAAAGGTTATTCACCCCCGCTCCTCTGCAGTCGCAATTCAATCCACTCTCGGATATTTAGTTATGGGATCAGCTGTTGAATGTGATACCTACTCATCGCAAAATACAAAACGTGCGCTGCACGCCTTTATTGCTAACAACACTAGTGATTTTAATTTAAATAATTCATTGCAAAAATTTTGGGAATTAGAATCTGTTCAAAGCCGCAAACGATACAGTCCACAAGACCTCGAATGTGAACAAATGTTTAATAAACATGTTTCACGCGACCCCGACGGCCGATATGCCGTTTCACTCCCATTCCGCGAAGATCCTAGCATACTCGGTAACTCATACCAGACAGCCAAACGGAGGCTGTTGTCCCTCGAACGGAAGTTAGACTCGGATTATAATTTACGCGCTAGCTACAATGCTACTATTAACGATTACCTCGATAAGGATTTTTTAAATAAAGTCTCAGAACCCGCAACCTCGCCTCTCGCTTATTATATTCCGCACCGCGCAGTATACCGCCCCGATAAAGACACCTCGAAAGTACGCATCGTACTAGATGCTAGTAGTAAAACCTCGTCAGGGAAAAGTCTTAATGATATCTTGCATTGTGGACCCAATCTACAATCTAATATTTTTGACTTACTTATAAATTTAAGAATTTTCGCCGTTGTCATATCAGCTGATTTAGAAAAAATGTTTTTTCAGTTCAAGGTAAAAACTGAACACCGCTGTTTCCAAAGAATATTATTTAGATTTCACGCCTCAGATCCCATTGAAACTTATGAGTTTCAACGCGTCTCATTCGGCTTAGCATGCTCACCGTACCTTGCCATGCGAGTCGTCCGCCAGCTGATCACCGACGAAGGTGATAAATATCCTGAGGCCGCTAGTGTTGCCTCAAAGTTCTCTTATACAGACGATTTTATGTACTCTGTACAGTCAGACGAAAAAGCGCTCGAACTTTATCATCAACTCGTAAATTTATTTTCAAAAGGTTGTTTTAATTTAACCAAATGGATTTCAAACTCGCCTACATTTTTACAACAAATTCCAGAGCAACGCCGCGTTATTAAAGATATTAAATTTAATTCAGATTCGGAAACGAAGCTAGTAGGTTTGAGATGGAACCCCGCCCACGACTATTTTACATTCCGCGTAGAAACCATTTCAAACACAAAAAAATGTACTAAACGAAGTATACTCGCAAAAACCGCATCGCTTTATGACCCTCTCGGTCTCTTATCTCCTTTAACCGCCGGGATGAAGCTTCTTATTCAGGAGTGTTGGGATCGCGAACTCGCCTGGGATGACGACGCTCCTCCAGATATCGCGAACACCTGGAATCAGATAGAATCGGAATTAGAAAACCTCGCTAATATTAAAATACCGCGTCACGTAGGGATAGTCGAAAATTCATACGTTACCTTACTCGGTTTCGCTGACGCCAGCGAACGTTGCTATGGCGCAGTGATATACTTACGCATAGGCCCGCTAGATACTCACGCCTCGAATGTCTCGCTACTGTGCGCGAAATCGCGCGTCGCCCCGCTTAAAAAATTAACTCTCGCCCGCCTCGAACTTTGCGCCGCTCACCTCTTGGCTTTACTGATTCAATCAGTTCAGTCTGTCATTGTAACAAGACTCCCCATTAATAAAATAATGGCTTTCTCGGACTCGACAATAACACTAGCGTGGATACGCTCCTCTCCCCACCGATGGCATACATTTGTAGCCAATCGCACCGCTGCAATTCAGGATATCCTCTCGCCCGCTTCTTGGTATCACGTGCCTGGATCAAAGAATCCTAGTGATCTTATTTCACGTCCTATTTCACCCGCTAAATTACTCAACCACGCCGAGTGGATCAACGGCCCCGACTGGGTTTCAAGGCCACGTAGTGACTGGCCCACTTCCTCGTATAAAAAGATAAATATACCGCGAAATATCCCCGAACAAAAAATTATTTCTCTTTTGCAAACTGCTGAGCCTGTACCGCATTTCATTCACTCACTTGCGCACCGCGTTTCTAAATGGAATATTCTACTAAACGTATTAGTTTATGTTCTACGTTTTCTTAAAATCTTAAAGACTAACGGACCGATTGCTGTTTCAGACTTAGACACAGCTGAAATTTGCGTAATAAAGTACGTTCAGTCAACTCATTTTGCCCAAGACATTAAGTTGTTAAAAGCCAATAAATTTAAAGAATGTAGTGTCACATTACGAAAATTAAACCCGCTCTTCGACGACGATGACGTCCTTCGTGTAGGAGGTCGGTTACAGAACGCGCAGCTTCCGTACCAACAACAACATCCAATATTATTACCCTCTAAAGATAGAATTATTCAATTATTAGTCGAAAACTATCACCGCACTAATTTACACGCCGGTCCAAGTCTTTTACTCGCCTTATTACGGCACAAATTTTGGCTTTTAGCCGCCCGCAACCTCGTTCGTAAAGTAGTACATTCTTGTAATGTTTGTTTCAAAATTAAACCGAAAGAAACTTACCCTATAATGGGAAATTTACCTGATTTCCGCGTCAATCAAGTAAAATGCTTCGCAAAAACTGGAGTTGATTACATGGGTCCTCTATATATTACCCTCGCTAAAAGACGAGGCATAAAAGGTCAGAAAGCTTATGTATGCTTGTTTATATGTCTAGCCACAAAGGCTCTACACCTCGAACTCGTGTCAGATTTGTCAACGGAAATGTTTGTTGCCTCTTTCAAACGATTTATTTCGCGCCGCGGTCCAGTATCACTCATTGTTTCCGACGGCGGTAGAAATTTTATAGGAGCGCGTAGATACTTTAATGAACTCGATCAGCTTATCCGTTCGGACGAATACACTAACGCTATTTTACGTGAGCTGACGCCTCGAAAGATTGAATTTAAAATAAATCCGCCTTACGCACCTCATATGGGAGGTATTTGGGAGAGTAACGTAAAATCAGTAAAAACACATTTAAATAAAGTTATAGGTACACAAACTTTAACATATGAAGAGATGAATACATTACTCGTTCAGATAGAAGCACTTATGAATTCGAGACCGCTCTGTGTTTTAAGCTCGGACCCTTCAGAGCCAACCGCACTTACCCCTTCACATTTTTTGACGTTTACACCTCTTAACTATTTACCCGCGCCTAATCTAGATGAGATACCTATAACTCGGATTCAAAGATACGCACTTGTAGATAAACTGCTTCAATCTTATTGGAAACGATGGCATGTAGAATACCTCACGAGCCTTCAAAGTCGCGACAAGTGGAACACACCCTCTAATCCAATAAAGTTGAACCAGGTTGTAGTTATCCGCGAAGACAATGTCCCACCGCTCGCTTGGCCTCTTGCCGTGATAGAAGAACTCTATCCGGGTAATGACGGCATAGTCCGCGTTGTGAAGTTAAGGACTAGGACAGGTAGTTACGTGCGGCCTGTTACCCGCGTATGTCCTCTTCCCACTCAATAGTACCTATATAGCTTATTTATATCATTATTTCTATTACATTATATATTTTATTTTTGTTTTAGTTTTTAAATAATAACCGCACCCCTCTTATAAAGCCGCACCTCTTTAGTTTTTATAATATAATCCACCGCTATTCTATTATCGTAATGGACCTCACTTCACTTCTCACAGAGAGTGAAATATCTCACCTCACCTCTTCTCTTATAAAAACTTACTCGCTTCACCTTTAAGACTCAACAGTCAAAGGGTTGTCATTGTATTATACTTACCGCGTAAACTTTTAATTCATGTTGGAGTAAGAACTCCAAGGCCGGGGAGTATGGTTGCGCCGCATACGCACACACGCCTACACTCGACCTACCTCTATACCTAATCTATGGAATCTGTATCCCTTATAACTGTTTCCATCCCCATCACGCACCCAGTTCCAACTGTTCCCTCGACCCGAGAGTACATCCGCCGCCACGGCGAGCTACACCGCTCCGCGCCCGCGCATCAAACAAAAAAACCGCACCGCACCGCACCGCACCGCACCGCAAAACTAGGCCTAGTGTATTAAGTGTACTGACTGATAGTGTAATTAAAATTAAGTGTGATAGAAACGTCGCGAAGAAGAACCGAAGGAGAACCAGCACCTGCTCTCAAAGGTATTTATCCTTATTTCTCATCCTCACCCCTCATTGCCCGGACTTCTCTTTCCGGGCTACTCCATAGCTTATACATCAGATTAACACATAGGGTACTTTTTACATTACTTTTTATTTAATTCCGGCGGGAACTCTGAAATTAACGCGGGTGAAACCGCGGGGCACATCTAGTAGATCATATTTGCAATGTTGCATTCTCATAAGACATCAGCTCGATGCCTCGCCTGTGTTCACAACGTCTTCTGATACTTTTGATGACAACCGATACCGATTCCGCCTCAAATCCCCTAGCTAATAAATATTCCGATGATTTGCCACCCTATTCGACCGACTCCCAGAATCTTTCCGAAGGGAGCCCTGTATTAGCATATAGCCCGGCCAACTTGAGTTTGCCGTTGACAATGCAACGCTAAGTTCAAACTTAAACATTATTATACGAACAATAAGAGAAGTTGTGTGTAGTTAAAAGTGTACTTTGATTTTGTATAGGTTATTCTTGAAGTTGAATAGGTAAGAACGAACAAACTCTGAAAAGAGCTCACCTCTTTGAATGAAACTTGCCGCCGCCGCAAGTTCGGTAAACTCCTCATAATTTATGCGTTCCGTCTTTAATTCTGTTCGGGTCTTTGAGGGCTGTGAATTTGATTTGAAAAGACAACGGCAACGCGGCCAACTAGGAAAACTGCTCCGACTATTGATTAATTTATGCCGAGCTTTGTCGCTTTATGTTTAATTAAAACTTTACTAGCTCTTTTTTGGAATCACAAAAAAAATGTTTGGTACATTTTTGACATCAAATTTTGTCTAATAAAAGTTTAATAAAACTCTTCAAATCTTAAATGATCGAGCGGTTTCACCATACGTACCTGCAATATAATATCGTAAACAGCTACAACAAAAGAGAACTTCTCATTTTGTCCTTGGAGAAAGTTTTGTGATTAGAAGTAGGAGTTGCTCGGCTCCGCGTTTCTTAAAAGGGCGTCAAAGTTTTGGTTGAATGGGAGCATTGAACAATGTACCGAGTATCGAGGACTTTACCAGAGAAAGTTGCGTAAGTACCTACCTCTGATTTACAAAAATGAAAATTAAGGACATTTTTGCCTTTTTACAATACAAATGCATGTTACTTAGATTGTTGCACCAAGCGCAAAGTGAGTCACTCGCTCATGCGGGGGCACTAAATTAGCACGAGTGCATTAATTAACACACTTTAGCAAGGTGCGTAATCTACTTTTCACCTGAAAATGTAGGTAAATGTAACTTTTAAAGAGAATAATATATCTATCTACATATTTATCTATATTCAAACTGGGAATTAAATTTAATTAAAAATACCAGAACCAGTAGCCCCGAGCACGAATTTTTTCGCTCTCGTCTGTCGATATCGTCAAATGTCAAAGCGTTTTTTTTGTATGGAAAACGAACGAAACTGGATAGATGGCGTTGTTCATTTTCTATATAAAAAAAAAAACGCTCGATATCGAAAGGACAAGAGGGAAAAAATTCGTGGTCCCCCTACAGTTCCATATTATCATTATTACAACAACTGAATACGACAATGTCATCATTATCACTTCCGTTAAAACCTACGTAGCTAATCAAAGACGAATTAAGTACCTCGTGAATGCATGTAAGTGCGTGCCCACATCACATTAAATATCAATTAATTTAACACGGCGCCATTAAACAAAGACCCTTACCGCCGCACTCAGAGTCGACTTTAATGATTACTTAGTTAAGTATAGATTTTTAAAACAAAACTGCCGCAATTAGATACGTTCACTAAATTAATGTTAATTGGCATTTAATGAGATGTAACTTAATTAGTTAAATGCCAATTAACATTAATTTATTAAACTTGTGTGATTGCGGCAGTTTTGTTTTAAAAATCTATACTTAACTAAGTAATCATTAAAGTCGACTCTGAGTGCGGCGGTTAAATTTCAGTCCGTGAAACGGCCGTTGCTTTATGTGACAATATTTCAGAGGTACCCGGCTCACAGGACTGTGCGGCAGCTTCTTTGATGTAAAACAAGCGCTGAATTTTCAGCATGCTCGAGATTTCACGGAATTATGTTTGAAATAGTTTCCATAAGCGACTAATATTATCACGAGAGGTTTTCGCGATAAGGCTGTAGTTTCAGTATAGCAACTAGTTTACTTTAATAACTTTCTGACTTCTGTAGTTTCGAATTTTTTAAGGCATTTTCTATTTCAGTTATTCTTGTTGGAAAAAAAAACTCATTAAAATAACTAATTTTATTCGTCTCCATTACGTAGTTTCAAATTTCTTTTTTTTAAGATGACACCGTTAACGATATTATGTTGTGTGTAATATGTTGATGAAATCAAAAACGTAATTAGGTATATTTTCTGTAAATCGTGAGCTAGAAAGAACGTGGATTTACAAAACACAAAAATGAATTATTGTGCTCAGAATACTGGGGTATTTCCTTCATCTAAACGAGTGCAAGTCTTAACATTCCACGGACGAGCTGTCAAATGAGCGGGATGAACCGAGTTATGGCCGAGACAAATATGGCGGACTATGGGCGCCATGATAAATCACTGTATTTAGGCTGAAGAGATTTCGCTATAAGCAGTTCTTATGTGAAGGATTTTGTACTATCACATTTGTACTATTAAATAAAATAAAAAGTTTTTTACAAAGTCTGTGTATTCATAGAGTAATCGTAATATTATAAATGCGAATCTGAGGTGGTTTGTTATACGCTTTCACGCCTTAACTACCGATCATCATGAAATTTACATACACGTTGTCAAAGGTAGGTACAGAAAAAGACGGATAGGACACTTTTATTCCTGGAATTTCCGCGAAATAAACTCGGGTGAAACCGCGGGACACAACTTTATCGACAACTAAAATAAGTTTTTAAAAAGAACCTAAGTAGGTATACAAAAATTCGTTATAATATCATGAAATCAGTTGAGAAATTATTGGAAAAATGGAAACACAGAACCACCCTTTTTTAAGTCAAATGTAGAATTGAATCCTCAATCTCATTGATCATTCATATAGGCTTTTTTTAAATTGTTTATCAAAGTAATGATTAGGTACCTAACGATTCAATAACGCAATTTTAGGGTTATCAGTACTCTAGTCTAGTACAATAATTATAGGTACCAGCAGATGTGTGAACTGTATGATAAATTTCCAAGTAGTATCTATAATATTATTATTTTAGTAAGGAAGTTGTGCAAGGCTCGCTCCGTCTTGGCCGCTTTTTTAGATTTATATCTCTGTCGAACCGACACAGAGGACAAAAAAGGCCAAAAACTAAAAACTCCAGCAATGCCTAACGAGCAACGCGACGCTTTCGATTGATGATTGTAATAATATTAAGTACGACATTACTTACAACAGCATTGTTTGTTACGCAAAAGAAACTGGTCAATCATTTTCTTGGCCCAAATATGAAATATTTATTATATAAACAACCCTTATTAATTTATTGAACGCGTGGAACTGTAGGTACAGCAAAATTGTATTTCGAACAAACAAAATTAGGGATAGATATGAAAGAATTATGTTTTATTATCTATTACATACATAAAATATAGGTAGGTACCCACCTACATAAGATACCAAAATCAGAAATAATCACATAAATTATGTTGAAGACATTAAACAAATTGATTAAACCTACTGTCGACAATTTTTATGCCTCTACATATGAAATACTAATAGCTATTTCCGTTATTTCACCTGCATTAATTTCGGAGTTCTCGCTGGAATTACGAGATAAAAGTACGGTTGGCCCAGCCGTTCACGCGTGATGCCGTGACCAAGGGAAATAGGGATTATTTTTTATAGGTCAGCGAAAAAGTTTCTTTGCATTTTATATTAAAACTCAAGACATTTTTTTTTCTCGAAGATTATTTACATTTAATTACAGTCTCAGAACAATAGTTATTCTTCTGAGATTACACTCAGAACAAGAGCATTCTTCTGAGATTACAGTAGGTATATAATATATGCCATTTTGTTTGATGACTTTTTGCCATCTTGTAGGTAGTGATATAATCGCGTTGCTGAAAAAATTCTGAAGGTAAACGGTCAGGGCTATACAAGTATACATATAACGGATGCATTAACAGCCAAATTCTCTTACCACCGCACTCAGAGTCGACTTTAATGATTACTTAGTTAAGTATAGATTTTTAAAACAAAACTGCCGCAATCAGAGACGTTCAGTAAATTAATGTTAATTGGCATTTAATGAGATGTAACTTAATTAGTCAAATGCCAACTAACATTAATTTATTAAACTTGTCTGATTGCGGCAGTTTTGTTTTAAAAATCTATACTTAACTAAGTTATCATTAAAGTCTACTCTGAGTGCGGCGGTAAAATTTTTGCTGAGTATAGCTAAAGATGTGTGTAGTCTAGCATTATCGTAATGAAAGATCATATCCTTGCTATTGATCAATTCCGGCCGCTTTCCCTCAATTTCTTGCTTTGATCTGATCAAGTGTTGGCAGTAGAGATCCGAATCGATGGTTCTGCCCAGCGGTAAAAGCTCATCATGAACAATGCCCTTCCAAACCCACCATACACACACATCACCTTATTGCGAGTTCACCCGGGTTTTGCCACTGTCTGTGAAGAATAACCGACCTTTGACCACGAATTTTTTGAGACATTTTTATCGTACGTAATCCATTTTTCATCAGCAGATAACAATCTCTTCAAAAACAGTTCGGTTTCATTACATTATTTTGGTTTCTTTCAGTGAGCTTGTGTGACACCCAAATATCGAGCTGTTTTGTGTACCTAACTAGCTTTTTTCGAATGGGTCAGAACTTTTTTGTGGTCAATCCTCAGTTCTTCAGCTATGTCGTAGGTACTGATATGCCGATCTTGCTTCACTTTTTCAAAAATGGCGTTCATTTTATCCGTAACACGTCGACCAAAGTGAGATGTATTTTTGACATCAAAATTTCCGGATTGAAAACGCATAGACTAACTTGTGCTACTCTTACTGATACTGCATTAACCGCCGCACTCAGAGTCGACTTTAATGATTACTTAGTTAAGTATAGATTTTTAAAACAAAATTGCCGCAATCAGAGACGTTTAATAAATTAATGTTAGTTGGTATTTAACTAATTAATTTACATCTCATTAAATATCAATTACTTAACTAAGTAATCATTAAAGTCGACTCTGAGTGCGGCGGTTAGTCATTAAATTTTTGTCGTGGCTTACGTTACATTTTTTCCTATTTTTGAAAAAATTTAAACTGTATCGAATTACTTCATTAGATTCACTTACTTTGACAGAAAGAAAAAATGAAAAAAATAGCTAGAAACAACATTTTACTAATTTGTTTCTTTTTTTGAAATGTCATCAAAACCAACCAGATACAAATAGCTAAAGAGTTTTTATTACAATCAAGTAGGTACTATAAGCGCCAAAGACTTTTCCGCCGACCTGGATTGAAAATCAAAACATTTTTTTTTTTACCTCGAAAGCATTTTATTGTTGCAAGCATAGGTTGAAGGTATCAAGTTATCATAATTAATTAGGAGATGCTCTGCTAAAACTCCGAAGTTTGAAAGTAGTCAAGCCTTAACAAGAAAACTTATTCGTGTTCGGACTTCAGGAAGTCATCGCAATTTATTTTAGGTAGGAACGAATGAAGCAACCGGTCCCGATGGTGCGTAGGCATTGTTAATTTATTGCGAAAATTTTATAAATAATAAATTTTAATTGTATTTCAATTAAACTCCAAAAGTAGGTATGTAACGGACAGGTGTTTTGGAGATGGAGTGAAATTTTTGGATGTATTTCTATTGGGCATTAAGTATGTTTACCAAAGTTTAATATGCTTACTCAAATCTCTCTTTACAGAACATTTATTTATTACATCCTTTATATTAGTTACAGAGATATGCCAATTTCTCTATTTCTCTCTTCTCTTTCACGAAATTCAATTAATTTTATACACGACTCTCTCTTTTTTTATCTACTTAGCGGCATTGTTTTAGCATCGATACGCCGCTTGTGGCTTTTGTGTAAAATGCCTTTATACAATTTGTGTAATATGATTAAAATAAAAAATATATTGATCTGTACATTTTTTTGCTATGGCCAAAAAGAAACTTTGCTTATTTGGTGGTTAAAGAGTCATCCGTCAATTTCTTATATTATTTTCTTACGTTATGTTTAGGCAAATAGTTTTTTGATAGTTTTTTGAACTTACAATTAAATTCTAGTCGATGTAATCGCTCGCAACAGCTAGTGTGTACCTATAATAATGCAGTATATATGTGAAAACAATATTATAACTAATATTTTCATAGTGAATCTTGAGCGTTGAAATAGGAACGTGTCGTGGCATAAATTATGAACTTAGTTGTTACACAAACATCAATCTTAAGCACTTGTTTCAGTCGTATAAGTTACACCCGCGGCTAGTTGGCGAGTGATTAAGGCGGTTCTGTTGTTGCCAACTATAAAATTAGGTCAAGCAACAATTGGGGGCTGCCTAATTGAGTTTACTATCGCCTCTATTCATCAGGGCCCTTATTCATTATGACCATAACACGCCGCGCTAAGATAAGATGCGGCAAAAACTGTCTTTCCCTCGTAATCAAAGAAGTTTTATTGCAAAAAATACATATTTATTTATTTATTTATTTAGGACCATCAACAGGTTACTATAAAGATTCATCCGCACGTTAATGGTGTCATCTGTATCAAATCAAATTATGTAACCAGATAATAGATGGCCAGATATACAAAGTTTCTTATGGCATAAAGAATAATAATTTCTAATATCTTGGCATCTAGAACGTTTGGAATCGCGTTTTTGGGACGCGCGTTATGGGCAAGGAATGTTGTTGGTCATAGTGAATAAGGGCCCAGGCGTTGATAAAAGTAACTTTTGAAGTTAATCATGCTCTGCCTTTAAAGTTGAGCTTTGCGCAACGTCCCTAGAGCAAAACCATTAGGTTTATACACTTGCATTCTACGGCGGAGCTTTGCAAGTACCTAACTACCTATCCTAGGTATTATAAAATCTTTTTAGCGTAAGTACTAAAGTTAATATTTCCAAAGGTTTACGTACAAACTTAGAATCGAAATTTCTTATCTTAATTAAATAGGTATACCGCATTTACTTTTATCTTTTCCGGATATCACCGTCGAGACAAGCTATGGTAGCCAACATATCTACATATCAATAAAAAATAACACCTACGTACTGCGCAATGATTGAGTGCCAAATGGTAAAAGTGTTGACGTAGTTCTCCTTACTTACCATTATAAATGCGACTGCGAGTTTGTTTGTTTGATACGGTTTCACGCCTTAACTACCTACTCGACCGATCATCATAAAAATTTGCATATACGTTGTCAGGGGTACAGGAGTTTCCCACGGGTGCTTTGAAATTGATGCGTGTAACATCTAATACTATAATTAATAATAATAATAATTATAATAATCCACTTCACAAACACACAGATCTACTTGATCCCACAGCTATATGTTGTGTCGTAGAAACCAAGCAAACGTGGTACATCTATACATATAAAATGCTTTGTCCTGAATGACATGGATCAACGCACAGCCTAAACCGCTGATCGTAGAAATCTGAAACTTTGAAGGTGTGCTCTTCATATGACGTAGGCATTCGATAAGAAAGGATTTTTGAAAAGTCAACCCCTAAGGGGAAGAAAAGGGGTTGCAAAGTTTGTATGGCACAATTCCGCGAAAACTTCGAAATTATCGCGGGTGAAACCGCGCGGGACAGCTAGTACTACATATAATTGCATATTAAATATATAATAACAGTAAATTATACCATAGATATATAAACACACCCAGATTGGAAAGTGGAACCCTGTGTCCATCAAACAAAGTGCACCCGTCACCGGGAATGGGCATGTTGACTAATTTTTATTTTTTAGTCCGTCTTGTAGATTATTAAAAAATATTGGACACGTATTTTTTCTTTTTTTACGTAATCAAAAAATAACGGCGATATATTAAGTTGTAATTTCGCGTGACGTCACTATTCTGACAGTTTGTATTGTTTGTATATGGTTTTGCGGTTAGTGACGTCACGACCTCCTCATCCTAAACTTTAATGCGCTTTATCTCTGTATATTTTAATTTATTTAAAAAAGCAAAAAATACGTGTCTATTGTTTTTTTATTTTCTAACTGACGGACTAATTAGAATTTTGTTTTTCAATAGTAGTCAACATCCCTATTGAACCTGGAATCTCTTGATTAGCGGGCAGGCATGGTGACCTACTGCGCCAATCGGGTCGTCAATATTATTACTAAATAATAGTCCGCACCGCGCGTCTTGAACACCTATTATATGTAGTTGTATCCAGATTAATGTGTCCTAATAAATAAAGGTGCGAGCATAAGTGCGGCGCGTCTAAAAGTGTGGAAAATAAAACAATCATCCTAATGGCTGGCTGTAGGTCACTCGTCCGCCGCTCGTCGAGCCGCAATCCCCGACGATTATGACGGCGTGCACTCACTGCGAAATGCGAAAGCCGCGTACATCTCTCTAAAAAAGAAACGCGCCGAAAACAATCGACTGTTGCTGATTAACATTGCAAGCTACGGGGCACGGCTCTAATTTAATTTAATTGATTCTTTATTGCACAAATCAAAGTACAAATGGCGAACTTAATGCCTGGCGGCATTTTCCAATGGCCGATGTGGTTTGCCTGGGGAACCGCAACTCCGACTGTAGTTCATCGGAAGTCGTACATTATATGCAGAGCAATGTCAAAACTTCGTTAGCGCGATTCATGACATCCAGTACTCGTCTCTTGGTTGTAGTTCGTGACTAGTGGCGTAGGAGTCGCCACAGTAGGGTGTGCAATAGGGTACTTGCATGAACGATTTACTTCCAAAAGTTCCAGTAAAGAATCGAAATGCATCTTACCGATGCATTTTAAAGTAATAAACTTCAGAAAATGGAAAATATGCGTTGACTGTATGCTCTTAGTTTCTTTTGCCTTCTCTGGAAGACGTAAATGTTTCCTAAAAAAATAAAAGTGACGTCATGTGTCAAGCTTGGCTGTGATTGGTGTTTCGTTGCAACGTTGAATATTTTGGAAACTATTGAAAATTTTTTAGTAAATCTTTCACAAAAACGCTTCTCTAAGGCTCTATTTTTGAAATATTGACACAATTTCTTATTATAAATTTCATGCAAGTACCCTATTAATAATAGGACTCTATGGGATTTGGTTGAGGGGAGAGGGATTCGGGGCAGATTTTTCGTGATGAATGATTGATAACACTTTGCTTAGCATCGCGATTAATAGTAATGACTGAAAACTAATAAAACTATATAGGTAAAGGTTTTTGGTGATATCCGGAAATCAACAACAAAAAAAATTTTTTAGTTCATTAACCATACTTACAGTTACATGCATTGAAATAACTCTATCATGCCTGACTGATGATATTATACTAAATTTTAGTTTTTAGTCCGTAATGTAGATTATTGAAAAAAATACTGGACAATTATATTTTATTTATTACGTACCTACCTAATCAGAAAATAACGGCGATACCTACATTGACGTCATGATCCAGTATATATTTTATACGAGGTTAATATAACAGTAAGTCTATCTTATTTCTGAACACGTAAATAAATAAATGGATAATAATCATTAATAACGCCACGCCACTCCACCACTACTAAGCTGTAGGTAATACGCATTACCTTAGTAAATATATTTTCATTAATTTTAAAAAGTAAAATATGTGTAAAATGCTTATTGCAATTAATAAATTTGATTATTTTCATAACATACAACAGCTTTCTTATTTCTTATCTATTTTAATCTGAGTTAGTTAATTCTAAGTGTACGAGCAAGTTTGAACAACAACATAGGCACCACACGTCTAACTCATAATCGACGGCAAACAAATTTAGATGCCACAAGAAACAAAACTTTTGAGCTGTGACAGATGTATAAAGAAATTTGAGCACGTTTCCTAATAAATCTAAAATAGTCAAAAAATATATAAATAATATATATGTGTAGTATATACCACGTTTAGTGTGGGATTAAGTAGATCTGTGTGTTGTGAAGTGGATTATTATTATTATTATTAATATATACTCTAATATTATAAAGTAGTTTGTAATTTTGGATCTTTGGAACAGCTACTGAACCGATCTCTGTGTAACGAAGAGTTCCTTACTTATTATGTGAATGTGAGTTTATTTGTTTTTTGTAACGCTTTCATGCCTTAACGGCTGAACCGATTAGCATAAAATTTTGCATAAGCGCTGTCGGGGGTACTGAAACTAACGCGGGTATATCTAGTTGTTTCAATAAAGAGTGAATGGATACATACAAATACAAACATTTTAGTATATCATTTGTTTTGTCTTTGGCAAACATAAATTACTGGGAGCATTATATGTATACCTAGTGAAATTATGTGTAATAGTAGATAAGTACTAGTATTATAGGTACCTACAAAAAAATATATAAGTCACATCTGCCTTTATTCATAAATCGCTTCCCAAAAAGCTTCGTCGCTTAGTTCAGTAATTACCGTCCACATACGTTACTACTTCAGTCTATGTTAGGGTTGCCACCCGTACATCATTATTAGTATCGTACTATATTTCAGTCAATTGTACTATATATTATAGAAAAATAATATACTACGAAAAATACTACATTTTTATGCCTAATTCAACTGTCACGCTTTTTTATATTAACAGCTGTGACTGGCCTGGAAAGCACCCGCAGCGCTGCACGGGGAATTTCAGAACGAAACGCATACCCGGCAACAAAACATCAACTGTCAAACTAGCAATAATTTATGGATGTATGCTGCCCGATACATAAGGATTACAAAATATTTTCTTACAACTTTTTTTCCCTGCATTTCCCAAAAATACTATATTTTTGCACGTTTTTTCGGAAAAATACTATATTTTTTCCAAAAAAAGGTGGCAACCCTAGTCTCTGTACCTACCTCACTTCATTATTTTAATGGTAGTGGGTTGTTTCTGTATTAAAACAAAGCCAATTCCGTTATTCCTATCACTGTCAAGGCCAACTTCAAAAGCACTAGGTACCTACCTCAAAAAACAAATTGTAGCCATTAAAAAATATGTGTTTTTTGATAGACTGGTGGAGGTCGCAGCGATTGGACGCCTGTCGCGTAATTTATTCGATATTTCAATCACCATTCAGCAGACTTATGTTTTCAAGAAAAGAAACTAGTTTTCGAGAAAGAACCGTGTTTTATCTAGGGGAACAATCTACTATTGTCTATTGGCATTGGCATTTACGGCCGCACTCAGAGTCGACTTTAATGATTACTTAGTTAAGTATAGATTTTTAAAACAAAACTGCCGCAATCAGAGACGTTCAGTAAATTAATGTTAGTTGGCATTTAATGAGATGTAACATAATTAGTTAAATGCCAATTAACATTAATTTATTAAACTTGTCTGATTGCGGCAGTTTTGTTTTAAAAATCTATACTTAACTAAGTAATCATTAAAGTCGACTCTGAGTGCGGCGGTTAGCCATCATTATTTTAATTACTGAAACATCGTTATTAGCAAAATGGAAAAGTTAAATGCCATAAACCGCGATCGATGCCATAATTGAAGTAAATGAAAAATGAGATTTGAGGCACGTGTCATTCACATTCAAATATTGAATAACCTAAAACCTATCTCATCACCTTAGACATTAAATTATAACTTCCACAATTATTGTGAAATACAAACAGTTCAAGCCAAATACGAAATTCTTCAGCAGTAGGTGGCTATATTTTTTTGCTCTCTCCACTCCGTTCTGGTCGTCGAGATAATCCCCGTATTTAAATCTCCAAATCCCAATAAATCCGGGCTAGCTGATTGATTTTCAACTGTTTCGTTAATGGAAATTTTATTACACTTTCACAAAAATTAAATACCTACCAACATAAATACCACAACATAGTAAGTTAGTAACATAATATACCATCAATCTCATCAACTAATATAATAGATACTTAATAATAATAATATACAGACTAAAATCATCTGTGTGGAAAGAAAATTTTATAGTCCGAGACCTCCACTTTCTTTTAGGGAGCTGACTGAAACGATGATGTTTCGAGCACATAATTTTGTATTAAGTTTGACACTGAGCAGGGTTCGATTAATGCTGATTAACAATGTGCTAATGCGGTACTAGGGCGTCATATACTTGAGCAGCTAAGGAACATTACCTGCATTATGGAGCTCCGCAAGCCAACTTCCACACTTAACTCGGTCCACTCTGTTATTCATCGACGCGCAACAAGTGCGATATACATAATTGAACGCACCTGCCTCTATATATTGTCTCAGCCAGACATCTCGAAGCTTAACGTTCCAACTCTGACATTCTCTAAAATCCTATTACTTATTTACTTATACAGATATCAACGGCGTTCATCGTCATTTAGTAAAAAGAAGAGTTAAAATATCAAATTCATTACTCTTCAAAACCTCTCAATACTTCCATAAAGCCTTTCACCCCGAAAAGATTGAATTTCCAAAAAACCTTTATTGACGGTTTGTGCAAAATTTTAAATATGCAGTAAGCTGTACTGCATATTTTAAATGCGATTTGGTCTTGACTTTGATTCAGTTAGTTAGTCGGGACATGAAGTATGGTCATGTAGAAATATTAAACTATAGATACAAGTAGGTATATATATATTTAATATATTATATTTTATAAATCCTTACAAAGACATTCTATAATAAAGTAGGAATCCTTTCATATTATAATGTCCCCTGCGGTTTCCAGAATGAACTATATACCTACGTATAAACCTTCCTCATAAATCACTCTATCTATTGGTAAAAACCGCTTGAAAATCTGTTTTGTAATTTTTGAGTTTATCGCGAACATACAGACAGACAGACAGACACGCGGCGTAGGCCGCGTCTGTCTAAGGATTTTCAAGCGGTTTTCACCAATAGATAGAGTGAATCATGAGGAAGGTTTAGAATAGAATAGAATAGAATAGAAAAAAGTTTATTTGATACCATAAAGATCAAATAAGTAAATTTAGGTATATAATTTGTCAAGGTTTTGTGTAAGTAAATAGGTTGAAATACAAGTACCTGTTATTTATTTTGTTATTCTTTAATTGTTTTCATTTGTGTTGTTCTGTATGTGTTCATTTGTGTTGTGTTTCTCCTCTTGCTTAAATAAATCTTTCTTATCTTATCTTATCTTATCTATAACGATAGTAATTTAATTTTTAATACAGTTGCTCAAAAAGTGGCGTATTGCAGGGACGTTTAGCGTTCGGGATGTGGGCTATTACATACTCGAGCTTTTTGTTTACCTTTCCCGAACTCGTGCGTTCTCTTTGCCAACTGTCAAATGGCGACACGACTTTGACACACTTTTTTGCATTGCGAAACGTAGGTTTCGCATTACTAATACGACTAGCGCCATCTCTTGATCACAGTTGGAACTTAGTTGAGCTTGTTGTGTTTTTGATATTTTATTAAATTTCTTGATTTTTTTCGCAACTGTATTAAAAATAGTTGTTCAGTACACGTGCGGAACCGTCATTGCAACTAGTTCCGACTGTCAACCCTCACCTTCGGCTGCGCCTCGGCTCGGGTAGACATTTGTCGGAACTCTTTGCAATGACAGGCTTTCCGCACTTATAATGAAATATACTATATTGTAAGTGTCGGGAATCAAGCCGTCAAGCCGTCAAGGGTCCAGAAAATGACACAGAGTACTTTTTATCTCTGAATTTCCGCAGGAACTCCGAAATAAATGCGGGTGACACCGCGGAGAACAGACATAAACAAAACAAGATAAAATAACGCATGAGACAAAAAAGTCATATCTAGTGCCGATTCCGCGAACTATTGACACAAAATCTTCACCAGTCATGTTTGCATGCGTAACTTTATCACAGCACGTCCGTTGTTTAAATTTAATTCGTTTTCATCCTAAAAATTATTATTTTGTTTTAGTATATTTTTTCCTTGTGCCCTGCGTTCTCTTACTGGTTCTTACGATGTTATCCCAAAAATATGCATTTCTCATCGAATTATTGTGTTGCACGGGTAAATACCAATTTTTATTATTTTATCTTTGTGCTATATTGTTCATAAATACCTACTTTGATAAAACTATTGATGTTGACGTTAGATACGTTATAAATTATTATACTAAGTCTACCTAAACCCATAAGTTGAAAGTTTTATTGTGATTAAAAAGTGGTTAAGTATATGTTAGACATGACATGCATGAAAAGTCATGGTTAGTAAAATTTTTAATCTTATGATAGAAATAATGTTTTATCTTTTAATATTTATTTATATGGTTAGTTACCTAATGTTTTTACCTTTTAACAAATTAATTAACCATTATTTGACTGTACTTTAAAATAATTGTACAGTTGGCAACTTCTCGCCAATTCTTGTCGTTAAATTTTGATTAAATTTCTGGTCCTAGAATGTTATTTAATTTTAATAATTTTTATCCTACAGACAGTAAATACTTAAAATTCAAAATTCAAAAGCTATTTATTACTTAAGATTGGTTGTTACAATCACTTATAATCGTCAGCATAGAACTATTTATAAATTACCTTATTACCTATAAATTACTATACAACGTGTTAATGAATTAACTGAAAACCTGATACGTTATTTAAAAAAATAAACAATAATATGATTAAAATATATTTTATGTCGAAAAAATTTATACTTTAAAAGTTATTCAACATTAGTTTGAAGGTGACCTAACTACGAAATTCCAAGCGCTACGCCCGCGCCTACCGTTTCGATTTTTGCTGCGGGCGGGGTAAGCGCCAAATATTGTATTATTAAAGTAATTTAGACATGGGCTGATAAAAATGAAAAAATATAACCTATATTAAAACATAGTTCAAACGATTCGCTAATTGATTCTGAGCAAACTATTTTCTAGTTTTCAGTTAATTCATTAACACGTTGTATATAGGTACTAAGATAAGATATGTTTTTCGCATTGATTTACGAAAAAAATGAGTATAATGGTTGTGATTGAAGAAGTATTGATAATAATTTGTTATCGATACGTCAATATAAGCACAGTTAACTTGTAAATAAAATATCATGTATATCTAAGTTCAGATCAGATGAGCCTAAATAAATATTCTCCGTTCCACATAATGTAACAGGTATATAGGTATACTCGGTATATAAAGTATCATGATATACATGTGCGGGGCATACTTCATACTACTTTACAGATATATATGTCTATTACTTAGGTATATAAGTATATTTTTTATTTGGAAACTAGCTGTGCCCCGCGGTTTCACCCGCGGTAAAATCGGAGTTCCCGCGGGAATTCCGGGATAAAAAGTACCCTATGTGTTAATCTGATGTATAAGCTATATTATAGTAAAGTTTCATTTAAAATCTATTCAATAGTTTTTGCATGAAAGAGTAACAAACATCCATCCATCCATACTTACAAACTTTCGCATTTATAATATTAGTAGGATATAGTTTTGGCGGTGCATTGATATTTCAGTTAGTTTTCTTCTTAAATATTATCATGAAATTAATTTCGATTTTCTTCACAGGTTTGGCAATGCCAGTACACTCACAATACTCTGACAGGGTAGCTCCGCCTGGTCACAACATGTACACAGTTAGTATAAACACGTAGACCTATATATGTATAAGGTGTCTCAGATCAAAAATTCGAGCCAGAAACGCCTGGTTTCTGACTTAAAAAAAAAAACTAACAAAAGATTGTATTTTTATACTTACTGCTATTGATTTCCAAAAAGAAACCTCAATAAAACTGTAGGATATAACTAGTGGAATAATAAATTTGATGTTGAATCATTTAAATTGTAATACTTACACTTAAATTTTAATTTGATTAAGTTTGGAAAAACATACGGGGGCCGATTAAAACACAATATGAATTATTACAATCATTTTAACCACTATAATGGTAGGTAATTTATTAATTGAGATTGTAAACAAGCTGTTAAAGTAACTTGATTACCTACACAAAAATACAGTTTAATAGGGATGTTGACTACTATTGAAAATCAAAATTCTAATTAGTCCGTCAGTTAGAAAATAAAAAAACAATAGACACGTATTTTTTGCTTTTTTAAATAAATAAAATATACAGAGATAAAGGGCATTAAAGTTAAGTATGAGGAGGTCGTGACGTCACTAACCGCAAAACCGCCACACAAACTGTCAGAATAATGACGTCACGCGAAATTTCAACTCAATAGATCGCCGTTATTTTTTGATTACATAAAAAAAGAAAAAATACGGGTCCAATATTTTTTAATAATCTACAAGACGGACTAAAAAATAAAAATTAGTCAACATGCCCATTGATACCTAAATATCTACAAAACTATGTAGATACCTACCAAGTCCCTAATCAAGGATTAAAAAATTGACCCTATAAATATTGTAGTGTTGCTTAATTTGCGATTTTTACTATATACGTATAACTGCTAACTTATTGAAAATATCTTTAAATGTGAAATATCTTTAAATTGGAAATATCATGAAATATGTTCACCTACATTTACAGTATACTCGCTGTTTGCATTTTTCTGTAAACTACTTGTAATTTTTTTAAATAAATAAAAAAAAACTAACAATGTAATAAAATCGTAAAAGTCAATCTTAATCTCAATCGAAACTTTGTACTTCGAATGACAATGCAATATTAAACAGAGTTGTACTGATACATTGGAACCGGAATCTCATCGGAAATGCGAATGCTGCGATGGGCAGGAAGAGTCACACTGAAAGATAGGGCTCGGAATGAGTACATAACAAAGTAACGGAGTCAAGTTACGTTGGTACGGCCACAAAAAGATAGAGTTGATCTGATGATGGAACCCCATCGAGTTTGCTCGTTTAATTTGTTTCGACGATCGATGATTATTACTTTTTAGAGTTGACTCTTAAAGCATTCATTGGTTTTTCTTATTTGAACTTTTTGAATTAATTTTTTTGCCTAGTAAGTACTAAGAAAACATACAGGATAAGTGTGATTGGTACGAGCAACTGACTAGGTAATAGGGCAAAAACATGTCCGTTCTATTCAGTTTTTTTTTTTTATATTTCTTTTAAGGCTGCTACAAAATTAACGACGGAACCGGCGGACCCGTGCGTCCCTTACGAGATCGCAATGCCGGATTTCAGGAAAATCAAATCCACAATCAGCGAGGCGAGTGAGTAAAATCAACTATGTTCTAATCTGATTCAGTAAACTGATATGCTTCAATAAAAGATTTAAAAAACATTGTTATATTGTGGTTGAAAATATCAAAAACGAATAATAATAATAATAATAATCCACATCACAACACACAGATCTACTTGATCCCACAGTAAGCTATTATTAGCTTGTGTCGTGGAAACCAAGCAAACGTGGTATATACTACATAGAATTACTTATATATTATACTATTCATATATAAACACACCCAGAATGGAAAATGGAACCTTGTGTTCATCACACAAAGTCCACCCCCACCGGGAATCGAACCCGGAACCCCTTGATTAGCAGGTAGGCATGGTGACCTCTGCGCCAATCGGGTCGTCAAGGTATACTTTTACTGAATTGTATTATTTGAGAAACGTGCCACGTACTTTTATATAATAATAAGAACTACTTCTCGTTATATAAACGATAGGTATCTAATATTATTAAAACCAATAAAATTAAGTAAATGGAGCATACGGCCGCACTCATGGATGATTTTATTATTTAATTTTAAGTAAAGATTTTTAAAACAGAACTGCCGCACTCAGAGACATTCGTTACATTAATGTTAATTAGCATTTAACTAATTACGTTGTACACGAGACTTTCTGATTTAATGATAAAGACGTTATATTAGAAAACTAAGGGAACTGTTTGTTTATTTTATTTATATTAATGCTGTTCGCCACAGTTTCTCCCGCGTTAATTTCAAAGTTCCCGCAGGAGTTCCGGGATAGAAAGTGCCCTATGTCCTTCTCTGTACCCCTGGTAAAATGTATTCATTTGATGATGACAAGTTAAGCAGTTGCGGCATGAAAGCGTAACAAACAAACAAACTCACTTATACATTTGATAGTAAGGATTGATTTGTAAAAATCGTATTGAAGACAATATCACACAAAGCAAGAGAGTTTTACCTGACTGCATAGGTCTATTTTCAGTAGTTCTAGTAACAGTTCAATTGATTGTACCTACTACTGCTTTTCAGTTTTATTGGTTCAATGAAATTTTAGGTTATTGCAGGTGTTGTATATATTGAATTTTCATTGTCTATCCTCCATTTGAGTGGAATTCTCTATTGGGTCTGAAAAAAGCAGTTTATAGCAGTAGCATATTTTTACATATTTTTAATAACGTAGCACTGATAAATAAATATACTTAATGTTTCCAGAATGCAAAGAGTATAAGTGGCATATGGCTCAACGGAAAATAAAATCTGATCGAGAATATCAATGTAAGATTATATTCGTAAATTATTAGACTAGATAATCAAAATCTACGTTGCTCTCATGAGAGAAAGAGAAAAACATATCATCCTGAAAGTTTTTTTTATAATAGTTATCCAATATCCAGCATTCATTAAATCAGTCGAAAGACATCCACTGCTGGACTAGGCCTCCCTCAAGGATTGCCACAACAACAAGTCCTGCGCTCCCACATCCTATGGCAACCCGCGATCAAGTCGTCGGTCCACAACGTAGCAGGCCGTGTGGCAGGCGTGATCGCCACTCAAAAACATTCTTGTCCCATCGGTCATCAGTTCTTAGAGCGATGTGCCCGGCCCACTTCCACTTGAGGTTGCAAGAACTTTCAAAATTCAAAATTCAAAAGCTATTTATTACTTAGGATTGGTTACAATCACTTGTAATCGTCAGCTGGTTCTTAGCACTATAAATTACCGTCAGTTCGGAATACGTCCTCTGCTGAGAAGAACTGACAAGAAACTCAGCAGCGCTGTCTTTTAATGATCATATTCATAAACTAGGAGAACAAAAAATAGTAATTGGATAGAGCAATTCATTCCCAAACGTCTGTATCATTTAAATAGTCTACTACACTATAATATGCTTTATCGCATAATCTGTGTTTAATAAGTGTCTTGAATTTATTAATTGACAAATTAATTACATTAAGTTTTGTTAAGACACCGTGTGTATACTGTATGTATAATTGTATAGTCTACAAAATGTTTCAGGTGCTCAAGCAAAAGGTGATGAAATGGCTATTGGCGGCCGTGATACTCTGCCAGGCGAGTTCCCACATATGGTTAGTTTACTGAATGTCTACGATTCTGTTTCATGATTTTTTGAAGCGAAGCTGTTCCCTCACAGTTTCAACCGAGTGAATTTCAGAAGAGCCTGGCCACAATATGTCCACGGCGCGGCGTCGTAAACGTGAAACAGCGCGGCACGTTGCCGCGTCGTGCATCTATATAATACGGTGTCGCGCCGTGTTGAGCGGATGCACGGTACAGTGCCATGTACCACATCAACTGGCACGAACACATCGGCATCTATATTTTCACCATCTTGCACAAAAAAAAAGTACGAACTGACAATAAATTATCTAAAACCTACTCAACACCTACTTACCTACCTCAACATGGCACGGCATCTGTACATCTGTATTCTGCACGACTCGACGCCACACGCCGTGGACATGTGGCCAGGCCCGAACTCTCTCGAGAACTTTAAAAAGTAAGTATCCTATGACACTCAAGGATACTGTAGCTCCCTATCAATGAAAGAATTTTCAAAATCGGTTCAGTGGTTCCAGAGATTACCCCTTACATCTAAACAAGCTTGCAAAAATTTACCTCTTCAAAATATTATACATAAAGATACAATTCCAGAACGGAACTTCGGTGTAACATTTTTTATGAAATATTTCTGACTTATAAAACTTTCGCTTGTTTCGTGTACGTACTTAATTCAACACGATCTTTTTGATTATTTTTAACTTTTATTGTTCTACTAGCTGTGCCCCGCGGTTTCACCAGCGGTAATTTCGGAGTTCCCGCGGGAATTCCGGGATACAAAGTACCCTATGTCCTTTTCTGTACCCCTGACAACATGCATGCCAAATTTTATCCAAATCCGTTCAACCGTTTTTGCGTGATTGAGAAACAAACATCCAAAGATCTAAACATACAAGCATCCACACTTTCACATCTATAATATTAGTAGGATAGTTAGTTCAATTCGTATACTATATGCTTTATCCAAAGAAATTCGGCTTCCCACCGTCCATATGTAAATTTAGCGAGCATCTTCGAACGGTAATTTATTACGCGGTGACATTGAGCAGTGAACCTCTTTAATATCTACCTCGCGGTTTCACCCGCGTTAATTTTGAATTTACTGCAGGAATTCCGGGATAAAATTTACCCCATATCCTTTTCTGTACTCCCAACAATGAGTATGCTAAATTTCATGATGATCGGTTGATAGCTAGTTAAAGCGCACTAGCGTAGCAAATAAACAAGTAAACTCACATTAGCATCCTGATTGAGTAAACTCGGTTCTTTCAGGCTGCAATAGGATGGGCATCATCAACTGGTACTTGGATTTTCAAATGTGGTGGCAGCTTAATCAGCAGCAACTACGTTCTGACTGCGGCTCATTGTATCAGGGTATCACACACTGACAAAAGTGTAACTGACCCTGTGCCCAAGATTGCCAGACTCGGTGACAAGAATATAGCCGATGTGAGTATTTGTTACAATGCATGTAAAACCGCCGCCGTGACTCCGACGAGCCGATGCCACAACTTAAACTGAACGACACGACGACGTTCATTAATTATTACAGACAAGTTGCTGGAAGAAACACAAAATAGTATGAAATAGTACCTAGTAGTAAAAATAATATGATTACACAACCATAGAATTCTTTTTATCTCAACAGTTTTCGAATGGAGTCCGCCCGTTGGATGTTGTTATTACTGCTCTTATACGAAATCCTCAGTACACTCCGCCTATTAAGTACCACGACATTGCTCTGCTCAAATTGGAACACCCCGTTGATTTTACAAAATACGTACAACCGGCTTGTCTATGGACCCATTTCGACACGAGCTCGCTGGGAACCGAAGCGATCATCACAGGATGGGGAGTCACCGAGGCACGTAAGTACTATGATAATCATCTTTACTAATATTATAAATGGGAAAGTGAGTTTGTTTGTTTGTTACGCTTTCACGCCTTAGCGGCTCAACCGATCATCATGAAATTTTGCATGCACATTGTCAGAGGTACAGAGAAGGACATAGGGTAATTTTTATCCCGGAATTCCCGCGGAAACTCTGAAATTGCCACGGGTGAAACCGCGGGGAACAACTAGTACAGCATATTTATTTAGCTAGCTGTTCCCTGCGGTTTCGAGATAAAAGTACCCTATGACCTTTTCTGTAACCCTGACCACGTGTACGAAAAATTTCATAATGATCAGTTGAGCCGTTAAGACGTGAAAATGTAACAAACAAACAATCTTCTTAAATATAAAAATGAATTGCTGTTCGTTTATCTCGCTAAAACTCGAGAGTGGCTGGACCGATTTGGCAAATTTTGATCTTGAAATACTTTTGGAAGATCAGGGAAGGTTTAAGTAGTAAATCCGTTACTCACGCGGGTGAAACCGTTGGGCACAGTTAGTAATAATATAGTACCTAAGGATAAAAAATACGGTATTACAAACCAATAATTTTATATTTATTGGGAAAGTCAAAACAAAATTTATTATTATTATTTATTATTATTACTACAATATGTTTTTTGAAAAGATATTCTATAATAAAGGAAATATCATTGGAAAAAAAAATCTCTCCCATTATAATTATAGATTCTTTGAAAACATCGCCCGAGTTGCAAGCCGTGGATTTGGACGTGGTGAGCCATGAGACGTGTCAAGAGCTACTGAAGCACAAACACGGCAGGAACTGGTGGGGGGTGAACGAGGCCACGCAGATATGCGCGGGAAAGTTGAGCGGCGGCGCTGATTCTTGCTCGGTAGGTATAATCTTTTTTTTACACATAAAAAGGTACAAACGAACTTAATTCCCGGATATTTTTTTTAATTCACAAGCGAACTTAAGCGGCATTTTCTTCCAGATAACCATTATGTTAACGGAGATGGATTTCAGAAAAATCTGTTTCAGTCGGACCCTAGTTCAAATCTTACCCAACCTAGGGAGTCAGGGCGCTCGCAAATACAAAACCACGTGCATTTTTAATACAGATCAGACAGAACTTAGTTTAAGCATGAAAACAAAATTAAAAAATCGGCCAAGTGCGAGTCGGACTCGCGCACGAAGGGTTCCGTACCGTATCTATAAAAACGTCAAAAAAAATTTTGTCTGTTGAATTGAATGGGAGCCCTCCTTAAATATTTAACATACAGCCAAGTGACAGACGTATATAGACGGACGGACGGACGGACAGCGAAGTCTTAGTAAAGGTTCCCGTTTTACCCTTTGGGTACGGGACTCTAGAAAAATGAAAAACAACTTCACCGTGTGATTTTAGAACCCAAAACTATTCAACATGCACAAAAACATTACGTTTCTAGTCAATCACTGTTCAGTAAATTTTACATGTTTTGGCAATACTATCGAAAATTTACATGGTTTGGCAACTAAGTAAGTTTTGGAAAAGTTGGAGCCCTAACTTAACTGATAGCTCTGACTTCCTTAGCAACCGTGGGGGGCTTTTTTGGCTCTCTATCATCATATTATTTTTTTCTCTGTTTTTTAAACTGGCTACCACGGAGTTTGTAAATGATCTAATTATATGACTCAAAGATTACATTATTTCTTGTTTCAATTGCAGGGTGACTCCGGTGGTCCGTTGCAAATGAAAATTAACTACACGGTGCCGAATCAAGGGACGCTGAGCTACGTCATCGGTGTGACGTCATTTGGGTTCGGCTGCGCGCTTCCCGACACACCCGGCATCTACACCAGGGTCTCATACTATGTACCCTGGATTGAGAGTGTAGTATGGCCCGAATGGTCAATTTAGGTTAAAATTAAAAAAAAAAAACAAATTTATCTATTCTAAACATAGCTTCCGTCCAGTAGGATCGCCTTTGGGATCCGTTTGGATTTTTTTGGTCCAAATGGATCCTCTTATCAATGATAGCTGTTCCCCACGGTTTCACCCGTGTTAATTTCGGAGTTCCCATGGGAATTCCGGATTACAATATAATCTGTTTTACTCGGGGATAATGTAGATTTCTAATGGTGAAAGAATTTTTGATATCAGTCCAGTAGTTTTGGAGTTAAATCGTCAAACAAACAAACAAAAAAATCAAATCTTTCCTCTTTATAATTTTCGATCGACTTCGGGATTTATTTGTGTTTTTCACGATGATTTTTCTCTGTATGTATATTAAAATATCGAAAACTGAAAAAATATACAAAACTGTATTACTATTGACGAAAGTTTTTCTCTGTATATTAACTAGAAATTAATATCAATATATTAATTTCTATTTTATATTTCTTTATAATATTAATATACTAATTTATAAAAAATTCGTAATACCATTAAATATTCGTAATTCGCAGTAGGTAGGTACGTAGTTTAAACTTAATAATACAGAAAAAGATAAAATATGTAAAAATTACAAATGTCGAGAGAATTCATGACACTGGCAACAATTATTAGAAAGCCTTTATTTTTTTTATTTTCCTAACCTAAGTGGGGGCCTTGCAAAAAAGAATCAACTGTAACATGTATGCACAGTATCTGAAAGACTTAGCATACTATAACCAATCCCTTTGGAGATTTAGTATTCAATTTGCGGTAAGTCGATGGAGTTTGGTCTCACAGTTGTCTACATCGAGTTATCGTAAAATGAAAAATACAAATAACAAAAGTAGCCGAGGATTTTGCGAGTAGGTACATTTTCGGGGAGCTAGGCGTTAGACGACCATGCGTGTCACACCGAAGTAGACAGGTGCAATTCGATTCTTTCCAAAGTCTATCTGGGCGACCGAGCGTAGCTCTGGGATTTCTTTTGTAAAATCGCTTTCTATTCGAAGATCTTTCAAAAATGCCATTTTTTTATTTAATCAATATTTTATGTTGGACGTTTGGTTACGATTTTGCAGAATTTATACATATTATATCTATACAAAGTTAAGCAGTTTTGGCTCTATGCGTTGTCTGTCACTAAATTATTTTTTGTAGGTCTATAAAATATGATTAGAAAAATAAGAAGTTCATCAACAAAAACATATGCGTCTAAACAATATCTACACTAATAATATAAAAGATTTGTTTTTTACCAGCTAGTCAATAATAATAGTAATAAAAAAATGTCGCTCAAATTGTTTTTGTAAGTAATTATTTAAATGTTGTAACCACAAGATTCTGTTTTTAAAATCTTTTTATTTATTTTACAATTAACTCAAATGTTTATTCTACACCACAAGGTGTTTCCTCTGTGAATGTGCTTACGGAACGGTGTAATAGCCGGCCAGCTTTACTGTAATCTTCTATTTGAGGGGGCGATTTGTCTGCTAGACGAATGGCAGCAGTCTTGCAAGCCGCTCTGATCCAAGCCCATTCCACTTCAGACGCATCCGCACGACGCAATTGTATGTGTAGCGATGTACAGGATTACCAATGCTCATATGCTCGTACGTTCCGTTTATAGCAAGGACGAATCCCTACAACTTTCTGATTGCCTGGTACTTTCGTTTTGCTAAATTCGTTCTTGGGGGAATCAGAATTTGGCACTTTAATGATATCCTATTTCTATATGGCCTTAAACTGACCATTTTAATTTTATTATAAGGCCACATGTTCATACCTAACCTAACTTAACTTTCACTTTAAGGCATAATATACAAAACAGTGTTTTTCTTCCAAGGAATTATGTAATTGTGTAGTACAGTTTACCTGTGATACGTACCTATCTTATATCTTTATACATAAAATGTTTTGTCCTGAATGACTGATGGATCAACGCACAGCCTAAACCGCTGTTCATAGAGACCTGAAACTTGGAGGGTGTGTGCTTTGTATGATGTAGGCGTCCGATAAGAAAGGATTTTTGAAAATTCAACTCCTAAGGGGATGAAAAGGGGTTGCAAAGTTTGTATGGAACAATTCCGCGGGAACTTCGAAATTATCGCGGGTGAAACCGCGCGGGACAGCTAGTCTATTATATAAGTAGTACCTACGTAATACATACAAGCGACCATATAAATAGGGACTTAGTAAGGACTTTATGGTGGATCGTCAGGGATAATTCTTATAAGTATTTAAATAAACATTTTTTACTGGTTTCCTAATTTTCCATATTGCTAATAATTTATGTATGTACGTATTCATTTTCAATTTATTTTATTAAATTTAAGTATTCGTAAAATTCTAAATGCGACTATGAGTTTATTTGTTTATTTGTTACGGTATAACGCTTTAACTATACCTACGCAACTAAACGTCATAAAACTTTTCATACACGCTTTCAAGGGTCCCTACAAGAAAATAGTACATTGTTATCCTAGGGGTGAAAGTCTTTCTCCCGAGGGTAACACTGTGCTTTTCATTACGAATGCAAGGAAAGTCAAAATAAAGATAGGAATTAGCTAAAGAAAAAATGAGTGAAGATCGGATAGTCGCTTGACACTTTCCCACCTATTTCTTTTTCTTTGGCCGGCTAGCTATTCAGCCAGTAATTTTTATTTACATTGTGGCGACCTAAAAAAAATATTATCTTTAATTATTAAGTATTAATTAAAGAAAATAAAAAAATATAAATAGGAATTAGCTTAAAAAAAAGTGAGTGAATTTTATTTTAATTAATACCTACTTAAACTTTACGTTATTTCAATTTTACATCGCGTTGGCTGTATAGAAAGTTGAAACATGGTTCAATAGAAATGTGAAAATAGACCTAGTTTTTTTTTTAATAATTTGACAGTTGTCAGTTGAAAGCGATTCTCCCTAGGGCTGAAAAGGGTTACTTTCAACCCGCTTCTCAGGCAACTTCAGACCTACTTTCCGAGTATGAGTAATGAAAAAGCATTTTTATCCCGGAATTCCCGCGGGAAGTCCGAAATTAACGCGTATGAAACAGCGGGGAACGGCTAGGATAAAATATATAGCAGCCGCAGTGCGAGAAAATGTCTATTGGAGTTCGTATAAAAATTAGCTCTACCGATCCATGTCATACAGTTTCCGTGCCGCCACCCAATTGGGTGTAGGTACATTGTTGTTTCTCGCCGCCCGAAGACAACATTGATTGGCGGTGATCATCAGACACAATATACACTCGCCAAATAGATGGATACTTACTCCACTGTTTTGCGACGCAAAAAAAGCTGACGTTTTATTTGTATCTTACGGCCGCACTCAGAGTCGACTTTAATGATTACTTAGTTAAGTATAGATTTTTAAAACAAAATTGCCGCAATCAGAGACGTTCAGTAAATTAATGTTAGTTGGCATTTAATGAGATGTAACTTAATTAGTTAAATGCCAATTAACATTAATTTATTAAACTTGTCTGATTGCGGCAGTTTTGTTCTAAAAATCTATACTTAACTAAGTAACCATTAAAGTCGACTCTGAGTGCGGCGGTTATACTGACGGACGGTGTCCAAGTGATAAGTTATCAGCAATCATATTTATTTATAACATCGCTTTTAGCCACAAACCTTTAACACTTTAAATTTATGTTACTTATTATTATAATATGTTTTCTACACTTATTCGTGTGACAAAATTATTTATGTAGATGTGGCGTTTTTGTACATTCGAAATTCGTACACATATAAATAAAATTGCGAGCGTACTAGAATTAACCATATACAACAAACTTGTAAATCCCGGAAATTATGAGAAATGATATTAAGAGGATCGTAACATATTATAAGGATATTCCTACCTACCCCTCTGAGACTGAGGTAGGAATGAATCCTTGTAGGTGTAGGCTTCATCGCTTTCCGCTTTTCTCTAATTTTATATTGGCGTCTTGCTCGTGTCTTACCTTCTTTGTTCCGTGGTGAGTTATATATACTTTTACGGTTCGATATAAGAACAACAAAATTGAATGACGAGCCCCGACAACAACCTGTAAGTGCGAGCGTGTGTGTGTGTGTGTGTATATATAATGTATACAATATGAGACTACATATTTACTTTTCCAACAAATATACGAGTACATTTATTAGGGTTACATTTATTTTACCAACAAATAGAATTACATTTGGTTAGTTAAATAACGCTAAGATATCTTTCTATCATTTTCATTTCACTACTCACAGATTGCATTATATTTTATCACAATGCTGGGAAGTGGGAACTTCTGTTCGTCACTGTCTTAGCTAATTCATCTGCAATTGAGTATTGTTTTACAGTCATTATGTATCTACTTTTTTAAAATCTATTTAGGTACTGAGCTAAAATTTACAATTTTAGGAAACAAACCATATGGCTAAAAAACCATATTGGTTTCGTAAGATCTTTTAGCGAAGTCGTTTCCTGTTGGCAATGGCGCTATTTTAACGAGTAGAGACAACATAAAGCCACTTTTTATCGCACAACGCTTGCAACTCCCAAACAGTGATTTAGTCGTAGAGAGCGCAAATCATCAAGTTCGAGTAGGTACAATACGTTATACGTTATGAATATCGACTCATCGCTCAATTATATTTCGAGGTAGCACCTCTAACATCGTGATTTTTAACTAAACCCAATGGAAACGGGGCTGACAATGTCCCAAACAACACCCATGTTGTTTGGGGGCTTATTAAAGTTAAGCGGGCTTAAAATTTAGAGGCAGCCGCGCACCGTCAAAACGGGGAGGCTAATGTATGCGGAGGCACGCGCCTCTCGATATACTCGGCTGAGTGTTGTGTATTACATCAAATTACATGGCACGTAAGTATTAAGGCACTTTTGATTGGAGGCAATATAATATTATAGCACTCCGTCTGTTTAAACTACTCAATCTCAAAGCCAGATAGAAGTAAGGACCAGATATTTTAAGTATGGCAATAAAAAGTTCCTCAATAACGCAATCGTTAAACTACAGAATTGAAATCAGAGAAATCTGTGTTTTTTTTTTCAAGTTGTATTTATTCAATCACTAGCTGTTCCCCACGGTTTCACCCGCGGTAATTTCGGAGTTTCCGTGGGAATTCCGGGATAAAATATGCGTATAAACCTTATTTCTGATTCGATTCCACAATGAAACTGCAAACATAGTGCTTTCAATAGCCCTTTGACCTTGAGCTTTCTTATGAGGCCCATAGTGAGCGACCACATCTCAGTGCCTTAAGTCTTCAGTCAACACACACTGGTCAAAGACTTTCCTCTTGAGACACTGCGATATTTGTAACGAAAAAATGCTTCTTGAGAGATTATCACAAAATTTTACTAACACTTTTTCAGAAAAGGACATAGGGTACTTTTATCCCAGAATCCCCGCGAAAACTCCGAAACTAAGGCACAACAGCTAGTTCAAAAATATTTCATTCCTCTCTCGCTCTGAATCACAGAGAGTTAAGAAATAGCTGCACGGTGTTATAAGGGGACAATATTGTGCGACACGGTGGAGTGGATCACGTCGCGTTTGCCATCTCGCTGGCCCACGACACGCGCCGCCCGCCATTTGTCCGCAAATGGAAGAGTGCGGTCAGCCGGCTACGCGTGATGCGGCTTATTGCTCGCTACATTCTGAACCACAGAACAAATAGAAGTGGCATCGAATAAGTTTAGTATGGAAACAGATAAATACCAGTGTCGCCAGACGATTGTAGATTTGTAGCACACAAAGCTATGCCTACGTCATGCACGTGAACATTGAATGCACGTGGAGTATTGTAGAAAATATACTTGAGAGTACCTGGAAGTGGTAAAGAAATAGTACCTACTTACTTATTTTAGTAATTTTTTTTTGTAATTCAAGCCTTGAGTAACGTATGAAACGCGAATGAAAACGCGGCGCTACTAGCCATAAACGAAATAAACGTGCATCAAAACTGCCGTAATGTATGTAAATAGAGTGTGTGCCGATGCCGAATCGTTGGGTGTTTACGGAATCGATTGTCGGCCTGTTTGTGGAACGGAGTCCGTTTGCGAGGCATTAGCTGTATAAACAGCGATTACATCCCTCCGGCGAGTAGGGGTCCGCTAACATTATAATTAAATGCCAAAAGATACAACCACGACAAACCGTTCATACAATAAAATATACAACGTAGATAACCAAGGCCCTTATTCACTATGACCAGATCGGGCCGCGTTAAGATAAGATGCCGCAAAAACTGTTTTTCCCTCCCGATCAAAGAAGTTTTACTTTAAAAAAATACTTTTACAACGTGTGTTAAGGTATACAGAATATTAATTTCTAATATTTTGTCACGTGGAGCGGTCGGAATTGTGTTATTAGGACGCGCGTCATGAGCAAAGAATGTGGCTGGTCATAGAGAATAAGGGCCCAGCTGTTACCCGCGGTTTTACCACCGTAAACTTCAGGATTTCCTCGACCACTTATAATTTATGCAGAAACCATTGTGTCAAAACAAAAAATATATTTTTTCATTACTATAATTTGATTTTTTATGCCTTCGTTTTTTTTTTCGTTGAAGCAATCTCATTAATTTTTCTTTCGACAGTAAAAAATTAACATAGCCAATTTTGTAAGTAGATACCCATTTTTTATTTTTCACAGAATTAATTAATTGTCTGAAGGCACCTAATAACTAATTGCAAGTCGGAGGTGGTTGAGTAATGGTTTCCTTCAAAAATTTTATCATTTCTCACGGCCCTTGACACAAATTAAGAACGAATCCTTCCTAATTGTTTTATTTCTTCCCATGAAATACATAAAGTTGCTCATAGGATAATTACTCTGAAAATTTTGGTAAATCGAAATATTAGGTATACTTTTTGAAGGATCACTCATTAATTATTATGATTTAGGTATTTTGTGTAAAAAGTTCGCCGTTCGTATTATACAATAGTTAATTTAGTAAACAATGAAGCACTGCAATAAAGTTTTCTACCATTATCAGCTTCAGAAGTTATGTTAAACCAAAACTTATTTCTAAAGCTTATTAAAATAATACACATTACATTGTAACTTAAGACAATTTGTATAACCTCGTGATCACCAAACAAAAAAACCTTTAAAAAAATTCCTTTTCCGAAGTTTTATTTTCCATCGTTTCATCCAGTCACACTAGCTTCGCAAATATTTTCAACTAGCTGTGCCCCAGGGTTTTACCCGCGTGAGTTTCGGAATTCCCGCAGGAAGTTCAAAGTAGCTTAATCTACTCCTTATAATATCAGCTAGTTAGCAGTGAAGAAACTCTCGTCAACATCGGTCCAATCGTTTCGGAGATTCACCCGCGTAAGTTTCGGAACTCCCTTAGTAACTCCAAAATTCTTTCATATTCTTCTTTTACTTACAATAACAAACACAACAAAAAAAGAATTAGCGAAATTGGTCCAGCCGTTCACACGTGACGACGTGACCAAGGGAAATAAGGATTAATTTTTATATATATAGATCAATAAAACGAAATAAATAGATATAAATAGATAAATAAATATAAATATATATAAATAGATAGATAAAACGAAATATACCTAGATGTAGAAAGTAGAAGTGAGTAAGAAAGTAGTAGTAGAAAAGAAATGTAAAATGTAGATGATATTTTACTATTTCTTGATAATACTTCTAGTTCTTTTTTTATTTCTGCAACAAAATATAGACATGACATTCTAATTTCTATGCCAATCAATTCTTTATACTTACACACAACACACTAAATTCGTACAGAACGCTGAATTCTTATCACTTAGTAAGTAGGTACGTGCACATATTTATAAAAAAAGGAAAATTATCTAGATAATCCTACTCAACAGGTAAAAAAAAACTTTTAAGCATTTTAGCTACAGTGTATCATCCATGCGGAATACACGTTCCACTTTAAGCTCATAATTCTGTATCATGTGAAAGCCTTTGTGAGAAAGTTGGTGCCTAAAACTGGTTGTAATAGGTTTCTTTGTTAAGTTCCCTTATATCCGCACACACAACATCCATACATGTCTTTAGAGCTCAGCTTCAAAGTTGCTTTTAAAAATAAATGGGGGCAAGGAATGTCAAACTTCATATTTTTAACCAAATATTTAGAGTAGAGTCAGCGTCATGAGTACGTCCAGTAGATTCATAAAAAATCTTAGACACCTATTTTATCTTTTTTTACGTAAGCAAAAAATAACGGGGATACGTTGAGTCGAAATGTCGCGTGACGTCACAAGCGGGTACAGTTTTTACCTGCATATGACGTTACGAGCCCACACTACGAGCTCCAATTTTATTGGGCTTTATCCAAATATATTTTCATTAATTTTAAATAGCAAAATATACGTGTCTATTATAATTTTTTTTATCATCTAACTAACGAACTAAATAGAATTTAGACAAAAAAAACTAATCAAATAGCTTATTAGTTATTAGTCTACTAACAAATCTCCTTTTTTGGAATCGGATCAGAAGTTTAGCTTTCCTGAAGGTTTGTCTTGAAAGTTTGTTTCTATTATTTAGCAATTTCGCAGCAATTTAGCAATTTAGCAGTTTCTATTAGCAATGACGCAACGCAAAAATAAAAATAAATTATATAATTTAATTGCAAAAGCAATTGTCGTTTATTATATTGTATTCGAAATTTATGAACATAGAACACATATTATAAGCATTTGGGAATGCATAAATAATTGCTATTTGAGTATTTATTGCTATTTCTTAGAGCACTAGGTAAATACACTTAAGTTCTTTCTCTTTTTTAGAAATCCCGCCAGACGCAAAAACACTCTTCGACAGTTTTAATCTATTCTTTCCAGGCCATTAAGAACAAAACTAGAGTGTTATAGTGGCTACATTGAGACCAGTTTTATGTGATCCCCGCTAATGTCTTCGGCACGACGATGTCGCTACAAGCGTCACGTGAGTGTAAGGTGACGGAAGGTCAGCTTATATTGGAGTGGATATAGGCCTGCCCGCGTGAGATCAGTATCATCATGATTCATGATGGCCCCTGTGTCATATCCGCTTGCAATTTGTTTAAATAATATATTATTAGGTATAAAACCATCATTATAATTTATAATGGAGATAGGTGGATATTTATATCTTTCCAGTCACATACGGGAACGATAAAACGTTTGATATAATCATAAGGTCAGCATGAGACATAATATAAGGAAAATACGTATATATTTGACGTTGGACTTTCTGTGACGTTTTATAATATTGAATGATTTAAACAATGTACTAAAATCTGTGTTGTGACTTGTGACGTAATCCTTACTAATATTATAAATGCGAAAGTAACTCGTCTGTCTGTCTATTTGTCTGTCTGTCTGTCTGTCTGTTACGCTTTCACGCCTTAACGGCTCAACCGATCATCATGAAATTTTGCATACAAATGCAATTCGAAAGAAATTTTGCATGTATCAACAACTAGATTTTATACCTTTGTATCTACCTGTATAGGGTGAGCCAAAATTAGCTGCAAATATTTACAGGGTTGAAAGTATACGTTAAAATAAATAAGATAAGAAAAAAAAAATTATAAGTTTGGTAGTTTTTCAAAATATGAGGAAAATAAATTCATTAAAAAAATATCACCCTTACAAATAGCTAGGTATATTCACAAGGTACACAATACACGTAGCTTACCAATACAAGGCAAGCGCCACGCAGCACGCACACAATGAGCGATGCATCAGCTGGTCACACACAGTAGGCCTTCTCTTGCTGCCTCCCCGAAGGGGAAGCGGCAGAGGTGTCTGCGTCAGGGCAGAGCCCTCTGCAGTGGGCAATCCCACGCTGTCCGCCACTACGGACAGGAACTGGGGGGCGTCATCGCAAGCGATAAGCTCGCGCGGGTATCGCTTCCCCTCAGGTGGACGGGCGTGGAGGGGGGCCAGACCACGGATGTGCTCATGGTCGGACGCGTCCGCCCGCCCGAACATCCGAGAGGCAAGCCGCTGGACGAACTCGTCCAGCAGCTCGACTCTCAAGTCCCTCTGGATAACGGAGTTCCTCACGTAACGAGGAGCTCCGGCAGCGAAATGCAGTGCTACGGCTTTTTGTGATTGCAGGCTCACGCGCAGGGACGCACATGGCAGTGCTTACCATGCCGGAGCGGCGTAGGTGAGTCGGGGCCTAATGTCTTGTAGACCCCGACTTTAACCCTCAGAGGGAGCCGAGAGTCGAGCACGCTGCGCAACTGATACCGCGCGGCGCGGGCGCTCGCGATGACGTTTCTCACGTGAGGCCTCAACGTGAGCCGACGATCCAGCGTGACCCCCAGGTACTTTACCTGAGGGGACCACGCTATGTCCTGCCCGTAGAGGCGGAGAGGCGGCGGTGGGCGTTTAAGATTGCCATCTGCTGGTCGAATACTACTCAGAATAGCAATTTTGTGATTAATTAATCATGTTTATAGACAGCTTCAATTTTTGAAGTATGTTTATTTTGGTTGATTGCTAGAAATTTTAGGTGTTAAAACGTACATTTTTTAATCGCAAAACCGTGTTTTGAGCGGCGAGCGCCTTCACAGGTTTTTTTTATGACTGATTTATTTTGTTTGAAAAAAAATATGAAATTCTTTAAAAATTTTATCTTTTTTATTTTATGAACAAGTTTATAACGATGTATACTTTCAACCCTGTAAATATTTGCAGCTAATTTTGGAGCACCTTATATAGGTGCAAGGATAGCAAAAAATGGAAAAACCAACCTATTACTTTAGGTACTGATTAAGTTGCACTGCGCAACAGTTCTATTTGTTTTTTATTCACCAATTCCGACATTCAAACGAGTTACAGCTGTGTCACAGAGTTCTATTGATTTAATCCTCAATCATTTATCGAATACAGTTTTCAAAATCCAAACAAACGCGACGCATATATAAAAACTAAACTAACGACAGAATATGCATATCGGGATCAATCCGCACAAACATGGGCCGTATACAGTAAATCCTACCTACACTAATATTATAAAGAGGAAAGATTTGTATTTATATGTTTGTTACGAATAAACTTAAAAACTATCGGGCCGATTGCAAAAATTCCTTTCTTTATATGAAGCAAATATCAAAACCCTATTGCTTCTACCATGTAAGTACGACGTTACTCTAAACTTCATGCATTTTTCTTTGATCTTAATTTTTCACTAGCTGTCTCACTCGGTTGCGCCCGCGGTAAGTACCCTATGTCACTTAGGACTACCGTAGCAAAAGCGTAGCATAGCGTAGCGTATCGTGGCGTACCTCAGCGTAGCGTAGCGTAGTGAAATAATTTTCAAAATCGGTTCAGTAAATCCAGAGATTATCCCCCTACAACGTCACAAACTCACAATTTCACAAACTTTACCGCTTTTATTAGTATAGATTATTTGCTATTACGAGCACATGAGGAGCTAGGATGTCACGCTCGCCGCATTAAAGCCTATACCTTACTGCCCCGCCATTACTATAACGTTCGGTTATGGATATTATCAATTACCATAATTGCGTTAACTTTTTCTCTTTATTGCTTGCCTGCAGGACGCAGGTGTTCTATTCGTACAGAAAAATCGCTTCTTACATCATAAATTTGCGGAATGTTCTCTCACTCGTAACGTAATGCTTTGATAAAAAGCCCGAATTATAGTAGTTGTGCCCTGCGTTTTCACCCGCGTTAATTTCAGAGTTCCCGCTGGAATTCCGGGATAAAAAGTACCCTATGTGTTAATCTGATGTATAAGCTATATTATTGTAAAGTTTTATTTAAATCCATCCAGTAGTTTTTGCGTGAAAGAGTAACAAACATCCATCCATCCATCCATCCATACATTCTTACAAACTTTCGCGTTCATAATATTAGCAGGATATAGTAGAATTAAGTAGTATACGGTACAAGCTCGGCTGGGTCCCTTCGTGAAGAAAATTATTAAGCAGATTCTAAAAAGTTTCCACCAGTCAAAAGTTACACTATCAAATGGAAATTAATCACTGAGCTGTAGTTTTAGAATAATTTTCAACCCAGTATAATAAACAGTTCCTGCGGGAATTTCATGGTACATACGAGTGAACCTCGGATACAAACTGGTTTTTATGTAAGGATATAATATAACATTTTAAGGGGTTATATCCCGTCAAAGCGCCACTCCTGAAAAATATATATTTTCTATGACATTCCATTGAAAATTTTAAATAAGACAACAGCAATTTTTTTTTTAATACTTAATCATAACAGTGCAAATATGATACGATAACGACCAACCATTATAAGATATTATGTATTAAGCTTTTTTCAAGCTTAGCCCTTAACGAACAGATTCTTTAGATTCTTCACAACATCTAATACCACTTTTAAAAGATATTCATAAACCGACCAGTGAAGAGTAGAATGTAAAGTTCTTAAAATTATCGTCAAACTTCCCACTGGGAGTTCGTGGAATGAACTTCGCAAAAATATACGTTTTAAAAGTTCGGCTCGCAAGCCAACGTCGGCCGGCATCTCGTGAGAATGGCTTTGTTATCGTTTTGAAATTTTATAAAGATTAAAACATGTTTAGCGATCCGTTATTTAGACTGTAAATACTTTTAATCCTAACTTCAGCAAAGGATAATAGGTTTAACATTTCTCGGTGAGTAAATGTAAAATTATTTTTTTTTTAATTAAATTAAAGATTGAAAGATAAAAATTATATAATAACAAGAAAAATTTACTGAATATGAAGTTAAAATTATAAAATAGTATAAATAATACCCACCTATACGAATAACCTATAACCTATTTTCTTTTATCCCTGGACTGGCCCTCCTCCACGCCCACAAACCCGAGGGTCACCGCTCGCAATGACCGGCCAACTGACGCCACCTAGTTCTAGCTGACGGAACCTGGATGCCGCCTAGATGATGCCTGGGTAGCATCGGCACAGTCCAGACGATCCACCCGGTTCTCGGACCGCCCCCCAGTTCCTTTTCGTATTGGCGGACAACGTAGGATTGCCCACTGCAGGGAGCACTGAATGCGTCATGCACGATGCTTTCCTGCACAGACAGCTGAAGCTCATTGTTGGAATTTGAGCCTACGCCTTGCGACACGTGATCCGAATGCATCAACCACTGAGCTATCATCGTTCCAATCTTTCACTTTAATATTTATAAGAGGAGAGTAATTAATCTATTTTTCTCTCGGACATTTTCATTTATTTTTCTCATATCTTTTTAATTCCAATTCATCTCTTATCCCAGAATCATTTATCACACCTAAAGGAAGTTTGCCGTGTTAATTCTGGCGCCCATTTTTCACCGGGCTCGTCTTATTTGACGGCGAAAGTCAGGTGATGTCATAATTTTGGGAAAGAGTCGTTAATTTGCAACGGGAAACTTCCAACCTTGACTCTAACTTTGATATTACTTTCAATGACAATTGCTTTCTGTCTAGACTTTTATTTCATGATATAATATACTATATGTATACTTAGAGCGTTTATAGCGTTAAAAAGTCAAATGGAATAGAATAATTCAATGCAAACAAAATTAATTGGGCAAATATCACCGTTAAATGTTGGTTTTAAGCCGAAATACCTACGCGGTTTTCTCAAACGAACCATAGTCGTTAACTCTGGGATTACAAAATGGCTGCTAACTCGATAGGTACGACTCCCACACGGCAACAATAGTTATTAATATTTTAAAGTCAATGCAGCAACTCTATGTGGTGATATAAAATCAAAGTTTCAGTCGGCTGAACGGATCATCATGAAATTTTGCATGTACACGTTTTCAGAGATACAGAGAAGGACATAGGGTACTTTTTATCCCGGACTTCCCCTGGGGACTCAAAACTGCGGGGAGCAGCTAGTATTTTAATATTTTTAAGCCTTGATCCAAGTCTCAAGTAATGTTTTTATATCACTCACTGATCTTTTGTGATGTGGCGTGAGGCCTGGACGGCTGTCGGCAGGAATTGCATCACTTAAAAAAAAAATACAATCGAACATAGAACCTCCTCCTTTTTGGAAGTCGGTTAAAAATGATTCCAGCTTCGTTCCTTGGAGATCATAACTATCTTCAATCTCTACTAGAAACAAACTTGATAACTGTGGATCTTCTGCCGTTCTGTACTTTCTTTTTCCACCACTGACACCACTGCAGCTTAGAACTCTACCACGGATTGCGAAGGCCAGTGACTATTTTGTGTACCTACATTTAAACATATCTACTTACTCTTCTATACTGCATGATTTATAATTTTACTAGCTGTGCCCCGCAGTTTCACCCGCGGTAATTTCGGAGTTCCCGCAGGAATTCCGGGATAAAAAGTACCCTATGTCCTTCTCTGTACCCCTGACAACGTGCATGCCAAATTTCATCCAAATCTGTTCAGCCGTTTTTGCGTGATTCGGTAACAAACATCCAAACATCCACACTTTCACATTTATAATATTAGTAGGATGAACTGTGTTTCTACGACCCATTTCAACCTATACATTTTTTTTTTAAATACATAGGTAGGTAATATTATCGGCTTAGCTCGGGTCAATATAGTCGCCAAAGACGTGCCTTGTAATAAACTAACCGCCGCACTCAGAGTCGACTTTAATGATTACTTAGTTAAGTATAGATTTTTAAAACAAAACTGCCGCAATCAGTCAAGTTTAATAAATTAATGTTAATTGGCATTTAACTAATTAAGTCACATCTCATTAAATGCCAATAAACATTAATTTACTGAACGTCTCTGATTGCGGCAGTTTTGTTTTAAAAATCTATACTTAACTAAGTAATCATTAAAGTCGACTCTGAGTGCAGCCGTCAATTTCGCATTAGAATCGGTCGCGAACTTTACCGAACACGCCCCTATTTCTCTCAGGGTATACTTTATTCTTCAGATATTTTCTTCCCGTTACGTATCACAGCCTTAACTTTTACCAGTTTCGAAAGTATTTCACCGAAATTCAATAACTACAATTTAATAAGCCTCGCCAGTTGGTACCAAAGTCTTGGAAATAATTTTGTTTCTGTTTGAGAGAGTCCTTTGTACCGAACTCGGCTAAGTGCATTTTATTCTGTTAGACCCTTTTAGAGTCAATAGATAGACCTTTAGCTACGTCGCCAGCTGTAACTTCCTTTGATATCTCATTTTGTCTGACCAGACACGGGACGATGAGATCTGGTAGTTGTTCAGATAGGTACTCCGAATATAATATAACAATAGGTAATTATATATAATGGTGGACGTTATTGGATTACATCTCGCTCATTTTCAATTTCAATTGTGCTTTGGTTTTAAACCTTAAAGAAATAGTCTACATGAATAGCTGGATATCTTTGAAGTATCAGTGATGCTGAAGCTGTCGAAGTAAAAGTGGTCTAACTCATGTTTTCGCATCTCTTTAAGGCAAAAAATTCGTGATTAGTCAAATCGAATATATTAAAAATGCATCAGGAAAATATCAGTCACTGATTTCGGCATTACGAAATCTCTTTGAATATATTTTGGCCAAATTCTTCCTATTCTTCTCCTCTCCTCTATGCGTTTCGAAATCATTGGTCCGATTGTGATGAAACTTTGGCGGGTTGTTCTGCCTGCGTCCGCAAAGGTTCCCGATCCCAAAACTCATGCTAAATTGGAACCAATTTAGGGTCGGTGAGTGAGAGAGAGAGCGACTGATCACATTACATTAAAATGTACCCTACAGCAGTCGATTTAGAGTACAATTTAGTGTAGTGTGATTACTCGCTCCCTCTCTCTCAATCACCGACCCTAAATTGTATCCGATTTAGGGCCCTAGATTGGTGCCTTGAAATTGGAAAATGTAATAAGCGCTTTACAAAGTATTCTCCTATAGATAAGTATAGTATAAGTATAGTATAGTATAAGTTGTTTGGTATACCAAACAATCGAACACTGCAAAAATTTCACGAATCACGAAAACCAACAAGCCAGTTCGGTAAATATCATACCATTGGTGAAACATGCCAACTACATAGTTAGCGAGAATTTGAACCTGCAAGTTACACAAAAGAGTTTATAGTTTCGACTCGAATCAGAAGTTGAAGACGTAGACTTGGAGGGTTTCGTAGTCATCCTCACGACTCCACTTGTGTGTTGAGACTGGTTCATCAAGTAGTCATAACTTACGTAGGTGCCTACTTCTTAATTGTATCACTACAGTCATATTTGTCTGATTGTGCTCACGAATTTGCGCGCTTTTAGTAAGTTTCACAGCATCCAAGAATGTATTGTTTATCCTCAAAAGTTTTATCATTTAACTAGCTGTTCCCCGCGGTTTCACCCGCGTTAGTTTCGGAGATCCCGCGGGAATTCTGGGATAAAAGTATGTGGGTATCTTATATCCTTTTCTGTACCTCTGACTACGTGTAGTGTTCAAAATTTGATGCATTTTCACCCTCGTTTATTTCTTTTGAAATTTTGAAATAAAAAGTAAGCTATGTTCTTTTCTGTGTACCTACAAAACAACCCTGATAACGTGTATGCAAAATTTCGTGATGATCGGTTAAGCCGTTAAGGCGTAAAAGCGTAACAGACAGACAGCCAGACAGACAGACAGAGTTACTTTTGCATTTATAATATTAGTAGGGATGATTTTTTAAAGGTTAATTTCCCAGTTTTTTAAAGTTATTAACGAAAAATTGACAAATCATTTTAAATTAAAAGTTCACTTAAGTTTGTTGTCTTGAACTACTGAAGTTACTGAATGTGATATATATAAGCTACAATATCCCTTTGCAACTTAGGAAGGCGAACTTAGGCGTGTGGCCGGGGGATCCAGTTAGCTTTAAGCTTACAACTCTTCTTCAACTCCGAATGTTATTTTAATATTGATAGTTTGATAAGTTTTTAAAATATTTAGTCATTTTCATTTTTATTATATTTTCGTTTATTCAGCCCAACAACAGCTACAAGAAAGCCACTTTTATTTAACAGGCGTATACTTTGCAGTGGGCTAACATGATCTGAACTATTACATACACTTTTCATTACTCATGCTCGGAAAGTAGGTCTGAAGTTGCCTGAGAAGCGGGTTGAAAGTAGCTCTTTTCAGCCCTAGGGAGAATCGCTTTCAACTGACCACTGTCAAATTATTTAAAAAAAAACTAGGTCTATTTTCACATTTCTATTGAACCATGTTCCAACTTTCTATACAGCCAGCGCCATGTAAAATTGAAATAACGTAAAGTTTAAGTAGGTATTAATTAAAATAAAATTCACTCATTTTTTCTTAAGCTAATTAATTAATTAAAATACAAATAATATTATTTTATTTTCTTTAATTAATACTTAATAATTAAAGAAAATATTTTTTTAGATGACTTTATTATAATTTAGGTCGCCACAATGTAAATAAAAAATACTGGCTGAATAGCTAGCCGGCCAAAGAAAAAGAAATAGGTGAGAAAGCGTCAAGCGACTATCCAATCTCCACTCATTTTTTCTTTAGCTAATTCCTATTTTTATTTTGACTTTCCTTGCATTCGTAATGAAAAGCACAGTGTTACCCTCGGGAGAAAGTAACTTATTTAGTGCCTCGAACTATTGGCGCCCTCGCTACGCTCGGGCGCCAAACCCCGTCTCGGCACTAAATGAGTTACTTTCACCCCTTGGATAACAATGTACTATTTCATTACTCATACTCGGAAAGTAGGTCTGAAGTTGCCTGAGAAGCGGGTTGAAAGTAACCCTTTTCAGCCCTAGGGAGAATCGCTTTCAACTGACAACTGTCAAATTATTAAAAAAAAACTAGGTCTATTTTCACATTTCTATTGAACCATGTTTCAACTTTCTATACAGCCAGCGCGATGTAAAATTTAAATAACGTAAAGTTTAAGTAATTATTAATTAAAATAAAATTCACTCACTTTTTCTTAAGCTAATTCCTATTTATATTTTTTTATTTTCTTTAATTAATACTTAATAATTAAAGAAAATATTTTTTTTAAGTCGCCACAATGTAAATAAAAAATACTGACTGAATAGCTAGCCGGCCAAAGAAAAAGAAATAGGTGGGAAAGTGTCAAGCGACTATCCGATCTTCACTCATATTTTCTTTAGCTAATTCCTATTTTTATTTTGACTTTCCTTGCATTCGTAATGAAAAGCACAGTGTTACCCTCGGGAGAAAGACTTATTTAGTCCCTCGATCTATAGGCGCCCTCGCTACGTTTGGGCGCCAAACCCCGTCTCGGGACTAAATAAGTTACTTTCACCCCTAGGATAACAATGTACTATTACTTACTTTACGCTTTTTCCTTACGTGACGCGTTAACTCCAGAAGAAATAAAACTTTTCAAGTCTTTAAATAGACATAAAAATACCAAGATTCAGAAAAGTGACATCGCTGAGAACAGTTAATAAAAACAAGAAAATATAACCAATAAAAAAAAATTTTGTACTAGCTGTGCCCCGCGGATTCACACGCGTGAGTTTCGGAATTCCCGTAAGAACTCCAAACTTCTTTTATATAAACCTTGTTTTGACAATAACGAACGCAAAAAAAAAAAAACAATTATCCAATTTGGTGCAGTCATTTGGAAGTTATGCGCTTAGCAACACATTTGGCGATTCATTTTTATTATATAAGATTATATAAAATTGCGTTACACACGAGATATAATTATAAATAAACACAACTCCAATTACCTACTGCTATGTGTCTAGACAAGAACACGCAGTCAAAGCAGACCCTGATATATTATTACTCCAAATTTTCTGATAAATCTTTGGTTCTCTATTGATTAAGTTGTCTACGTATAATATACTACTATTATAAAGAGCAAAAGTTTGTGAGTTTGTGAGTTTGTGACGTTGTGGGGGGTAATCTCTGGATCTACTGAACCGATTTTGAAAATTCTTTCACTTATAGGAAGCTACAGTAATCCTGAGTGTCATAGATTGTCTTTGAGACATTTAAAAATAATATGTTAAGTGTAAGTATAATATTATTCTGTTTATCTATAGGTTTCTTGAGCTGAAATTCCAATAGCATAGGATTTTTATAAAAGTCCTTAATCGCAGGAAAATGCGCGCTTATAGTTTTTCCTACAACTGTGGGAAGTTAAGTAATGTTTTAGGTTTTCCTTGCTTCGCAACACTCGCTAAGTCCTAGATGCTGACTGTTTGGATAAGTCGCCAACCTATCTCGATAGCCTTATTGGGCAATGGCTTCTAAAAAAAAGTCAACAAACATACATATTTTAATACGATTTATTGAGCTATAGATTAATTAGATTTTAGGAAAACTGCAGGTTTTATTGAGATGTATCTAACAGTAAAAATTGTTTTACTACGGAACCCTAATCATCTAAACCAAACCTGACTGATTTCTTATACAAAAGTAGCACATGTAAATTAGTATTTTCTTAAGCACCTTATCAACTCTAAGTTACATTACTAAGTTTCAGCGCTAACTTGTGATAAATTACCAAGCAGTAAGCAACCCTTTATAGTAGTGCTATAAAACGGGTACGTTTGCTTTGTCCATGGAAGACTTAAATCAAGAGCCTGTCGTGTGCACACAACGTGAGATGCACCCACAGGATTTTATTATCCTCTACACTTGGTATCGCGATCATTAAACTCTTGAAGAATATAAAATTATACTTTACTCTTGAGACAATAAAACCGAAAATAGATTGAAAATTAAATAGAGCGGCGTACTCGTACCTACAGTTTACTTCATTTTTAAGGTTCTGTAACAAAATGGCCGAAAACGGAACCCTTATGAGTTCGTCATGTCTGTCCGTCTGACTATTTAGGTGGAAGGTGCACTTTAATATGGACTGCTATTCAATGGTGTAGTGTACGAATGAATGAATGAAAGTGAACGAAAATGAAATACATAGGTATTTGAGGGATGAAAATTAAATTCGGTACCTAATATATATATACACTATATGCGTGTGGAGTATCGTTAAATAGGTCTCGAAAATTATGACGACGTTTTAAGTCTCTTTATTTAAAAGAATGATCGGTAAGATGCTTTACCTATTCTAAAGTAAATAGTGTGTGTCTCCTTTAAATTTGAACTATGTAAGTAGGTAGGTACTACACAAAGTGTTAATGAATTAACTAAAAACTAGAAAGTAGTTTGCTCAGAATCAACTAGCGAATCGATCTCACTATGTTTCAATATAAGTTATATTTTTTCATTTTTATTAGCCCATGTCTAAATCTAATATATAAAATTCTCGTGTCACAATGTTCGTTCCCGTACTCCTCCGAAACGGCTTGACCGATTCTCATGAAATTTTATATGCATATTCAGTAGTTCTGAGAATCGGACAACATCTATTTTTCATCCCCCTAAAGGGAGTTCCTGCGGGAATTCTGAAACATTATTCATTAACACGTTGTATAATTCAGAATAGTTCTACATTGCAGAAGTTAAATTTTTTAATGAATGTTATGTATGTCAGGTTGTTTTGAATCATGGATATTTACTTAAAAATAACTTTGAATCTTATCTACAGAACCCTTCTCTGTGCGTGGTCCGACAAGTGCTTTAGCTTTTTTTTACTTTATTCAAAATCGATAGCGTTCGCATGGAACTTGGTGGGTCTAACTAAACAAACAAATCTAACTTTGTCCAAATAATATTATATCGAAAATACACTGAACTAAATTAGTTAATAACAAAGTTGGCCTTATTATTCCATGAAGTCGATTCATTTTTGTGAAAATATTATTTATATGTTAATGGGTAGTAGCTACAGCCTTTGTATTTCTAATTTTTGAATCGCTCGAATATCTTTAATGAAATCAATTCACATGTAAAATTAAATTCACTGAATCCCATTTTGTCATATTTTTGAATCATTCGAATACGGTGTTGCTGTTTTCTGAAACTACTTTAGATTTGTTTCATTTTACGCAGAGTATTTAAGAACCGGAAGCTAACTCTCATAGATTTTCATAAACCGATACTTAATCGGACTTGAAACGAAACGTTCTTGAGTTTGTCAAACTATCAATCATGTCAAATTATGAAAATGACGTTATGCCACTAAACGTCAAACGTCAAACCTTAGATCGATGAATTCAAGTAAGTACCTACGTGACATCGGCGGAGTCACTGTGGCAACACATAGTGCCCGAAGCCATAAACCAAAGAAGAAGAAGAGTGGTCCGACCCACTCGTTGCAAAATTCACGAGAAATGACGTTACAAAAATACTATTTCACGCATTCGCATGCGAATCTTGCGATTCCGTGTGTGAAAAGTAATTCGAGCGATTCAAATATCCTTATATCCTAAATGCGTGTATATTATGTCTATTTGTTCATTTGTTTGTTACGCTTTCACGCCTTGACTACTCAACCGATCATCATGAGATTTTGCATACACGTTTTCGGGGATACAGAAAGGATCATGCCCTTTTTATCCCGGAATTCCCGCGGTAACTCCGAAATTACCTAACGTAGGTGAAACCGCGGGGAACAGCAAGTACATGGTAAATATAAAAAGTAATGGGACATAATAATTATGTCACTTTGTATTTAAAACGATATACCTACCTACTCTTAGTGGCAACCCACACGATGCGGTGCGGCGCCGCAGCGGCGACAAAAAGAGTAAGCATGCCCATCGCTACGTGACAGAACAGGACAAACAACAGCGAACCGCTTACTCCCCTCGTCTCTACTCCGAATTGAGTGCGGCGCGGCGCCGCAGCGCGCCGCAAGGCGCCGTGTGGCCACAACGCATTTTTGTATGTAATATACCGCAGCGGCGCCTGACCTGAGCCGCACCGCACCGTGTGGGTTGGCTCTTACATTGAACTTATACCTATATATCGTCGGAATATGTAAATACAACCAAAATATTTTTCTTGATAGATGTGCGTATTTTTATGTTACTAAAACAAAAGGGGCGCGATAGTAGAACAATGAAATGGGCATAATATTATATTACCTATGTTAAAAGTTACAATTCATACTGCGACGCATCTCTGTGTTCCTGATATCACAGTTCAATGATCACGTTCAGTCTGTCAATTAACAAAAGCTTTTCAGCATTTTTAACCGACTTAAAAAGAGGAGGAGGTTCCCAATTCGACTGTATTGTTTTTTTGTCATGAAAACAGGATCTGATGATAGAATCTTGGAGAAATCGAGGGAACTCTTCAAATATTATGGGCACACCTATAACGATTAGTGTGTTTTTTATATTCTATTTGTTCTATATGGATCAAGATACATCATGCATCTCTTTTCACCTTTTACTGACTACCGATAATCATATAACGTACCAGATGTTTCTGATTGAAGAGTTCAAATGAATTCCATAACTCTTAACTGCAAACCCGACAGTAGGTAGTCAGTAACTATTTTCATCCCCCTTTTTTCGGTATGGGAGCTCAGTCGTCAGATTCAAGCCCCTTAGGGGTTGAATTTATTGAAAACCTCTCTTAGTACACGCCTACGGTATCCATAATATTATTATGTGTAACATAAGGATGTATTTTCCCTTTTGCACCAGCGGGCAGTTGGTGAATCAGTAAGTTAATACATAATACCTATTATGTACACAGTTACATTGTTCATGTCATGTTTAGTGGTTATTTACAAAAAGAACTGTAAACCCTTAGATCAGTTGTGCTTAGTTTGGATTTTGGAAGCAGCTGGCGTGTTATAATGTCCAAGCATTATTACCATCTATTTCCAGTTGTATCATATACGTGGGTGTCACTAGCTTATGTAGGTAGGTTCGTAAGCGTTTTATCATCCTCATTATCTCCAAGGGATATTTCCAACGCGTACACAACCTTCTTACATATCTCAGTTACCAAAACCGCTTTGCCGTTGAATTATTTCTCAATCGCGTCCTACATGAATATCAAAGTAGAAAGGGCTCATCAAAAGAAAATCTGTATTTTCGCCGCCAGCTAAACTCAATTTAACGATTTCGCTCTTCTTCGGTGTCTCGAATCTTTTTTTTCCACATTTTTTATATTCAGAATAACGCAGTAGATATATTATATTATTTTAACCTTCACGCAGTGGCGTAGCGTGGGGGTGGCGGCAGGGGCGGTCCGCACCGAGCGGCACTTTAGCGGGGGCGGCATTTCACAAGTGGCGGTTAAAAAAAAATATTTAAAAATAAAATTAAAGAAAGTTGATTTCCTTCAACGTTTATTCTGTCAATTTCTTGTTGTGTTATCATATATTCAGTTTTTTATTAGTTTTTTTTTTACATAGAATAGATAATATGTTTTCACTTCTCAGGTAAGTTAATGAGTACCATTTTATCATGCCCCATTTTTTATAATCAATTGTTAAGCCCGCTCATTCATTTCATTTCATAAGGATTGTATTTGAACGCAGATAAGCAATAACATGTTAACCCACAATATTAAGTTATTGATTCGAAACGCTTTATTGACAGTTATAGAGCGTTTTTTAATTATGTGTTTACCTTATTACATGGTTTAAATACCAAAAAACATTTAAACATAAAAAATGCTGAAACAAAATGACGATGTGATTTTAAAACACGATTTATTCGAAATTTCTCCAATGTGGGTTAACACACTATTGCTTATCTATGTCCATTTATAAAATGCGTCACAAATGGCGAACGCTTGGCGTTCCCTGGATAGCGGCAAGTAGGTACCTATAGTACCCACGTATATACGCCACGTTTACATTATATTATTATTACTTTATTGTACAGCAAACAATGTTTGGTCTTACATAAGACAAACACAAGAATTCGCCAGAAGGTCCCAGAGCTGGCGAGACGCGAGGTCGCATGAGGAAGAACGTTCACTACGTGCTTTGTGGGTTTTTTTGGATGCACGAAGAAATTTTGGGAATTCGACGACAAGAAAATACCTACCCGGTAAAGTTTTCTTTGAAATGCTCTCTGCGGTTGCATCGTTGCTTTTTTTATTTCTATTCTGCACTAGCAGTGCCCGCGGCTTCACTCGCATCACGAGATTCGAAACCCCCACAGTAAACTATATCAGGATGAACCTACCTATACCTCTGTTCTATTCTAATTTCTGATTTTCTCCTAACATAATTATAACATATAATATAATTTCTCTTTCTCGTCTCGAGGATAATAAATCATTGTCTTTGCTCCAATATTAATTTATTTATAGAAAATAATCTATACATATAAAATGCTTTGTCCTGAACGACTGACGGAACAACGCACAGCCTAAACCGCTGATCGTAGAGCCTGAAACTTGGAGGGTGTATTCTTTGTATGACGTAGGCATCCGATAAGAAAGGATTTTTGAAAATTCAACCCCTAAGGGGAAGAAAAGGGGTTGCAAAGTATATATAGAACAATTCAGCGGAATCTCCTAAATTATCGCGGTCGAAACCGCGCGGGACAACTAGTCTAAAATATAAATACCTCATCTACTTGTATGTAAATAAACAGGCTTCATATATCCTATATTATTTGGTTCCCGGCAGTTAATCTCTCACGCAAAGCTGGAAAGCTTGCTTAGACCATTGCATGTGAAACTGTCTACTTATGTCTCACGTTACAACCCCTACTTTATTTTCTAAATGTGACATGGCTGGGCATACCTACCTCTTGTGTTTTATGCTATCCTGATATTTTGAAGTGTTGTTGCAAAAGGAAGTCTAAAAAAGAATTATTTATTTTCAAGAAATAAAAAAATGTATTCGATTGGATTAAAAATACTGCATTTTATTTTCCTAAACTGAAATGATCCGATGCGTTTATCGGTTAAAATTAATGCTGATTAAAATTAAACGCCTTTCGATAAGTCAACAAATTCAATGCGAATTTTATTAAAACACTCGACAAGTTTTCGTTTCAACTGAAATTCGAGATATCGTTAAAAGGCAAAACAAATGTACAGTAAATAAATTGGCCCCCGAAGGAATTATGAGATGAAATCGATCTGACTTCATTGGCAATGGGAAACGAAGTCGCTAATTACTTGGGCGATTTCCGATCGCCGCGACAGCCTGAAAGAGTCAATTCATCGAAGCTTAATTAGAAAAAAACTTAGCCGGCCAATGGCAGACAGAAAGTTCGGGCATTCTTTTACCCCCATTGCGCGGTTAGCTATGAGATCAGGCTATTAGAAAGTGCAGCTTTCAATATTATTAATTAAAAAATCTATTTTAAGGCGATTGTTTAAAATAACATAAAGTATTCGTAAACAGGCCTATAAAAAAAGTATTGTTTTAAAATAAAGTTGTTATCAAATGACAATGGTAGAAGGAGTTTTATTTTTTCATTGTGGGTCGGTTTTCGTAGTTCTAAGGTTCTTCACTTGATCGGTATCAAGTCTAGGCTGAACCCTGGTTAATTAATAATATTATGTGCTAAGACTAAGCTATGGCTGTATAGATGAGGCTAAAGATCTTGGAACTGATATATATCGGATTGTACAATGTACAGACTACAAAGTAACAAACAATAATTAATCACATTAATGTTTACTCGGAGGCGGGAATCGAACCCACGTCACCTGGTGCAGTAGTAAAGTTCACAAACCATCACACATTAAGTAGGTAGGTACGTAATTAGGTTTCCTCAAGCAAGATTTACTTGACAAAACGTACCTACTACAAAACAAGTGAATTCTGTGAATTTCTCGACTACTGTTGACATATCATTGAATTAAGTACCTACATTTAATTTTCTTTTGACATTATTTTTTACTTTTGCGACATGGTTTTTCTTTTTTAATCAAATTTAACTTTATTTTTTATGCAATTAATTTGTATGATGTTATTTTAATTTTCTAACTGATTTGGATGTTAAACGCATTTTTTTTGCTTTCGTCATGTATATTGAAAATGTTCATTCAAAGTCTTATTTATAAGAATATTGTTTGTACGCCTCACTGGCAGAATGTAGATGTGCAATTTTTTAATATTAACACCCTAATTATAACTTACCTGTGCTCACAAACCTACATAAATAAATAAATGTTTTCCTTCACCAATTCATATTACGTATATTTGAAAAAAAAAAACAACAAATACATGGTTTGAAATCTCAATTAAAAAGTCTCGGTAAAAATAACAAAATAAAACCTTTTGTGCATGAAATTCTCACCAACGGTGCGGGGAATTACCTAATAAAAGAAAATTGAGAGTAGACCGCTCTTGCGCAATGTAATAACTAATTTCTTCTCTGGATATTGATGAAAAGTGTTCGTGAAATGAAAATGTGAAATTTACTAAAATAAAGGAGACGACAACATTAGAAACGGTGCGCTCGATCGTCTCTTTGTGTCCAATGGACGCCCCGGGCCCGACTAGCCGTTACAGGAAATGTAGTACTAACTATAAAACCAGTTTTGTAACGACTTTTCTAACAAAATTTTATTAAAGATTCCGTTATTTATATATTACGCTTTTCTTTTCTATCTACAACTCTGAGTCACCTTAAGGTTGCCTTGAAAAGATTACCTCTAGCAATAAGGCCGCTTTTTGCTCTGTCTTTTCTTTTTATTTGTCAAATTTTTGATGTTTCTTTTAGGTCAATAAAGTGTATTTGAATTTAAAATGTGTAGTCGTAATACCTACTTAATATTATGCAGCAAAACAGCAATGACATAACTTGGCTGTCGGATTCAGAAAATTTCGAAAATTTCAATTCAGTTTTCGAATGCCGCCCGTGACGTAAGACACTGCTTTACCCGCATGTGCATTATCTATACATATAAACTCCATATAAAATGCTGTGTCCTTGACTGATGGATCAACGCACGACCCAAACCGCTGATCGTAGAAACCTGAAACTTGGAGAATGTGTTCTTTATATGACGTAGGCATTCGATAAGAAAGATTTTTTTGAAAATTCACCCCCAACAAGATGAAAAGAGGTTGCAAAGTTTGTATGGAATAATTCCGAGGGAACTTCGAAATTACCGCGGGTGAAACCGCGCGGGACAGTTAGTCTCCTATAAAACACCTTGAAGAATAATGAGGTTGTTGATGGGCGACATTCATATACCGAAAACATGCGTGTCACGTTATTGATATTGAAACTTCATTTAATTCAATAAAAATCATAACAAATACACTATTCTCTCGATTACATATACAAAATTAATATCTCAAAAAAAGAGAATTATTATTTGAAAAATTGCTAAATTAATCGTGTCAGGAGGCGTGTCACGTTAGTCTTCGTTATTTCAGTCACCTTTCCATGTAGAAAACCATGTTTTAACTTGGGGTTCAATCTAAAATATTCATTGGCGTTTCGCTATAATTGAAGAAGTAGAAGAACAAAATTATAATAATAATAGACGCCATTATTAAAGAAGAAGAATAAAAACATACCTATAGGAAACATAGGAAAATCGAATTCTTTTTTGTCAAATTAATTTTTATTTTGTATGGAAAAATTGTAGTCAAAAACAGCATAGTACCTAGGTACAAAGAAAATTTATTAAACAATTGAAAAAAAAAAATCACGTAAGATATTTAACCACCTCAATTTTGCAAAAGACCTGGCAATTCCTTCAAATCTCACTATGTACTTACTTGTTCTATCCGAAACTCCTCCGTTGGGAACGTGACCTTTACATTCGCATTTCTGTTTTTGTGGGTTATAGTGTTATGTTGAAAAACGCAAATAACAGTCACTGTATTTGGATAGGGTCTCTCTATATGCATGGATGATCGTCACCCTATGAGGCACGTGCTCCATTCGCCATGGTGTCCCAAGGACGTATTCAAATACGATAAAAGCTCGCTTCGATTTCGTCTATTCCGACATACCTTCCACAATACCATTAGGGAGGCGTGCCGAGGTCGCGTAGCGGGAATAATATTTGACTTGACACTTGATCAATTGCATTTGTCTATGAAAATATAAGAATGATGGATTTTATATAAGGTAAGTAATAATAATTATTGTAATATATTATCTGGATCATTGGTGTAGAGAGATAGAGTACTTTAGGTAGGTAGTGTAGAAATATCAAAATAACAAAGAAAATTACTACATGCATATTATTATATCACTCAGTACCATGCAGTACTATGTAGGTACATGCGTAAGAAGTGAAATGTTTCTCTAACAACGCTGTCCCTTTAACAAATCAAACGAATTAATTTAATAAAAAAGCTCACTAAATTCCAACATGTTTACATATCGCGTAACCACAATATCTTCTTCTGTACTTATAATAAAACTGTAGAGGTTAATTCTGTACATTGAATATATATTCAAAATTAATATCGAAGGATGAATGGTGATCGATACTGATGCCAAAAATGCAATCAGTAAATTTTTTGTCTGTCTGTCTGTCTGTCGGTATGTGCACGCATGGGTCAAAAACTACTGAAGGGATTTTAGCCAAACTTGGTACGATTGTAGTCCATACTCCTGGGCAGGTTATAGGCTATATAACATAACGCTAAGACACATAGCTGCTGAGCTGAGCAGTGACGATAAATTTGAAGCAAGTCGGATGAAAATGCGCTTTCGAGCTCTTATCCTCGCATACGTTTTCTCAATCACGCAAAAACGCCTGGACGGATTCGGATCAAATTTGGCATGCACGTTGTCAGGGGTACAGAGAAGGACATACGGTACTTTTAATCCCGGAATTCCCGCGGGAACTCCGAAATTACCGTAGGTGAAACCGCGGGGCACAGCTAGTACTATAATAAAAGAGTAGAGTCCGCGATTCTGTACATTGAATATTTTTACCTAAAATTGAGAGGGGTGATAAAAGAAGAGTAACCAAGCCCAAAAAAAAAAGTTTTTAAAATTATTTACTTACTGAACGGGTTGTCATGCAGTTTTCAGTAGTAGATTAAGCTAAGTCTGGAGCAACACATAGGCTTTGTTTTATCGAAATAGGACATAGGGGAAAAAGTTATCATCAGTTTACAACTTCAGCGCAATGCAATGGTCGAAAGCTTCGATATGATTTTGCATTTAAACGAACATGATAAAACCTTTTTAGTGATATGCATTTTTTTTTCTTTTGAATTGATTTTTCGCGAAGTGACATTTTAAGGATTGGAGGAGGATTGGAGAGACAGATGATGTGATTATATTTTCTTTTTAAAAGAGAGAGAGAGAGAGTTTTAAAAGAGTGAGAAAATCTAACGTCATTACTGTCATTGCAAGGGTCGAACATTCACGCGGGTGAAACCGCGGGCACCAGCTAGTAAAAAATATTTTTCCTGCCGTGAATTTGAATTTAACTTGACTTTTTAAAGTTAACATGAATTAACTATCGTAATATTCATAGAACTTACTACTTAACGTCTTGTTACTTGATAACTCACCAAACCTATTTTTAACCAATAAAACATCAGTAAAAGCTTTGCAACACCTAAAACATATTGTAACAAACATTTGCCGAATTTCAACCGTCACCGACGCCATTTTGGCATCGCCTAATTACGAAACTGCCATGGCGTCGGCACGGGGCCGCATTCCCGCGCGCGCTCCTCGCGGATTTAAAGCGAATACCGCCCGAATACCACCCTGTTGTACCTCAAGTCCTATATAAAATAGAATAGATATTCCAGAGGTTATAGTATCCTGCTGATAATTGCAAAGGATATGAAGGATAATGGATATAGAGTCTATATCTATTATCTATATTATAGACGTACAGATAATAAATAATAATTGCGATCTGGGAAAGAAACACTCGCAATATAACCCTAAAAATTATTAGTCACAGAACAAAGAGAAGGGGCATTACCTCAGTTTAGTATGAAAACACATGAAAATCATAGTCAATGGCTCATTTTCCCAAACAAAGCTATTCATCACGCAAACGTTCGTCATTAATTTACCTAACGAATGTATTTAAACGCCATTTAGTCCAGAGTTCTAAATTGACTGTGCGTGGAATATTGTAGAATAGTACATTGTTATCCTAGGGGTGAAAGTAATCTATTTCTCGATCTCTCTCGATCTATTGGCGCCGTCGCTACGCTCGGGCGCCAAACCCCGTCTCGGGACTAAATAAGTCTTTCTCCCGAGGATAACACTGTGCTTTTCATTACGAATGCAAGGAAAGTCAAAATAAAAATAGGAATTAGCTAAAGAAAAAAATGAGTGAATTTAATTTTACATAAATCAACCATTAGGTGTGCTACTGGCCAGTAAGTATGCCCCCTATAACATAAAAAAAAACTTGAGTTTCTGCAGTATCCAGCTGTCAGTTGAAAGCGATTCTCCCTAGGGCTGAAAAGTGTTACTTTCAACCCGCTTCTCAGGCAACTTCAGACCAACTTTCCGAGTATGAGTAATGAAAAATATATTTGCGATGCCAGCAAAGAAATTCTTAGGAGGTAATGAGCATTTGCTCATAAACGAGGTGCGCGTGCTTCACGTACATTGCCTTTCTAGTTAGTCTTATCTCTGTGGTAACCACCACATAACCTATAACTATTTTCAATACGACCAGCACCGAAAAATATTTTCCAGCGGCTCCGCTCACAACCTATTTATTATATAAGAGTAAACTGGCTCTATGTTATTTCTAATTTTGTAAATGTCCTATTATCTTCTGTTTCCCTAACAACCCCGAAGCTTATGTTTTTAAGTTGCACTTTAAGCACTATACTTAGGTGTGCACTGTGCATGCAAAAACTGTAAAATCAATGCTGTTCAATACTTTTACGCGTACAATATATCTAAATACTAAAAACTCCTTATATTTGAATTCCATGCATTAGATATTAATTTATAAAGTTCTCTATTTTAAGTTTTATTAGTAAAGATTTACAATTTACCTTTGCTTCCTATGTTTTTTACTGTTAGTTTCGCTTCTTAATACTATTTAATAAGGTAGGTACCTAATTAATAATTATGTATAAATTAATTTTAACATTTTTGTATACTGTGTCAAGGAATACAGAATATTACTACGTAAAGAAGCGACACTCCGCCTCCCACCAATTTCATGCCTCCTCATGCACCGCAAAAGTTTGATGGTTCAGTGAAAATTTGTCAGATGAACCTTACGATACGCACACAACAACTGCACGCCTGTACGTACAAGCCGGCCATGTTTACTTGAGGAAAAGTACTTGAATCTGTGAAGTGTCACCGGGCTGGCAGTGCTAACCATAAAGTCTCTCTCAATGTCATAAGCGTAGCGAGTAATAGAATAGAATATACCTACTCTTTATTGTGCACCAAAATAACGTTACAGTCGGTTTACAAAAAAACCTAAGGTTTTTAAAAGGCACCTTTAGGTGGACAGGACAAACACAAAAGATTCATGTAGTATAGAGTAGGTAACTTGTTGAGTGAAACATTTTTCAATATCATCATCTGAACGTAGATGCAATGTGATATAATATGCATTACTCGAATTGGATTCGAATCGAAACGATTGCAGGTTGCAAAGTAAACTACTTACTAACATCGCAGATAATATAAAACATACCATGCAATAAAGTTTAAAATAAATGCGCTTTAAATCTTTTAATAACTTACTATAAACAAGAGTTAACTCGGTGCAGTATTCCTAAGAATATTTTATCTCTACTTGTAAAATAGAACCTTGTAACTGACAGAGGTAACTACAGGAAACTCAAAATGTTGGACAAAACTTCCTTTTATAATCGCTACTTATAATATTATAAATTGCGAAAGTAACTGTCTATTAAACTTTCACGCCTTAACGGCTCAACCGATCATCATGAAATTTTGCATACACATTGTCAGAAGTGTAGAGAAGGACATAGGGTACTTTTGTTCCGGAATTCCCGCGGGAACTCCGAAATTAACGCAGGCAAAACCGCGGGGAACAGCTAGTGTGAAATAAAACACCTAATTGCATGAAAAAGTAAAGTAAAACAACGGTGGTACCGCGGGGAATAACTAGTGTTTACCTGAATCGATTCTTCAGAACAAAACTCGGGAAAAAAGAAAATACACGTTCTGTACCTGCGACCATTTCCCAAGGGGCGGGATATAATTTCATCAGTAAGGACATAGCTACTGTGATAATCTGACCCTACGTGCGTGGTGCGTGACCTGAAAGTGTTAGGGGCTCCCGACATTCTGCGTAGTGGCTGTCCTGCCTTATTTTGCCACCCATCTCGTCATACCCTCGTTGATTTAGATTCAGCAGAAAATATACAGACAGGTAGGTTTTATTGCTACAGAATACATTGCCATCAATTCGTAATTTACAGCTAACAATATTTATTCAATATTTTCTTTTTGTTTGTGTGGTATTTTTTATTAATTTTACCATAATGTATATATATGTAAGTGCGTTGGCCTACATTAACTATCCACATTGATTATTCGGGACTTTGAATAAGATTTTTCCACAAGCTAAAAAATTAAAAATCTAATATATATAAATCACGTGTCACGTTGTTTGTCCGCGATGAACTCCGAAACTACTGAACGGATTTTGATAAAATTTTGCAACCATTTATAATATGGTCCAACTTAAAAGATAGGATAGTTTTTATCCCGGAATTCCCTCGGGAGCTGAAGGACATAGAGTACTTTTTTCCCGCAACCTCCGCGGGAACTCCGAAATTACCGCATTTACCGCGGATGACAGCTAGTAGATTAATAATTAATTATGATCCTTTTACTTCACATCTCACATTTATCTATTTAAATAAGTATTTATAATACGGTGCCCGTGATTCTGACGTTATTCATATTTTGTTAAAAATCAAAATTAATAAAGAAAGTTGCGTCTGCTAAAATAAAAATATAAGGTTGTCCCTAAATTAGGTGCTGAACAAAATTTTCACAATTAGTATAAATCGGCGATGTAGGTAGGTGGGTAGGTCAATATGAAAGAACTGAAAATTAAATTTTAAAATTACCTTACCCGAAGAACTTTCATTCACTTTATCTAGATACTGTTTTTTATCAGATACCTACTAATATTAAAGAGGGAAAAGATTTTTTTTTGTATGTTTGTTTGTAACGAATTACCTCCAAAACAATTCTGATTTTAAAAACAGTGTTTCTGAGTGTCATAGGGTATTTTTATCCCCAAATTCTCAAGGAAACTCCGAAAACAACGCGAGTGTAACCGTGGGGGATCCATTACAGTTTACAAAATAATATAATCCTTAAATAAACAAAATATCCGAATACGAGTTTATTCGTTTGTTTGTATCTTACATTTTAACTACTCAACCGATCATAGTGAAATTTTTCATACACGTTGTCTGGTTTGCACAAAAAGACATAGAGTATTTTTAAACCCGGAATTCCCGCAGGAACTCCGAAATTAACGTGGGTGAAATCGTGGGGAATCGACTAGTAGTAACTCGATAGTATAATAATAATAATAGGCTAGTTTCCTGGGTAAAAAAATCAAAATTCTATTTAGTCCGTCAGTTAGATAATAAAAAAATAAAAGACACGTATTTTTTGCTTTTTTTAAATAATGGAAATATGCATAGATAAAGCGCATTAAAGTTTAGGGTGGGGGACTCGTGATGTCACAGCTCGCTATAACGTGCGAACAAACTGTAGCGAGGCGTGACGTCATGTGAAATTTCGACTTGATATATCTCCGTTATTTTTTGGTTACATAAAAAAAAAAAATACGTGTCCAATATTTTTTAATAATCTACAAAACGGACTACAAAAGAAAATTTAGGAAACTAGCCTATTGAACAAAATTCTAAAATGGAGCGTCCATGTTGCTTCGACCGTAGCGAACGCTGTAAAACGGAATATTTCGTCTCATCTGCGACACATTCCCGTGTGCGGGTGTTATTTGGTGCAGTTACACGTAATTTACGAGCCCTCAAATGCGTCACTATGCAGACTACGGCGGCGGACGACCGGGCGGGTAACGACCCCGACGTAGTGGTATAACGGCCACGCTAACATTTATTATTTAAATAGAGATACCCACCTCCTACCAATTGCTGACCTTCTGGTACATATACAAAGTGGAGACTACAATACGAAAAATAAATGAAAACACCGGCAGTGGTGTATTTAAAAGAAAGAAAGTATCAAATCCCTAATATCAAAATCCCGCGTGAAATCGAAATATCCAATTAATTAAAAATTTCCGTCATCTTGTTATTAACCGACTTCCCAAAAAAGTGAAGGTTCTCAATTCGACGCGTAACTGTTTTTTTTTATTGTCGTCTCCACCCCTTAGAACTAGAAGTGCACATAACGCACATAAAAGATATATAGTTGTATATAATATCTATATTTTGTTTGTCCTTTCGTATAATTAGTTGTCTGAAAGAGATCGCAACTATGCGATAAGACCGTCATTTGCTTTCTCCTTTTCTCTAGGTACTGTAATATTGTTATTTTATGTGCAATAAAGGATTCAATAAATAAATAATAAATATATTGTTTCTGAGTTTTTGTGTCTCAAACGAACAGTATTTAATTTTTATAATGATTACGGCGTTATTCCGAAAAGGGGTACCAAACCAAAAACACTGATCGTACCTACATCACCGTAATATGTTAACTAAAAGTAATGTGTGTAAATAAAACTGATACCTACTTTGTTGAAACTGATACTTTAATGCCCTTCCTGCTGCCAATAGTGGATATAGTGGAATACCTTACAGCCATTCACTGCCTACCTTCTTCTTTGTATTTTCGCCGAAACGTCGATGGATCAACCAGCATTTATCACTCTTATTTAGTTTTATTTGTTTTCTGTGTTTTATCGTGTTTGCATACACGTTGTTGGGTATACAGAAAGTACATTTCCGAAATTAGAAAGGGTACAAAATGCTAACATAGGTGAAATCACGGGAAACAACTAATTCTAATATTTTTAACGAGGTAAGTGCGTGATTAGCAAATCGAAAACACGCGCACGGATGTGTGGAAATTAGCTTTTGTCGTTTCGATTCAATTCAACCTTTTTTAATCCTTTTCCGTATCACATTAATGATTGCCAGCCAATCTGTATAATCATGGGTGTAGTGTATTGGCTAGAATGTTGGTTGTCTCATGCGCCTGCGACACGAGTCAGTTGCGTCCCGGCAGTTGAGCGGAGCAGTCGAGTAGTGCGAGTGTACGCGTGTTGTGGTGCTGGTGAGCCGTAAAATAATCCAACAAGCAGGACAATACATGTGGCGACGAGGACAAAAGTGAGTACAAATGAATAGTAATCATTAAAAGAAAAAAAAAGCAAAGATAGAGGATAAAATGAAGTAAACATGTTAGGTACCTACGTTATTCGCAAGTTACCTGTAGGTATTATTGTCGATCAGTGGTTTTAATGCCAATTCAGTTGCATTTAGGCTTACCTAACGATTGTAAATATTTTACCTATATTGTGCTGATATCACAATAATATATAACTGCTTGCGCGTCCCGGGCGAGTTCATAAATCGCTGCAGTAGGTACCGGAGGTCTCAAGTGCGCCGCTCTCCGCGTCCCTCCACCCGCGGCGCCGCGCGGGCCGCTTTACACACACAATCGTTTCTTATGAATTGTGACTCAACTTTTGTAACACTAGGTATGAAGTGTTCGGTTAAAAAAAAAAAAAAAGCTTTTATTTATAATATTATGTTTACTAAGGTTTGAGTTAAACAATGTTGCCTTTTGGTTGTCAGATTACGACTCTCGTGTCGGGTAATGTTGCGTTGAACATCGAGATGGCGCTTCTCGTATTTAAAAGACCTTAAGTAGGTAAATCGAAAATTAATGCGATGACATGGGGTTTAAAAAAAAAAAAAAAAAAAAAAAATGTTTTATGTTGGGATTTTTATGGTTACGTGTTGGTTGTTAACATACCTCGAAAATAACAAATAATTAGGAACAAACGCTCACAATCGTCCCTAATGGGTAGTTCGAGATACCTACATTTCGCGTGTCAACTAGTAGGTAGTTGACACAGGCAAGGTAGCGTCGTAGGCCATGTCAACGAGTAGATAGTTGATATGAGTAAGTCTGCGGATAATAATATTATTCCTACATTTTGCTAGTATAACAATATTAAATGGATAGTAACAACAATACTTATTTACCCCAAGTGTATCATGGTTATGGTTTAAGGTACTTGGAAAACATTGATGTACCTACTTATATCCAAATTGGATACCTACCTAACCACACAGATTAAAATTATTAATCTGTTTCATTGAATTGATGCAAGACTCTGTGTTATTAATGACGTATAAGTGCTTATTTACCTGAAGCAGTTACAATGGAACTGATCATTAAATTGATATTAACCGAATAAAAATAATACTTTATAAGTTTATCAGTTACTTATATACACTAAGCAGATTAAAATCTGATCATTAAATTGATATCAGTTTATCAGGTATATTGTTTACCTGAAGCAGTTACAATGGAACTGATCATTAAATTGATATTAACCGAATAAAAATAATACTTTATAAGTTTATCAGTTACTTATATACACTAAGCAGATTAAAATCTGATCATTAAATTGATATTAGTTTATCAGGTATATTATTTACCTGAAGCAGTTACAATTGAACTGATCATTAAATTGATATTAGTTGGATAAAAAATAGTACTTTATGAGTTTATCGGGTATAAACACAAAGCAGATTAAAGCCTGATCATTTAATTGATATCACGAAATCTGTAATAAGCAGATTAAAATCTGATCATTAAATTGATATGTTGTTCATTATTCTTATGTGTTATGCAGAAATAAATGTTATTCTATTCTATCCTATTATTATATCATGAAACCAGTATTAAGCAGATTTAAATCTGATCATTAAATTGATATGTCTATTTATTATTCTTGTGTGTTGTGCAAGAATAATAGTTACTCTATTCTATTCTGATAACACGAAACCAGTAATAGGTAGTGTTGACATGAGTAAATTTAATTTAATATTTACGAGTTTGAAACATTAAGTTTGTTAATTGATATTAACAACTAAATATTTTAATATTTAGTTAATACAGCGGATAAGAGTAATCCGGTCATTAAATTGATATGAGTTAAGAAGGGTGTTAAATTAAAACACAATAACAGATAATATTTATCTGAATCATTAAATTGATTTTTCCAGGTCACCCAAAGATGTCACTCCTTTCATTGGAAAAGTTCGACTGTAACGGTGAATCAACCTCGGGGGGTGTACGATGGGTACGATGGAAACGAGCATTATTTATATACTTGGAAGCGTCTAACATTGATAATGACGTAAAGAAAAGAGCTTCCCTTCTACATTTCGGTGGTCTAGATTTGCAAGAAGTGTTTTATAACATTCCTGGAGCTAATATCGAACCAAGTGATGACGTGAACGTATTTGAAGTAGCAATATCTAAACTAGATTCCTATTTTGCACCGAAACAAAGTAAAGTTTACGAGCGACATACATTCAGGCTGCTCAAACAAGAACCTGACGAAAAGTTTGAGAGGTTTCTAGTGAGACTGAGGAAACAAGCTGATAAATGTCAGTTTGCTGATCGAGATGAAAACATTATCGACCAAGTAACGGAAAAATGTTACCTACCTGAATTGAGGAAAAAGATACTACAGATTGGAGATGAAATTACGCTAGACCGAGTAATCACAGAAGCAAACACACTAGAAGTTGTAAATAAACAGTTAGAAGAATTTAAAAACCCTACAAAATCAAATGAAAATGAGGAAGTAAATAAAGTGGATAGTAAAGAAAAGAATTTTTTTTATCAACCAAGGAATATACAGCATGGATGCAGTAGATGTGGTAATCCCAGACATGGTGCACATGATGCTAAATGCCCAGCAAGAGATAAAGAATGTCTAAAGTGTGGTCTCAAGGGACATTTTAGACAATATTGCAGGACTAGACAAGCCCCAAAGAGAAAAAGAGAAAAAGAATATAGTCATGAACGAAAGAAAAGTCGAATCGACAAAGTGAAGAGGGAAATAAATCAAGTGCGTGATTCCGCAAACAAGGTGGTACAAAAAGAGGAAGAAACCGAGTACGTTTTCCATATTGATGACGATGTTGAAATTGACTGCACCATTGGAGGAGTAGGGACTAAGATGTTGATTGACTCGGGCTGCAAGCAAAATTTGATTACGGAAGCGACTTGGGAAACGTTAAAGAAAAAGAAAGTTAAGTTGCATAATCAACATCCAAATCCTAATGTAACTTTTATGGCCTATGGTAGCACTACACCACTAAAGATAAAAGGATCTTTTGAAGCCAGAATACAAATAGGATTGAGATCTGAAAACGCAACTTTTTATGTGGTTATTAGTGGCACAAGAAATCTTCTGGGAAAATCGACTTCAACATCATTAGGAGTACTGAAAATTGGATCGAATGCGGAAGTAAATCAAGTGTACACAGAAAAATTTCCCAAATTCAAAGATGTAATCATCCAATTACCAATTGATAATTCAATTCCACCCGTGTCACAACCTTACAGAAGGATCCCTATACCTTTAGAAGCTAAAATTGAAAACAAAATTGAAGAGCTTGAACAAAGGGATATTATAGAACCAGTCGTAGGTTCTTCTAAATGGGTATCCCCTATGGTGCCGGTGTTGAAAGAAAATGGAGAAGTACGCCTTTGTATAGACATGCGCCGAGCCAATGAAGCCATTATACGTGAAAATCATCCATTGCCGACAATGGATAAGTTGTTACCGAAAATGAAAAATGCAAAAGTTTTTACAAAATTGGACATAAAAGACGCATTTCACCAAATTGAAATACACCCGGCTTCGAGACATATAACCACCTTCATAACCAGTAAAGGTTTATTTAGGTACAAGAGACTTATGTTTGGCATATCGTGTGCTCCAGAAATCTTTCAGAAAACATTAGAGCGCATACTTTTAGGCTGCGAAGGAGTGGTAAATTACATTGATGACATTTTGGTATTCGGAAAGGACATGCATGAACATGATTCGCGGGTAAAGAAAGTAATGTCTGTTCTGAAAGACAATAATATATTAATAAGAAATGACAAATGTTCTTTTGGGATGAGCAAAGTAACCTTTTTAGGACATGAGTTGTCAGCAGAAGGTGTAAAACCATTGAAAAAGTACATTTCCACAGTAAAAGAATTTAGAGCACCTAAAACTACCGGAGAACTACAAAGTTTCTTAGGCCTGATTAATTTCGTGAGCAAATGGATTCCTAACTATGCGACAGTCACAGAACCCCTTAAAACATTACTACGAAATAGAAAAGGAGATCGAACCGATATTACAGAACGCTGGGGACCAGAACAACAGCGATGTTTTGAATCATTGAAAGAAATCATGACAAATATATCTAGCTTAGGGTATTACGATGTAAAGGATCGTACAATGGTCATAGCAGACGCAAGCCCAGTGGGTCTGGGTGGAGTATTAGTCCAAATTAATTCTGAAGACAACCCCAGGATTATTGCATATGGTCACAAAACTCTGACTGACTGCGAACGCCGCTACTGTCAGACAGAAAAAGAGGCGTTAGCCCTTGTATGGGCAGTGGAACATTTTCACATATTCCTCTATGGTAAAAAATTTGAACTCATAACAGACCACAAACCGTTAGAGGTTATATTTGGTACTAAATCCAAACCATGCGCTAGGATAGAGAGATGGGTTATGCGCCTACAATCGTACAACTATAAAGTAGTTTATCAATCGGGAAAAACCAATATCGCAGATTCCTTGTCTAGACTCAGTAAAAGTGCAGAAAAATCCGTAATACAATTGAAAGACAATCACATTTGCCAAATTGTGGACTTCGCCCGACCTCGGGCAGTTTCCCTCAAAGAAATAATAGATAACTCAATGGACGATCAAGAGATTTTAAAAGTGAAAGAAGGTTTGCATTACAACATATGGGACGACGACGTGAAACTGTACAAAATTTTTCAAAATGAACTATGTCTCCATGAAGGCATACTATTGAGAGGAACAAGAATTGTTATCCCCTCGGCACTCCGAAAAAGAGTTTTAGATGCAGCCCATGAGGGACATCCCGGCATTGTGTCGATGAAGGCAAGGCTTAGAACAAAAGTTTGGTGGCCTAGATGTGACAAGGATGCCGAAAATATCGTAAAAGCGTGTAAAGGATGCACTCTTGTATCTGCACCATATGCACCAACCCCTATGAAACGACGTAAGCTGCCAGAGGGGCCTTGGATTGATATCGCAATCGATTTAATGGGCCCCCTCCCAAGTGGTGACCACTTATTAGTTGTAGTAGACTATTACAGCAGATATAAAGAAGTGAAAATTTGTCGAAAAATCACCTCTACAGAAATTGTAGCAAAACTTAAAGAAATATTCAGTCGATTAGGAAACCCAATTTCAATAACTGCAGATAACGGACGGCAATTCGTCAGCGAAGAATTTAAATCATTTCTTTCAGAAAGAAACATAACTCTCTTCAATACGGTGCCATATTGGCCTCAACAAAACGGGGAGGTCGAACGACAAAATCGTGATATATTAAAACGCCTAAAAATAAGCATAGCTGAAAATAAAGACTGGAAAGAGAGTTTGCTAGATTATTTAACTATGTACAATAGCACACCACATTCTGTTACTGGGAGAACTCCATCAGAACTTTTTTTCAATAGGAAATTTAGAGATAAATTACCTATGGTAAGTGATACAATGGAGCGGATATCACAGGATACAGAGGTTAAGGATAGGGATCAAGAAAGGAAAGAAAAGGGAAAAGAAAATGGAGATCGGAAACGGAAGGCTGTAGAATGTGATTTAACACCAGGAGATAAAGTTTATATCAGAAACATGAATAAAGAAAATAAATTAAGCTTGGACTATAATCCAGAAACTTATACAGTAGAAAATAAGAAAGGAGGAGATATCACGGTTAGAAATGATGAGACTGGTCAAACACGTAGAAGGAATGTAGTGCACTTGAAAAAGATTCAAGGTGAATGGAGCGTGTGCCAAGATCAAAATGAAATCCACGACGAAGAAATGAATATTGAAATCTAATCCTACTTCACCTAAATAATGCTAAGTTTTGATTTACCTATGGATGCAGTAATTATATTTGATTCATTTAGAAAACAATAACAATTATTCACACTTGCAGAAAATCACATTACATACCCTATTTTATAATTGAGATTTATTATAATTTGGATCTTATAATTTAGATTTATTAATAAGTAGATATTATTAATTATAAACAATAAAAAAATAAATAAAACAAAAAAGGGATGTAGTGTATTGGCTAGAATGCTACGTTCACACGCGCGCCGTGCAGCCCGGCGGGCTGCCTGGCGGGCTGCGCGGCATGCAGCCCGTCCCGGGCCGGCGGACATTCAAGCTGTTTACACGCACGCCGTCGTGTCAGTCAGTGCCAGAATGGCGAGCAGCGAGGATCTCGGTGTTGTTGCTGCCATATCCTTTGGCTTAACTTATTTTTATTGGAAAAAGGAACAAAATTATGAACGATTGTAATATCCGATCGTAGCGACTTTCTTAGCAACGTTGAATGAAGATCCACTCGTCGCGAAAGCGCGGGACAGACTGACTGCCCGCGCGCGTGTAAACAGTCACCGGGCGCCCGCACATTCATCCTTTGAACTTTGCCAAAAAACCGACACTTGCCCGATTCGCGGCATTCACGTTCACAGGCGCGTTCACGGGCTCGGGCGTACCGTTTACACGCTCGTGAATGTGAATGTGCACGTTGAATGTAGAGTTGAACGCACGCGTGTGAACTTACCAGAATGTTGGTTGTCTCATGCGCCTGCGACACGAGTCAGTTGCGTCCCGGCAGTTGAGCGGAGCAGTCGAGTAGTGCGAGTGTACGCGTGTTGTGGTGCTGGTGAGCCGTAAAATAATCCAACAAGCAGGACAATACAATGGGGTTTGTTCGAGTGATTATATTCTCTTTGGTTGGATCGTTCATTCACGGGGGAAAATCATGTCAATTGAATATGATGTCAATACAAAACGTAGTGGTCATATTATATACTCTCTGGTTAATACATCGTTAATACATACTTATATGTACTTATAACATCTTTGACTTCGTAGACTTCATAGCATTGATCCAGTCCAGTCCAATTTATGGCTTTACAGCTGTTCCCCTCAGTTTTACTTTCGTTAAATTCGTTATGATATTGATCAAAAAGAATAATTATGTATAATCACCATAATAATCACAAATTTCAATGATTACGATAAATATTCTTCTTTTTGATAAGTATTTTGAAGCCCAATTGAGACTGAGTTTTTATGGAGCTGTCTGTATTTATGACAACTTACTCATAATAAAATAGATGCTTATTGCGTGATGATGTTGTTATAATACCATATTTTTTACTCAAACCTTGACCGTCACTTTAGCCAAGAGAAAGTCAATGGCGAGCATAAGCATCTGATTGCGCCATATTGGGCTACCGTATAAAAGACAAACCTCGCTTCTGTAAGCTGTAAAATTTCTACAACTAAGCAAGTAGGTAAGGTACAAAGCAATAAAAAGGAGGAAATAATGGTCGTAAAGAAACAAAATTTATAACCGCTACGTTACCAACGGAGTCTTCGTAAGATCGCTGCTGTGTTTTTTGGACATTTTCGTTGTACAGTAACCTAACGTAAAAACTTAAACGCATACCTACCTACCTACACACACGTCTAAGTAACGACATAGTCATTCACGTGTGCCTCCTGGAAGATTGACAAAGTTCTTAGAAGGTAATTTATATTTAAGTGCGCTTAGTAATCAACTTAGCAATTCAAGGTTATCCTTAATAGGTAGGTATTATAAATGCGAATGAGTTCATATGTTTGTTACGCTTCAACTGCTTAACAACTCAACCGATCATCGTAAAATTTTGCATACACATTGTCAGAGGTACAGAAAAGAATCTACTGAACTCCAACTCAACATAGAATAAGACATAAATTTCTATTCTAACTGTTACGATTTTTAAACGATGATCCATAGTTCGCTCAGTGCCTCTGATGACGTCACGTATTGTCCTATCAGAGCCTAGTGGCCGTACCCACCCAATTCTACCCCAATTTAGTTCTAAAATGCAACACAGTAAAACACACTCGTGACGCGAATCAGTAACGGCCGAGAATGAGTTCGACCCGTGGAATGAGGAACTGCCTGTGCTTATCACCTTGTCCGATATAGATAGTTCATTGTGTCCTTGTGTTTTTTTTACTGGCAAACCTACCCGGCTGTGTTATATAACATTCTTACCTCATTCAAATATCCGCTCCCAGGCTATGGGTATTTTTTTAACTGTCTACTAATTAAAGCGATTAACATACCTAGACTACGATGAAATTATTCGAAAGGGTGTGTGAAGGGTACTATTCCACACTAGGTCCGCACGGTGGATATGCGTACCTAGTTTAAAATTTGAGAAATTCAATAAATTAGGTATATTTAATTCTTTAACCTATTAAGAAGTCATTATTCTAAAAGCCGAGTAGATGTCATTATTAGTACAATTTGGAATTAGAAAATACTTGTCTATATTATACTTCCATGACACTAAGATTGTACGTTTATGCGTGTACTCCAGCAATGTTGGCAGAAAAAAGACTGCTTTTCAACGTACACATTTAAGAACTGAGTAGGTACATTAAAAGATAACAAAACGTACTTAGGTACTGCTCTGTTTTTAATCTAACCACGGACACAAGTAAAAAAAAGCATAACAAAAGCACTAAATTTTTAAACGTAGTCAAACAATAGTCAAAGTTAATTAACACCGAGCATTTAATTAAGAGACATAAATCAGTGGTGAGGTCTGATTGCGGAGCGGAGTTGAAGGGCAAAAATCATCTCGCGATAACATCAAAGACAGAGGTCGCGGTAAAGAACAAACGCGGTATGTCCGGGACTTTGGTGGCTTCTGACGGGATAACCGTCAAGGAGAGATTATGACGGTCAACCGGTGGAAATTTCTGTGAGGTTTTAAACAATAAATTCTTTGAGAATTATTTCTTTCGTCAGCAGTAGGTACTATGGGTCAACCCATTCAACGCCATCCCTGTAACGTCTTTCGTAGGAAAGACATGCTCCTGGAGTCAGAAACGTAATATTACATTTCTAGCAAACCAGTGCACTAACTATACCTATTTATTAGATTAAATAATATAACAGATGTTAAGCATTCCCAACACTAGGAGAAATCATGCCTAAAGCGTTTTGTCTGGGATAATGGCCATGTTTTGTAGCTACCAAAACGTGCCGTCAAAGGGTTAAAAATATAAAGCAAGTCGTTTTACGCACAATTCACAGTTAACGGTTGTTGCTATGCGTCTAATGCGTCCGATATAATCGATAATAATAAATAATTTATCATCACATTTGTGAACCGCAGCACAAATCCATCCCGAGATCTGGATACCAGGGTGTCATATTTTAAAAACCGACTCTACATAAACTGCCTTCAGTCGAATTATAAGTCGTAAATCCCTACTAATATTATAAATGCGAAAATAACTCTGTCTCTCTGTCTGTCTGTCTGTTACGCTTTCACGCCTTAACGGCTCAACCGACCATCATGAAATTTTGTACACACGTTGTCAAAGATACAGAAAAGGACTTAGGATGCTTTTTATCCCGGAATTGCTGCGGGAACTCCAAAATTTCCGCTGGTGAAACCGCGGGGCACAGATAGTAAAATATAATTAATAAAATTGCATTTACTTTCAATTTATTTTAAAAATGCTAAAAAAACACTATTATAATTTGACTCTTCGTTTTTCTTACAATCCATTCCAATCGTGATACTAATCTGTCTCTCTTTGTCTGTTAGCTTTTCACGCTTTAACTACTCAACCGATCACCATGAAATTTTGCATAAGTACCTCCGTGTTATCAGAGGCATAGAATAGGACGTAGGATACTTTTTATTCCAGCATTGACGCGAAAACTCCAAAATTAAGGCGTATGAAACCGCGGGGAACAGTGTTGAATGAAATACCGAATATTATCAATGATGAAAATATTTAACCGCCGTTTTTAAAGAGGAAAAACGTTGAAAAACCCTCATTTAACTTATAATTAAGTAGGTAAGTTTCAAAAGGGGCGAATTAAGGTTTTGTAAAAGTCGTTGTAAATTATTAGGTGTGGCTCGACGAGGCGACATAGAATATTCCTCTGGTTCATTAACTAATTCTTGAGCGAGTCCCGGTTATCCGAGAACAGTCTACAAGAAACAAAACTAATGGCGTCGGCAACACGAAGACCGGCGACCGAAGTTTCAGCCCAAGGCATTAACTGTACGAGTTTGATAATATCTTACCAAACAAATAAATTATCGCGCAAGATAAAATCTATAGGTACATAATATAAACCCTCCCTGACTCTGCGGACTCTGCCTCAATTCACTATGATCCCCTGTTTCCTCAATGTCATCTAGCCACTACGCTCTCGTTTATTTATGGTTCGAGCAGTGTTCTGCGACGTTCCCACGCAAATAGGGACATAGATAAGCAATAGTGTGTTAACCCACACTGGAGAAATTTTGAGTAAATTAAAGTTTTAAAATTATAGCGCCATTTTGTGTCAACATTGCTCTCGCACCGCAAAAGTAGAAACCGAATATATTACGTAATAGTGGAGACTTCGTTGGTTAATGTAATATTGTCATTGTTTTCATAATCTATAAGTAATAGAGATAATAACCTTTTGTCTTCCCGAATACAAAATAAATAAATAAATAAACATTTTTATGCGCAATATTTAGTTACATATTTAAACAATGTAATAAGGTAAACACATAATTAAAAAACGTTCTCTGCCTCTCAATAAATCGTTCTGAATCAATAACTTCATTTTGTGGGTTAACATGTTATTGCTTATCTGTGTCCATAGCTAGTTAGCGAGAAAAATCGAACATAGAGTTCGACATAACTAAACTCTAGCATTCTGATGAAACAATGAAAAAAGTCTTACTTTTCAAGGTGTAACAAGTTTAAGTGTACTTGTGTTTCAAATCCATATAAAACGATTTTGACTATAAGTTCCCGCGGGAATTGTTAAATTAACGCGGCTCAAAGTAAACAACTACTATAACTTCAAACGATAATTATATTTTGTTGACGCAGTCGCCCGTGTAGGTATTTCCGTGAATCTCCGCTGTAAAATAAAGACTTGTAGCACACCACAATAATTTATGGTGGGACGCAGTGACGAGGACGTGGCAATTAGCTGGCGTAACGAACGCTTGAAATAAATATCATTTCGTGATTAATGCGGGCGCCTGATAAATACGTTGATGTTTATTCATCGGGGCCCGACACCTTTTTTGTTTTTGTTACTCGCGGGAAAAAAGTTATTATACAATAGGATCGTAGGATCTAGTGGATCGCAGGATCTAGTGGATCATAGGAGTTTTTGATTTATTTATTTACTAACTGCATGTTCCCCCTCGGTTTCACCCACTTTACCTCGAGAATTCTAGGACTCAAAAGTAGGTACCTAACTACCTATCCTAGTCCTTCTCTGACAACGTGTTTAGTAGTTAAGGCGTGAAAGCGTAAAAAAAACTCATATTCACACTAGTTAGGATTGATTCATTCATTGAAACACATAGATTATAGCCTAACCAATTTAATGTTACCAACTTATAACCTTCCTCGTACTAGATCCTTAAAAATATTTAATTTCAGATCTACATACCTACCCTGGAATGGTACTACAAAATTAAGGCAAAATAATTACGATGATAATAATATGTGGTGTGATGCTCAGTGGTTGGTGCGTTCGGATCATGGAGGACGACTGGAGAGCGCATCGGAGCATTTTTGTTCTAAACACTTCTCACTGATTTACGGCGGGGGCAGAGGCAACATTCACTGCGTGCGATTGGCTGACGTAAAGTAAACAAAATTTTTAGGGCTGAAAAAAACAGTAACTAAAAAAATATCGATATCGACAAATTTTTGACTTCTCATTGATAAAAGTAAGGTCACACTGTTATTGAAGTACTACTATTTAGTTTAGGGATTGGTCTGCGATGTGATTACGAGTTCGATTTTGAAATAATACAAGTGATAAAATGTTAAAATACAGCTTTATTTTGAAACTAGACGTGCGTAAAACTCGGTTCATCTATAATCTATAATTATATATATATATAAAAATGAATCGGCGAAATGTATGTCAACGCATAACTTCCAAACGACTGCACCAAATTGGATACATATAATTCTTTTTTTTTTTGTAACTGGTTTTTAAAATGAATAAGTTTAGAGTATGTTTTACGTATAAACTCTTTTGCGTTTTTATTGTTTTTAAAAATAAATGTTAGTCGGGTATCAATACATTTTTTTTCTACGCATGAAGCCAAGTCCACTAAGTGATTTGTAGAGTCTATTTCAAATTGGTGAAAGTTTATATCTGGGAATAAATCGTATCCCACGAAAGATTTAAGAACAACGATTGTTAAGTAATTTGGATGATGATTTACTCCTTATAATGTCAGCTAATTAGCAGTGAAAGTTCTGTCAAAATAGGTCCAATCATTTCGGTTAATTCACCCAAGTGTGCTTTGAAATTCCCGCAGTAACTCCAAAGTAGCTTAATTTACTCCTTAGAGTATTAGCTAATTGCCAGTGAAAGTCCCGTCAAAATCGGTCTAACCGTTTCGAAGATTCACACGCGTGAACTTTGGAACTCCCGCAGAAACTCTGTTAAAAATATCCTATGTTACTCAGGAATCATGTAGCATTCTAATGGTGAAAGAATTTTTGAAACCTGTTCAGTAGTTTTTGAGTTCATTCGTCTTTATAATATTACTGTCGATAATTATAAATTGTGTCGATAGAAACTCGTTACGATGCTGCGGACAGCACTATAGGAAGGAAAGAGAGATTTGCTAACGTACATATCCGCGTATTAGAAAGAGACAACATGAAAGACATCAACGGGGTTGTCTTAGAAATTAGGAATTACATTTTTTTTATGTTTATATTCAAATTGACAAAATTGGATGTAAAATCACTTACTTGTGAAATATTATGCCATCCTTTGTGTAACTTGAAGTGGCACTGTGCTTTCCACACCATTTAATTGGACAAATAGGCATTGTTTTTAGGTTTTTTTTGTCTTTAAAACGAGAGCGCGTGACATGCGTACGTGACCTTAGAAACAACTCGAATGACGGACAAATTCGCTAATATTTGCTGCAAGCTCCAAATAGCATTTGTTTGGTGAGTGCGGTTGCCCCCGCATACGCTCTCCAGTCGTCCTCCATGGTTCGGATCAAACCCTAGTAGGTTTAAACCCTAAGAGCTTAAGCTGTCGGTGAATGAAAACATCGTGAGGAAAGCACAGCATGGTGGTAGGGCACTTTCTAGCGCCCGGCTAGCTACCATCATGTTGAAAATCTGTCGCCAAGCACCTAACGTTGTGTTCCGACAGCCTCTCTTGAAAGCCGGCTCTCATTCCCATTCCAGGTCGGCAACGCACCTGCATGCTTTATGATGTTGCAGATGTCCATGGGCGGTGGTAACCAGAAAGCACTAACCATCACGTGTGCCACCTGCCCGTTTGTCCCCTAGGTACCATAATAAAAAATCATTAAAAATATGTATTTTACGCAAACGTACATCAAAGTATTTTTCAACAAGTACCTAGTCTTAATTAAGTCTTCGGGTCGTACTTTTCTTTTATTTAACAAAGGGTTTTATTTTTTTGAATTTTATTGGTCCAGGTCACAGTAATTATATTCCCTCTGGTAAAGGCTGCAGAAGCCATATTTAATATCCGGGTTTGCATGAGTACCATACCTACAAGATAAGTATAGGGTACACTTATAATCCATGAAACCAAATATGTTGGTAACTATCCAATATCCATAAGTTTAACTAGGTATAACATATTCGAAACAGATGCGTCTGACACCTTAGCGCTTAGTTATTATCCAGTTATGGTCGCCTATGGTCGCCTGATGGTTAGGTATGAATCCTCAGATAACGTTTCAGGAATACGTTTTGTATATTGTAGACTGCGGTCTTACTTAAGTATTTGTCGATTACATAAAATTAAATAGTTTTTGGTTAACTTCATTGTTAGTAACTGCAGTGTATAGCAAATGCAATAATACTAACAAGTAATTAAGAAATTCTGAAAGTATTTACGTGAGATACCGTCATAAAGATATAATAAAAAGTTGTGTACCTATAAGAGATGCGGACCCACATACTAATCCGGTTTCTTTACGTATACATACAAGTATCTATGAACTCAAACAAACTTTTTATCCCAGTAAATCCTAGAGACCAACCAGTAAATCGATTTCGTTAAACTCACAAGAACCACCTCGCTGGCAGCCGCCCAAGGCACCGAATACATCTAAGTACCTACATGCCAAGCCATTGAGTTTTAAAATGCACTCCCATTAGGCGCCGGCCGAGCCTCTTGAGAAATCTTCAGATGACTCTAACATAGCTACAGAGGTAGTAGCTCGTAGTAAGTATTAGTTTTTGCTTCGACCTACAAGTATAAGCTAGGTAGGTATACAGGGTATACCTACTTAGTAAAATAAGATAAAATACACTTTATTTAGCAAAGTAAACACATACACCATGCAACAACTGCTTAATAATTTAAAGATAATTAAAACTATGTGGTGCAGTGCCTTGCTAAAAGGGACTCCACTCAGCATTTTGCTGTGACCGTAGTGCTCTCAGCGCTGATTTTCAGTGGAGCCCCAGCGTTCCGCCTGCGAGAAATTGTCGGAGAGTACATATGAAATAGTTATATACGTATTATCCAAAACAGTAGAGACAAACCCAATACAGAATCTTAGAATATGAGGTTTGCGAAAATATCAGTTTAGAATAATATTTAACATTTTAATTTTATTACATCAGTGAATTCGCCCCTATAATAGGCTAGTTTCCTGGGTAAAAAAATCAAAATTCTATTTAGTCCGTCAGTTAGATAATAAAAAAATAAAAGACACGTATTTTTTGCTTTTTTAAAATAATGGAAATATGCATAGATAAAGCGTATTAAAGTTTAGGGTGGGGGACTCGTGATGTCACAGCTCGCTATAACGTGCGAACAAACTGTAGCGAGGCGTGACGTCATGTGAAATTTCGACTTGATATATCTCTGTTATTTTTTGGTTACATAAAAAATAAAAAAATACGTGTCCAATATTTTTTAATAATCTACAAAATGGACTAAAAAAGAAAATTTAGGAAACTAGCCTATAGTAGGTATTTCCCCGCAGTTTTAACCTCGTGAATATGTTTCAGGCAATCTTGGAATACATTCTTTTTTTTTTAAGTAAACAATAATCCTATGTACCTATAGGTACTTTTGTGGTAAATAACTCGGGTAAATAAGTGAAAATCCGTTTCAGTATTGACGAATAGGTATAAGTATGTACTAAGTACCTACTTACCTATGATTATATTATATTAGAGTAGGTGTGTACCTATACCTAGGCAGCAGAACATTATGGTAATTTGGACGCAGATAAGCAATAACATGTTAACCCACAAAACGAAGTTATTGATTCAGAACGATTTATTGAGATTTAGAGAACCTTTTTTTAATTATGTGTTTACCTCATAACATTGTTTAAATATGTAACTAAATATTTAACATAAAAATTGTTGACAGAAAATGGCGCTATAATTTTAAAACACGATTTACTCAAAATTAATCCAGTGTGGGTTAACACACTATTGCTTATCTATGTCCAACTATATGATATCATATCGCACCTGTAGTTAGAATTAAAGTGACCTAACTCAAAAATTGCAATTTATGGGAAATGAGCAGAAATGCGTTGGTGAATATGCGATCAACGCAGGGGCGTAGCTACCTAGCTACCGCCGTATCAGGCGTATCGATGATATGGAGCCCCCGGGCTACAGATGTATGCGAAAATTAGTAAAATGTTTTCCACAATGTCACTTAATCTCGTGCTTCCCTTGTAATAGATTTAATTTAAATTGTTTGGCTAGCTCAATTTCTAGGAGGAAGCGAGAACTTAAAATCAATAAATATTTTTATTTTCATTTAATGCAAGCATTTTTGTTTCTTTTGGGACAAATATATACCTAGGTACCCTTCATTTGGGCCCCTCAACTAACTACAGGGCACGCTACGCCACTGGATCAGCGAAAGTGACCGATGTAGGTAGGTTAACCTATAGTTTGTTCCTAAATACCTACTACGCATAATTCCGGGCTCTTTTCGGCATGTGCTTTTAGAGTATTTTTTAAGTCTGTTTATGTCAATTTTTATCAAATATGCAGAATATGCATTATTGGTCCTCGTATATTAAGCGAATCAACCGTTCCAATGGGGGTTTGTGAGGAAGAGCCTTAGGTAGCCAAGCGAGGGTGGTCCTTCGTTCCACTTTTTACCTAGTTACTTTAGAATGTCCTAGTTGTGCCCCGCGGTTTCCCCGCGTTAATTTCAAAGTTCCCGCGGGAATTCCGGGATAAAAAGTACCCAGTGTGTTAATCTGATGTATAAGCTATATTATTGTAAAGTTTCATTTAAATCCATCCAGTAGTTTTTGCGTGAAAGAGTAACAAACATCCATCCATCCTTCGATCCATCCATCCATACAGTTACAAACTTATTCGCGTTTATATTAATTAGTCAGAGCCCCCATTTCCTTAGAATAATTGGACATAGATAAGCAATAGTGTGTTAACCCACACTTGAGAAATTTTGAGTAAATTAAAGTTTTACAATTATAACGGCATTTTGTTTCAACATTTTTATGTTTAATATTTAGTTACATATTTAAGCAATATAATAAGGTAAACACATAATTAAAAAACCTTCTCTAACTCTCAATAAATCGTTCTGAATCAATAACTTCGTTTTGTGGGTTAACATGTTATTGCTTATCTGCGTCCAATTGTCCTTCGAATAATTATTTATTCTAGGACTTCGATTATTTTCTTTTCTTTATGAGGTAAACGACCATATTCGGAATCTATGTCTATCGTCCACTTAGATCGTGTATATAACTCCGGCAATTTGTATAATTCACCCATTTACAAACGCAAATGAGAATTCGGTAGGTACCTTCTATGCTCTGATATGACCATTGTCAGAGAGCTTAATAATCACTGCCTTTTAGTCACTGTTCACACCTAAGCCACAGATAAATATAATACTGTCTAAGCTAACCTAGCACCACCTCCTCTAAAATGCTAAACGGCAAAATAATTTGCCTGAATGACGACAACCTATATTTTAAAAGGACGAATCATGCACCTTGATTAGTGGCACTCAAGCGCTCGATTACAATAATAATAATATAAGTAAAAACTGCGTTTCGTTCAGGAACTATGATCCGCAGCCCGCCCACAATCATACCCAAACGTACAAGGCACAAATTCCTGGTACTACTTGACACGAAAACTCCCAAAAAAAATAATGAATTTGTGCAAAAGTAAAAACTCCGTTGTGTCGCCAAAATTTTTTTTCCGCTAGGTGAAAATGAAAAGTAGGTAATAAAAATAATAAAACAACACAATGCATTGTAAAACAATTTATTTTCATCTATAATGATAATTAATTTAGCCAAAAGATCCAACATGAAAGTTTTGTGTGTCGTAACTAAATTATATCATACAAGAACTAGTTGGAAAGATGCCGAAAGATCTGCATGAAAACTATGATTAAATTTCTATCTTTTGGCTGTGAAATTCATTTCAATGTTAAAATATTACAATTGCATTTTAAAATTTGATAATTATTAATTTTTTTCTCAATAATTATACAACTTATTAAGTATAGATCTATGATTTTTTCTTTTTAGAAAATATCAAAAACAAAAATTTCAACACAAAAATATTCAACCTTTTAAAACGAAAACGATTTCTTTTGTGGAAAATTATTACATTTAATTTCAGTCATGACGTCGCGATTTGCGCAACTAAACACGTGTACGATCAAAAAATTAAATAGCTCATGGTAAATATATATAAATATATATTTATAAAAACTTTTTGTACATTATGTACATACTATTCTCATCTTTATTTACATACAAATAAAGTAAAGATTAGCCTGCACTGTTACACCACAGGTCAAGTCAAAATTGCAGGCATAGCTATTATTAATACTAATTTATTTATTTATTCTATACAAAGTATACATAGAAAATTAATTAAAAGTGTCCAAATAATATTATCATTAATGTGCAAGTTATTTTTCAATAACATAGGACATAACAATGACTCGAAGAGGTCTAAAATTACTTTTTCATAAGTTACAAAAAGGAAGAGATTAGAGAAAAGGCTAAACTTGTTACTTTTAACGCGAGCAACTACTCGTTTGTATTAAAGAGTACCTTGAGAGTATTTAATCAAGGGACACGCCATTGACGATGGACTCCCTTCGCCAAAAATACAACAGCACGGGTCATAGCTGGCCGTGTATTGATATAAATTTTTTGTTACTTGTATATTATAATGTCACCATAAAATTGTAAACACTAATGTAAAAATGTAATTAGTTTGCTGAGGACAGTAATTGCGTTGTGGTGGATATTCGCACATGTGAAATCGGTATCAGTTTATACGGTGGCAATTTTTTTTTTTTTTTTTTATTATAACTAATGACGCGGCCGAGTGCGGTTATTGACGGATGAAAGCAATACCGAAAACACGCGTGTCACGTTAGACTTCGTTATTTCAGTCAACTTGCTTAGTTTTAATTTAGGGATCAATCTAACTTTGTTTGTAACATTGGCGTTTCGCCATTATTGAAGAAGTAGAAAAATATATTTTTTATTACCGAGAAATATCATCATTGGCAGAATTATAATAATAACAGACGCCATTGCGCCCGTGACGTCTCCTTGGTTAAATACTCTTTGGTCAAACTAGGCTTGTGTTCAAAACCCACGATAATTCATACTTACATGTGGTGTAGTATTATAATAATTAATATTAATAAAAATATACAACAAAAACATCACTGGTAAATCACCACAGAGGAAGAATCGTCAAGTCGGGCTCGGGGTTGTTGCAACGTGTGATCACTTATGCGGGTCACTGACCTTTAGGTATGATCACTTTCAGCGGAAATGCCACATTATACCGCGCACGTTTATCTTTTTTTCAAAGACGGTTTTTCAAACACTCTTAAATCCTTAGTTTTTTTTAAATATTTGGGATGATATTATATCTTATACCTACTCAATACCTTCTCTCTAAATCCCTCGTTTAACATAATGGTATACTGAAAAATAGTACAAACGTAGTTACATACCTACTGCAGAAAAGCTAATTTCATTGATAAAAATATAACATCATTTATTATAATTCGTAGTATACAGACCGTAAATATTATTAAAGATTATCGACCCACTTCTTATTATATGGCATTTTATTTACTTATTTAAAACAAAAATATACCTCCTTCAACGATCTGCGATCCTAGTCCAAATCAACATTAAAATTTCATGAGAAAAAACACGGTTACCGGATAAAGAGAACAGTTAATGGTTACTACCATATTTGTATACAAATACATATTATTATTACATTTACTTAATATTATATTTCTCCATAGTGTTCCTTTAGAAATATTTCAAATGATATCACACAAAATGAGTTTAGTGTGTGTATAAAATTAAAAAACACAATTAAATAATTACATACATTAAATATATATAACCTATTTTATTATGACAATGTGCAAGTTTATAACACAAAACAAAAAATATACAGGATGTATGATCGGTAAAAATCAACGTATTTTTTACTATAGGGAGGGTGGGGGTTTGACATTTTATAACATTCATAAAATTATAATAATATTGAAATTCCGCAATCAATTATAGGCACACGCTGCCTTCGCGAAGGTGGGAATTGAAATAATGAAGAACAGAAAATGTTCTGAATCTAACAACAAGTGAAACTTGTACAAAAAATCAAACGTTTCGATTTACATAACGATTAGTATTATATTTCTCACTTCCCATAACCCTAGAGTCCGCGTCACCACTCAAGTCCAAGAGACACGCCTCCGCAATCCTTATAATATTACAAATAAGCATTAGGGGAACGGAAATGTACATAGGTTACATACGGCCGCACTCAGAGTCGACTTTAATGATTACTTAGTTAAGTATAGATTTTTAAAACAAAACTGCCGCAGTCAGAGACGTTCAGTAAATTAATGTTAGTTGGCATTTAATGAGATGTAACTTATTTAGTTAAATCCTAATTAACATTAATTTATTAAACTTGTCTGATTGCGGCAGTTTTGTTTTAAAAATCTATACTTATTAACTAAGTAATCATTAAAGTCGACTCTGAGTGCGGCGGATAGGGTTTTATCTTGGAATCTCCGCGGGAACTCCGAAATTAAAGCAGATGAAAAGGCATAATTTACGCCGATAGCTAATAATCCATGCAAACTTTCATTTCGATACGACATTTAAAAGTAGGTTGGAATTGTCTTCAATATCAAATTCTAAGTGAAACGTGTCAAAAAATGCAAGCATTTGGTTCCAGTTTCCGACGAAAGACTTGAATGGTGACGGATGCTGTATTTGTCACTAACCATTGACACTATTTATTACTCTTTTCATAGTATGTCACATGTTAAGGGGAGCAAAGGGGGGCAAAGTATGACTTTGAGTGACAAGGGATGGGGGGAGGCGTCTTAATAGATTTTACAATGTGACGTCCACGAAACTAAGGCCTCCTACACTTTGTCACACAATGTCACACATCGTCGTCCTTCTCCCCCTGACATGTGACGTACTTAGTGGCTGGCCCCTAAACGCCATCATACACAACTAGCCGGCAATACTAGTTATCACAGTCGCACGCCCCACCACACACTCTGTATATAAATTGTTTAACACACAAAAATATAAGTCTACCATCTTATATTTCTTTTTATCTAAAGCATATCATTGAGGTTAAATATTCTTTGTTTTTCGTAGCGAATTGCAACGTTTAGATTCACATCGATTATACAACGTGGAACAGAACGGTGATACAAAAAACGAGGACGTATTGTGTATTATTATTTAGGAAATAAGTGTAATTCGAAAAAACTTCGCATATTTTCCGATAACAGCAATGCTAATTTGCGTAATCAGAGGTGGAGCTTAATGGAGTTTCGTGTTCTTATAAACAGTAAAAAAAAAATGCAGGTGACCTTTTTCAGAATAGCGTAGATGATCTTTTATAAACAAGTGATGTACATACATACGGTCCCTACGTACAATCGACGGTCCTTACGTACAACCTGAATCTGAATAAGTCAAAGTTTGAACTCACTTGCACATCACGTACCTGCCACTTCGGTGATTGTACGTAGGGAACATTAATATGGTCCATATAAATAAGTATATCATTAGGGTAGGTACCTAGTTTTATATACTTTGGGTTACGAATGTAACATTATTGTTATATTCAGTGGAGGGAGCACGAATTTTGACGCTCTCGTCATTTCGATATCGTCGCAATGTCAAAGCGTTTTTTTTTTGTATGGAAAATGAACAACGCCATCTATCCAGCGTTATTCATTTTCCATAGAAAAAAAATCGATATCGAAAGGACGAGAGCGAAAAATTCGTGCTCCCTCTACTGAATATAACAATAACGTTACATTCATAACCCAAAGTATATAAAACTAGGTACCTACCCTAATTATATACCTGAATATTAGTGTTCCCTACGTAAAATCACCCCCCTTACTGTTAAAACGTTGTATATCTATCATAAAACAGTATCAGTCCATGTATCAATTTTCTCTAGATAGTTTTTATTTTAAGGCATATTATGTCAAACGGTCACTTACAAATCTATTAGTGAAGACGATAAAATAATTTATACTCAATCAATGTCCAAAAATTTACATGCAAAATTATATATATATAAACAGCAAAATTTCTGTGATTATAATATTATTATTATACATAATTATATAGACAAGAAACGATAATAAATCGTATATGCGTAGTGATAACGACAATCCTTGACCCTTATTCAGTATGACCAACAACATTCCTTGTCCATAACGCACATCACAAAAACACATACCCAAACGTTCCAGGTGCGAAAATACTAGCAATCAATATTCTGTATGCCATAACAAACGTTTGCAACATATACGTTTTTGAAAGTAAAACTTTTTTGAGAACAAGAGAAAGACAATTTTTGTGGCGTCTTGTCTTAACGCGGCGTGTTATGGTCATAGTGAATAAGGGCCCTTTTTTCAAATGACGTATGATCACAAATATTTATTGCTATTTAGGCATAGCGAAATATTACATTTTAAAGGCATATATGATTCAAATGTTCCATTTAGGTAGGTACAATATATTTTCATAATAATTATATAACTGTCGGATTCAGAGAGGTATGTACTGTCTGATTTGTTTCAATGTTTCGTTGTCTACGGATTGGATGAGCCGGTCGAAGGTTTCTGCGCCCAATTGATTTTTTAACGTTTCCAACTGCAACAGTAAGAATTTTTTTTAATTGTACTTTTTTCGGTACCTCAAATCTTCTAAACTAATATTATAAAGGTGACATATTAGATTTTTTGTTTATTTGTTTGTTTGATACGATTTACCTCAAAAACTAGTGGACCGATTTCAAAAATTATTTCACCATTAGAATGCTACATTATCTCTGAGTAACGTAGCGTAGGCTATAACAGTTGTAACCCGAAAATTCCGTGCTCACAGTACAAAAATGGCGATGATTGTGACGTCATACTGCCCACCTACCTACCTGCGGCAGTGTACTGTCCGTTATACCGGAACAAATTTCTCCTCACTGCGAGGTGTTATCAGTAATAACGGAACATACCCTTAGACAGTAGTTTCCTCGGTTTCTCGCAACAAATCGTATCGGTTAAGGTCAAGGCGCGGCACAGCAGCGGCACGGCCAAATAGGCCTCCCGCGCACTTTTGTCTGGCTGCCTCATCCTGGCTGCGCCGCCAGGCTGCCTAGTGCGGGGGAGGCCATATTCTCCAGGAGACAACTCTGTCGCGGCGCGCCGCTGCAGTGCCGCTCGAGCGCGGTTTGACCTTTAGCGGTCCCGTTCCCGGAGCGTCCCCGAGCACAGTTACCTGGTGCCTGACGACGGCGCACAGGTCGATGGAGTGGGCGGGGTGGGAGGCCACCAGCCGCCGCCGCCGCGCCTCGTGCGGGGACTGCGCGCCCCCGCCGCCCCCGCCCCCGCCCGCGCCGTCCCGCCAGCGCGCCGCGCCGCCGCGCCCCTCCAGCGGGGAGGCGGGCCGCGAGCCGGGCGGCGCCACCAAACCGCTGCCACCGCACAGACGGACAGACATTAATCCAAGCGGTTTTTTTATTATTATTATTTATTTACTCACAGAACAGTACATAGTTTTTTTACAAGGTCAGAAACAAAAACCCAGTAGAGTTTATTTCGTGTCACATCTGGCATTATATGTCAAATCATAATAGGCTTTTTGACTGAATTTTTATTTTTAGTCCATCCTGTAGATTCATAAGAAATATTGGCCACGTATTTTTTTCTTTTTTTACGTAAGCAAAAAATAACGGAGATACGTTGAGTCGAAATGTCGCATGACGTCACAAGCAGGTGCAGTTTTTACCTGCATATGACGGTACGAGCCCCCACTCCTAAATTTTAATGCGCTTTATCCAAGTAGGTATATTTTCATTAATCTGAAAAAGCAAAATATACATAATACGTGTCTATTTTTTTATTAGGTATCTAACTGACGTACTAAATAGAATTTAGATACAAAAATTAGTCAAGTAGCCTATTGTGTGTTCCTATTAATTAATATTAAATTACCTGTCAATCTATACTATAATTATTATTATTATTATTATAAAGAGGTAAATTCTGTGTTTGTGAGTTTGTGTCATGTGTAGGGGATAATCTTTGGATCTACTGAACCGATTATGAAAATTCTTTTACCAATAGAAAGCCACGTTTTTGCGAGTGTCTAGGGAAATCTTGCGCGCTCGAAAATGATATTTTTTCTAGTTGTTCATTCACTCTTGGCATCACGCAGTAAGCGTCGTATTAATTAAGCCAAATTATTATTTTACAACGTGCTGTTTGCAAATCATGAATTAAAACTATAGTTACTTTATAAAGCATGCAAGATACCTATGAGTTTAGATTAGGCACTTGTTCAATGATTGTTTGTTTTGTGTGTTGTGCTGGAATAAATGTAGTTTTCTTTCTTTCTTTCAATTACTACCTGAAACTGGAAGAGAGAATGGGCCGGGTCTTGGCGGGTGCAGTCCGTGCCACCCGTAGTGAAGGGGTGGTGAAAAATGGGGATGTGGACTACTTTTGAAAATCAAAATTCTAATTAGCCCGTCAGTTAGAAAATAAAAAAACAATTGTCACGTATTTTTTGCTTTTTCAAATAAATTAAAATTACAGAGATATATCGCATTAAAGTTTAGGGTAAGGTGGTCGTGACGTCACTAACCGCTAAAACCGCCGTACAACTATCAGAATAGTGACGTCACGCGAAATTTCAACTCAATATATCGCCGTTATTTTTTGATTAAGTAAAAAAATAAAAAATACGTGTCCAATATTTTTTAATAATCTACAAGACGGACTAAAAAAAAAATATTAGTCAACATGCCCCATTGATAAAAACGTGTCACGCAGTACGGGTACGTTCCCTGATCAGTGAGTGCACTCACTCGACGTACGCGCCGCTGTCGTCGCACTTCATGACGTCGTTGAGCACCTCGGTGAGGTTGAGCAGGATGGCGGGGAACCGCTGCAGCACCGTCGCGTTCTGGGTGGTCAGCAGCGCCGCCAGGCCCAGGCCTGAGGCGGACAGTCGGGCGTCGCACGATCAGTACACCGTTTTTATATAGTTACTAGCTGTCCTCCGCGATTTCAGCCGCGTTAATATCGGAGTTCCCGCGGGAATTCCGGGAAAAAGTACTCTACGTCCTTCTTTGTACCCCTGATAATAGTTTACGGTGAACAACTGTTCTTCGCATTAATTTCGGAGTTCCCGCGGGAATTCCGGGATAAAAACTATCCTATCTTTTAAGTTGGACCATATTATAAATGGTTACAAAATTCTATCAAAATCCGTTCAGTAGTTTCGGAGTCCATCGCGGCCAAACAACGTGACACGTGATTTATATATATTAAGATTTATTTACATTAGCTGTTTCAGCGTTAATGACTGAGTTCCCGCGGGATTTCCGGAATAAGAAGTACCCTATGTGCTTCTATGTATCCCTGACAACGTGTATGCAAAATTTCATGGTGATCGTTTGCGCCGTTGAGGCGTGAAAGCATAACAAATAAAATCACATTTGCATTTTAATGTTAACACGTAGGTATGCAGTATGGTGTAAACCAATACAATGGTTGGTTAGAGAACTCACGATTTATCGATACTAAATTGGACTGCCTGACAATCGATCAATAATAATAAATTTATTAGCAAAATTCTTCGGTATATCGATTATCAGAACAATCGATCAAAAATCGACTACTGAAATGCTTCATGATCGATGTTATCTCATCACTAACAAAAAAAACCTGACAATCGATTAATAATCGATTATCAAAATAGAAGTATCGATTTTCAAAAAATCTTTCAAACTCACCGACAACCTTCCACCTTTCGACCTGCGTGATCAGGTTCATGCGGTCCGTCCACGCGTGCAGCAGCCGCGCCAGCAGCCCCCCCGCGCCGCCCTCGTCCGCGCCCCCCGCGCCCGCCGCCCCGCCCGCCGCGCCCTCCACCCCGCCCGCGCCCGCCGCCTCGCGCACCGCCTGGTAGAACAGCTCGGTGGAGAGCAGGATGACGCGCGCCACCAGGCACAGCTGCACCGACAGCACCATCGGCAACTCCTGCGCCTCCACTATGCAGCTGGGGGAAGGGACGGCTGGTCTTGGTGTCGACGTACAAGGGATCAGGTACGAAGTAACTGGTACGGGTACCAGTTACAGCTCAGATACAGAGTACCAGATATTAGGTAACATATAACACTGTACAAAGTATAAAGTACGTACCTTGTAATCTTAATCTTAATATATATAAATCACGTGTCACGTTGTTTGTCCGCGATGGACTCCGAAACTACTGAACGGATTTTGATAAAATTTTGTAACAATTTATAATTTGGTCCAACTTAAAAGATAGGATAGTTTTTATCCCGGAATTTCCGCGGTAACTCCGAAATTACCGCGGATGAAATCGCGGGGGACAGCTAGTCGGTATATATACGTTACCGATTACAAGGTACCACCTCAGTACCACGTACACGGTACCAGTTACAAAGTAATAAGTACTATGTGCACGTTAAACACTACTTGCGACAACAGCGTAACCAATCAGAATCCATGAAGCGAATCGGTTTTTAATTTCGATAGTGATCCTCTAAAGACCGTGCACAAAGGTTGACAACCGTAATTGGAGACCCTATTTTTGTATTTGACCCTATTGCCTAGAACCCAACGCATCGGGCACTAACTTGATGACCCTGACGAGTATCGGCCACACGACGCGCACGCCGAGCAGCGCGCTGCGCTCCGGGTACGCGACGCTGACGCATATCTCGGCCATCTTGAGCACCACCACCACGCCCTCGGTGCGCATGTCCGCCAGCATGTCCTCCAGCTGCGCCATGCAGCGCCCGCCCGCGCCCGCCAGGAACTGCTCCGGGCACAGCAGCGTGTACGCCTGCATTATGTACACCACGATGCGCAGGTGCTCCGCCGATTGCTCTAAGGGAACGGAACGGTTGTGACAAGGTGTAAGGTTATACACGGTGTAAGGTTATACACGGTGTAAGGTTATACACGGTGTAAGGTTATACACGGTGTAAGGTTATACACGGTGTAAGGTTATACACGGTGTAAGGTTATACACGGTGTAAGGTTATACACGGTGTAAGGTTATACACGGTGTAAGGTTATACACGGTGTAAGGTTATACACGGTGTAAGGTTATACACGGTGTAAGGTTATACACGGTGTAAGGTTATACACGGTGAAAGGTTATACACGGTGTAAGGTTATACACGGTGTAAGGTTATACACGGTGTAAGGTTATACACGGTGTAAATATTGTGGAATTGTGAGAATATTGTGGAAAATATACTCGGGATGCCAACAAAGGAAGTTTAGGCAAACATCTGTTCTATTATCCTTTGCAATCGCCTCTCTAGTTAATATTTATTTTCTCTGTGCTTCTGAAGGAGTTCCAAAATACTAGATTTGAAACTGCGCACGTAAACTAACCTTAGCTATAACTATGTGTAATCTCACCGAGTATAGGACACAGATTGTTGGCAATGAGCAACAGCGCAGGCTCGGGCTCATGTGACGTCTCGAGTATGGCGAGCCACAGCTCCAGCGCGTCCTCCAGTAGGTACACGTGCGCCGGCTCCGACAGGCGCGTCGACTCCTCCACCACGCTCAGCATCCACGGCCGCACGTTCGGCGTGCACTCGCCCAGCGCCTGGCGAACAGACACCGCCGCGCGCCGGCGGCGTTAGCGGCGGAGTGGTGCCACTGTGGCGGCGGAGTGGTTCCATAACGATAGCGGAATGGTGCCACACGGCGGCGGAGTGACGCTACAGATAAGGCGGTGTGGTACCACAACATAGGTGGAGTTGAGTGGTGCCACAATGGCAGCGGACTGGTGCCACAGTGGCGACGGAATGGTACTTCAGTTAAAGCGGAAAGGTGCCTCAGGAGCAACCAAGTGTTGTTATAATGGCCACGGAATAAAATATAGGCTTTACAGCTAAATCGGATTAGTACTAAAGTCACAATGTAGTAGTTAGTGCGACAGCTATGGCGAAGTGTTGCCACGGCTATGGTCGAGTGGTGCCACAGCTATGGCGGAGTGGTGCCAAAGCAATGGCCGTGTGGTGTCACAGCTACGGCGGAGTGGTTCCACAGATAAGGTGAAGTGGTGCTAGCTATGGCTGAATGGTTCCACTATGACGGTGGGGTAATGCCTCAAGAGCGACGAAGTGCTGCCATAATGGCGACGGAATGGGCACTACAGCTAAATCGGATCGGTACCAAAGTGACAGTGGAGTGGTGCCACAATGAGAGCACACCGCCCTCACCTTGACCAGGTTGACGAGCGTGGTGAGCGCGGCGGCGCGCAGCATGTTGTGGTGCGAGGCGGCGGCGTGGTGCCACAGCTGCGGCAGGTAGGCGAGCAGCGCGCCCGCGCCGCCCGCCGCGCCGCCCGCGCCGCAGCGCTCCATCACGAACGAGATCACGTGCAGCACGTGCATCTTCGTGTCGCACTCCTCGGACTCCACCTGCGCACGAACACTTGTATGTCACACAAACTTGATACGACTTACACTTTTTATTTTTATATTTACAACAGACTAGGCGTTAGACCACAGTTCATCGAGACGTACGGTTTATAACATAATCCAGACAAAAACAACTCTCTTATTGGAACCATTGTCGAGTAAATAAAGTAAAAATTTGTTGATTTTTTTAAAACTTTGGTGAAACTACCTCGTAATAAATACTACAAAACTGGAGATACTTGTAGGTTGAGAGTCAACTCATTCTCTCATTTGTTGCTCTTCAAAATAACGAAGACGAAAACTTAAGCTTTTTTTTTTTTAAACTTAAGCTCTAGCCAATAATGCCAGTATTTGTACATTGGTGACCTAGAAACGCCTTATTCAGTGAGCAAATAAACAAATAATGATAATTAATGATCTTTTTACAAAACACGCCAATAAGTTTCAAGTACCAGGAGTTCATAAAGCGACGAGAGTGCGTGCGGCGCGAACGGCGCGAACTGTTCCACGTCGAAGTTGAAGTCATCTATGGTGCTCCTCAGCGCTTCGGCCGCCGCCAGCTTGACGGCCGGGTCCTCGTCTTTCCTCGCGAGCGGCTCGAGCAGCGACGAGTACATTGCTGGTCGTAGTGCTTGCGAGGCGCGCACGCCGCACCACTGGCCTGCAATAGATAAAATATGTAACTTTTTGCACGGTTAATTCTACAATAATTTACATCGGAAACATAATACATCTACGTTCACAATTATCGTAATAAAATGCACATAGACACTAGTTAGGATTCGATATCATTCAAGTCTCAGATACAACATGAGCTTGTGACTTTATGTAGACTATATTGTGTACTCACCTATCAACAGGCAGACTCGTCGCCTAATGATTCTGTAGTTGTCATCTTTAATTTTTAATTCCTGACTCAACACATTGTTGAACCATTCGTCGAAATCCACCTGAGGACAATAAATCTAATATATATAAATCACGTGTCACGTTGTTTGTCCGCGATAGACTCCGAAACTACTGAACGGATTTTGATAAAATTTTGCAAACATTTATAATATGGTCCAACTTAAAAGATATTATCCCGGAATTCCCTCAGGAACTGAAGGACATAGAGTACTTTTTTCCCGCAACCTCCGCGGGAACTCCGAAATTACCGCGGATGAAATCGCGGGGGACAGCTAGTATACATATATATTCTTGCCACTAGTTTTTAAGCAAACACGTAAGAAAAAATTAATAAATAAATATTATGGTGATCAGGAAAACAGATAGCTGTTCCCTGCGGCTTCACCCGCGGTAACTCAGAAATAATGTAGCGAAATGTGGTGAAATAATTTTTGAAATCGGTCTAATAGTTTATGAGTTAAGTAAATCGTAACAAACAAAAAATCAAATCTTTCCCCTTTACAATATTAGTTTAGACAAAAGCCGATAGTGGCACTATCTAAAATATTATTGGACATTGTAATACAATTGGGTATTTTCCAAGGTATGAAAATCAAAATTCTAATTAGTCCGTCAGTTAGAAATTAAAAAAATAATAGACACGTATTTTTTGCTTTTTCAATTTAATGAAAATGAACATAGATAAAGCGCATTAATCGAGCGATTCAAACATGGACCCCCTGTACTCTGTAGTGACAAAGGCGCTTCGCACAGAAAAAATAACTTTTAGAAAGAGACAATCATCGTTTTGCCTCTCTCGCAAGGTTTTTATACTTTATGACTATTAGGTGACTGCCTGCCACTGATGTCTGTAATTGGCTACTTGACAAAAAAATTTTTTTTAGTCCGTCGTGTAGATTAGTAAAAAATATTGGACACGTATTTTTTCTTTTTTTACGTAATCAAAAAATAACAGAGATACATTGAGTTGAAATTTCGCGTGACGTCACAACTCTGTGCGGTTTGTATGGCGCTTATAATGAATATTGACGTCACGAGCCCCCCACCCTAAACTTTAATCGCACACGGAATTGAAAGATTCACGCGTGAATGCTTAAAAAATGTGTGAACATTCGCACGTGAATTCGCGATTCCGTGCGTGAAAGTAATTCGAGCGATTCAAAAATCGACCTCCTGAGCTTTTTCTCAAGGTCTTGTGGCGGGATTTGAACAGAAATGGACGTCAGTTTTATTTCTCTGTTTTACGAATTAGTTTATCGTGATTAATATTGTGTAAATGTGGATTATGCATAATAGTGATCCATTAGTGATGAAGTGTGTGAAATCAGTGAAATAAGATGAAATGGGGCGTTCGTCGGGAGGTTGTCATTTTACTATACAACCTCCCACAGAGTGTCCTATTAAGGTTAAATTGTGACGAGTCCTTCCAAAAGTTCGGGTAAAGCATCGAAATGCATCTTACTAATGCATTTAAATAACTTCAGTAAAGTAGTACATCTGAATTGGCTGTATGGATTAAGATTCCTTTGCCTTTCCCGAAAGGTAAAGTTTACACTTTACTAAAAAAAAGGAAAAAGCAATAACTTACAGAACTTACAGAATAAAATTTGTGCAATCACTGTTATTATCATAAAGTACAATAAATGAAAATTAAAACTAGCGACACAGCGTTTTATAATATTATCGTTATAGCGAAAAAAGAACATAGATGCGCGCGATACGGGAGTGCGGCGAGTAATGGATGTTGAACGTATGGCCCGAGGTCGCCGCTAGAGCGCGCTGCCGAGCGCGCCGCGCTGGAATACATGACTATGTCTGTATCCTAGAGGGGGCGTACCGTTACATAAGTCTTTTAAAACATCTTTTTTAGCGCGACTTTGATGGCCTGAAATGGGGGTTAAGTGATACAGCGGCGGTCAACAACTACCAGGGCAACATGAACTCACATCCTCGTACAGATCGAAGGCGGCGAGCCCCACGGCGTTGTAGACGGCGTCCTTCTCCAAGATGGCGGGCAGGTCGGCGGGCGCGGCGGGCCGCTGCTGCAGCGCCGCCAGCAGCCGCACCAGCTCCGGCGCGAGCGTGCCGCGGTACTCGTGGAACAGCTCCATGAACACCGCCTCGGTGCACGGCTGCGACCACACAGCAGATAAATACATACATAAGTATCAAACGGGCATTGGTTTATTCCATAAAAAAAAGAATAGTATAACTAGCTATTTCCGCAGTAGTTTTGGAGTTTCCGCGGGAATTCAAGGATAAAATAAACTTATACTTATATACCTTCCTCTTCTATCTATTGGCGAAAACCGCGTGAAAATCCGTTTAGTGGTTTATGAGTTGATCGCGAACAGACAGACAGACGCGGCGGAGAACTGTTTTATAATATTATGTAAGGATTTATAATAGGGACAAGTATATTATGGAAAAAGATTGAAATAAGTGTCTCCAGCTGATTTTCCCACATAAATCTTTTTTCGCTAACAAGCGACTGAACAGATCTGGCATACAGATAGAATTTAACACATGGGACACATTTCTTCTCGCATTTCTCAAGAGAATCCCTGAATTCATCAGCTAGTGTTTCATAAGAAGAGAACCCACCCTCAAGCTATATTTCCACGACTCGCCCGCCTCGTCAGTGGCAAAACTCTCCGGCTCCGCGTCCCAGAGCTTGAGGTCGTCGTCGCTCAGCAGAAAGTAATGAGTGACGAGGTGGCAGCACATGTGGCACACCGTGTCCTTATTCATCACCTCCATTTTCATTTGGTGTGCTTGCAGCGTCACTGGCACAAATAAACTAGTATTAAATAAATCGACATATTCACCTAATGAGAGTCGGGTCACCGCGCGTTTTTAGTGTTGTCTAACAATAAGTAGATGAATTTTACGTGAAAAAAAAAATCGAATTTAAATTTTAGTAAGTATTCTAAGAGACTCAAAATAAGCACTTTTTCATATTGAAACTTAGCATTAAAAAAAATGCTTTTTGAACTGGTCAAGCATAATTAGCAATATGATAGAACGTCAATTTTAAAAATTAAAAAAAAACAATAAAAAAAACTCACACGGATCCTTAACCTGTTCCAATTCTTTGGGCAGTTTATATTCGACACACTGCAGGATGCCTTTGACGATATTCAAACACTGTATGGTGAATCTTTCGTATATGAACGACATGCCCTGCTCAGTGAAACAATAGAACAAGGCAAACTCCAGCGAAGGTCTTATAAGAGGCACGAAGGAGAAAGGATGGAAGCCCAGAACGCCCAGTGCTACTTTCGTGAGGTGAATGATGAATTTCTCACAAAGCTCTAGTGTGTATATACCGCGCCCTTTGAGGAGTTTCCCTGGAAACGAAAAAAGTATAGTATAGAAAATAAGAGTAGACAAAAAAATGTGAAAATTAAGAGCGGCAATATCGCTTCATTTTACCAGAAATCTCGTACAGACATCCCCTAAAAATAAATATTAATTTACAATATTTAATAGCGATCTACTACAATATTTCGCGATTATTAAATCTCGGGTTGCGACCTTTTGGGGCCGCATCCCCGATTCTGAGAACGAGATCCTCAGGGTATGCGCCGAGTGCTCTGATAACCCCATAAACAACTACTGGCTTGCCATACATCGCGACAGTAATCGCAAGTAGTAAGCACCTCCTTTTAGGGGTTATATTTTAATTTTATTTCTATTTTAATCTCCTTTATAAATAAAAATCAATGTTTGTGTCTGTCCTCTACGCGTTTCGAAACCATTGGTCCGATTGTTATGAAACTTCGGCGGGTTGTTCTGTCTGCGTCCGCAAAGGTTCCCAAAAATCACGCGGGTGAAACCGCGGGGTACAGCTAGTTGAATGAATAAATCGCATAGTTTTAAAATTTTGTTGTTTTTTGTATGGCAATAGGTTAAAAACTCCTAAGATAAATGATTATTATTACTACTACTGCTCTACTACGAAAACCTTTACAATAAAACCTGTTTATTAAAAGAAGTAAGCAAGTCACACTCACATCCGCAATCGAGACGTACTTTTAAAGAGTAAATGACAAAAAAAAACTAATCCCTAGCAGCATAAGGGCGGGCGCCCACGAGCAACTTTTGTCTTCGCAACTAATTTGTCTTTCACATCAAGTCTACGGGTTAGTATGAAAGTGCGTCAAAAGTCTCCTGACTGTCGCGTCGCTACATGTGCGCACTTTCATACTAACCCGTAGACTTGATGTGAAAGACAAATTAGTTGCGAAGACAAAAGTTGCTCGTGGGCGCCCGCCCTAATGCACAGTAAACTTACTGCATTCCAAACTTGTCTTTGCCCTATCGAAGACGACATTCAAAAAGGCGACGGCATCTTGGCTCTCGTGTGCTTCTCTGAATCCAAACACCGTCAGCTTCCGCAGTATCCTGAGGCAAAGCAGCGCTTTCTCGAGACGCTCTGTGATGAGCTCGGTGGTGGCGCCCTCTTGGATATAGCGGAGGAACTGCTCGGTGTTCTCGTGCCACAGATTCAGGATATACGCGTACACTGTATTTGTTAGTTCCTATTGAACAATGTTGAAATTATTTTGTATTATACTAACTGCTTCCCGCGGTTTCACCCGCGTGAATTTCAGAGTTCCCGCAGGAATTCCGGGACAAAAAGTACCCTATGTGTACTTTGCCTGTATCATCATAATAGCAATTCTTAATATTATAAATGCGAAAGTGGGTTTGTTTGTTACGCTTTCACGCCTTAACGGCTCAACCGATCACAATGAAATTTCGCATACACGTTGTAAGGGTACAGAAAAAGACATTGGGTACATTTTATCCCGGAATTCCCGCCGGAACTTCGAAATTAACGCGGTTGAAACTGCATTAAATTTTGCATACAACACGTCAGCAGTACAGAAAAGGATATGGGGTACAACAACAAGGAGCAGTTAGTACTAAACAACAATGTTAGATATAAATTTAGAAGAATATTAAAAAGTACATATATGACAAACACTAAGAAGAATGCGTAAATAATTAGGGTCCATATTGTTTGTGTGAAAAGCACTAGGAAAAATTAATGTATGAAAATTATACAGAAAAAACATTTTATGAATAAAATACACTAAATGAACCCTATAAATTAAACTTTTACAGATTAAATAACAAAATGAACACAGGAAATGGCTTCCTGTGTTCTTAATTTTCACATGTATGAATGTACACTAACCTGAAAAGTTCTCCTATCACCAGCCAGTCGTTTAGAAGCGAGTGCCTTTACAACATGGTGAAAGATCAGCAAGGATCGGTGCTGCACGAGCGGCTGGGGCGCGTTCAGAGCACCCACCAGCTCCGGCACCAAGCTCGGCCAATTCAACGGACAGTCAAACCTGTTGGTTTTTAATCAAATATATTAATTATAACAATAATAATAAATCAATGTATATCATCATGGAAACTGTAACATCTACTACTAGGTATACAGAGATTTTGAGATATTTAATGAAATTATAAAATAAATCTTCCCACATAATGAATTATAAAGTTGTTCCCTAAGCTGCGGTTTCACCCGCGTAAATTTTGCAGATTCCGTGGGAATTCTGAGATAAAAGTAACCTATATATTTTTTAGTTCCCCTTACAAGGATAACATGTAGTATGCAAAATTTAATGCTTCCTCAATCACTCGCGTTATTTTCGGAGGTCATGCCGGATATCTAGGATAAAAAGTACCCTATGTCTTTTTTTGTACCCATGAAAGCCTGTTTGCAAAATTTAATGATTAAAGCGCAACAAACTAACTTACTTTTACATTTATAGTAAGGATGTAGAATAGATAAAAAGTGAAAATATAAAATACTTTCCTGGCAATCTTTGATATCAGTACAGATTGTTGTGTTGCTATCTGTGGCACAGGCTCATTCAATATGTTTGTGGTGAGCAAGCCATTTCGGAGCTTAACTTTCTCCTCATCTGTGATGGCATGTGGTGCATTCCTCCTCCAGTATCGATCTACACCATTCTTGAAGCACATAACCGCCAACCACCTGACATTTGTGTCGATTGAATGATTTGCAAGAATGTCCTGTGAAAAACAATTAATACAAACATTTTTTTAAATGCAATATTGAACCAACTGCTGAATTTTTCCCTCTTCCTCCCTCCCTATACAGCATCATACCACCCCTGGACTAGAGGTGAAGAGCTTTCAAAGCAAACAGGATAATTTTTATTCATAGAGTATGTTGGGGTAAGTTTGGACATGGGGCATATATGGATATCTATTTGATCCCCCACATGTCTTTCATGGAAGAGTTTTCGTCATAGATCTTTTTCAGGGTGGAAGAATAACATTATTTCTCTGCAACTATAATCAGATTCTTAGATTGAAAGATAAACAAACACCTATACTTGTGTCAAACATACTGATGAACATGAACTGGAGACTAACGGCCGGTTTACACTTCCATAAGTAGTAAGTTCAGCAATACATTTCTTCACCCTAGAAAGTAGTAAGTATGTAATAAGTTGACGGGGAGCAGGAGGCGAAGTGGGCGGGTGTATATACTACTGTGAACTGTCCTATCCAAAAAATTGAAATGGTTACTATCCTGCAGTAAGTTGCTACTTAATGACTTACTTGCCAGCCAGCGTCCACACACGTTACTTACCTATGGAAGTGTATACCAGCCATAATAGTAAAGTGCACTCTACCCAATGATGTTGGTGAAATAAATTCAGTGCTTTAAATGTTAGCAAGTGTGTATGGTATTATATTATAAGGTCTTGAAAAATCTTACTATCATTTAAACTGAAGGTTTTATATAATTACCTACATCAATAAATTGGTGAGATTTCAATATAAAAATAAGAAGTTATTTTTTTATTAGGTTTTGCATTTAGCAAAATATAATTATTATTTTCTGAAGTAAATAAATTAAAAAAAGAAAAATTGTCATGCCTATTTATAAATTTATTTGTTTACTTTTCTTAGCAATCTTAATGTATGTTACAGCAACGTCTGACACAATGTAAAATCATCAATATATACACAGTACTGTGACAGATAGAAAACACACCTAAGTGTTGAGTTCAGAAAGTTCTGCACAAGTTATGTACCTACCTACCTAAAATTCTTTTCTTATAATTTAAGCAAGTAGGTACCTACTAAAAATATTTTTTAATATTAAACCTCAAATGAAAATTGTATAAAATGCAGCTGATGATTCAGATATCTTTTCATTGTTGGTTTTGGAAATTTTAACATATTTATTTATTTAGTTTTTATAAATATGTACACACCAAAAGAACAGAATAGAATCCAGGTTCAATTTCCCATTCTTGAAGCTTCTTCTCAGCTGGCTTCAATACAGTGGTGTCTTGACTGGTAGCCCGGTTAAGGGTGTCCAAAACTAACGCGTAGATATTTGGATCCATTTTCTGTGACAGCAAACTGTTTGAAATCAATACTTGCATTTACAAATTGTTATGAAACATCCTCTACAGTCGAAAAAGAGCTTACTGTAAACGATTAATTCCAATTTTTTTTTACAATTAGATAAATGAATAAATCCACGTAAAATCGTCATAATATGGTATCAAGCAAAATAGGTAGGTACACTGGCATATCTGGTACCTAGGTCAATTTCGCATACATTGTCGTTAGCCGGCACTCGGCAGACTTTACAGAGTTCGAAACATATTCATACAGTTAATTAATTCAGACAATATTTTGGCAATCGTATTAGTAAATTACATAAATACTGAAATAATTATTACCTACTCACTTTATTCTAGGCAGGGCATAACATAACCTAACAACACCATCTTACGAATTAAAACAAAAGCAACCCCTCAAAATCTTTACCATTTAATTAATCTTTAATGAAACCATAAATCCAAGCCGATGCTTTAATCACAGCTTTGGAACGAAGGCAACCACTGCCAAGAAAACCGAACTTGAAGAAATCGACTGGATAGTGGATGACGGCTGTGGATGAACTCAACTCAAAAGCCGAAATGTCAATGTCATGTGACTGTCATTTTATTGTTTGTTTTTTTGAATTATTGCCAGTTTAGTTGATGGTTAACTACTTATGTAAAAAACGCAAGTTTTTTGCAGCTACTGCCTACTGGCGGTCAGTCGCGGGCACCACGCGACGCGACCATGTAGTGATTATTTGCTCAGTGGTCGCAAGGGCATCTTTCCCATAGGAATTAGGAGCGCTGGGTGCGGCCGCACCCGGGCGCTAGCCGGGCCGGGTGATCAAAATCTGAATGAATCTGGTGGTAGATATAGTACCTACCTACCTACTTACCTTACCCAACTACAATTTCGCACCCGGGCGCCACATATGGTTAAGACGCCCCTGAGTGTTTGCGACTTTGTGTAGGTACCCTGAATCGCAACTGGTTTTCGGAGAAAACCCCACCATACAATTACGCTACCCATAATTTTAAAACCGCTATTTTTATCTCGACATTGGTGGAATTCTTACGCCCAAAAAATGGTTTTCGGCTAAAAATGACAAAAATGGGTTACAATCTCAGAACAATAACAGTAGCAATAGCCTACTAATACGCTTCATGGTCCTCAAAATTTTCTTAATTTCTTTGCGAAATTGCTGGCATTGATTTAACCCGCGTCAGTCGTCACGCGTGACTGTTGAGACTCCCTCTAAAATAGTAGATTATGCACTGAAGGAGTAAAGCAGTGTCTTCGTCACGGACAGCTCGCCCTCGCTTCACTCAGGACTCTACATAACTCCTGAGCGAAGCGATTAAATTTTTAATTAACTCTTATAGTCCCTCCTTACGCCCGCCCGTGAAGAAGACATGCTTTATCCTCGAGGTGCATACTCTACTTTTTATACCTACTGCGAGACATACCTAAACCCTCTATAAAACGGGCATTGTAAAGAGGGTTTATTCGAAAATTTAACTGGCCACCACGAGCAGATTGCTTAAAAAGAATAAAATGCTAATTTTCCCAAAAAAAACGTTCCAAACTCAAATCACTTTACTCCCTTGGGAGTTTCATACAACATTATCTCCCTGCCCTTGAGTTTGGATGTAATGCCTTGCTTTACGTTGAGATTGCATGATAATTGATATGTAATTGGACACTGTCGAGCAGGCGGTATAAAATAGTAGATTATTATGCACCGAGGGAGTAAAGCGCCAGAGGAGGTTTTGGGGGTTCAAAACTGTTTAAATGTTCAAAATCTAGTACTAAAGTCAGACAGGCGGGGCTGGGGGCTATAAATATTATCTACATTATTTTACAACTTATCACAGCACAGCACACCTTACTGTTATCACCTTATTATCTGTATCGGACGGGGCATAATAAATTGATATTTACCTACTACTAGGTACCTATCTGAAATTTTGTGGGTGTAAACGATATTTCGATCCTTGATTCGATAACTAGGTAAACGTATATTTTAATATAACAATGTCCTGGAACAACTGTAATTTGGTTTTACATTCTGACAGCATGGTATATGCTGGAGATATTGTAACTGGGTCTTTACATTTGGAATTTGGTGCAGAACAAAAAGTGGAATGTAAGTAATAATAATTCACTTAAAGTTTTAATCAATTTGCTTAATTTTTTTTTTTATTTCATAATATTTTTTTGTTATTTATTCGCATCTTAAGATATTAGTATGAAAGTCATCGGAACAAGCAAAGCCCAGTGGACACGACCTATGGCCACGATTCCTTACATAAAAATTTATTCGGAACGAAAAAAGGAGATGAGAGCTATAATTGATGTTTTTATAGAATTATGTGGTAAGTGACAATAAGTAGGTAGGTACCTATAGTACCTACATGATAATAATATGTCTGAATCTAATTAATACAAGAGGAGTGTTACTATCATCAACTTGAATAAAAGCAAGTATCGGAAAGGTTTATTCGATTTCATTCTAAATCCGATTATTATCCAAATAAAATACGTACAAACAAATTCCTGTTAGTAGGTTAGGTCCTATTTTTTTTAGTTTAAACTAACGTAAACAAAACCACGAACAAATAGATCTCTCCTAGGTATGAGAGCTAAATTTAAAATCTAAAACTAATTTTTTTCCATACTTTTTACGTAGGTATAGGTTACCTATGTAATGAAAGCTTTTGTCCTCAGGAAAAACCGTTTCTCCAGGAATATATACTCATAAATTTTATTTTTCTTTACCGAACGAATTGCCACCGAGTTTCAAAAGTTCCATCGCAAGTGTAAAGTATTGTATAAAAATCAAAGGGAAAGCGAAAAATAAATACGCAAAAAAAAAGATAATACCGTTTGAAGTTAATAGAAAACTCGACCTCAGTCTTTTTGAAGAGTATTTGGTGATTTTTTTTCATTACTACCTAACAAGCCCGCTCCACATTCACGCGAGAATCTTGCGAGAACGTGAGAAAACCGCGAGAAACGGTAGAGAACATCGGCTCTACATTCACGTTGATCTGATAGAAGGAAGGCAAATGTTTCTTAGGCACTTACTTCGAGACTTTTGCCATTTTTATGAGGGGGAGTGGGGGGGACCCTTTACTTTCTGAAGACCTCGGCGACTTCGAACCGGAATCGGAACCTAGTGTTCTGGTTATGAATAAGCTATCCCCAAAGTGTGCTATCTATACATAAAAAATGCTTTGTCCTGAATGACTGATGGATCAAAGCACAGCCTAAACCGCTGATCGTAGAGACTTGAAACTTGGAGGGTGTTTGTATGGCGTAAGCATCCGATAAGAAATGATTTTTGAATATTCAACCCCTAAGGGGATGAAAAGGGGTTGCAAAGTTTGTATGGAACAATTCCGTGGGAACTTCGAAATTATCGCGGGTGAAACAGCTAGTTATTATAAATAAGCGGTCTGCTATTTTTGCCGGTGACAAAAGCGTAAACAAAAAAATCATACAGTCGAATTGCGAACCTCCTTTTTGAAATCGGTTAAAAAGATACACGTAGGTACCTACATAAGTTCTTCTTTAATTACCTATACAAAAGCGTACCCTTATTTCACTAGTTTTTTTTTATAACAAATTGATACAAACTACTTTTTACGACTATTGTCTTCTATAAGTTGTAAGTACCTACCTACGAAACTGAACGTTGAACAATAACTTTATTCCAGATGCCTTTGGAGGTAAGAATTCACAAAACATTTTCGAGGAACAGTGAATTTTCGATGTATCTCAAAACGCACAAGACTTTCTCATCCAAGCAAACCGTACCATTTGAAGTCACATTTCAAAACGAAAATAGAGTAAAAATATCTAAGATTCAAGTAATTTTAATACAAGTAAGATTTATCTGATTCAATGTATACGTCTTTATCATTCTTACATATTATAAAACAAAGTCCCCCGCCGCTTCTGTTTGTCTGTCTGTCGGTTCACGATAAAATCAAAAACTACTAAACGGATTTTCATGCGGTTTTCGGATGCGGATAGAGTGATTTAAGAGGAAGCTTTGTATACTTTGTACGTATAGTATGTATAGAAATTACCGCGTGGGACAGCTAGTTAATCAAAAAGAAAAGATCTAATTTTCTGTATATTTGTTTATTTGTTTGTACCTACTGGAAAAACTCTAAAAACACTCAGCCGATTTTAAAAACCATTTCACTTAGAGTGTTCTTGAGTGACAAAGTGACAAGTATGTACCCGACCTAGGTACATTACGTGATATCGACAGGAACTCCGAAACTAACACGAGTGGCGCCGTGGGGGATCGATTAGTACAAGACTCAGAACAATAACTGTTATTGTTCTGAGGTACAAGATAGCCAGTTTTATTTTGTTGTGTTTTCAGAAGCGCGAATATAGCATTTCGTCGGGTTACGCCAATGAAGAACAGACTATAAGCAAAGTAGAGTGGAAGACGTTCCGAAATAGTCCTAAAGAGGACTGCTATTTCAGCATGGACATTCCACAAGTCATTTCTTCTACTATTGATTTAGAAATGCCCATGATTGATATTTCGTATATTTTTCGGGTAAAAAAAAACTATGACAACTTAAAATAAAAACAAGTATAAAAAATACCTACCTACTATTTAATTAAATCTAATTTGTTTTCAGGTGAAAGTAAATTTCAAATTTCATTTGAGCCTGTTTGAAGATGTACCAGTTATGGTTTCTACTGTGCCATTATTATATTATAACTACCCGTGCCCCGCTGTTTCACCCGTGTGAATTTCGGAATTCCCGCAGGAACTTCAAACTTTTTTCATATTCTCTTTCTCTTTGCAATAACAAACACAACAAAAAAATAATTAGCGAAATTGGCCCAGCCGTTCACGCGTGATGCCGTGACCAAGGGAAATAGGGATTAATTTTTATATTTATATAGATAGATATAAATATAGATTATATAGATATTTATTTTTACTATCCACAAATATACAATATGACTAGATATGAATAGATATAGATTAAGTTTTATAACGAGGTTTTGTGTTTTTCTTTTCCCGTCTTTCAGTAGGGCTGTAGTTGATACCTACAGAAGACTATTTCTGGAGAAGTGTTCAAAATGGTTAAAGTGCCTAATAAGGCCCCAAGTATTTCATTATATTTTTAAACTAGCTGTGCCCCGCGGTTTTACTCTCGTGAGTTTCGGAATTCCCGCAGGAACTCCAAAGTAGCCTTATTTACTTTTTAAACCTTCCCTGAACTTTCACAAATATTTAAAGATCAAAATGAGCCGAATCGGTCCAGCAATTCTTGAGTTTTAGCGAGACAAACATACAGCAATTCATTTTTAAAATACCTTCGAGTTACCTACGATTAGGCTACAAAAGTGTTTATATTTGTTTTCGCGCGTAATTGCCAATACACTGAGCAAATAAACCGGAAACATACTAATATTATGCGTCGTGTCGTGTTGTGTCGCGAGTAGCGACAGAAGTATAATATCAATTTCGTACATTTACGGCTGCACTCAGTCTTCTTATTCAGAGACTGTGCGGCCGTTAGCAAGTATGGTTAGAGAAGCACCACAACGTCTATAACAGAACGCGCGCGCGTTACCTATGTTATGGACGTTCTGGTACAACACGACACAAAATACGAATATGTCTCTAACTACATTAATTGCTGTGCTACTGTTTCACTGTTATAAATTCACTTCAACCACTCTAAGGTATGAGCCGTTCCCATAGTTAGCTATAGATACACAGTTATACTGGTTACTGTTTAAAACGGAACGCATCCATGTCAGTGTCATGTCACGCTGTCAATCACTCATATCAATTGTCAACCGAACGACACAGTTGACCAATCATTGGTCCGAGGTTGATCACGTGATCAAACTCTGAGACCTTCTGAGACCAACTGAGACTGACCCTTGGGCCAGTGCAGTAAAAACGGAACACACATACGTTCATACCAGTAGTAGGCTGAGGTAGTAGGTATCTCTAAGTAGTTTGTGGGTCATTGAGGTCCTCAGAAGAATAATTCTTCTGAGTTGAGGTCATAATCATGCGAGCTGCTAGTTGTGACGTCATCTGTCAAAGTATTTTTCAAAGATGTATTCTAACGGCTGCACTCAGTCTTAGATTACCTACTTTTTAAGAAAAATTCTACATCTATGGTCATAGAGTCAAAGAGCTCCATTAGCTCCAAGTCAAACATTTTTTTTTTCTGGCAACACTAAAGCGCCACCTGGTGATTACGTCAAAAGTTATATTCTCCGTCTACGTTTCTGAGGTATGTTTAAGATCTTTTTATATAATTTTAATTTTTATTACTAATTTGTTTATAATTTAGTTAGTTTTATTTTTAAATTATTTTTATAAATAGATTTTAATGTAACAAATATTTTTTAAATCCTTATTTAAATAATACTAATTTTATTATAGCTGACAACTTCCGGTTACGGTCATTTGAGAAAGCGGACGTGGTTGGTCCGCCATAACCGTGTCGTGTGGGTCTGTGCTTGTGTGGTTGAGTGACTTCTTGCCGGTGCCAACCATTATTTTATAGTTAGTAATAAGTTATGCGTATGAATCCAGACATGGACGATGATGAAAAAGGGTAAGTTGGTTTTTATTCACTTAATTTGCGTTTTGATGTCTTATTTGGTACTCAATAATAGGTCATCTGCATGAACGCTTGCTTTTTACGACCGATCATCTCCTCGCGATGTTTCCTATCAGATTTACTAGTCATGCTAGCATTGTTTACTAAATGTAGTACCAATTTCGGAAATACGAATAATCCAAAGATTCGCAAATCAATTTTGGTTATATTCTGGGGTTTGGTCAATTAGCCTTTTGCCGGCAAGCGGACACCGACCCCAAGCCCCGTCGTGCGCCTTGCGTGGAAGCATCATCATGGCAGCGTTGAATTCTCATGATTTTTTCCGTAAGATCTAAATGATACGTGATGATGCATGATTTTGTGCCAGTTTCATAAAGTATTTATATAACAAATTCGTATAACTCTGCCGATTACTGTAGAATGCGCGTCGCAGTTTGCAATTTAACCTTTCTGTGACGAATCGTAGCTTTCTCTTATCGCTAATTTTACGCTAGAGAATTAGGATTCTGATAAAATTATCTGAAATAGTTGCGATGCTTATAGTGTGTGTCACATATTATACATATTGAGGTTATTAGAACTCCGTTTTTGAGTGCCGCGTTGGTTTCTGTCGGCGCGTGTAACGTGCTGATTCACTATCGTAAACTGTCCGTTTTGCTGTGCGTCGACCTTGATTTTTAGTTAAAATAAAAAAATGTTGAAAAATGCATTATAACCAATGTCCTATGCAACTCCAGACTCAATGAATATGCTTTAAAATTTTACTATTTGCAAAATCATTTACTTTAAGCTAGTTAATTACCAATCAAATTGTCTAAACATAAAGTGGTTACTATCATGTAGTCAGACCCTGAGTACATTTTGGGCTAAGCATATTACCCCCACACGTGTGGGGCAACATCAAACATCCCATATGGTTCAAATTGTAATTAATTAAAACTGATCATAGTGTCACATCACATGTAACCATTAAGCCTGTTTATAGTTACTGACAGTTATTAGAAATTACAGTAGGTAACTAGTAACAGTAGGTAAGTAAAACTAGGAGAAATCTTAAATGAACATCTGGCTATGGTTATTTAAAGAGAATGTTACTTTCACTATAGCTTTAATGATTGTGATAGTCTTAGCACAATTTACACAGGTTCTGTGACTATCTTAGTTGGCTATTCTACAAATTTCAACCAACTAGACAGATTCAAAGTTCTACATATATATACCTTTTGATGAAATACACCTCTATATCTGTACAAAGGATAGTGTTATGTAATTTTTTAAGAAGATAGAAATAAACCAATGCAGCTAATAAATGTTATAGTTAAGGCATGTTTCTTATTTGTAGGTTATAATTTGAAAACTTAAACAAAGATTGTTATTGTTACCAATTCATACATGCATACATGCATTTTTTAAAGCATAATGCTGTCTTGACTATGACCTATATCACTCATTTTGTCATTTCATTTCATTTTGTTTGCACAGAAAATTATTTGTTGGAGGGCTGTCATGGGAAACATCTCAAGAAAACCTTCAGCGATACTTCTCCCGGTATGGGGATGTTATTGACTGTGTGGTTATGAAGAACAGTGAATCCGGGCGCTCAAGGGGCTTCGGATTTGTTACCTTTGCTGAACCATCCTTGGTCAATGTTGTCCTTCAGAATGGACCCCATCAACTTGATGGCAGGTAAGGAATGCTGTTATAATCATGAAATTTATGTATTAAAAAAAAATTTCTCTACAGAAGCACAATATGTATGTAAACATGTATTAATGTGACCACAGACTTTATATATCACCCAATATTTCATATATAAAATAGTATTAAATAGAAATAGTATTTATGTGTGTGTAGATTTGTTTTGGTGACAAGGTATAAAAGACAGGACTAATAATCCTGTAGTGATTTAACATTTAATAAGTTTACTAATGTGCTGTGCTAAACTGAGGCAGTATACAATAGTAATAGACAAATTAGTAGTTTATTCAAAGAATATTAGGTATCCAGTACCTTTATGATGGGTGAATTTAAGGAATATACCTAGTCAGTATATTTTTGCATAGTATAGCGCCATTTGTTGTTAACATGTTAAGTAGAAAAGCAGTACCAGCCCAAAAAAAAAAACTATAATTAGTTTGCTCTGGTGTATTAGTTCTGTTAAGTAAAATCTTAGTATTTCATATCAACACTATTATCACGACACAACCTTATAGTTTAGTGTGGGATCAAGTAGATCTGTGTGTTTTTAAGTGGATTATTATTATTATTATTTTTATTATTATCTTATGTGATTGATAAGTTGGTATTTAAAAGCTTTTCTAAAGATAAGAAGCCACCGTGCGACACGTCACACGACATAACGCAGCTGGCAGTGACGAGTCTGAACGCTACAATTTGTATGCACCGTTCACTCGCGGAACGACACTGCACAACACGAAACGTTTTGTGAACGAATTTTTATCTACGTCATCTATTGCGGTGACGACACAGCCTCTCTACGAAACCCGCATGAAGTTGTTCGCGAGTCTTATTACTACAGACAACACGACAAAACAAGACAGGCCACCACACTCGTTTTGCGAACGCGCTCTAATCTTTGCTGCTGTAACGTCACGTCGCGAAAAACGTAGTGGTTGTTATCGGATGTTTTCAAAAGCAGCTACACTAATCTATACATATAAAATGCTTTGTCCTCATGAATGACTGATGGATCAAAGCCTAGCCTAAACCGCTGATCGTAGATAAGAGGGTGTGTTCTTTGTGTGACGTAGGCATCCGATAAGAAAGGATTTTTGAAAATTCTACCCCTAAGGGGGTGAAAAAGTTTGTATGGAACAATTTCGCGGGAACTCCAAAATTATCGCTGGTGAAACCACGCGGGACAGCTCGTATTATAATATAGTGCAAACAGACAGTTGTCTGTCTGATATGGGTGATACCTTTTCACGCCTTAAATACTCGACTGATCATTATGAAATAGTGCAATCACGTTGTCAGGGGTACAGAAAAGGACATAGAGTAATTTTTTGTCGGAAATCCCGCGGGAACTCCTAAATTAACAGGAGGATTAAATCGCGGGGATCAGTTACTTTGCCACAATCCGCTATGTAAAGTTTCGAATAATGTGAATTTTCATGTTTTGATTTGATTTTATGAAAAAAACCTTCATTGAATCAATAAGTAAAAACTATAAATAAATGCTTGTGATTTTATTTAGATGGATTAGTTTTACTATTTTAGTTTTAGAAGTTCCGAAGTTCGGATAAACCGAATGTGACACTAATTTTGGCTCATCCCTATTAAAGTTCTTTGCTGTGACAAATAACAATAATTTTTCTTGAAAAAAAAAAAGAAAACACTAGTGCGGTAAAGTAAAAAGCACCGGTGTGCATTATGAATTATGAACCTTAAAGCTACCCTGCTGTTATGTTCATAATGCAATTAAGAGTCACTTTACGAGTTTTGTTAAAAAATAAATTGAAATATTTTCATTTTGGAATACTTAATTAGGTAGGTATATTGCATAATATTATATTGTATGTAGTTACATGAAGTTGTGCACACGCAACAAAACATCATTTTTGTTCTGATTAGTCGCGATATTCTTGAGATAATAACAGTAGGTACTCAACTTCTTTCTATAATCTACGAGTAGGTATATTCTATAGTGCTACTGTATAATTTTAGATTTACCTATAGTAAGACTTAAGAAGTTATCAGTCGTGCAGATACCTAGAACTACACAATAAAAAAAAAAAATTGTAGTATAATAAAATCTTTAAACTTTTTGGTTTAAGTCAAATAATTACTATTTGTAAAAATTCTTTAAACTTTCAAGTCGTTAAAAAATTCTTGCCGTCGCGTAGTTACTTCAGACACTTGAATTTTATCGGTGACGCATCGCGAAGACATCTGGCGAATATATTTTGTGTCGATTGTGGACAGTACGTTAAATTGTTCCACATTAGGGCATCAGTCTCAACATAATACATTATGTATTCTGAGAAAAATATATACGTGTGATATCATTTAAATAAGACCAATATAAGGAAAACTGATCTTATTTTTAATAAGTTTAAACGTGTGTAGGTACTTAGCTACGATACCAACAAAAAACAATATTTTGACAGTTAAGTGAATTTCATATTATTACTTACTTACTACTCGTTTCTGAATCGCTTCGGAAATTCATATCCAGTGATTTTTTTATAAGAGAAATATCCTTTAAATTTCTCTTACAGATTTCAAAAGTTAAAATCTTCTGTGATATTTCACTTAAAAAGAAATCGATAGGAGAATTTGTAAAATAAAGTAAATAATAATAATTTTTGATTATTCTGCAGTATTTTTAACACGCATCAAAAAGTTAAGTCAGTCAGGGCGCTTTTTATAAAACTCTTTACATTTTAATGAAAAAGCGCAGAATTATCAAGAAACCCTATTTTTTATTTTACACCCTCTAGAAGATATTATAATTTTTTCTACCTCTAAAATGAAACTTGAAATAATGAAATTAAAATCTAAAACAGTCCCTACTTATTGATAAAGTAGGTACATTTTAAAAACGAAAAACGGTAGTTACTAGTTACCTACTAATGAACAAAATTTTTATTAGAGGTCATAATAACGTTTTATTTTTATCGAACGTCACCGACGCGACGACGGCGTAACGTCGACACCATGACACCAGTTCATTGAACTGTTTTTCAAATTGTATTCGATCACCTCGGTCGCAGTTTGTATGCTAAGTTTTTTGCGAGCCTCCGAATCCACGACCGCGTTAAGCCTGGGCACTTATTCACTATGGCTAACAACACTCCTTGCCCATAACGCGCGTCCCAAAAACATCCCCAAACGCTCCAGATGATTTTGTTTGTGTAACATAGAATAGAATAAAATGTATTTCTGCAAAACACACAAGAATAATAAACAAACATTAATGAAGTATGTACCTACCTAATCTAAACCCGAGTGACCGAGTGAAACCCACATACGTTGTGAATGTATTTTTTTTTTTAATGTGAAACTTCTTCGAGTGCGAAGTAAAGACCATTTTTGTGGCACGTTATCTTGACGCGACGGGTTATGTTCATAGTGAATAAGAACCCAACTCGCATAGCGGTGTGCGTGTGGCGCAATGGTCGACAAAATGGCAGCCCGATCGCGACCTACGATACCTAAGCTACGCGCGTAGTTCCAAAGTGCGCCTCGGATTACGAATTTGTTTATCCGTGCGCGAATTAATTTTTACATTTTAATTTGGAAGGTTTTTTTTTAATTCGCTTTTTTTACTTTTTTTTAAAGTTCCGCCCGTAACTGATTTAATAGGCATGTTGACAAATTTTTATTTTTTTAGTCCGTCTTGTAGATTATTAAAAAATATTGGACACGTATTTTTTCTTTTTTTACGTAACCAAAAAATAACGGCGATATATTGAGTTGAAATTTCGCGTGACGTTACTATTCTGACAGTTTGTATGGCGGTTTTAGCGGTTAGTAAAAACAGTTTTTTGGTTTTTTTAAATAAATTAAAATATACAGAGATAAAGCGCATTAAAGTTTAGGGTGAGGGGGTCGTGACGTCACTAACCTCTAAAACCGCCATACAAACTGTCAGAATAGTGACGTCACACGAAATTTCAACTCAATATATCGCCGTTATTTTTTGATTACTTAAAAAAAGAAAAAAAATATGTGTCCAATATTTTTTAATAATCTACAAGACGGACTAAAAAATAAAAATTAGTCAACATGCCCATTGATACCTAGTACCTACCTTAATACCAGGGACTTTAGTGACTTTGTCTTTCCTGCAGGCGTTGGTACGGGCGGGCGTGGCAAAACGTGTGTATGTTTCTCACGATCACACGTGCTCAGGAAACCCTCTTAAAGACTGCCTTCCTGTAATTTTTAAATTTGGTTTCAATCTTGCCAGTGGCTACACAACAACACTAACCAGTAGTGATAGTTAGTTTAACGCATGCAATTTTCCTCTTAATCCTCGACATTTTCAAAATTTCCTTTTTCGCCGGGTGTGTTAGGAAATTTCCTGTCGCCTGATAACCCCATTGAAAACCAGGTTGAACAGTAATCGCCTTCGCAGAAGTGCAACGCCAAATCAGTTCGTGCTTCTTAATAAGACATTTATTTCAATTAAGTCTTCTCGCGTCAGCTTTCGAGACCTGTCACGATCTGTGGTACACGAAAATGTTAACGGTGCCTGTGAACCTAACGGTGCGGTCATGGCAATGAAACAAACGCACTTACCGCCGCACTCAGAGTCGACTTTAATTATTACTTAGTTGAGTATAGATTTTTAAAACAAAACTGCCGCGATCAGACAAGTTTAATAAATTGATGTTAATTGGCATTTAACTAAATAAGTTACATCTCATTAAATGCCAATTAACATTAATTTACTGAACGTCTCTGATTGCAAAAAAATTGTTTTAAAAATCTATACTTAACTAAGTAATCATTAAAGTCGACTCTGAGTGCGGCCGTTAGTTACGTGGTATCTTCCTGTGACATTGTTAAATGCTACATTGTGTTCAATTCTGCAGGCTAACTTTTGAAAATGATTTGAGTCCGATTTGATTTGACTTCTGTTTGATTTCACTTCGATGTCATTTTAGTACATACTTTTAAGATCTAAATCAAGTCGTATGTGGAAATTGTGTTAATGTCTAAAGATGTCCCACTAGTCGATAAGACGACTTCTATATTGAAATCGAGAAATTTGACAGATAAATTCGATAGAAACGCGATCCCAAAGCTTCTAAAGTAGCAAAATTTGATTTAGTTTCGATCCTGCGATCTTATTTCGATTGCGTCAAGAGTAAGCCGGCTGTATGCAACTAGGTAGGCCTTGTAGATTTTTTAAGGTTGAATATTATTGAGATCTTTGACGACTTCTGTCTATTTGCCAAAAATTGTAGGACCTTGAAAAATTTTATTATAGTTTGACAATTTAGTTTTAACTCATCGTTAACGTAGATGTCTTACGATATTATGTCCGTCTTGGTATATACTTTTTGACATCTCTGGATAGTTGCCAAAGAAACGCTGGATTCGGGTCAACATTGATGAATTGCGAGTTTTTACGCATTTTTTAATATATTAATCTAAGCTTGTGAATGTCTTTGGATCGAAATGCGTCTAATGTTTATTTTTATCGTAAAATTACACTAGCTATTAGGTATATTTATTCTGTCTTAAGTACCACTCAAGAGGTACCTATAGTTTCTACAGGATTAGAATGTACTACCTAGAGAAGCGAGGCAAAGCTAGTATATACCACGTTTGCTTGGTTTCCACGACACAAGCTTATAGCTTAGCGTGGGATCAAGTAGATCCTGTGTGTTGTGAAGTGAAATATTATTTTTATCCGATATAATATATATCAAATGCTTTTTTATATAATATTTCACTGCAAACATGGTTTGACAACAGTATAATAAAAACAGTAGAAAAGTGTCTTAAGTGATTCTCATTGTCCAACAGAACTATCGACCCGAAGCCATGCAACCCTCGCACGTTACAAAAGCCGAAGCGTGGCGGTGGCTACCCCAAGGTGTTCCTTGGTGGTCTACCGTCGAACATCACCGAGACTGACCTTAGGGTATTCTTCGGACGCTACGGGAAGGTCATGGAAGTGGTCATCATGTACGATCAGGAGAAGAAGAAATCTAGAGGTGAGCTTTTACATCCATAGACGCGCAACTAAAAGACGTGATTCGTGAACAGATATTAGAATACTTTGCCTGTTGTTACTGCAGTAGTTGTTCACATCGTCGTTTGGTCGGACGATATTGTGGGTGCTAGTACAAAATTATTAAAAAGAAAATGAGTAGCGATTCCTCGCAGCGTCAGCCGTATTTCACTGCTTTTAGAAGTAGTCAAATAAGAATAAAACAACACACATCATTGGTAGGCTCAAATTGAAATGTATGATTACTATAAAAGATGACCAGCCCCCCTAGCCAAATTGGCATTTTACAATCGTTAACGCATAGAAAACTAAGTAACGTTAACGATGCGTTAACGATTGTAGAATGTCAATTTGGCTAGGGGGGCAGGTGGCTCTATGTGATAGTTGGCAAGCAATATTATTATTTGGTTGGTTTGTTTGAATGTTACGTTGTATACAGACGTTTGAGGTCGCTTATTATGAATATGAAAGTACGACTCTCTGGTTATAATATTATGGTAATTAAATGATCGCAAATAGTGTGTAACGAAACGAAACTTTACGAATTACATGGTTTGTACCTGAACGCGTTTTGGTTACTAGTGGTGGTATACACAGACTTACAGAAAGGTGTAGTCATATTTTACGCTCGTGTTCACGTTATCGTCTGCGATGATGATTTGACATTAGTTACTGAACCGGTACCATGAAATAAACTTTTCAAAAATTTGCTGGGTTTGCTGTTATTAACTTGTCTCTGCACCTCAACGGTGATAAATGCATCAAATGATCTTGACCCCGTCACCTGTAACCAGTTCATGACCTACCCAGTGATGTGACATTTATTTTGTTGCTGAAGTGGTCGATAATATTTTTAAATTTGTTTTGAAATTTTGAAGTAAGGTTTTTGAGCTAAATACCACGGTCAAATTATTGTATAAGATTGCCAGATCAAAATCTTCAAATATGACTACACCTTTCCGCAACATCTTGCATAGGCGGATGTAGCTGAACAATAGACCCGCATTTAAAATGTATACCTACTTGTAAACTTTCGACACTTGACCAATGCTTAATCGCGGAAGGAGTCCAAACCTAGCGCAGTGTATTACAACGATCCACATATGGGCCGTGACGATGATGATCTGTCGCCTTATAAATTGCGACAGGATGTTTTTTGTCTGGCATTCATGTTGCAGGGGATCGACGTGATTTTTTGCCATCAATATTGTATTAATATTGTGTAAATACCGTTATTGTAAACGGTTGGCATTGCCGATGTATTTAGTTAGATTAGGTTGTAACTGTGAGCACAATAAGAGTCACAGGGTAGGTACATAAGTTACTTTTTATCCCGGAATTTCCTTGGGAACAACGAAATTAACGCGGGTGAAACCGCTGGGAACAGTTAGTATTATAAAGCGTGTTTGTATTAGGTACGTGTTTTGGCATGGCACGTGCGATATCCATCAGATAGTTAGTTTAAAACGTATTCTTAGTTGTCCACATCCAGGCAGTGCCCTCAGTATCTCACACTGGCGGTACGTTCAGATGTTTGTGGGATAGTGAAACGCAAATTAGCATATACTTTTTGTTCCTATGAACACAAGAGTCTACAAGATTTGCTACAATGTACTCGTATTGTTGATACTGAATCGCGTCCTACTTGGGTGAATAACTGTTCACTTTGTCTTGTGTCGATGTGTTGTCTTTATATTATTAGTATTTTGGCGTTTTAGAAATTACCTTAAAACTTGTAGGTAGATATTGTGAGTGAGATCCCCGTGTCAAGGTAAAGGGGATTAACGTTAGTGTTTACCTCGAACTAGGTGTTTAATATGTAATATTATTAAAAATAAAGCATTGTTCCAGTAGTTCGCTACCAGTAGCTTTGCTTAGTTTCAGACTAGGACTCTAGGTGTACCCATGTCCAAAAATTGTTATGAATATTTAAAATTTAACGATGATGATAACTAAGTGTGCGGTCACGAATTCCCTTTTAACATGTACCTACCAAATGCATAACTGTAAAATATGTAGATGAATAATAATATTATTAGAGGAAACTACGAATAATTTAGGTTTTTGTTTCTAATTTTGTAAATTTGTATGTATGTTCCTAATTTTTAAAACAACTAATCTGAATCCTTAAGGAAAACTAGAATTAATTAACTCAAATAACATTTCCCAGAAGCGTTCTGTAACAGCTAATTACAATGTTGCTGTTTGTATTGTTACAGGGTTTGGATTCCTTTCATTTGAGGAAGAGATGTCAGTGGAAAGAGTAACTCAAGAACACTTCATTAACCTCAATGGGAAGCAGGTAAGAAATAATAGAATAAACTATGAAGTGAAAATTTAAATACGTTAACTTTTAGAAAACTTTAATGAAAGGCGTATTGGACGCAGATAAGCAATAACATGTTAACCCACAAAATTAAGTTATTGATTCAGAACGATTTATTGAGAGTTGGGAACGTTTTTAATTATGTGTTTACCTTATTACATTGCTTGCATATGTAACTAAATATTGAACATAAAAAATGTTAACACAAATGGCGCTCCTACTTTTAAAACACGATTTACTAAAAATTTCTTCAGTGTGGGTTAACACAGTATTGCTTATCTATGTCCTATTACGAAATACGCACCGGCTCAAAGTTGCATCGTTCATGTTTTAATTCGTTAGCTCACATCCAGGCAGTGCCCGTGGGTTGATATTGCCTCTGGTACGTTCAGATGTTTGTGGGATAACATTATGTAAATCAAGCATATACTTTTTGCTTCCGTAAGCAATAGAGTCTACACGGTTTACTACAAAATCTATTGTATATACAGTACACAGTATAACAGTTGCTTACCTGGTACTTGTAGATTTATTTGAACACGCATAGCGCAGAAACTTCTAGACATATTTAAATGAAACTTAAATAGGTACCTTATTGTTTCTAGGTCAACATGACAAAGGTTGTAATGAGAAGTAGAATCCATTGTTACCCAGATATTGTAGGATATTTTCATCGCTTATCAAGACGTGTTCATTATTAAGCAAGCTCAAAGTTTACGGCTCACTGTGAGTCGTCGATTTGTGTCCAATCCGATACTGATTAGAATAGTTGCTGCTTCGCCGACTCGCACTCCGCGGCTGATTTGTAGCGAGTATACAAACGTAGGTTTGCTTAAGCTTCAGTCAGCCGCTAGTTGTCGATTTAGGGCTCAGGCGCCGCTCTGGGTGGGTGCAAGAGCAACTCAGAGTCGGTCAGCAGACAACACTTTGTGACAGACTTACTGCGTAAACCCAGCTTACATCGATGGTCCGTGTGTCAGGTGGAAATCAAGCGTGCCGAGCCCCGAGACGGATCTGGCAAGCTTGGCTCAGGGAGCGGAAGCATGGGCGGCGGTATGGGCGGAGCGCCCGGAGACGCGCCCGCTGCCGGCCAGTGGGGCCCGCCCACCGCCGCGCCCATCAACATGATCCAGGGTCACAACGGACAGATGGGCGGCCCGCCCATCAACATGCCGATGGCAGGCCCTAACATCATGCAAGGGTGAGTTTATAGAATTAGTTTTCTCCTTTAGTCCTTTCTCAAATTGGTGGAGTTTTGCTATTACCACAAATTTAAATTCGACAAAACCGCCTAGACGATTGTGCAGTAAACAAGAGGGAGGGACCCCTAATTGCCTCCTCATTGAGGAACCTATTACCGGGTTGCGTTGACGCGTTCGCGTGAATTCAATATTATTACTATTATTAGTTATTGTTTACTTTCCACAAGAATGCCAGCATTTATTACAAGATCAAAGTTGTGAGTGTGTATTTCTCCTTATAATGTGCTATTAGCCCCCTGTGCTAGTCCTGCACCTCGCACACCGTCACATCTCGACAGCGCTCGAGATGCCCGTCATTCCCGAATAGTACGCAGCCATGACTTTCCACTGCCAGTTTTTTTTGTCTTCAACAATGTCCATAATGATTTAGGAATTAACAGTTAGGTGAGATGTGAGAAGTGTGTGTTTAATTGGTATATGTCCATGGATACATTTATTGGATGAAATATTTCTTCTTTATGTTAGTGATATTTTTTTTTTAATGAATGTAGAAATATGTTTTATAGGTAAGCTTACTTACATCCAGGTAGTGCCTACATTTGCCCTGGGTGCATTCCGATGTTTGTGTGATAGTATATCGTCGTGAATGAAGCTTAAATTTTCCATATAAACTTTTATTTCCCTTTCTCACTTTTGTTAAATTTCGAAAATTGTGGTCTGATCTGTTTGTTGATGGAGTCAGTCAGATAGGACATATAGTTTTGATATGTATGGTACCAGACCCGACATGTCGCGATTTAATTTAATATCCGTATGGAATTGCTGGTGGATTCGGAAGATTGCTGAATAACCCTGAAATAACCATAACGTCTAGGATAGTTTTATCCCAAAAAACAAGTTTTTATTTTTTAAACTTGCTGTTCCCCGCGGTTCCCATGTTATCAGGAATAATGTAACATTCTAATGGTGAAAAAAAAAATAGTTAAATTGGTCCAGTAGTTTTTGAGATTCGTTACAAACATAAAAATATTTTTCTTACTTTCCATACTATCTAGTGAATTTGAAATAGAGATAGCTCAATAACCCTGAATACCCATAACATTTAGGAAGGATACTTTTTATGCTGAAATCTTCGAGGGATAAGCAAAACTCATGCGGACGAGTCCGCAGGGAACAGCTAGTATGTAGATGAACGGTAGTTTTGCGCCGTGTGACGTTGAACACCACACCGTGCGTCGCGAGCGAGTGTTGAGCGTGTGCTTGGCGGCGCAGGTACCAGGGCTGGGGCACGTCCCCCGGGCAGACCTCGTACGGGGGCTACGGCGCGGCGGGCGCGGGCGCCGGCCCCGGCAGCTACCAGGGCTGGGGCGCGCCGCCCGCGCAGGCGCCGCCGCACGCGCCCGCCTGGCCCGCCGGCAACAACTACACGCAGCACACGCAGCCGCCCGCGCAGGGCTACGGCAGCTACGGTACGTACCCCACACACCACACCACACCACCGCACACCGCACACTGCAGCGTTCCACGCACTCGACGACCGACGCGCGACGCCGCTCTCCGTTCACCGCGTGACATATTGTGTTGTATATGTGCAGTCGGCAACAGAGATATGTGTGTGTGTGTAATATGTATAACACTATAATTGAAAGTCAGTGAATCTCTTATTGCAGTAATAATAAACTGCAAACTTTCTGTTGCTGATTGTACGCAACTTGCGTACGGTCCACACTGTCGTTCCTAAAACGTGATTATCGCAACTGATCGTATCTCTGAACACGATATCGTATTTTTGTTACGCTCGGAAAAATTGCTATCGCTTTTTCAAATACTTACCCATCGCATCGGCCAAATAACAAATATGGTGTAGAGAGAGCTTGAGAACATAATGGTATGTGCAAAGTTTTATTTTTAACCTACTTAAAAAGAACGATTGCGAACCGAACAAACGTTTCTCCAAACAAATCTGCCTAAGATCCAAAATTAAAAATGTATAACAATGATACGATTTTGTGTAAAGAGACTATGATCAATAGGCTAGTATCGCGATCGTATGTATATATTATGACGTGCGCATAAGCACTGTACGGTAAGAATCACGAATCGTCAGCACGTGTTGCTCGCACTAGATAGGGCATCGACGATCGCACCACCAATGCCAGTGATTGTATGTTTCAGTACGTGATTTTGGTATATTATAAAACGTTATTTTCTACGTACGTTGTAATATTTGTCCGAAGAAACACGCGAACACACAAATGTGCCGGAAATCTGATAACTCACAATGTAGGTACAATCCGGATATAACGACGTAGTCACGTATTGCAAAATAAAACTTAGGCAGATTAGGGCGTTCGTATTTTTACTGTTTTCCTATATTATGTTGACTCGCCGGATTTGATTTTCAAATGCTATAAGTTCATAGCGTTTTTTGTTTAAATCGTTGAATGAAAATTCGAGCTCTGGGCTTTCGCTTAGTCAGACATATTCCTTCCCCTTCTAGTAAGCCAGACGAAGGCTTTGCGAATAACGTAGTTTTAATGATAAATGTTTGTTTGTATAGCTAACTACAGCTCTGCCCCGACAGGCGCCTCCGCCGGCGGCACCTGGACCAATTGGAATATGCCCCAGAACTCTAATTCTACTGGATCCGGTGAGTGGAATGACACACGCGCTGTTTGCTCGAGTGATCACAGTAGAACGGAAATCGAAAACAGAACAATATTTTACGATTCGTACCTACGTCGAAACTTAAAATAATAGGGAAAAACATTCTCGATTTAGTCTGAGGCTTATCTAAACGGACGCAAATGTGTTGAATTAGGTGGAACGTAGGTTAGTCTCTGTACAGCGGCCTTATCTATACCATATTATTAAGAACGACAAATACATTCCGCCCATATTATCTGCTATACAAATATTTAAAAATAAAATTTATCCCGAATAGTAGCGAACACGTTTCTTAACTGAACTAGTTAGAGATTGTAACTTTATAGCCCAACGTGCGTGCGTGCAGTTCGACAACTTTTGTTCAAATGATAATGAATGTTGTATGTATCCATTTGCATTTGAATTTGGAACCGGTTCGCGTTTGCAAATATAGAATCTTAAAGCGGGTTATATAAGATTGTTTGCAAACGGTGCCGTTTGCAGACTGCGAACAAAGCCGTTTGCAGAGTGCAAACGAGACCATTTGCAAAGTGTGAGAAGCTGTTACTGATCCGATATATTTAGTGGATGGATCGAGTAGATGCTTTTGTGTTGTGAACTGTTGGTATTTACTGTTGTTGTTCTTATTACGTGTTTATTAAAAACCAAAACTGTCACAATATGTCGAATAATGTTTTGAATCGGTCAGGAGATCAATCGTGCTACTTCATAACGACATTAGTCCAATATTAAAATAATATACGTAATACAAATCACATTTCGTATCACGCGGATGATTATTTAAAAAAAGTTAATGTTGGTTAAACTTTGGGCGAACTTGAACGAGGGAAATCTACAAACAAATTTGGTAATGTCGTTACGAAGTAGGTCGTTCGGCCTCCCGCAGTGCGTTTGATGTGCCCGTCTCACCGTCACCGGTTGCTTTCTCGGCAGGCTCGTACGTGCCGCTGTCGGAGGGCGGCGAGATGTACGGGCGCGGGGGTGCGGGCGGCGCGGGGGGCGGCGCGCCCGCCCTCACCGGCGCGCTCTCCTCCGCCGCAGCGCTCTCCAAGTCCTCGTCCGCCGACTACTCCACGTACCAGCAGTACCCGCCCACCTACCAACAAGACCAGGTGCGTGCCGCACACTACACCGCACTAGACTAGACATAGACGTTACCATCACCGCTCGCGATCACCATCCCAGGCGCGACTAGGAGAGAATGGACATCAAGGAGCTAAAAATTTGGTTTTTTTTTATTTTGACCCTTTGCATTGGAATACTCTAGTGACGTAAATGTGTCGTATGTGTCCGTGCAAAGTATACGGCGGTGTCTGTTCTCTCTAGGTATGTCATTACCATGTTGTTATAACGTAGGACGTTTTCAATTATCGAGCCTTCTTTTGATTTGTTTGTTGTAGAGTTTATCAAGAAATAAATAAAATTGATCGGAATACTCTCGGGAACCCTAAAAAGTAGGTATTCTATGTCCCTCTGGGTGGGGTACTGTTGCTTCTTTAAAGCACTTACAGTTTTAATTTTAAAAATCCGTTCTGTTGACCTATTTATTAAAGTTAGTATAGATTATGCATCTCTCACGACATTTTTTCACACAATGGGTTGAATGGTATACCTTTATGAATTCTGTAATAAGATTTGTTAAAGACATGACATTTTATGGTGCCCTCATTACTTCCTGATGCCAGAAATAATATTTGATTTTTAACAAAATCCTTAGAAAAAATCTGTTCTTTAAAACAGTTTTGCATGTCAAAATGTGACTCGACTGAATTGAAAACGGCCGCAAGTAGACGACTCACTGTCGATTCCAACGGAGCAGAGTTACGCTAATATCCCGTTTGCATTATTCTCTATGTTTATGGAATCCTAGTACTTTGGAGCGCCAAAAGATCACAGTTAACGAAGCTCTGGACTATAATGTAAAGTTGTGCGCGTCATTGATTTGTTTGTGAGATTGATGATAACTGGTTTTTTTTTTGCTAAAACAACATGTAGCGTGTTATCAATTTCGGTGTACTGTACATGACCAGTGACGCTGATCTCGTGAGCAAAACAATTTACCGACAAAAGATGTAAATTCATTATATTATTATTGATGACTACTTTATAATATTCATTTAGTTTAAAACACTATCATATTTATTATATTTAATCGAGCAATTGTGTTCTAATAAAATATGACCCATCTTCTGGTCGGTTATGCAATATACTTATTCGTATTATATTATTGATTGGATTGTGTAATCCTGCATGCTTGAACCCGCACTACACATAATATGGTCCGCATTGTCGATTCGCTATCGATAATGCAGCGTTACAGTTGACATGAGAGCAAATAATGTGCAACATATAAATATAATACTTCTGAAATTCAAGAGAGCATTTTTTAATAAAGTTAAGCTAAGTTGTTGACAAAGCTTATTTGAATACAGGATTGCGTAGGTTCTGATATTTTCTGTTGTCTGATGAGTTCTGATAATTTGCACCGTTGATCCGTTATTGTAGAATAGGAAATAGAATATCCAATTTTCCAACTTTGTTATATAATCGTTTTTGCTAATATTTAACTTAGACTTGTTTGCTCTCATGTAAACTTTTGCCAATGCTTTTAAAAATAAGATTGTTATTCAACAGTGACATGTTTTAAACATTGTTACATTTATCGTTATGTAATGGCTTTTTGCTCTTATTATATTAGTTTTCAAATGGTGTTTAGACATGTCCTGTGTAAACTGGTTATGGTGTGATGTGTCCTTTACTTGCTTTGTGCTAAGAACAATTGTTTTAGAAAATAGTTTCATATAAAAAGTAATTTAATGACTTGAAGAAAATTTAAATATATTTCTGACTGTCATACTGAAGATAAAACTAAATCTTGTAAGGTGTAGTGTAGTTTCTGCCCTAAAATTAATAAATAACTACATAGAATATAGATAGAACAATTGTTCTTATCTCCTAAAGAAATTAAAAATAGCATAGAAATTAAATAATAGTCATAAAATTTCGGATTGACACAATATTTTTTTTAATTTGACCATCCAGTATTCATCAAAAATTCTAAAACAATCATGTGTAAGTTTCACAACTGTGTCTCAAAAAGAAAAATGAAAAGTGGTTACACTATAATAGACACTTTCTACAACTAACCTAATGAAACACAGTACAACGGCTACAAGTCAGTATACGTTGTATTGTTTTAGTAATTAGTGAAGTACAGCCAAGTTGATTTGTTTTCGCTGATATCCACGGGGCTTGCATTCCAACTCCTATATCCAAGTATTGTCCTGCTGCTTTGAATTTACTATCCTGCATTTGAAAGCTCTCCCAACATTATTTGAAGTTTATCTTCGTGTGTGCGGATTGCATGAATGATGGACCATTAATAATAAAATATAATTCTATATTTTGTTTTCTTATTCAACTTTCATGAAAGACGATACCTATCGATTCGATTACAATGGATGTTCCAGCGTTATTTTGTTTAGTTATTATTTCAATGGTCAATTTGGTTGTACTTATTTTGATTGTAAACGCCTGTCGTGAACGAAAGGAATGGGAAAAAAAAGAGAGAGAGAGAACGGAAGTTTTTTCTAGGTGAGCGAGTGAAATTCAGCGAAATGTATTGCGATCGCTCGTCGCGTCCCGCGGCTGACATGTAGCATGACTATACATTAGAAGCCCATTAGCTAGCCCCTTGCATCTGTGTGCTGTTCGCCTATGTATGCGACGCTTGTTTATCACCACACTGACGTCGAGGCGGCGAGTGCGTCCACTCGCCTGCATGTTTTCAGTGGCCGGAACAAATGTGCGATGTCTTTTTGATTTTACCAATATATTATGTGCTGCGGTTGCTGATAATAATAATCGGGCGGCGCTCCGGGACACATAGATGCATAGTTGTCGCGCCGCTGTCCATATCGAAAAATGAGGAAGATGTATAGTTCTGTCGAGTTTCGCTGAAGGTCTCTCATCACCGCCCTGCCCTCGGCCCCGCCCCTCACCCCCGTCCCCGCCACCCCCCACCCCTCGGTCCCCGCTTCCCTCGCCTGGAACTGTTTCATCTTGCCCTCGGGGATATTCACACGCTTTCATCAGGTCCTATCATCACGCGTTGCGCTACTTACAAAATAGCCTTTTAAGAATCCCGGTTGAACCTCTGTGGCGAGTTGGACTTTATGTCGTGTAATTCTTCTTTTCCAGTTGGTCGATCAGGGCCCACAAGAGTGGCTCATCCAGAAAGACAATTAGAGGGGGGTGCGGTGTGGGACGGGGGGCGGGGTGGGAGGGTAATGACGCGATACTTGATGATTTCTCTGTTGTAGCGAAGTAACGTGCGCTCATCAAAAAGGCATCGTACCGCGCTAGACATAAGCTTAACCCTTTATTTCCATTATATGTATATTGTATATTATATAATATTATATTACGTATTCATATTGCATTTTATAGCCGTGGCGGGATGCATCGAGTCTCGACGTGTCGGGTCTTGTTGCGTCTCAACACATATAAATTGGCATTTAAAGTACAAATTAGTAAAATTTGGATTTTCTCACATTTGTTACAGGTTCATTAATATTAAATATAAAAAAATAATTATAAGAGCTGTACTTTAAGTGTTCAGAGGCGAAAATTCGACTATTGTGTTAAATGTAAACCGAAAACTATAGTAATCAATATTTTTATCAATCTATGTTTAAGACATCATGGAGGGAACTGAAATTGTGACCTCTCATCCGCTCAACATAAATAATATTTACACTGTTTTTTTATGACATACAGATATTTCTCAACATTGTCTCATTCTCATTACAAACAGACAACAACCGCGGGGTACGATTTCTTTCCTCCATGACAACACCGGACGCACCTTAGCCGAAGCAGCTGTTCAATTTAGGTTCGACACGTGAATAAATCCACAGTATCCGTAATATTTATCAAATAAAAAAAAAAAAACAAAATATCCGAATTCCAAAACCGAATCTAATGCGACAGCAGTTAGTTTATTAGTGGCAGTAGTGTTGTATCTAGCGCGTCGGCCGGGTGCGTCCGGGGCGCTCCGCTCGCTGAGCTGGCAGCGTCCCCCGGGACGGCGTCGCCGCGGCGCGGCGGTGAGTCGCGTCACTCGAACGTTGTCTATGATTACTCTGGACGGCGTGCTCTCTCGTACGGAGCGTTGTTACTTGTTCACCCTGTTATAGTATACACATCTTCAATTTCTCATCAGAAGATTGCACTTATTGATTAGTGATTATAATTTAAAAAAAACTATTCCTAGAGATTTGTAAGTCGTAGCGATTTCCATCGGACATCCGTTTTCTGAATTAAGGAGGGTAGTCTCGAAGGATTCGACATTATTACACCCTGCAAACATACTACTACTAGAACACGTTTCGAGGCCTCTTTTGAAAATGGAACTAGCAAACGCTGTTCATCGCCATCTAGCGGCTAAAGTTGTGACCACATCGGCGGTTTCATAACACCCACACGACACATGACGCGCGTCGCGCACATAGACAACGTTTCCCGCCGCGCCCCGCTGCGCAGCGGCGACGCGATCTCACACGATCGACCGACCTGCGCCCTTATTCACTATGACCATAACGCAAAAATGTTTTTCCCTCGAGCTCAAACAAGTTTAAAAGTACAAATTTACAACGTGTCTTATGGCATACAGAATATTAATATTTTGCCGGCCGGAGCGTTCGGGACGCGCGTTGTGGGCGTGGCCGATGTTGTTGCCTCTTGGTCATAGTGAATAAGGGCCCTGTACCTGCCTACCCACCTACCTGCGTGCGGGCGGGCGGCATTACATTGCGTTGCGGTGTGCGTGGCGTAGGGCTCGTCGTACGGCGGCGGCGGGTCGCGCGCGTACGCGGCCGGCACCGAGTACCACGGCGCCGCGGCCGCCGCGCAGCCGCCAGGTGTGCACGCGCACCCGCACCACGCGCCCAAACACTTCGGCGCCAATGAGTTTAACAAGGAGTGGCCCGCCGCTTAAACAACACCACACAACACACAACACACCTACAGTCGCCATCGATAGTAGTTGAACACTTTTGACGTTTTTGTTGGTATTTTTTATTGGAATGGCAGTAAAGGTCCTTTTTTACTATCAACTGTCCTATGTAACTTGATTACTGGCTACGCTATTATATTGTACTATAAAACATTTCACGTCGAAAACTTTATGCATGTCGAGCAAATTTAAAATAAACTTTAGTACATCAATATCACTCGGCATTCGTATACAGACACACTTAGATGATACATTACTGAATACGATTCTTTCGACGTAGTAGTCTTATGTTAACGGTTACTTATTTCTTTAAAATTTAATAGTTTTGGAGTTTCATTGCAATAGTAATAAAGTTTATCGAACGTCAATAGTGGTAAGCTATTTTCGATGCTGTTCACGCATACGCCACACTCCTTCCAAATTGACGAAATCACAAACTGTCCCGCACACACATATTATACGTGTATAACTTAGATACGAAGTAACTTCGACGGTACCTATTTAAATTCTAATACAAAAAAAAATCACGCGATCGTAAAATAAAATAAATCAGCCATTAAGAAAATTAATACAAGACACTAAAATCGGTGATAAAATTAAATTTTCCGCGTGAAATAACGATTACGTTAAACTACTTAACTGCATCGACACAAACCCACACGTGTATGTTAGGGACGTTAAGTTTATCCGGTAATGTAAAATTAAGTATACCTAACCAATATTAATATATATATTTAGGTAGAATAGTCAGAATTTTTGGACGTATAAGAGTAACACTTAAACTATTGTTTTTATAAGCGAGGCTGCAACAACTCGGATATTTACGACACGGATGTGTTTGACATGCCAATCCTATTTGGGTGCGTATCTTTATACTCTCGGCGGCCGCATTTTGTTCTGTGTTGCAGCAGTTCATTGACTATTTGCAACCTCAGCGACTTTTCAAGGATTATAATTCGTACAAAGCTTTTGATATCATTGGTTATCAATTATTCCGCTTCTCTGTCTCTGAACGCATCGCAAATGCGTATCTTTTCGGTTAGTTTTGATGCGTACAAAGTCGACAGTCGTTGGAGATGACATTATTTTCTAAACTGCGGCGTATTTTTTCAATTCAAAAGTTCGCGTCATGAATGGCGTCATGCGTGGCGCGGTTTTTGACTCGAGTCTATGCAATGGACGACGTTTTGTAACCCTTTTGAATTATTTCCCTTTTTAACTTTATCGAAGCTCCGTTCGTTTGAAATGTAATCACTAAGCGAAATGCTTTTCAAACGTTCCCAATAACATCGGCTACCATCTCTAAGGGATTTCTCCCTCAGCTGTGCGCTGTCTGTGCTGCGGTACATGGCACATGGTAATTTTTTTTTTTCATATCATTTATAATTACTTATTACAAAAGATTATGTTTGTAATGGTTTTTATTACGTTTTATTTGGTTTGGGTGTTGATTAGTTTGGGTTAAATATGTCCTTGTCTTCATGTTCTTTGTCCTTTCCCTTTATCTGTCTTGTCCTTTTTTTAATTACCTTTATATATATTCATTTGTCTCGATACTGATGCTGTACTCGATGTTAGTACTCTCCTAAATACCCTTTCTTATACATTGTTTTTGTGTGTAGTTTGTAGGTTGATTTTTGATTTTCAATTATAATTTTTTTTTTTTTTCTAATTTTACTTTCATCGTGCCCTGTTCGCCCTCGTGCGAACAGCGGTCGAGGTTGTTTTGATATTTGCTTTATTTTTTTTCTCGTCTCTTTTGGACATATTGTGTTTATCATTATTATCTTAACATTGTCAATTTGTCACATTGTAAAGTGATTTCTTTTATGATGCACGTTGGTGTTGCAGATGTGACGCTAGCCACGCACCATCACGTGGCGGTTTGTGTTGTTCCTTTAAAGCCCAGCGCTCACTGGCATGGGGCTTTCAGATGAATATAATATCTTATTGAGACATCATAGTTGCAGTTTCTATGATATGGTCGTAATCTTACAGCAGCTTGGCTGTTGTGACCGCGACCGTTGACATTAAAATATCGACTATGAAAGTTAATAAGGTATTTTACTATATCCGTCACCTGAAGGGTGCGCAGACCTGCCAGTGGGCGCCGGACCTTAGTGGGATCTCTGCTCGGTGTAGCGCCGACACGCGTTGCGAGTATGTGCTTAATAGTATGTATATTGTATATTTAGTATATTAGTAGGCGAGTAGAGGCGAGGGCGGCGGGGCGGGGCGGGGCGGGGGGGGGGGGGGGGGGGGGGGGCGCGACACGCATCCGACATACACTGTTGAAAACAAGGCCAATTTAGGGAAAAATAACCTAAAAGAACTTAACTTAAGGCTAAATAATTATGTATAAATATTATGATATATATATCGGTATGTACGTTTAATATTAGAATTTTGGTTATTTAACACCCACTAGCGTAGGAAATGGTAGGCATATTATGTGAAGTAATTATGTGTTAATATTAACAAAACATAGTATGACCGAACGTGATTCTTAATATTTAATTATCCCATTTAAAAAATAGGGAGCAATTTCTGTATAGATATTCGTAATTTTAATTTGTTTTCTAGTATTCATTTTAGTTTTTTATTGCAATTTTTTAAGTTATGATATTAAATTTCTATTTGTAATGAATTAAATTTACCTGCCAAATTTATTCAAATGAGCAAACGGTTATAAATAATAAATAAAATAATAACTTATGTGTTAAGTAATCGAAGCTCAAGCACTAGGATTATATAGAGTTCGGATATGGCGCCGCACCCTTCACCGCACGGAAACACCCTGTACATATATATACTTGTGTGTAAAGCATAATTTTAATCGATTCTCTCGTCACATAGTTTTAAAGAAAGTTTTTAATTTATGTGATTGCCAAATATTTTTAAATCTGTATAGAGAAGCTTTGTGGGCCGCCACGGCCGCTATCGTTAGTCGTATCGTATCTAACATGTGGCACTAGCGCGCCCCGCGGCGGCGCGCGCGCACGCCCGCTCCGTTACAAAGTGAGTTATAATTTTAAAAGAGTAACATTGTTAGATTAAATTTAATATTAGTCCTTTACTGTACTATATATCGCTCAATCGTTTGACCGATCGACTGATTAAAATTTTAGTGTTAAGCTAAGTGTTTAATCGTGGAGCGGGCGTGGGCGGGCGCCGGCGCCGGCGCCGGCGCGCCGCGGCTATAGGTCCTCGTAGTTATCTTAGAGTTAGCGCGCGCACTGAGACTGCCCCGCTCCGGCGGGGAGCGTTCCTTTAAGTTTAAATAAATAAATAAATAAATAAATTGGTAAGCGGCCGACAGTGTAGGCGCGCCGCGGCTCGCGGGTACCTAGCGTTTGTTATAAAATGTTTTTTAAAATAGACAAATTGTTGATGGTTATAAACTAAATGCATAATTTGATCGTTAGAATAGGGATTTATGTAAGATCGCTCCATAAGTAAATTATAATTTATCTATGATGAATATTGTGAGGTATATAAGCAGATATATAAGCGGCACGCGGACCGCGGGTGAAGGGTGCGCCGTGGCACAATTTAACGGTATAAAAACATAGTTGAAACGCCTTTACATTGTGATGTTCATAGGTAACGCGCATAATTGGACATTTAAATAGCTATATTACATACACGACTGACAATGAGACACGATGAGAGTATACCTAGTAGGAAATTGAAACTCGTACCTTAATAACAATTAACAATACATATTATATTATGGTATTTAAATTAACGTTGGTGCCTAACGCCCGTTTAGCTTACGTACGATTACGCCGCTTGGTTTGATAAATAATAATAATTAATGTTTCGTTCCTATATTACTTAGGTTAATTTCTCTCGATTCATTCCTGTTGGATTTAATTTAAATATTTTTTTGTTTTTTATTTTTTTAATATTACAAGTCGGTATGTGAGATTTCGCTTGTCGCTCTGTTGTTTTGTTGTGATGTGATAGTTGGCATCTGTAGGCTCATCCACCGCTCCGCTTAGCTCAGCTCAACACCACCAACTATCATCCCGACCACATTCAGTTGTCTAACTATTGATTACTGTAGATTTAAATAATATACAACCACCGATGAGAAAAAAAATGTTCACATTTGATTAATATTAGGAAACGATGCCTTAAGAAAAAAAAAGTTAAGTGAATATAGAGATGTTTTATATTTATGTTAATTCCATTGATAACGTTAGTCACTAAGGTCCCTTTGGCGCCGGCGCCGGCGCCGCCCCGCGCCCTACACACAAAACCTTCGGAACAATTTAAGAACTTAGTTTGTAATATAACAATGTGGCAATCATCATCTAAGTAAACTTATTGAAGAGAATAATTTATTTAAAATAAAAAAAAAATAATAATATTATTATGTATTTTAGAAGGTTTTAGATTTACACAAACATTAAACTTAGTGCAAATTAATGTGAAAAATCAATTGAAGACTATCTTATATTAATATTATGGTTTTTTAATTATTATTATTATTATTATATAGGAGGAAAAAAACATAAAATATTGGATGAATTTATTAATTAAAAATAGTTAGCAAAATACAAAATACGGTAAGCTCTAACTTTAGAGGCTCGTCTGTCGGATGCGTGCGGCGCCGGGGGGGAGCCGCTCCCCCGCGCACCCCGCACCGGGGCCCTCGCTCCCCTTTGCCCCCACGCCCATCATCACTGAACTAACACCTCTCGTATATTATAATTACGCGCGTGACGACGTAAGTCCGACCGCAGTCCATCCCCTTGCACTAGCGTTTTAATACTATACCCATGATTACCTATAACACCGAGTAATATCTTCTTGCGGTACACCTATCTATATTATACTGTGTATATCTAATAATAACGTTTACGATATATTACATTACTATAATATTTAAATTAATCATGGCTTAATCGTAGTAATGTTGTGTAGTAGATAATGTTTCGACATTTGTTTGTATTACTTTACAATTTATTATATTATAATGTGCGCGGTTTTTATATGTGTACGTTTATTCTGTAGTAGCATATTTATATTACGAGTCTTTTGTATTCGGTACCGAGTGACGATACAAGCGACGTGAGCCGCGACACTACACATTCACACTTAATTAAAACATTATTAAATATATTTATGATCGTAATTGACTAATTATACAAGACCCTTAGTGTTAAAGTTAGATTAGCAATGAAAAAAAAAACTCTTTTTAAGTTCATTTTCTCGACTAATTATAAAAAGTAAATCTTTTTGCATTTAAAACAATAACATCGGCCGCACTAAAGTCGATTTTTACTGTAGTGTTTTTGTAAACTTATTTTAAAACAATGCAGGTATTATTAAATATACAACCTCATATTTAAACTAGAATTTAATATTAAATGTAATTATTGAACCCATTTTATCGTAAAATAATATGCACGGGCTTTAATTATAAACATTAATTATAAATCCTAGGGCGAGTTGTTTATAACTGTTTTAATTTAAAATTTTGATGTTGATTATTATTTAAAAAACATAATTGTTTTCCTCTTAGTGAATTAAAAGTACATAATTCTCGATCGATTTAGATAACAAAATTGTTAGGTGAACTATTGACTGATGTACAATATATTTAAAATAATGTTTAATTACGACAGTATATAAGTTTTACTTTACGCCGCCCCGTCATTTTGGGGCTTGTATTTATACACACACTTGTGATTTTTCCTAAAATGTAATTAAATAATTGGAAGCGGCGACCGCGACCGAGCCACAAATTAAGAATGTTACATTTGTAAGACTATTATCTAGATTTGTTATAATCTTATGATATGTAAACTAACTACTATACCTACTTACATTAGCCCTAACGAGTGCCCACGAGCAGTGAGCAGTGAGCACCGCCCGGCCGGCGCGCCGCGCCGCTCGTAACTTTATGTTCGTCGTTTATAAAAAGGGAAATTATGATAGACTTACTGACACGAGCGTCTTTGTTGTTTCTTTATATTTCTTTTTAAATATATTATTTAACCTAATGATAATTAGTTAATTACGGTTTTAATTATTCATAATTTTAATCGAAACATAAAATAATAAGAAGAGAATGCTTGTATGTGAGGTTGACGGTATAATAATATATTCACATAACGTAACACGGAGGATTTTTGAAGTAGAAATTTTGCATTACTCATTATTAGGTATTTTGGGTAAAAATAGTTTTTAGATTTAACTGGTAACATAAGTTTGTAGTTTGTATTGTAATGGAAGAGTTTTTCGTAGTTTCTAATTATTAAGCTTCTCCTATATTAATGGATTAATACTACTGGTTAATTAATTAAAATATTACCATAAAACAAAATTAATTTACTTATGATGAAATATATATTATATATATCTACTTTAAGGACATTATAAAACGTAGATAATTAAAAAAATCGAAAATTTCAAAATAAACCTGGCATTTTTAATGTTCGTTCATCCCTGCTCCTCTAGAATAGAATCTGAAAACTAATACAAATATCATAATTTTTGTTTTTATATCGGGGCATAAAGTTATCGCGGAGTAGGCACACAGTTAATATCTCGTAACAGTCTTACACAACCACAACTAAATGTCCTTACACTGTCGGATCACTCCCGATACAAATAGTTTTTTATTATTTACTCTATCTTTATCTGCACACTATATTATCATAAACACATGGTAAAGTACCTCTATATTATATCATAGCTTTTTATTATTTTATTTAAATATTTTTTTCTCTGTTGCTATCCCATGTGACATTGGATCGTCTGCGATGAGACGAATAAATAGTCATTTTAACGGGGTGAAGACGGTTTAGTTTATATTTGTTGGTATACCTAGATGGCGTGAGTGTAGAGAATTTTAATCTTTGATATAAATTTGATTTTACATGTTGCTTTGGGTGGTTTAGTTTGCGGTTAGAAGTACAGTATTATGTATAATCATATTTTCTACAATTTACTGGAAAAACGTTTAACGTATAAGAACGCATAATTTTTGACAGTTATTTATATGCCTTTGGCCCAAAAAAATACACCAGAAGTTTTTATAATTTGCGGCATTGTAAACCTGAGAAAGTTACTCTCGAAATTAGTTGAACACACGCTATCTAGGCAACCGATATTTTTAACTACACGGTCCCAATCACTGTTGTCCCAACTGCCAAATACGAATCTCCATCTAAAATTTATTGCGGTCTAGGCAGAGGTATACAGTAGACGTACTAGGATGACATGATGTGCTAACAAGTAAATAAATGACAGAGGGTGATGGTGTGGGGAGCAGCAATGCTGGCAGTCCCAAGTTCGTGAGCGTACCACAGATGAGCGACGCCGTCGGGACGCCGCAGGTAGCACGTACTAGTTAAAATGTATCACTGTAGGAAATAGACACCGAGCTCCGTACCTCATAACAGAATAGGTACCACTTTGACCTTAAAACTCCTCGCTCGACGTTCGTTAGCAGAAGCACATCCGTGACCACTACATACTAGGTTTGTCTCGCACACGTGTAGCGTGTACATGCGTCTGTCGTAGGCTCGCAGAGCGACATCTACCGGCCCATTAGTGAAGTTTGATTTTCAAATTCGAAACAAAAACAGCAGTAAAAGTCCACATTGCTATAACCTAAGACAATAAGTTTGGGGGGCGTACATGTAGTAGTAGTAGTAGTAAATTAAACTCGTTTCAGTGTCCGGGGTGTGCCTTATCTTAAAATTTAACAAAATTACTCAAAAATAAATCAAAATTGGAAACTGTTTCTAGGTTCGTCTCTAGTAGATTAGTAATTTAACCCGCAAATTTCCGATAGCAGGTGCCAATGATGTATTGTGGAGGCATGGTGTCGCCACAACCCTCGTTTTGTAACGTGTCTGACATGTCCGCTTCGGCGTCAGGTTAATTAATTAACAATTATTAATTAAATGCATACTTAATAATCTTTTACGTAAAATATGAGACTAGTTGACATTAGGTATATTGTACGTCTGATAGCATGTAATTAGTAATGTATCCAGTTATCACGTAGAACTTAGGTTAGGTACATGTATAACACAATTATTGGTAAGTATGATAGAGGGAGACTGTTGAATGCTTGGGGAGTTTTGTGGTGCGTGGTGCGGTAAGTTTTTAAATTTTTTTTTTCCTTAATTAATTTAGCTCTTGAACATTAAATATATAATATTTTATTATGTATGAACATGACCATGTTCAACACTAACGTAGTGTTTTCCCAATAGAAAAAAAAAAGATTTAGTCGCTTATAAAATATTGCTGTTTTTCAAGCGTTGAGTGACTTCAATGTAGTAACATTATGTCCGTGTGTGACAGGTGATGACTATGAATACACCACTGGCGGCTCGGGCGACGGCTATCAACGTACGTCAAAGCGTAGTTACCATGGCACATCATCTTCTGGAACGGCGTCCGCTTCATCGTACCACCCATATCGACGCTAACGAGTGACCGGCTCCTCGTCACGCATGAGAACCTGGTACTTGCGCACCGCTTGCATGTCGACTGGACGTAATCCGAGTTAAATTTAACAATTTCGTTAGCCATACTTCGAATTATTATTTTTTTATTAGACATCGCCATTGATTGGTGTGTTTTTTTATAATTTTAGATCAAACAATTTAATTCAACAAAAAATAATGTCGTGGTGCTTTCGAACTTATGATCGATGAAGAATGTCTAGGTACCCATGATGGTACGACGAGATGAGGCGACTTGTAATTTACTTGTAAATTAGTTACATATTGAATTGTATCTTTTTTTTAAAGCAATCATTGAGTTTGTAGATTTATTTTAGTGAGTGCTGAAAATGGTTTATAGGAAACGTTTGGTACTAATGGATTCACCGCCCTTGAGGCAGGTACTCGGGTGCTTCATTTCGGATCATCTTCCAGTTTAGTGACCTATGGTGATATAACAGCGTTGTGTTTTCAATTAAAAATACGTTTCTTATAAACGAATTTCCGTCACCATTTTATTCTAGGTTAGTTGTTAGTTTTCTTGTTTTTGACATACCTATTTTTTAGAACAAGGATTGTAGTAATCCAAATAAAATAGTTTTGTAATAAAATTAATGTAGGTACCTAAATTATATAGTTATATATTTAAAAATGAATTTCCCACAAAATTCATCAAAATCTAATGTTAACTACAAATTATACATACGACAATTTTATTCATTAGAAAGCAGCAATTTAATCCACCATATTTAAGTTTATCGCTCAGGAATATTAATTAATAGTTGACGGTTTTGTAACATTGTACCTAAAATAGGATATGTGTTTAAAAAAAAGCAACAGATCTACTTCAAATTATTCGTAAGTACTTTTAAGACGAGTTAGAATTTAAAAAAAACTTATTTCGTAAGTTCGGGAATCATGTCTAATTGCATTCGATTAAGTACCGTTTAGTATAAATTGTATCGTAGAAATTTGGTGACATGAATTGTATGCATTTAATTATTGTAATATCCATTTGTTTTTTCAGACTTAAATATGATTCTCATCATAAGTTTTTAATTTAGCATGTTAAATTTAATGCTGATTTGCGTGTTTGCAAACGTTCATTCTGTTCGTTGGATACAATATGTATTTTCGTTTCATTGAATAAAAGTAATAACTATCTTTGTTTTTGTATGCATTATTTTCAACCGAGACTGGACGGGACCGGGTTATGGTTATAATATGGGTATTAGAGTTGTTTACGTTGCTCTACGCCGGAGTAGATGAAATAAATAGCATATTTTTGTAATAAACATTTATTTTTGAGTCGTTTTAAAATTACATTTTATAAAGCAAGTTAGGGGTAGGCCTTGTGAATATAAAAAGATTAAAATTTTAACGACTTCGGGTAAGCACAATCGAAAATAGATCACAAGCATATTATGTATTTAATAATGTAATTAAAATTAATTAATGTTTATAATATAACGATGTATTATAAAATAGAATTTAATTAACCTTACAAATATATCAATCTAGAGTTCGGACACCGATTGGAAAATATTAAAAAAGTTTAGTTCGTAATAACTATGATAAAATATTAGAATTTATTCTAGATATATTCCTATTCTACTAATTAGGCACTAAAATTAAGAGGTTTTTAAATACTTAGCGCACGGTTTTATTAATTTTTAGATTAGCATTTCGTACATGAACCATAGCGTTAATTAGTCACCTACTTACACTTTTAATATAATATTTACTCTAAGTACCTCTCGGAATAATAAATTTGGCGTAGATTTTTTAATTAATGTTCTTGAAATAAAGTAAGTCTTACGGCAAATTCTTATGTATAAAAATAAATTGTGTAAACAAAATATTTCACACTGTTTATTTATCGTTGTAACTTAGATTTATAAATAGTTGCATAGAAATACAAATGGACAGACCAATTTTTATATTTATATCAATACAAATTACACACATCGCGTGTTTAATTCCTTAACTATAAAAGCGATTTTGGACGCGTATTTTGGAGACCTCTAAATATTTTATGTGCCGATAGGACTTCGTGAATATTCAATATATTATAAAGTTGTTGGCTTCCTAAAATATACTATACTTAATTATCGGATGTAGTGTAGGTAAGGGTAAGGCACTAGTGCAACAAAATAATATAGAGGTAAAGGTTTCATTTTGAAATAAGGGACGTATGTATTGCCACTTGCCGTGTTTCTGAAATTGACGATAAATTGGTGCTTTTCTATCCGATTTAATAATATTCTGCTACTTACTTATTCTAATATCTATAAAAAACGTATGGAATATCAATAAAGAATCACTTAATAGTAGGAAGTTACATCAAAAAATTCATGGAAAACACCTATTGTTGGTCCTAATTTTAAAGTTACAAAATGTCTATAATATTATGTCCTTTTTTTATCTAACATGAAATTACGAATTCAAATAGCTAGTTTTACTAAATAAAAATATCGTTACGATATGAGGAATGTATATTTTTAAGTTTAAAGCTTAGATCAAAAGGTCAGCGGGTGGCCCTAGTTTCGCTTGTATGCAGCTTAGAAGGCGGTTACAGTACACAAAGTGGCGGCATTTCATAATATTTCTAAAAAAAAGTCTGAACATACTTGTTTTTATTTGGGTTGTTGTTAAATTAAGCTATTAAAACCTAATAATAATCATGCAATAAATACTAATTAGTTTTAGTTTATAGTTTCAGATCAAGCAAAACAAAATAATACATAATTAGAATATCTGTGTTAGGTCGTGCGGACAGCGGGAAGGGACTACAAACACTTGAAATGTAAAACGGGTATTTTTTATTCGTTTCAACATAGCAAAATATGTATTTGCTGTAACATACATATAGGTAGGTACCTATCATGTGCAAATAGCTGTTTTGTTTTTCAGTTGTGTTCCTACCTACTTAGTGTTTTCGATGATAATCCTAATATACGTAGGTATTATAAATGGTCTTCTTAGCTACTAAACCGAACATCATGGAAAATATGCTGGTGAAGCCGCAGGGACCAGCTAGTCTTATTATAAATACTCGCTGTTCCCGGCGTCAGTTTTGAAACTTCCGGGATAAAAAGTATTCTGCGTCCTTTTCTGACGTTGTCCCTGATAACGTTTATGCAGAAGTCCATGAAAATCGGTTGAGTGTGAAGCCATGAAAGCGTAACAAATTCGCATTCGCATTTATAAAATTAGGATTACTTAAGACGTGACGCCATTTTGTAAGCATGGCTTTAATGGGTCTTCATGTAGTTCATGGAATTCGAGTCGGCAGTTCTAGTACAGTGGGTACGGGTCGTGTGAGCGCAGCGGTGGGCCGCACCGTAAGCAAGCCTCACGGCTCGGGGGCGCGGCGCGCGGTGCAGTTGGCGCACGCGCAGGTGGTCGGCGCGGCCCCGCCGGCGTCGGGCGGGTGCGCCTGCGCGGCACGGTAGCACAGCTCGCGGTAGCGCGCGCAGCCTGCCCGACACGGGACACGGGGCACGCGTTTAGTTATAGATACATACCACCACCACCGACCATCATGGTAATAATGGTGGTGAAGCTCTGGAATGGTGGTGAAGCTAGAAAAAGCTAATATCTACCTGCTCCCTCCGGTTTCACCCGCATTTATTTAGGAGTTCGCGTGGGAACTACGTGAAATCATGTATTAGCCGACTTCTCCATAAACTACTTACCTGCCAAACAGCTTCACAGTTCAAGTGGTTTTCAAGGTTTCGTGTTTAGTCCGTGAATCGGTGACCTTTCGCTTTTATATCTATACCTACGAAAGATGAGAAATTTAGGTGCCCATGGATATAGAAAATTGATGGTAGGTATTGTTATCGGCAGTTCAGTGGGCTGCGAGTTGGGACAGTGAAAAAAAAACTCGTCACTAAAAATTACAAACTAATTTTTTGAGTAAAATAGTTTCCGAGATTTTGTGATATTTCGTTGTCTTCAGGTAAAAAATGTGCAGTAGTAGGTAGATAAAAGATAGGTAGGTAGACCTGTGGGGGGCAGAGCGAGCCTTGTGTCGGCCGCGAAGCCACGCTGCGCGAGCCGGTCCAGCAGGGCGGCAGCGGACCATCACCGCTCACCGTCACCCTCCGCTCCTGCACATACATCATTATAATGCCACAATCCATGAGTAACGCTGGTTGTTGACCAGTGGAGTTCGTAGCGTGAAATACAGAATACGAGTGCCAGAGCGCGCGACCTCTCACCCGTGTCCAGTCTATCCGCGTATTGGCTATGTTTTATTAACTCTAAATATTAGTATACACCTACTGAGGTCACTTACCTTCGTTACCGGACGGGGAATGAGTCCCGGACTTGTCCTCTGTGCGAGCAGCTGACGATGTACTCCCGTCGGAGGGATCCTAGAATTTAAACAAAGATTTCAATTTTAGCAATAAACCACAGTAGGTACGATGTAACTTTTTTTTTTTTTTACTATTTAATACCATAGCTGTGCCCCGCGGTTTCACTTTCACCACAGTTTTTGTAGCTTTCTACAGCCGAGAGAATATTTAAAATCGGTCAAGTAGTTTTTGGTTTATCCATTACAAACAAACATACTTATTTTAAGTTTTAATTTTAGCAATTTGTAAAAACTTTGTTTATGTTCAATAAAGTATACAAACAAACAACATACTTAAAACTCAGACGAAATAAAAAGTCGTCTGAGACTTAAAAAATAAAATATTTTCTATTAAGGTACCTAACCATCTGTCTTCCTTCCAATCATCTATATACTCGTAGTAATACGAAGTGACTGACATGACGAAATCTAAAGGTACTAATATTATAAAGCTGAAGAGTTTGTTTGTTTGGTTGAATGCGCTAATCTCCGAAACTAGGTTTAAATTGAAAAATTTTGTGTTCGATAGTTCATTTATCGAGGAAGGCTATAAGTTGCCAACAGGAACGGAGCAGCAATAAAAAATGTTACAAGAATGAACAAACGGAAAAAATATCTCTTGAGAGTTTCCGTTGCGTGAGTTGCGTAAACAGTTACGCAAAAATCATATAATAGTGGAATATATTCTACATTAGAAGAATTTTGCTCAAATTAATGCGGTTGAAACCGTGGGGCTCTGCCAGTTATCTATATAAGTTAAGGATTCTGTTTTTGTTACGGTACCTACTCCAAAAAGAAGAGTGGCAACACGATTTTCAGTAGGTACCTATCTATATGCGGCCCTCTTATGTAATTTCAAAGAAAACAGGCGTAAGTATAAAAGAAAGTTCAAGAAAGCCTGTAGGCATAAGCAGATTTTTTTTGCATTCATACGTAGGTACGGCACAACAAAAGGAAAGATTCTTTTCGTTTTCATAACCAGCAGCAATTTATATCGTATATTATCATAAAACAACAATTGATAAGCCGCAAAGTTTTCTGAAGCATGATAAACGTCTCTCTTTAGAATATACGAGTAAAATATAAAAGAATGCTTTTACATAACGGAGATATTTCGGAGTTCTCGCGGGTATTCCGGGATAAAAGTAACCTACATATGTCCTTTTCTGTATCTTTGTTTATTTTGTTTATTTGTTTATTGGCACACCAACAGCACAGCATATATAGTATTATTATATATATAGTAGTATTAGTATCCCTAACAAAGTACAAAGTGTACATGAAGTTTCATGAATTATCGGTTGAGTAGTTTAGGAGTGAAAGCGTAATAAACAGCAGGCGCAGATCCAGCTCCTAAAAAGGTTGTGGGCACAGCTATCCAAAAATTTGTTTTGTTTGCATATCACAATGACTAAAATACTAAACTGATTACTGACACTTTTAGAACTCGAAAGTGTATAATAATATATCGCTTTCCAAACCACTTACTGTTCATTGTTTATTTTGTACCTACAATAGGTATTATTTCATATAACCCTAGCTATTAACCTTAATTATTAGGGTTGTGGGCATGCCCACCGTGCCCATAAGGCTGGATCCGTGCTTTACAAACACTCGACTAGAGATTTTAGATTTATTATATTAGGACCTCAGAACAATAATTCTTCTAAGATTAGGACGTACATAAGTAGATATAATACCTACGTAAAGATTTCCATATGGGTTGCCACAATTCATTATACAGATTGTAATAATGAAATTAATACATTCAACCTAAGCACCAAAGTTAATGTATTAGGTAAAGTAGGTAGGTCTTCTCTCTAAGTAGGTAGACATGGTAAATATTCAAGGATCTTGACTTAACTAATAGGCGTACTAACTACGTTACAACCTTTTAGCAAAGTAAGTGGTCTAATTTCAGTGGCAGCTAGCATTAGATAGATGGGTGATGGGCGGGCGTCGCGGGAAGTTAACAAGGTCGTCGGTAGGTTCTGTGCCTTCCCGACTCCATTTACACATCCTTATCTATCACATAACCACACGCAAGGAGATAATTAACTAAGTTATAATCAACTTTGAATTGAAACGCTAGATTCTTTCAAAGTAGGCATAATATATAGGTATAGTAAGTATATAGATGCGTTAAACACATTGTATGTAAATAGTGGGTAAACCGTGAATGAATGGTGAATCCCTGGTCAATTACAAGATTCCCTAAGGAACCATAAATAAAAAAATTTCAAGGCACTGTTACTGTTCTGTGCAAGAAAAAAAGTTGACAGCTTACGGCCGCACTCAGAGTCGTTTCAATGATTACCTATCTACTTAATTTTAATTAAAGATTTTAAAAACAAAACTGCCGCACTCAGATGTGTACATTAAATTAATATTAATTGGTTAACATTAATTTAATGAATGTCTCTGAGTGCGGCAGTTTTGTTTTTAAAATCTTTATTTAAAATAATCATTAAAACGACTTGAGTGTGTGGCCGTTAAAGTCGTTACGCACGCATATAATAATCATCATAACATCATAAAAACAAAACTATAATTGAAATTTCGTTTATGAACCAAAGCCTATTTATTATTCTTCTTTGTTTCAAAACTAGTACCTAGGTACCAATCTAGATAGTTATTTATTTACCTATAGAATCATTTATTTTTATTATTACTAATTTAGTTAGGATCAGAAAATAATTATAACCTAAAACTGCTAGTTATAAGGTTTTAATTTATGAATTAGTAGGTACATGATTTTTATAAATTTCGTATTTTTCTGCTGCTGCTGATTCATAACGTATATCTATATCAATCATTTTAAACCACCTGTCATGGTTGTTAACGGATTTTAATTAAAACCGGTTAAAGAAAATATGGTGTCTGCATATTATCACGAAAATTCCCTTTTGCGGTTAGGTTCGTTTCCGCTCAATGTTTACTTCCTGCGTGTCAAAGTTTACCCCTACAGGCATTATGTAAATTTCCCCAGTCGACCAGGGAGTTATAACCGGAACGGATGTAGCAGCAAATTGAATGATTTTGCCCGGATGCGTGCTGCTTCGACCCAGTGCACCGGCACGTTCGGTCTGGTACGATGTAATTAATCGAGTAAAACAACCAACTTTGGTGGTTAGTAACTTTTTTAATAAAAAAAGTTGTTTTTCTAACGTAGAACTAACACAAAACATTTCGGTCAGCAGAGATGTATTCTGAGAGCAAACATGGGTAGATACCAAGTTGGATATCTATCTAACATGTCGGTTTACCTATACTCTCCATAACTAAAAACGTAGTCTGCCGTAGATTACAACAGACTAAGTTTTTAGGTTGAATTACGAGTTTAATAAAATATATTAACTATAATTATTTCGAAAACTATCAGCTACTTAGCCTCTCCTAAATATTGCCGATCAATTTAGTGACAATTTCGTAACGTGACTATATTTTGTTTAGCTGACTGGATGTTTGGTAGGTGATTTGTCGGAAGTAACGCTTTTTATGACGGAAGCGTAACGGAAACGTGCTGTCAGTTTACGTTTTCCTCAGTGTAGTGCCGGCGCAGAGTACTTTTAGATATAGATACTTAGCGCCGGTCCTACCTATAGCCTTTGATCGGGGTAGAGAGAGATTGTCTTTAGCGCCCTTTAGTCGGAGCTTTCACTTTACATAAATTACTACCTACTTTGGCTTTATGTCCTTACTACAATATTATAAACGTGAAAGCAAGTTTATTTTTGTTTGTTTGTGTGTTACGCTTTCACGTCTTGACAGCTCAACCGATCATCACGAATATTGGCATATCTACACGTTGTCACTGTTGTCGGGTATAGAGGAGGACACAGGGTACTTTTGTCCCTAAAATCCCGCAGGAATCGCGGGGATCAGATAGTAAATAATAATGAACACTCTTTAAATCAACTTAATGTAGGTAATAATCAACATTTGTTGGCGCCCTATGCTAACTAGCAACGGCTCTTCCCGCTCTACCCCTGGGCCGGCGACGGCGCTGCCTATGATGATGATTCTTTATTTTTAGTAAGTATAAATTTTTCAAAGTTACAAATTTGAAGTTTATTTCAACTACGCGTGAATGCCGCAGTTTTGTTTTAGTACATGTACCTATACTTAGGTACCTACTTCAAAATACTCGGACCCTATAAAACTGTAACTAAGTAATCATTAAAGTCGAGTCTGAGTGCGGCGGTTAGGGTCAATTAACATAATTATGTACTTCAATTAGCGATGGGTCGATTATCCCACCGTGTCAATAGTTTATATGCTCGGATTCGCATTATTCCCTAGGCCTACGTTAAGAAAGTAAGTACATACTTGGTGATGATCCAAATTAGTGGTGGCAGCGAGCAAGTCCATGATGGCGGAGAACGAGCCCCGAGCAGCGCGCCTGAAGTCCTCCGGAGGAGAATCGGAACCGCCACCGGCCACGCTCAACGGGGACTGTGACCACTGCAAGAGGTGTTTGATTTTTCTATTCGATTCAAATAGGTACACAGGGGTGGATTTAGGCTGAGGTCCGTGAGACCTGGGCTTGGGGCGGAAACAATTGACACGCACACAAATTCAAAAGCTGCTAAGTAAAGTTGCTAAAAATGGTTTTAATGATTTTAGGGACATTTTTACTATTAGGTACTGGCAGACAAATAAAAATTAATTTAGTATTTGGTAACGTATCTGCCTACATTGAGCCTGCAATAAATATATAATATTTTACTCTCGATTCAAAGACGGTTCAGTCAACGGTGAAGCGTAAATAAGAAATTCGTCCAAGTTTTCGTGTTAGTAGAGACGAGAATGGATTTATTATTGCACGCGCAGACGGGGCGTGAAATTTTAAACGCGCTCTCGCCTAATGCCTTGTACGGCTGGGCCATGAAAATATCGCCCCGGTGGCAGCTTCTATTCGTAAATCCTACTAGGTATTATAAATGCGAAATTGAGTTAGTTTGTTTGTTTGTTACGCTTTCACCCCTTAACGACTCAACGAATATATAATATAAGTCATATTGTATATTTGTGGATAAATAAATAAATAAATAATAAAATAATGAAATTTTGCATACAAGTAGGGTTTCACAAAAGGACATAGGGTACCTACCTACCTACTTTTTATCGAGTAATTTCCGCGGGAACTTCGAAATCAACGCGGGTTAAAAATTCCGTGTTAAACTTTGTCAGTGGTACAGAAAAGAACAAAAGGTACTTTTTAACGGAGAATTCCCGCAGGATCTCTGAAATTAACACTGGTGAAACCGCGGGAACAGTTAGTATCTACAATATAATGGGCTTGTCAACCACATTTTAATTTTGTTTCCAATAATTTGAAAAGCAAAAAATACGGCTCTATTATTTTTTTATTATTAATCTACAAGACGGACTAAATAGAGTTTTGATTTTCATACTCCGGAGCGTTTTTATACTTCACAATATCACCTATGCCTGACTGACGACGTCATTTGTAAACGGTCAAATCACACGAGTTGCTGACCACACGTAACACGTTACATTTGTAACTGACGCTTGCAGCGTACCTACAGGGCAGACATCTCTGAAACAGTCTTATTATAATCTTACAACGTAATTTCGTCCATTGTAATATCGATCTTATTTACTGGAGTCTAGAATAGATCTTTCAATGTAAGAAGACGGGTGGTTTGACTATTCAGTCGCTTTTGGGGTCGCAGTTTCATGGCCCTATACACCTCTAGAATTACTTCAAGCTACACATACATCTATTAAAACTATCTAGGTAGATACCTACATTCGGGTAACTAAAAGAAAATAATACGGGAGATCTTATTATTTCTGTCTGTAGGCAACATCACAAAAACAACCGACCAAGTATGTGTCGGACTTCGCATTTTAGGGTTACGTTCCAAATGTCGAGCATTGAGCCGTATGTCGTCCGTAGATGTTTTTCTTTGAAATTCTAATAGGTGATTTTATTTGCTAAAACCAACTTTATTTTGCGGTTAAACGCGTAGACTTTTTTTTAAACAAAAAATACAGCTAAATTATCAACTCAATGCGTTCTATTCAACGATTCAACTCGGTTGTAGGCACATAAAACTTTATAGGAATGTTGGCATTGGCAAACACAAGCAGCAAAGATGGCATTGCGTTTTTAATATCTTTGCTGTCTTCCGTAGGTACAAATAAAAAATTCAATTCAATTTGCGTCGGTGAAACAACGGTATTGTTATGTACAGTCGATATCAGAAATACGTACCTATGTAATCACTTTTCACAGTCGTTGAGCTTATTGCAATACTAAATTTTAAGATAGAAGTTACTGGCTGCATTCGTATATATTGCATGACTTTTGATCATCTAATTTCACGCGTGATAAGTTCTTCCTAGGATTCGATATAGGTACCTATGTAGTATGTATACAGAGTGTTACATAAAGGTGTACTCATATTTGACGATAGTGTTCACGTGATCGTCTGCAATGATTTGAAACTACTAACTGAACTGGTAGGTATCATGAAATAAACTTTCCTAAAATTTGCTAGATTTGCTGTTACAAACTTATCTCTGCACCCCAACTGTGATAAATTGCATTGAATGATCTTCAACCCGCCACCTGTGACCTGTTCATGACCTACCCAGTGATGTGACATGTTTATTTTGTTGCGGAAGTGGTCGATAAAAGAATTCTTTATTATGTTCATGAAATTTTAAAGTAAGGTTTTGAGCTAAATAGCTACTACGGTCAAATTATTGTATAAGATTGCCAGACCACCATTTTCAATTATATTACTACACCCTTCCGTAACACCTTGTATAATATACTCGATACTATGGTAGCCTCATATTTTAGGTAGTAGCGAGGTCTCCTTTTACTATTTTTAGATGTAACGAAGAAAAAAATAAACATTTATTTATATATAGTAGGTATAATAATAAAAACTACCTTTGATTCAATTAAGCATAGATAATATAAAAGAAATATCCTAATCCTTATCCTTTTACTATTATAAATGCGAAAGTGAGTTTGTTTGTTTATTTGTTACGCTTTCACGTCTTACCGGCTTAACCGATCATTATGCAATTTTGCATACACGTTGTTAGGGCTACAAAAAAGAACATAGGTTACTTTTATCCCGGATATCCCGCGGGATCTCCGAATGAACGCGGGTGAAACCGCGGCGAACAGCTAGTATTATCACATAAACATCGCTATTAAAATAAGTAGGTTGATATGACTTTATTTTTTACATCAATGGTAGGCAAGTATCTACTTATCTGTCTGACGCAGTGTGGGTGTAAATATTATGTGGATTCCAGCTAGTGGTGAATCACGATGTAGAAAATGGACCATTATTTCCTAAACTAGTTATCAAGGGGATATAGCTCAGTGGTAGAGCATTCGACTGCAGATCGAGAGGTCCCCGGTTCAAACCCGGGTGTCCCCTGAATATTTTTTTTTGTTTTATCCAATTAAGATCCCGCGTTATTATATAAATTCACAAGGTGTAATATAAAAAATAATATAAATAAGAAGGTATATTGCGCATATTTTGACGACTGGATTGGCGCAATAGGCCGCCATGCCTACCCGCCAACCAAGATGTTCCGGGTTCAATTCCCGATGGGGATGGTCTTTGTCTGATGTATACAGGGTTCTACTTTCCAGTCTTGACGTGTTTATACATATTATGTACATATATTATAGTATACAGCTTGGTTAGTGTGGGATCAAGTAGATCTGTGTGTTATAAAATATTTGTACCTGGTCGGTCAAAGCGGGATCAGCTCCGTGTGCCAGAAGCAGTTCAACGATCTCAGTGGCATCCGCGGCGCAGGCAGCATACAATGCAGACGAGCCCACCTGGCAAGTTATGTGCGCCTGGTATAAAGCAGGTAAAGACAACCGTGAAAGGGACGTGTGAAAAAATTACACTAACTTTTTCTCAGGAAAAGAATTGGACCATTTGCGAATTGGACGATTTGCGAATTGGAGGATTGGACCATTTGCGAATTGGACGAAATGCGCCTGAACGAAAAAAGAGCGTCAGCACGGATGTAAAAAGCACAGGTTTGAAGAATAAAAAAATATTAACGAAATGGTGACTAATTTTTTTTTAGTCCGTCTTGTAGATTAATAAAAAAATTTGGACACGTATTTTTTATTTTCCCCATAGTCTGGGTGAGTTACATACATTGTTTTGCAAATGAACGTTGGCGCCAAATGCAAGCAGGTGTTCCACGATGCCTCTGCAACCCTGAGCGCACGCCATCTGCAATGCTGTTACGCCGCTCTGTGATTTCAAATTAGAATCATGAAACTACGTAAACATTCGCACCTATTTATTTACTAATATATAGACATATGAATAAAATTGAAATGTCTGTTTGTAATTCCAAATTAACAGCTTTTCACTAAATACATACAAAAATCAATTTTTTAAATTTCTGTGTGTCTGTTTATCCGTCTATTAGTTCCGGCTAATCTCTGATACGGCTGGACTGATTTTAACGGGACTTTCACTGGCAAATAGCTGATGTTATAAGGAGTAACTTAGTTGGCTACTTTAATTTTAGAAAAAAATATTTCCTGAGGGAATTCAGAAACTCACGCGGGTGAAACTGCGGGACACAGCTAGTAATATTATAACTTCAGATAATGAATTTATAATTATCATAATTCAGGAGAAAAACTTAATATGACGTAGGGATGTGCTAGAATTATAAAAAAGCACTTAACATAAAAAAACACGTGGAGGAAAAATACGCTTTATAAGGGTCCTGAGCAAGCAACAGCGCTTCATAAGGACATGATTGGTACTGACTACTAAGCAATATGAACAAATTAATAATGGTTGTGACTTAATCACGTATTTTTTTGGCAATAGGACTAACTTATATGATACTTTTTAGAATTAATAGCGGTGATTGGGTGTTTTCGACTTTGTAAAGACTACCGCCGCACTCAGAGTCGACTTTAATGATTGCTTAGTTAAGATTTTTAAAACAAAACTGCCGCAATCAGACAAGTTTAATAAATTAATATTAATTGACATTTAACTAATTAAGTTACATCTCATTAAATGCCAACTAACATTAATTTACTGAACGTCTCTGATTGCGGCAGTTTTATTTTAAAAATCTATACCTACTTAACTAACTCTGAGTGCGGCCGTAAGCTACCTACTTCTACTTAATTTTTTAACATTTTTGTTTGAAACATCAACAGTTTTAAATACTAGCGGCGTCATAAAGATTTATAGCGCCCCCGGTTTATTATACATATTTCCTGAACTTCAGTTCCTTTCCGGTGTAACAAACATCTTGTTTCTTTTAATCCACTATCAACTTCTGTAGCTTCCGGGTAAATTATACTATCCCTATGTACCTAATGTGGCTTTAAAAGAAAAACAAACGTCGTCGGTTGAGTCCACACGGCATCCGCTCTCGAGCAGGGACTTGACGAGCTCGGTGTGTCGGTGCACCGCCGCCAAGTGGAGGGGCGTGCGGCCGGAGCTGTCCCTGGCCTCGCGCGACGCTCCCTTTGATACTAGGAGCGCAGCCGTCGACGAGTGGCCGCCCTCGCAGGCCACGTGCAACGCCGTACGACCAACCTATTTAACAATAGCTTTGTTGAAATCTGTTGCATGTGGTGAATTATTGTTGAGTAAGAACTATTTGTCGGGTCATAGGTACGAGGTTAGGTAAACCATACCACATGCATGAGGGCTGCATAAAGTTGTCGACGATCGATCGGTGGACCAAATACCTACTATCTAGTATCTACATATTAGTCTCCAATAGCACGTACTCGGAGGTTCACGATTTCACTGGCATCGCAATTCCGTGCAATTTCCGCAAAGCAATTCGACCTGTTGAATATTGGATGAGATTGTTATGAACAATGTGTTCGTTACTGCTATACCTGCGAATTGTTACAGAGGCACGATAGTAGGTATTTCCGCCTTATTATTGTTATGGCGTACTTTCGCTCGTGTTATTGTTTTAATCTCGGAAAGGTTAGTGAGGTTATGAACTGATGACCTCGTGACCTCAATAGTACTTTTGAATATGTACTTTTATTTGTGTTTCTTTGTTTCCGAAGCGTTTATTTCGGAGTCTTAATTTGCTTTTATTGCTTACCAAGCCAACCATCACCAGGTTTTTTCAAAATCATAAAGCAATTTGTAAATTAAAGAAATTATTCAACTATTTAGATAAATCTCCTGGTAAATTAGTGGGTACCCACATTACTTTTCCTTTAAATGTGCCGTATAAAGCATTGCTCAAACCAATGAATATCTATACCTATGTAGATCTATGGTTTTTTTAGTACTTAGTCTTCTTTTTAAAACGTAGGCAAGCGCTAAGAATGGACTATTGGTAATTGAAACTCTAAAAGCTTAAAAAGTGTGAAACCTTGGGGGACAATTAGTTCCATGATAGGTGTCTAAAATATTGTTAAGATAAGTTTGTTTAATTAAAATAATATTTTAAAAATAAAATAATGTTCATGAATGACAAATGACTACAGATGTGTTTTTCGTACATACCTATGTAATATACGGATACATTTAAATATAATACGTATTATGCATGTGTAGACATGTGATAAACAGCAGAGCGCGGCGTCGATCAAAAAACGAACAGCAATGATTGATTGTCGTCGTAATGTATAAATACCTAGGGTTGCCTAAGCAAGGGTCGCATCACCTCTGTATCGGAATACACCGTATGTACATTGTACAAGGCTACTGACAGCTGTATTAGTCTGTCCAAAGCACTAGATAGTAAATACACAGCTACGAAAAAAAATTTGCTCCAGTTTCAAAGCCTCAACCGTACTAACCGTACTAACTGAACTTGAAGTCAGACAAAGTATAGCTAAAATACATTATCATTAATGTGAAACTACAGAAAACAATATGGTATGAATTATATGCTTGCATATTATCACACAGTGCCACCTTGCCTTGAACTAAACAGAGCTTGTAAACCTGACAACTGATTAAACTTCTATAATAATTTTGTAAATAAGTACATACAAAACATAAACTACTAAAAACCTAAAGTCAGGGTAAAAATAAAAATGTTCATCAGGTAAAATGTGATGACGCGGGGATCGAACCTGAAATACCTTGCGTAGGAATTAGGTTCGATACCTAACCACTAAACCAACGGTTCTATTACTAAACGATTATGCAAACTTAGTGAAGATATACTTTCTTCCAGGATTTTCAGACCAAAGAAGTCTCGAAGGAATCCCGAAATTTCATTCAGATTTAATTGTTATTTTTTAATGTTTTCTTTCTTTCATATCTAATATAACCAGGACCACATATTTGTGGAGGAACATCGTTAGTTACCTTATTGACAGCGTCGATGTCGGCGCCGTGTTCCAGCAACATGTCGACCACTAGGGTGTGACCTCCTCGGGCAGCTAGCGCCAGGGGCGCTTCGCCAGCGGCGTCTGTACCCTGGACCCTCGCGCCCAGAGACAGGGCATAGGCAGCCACATCCACAGATCCACGGGAACTCGAACATTGGAGCATATCATTGTGTTTCTGGTACAAAAGTTCAGCTGCTATAGCCGCCGCACCCAGAGTTGTTTTAATGATTACTTAATTTTAATTAAAGATTTGGACCAATGAATTCATGGTTTAAGGAATATCTAAGTGACAGGAAACTAAAAGTTAGTGTTTGTGGGACCGAAAGTGAGAAAGGTAATATCAAGTTTGGAGTTCCAACTGGGTCAGTGTATGGTCCTGCTGGATATTTAATGCATGTCAATAGCATGCCTAATGTAATAAAAAAATGTAAGTCATATATGTACGCTGATGACACATGTATTCTATATAGTGACACGAACCAAAACACAATCCAAAATGCAATACAGGAGGATTTTGATAATGTTGTTCGGTGGGCTCATGATAATGGAATCATTATTAATATTAGCAAAACAAAATGTCTGCCTATACTCTCACCCTATAGTAAAAATAAAACAATTAAAATTCAAATAAAGGGACACACATATGATTGTTTACATAACAATAGGAATAACTGTAACTGTCTAAATCTTGAATCGGTGTCCTCCTATAAATACCTGGGTTTAACTGTTGATGATAAATTTAGCTGGATTTATCATGTGAGTTCAGTTTGTAATAAATTAAGGTCAATACTGAGTAAATTAAAAGATTTGAAATTTGTGGTTAGTAGGAGTATTATGTATGTACTGTATCATGCTCTGGCTGATGCAGTAATTTCATATGGGTTGGGTGCGTATGGTCTCACATTTCCTGTACATTTAAATAAGATTAAATCCTTGCAAATAAGAATACTTAAACTTCTAGTTGATAAAAATTTAAAAAACTCTCTTAAAAATGAATATGAAAAACTTTTTAAAATATGTAAAGTACTGCCAGTAGAGTTAAAGGTAAAAATGACTATAATGGCTGAACAATTTAACAATAATAAAAACATCCAGGAAAGAGAGTATACGTACGCAACTCGCTTGTCTAAAAAATCAAAATCAAAATTAGCTGTACCTAAAGTAAAAAACTATTATGGCAAACGTACTAGGCGCTGGTTAACGCCTGTACTCCTTATTGAGCTGCCCTATGATATTTTAAAAAACATTAAAAGTAAAAATCACTTAAAAATTACATTAAGAAAACACTATTTATCTCTATGTCCATGAAAGGAATGTAAGTAGGTATGAAGCTTCTAAATTCATTAAGTATTATTGAGCTGGCTGTGCCCTGCGGTTTCACCCGCATGGAGGGTTTTTTGTACGACAGCTTTTTTTTTTCCCGACATCCAATTTCAATGAAACAAAGCTCCAAGCTAAGCATAATCTACCTGTGAATATTGCATGAAAATCGGTTCAGTAAATGCGGAGATTATCGTGAACAGACAGACGGACAGACAAAAAGGAATTAAAAAAAAAAAAAAAAAAAAAAACTTTCATTTTTTGGGCTTGGTTACTCTTCTTTCATCACCCCTCTCAATTTTAGGTTAAAAAATATTCATTTTATTATATTATAGTATAGACAGATGTATGAAAGAAAATGCTTAATGAAAGTAGCCTATAATTTTATTTATATGTAATACAGTGGTCATAATAATATGTAACGTTCCACGAGAACTACTGCCGACAAACTGCTATGCAGTTTGGCAGACTTTTGTAACATGCCATGTATTTATATTTTTGGTAAATAAAATTAAAAAAAAAAAAAAAAAAAAACAAAATGCCGCAATCAGAGACGTTCACAGCGATGATAGCTCAGTGGTTAGTGCGTTCGGATTAAACGCCGCAAGGTGTAGGTTCAAATCCTAACAATGAGCTTGAGCTGTCTGTGAAGGAAAACATCGTGAGGAAACCATAGCATGGTGGTAGGACGCTCTCTAGTGCCCAGCTGGCTAGCTACCACCTTCAAGTTGCAAATCTGTCTCCAAGCACCTAACGGTGTGTTCCGGCAGCCCCACTTGAAAGCCAGTTCCCATCCCCTTTCCAGGTCGGCAACGCACCTGCATGCCTTCTGGTGTTGCAGATGTCTAGGGGCGGCGGTAATCACTTACCATCAGGTGTACCACTTGCCCGTTTGCCCCCTATGGACATTAAAAAAAAAAAAAAGTTCATTAAATTAATGTTAATAGGCATTTAACTAAATTTAACTTAATTAGTCAAATGCCAATTAACATTAAAATTTATTTGATAAACGTATCTGATTGCGGCAATTATGTTTTATTTAAAATTAAGTAATCATTAAAACGCCTCTGAGTGGTGCCGTTAAGAGTTCACTGATTTAAAAGACGCTTTCAAAATTCTCGCCAAATCACTACCTATCTACCGATTTCAATCTTCAAAGTTTACCTTACTAGTATTTATTCTGTGACCTTGTTCAATTTCTTTTTAAATAAAAGGCTATGCCATGAAATTGTAAAAAATCTTCATATTACGAAGTACCTAACTAAGTAAGTTCAGTTATTTCAGTTGACCTGCATCAAAATTATTCCATGCCATTACAATAATCACCAGAAAATTATTTGCAATCTTTGGATACGACAATTTAAGTTATGTATTATAAGTAAATTAGTAAAATGTACCTTTAAAACATTATAGTAGGTAAGTATTACGTTCTGTTAACGACAACCGCCTGCGGCTTACCTTTGTGATTTTAGGTTATGTTACCTATGTACCTACATTTACCTTATGAATTCTATCGCAATAATCGCAATATACCTAAAACCACTAAATATGGGTATCTAATGTTATACAGTAATTCAGATTTCTATTAGCAATGAGTTACAAATTTTAGTTAATACAACAGTTAGTGTCGAAAAATATGAAGTGCATATTAAATATTAATGTTTTAAAATCGTTCTGTTACGATATAATAATATAATGTGTATTTCATTAGGATTTGAAAGTAGTTTTTTTTTTCCTTTTACCACAATCTTATTTACTTAGATCAAACCACTTAGTACACTCAGAATGTATGCATTTTTATGTGAATTTGAAATGTGAACTGTCATATTATTATACATATTCAATATCAAACTGATTTTTGCTGGTTAGGCTTCATCATATTTTTCCTTCCACGCCACACCATACGTTACCACGACCAAAACACAGGCTATCGCGCCACACCACTGGAGCTAGATAGGAATTGTCCCCCCCTCCCACTCGATGTCCAAACGTAATATAAACGGGTCGTTAAGTATAAAGAAAATGTTTTAATATTTTTTCGGTGGGCATGTGGGTTATGGGCAAGAAGAAATCTTGTTGGCCATGGACGTAACTTAAGTAGGTATCTACTTAGTAGGTACGTTTTTTTCTATGACTATAGCACAATTAGAGCTTATCACAGCATGTTTTCTCTCAATGCGCCAGAATTTTCTTTTTGGTTTACAATGAATTATCTTTTAATAAAAATATACAGTCAAAAAGTATTGGGAAAGCACCTTATTAGTAGCTGCGAGACAGGCTCCGGCGTTGACGAGTGTCTTGACAGCCCCGAGGTGACCGTGCCAGGCCGCCATCAAGAGCGGTCTCATCCCAAACTAAAATAACAACTAAGATATCAAGATATGGTGGAGAACAATAAAATTGCAAAGTATTATAAATTCGAATGTATGTAACGCTTTCACGCCCTCACTACACAACCAATCATTATGCAATGGGCTAGAAGACTAAACTTTAGTTCTTAGTCCGATTGGACTCGTATTTTTTCTTTTTTTACATAAGCAAAGATTAACTGCGATACATTGAGTTGAAATTTCGTGCATGTGAATGACGTCGTGCAAGTAAGTAGGTACACAAGTATTTTTTCAATAATTTGAAAAAACAAAAAATACCTACGTTTCTTAAGAAATTTAATTTTAATCTTAATTTTTTACTATCTAAATTTAGATTCTAACCGAATTTTATTTTTTATACTCCGTCATCATGCCATGATCATGCCCATTATGCTACGACGTTATCAGGGGCACAGAAAAGTAATATTCCCGAGGGATAGAAAATGGATTGTCTAGATCTACCAGCGAAGCCGCGGGCATCATCCGTTACTGACGTATATTTGGCAGTTTGGCACACCTTATCAGAAGCCTCAATATCGCATTTCGCCTCAATGAGCAGGTTGATAATCTCCACGTTGCCTCTGCTGGCAGCCCAGTGGATCGGAGCTCTGCCATACTGTAACCAAATACAGTTGTTATAAATTCTAGCTCTAAAACCTTGAAGGCAACTTTACATACCTACACGTGTTGTGAAGACAAGCGAAGTGAATCCTTTAGAGTTCAGACATACATAACCATACATAGGTAGGTAACATAATTGTATAGTTACTAGTTATGAAATATAAAACATCACATTTACATGATTTTTTTATTTAAGATCAGTAATCATATTTTAGAAAAAAATTATATGATAAGTATTTTTGTTTTTAATAAAACTCTATATCCCTTGACATAAAAACGTTTTTTTTCCTGTTTTTTGTCGTTTACAAAGACTTGGACTACGCATTTAATTAGTAACTTTTGTTTCATAAAATGAATACATTAATTTATTTTTAGTTATACTTTAACTTAATTATGCATTTAAGGCTATTTAATTTAACAAAACTAATTAAGAATGAATTATTACAATTTACTAAAAATACTAAGTCGTATTATTTGTTACGCAATGCACTACAAAATCTAGTCAAAAGAATGTAAAACCAAGTTTTTCTAATATTGAGGTACAGACATTAGTCCTGTCCTATATGAAAGATACGAAACGCTATGTTATAAAAACAAACAGTGTTATTATTTTATGAGGAGTACCTATATTCGCTATTACTCATGCATTTGAAGAACCAGCCAGGTCGGAAGGTGGGACATTATTCCCGTAGTCTTCCGGGCACTCCAGGCGGGCATTGGCATCCCTGTGCACTAAGTATTCTTGAGTGATATAGGGTTTACTTTTACCCGAAATTCCCGCGGGAACTCCGAAATTAATGCGAGTGAAACCGTGGGGTACAGCTAGTTTTTAACCGACTTCCAAAAAGGAGGAGGTTCTATGTTCGATTGTATGTATGTTTTTTTTTTTTTTTTTTTCTTTTTATGTATGTTCACCGATTACTCGAAGACGGTTGGACCGATTTCGGAAATTCTTTTTTTGTTTGAAAGGGTATACTCCCAATTAGGTCCCATTGCAACCAAGTCGGGATCTGATGATGGGATCTTGGAGAAATCGAGGGAACTCTTCAAAAATTATAGGCACACCTATAGCGATTTGGGTATTTTTTATAGTAAATCGTTCATTTGCTTTTGAAAAGCAAAATTTGAAGAACTGGAACTGATGATGAAGACCACAGATGGTCATCGGAACTACTCAACAATAATACGTATTTCACGGGTTCCGATTGGAGCGATTTCGAAAATTGCTTTTTTGTTTGAAAGGGGATACTCCCACATTGATTCCATTATCACCAAGTCGAGATCTGATGATGGGATCTTGGAGTAATCGAGGGAACTCTTCAAAATTATAGGTACACCTATAGCGATTTTTCTATTTTTTATAGTAAATCGTTTATTTGCTTTCGGAAAGCAAAATTTGAAGAAGTGGAACTGATGATGAAGACCACAGATGGTCATCGGAACTACTAAATAATAGGTATTTCACAGATTCCGATTCGTTAACTTTAATGTGGTTTCTAAACAATTTATGTTCGTCACAATGTATATGGTGAAGTGGAACTGATGGTGGTGTACCAGCAGAACTCCTCAAAAATTAACGTCCCTGCATCGGGAAAAGCAATATTTTGTATAAGGTTATGAGCAGTTGACATTAGGCTATTGTAACTTAGATAAATTACAAACCGACTCACTAAAAAGCAAGAAATAAACAAATTTTTAACAAAAAAATTAAAACCGACTTCCAAAAACACAAAACTAATAAAAGCTAAAAATAACAATATTTCGAATTTATCCAAATGACAAAAACACGCGTAATATTATTATTGGTTTGTGCTACCACTGATCGGTATGAAGTCGGTGACAAGCCAAATATGGGGGTAGATGGGCTAAGTCGACTCCAGCCACCAGCTCTTCGTGAGCACAACCCAAGTGGGCAGACACCAGCGGGCTTGTCACCGAATTCAAACCGATCAGTGGTAGTACAAACCAATAATAATATTACGCGTGTTTTTGTCATTTGGATAAATTCGAAATATTGTTATTTTTAGCTTTTTATTAGTTTTGTGTTTTTGGAAGTCAGTTTTAATTTTTTAATACATTGTTTCTACAGTTGACGTCGGTGGGGCGGCGCAGGGCCTCTCTCACGGCTTCCGGTTCGTTTTTGATGACCGCTTCATGCAGCAGTAGGTCGTTCTGCTGCACCCGCGACCGACCCTCTACCGCCATCTGTTGGGAAAACAAAAGAAACAAATCAAATCAAATCATACAAATCAAATATTATGCTTTATTGCACGCACACAGTAACAAAAACACATTTTACGAAACAAATCACAAACACTGCCTTATTCGTCGGGGATAGTGCAAATCCACGTAATACCATTGGATAAAACCGCTTATGTGACAAATTCTTTAGGTTGAAAATTAAATGCAGCCAATTTATAATACCGGACCTACCGTACCGCTTTAATAATAGTAGATACAACCAAAAACATTTTCATGTAATATGTTGCCAAGACGGGACCATATAATATGACTCGCACTGTCAAAAAGTCACATCATCTCATGTAGAATCAGATCTCATGTAGAGCCAAGCTTCTAACTCTACACGCCCTAACTTTACAAGGCCTAACTTCACAAACTCTACACCTTAGTCAAAATATGTATGTGGCTTGGCCATTACGCTACATTCACATGGGTGAAAAATATAGGTATCCACTGTTCATTCATTACTTTTCTGTTGTTTTGTGTTCTTGTAGTAACGAAACACTATAGGTGTGCCTATAATATTGGAACAGCTCCCCCGACTTCTCCAAGATCCCATCATCTGATCCATGATTTCATGACATTACAATAGGACCAAACGGGAAGCACCAGCTTTCGAATAAAAAAGAATCATCAAAATCGGTTCACCCAGTCGAAAGTTCTGAGGTAACAAACCAAAAAAAAAAATAACATACGTCTCGAATTGAGAACCTCGTCCTTTTTTGAAGTCGCTTAAAAAAAGGAGAGAGATGTAGGCACCACGCAGTCAATTCTATAAGACTATGCAAAGTCACGATCGCAGCTCGTTTTCCATAAAGCGTATTGACTTTCGACAAATTAAAAGCCTTCGTAACTGGAAAAGGAGGAAGCGCAAACATAATAAGAGACGTTTACGTATACCTACTATCGTGCTTTAAAAAATATTGTGCTATTAATAGGAGAATTAAGTTACGATTACGACCCCGATCGCGGTAAACTCTGAAATTATCCGTAACAACAAACAATGTTGATTATTAGCCCATGGTGACGCGATATTGTTTTTGATAAATTGAAAATTACAGTCCAAAACTGTTATTAATATTTTAACCTTACATCGATTTTTCCTCGATAGATATTTCGTAGTCAAAATAAATGGACTAAAGATTAGTGGAAAGTTTAAAATAATAATGCGATCAGAGATGGTACGAGTAGTAGGCCACAAGGTACTTCGGGGTTTCAAAGATCGACTTTTAACATTTAATAATACGCTATACTTACAATATTAATGAAAGAATTTTAAATGTGAAAAAATCCTTGATTAAATAAGAAAAAAGAAAATGTATAAAAGAGAGTTGTATCTCAAGAGATAATTTCTCAAGTGATCAAATTGTAATATCGACTAGTTATTAATTAGTTCTCTATTCACTAACAGTCGAATAGTCATTACCTACTGTTTGCCCCCTTAGCCAAGTTGGCAATCTGAATCTACTATCGTTAACGCGTATAGCTATACAAACTAGGGAAAGAAATCATTAATTCACCCAAAACTGGATTTTGGATAGGATGTTTTTACGCGACCACGTAACATGACGGTCCCTTATTTTTCTATGCGTTAACGTACTTTGTAGATTATTATCAACTTGGCTAAGAGGGCTGTAGTAATTGAGGAACTCGAAACGAACCGTGAAATGTCGGGCTGCCGTGAACCCTATTATTGAGTTGTAGTGTACCCGAGTACATATACAAGTGTCGCCACGCAGCCGTTTCAAGTGTTCCAACCCCTAAGTACTAGGTATATTCGCTAGCGACATGCGACAGGCTCCAACCGCCACTCCGCCACTCGGTCCCTTATCACTGGCGACGTGACGTAGAAACCTTTGGTAGTTAATCAAGCCATATATACCTACCTCTACAATGGGGATTGAGGACACGTCATATGCGAAGTGAGATGGGTATAATGTAATCTTATAAACCGTCATTTTATTTTATGATATCTATCGGTAAATGGTTTTAAACGCGTACTTATATTAGGCTGGCAAAGTCAAATTGCTCAGAGTTCTAGATAGTGGATCGAGAGGTATAATTTTCTTTGTAAAATGAAGTTATCTAGAGTAATTTATAAATAGATCATCCAAATGCATTCGCTATTTTTTATTCACGAACTGGTTAAATGGCTAACTACTTAGTCTAACTACTTAACTTATACGTGAGATTTAAACTTCTTGCGAACTGCGCGCCGCGCCGCGCCGGCAACTTGATGCGGCCAGACACTTGAGTTTCGAGCGCAATTTGTAATTCCCAACCAAGTCAACAACAATGCCCACAAAACCTAAATAACATGACCTATGTTACACAAAGTGCGTACGTGAACTGAGAAACAAAGTTTGCGAGTAACCCCAATGCTATTTATATTTTATGGTAAATATTCCTACGTATGGTAAATATACCTATTCAATTTATGATTAAAAACATTTTGTGGTTATAAAAAAAAACAACATAGATGGGTAGGGGAGACCGGGTACAAAAGTAACACTTTGTACTTTTGCTTTGATTCCTGGTTAGGTGTTGTTATTTTTCTGAAATTAATATGGCCTTAAATAAATTCCATTCATGTTAATTACATTAGTGTCATGATTTATCTTGTTATTGTGTATTTTGTGTGAATCACAGAGACTTTAAAAAAATTCGTCATTTGTTACTTTCGACCACGTAGCGAGGCCGAAAGTAACACGTTGTGGGTCGAAAGTAACAGTACAGGATTTCGTTATGGATTAGGATTGTAATGAATATAATATCAGATATTAAATCAACAAATTATTTATTAAACACTTAGTATTGATAACAAAAAAAAAGATTTGCATTTTAAGTGCTCAAAAAAAAAACAATTTAAGAAAATAAAAAACAATAGAAATTATTCTTAGATTAAGTAATGAGATATATGATATATGATAATAATTTTTCTCTAGTTAGACTAGGTATTCAATATTTGGCCACTTTCAGGATTTTTTTTCCATTTTTTGCCAACTCGTATGCTAGTTTACGTACTTCAGATGGAGATAACCCAAAATAAACTCCAGAACATTCGATTAAAATAGTCCTGAAGATTTTTTTCCTCATCAATAGTAAAAACACGGTTGACGCAAAGGTAGCCCACAACTGCGCTAGTATTTCCTGCTTTTAATTTTATTATTTATCTGTATAATGCTACATGACAAACATCATATTTTTGCCAGGGCTCTAATTTTTGTACCATCATTGAAATTATTTTCAGCCGCTTTTCGGTACACTTCCATGTCGGTAGTTCCTCCTGTGGTAGCTATTTTACGTTGTCGCGGAATGCATGCTGTTTAAATAAAAACACACATTAAATTATCACATAAGTAAATAAATACGGGGACAAAAGTAACATGTTACTTGTGTACCCATAGGGCTATGTTACTTTTGTACCCGACCAATTTTTTGTTAAAACATGAAAGATTACATAAAAATGAAACGTGCTAGATGAAAACTAATTAAAACACTGTATAATCACTCTAATCAAGAATTTAATATGCAAATATTCAGATAAGTGTCATGTTTTTATGACTGCGTAAAACAAAAATAAAAAATTGCCAAAAAACTTACTTTTGATGTGTGAAACCACGTATCGTCCTCTCACACAACCTAACAGCACGTGACGCGCGTTACGACTGAATTCGAGTGAGGGGGGGGCCACCGGCTATCACCTTGACAGCAGCGAAATGGTATTTGGCTACTGGATAAACTTACAGGGCATTTGTTACTTTCGACCCGCCGTTACTTTTGTACCCGGTCTCCCCTACCTATAAATTAAGATATATGTATAAAATTGTCATTGTCTAATTGAGATTTCGTGGTTTCCCATTCTGAGTTTGGTAATAGAAACGATGAAAAGGAGCACTGTTTTCAGCTTTTGTCGGCTGATAATTGAAACTGCCCCTCGGGCTTCGTCTCGAAGTTTGCTATTGTTGTGTAAGTATACTCCGTCTCTATTTCTTACGAGACCGGATCAAAGGCAAAATGGAACAAAAAGACCACCTACTCAGAGAAGAACATAACATTGAGTAGGGACGGAATTTGCCTTCTGAGTTCACCGTCGCCTTAGGGTTACATGTTTTGTACAAGGCTGGCAGTGTAGTCCTGCATCAAAAATTAACAGGCAGGGCAAAAATTGTTGTTTACTATTGTAGAATTTCAAACAAGCCTTTGTGTAATGCGATTTGTTATATAAAACGTTAAGCCTGCTATCCTACTGAACCTTCAAGCAAATGCGAGAGAGCTACTGGATACTTAGATCCTAATAATACAGACGAGCTCAATGCAATTTGTTTAAGATGATTACCCTAAAATAAAAATCGAGAGTTCCTGCGAGAATTTCGAAACTCACGCGGATGAAATTGCGGCAACAGTTATACTCTTATATGTATATGAAATCAACAACAAATCGGCAAAATGAATATTGGAGCATCATTTGAGCGACCGATTCGGCTAATTTATTTTCTTTTGTATTCGTAATTGTTAGAGCAAAGTTGTTATGAAAGATTTTTTTTGGAAAATCCACGGGAAAGGTCAGTTTGAATGGTATTCTTGTATGAAGTCTCACTGACTTATCAAAAATATTTGAAAACTACTTGATCTAACTGGAATTTAGCAAGAGGGCAGTTTAAAGGGAGTATTATTACGTCAGATAAGAAAGAATTCTCATCCCAGAGTCCCCGATAGAACTCTGTTTACGCGTGTGAATCCGCAGGAAATAGCTTGTGTACATTTATTTATCGTGGTTTGTCAACTATACCTTAAAGTTGCCGTGTAATTATAAGTTTGCCAATTTTATGTCACGTATAATAGTTTTCAAGGTAAGTATTGAATCACCTCACTTGACACGTTGAATTTGACTTAAAAAGATCTTCGAGACAGAAGTTACGTGTAAAATTTACTAAAATCAATGCAAACGCCTTTTAAATGAGTAAATTATTGAAAGCAATTTTGTTCACGAATTAATTCTAAAAAAAAAAACAGGAGATAAATAAGATTCAAAGCAACAAGGATATCAAGCGTAAAATAACAAACATCAAGGAAATCAAAAGGTATTAGGAGATGTTTGTATATTTACATAATAACATTGGAGCGTCGTCCTATTTCTTAGAAGCAATATCCCCCATCTTTTTATATTCATTAATTTTTCAGATATTTTACTCCTTGAGAAGTACCTACCTACTTACTTGAAATAGAAAAGTAATTAACTAGGAGAAAGTACATCATGTTTATGAGTTTCATGACTAATATTTATCGTCATGATATTGCTATAACTTCTTTTAGTCGGTAACGTCATGTTATTCCCTAATGCTTTTAGGGAATTTGTCTGAAATTGTTGGGATGTGCTGTGGAATTCTTGGAATAAATAAATAAATAACGACTTCTTTCGTCGACTGCAATCTATCGTGGTGATGAAAAACGTCGCCACAGTCACCACCGTCCACCAACCAACTACCACCGAATACCACTACGTTAGGGAAGGGGATATATTGCACCTTGAAAACTAATTGATACTGATATCTACTTGTATTGCGTCCCGAGCATGTGCCACATGCCACCTTTTCAAAAAAAAAGTGTTTGAAGAAATATAGTGCGCCACACACAGAAGCCGGAGGCGAAGCGAAGGCGAAGGCGTGTATTTTGTATCGTTTAAGTTTGTATGAAGCACTACACACACGATCCGGAGCGTCGAGTGTGTAGTGCTTCATACAAACTTAAACGATACAAAATGCACGCGTTCGGCTTGGTTCGGCTCTGGCTTTTGTGTGTGGTGGCTTTAAGAAATAAGTAATACAAATTGTTACTTTTAATTTGGTGTAAAATTGATGCGGTTTAATAATTTGAGCCAATATAGAGAAAAATAACAATGTGGGTTATCTAAAGATGCCCAATGTACCATATTATGTGTAGAACTAGTATAGTATTATATTATCTGTGATGTAGATATACGTGTACCTTTTTTCAAAGTTTGGGCTATAATTAAATAAATAATCATTAAACAACACAATTTATGTGATGTTTTTATATGGCAATCGCGCAAAAAGGTAAGGTATTATTTTTGATTGACTGCAAAACTACTCTGGAGCTTTTTGATAACTATATTTTGACATCGATGGTATTATTGTGAGCTTTGCAAGCGATGTGCGCATCGTGTTAATATTGTTTATCAAGTTCCCACCGTTTAGAACAAGATAGTAAAAGCACCGATACATCTAATGTAGTAAGTAGATGTTGGTCCAATGCCCGCAAGTAAAAGCACCGATACCACTGCCCGCACCACCATCGGGTGTGGGCGCTCTCTTTCATTCGGCCAATGTGTCTGAGAATAGATTGATAATACGCTCGGCCGCTAAGCTTTTCCCGTGAACCACGCCGCGGTCAAATGATCTCACGCTACCAAAATGCCGTTGGCTAGCAGAGACTATTGTCTATAGATACCACTTGACAGAAAGCGATGTGATTGGCTATTTGAAATGTACTTTGTGATGACTGGTATTTGATCGCATCGCAACGATGTGATTGGTTTTTATTTTGATCATTCCCCCCGCAAAAATTAGTTGACGTTCATCGCATAGTAAAAGTTTGTATTGTTCGTCTATTCTCTTATAATGTCAAAAATATTCTCTGCCGACATTGTCGTTTGCCCAGGCTCCAACATATAGGTAAAAACGACGCAAGAAACCCTGTAAAACATAATAATTATTTCGAGACTCAGGACCACATTATAATAATATTATCGTTTTATAATTGTTCTCTTTGAGCATTGAAGAGTCCATCTGTTTTAATTAAAAAATAATACCTGCAAAGCAGAAAAGCCTCAGATAGGTAACTGTAGGTACCTATTGTATTTTTTACTAAGGTTTTTTAATTACAACTGACAAAAATGGTCGTTTTTGAAACATTCTATTTGAATTTTTTGAGCTTAGATTCTGCAAAATTGTTATAAAAATGATAAATAGTATTTACCTTATTTAAAAAAAATTCTAATCGATTTCGAAATGAAATAAGTATTTAAGAAGATATATATAATATACGTATAACATTAAAAAAACACGTTTTATGTATTTAGCAGTAATTTTCAATAAAAACAAAACCTTTGTTGAAGAAGATATACCAAAGCTTCTGTGTAACAGAAGAACATTAATTACCCCGAAAAGGAGTCTGTTGTTTTTAATTAAGTAGATATTTTTCGGAAGATACATTATACGTATAGACCGTAGCGTTATTTAGCGTTTTTACACGTACTATATAAAATGTACTGAATTCAACTTTTAATACATGGAATGTCATTGATTGAATTCTTTTTCGGTTAAATTTTTCCTCATGTCAAAAGTTTGACTTTGTACAACGCAATCTGAACTAAAAAGGAAAAAGAAACTCGGAAAAACCGGACTTGAATGCCTTTCCACTGTCAACTTTTGATCTTCACAAAAAAGTCACTATAGGTATATATATAAACTAGGTTTTGCCCGCGACTTCATCCGCGTAGTAGTCAAAATCAAACATCGAAGAGGTTAAAACTATCAAATCTCTATTGACTTTGTTCACGGAATTACGCGTGAACGCTGGACCAATTTCGCTAATTCTTTTTTGTTGTGTTTGTTATTGTAGGAGCTAATTTCGAAACTCATGCGGGTTAATTTCCGAAACGGTTAGACCGATTTTGACTTTCACTGCTAATTAGCTGAAGTTATAAGAAGTGATTTAGGCTACTTTGGAGTTCCTGCGGGAATGCCGTAACTCACGCAAGTTAAACCGCGGGGTACAGCTATAACTACAAGAGTGGAATTACAAATTCGCCTTGTAGATATCTAAATACTGAAACTTATCTGAAGTAAACTGAACTAATTCAATTATTATTTTTAGACTTACAAAGATTTACTTCATGAAGTTTTCTGAAATTACATTCTTAGATTTGCATGAGACAGTCAAAATAACGTTACAAACTAATTATATTTTACTTTCATGTAGCTACACTAGCGAGTAGGATATTTCTTAAAGTCATCGCAATGTGACTCACAGGTCGATTTAAATTTATATAAAAATTAATTACGTACTGTTCGTTTGTCTCGCTTAAACTCGAGAATGGCTGGACCGATTCGGCTAATTTTGAACTTGAAAGATTTGTGAAAGTTCAGGGAAGAAAATTGGGCAACTTTGGCGTTCCTGCGAGAATTCCAAAACGCACGCCGGTAAAACCGCGGAACACAGCTATTATTACATAAAAAGGACTGGTTAATTTAGAGAGAAGGGCACTTTTACCCCGAAATTAATGCAGGTGAAACTTTGGGTAACAACCAATAATAATATAGTCGTGACTTTTTTCAAACTTTCTTCGCAGTAAAGCTGTTTATATTCCAGTATTTACGACATTAATGAATGAAAATATTATATTAGGTACCTACTTACTAAAAACCTCATCCGCACCATGTTAAAATAAATGTTCTAAAAATGTAAAAGCTTTCTCCAATGCTTTCACACGGACCCTGTAATGTGTGACCTCGCTTTTTCTGCAAAGTGACTTACCGTATACTAATTCGCACGTCTTGTGCATGTCTTGAGAAGCAATTTTTAAATTATACTCGTATCTAATCCTTATATAAATATTATAAATGCGAATGTGGGTTTATTTTTTTGTTTGTTTGTTACGCTTTTACACCTTTAAGAAATTATTAACGGAAAAAACAGTGTATATTTACTTTAAATAAATAAAATAAATGAATAAATAACCGATCATTATTTATTTTTTATTTATTTATTGTTTTGTTATCAGGCAACATGGGCCCATAGATAAATACCTTACAAACTAACATACATATATACAAATATAAAAAACATTCTATTTTTGACACTGTGTCGCTCTGGTGGTGGATTATGTTTTACCGTTGCGTTTATGTTGTCAGGTGTACAAAAGGATACAGGGATTTTTTTATCCTGGAATTCCCGCGGGAATTCCGAAATTAACGCGGATAAAACGGCAGCCACAGCTTATACAGCCGTTTTCTCTCTTTCTAGATAGCATATTAATTGACATTAAAAAAATTGTTGGGCGTTAATTAAATTGACGGAATAGCTCTTCAATTCAACTCGATTTTTTTCAGGTGTCCACTTGGAAATGCTCTACGGTAATGAAATTTTAATTAGCCAGCAGACAGATAGAATTAATGCCATTGCGAAATAAAATTATATCATGCATCAGAAGGCACCTGCGGGCTGCGACTAATATCGTGAGCTCGCGTCGCTTTGTAGTCATATAGCCTACGTAAGCCTTAAAGCTGGTATGTACATTATATGTACATAGGTACATGGAATGCCTGAACATTACATGTCTATATTATGTAACTTTCAGTGTCAGGAATATAATTACACGAGTCTGTCAAAACAAAAACCAAAGCTTCTTTTTAACCGTTACGTCACGCGTAGTTTAATTTGCGTTTATTCGCACATCCAACTTATCAATAACATAATTTCACTTCTTATCCCTTTATGTACTCTTAGTACTTTATAAGATTTACTATTTATTTATTTATATACTTACCATTGATGCTGTATGTACTACCTAAATGTTTTTTTTAGACAGTTACGTTGCGTTGGTCGGCGAAAGTACTTTACACTCACAGTTGCTGTGAAGGCGATAAAAAAAGGTGTACAACAGTCCCCTGGCGCTCACACTCACCTGTCGTAAAACTTTTTTATAGCTTGTTGCCTTTTTTTACGTTCAGTAAAGTAAAAAGTGATAAAAGTAATGTATTTGAGCGTGAAATATCGTATGTAGGATATAGGTGGCGGGTGCCTATGTGTAATTCTTTCTTTGTAAAGTTAAATTCACTGTCAAAAAGGGATTATGTTTTCGTCTTAGTAAATTTTACCGTTCCAAAAAGTCAAGTCATTAGACTCATACAGTACAGACTGTGCAAAGCAATTTAAATTAGAACTTATAACCTAATGCTTATTTTTTATCATTCTAAGAACAGTTTCCCAGGGAAATTCGTTTCATGCGGGTGAAACCGCAGTGTAAAAGTCTATACATAGGTACATAATGTTTAAATAGTATTGTTGTCTGTTTGTAATGTCAAATAACAGCTTTTCACTAAACGTGAAAGAATAAACGGTATTATAAAAATAACGCAAGACTTAATTTTCTTCTGTCTGTTTGTTCTAGCTAATCCTCGAAACGTTTGAATCGATTTTCATGGGACTGTCACTGGCAGATAGCTAATGTTATGAGAAATAACTGAGGTTACTTTTATCAGCGTCCCTGCGGAAATTTCGAAGCTCCCGCGGGTGAAATTGAGGCTACAGGGCGATATTTTTTAATAAAATCGGAAGCTCAATACCTCGGTATAGGCTACTACTTTTATAGTTGTTGTGGGAATTCCGAAGCACACGCGAGTGATACCGCGGAGTAAAGCTATAGTTCTCACGTTAATGAAATCGGAAAGCCAATAACAACAATTAATAGCGGGCATTTCACTCCCAAACCGACATCATATCGCTATCACAGATTTGTTATTAGGAAGTTGTCAATTCAAGCACTCGACGCGGCGTCGAACGGTCCGGCAGCTCCGGCTGCGATCGACTCGATGATTGTGTGCGAAATTAGATCGCCGCCGAAAATTGATATCCTGAAGCCTGAAAGTTACAGTATTTACGGTGAAAATTTGCAATGGAATTTCGATGTTTATCGTCGATGTATGTCATTCTATTTATCTCCTCTGCAGATTTCCATTAACAAGTTATCTATAATATCGGATATCTACATGCTTTTCGAATTTATACGGAAATTATTTTGTAAATTGATACTGTAGAAAGCCTAAATTTAAGACAAATAAATGAATAATAATAATCATAGAGACCTTTAGAAATGACATTGTACAGAATAGACTATAATCTTGCTCGAATAGCTTTAATATCAAATATCTTTGAGTTATACCAATTGTAAGAATTCTTAGCTAAATGAATATTCCTTTATTTAGAAATGTTCTCATATTAGGCTGCGATTTACGCCCTCTGCAAATAAGCTTAAAATGCGCTTGAAAACTCAAATTAGACATTAAACAAACATAACTTACTCTTGTGAAATGTTTATGGTCACTGTTCAAAATTCTGTTTTCTCTTCTCGAACTTAATTATATTTTCTGTAAATTGTATTCGCGATAAACTTGAAAATCTGAATATTATAAATTGTGTCACAAATATTTTCCGAACGACGGCGAATTACGTCGAATCTCGTAGCAGTTTTTTTCAGAGGGCGGCTATATGGAGCACATCGTGCGTGCTACGCCGTAGCCCGTGTTACACTGAAAACTTGTAGCACCCGTAGGCAATCGGTGGCTGCTACGGCGCGTATTCAGGTATATTCATATTTAGAATAGGCGACACGTGATTTATCGACGAGGGAACGTGTATCGGAATAGCACCTCCGTTTATTTATTTTGTCAAATGGAAAACAGCTTTGCAGAAATAAATTAGGTCACCGGTTTATTGATTTTTATGCACCTTTTACACTAAACAAAAAGTGCGTAGGATTATTTTTATACAAACTACGAAATTAACGCGGATTTAATTATAATCATCATAATTAAACTACAAACAAGAAATATAGCCTTTTGTCAAACGCGGATTCGTATTACATATATTATGCTATCCCAAATAAGGAATTTAAATTGAATTTAATATCACTTTCACAAATGAAGTGTATATTATGCACATATCACATATTTATAATATATCAACATAAATTACGCAATGCTATATTTCTTCAAGTACATATTATTATTTAACCTATGTTTAATCGTTCGTACGAAAAGTTGGTTGAAATATTAAAAATCTAGTTGGTGTATTAATTAATTGTTATGCAATCTTAAAAGAAATATAGCTATTTCTATTCTGAGGGGCTATTATGTAACTTTTGTCATCAAAAATATCCCAGTTTTGTGATTACAATATGCACGTTGTGACTCCTACAATATCCAGCAATCAACCAAAACAAGTTTACTTCAAAAGTTGAAGTTGTCTAAACATGATCAATTAATCACAAAACCACTATGTTTTTGAGAGATACTGAATAGCGTTTTTGTGATACTGAATTCATGATAGATTGACTCTCATAAACAGTATTTGCGCGGAAAGTCCGAGGTTTAAATAACGAGGTTAGGTATGCAAATCAAATTGAAATGTCTGTTTGAACTCCATATTAACACTAAATGCGTACGAAAGTATATACGGTACTTATATAAAAAAACAGTCTTGTTTTTTTCTGTCTGTCTGTCTGTTCCGGCTGATCTCTGAAACGGATGGATTTTAGAAAAAAAAAAGTTTCCTGCGGGAATTCCGAAACTCACGCGGTTGAAATAAATAAGAAATAAATAAAATAAAAAAATAAGAAAAGAAGTAATAATATAGGGTTCGAAGTTCGTTTTATTAGACGTAACGGTAGGTATTCTTACGGGAAACGCTTTTGCCTCAAATATGTTGGGCCACCATATTTCTTCTATTCATGCATATTATACCTCAAAGATGTTCATATATTTAGAAAAAATACTCATATACCGCGCACACATAATAAATATACAAATAAATTGACCAAAAACCTGATACACTACATTCAAAAAATAAACAATGATATGATTAAAATATAAATTCAAAAACTTTTGTCCGTCATTAAAATATATTTATTAAAAAATTTTAACATGACACAGTGATTTGTATAATATACAACGTGTTAATGAATTAACTGAAAACTAGAAAGTAGTTTGCTCAGAATCGACAAGCGAAACGATCGCTCTATGTTTCAATATGGGTTATATTTTTCATTTTTACTAGCCCATGTCTAAATTATTTAATATTTGGCGCGTACGCCGCCTGCAGCAAAATAATTCGAACCGGTAGGCGCGGACGTAGCGCTTGGAATTTCGTTGATAGTTCACCTCCAAACTAATGTTGAATAACTTTTAAAGTATACATTTTTTCGACATTTTTTTTTTTTTTTATGGAATAGGGGGCAAACGGGCAGGTGGCACACCTGATGATAAGTGATTACCGCCGCCCATAGACATCTGCAACACCAGAAGGAATGCAGGTGCGTTGCCGGCCTTTAAGAAAGGAGTAGGCTCGTTTTTTGAAGGTTCCCAGGTCGTATCCATTCGGAAAAACTGCCGGCGTAAGCTGATTCCACAGAGTGGTTGTGCGGGGCAGAAAGTGTCTGAGAAATCGCGCAGTTGTGGATTTCCAGACATCAAGATGGTATTTTAATCAAATTATTGTTTATTTTTTTAAATGTAGTGTATCAGGTTTTCAGTTAATTCATTAACACGTTGTATATATAATGCATATAAATTCAAAATTACGTGTATAAAAAAATATTCAATTTTATTTATTAGTTAAATTGGTACAAATTTCACGTAGGTAACAATTGCATTTTTTTTAAGTCACTGAGGTAGTACTCACTCAATTTAGGAAAGAAGTACTTGATAGTGTAATAATATTATGTAAATTTAAAATACCGTGTACACCATTGTCATTAATACTCAATAAACCCATGAGTTAATGACATTCATCGATTTCAATATATCACAAAAATATTATTATTAATTAGGTATATACATCACAACCATGTTATATTTTTTTTTTGTTAAGCCGTGTAAAATTCCTTACTTATCTTATTTAATAAAAATGCAAAAATTATGCAACTATTAAAAAGTAAATTCGCTTATTTTTGGCTAGCGAGCAATTCTCGTGTGGTCTCTATATAAATATATTTAGTAATTCGGATTTTGAAAATTGTTATTTAGAGACCACACTAGAATTGACACTTCAGGAATTATATTGTTTCATCCATAAATATACATATAAAAATAACTTAAGCTACATTTATTTAAATGGAAGCACTAGTAATTTTCATTCTTATTTCTTTTTATGAAAAATTGCTGTTGTTTAAATTTCGGAATTCCCGCTTTTGTTGCTCGAGGATAATGTTAGCATTCTAATGGTGAAAGAATTTTTGAAATCGGTCCAGTAGTTTTTGAGTTAAAACGTAACAAACAAAAAATCTAATCATTCTCCTTAATAATATTAGTTTGAATTAAAATTTAGATCATTCTCTTTAGATTATCAAAATGTAGAAACACAGGCTAGTAACAATTAATTTCTTGAGAGGTCAAGAAAAGCTCACATCTTTGTGTTTTGCGAGAGTTATGTGTGTAACAACCACTATTAATATTGGTAAGATATACCTACATAACGTCAATTTTACCATCAATACTAATTAGGTACAATAAAACTACTTGACTTGGCGTACACTGAAATAATTAAAAAATGGGGGAGGGGGTGTATTTTTTGTTTGTATGCGATCATGTAAATACCGACGAACGACTTGCCTGACAGCTGGACACATTTTTTTCATAAACTATGGGTGGCAACCATTTAAAAACTCCCCTTCTTTTAAATTCCAGTTTTCAACATCCAATTTTATTTCAAAGTCCCCCAAATCTGCTTGACTAGTTCACTCTTTGACGAGGTATCCCAACGCTTTCATATCCCTATCGAACTGCTCGTCGCGATATTTTTTGATTTTCTCCAGCCACAGACCGAAGGAGGCGACCGCGCGGCAGCTGCCGCCGTACCTGACCGGCAGGCACTCGGGGTCGATGTGCTGCTGCAGGGATTGGAGGTCGCAGCCGTGGAAGTGTATCTTGTTCCACGCCTGCCGCGGGATGAATCGTTTGAACAGGTAGAAAAACGTGTTCAGGATCCACGAGTAGTTGATCAAGTGGCAACTCTTCGCAACGGCAGGAAACGCCAGCTGCGGAGCATAGCACAGTTAGTTAGGTCGGTTGTTAGCAATTCATTTGCAGGAAAAATAGGTAGGTTTGAGGAAGACCTATGTCCAGCAGTGGACGTCTTGTAGGTTGATGATGTTTTCACCGTCGATAATAATCATTCACACTAGTTTATGTGATCTGATCATGGGTCCATTTTGAGCAGGGAGACATATCACACAAATGTCATATTTAAATTGTTATTATTACTTAAGTTTAGTATTAGTTTATTACTGTTTAATAATTTTCGTCTGTGTTATTCTGTGTATTAACTTATGTTATGTCTTTTTTGCTTAAATAAATCTTTCTTTCTTTCTTCTTCTTTCATTTCCTCACTAGTGAGGTGATAAGTTGCATGTATCACTAGACAGCAAAACGTTTTTGTTTCTCGTACCTTTGAATCCCTAACTACAAGGTAAAATAATCTGTGTATTCTTTCAGCTTCCTAAGCCAGGTTGACCACCTTTAATCCTTTTTAAATAATAACTAATAATAAGGAACTTATAGGCATGTCACTTGGACACGATAATTGCCTACATTTTTTTCTGGACCACGTCACAATATCACGAGAAGTTAATTAGTTTTCTATAGCGATTTCTATTTCTATTAAAGACTGTCAACTTGGCTAAGGGGGCAGGATCTATTTAGAATCGCTCGCTCGTGATATTCTTCGATTGCCCGGGATTTAAACTCAGCCTACGCTGAAACAAAAAATCGCTTCTTTCGTGTTGAATTAATAAGTATTTTTCAGGTTATTTTTTATTTTATTTTATTTTCGTTTATTCAGGACAACAACAGCTACAAAAACATATAATAATTTAGATTACAAGATTACACTATGAGCCAATACCCTTATATAAAGTACAGAAGTTTTGGTGATTTTTTTGCTAGGTACTTATACAATAGTATATATTACCTATAGTTACTTTTGTTTTCTCGTTTTATTGAAATAAGTTTCCGCAGTAGGTAGACTAGCTTTGTGGTTCAAGACTCGACATAATAATATGCTGAGCCGGAACTGTTTTGGCTGCAAACTGCAAATTACCTACTTACATATTTTGGACGCAGATAAGCAATAACATGTTAACCCACAACATTAAGTTATTAATTCAGAACGATTTATTGAGAGTTAGGGAACGCTTTTTAATTGAACCTTATTACATTGCTTAAATATGTAACTAAATATTGAACATAAAAAATGTTGACACAAAATGGCGCTCCTGCTTTTAAAACACGATTTACTCAAAATTTCTCCAGTGTGGGTTAACACACTATTGCTTATCTATGTCCATTTATACTTATTATTGTAAAGTGTACATATTACTAAATAGTATAAAACAAAGTCGCTTCCCGCTATCTGTCCCTATGTATGCTTAGATCTGTAAAACTACGCAATGGATTTTCACCAATAGATAGAGATTCATGAGGAAGGTTTATATCTATATCTTATCCTGAAATTCCCGCGGGAACTCCGAAATTACCGCGAGTGAAACCGCGAGCGACAGCTAGTATTGCATAAACTTATTTAAAATTCTTGTGCTTTTTTATATTTTTAACCATTATATTACACATGTGTTCCCCGCGGTTTCACCCGCGTTGATTTCGCAGTTCCCGCTTGAATTACGACACAAAAAGTATCCTATGTCCTTCCTTTGTTACTCCTAACAACGTGTATGCAGACTCCCATGATGATCGGTTGAGCCGTTAAGGCGTGAAAGCCTAACAAACAAACAAACTCACAATAAAATAAAAGTTTATAATAAGTACCTACAGTAAGGCTTATTTGAATGCAATGTCATTTACCCCCATAAGGCAGACGATTTGGTAAGCGATGGTGGGTGTGAGGGTGGCCACATGCCTCAGCGTTATCCCTTCGAGGTCGACGATGACGGTCCCGCCAAACACTTGGATCTTCGGCTGCCTGAGGCCTATCTCCACCATCACCATGCCCGCCCGCACCAGGTCCTCCACCGGATATTCACTAGGGTCCCATGTCCCTGCGAAATTGTTAAATTGGAACGGTCGTATATAGCTCATCTCGCTTTAACGCAGATTTTATGGTTTGACAATTTTCACAAGCAAAATACCTACAATTTATACAGGGTGTAAACACACCGGCGACACAACTGCTAGGAATCCATATAAAATAGTAGATAATTGAAGTTATTCTGCAGTAAAAATATTGTTCAGAAATGTATAATTGTGTTTTTGGGTAAAAAAAAAATTACAGCGCGCAATGTAGGTACTCGGAAATCTACACCACAGTAAACTATCTGCACAATAACTACCAAGATACTTTAGAAAAAATATTGGTCACCTGATAAACCACAAAAATATGCAATAAGTAGAACAAAATTTACGAAACTTTGAGGTTTAATATTTTGAAAAACGTGTTGTCGTGTCTAAAATGTTCGTACTGGTGTAGGGAATATCATAGTTTCGGATATGTTGGAGGTTTTCTGACACCCTGTATTTATACTATAATAAAAGAGTAGAATCCGCGATTCTGTGCATTGAATATTTTTGACAGGGAGTGATAAAAGAAAAAGTAACCAACCACAAAAAAAGAGTTTTTAAAATTCTTTTCTGTCTGTCTGTCTGTCTGTCTGTCTGTTCGCGATAATCTCCGAACCTACTAAACGGATTTTCATGCGGTTTTCACAGGTAGATTAAACTAAACCTGGGGCTACATAAAGGCTTTGTTTCATTTAAATCCGATGTATGTTGGGAAAAAAAGTTGTCATACAAAAACGTTTCATGCGGGTAAAACCGCGGGGCACAGCTAGTACATAATATCTATCTATCTTATAAACTGGCTGTTTACAATTCTCTTTTATGTTTTTCTCCAGAAGGATAGTATTACTCGTATATCAATTGCCTGGCACTCATAGTCCTACAAGCTTTGTTTAGTTTAGGACTGTCCCCCTTAACAGATCGTCAAGTAATGTGATCAGTGATCACACAAAATCGTCCATTCAAAAGTCTTGCTTTGCGTGACCACGTGACATATTATGTAGGTAACGACTCCGTTCCTTAGTTTTATATGCGTTAACGATTAAAGAATGTCAACTTGGCTAAGAGGGCAGGTTATTTTACTTTATTAACGGTAGGTACCTACTTACCAAATCTGAATATGGACACGCGGCCGGTGTCTGGCCGGTCGTACATTGTGCCCGCGTAAGCCTCCTTCACTCTGGTCAGACCCCAGAGGTCGATGTCCTTGTACAAATGCGGATATTGCTCCCTGAACGTGCAGTACCGGACGAGCTGTAAAAAAAAAACAGTTAAGTTCGAAGGTTCCGCGGGAATTCCGCGATAAAAATCCTCTTTTTGACAACGCGCATGCAAAATTTTACGATTATTGGCTAAGTAGTTAAGCCGTGAAAGCGTAACAAACAAACTCACATTCGCATTAATAAATTAAGTAAGTATATTATAACTTGACAACTACTGTTTTTAATATGAGACCACTGTTAATGCATATTATATGTAGCAAGTAATAAATACGTTTATTAGCTGTACCCCGGGGTTTCACCCGCGTTAATTTCGGAGTTCCCGCAAGAACTCCGGGATACAAGGTTGAAGGTACCCTTTGTCCTTTTCTACAGAAACAGACCAGACAACGTAGGCGACTTGACTTATTCCGACACTTCCAACAATTATACCTATTTATATTTCAATCAATGGGCATGTGGACTAATTTTTATTTTTTAGTCCGTCTTGTAGATTATTAAAAAATATTGGACACGTATTTTTTCTTTTTTTAAGTAATCAAAAAATAACGGCGATATATTGAGTTGAAATTTCGCGTGACGTCACTATTCTGACAATTTGTATGGGGGTTTTAGCGGTTAGTGACGTCACGACCCCCTTACCCTAAACTTTAATGCGCTTTATCTCTGTATATTTTAATTTATTTGAAAAAGCAAAAAAATACGTGTCTATTGTTTTTTTATTTTCTAACTGACGAACTAATTAGAATTTTGATTTTCTATAGTAGTCCACATCCCAATTTACACAAAATCTTGATATCCTTATATAGGTACCTAAACCTTCCTCATGAATCACTCTATCTATTGATGAAAACCGCATGAAAATCCATTCTGTACCCTTTGAGTTTATCGCCAACAGACAGACGGACGCGGTGGAGGACTACAGTTATGTATTGCAAATAAAAATAAAATAAAATAAATAGGAATCAATGGACATTTGTAATAAATTGTATACTTATTTGTGAATCTCTCGGAGATTTTTTTATGATGCAGAAGGAAAGAATTCCGCTTTTAAACGACTTCAAAAAAGGAGGAGGTTCTCGATTCGACTGTATTTTTTTTTATGTTTCTTACGTCAGAAGTTTCGACTGGATAAACCGATTTAGATGATCCTTTTTTTATTACGAACGAGTGTTAGTGTTTGGTAGGTTCCATTGTGACCACAACAGAGTCAAAATAAATGGTACCTACCTACCGAAAGAGGGAGTGTGAAAGTATAAAACTGAGAGCCTAAGTCGCATTTCTACCTAATTAGGCATTCCAATTAAATCGAGCGAGCGAGAATAAAAACTCCGAAATGTTTTATTTATTCTCTTATAGACGCATTTTTATTATTTTTAGTGCCGTTTATAAAAACAAAAGTCCTTACCAGCCTGTGCGCCATTGGCACGATGAATTTCCTAGATCGAAGGAACCTCAAAAGAAAGGCGTCGTCGGTCCTGTAAGGCTTACATTCACCACGCTCTGAAAATGGAAAAAGAATGAGATAACAAAACATCCTTTTGCGTGTAATAAACTCTCTCTAACTGTTGGTCCCCTAGTGCATTGCTGTGTTCATTGAAACCGAGGAAGAAAAAAACACAAAACTGAAAAGCTAAAAATAAAATGCCAAAATTAACAAAATACCGATTTAATCCAAAAGACAAAAACACACGTAATATTATTATTGGTTTGTGCTACCACTGATCGGTTTGAATTCGGTGACAAGCCCGCTGGTGTCTGCCCACTTGGGTTGTCCTGCTCACGAAGAGCTGGTGGCGGGAGTCGACTTAGCCCATCTACCCCCTCCATATTTGGCTTGTCACCGACTTCATACCGATCAGTGGTAGCACAAACCAATAATAATATTACGTGTGTTTTTGTCTTTTGGATTAAATCGGTATTTTGTTAATTTTGGCATTTTATTTTTAGCTTTTCAGTTTTGTGTTTTTGGAAGTCGGTTTTAATTTTTTTGTTAAAAATTTTTGTTTATTTTTCGCTTTTAAGTGACTTACCGCCGCACTCAGAGTCGACTTTAATGATTACTTAGTTAAGTATAGATTTTTAAAACATAACTGCCGCAATCAGACAAGTTTAATAAATTAATTTTAATTAGCATTTGACTAATTAAGTTACATCTCATTAAATACCACTTAACATTAATTTACTGAACGTCTCTGATTGCGGCAGTTTTGTTTTAAAAATCTTTACTTAACTGAGTAATCATTAAAGTCGACTCTGAGTGCGGCCGTTAGTTGGTAATTTCTTTAAGTTACAATAGCCTAATGTCAACTGCTCATCACCTTTTACAAAATATTACTTTTCCCGACGCAGGGACGTTAATTGTTGAGGAGTTCTCCTAGTGCTTCACCATCAGTTCCACTTCACCATATACATTGTGACGGGCATAAATTGTTTAGAAACCATAACGATTCAGAACCCGTGAAATACCTATTATTGAGTAGTTCCGATGACCATCTGTGGTCTTCATCATCAGTTCCACTTCTTCGAATTTTGCTTTCCGAAAGCAAATAAACGATTTACTATAAAAAATACAAAAATCGCTATAGGTGTACCTATAATTTTTGAAGAGTTCCCTCGATTACTCCAAGATCCCATCATCAGATCTCAATTTGGTGACAATGGAATCGATTTGGGAGTATCCCCTTTCAAACAAAAAAACAATTTTTGAAATCGCTCCAATCGGAACCCATGAAATAGGTATTATAGTGAAGTAGTTCTGATGACCATCCGTGATCTTCATCATCAGTTCCACTTCTTCAAATTTGGCTTTTCATCAGCAAATGAACGATTTACTACAAAAAATACCCAAATCGCTATAGGTGTGCCTATAATTTTTGAAGAGTTCCCTCGATTTCTCCAAGATCCCATCATCAGATCCCGACTTGGTGGCAATGGGACCTAATTGGGAGTAAACCCTTTCAAACAAAAAAAGAATTTTTCAAATCGGTCCAACCGTCTTCGAGTAATCGGTGAACAAACATAAAAAAAAAAAAAAAAAAATAAAAAAAAAAAAAAAAAAACATACATACAATCGAACATAGAACCTCCTCCTTTTTGGAAGTCGGTTAATTACCAAAAGTGGCTGCTTCATAATAAAATTCTAAATATTTCTGCATTTTTTCGCGTATACCGAATTTATTCCCAGACGACATGATATACAACAAAACGTTAGTTTTTTTTTTAAATACCTATTTTATTTAACTTAATAATTAAGTAAAATATGTGTACATATTTTATGCGCGCCGGAGTTTTACCTTCAGACGACGTTTTTATAATTCGAAGGCTGCGGCCGTTACGAAACTTCTTAATTAGAGTTATTAAGTGTTTCACTTTGGTTCTCCTGCGTGGAATTTGATTTTTTTTATACAATCACTGTACTACTATAATCGTGGGTTATGAAGTTTGGAAACGAGTAGTTATTAAAGTGAACAGTTGCGTACAGTACTGAATATTTTTCTAACTTAAGCTAGACACTCTAGAATTTAGCTAAATAGTCTTCTCACTCACCGTAAATCATGTCTTTCAACTCTTCGATCGCTGCCTTCCTGGTAGCTGGATACTCGTTGCATTCCCTCGGCAGAAACTCCGCCAATTCGGGATGTTCTTCAGTATTTATCTCCGCTTCGAAGCCAATCTCAAGAAAACACTCGTACATTCTGATGTCTTGGTGCCAGATCTTACTTAAATAAAGAAAAATAAGACATTGCAATTTTAGTGTGCAAGCAAAGAAAGTGGTGGAAAACTTTACCCAGCAATCAGCGATTCCACACGACTTTACATCTAGAATTTTCTTTTTTGTACATTATTATCATTTTTTATATTATCTAGGTGAGCTGGGCCGCTCCCCGTGTCCTGTGTGATAGTTTCAAATAACTACATTCTACTAGGATATAAGACAGTACAAGTATTATGTAGTCTCCCTTAGAAACATAATAATTTTTGACTGGATCCTATAATATAGGTAAGTTCTTCTACAAATGATCATCTTTTAATTCAGCTACCATCTTCTTCATTATAAATAAAAATGAATGTTTGTATGTCTGTTTTCTATGCGTTTCGAACCAATGGTCTGATTGTTATGAAACTTTGGCGGGTTGTTCTGCCTGCGTCCGCAAAGGTTCCTGATTCTAAAACTAAAAAACGCGGGTGAAACTACGGGGCACAGCTAGTTAAGAAATAAAATTAGAGAAGTAGACAGACCAACTGGTGGAAGTTTTTGATAGTTTATGCAACATTAAATGCCTTTCACTATGATAATATGATCCGGCGGTTTACTTACTTACTCTTGACTAGGTAGGTATAAGCCAAAAATAACGTTATTTGTGTTTTATATTGTGGATGATGTTGGTCTGGATGGATTATTATTTATTTAAATAAAGACAGCGAGATCAGTGACGAGACGATATATTTTTATTCAGCGGACATTTACATCTGACATAGACAATTGACCACAGACAACATAGATTAGAATCTACAACATGCTCCTTTTCGACATTGACAAATGTGACATGACATTGACGTTTATGCTAATGACAAATTATGACATTTATGAAGTTTTGTAAACAAAGTTTCTGAAGTCTAAACTTTCTGAAATTTATGAAACTAACTTTATGAACTGAATTGGAATAACAATGTGATGAACTAAATAAGTATTATACTGAAAGAAATAAGTAGTTATAGTAGTGCAGAATTACGTACATTATTATCAAGACATTGAATTTTTGCGGTACACATTTATCTAGAATAAATTTATACTTGTGTTATTTAATTAAGTTAAACATTGTCATTTGAATAATAATTATGAAACTATAGGTACATTAAAAGTTTACATTGAATGTTTTTGGCTTTCTTATTTGCCTTCCTGATCTTGTCACATAGTAATAATCAGACTTTGGTTCAGATATTTCTTTCTTGTTCTGACCATTAGAATTATTATATGAACTTAGTTCAGGTGACTTTAGAATTGGCTGATTATTTCTATCAGAACATGGAGATTGACATGGAGACACATTACATTTATTTGGACTTTGACTTACAGATCTCTCAGTTCTGTTAGGACTTTGATTTTTGTTTGGAGACAAGTTATAATCATCTTGATCTGCATATTTATGTTTTTTACAACTAGGAGACAATGAATTAAAGTTACTATAGTTAGAAGACAAAGAATTGCTATAGTTATTATCCTCCTTCCTAAATGATAAACGAATGTGTTGACTATTTCTTCGATAAACATTACCATATAAATCTTTTATCATGTAGGAACGTGGAAATTTTGATTTAGATACAATAATACCTTTTGACCACTTTTTATGTGTAGGTTTCAGCTTAAAATAAACATTATCATTGACATTAAATGAATTATAATTTTTACAACTTTTATTATAGTATGACTGAGTTTTTTCCTTATTTTTAATTAAATTTTGACTATGATGTTTAAATCTTACAACTTTAGGTTTCAAATTAGTTAACTTACTGGGTACTTTAGTTCTTAAAGTTCTTGACATTAATAATTGAGCTGGAGAACACAAATTACCTCTTGGAGTGTTGCGATGTTGCAACAAACCAATAAATGGATCTGTGCCGGACTCCTCACACTTTCTAAAGATATCTTTGACAATTCTTACTGAAACTTCGGCTAAGCCGTTACTTCTAGGTAAGTATGGACTGGACGTTATATGTTCTATGTCCCAATCACTCATAAATTGCTTAAACTTTTCAGAATTCATGGGAGGACCATTGTCACTCACCAATTGCAATGGAATACCAAATCTTGCAAAAATTGATTTTAACTGTAATATAACAATATCACTTGTGGTGTTATTATTAAGACAAATTGTTTCTATGAAGTTTGAGTAATAGTCTACAACAATAAGATATTTTTTGTTATTATATTCAAAAAAATCTATTGCTACTTTTTGCCAAGGAAATTGTGATGTCTCATGAGATATTAATGACTCTTTACTTTTATTATTCATGAAAATTGCACATGATTCACACATTTTTACTTTATTTTCTATATCTTTACTAATGTTAGGCCAAAATACAGTACAACGGGCTTGAGCTTTAGTTCTTTCTATGCCTAAATGACCTTCATGGAGTATTGACAATATTTCAGACCTTAAAGAAGTTGGTATAATGACACAGTTATTTTTGAATAGAATATTATCTAAACAATGAATTTCATCCCTAATATGCCAATAAGGTAAGACAATTGGATCGGTGTGTTCTTTGCTATTCGGCCATCCATTCACCGTATACTCTTTTAATTTTTGTAAGATAATATCATCACTAGTATATTTTAAGATTTTTTCTAATTTTTCTTTAGAAATAGCTAAGTTTGAAGTAAGTAAATTGATATGAATTCGAATATTTTGATCAATTTCATCAAAAACACTATCATCATCACTATTTTCATACCTTTTATCACTTGGAGCTCGAGACAATGTATCAGACACATGCATATTAGAACCTTTTGTATAAGACACTATTAATTGGTACGCTTGTAGGGTAATCATCATACGCTGAAGACGAGAGGGTACATTGTATGAAAATCAAACCGACATTTTTGATAATAAAAAGTATATTAAGCGACTAGTGCTAGTGTTACTACAAAGAATGGTTCATACTGATTGAAAGTAAAAATAAATACCTCTTCATATTTGAAATAATTTTTTGACAGGAAAAATCCAAAGAAATTTCATGTCTTGTCTTACAAAACAGATTTGGAAAAAGTTTGAACAGTGGTTTTTAAAAGTGAGTAGAAATGAAGAAGGGAATTTAGAGAAGTTATAGGTATTATTTGCTTCCTTTTTGTTCGGACCTATTTAATATACTTTTACTAGCTGTCTCGCGCGGTTTCACCCGCGATAATTTCGAAGTTGCCGCGGAATTGTTCCATACAAACTTTTCATCCTCTTTTCATCCCTTTTTTATTAGATGCCTACGTTATACAAAGAACACACCCTCCAAGTTTCAGGTCTCTACGATCAGCGGTTTAGGCTGTGTGTTGATCCATCAGTCATACAGCACAAAGGATTTTTATAGATGTACCTATATAGGTATATGATAAATATTAGATAGACAACGTTCTCTGCGAGACTGTCCTATCAGAAAAGTTATAAATTGAGCATTAGTGACCTATCTACCAAACTAGTCTAACTACCCATTCTGACGTTACACAATCAAAAACCAAACAGATTATTAAGAAATGACATGAAAGTGAATTTTGGTCAGTTGCGATTTCATGCGTGTATAGTATATTGACCAAAAGTTACTTATTTAAATAAAAATGACAACCAAATACTAATTTATTCGTCACCAAACGAGGCGAACAATCGCCACAACATCGTGTTATGACACTGCAGCCTCAGCGTGCTAATTGTACGAGTAGGTACGCGTAGCGACACAGTCACGTGTTTTGATGCTAATGGGCATGTTGACTAATTTTTTTTAGTCCGTCTTGTAGATTACTAAAAAATATTGGACACGTATTTTTTCTTTTTTTAATTAATCAAAAAATAACGGCGATATATTGAGTTGAAATTTCGCGTGACGTCACTATTCTGACAGTTTGTATGGCGGTTTTAGCAGTTAGTGACGTCACGACCCCCTGACCCTAAACTTTAATGCGCTTTATCTCTGTATATTTTAATTTATTTAAAAAAGCAAAAAATACGTGTCTATTGTTTTTTATTTTCTAACTGACGGACTAATTAGAATTTTGATTTTCAAAAGTAGTTCACCCTATTGTTACGAATATAGAGTTCAATTCTATTAGGTTTTCCACTTCTGTTCATTATAGTTTTTTACTTTAGGCTTATAAAAGCAATTAAGTCAAATATATGGCCAAGTTATTTTCCTTTGTATACATAATATTATGTTTAAAATTTATTCAGAAACTACATATACTATTATGCACAACCATTTTCAATTTGCTTCCAAAAAGGAGGAGGTTCTCAATTTGACAGAATTAAAAGCAAAACTAAATAAAATTTTAACAAAAAAATCAAAACCGACTTCAATTAAGCTAAACTAAAAACGATAAGTAGGTAGCACATATTAGGTTATTTTAAAGTTTAGTTCATATTTGTGTGTTTTGAAGTTGGTTTTGATTTTTTGTTCAAAATTTTGTTTTAACAATGTCTAGATTGTTTTACTTAGTAATCTATATAATTATGGACAAGATCTAGAATATAGAATAAGATTTTTTTAACATAAGGACACGTCATAATAAACGTTGAAAAAAGTAATTGATCATACTTACAACTTTTAGGGGCGAAACTTTCTGGGTTGGAAATAATATAATCTGCTTTTTTTGTGGTTATCTCTCAAAAGTCTAACGGCCGCACTAAGAGTAGTTTTAATGATTACTTAATTTTAAAAACAAAACTGCCGCACTCAGAGACGTTCATTAAATTAATGTTAATTGCCAAATAACTTCATTAGTAGGCCGTAAGTAGAATAATATGCTATTATAATAAAACGCGTATAGTGTATAAAACGTTATTATTGTTGTTATTATATCGGGACTTTGACCACGATGCGAAAAAAATATCATGTTGCATTATTTAATGAAATGCGTTGATTTTTTCGTAACTTCGAGGTGCCAAGACAATAAAAGTGTAATTATGTAATCCCAGCAACTTACCGGTTACGATACTGTTCTCAAATTATAATTGTATGCGATTTTATACGAGAACACTGTCTTCAAATATAACTACATTTTTCTTTGACATCCAATATAATTATTTTGTGGTCCAATGGTTAGATAAGCGGCTAGTTGCCTGGACGCCGTGCGTCGTTGGTTCGCACCGCGGTTTACGAAGAAACTTTTTGCTGTTTTTAGGGTTCGTTTGTAATGGAATCCTTGCAATTTCTTCATGCTAAAGACGCATATTGCCAATATACGCGTTGTGACAAACGCATGGTTGCAAATGAGCTTATTAACATAATATATGTACATTAACATCAAAAATTCTGCAGACATTCAAGGTTTAAAAAAAACGCTGCTAACGCAGATTGTTTTTAAAGTAGTAGGTATGGAATATTTAGAAGAAAACAAAACTTTATTATTAGGTAAAATCATGGTAAAATATAATAGAATTTAACGGTGAATGTTCTACTCCATTACGGAATTCCTGTGAGTGTCTACAAACAACTGGCTGGATATTTTTTAAATATATATTTCACTTCTGGACGTGTACAATTGCACCCAGCAACCTTTTTTTAATTTTTTTTACATTATGTTTAAAATATGACATCGGCTAGAATATGACCTCTATACTCTGACTCATGTTCAAGGTAAAACTCTCATCTAGTATCGCCAGCGAACTGATTCAATTGTCATAGTACGAGATACTCGTGATTATACATAGATATTATGTATGGACATAACTAGGTACGGATAAAACAATTACTATAATAAAAAGCAGCTAAATGAAAAAAAAAACGAACCGCTACGATAATAACTGTGAAATGATCAACAAGCAAACACTATAAGTAGGTAACTGTTTAACGTGACACTGATATTATTATGTTGTTTTTACTTACTTTTTGTACAGAAGGAAACATCCAAACTTAAAATGTATACAAACAGTAGGTATCAGAAACGTTCAAGTTGACAACATTGTCTGTTTGTTTGTTCACAACACACACACACACAACGCACCACGTCAGCACGCACGCCCCGTTCTTACTGGATACATTCTTTCTAACGCTAAATATTTAATAGATAAACTTAAAAAGTATCAAGCCACGAACGGGTTAGCCTCGTTGTGTCAATGCGCCGGTCGGTATAAAACGAATAACTATTATAAAGCTGCGAGCAGCATCACGCGCCGCTGCGAACCGCTATTGTAGGTAGGTATACTGTATGCAGTCTGACCGAGCGAGGAAGGCAATCATTTACATTATTTCATGTCGCCACAATAATTAAATATAATCGGTGACTTGTCATTGCTTGCAATATTACTCAAAAGTTCATGTATATACATAATCAAGGACTTGCAATGAATATCCAATGAGTCCTTTATTTTATTTGAACGCAGATAAGCAATAACATGTTAACCCACAAATTAAGTTATTGATTCAGAACGATTTTTTGAGAGTTAGGGAACGTTTTTTAATTATGTGTTTACCTTACTACATTGCTTAAATATGTAACTAAATATTGAATATAAAAATGTTGACACAAATGGCGCTCCTACTTTTAAAACACGATTTACTCGAAAATCGAAATTTCTCCAGAGTGGGTTAACACACTATTGCTTATCTATGTCCATTTATCACAAATGGACAACACAAATATAAAACGAAGACTAAAAAGGACCAAACCTTTTGAGTTAGTTTAGTGTATAGTGATAGTGTATTTAGTGCTGTGAGTACTGTATCCAAAGAACACAAGAACAAAGTGTGAACAAATTAAGAGACAATAAGAAAAGTGTTATTGGACACATTCTTAGTATAGTCTTGTTTAGAAGTTTAGGTCAAATTTAAAATACTTATTAGTCATTACTAGATTGGCTAGATTGTATTAAAATGATTTACCTCCTGGAGTATATCATTCAGGAAAAAAAAATTATCACAAATGCATAGTACCTAAGCATAACTGATGGATGTGTTGTCAGGTAAAGACATATTGTATGGGAGGAGTTCTATGACCTCCGGCTAGCTCGTTACCTTAGTTATGTTATAAGAGAAGTAGATTGTTTATTTCGAGATCACAGTTAAAATAGAAGATAGGTAGGTACACAATTTTGAATTGAGAAAAGAAATGCCATAATGCAATTAGAAAAATATAGCAGTTTTAAAAATAAAGACGTAATAAAAATAAGGCAGGATATCATAACTTAGATAGATAGACTCTATTTTGTAGAAATAAGTATAGATACCTATAGGTATTTTCAATATTTTTGAAGAATATATTTATATTGGGCGTGATGAAAAGTAAAATTTCAAGTTCAAATGAAATTTCAGCGCAACGTTTTGAAACGAACCTATTATGAGCCTAAAATAGTTTCACAATTTGTACCTAGTCGACGAATTGCAATGGGCTCATTTTTTTACTTTTGTTACAAAGATACTTGTCCTAAGAAAATTGAAACATTTAAAGACTTCCATAATGAGAACACACCACATTACTTAAAGCCAGTCGGTTGAGTAACATAATATCGCGACCGGTGTCGGCGGTCGCGACGAGGCCTCCAGTCACCGTTATCGCCTTGACTCGAACCTTTACTAATAAAACTGTACTATTACCAAGTCATGATCTCTTAGTAGTCAATCGACGCCGTCTTTAAGCAACATTTAGAACAGTCAACTAACTAAATAAAATTTTGTTTGTCAACTAAACTATTCCATTTAGCTGCACTTGATGTGACTGGATTGTATCTAAGGCTTTAATTTTTTGTATAATTCATGATAATATATAATATATTTTATATAATATGTATTTATTTTACAAGAAATATGAGAATTTAAGCTTAAGCTAAATAATAAAAGTTTAATTAATTTACAGATAAACGAAAATTATTTAACAGTAATAAACTAAACTAAACTTAACCACTTATAATAATAACAATTTAAAAATGATACAATTAATAAACAAACATTATAATAGAGTTAAAATATATTATTAAAAGGAGTCCTTTTAGGCAAGGTTTCGAAAAAACTGGCAGCGTTCCCCCTTTGAATGGCTAGGCTTATTCTTTGTCCGAGGTAGCTGCCAGCTCTTCGGTCTCCTGTGATGTCGACAAACCTTTTTGCTATTTCCTTAAAAAGCCTTATAGCCGTAAATAATTATAAGAATCCGCGAGTGAAATGGAAAAGAAAATAGAGGTATTCGGCTACTTGTAATACGCTCCACAGAAAAGCAGCATGATAATCCTTAAGAGGATATTGACGTAGGGACTATACGTATCTTCAAAAAAGCACTATATCCAACAACTACAAGAATCAACACTCACTACATTTATCAAAAAATTGTGAAACAACTAAGATATTTGTAGAAAGCCTTTTTCCTCTACATACAACATGGGACATAACCTTATCATACGTTATCGAAAAGCACCTGATTTACTAATAAACATCTTACATCAGTTTTATGTTTATTAATTTTCGATTTGGATGAGGTCTAGGCTGGTCTTTTTGCCTATTAGAATGGGTGAGTTAAGGTCGCAGCCATAGAACAAACAAGGGCATTAACTTAGTTTAGTACGTCCACAAAACTATTTATCATGTACAGAATTATTAATAAATAGGTAATGTATAAAACCCTATTTGCAAAATTGGCTACCTACTTGACTAAAGATTTTTTTAGTCCGTCGTGTATATTAATAAAAAATATTGGACACGTATTTTTTCTTTGTTCAACCACAATATGTTTTTTACCTAATCAAAAAATATCAGCGGTACGTTGAGTTTAAATTTGGCGTGACGTCACAACCCGGTGCAGTTTGTATGGAGTTTATAATGAATACCTAATCAAGTCACGAGTCCCCCACCCTAAACTGCTCTTTTCTGTCTTCTACCGATAATGCTATACTACTTGTGGTGGTGGAGGCAAGGTGGAGAGCACTGGGTCCCCCCACCACACGGTATAGTCTTTAATCACCGAGGTTTTTCCATTGTAATTTTGATTTTATCCAAAATTATAAAGGTTGAAATTCAATGAACAAAATTACGATGTAGGGCTATAAATAATAGGACTTAAACATAAGGCCCCTGACATAGCTCTATGAGGGCTTCAGTGACTGTATAAGGCCATAAATGGAGCAAACCGGATGGGTCGACCTCAAAAGAGGTGTTCGACAAGGCTACGTGGTGTCGCGGTGACACTATCTCGACATGGATAGCTGTTTGTCTATACAAATACTATAAAGAGGTATAGTTTATTTATCAATAAAGTGGTAATCTCTGGAACAACTGAACCGTTTCCGAAAAATATTTCACTGATAGGAAGCGGCAGTATCCCTGTGTCATACGATATCTACTTGTTAGAGTTCCCGAGGGTATCCCGAATTTCATACGGATGAAACCGCGCTAGTGTGCTAGCTGTTCCACGTAACGTCCACGTGACGATAGATAACACGTGTTACACATAACACGTGTTATCTTTGTAGGATGCACCTAATATCTTTCAAGGTATTCTGTTTAAAATTAAATCAATTTTTGATGACACTTCCGCAGCATTTCAACTTGACAATATGAATTCAGTAGATAATTTGTACCTACATAAATAGTATTTACCTCACTTTTTTTCAGTAAATACCAATAGATATAATATTTATATTGTACACTATTTAATAATAATGAACACAATATAGGTAAATTAATATAACAATAAACTAAAACTAGGTAAACTTAAACCTAAAGGGACTCCTTTTAACAATATATTTTAGCTTTATTTTAGGTTAGGTTAAGTTTAGTTTTAGTTTATTGTTATATTAGTTTAGGTACCTAATTTCGCATATTATATTTTGTATTTATGTAGATATCGATTTATTTTTAGATGGAATAACTCACGAGATATTATTATTAGTTGGCACTTGGCATAAATGGCATGGATAATTAGATTAAATGTTTTTCATAAGATGGAGTTTTCTCTGTATTATTCTAATGTCTAATATTACAATTACTATTAATGTCAGTTTTAAAAGGACATAGCTTTTATCTCATAATTAGCGCGGGAACTCCGAAATCCTTAAAGCGGGTTGTTAAAGCGCCTTAAGCAGAAGAATAGCAACCAGTAATATTTGCAAGGCACCTACCTACCATCGAGATTAATCCAAAATATAAATTGACCGTTGCGTCGATAGTAAAAATTATTATCACTTCGGTTGCATACGTCCAGCGAAAGGACACGACCTTTCTTTGTTCTAAAGTCAAAATTGCATACTACATTTGTTACTGCATTAAAAACTTACACTAAATTAAATTGTTTGAGTTTCATTATTTATGGAATTCCAATCTTGTGCGTAAACACGGGTTAAAGAAACTGTGAGGAACAGGACAGAAAGAAATACAGATTGTATGACCTTACTCTCGGGTCTCACCCAAGGTACTTTCGGAATTCCCTATAACGGAAATGGGGATGTTGACTATTTTTGAAAATTAAGATTCTAATTAGTCCGTCAGTTAGAAAATAAAAAAAACAATAGACACGTATTTTTTACTTTTTCAAATAAATTAAAATATACAGAGATAAAGCGCAATAAAGTTTAGGGTGAGAGGGTCGTGACGTTACTAACCGCTAAAACCGCCATACAAACTGTCCGAATAGTAACGTCACGCGAAATTTCAACTCAATGTATCGCCGTTATTTTTTGATTACGTAAAAAAAAAGAAAAAATACGTGTCCAATATTTTTTATAAATCTACAAGACGGGCTAAAAAAAAAATTACTCAACTTGCCCATTGTTTCGATCGGGATAAAAAGTAGGTGACATAATACCTACCTATATCCTATTTAAAGACCTAAAGGCTAAATCACTCGTAACTAAATTCCAAATAACAATTTCCCGTAGATTCCACCCGCGAAATACGAAACTCCCTCGAAAACTATTCCACGATAAAAAAAATATTACAATCCTACGAGTATGTTATGTTTTCCTATTCAACGATACTGTAGCGGAGATTATCCCCAAATTCGCCGACATCCAATATTAGCAATAAAACTTTTGTCCTTATTAATTATTATATTATTACTTATAGAATATTATGTAGTTTAACCTCTGTTTACATACTCGGGATTTTTTTCGTAAAATCCATAGAGAAGATCGATAGAGTAATTGGAGGAGTTTGTGAGGTTGAGGAAAACGTAACGCCGTCATCGGTCTTTTTGGTTGTAAATAAATTTTTCAAGTAGATTTATTTCGTTTAATATTCGAGTAGGCGTTTACAAATTATAACTTTTATAATGTAGGTACATAAAAAGCTAGTATTTCTCTAAATCAGATATTACTTATATTAGTTATATTAAACAGGCTTAGGACTTCTCCTATGTGGGTTTCAGGATTCACTATTATATGATAAGGAATTATTCGATAAAAAAACTTGAACATGAAACGTATCAAAGATAAATCAACGGAACGTTCTTGGTAAATATGGTAAGGTTTGAACAGGCGCTAAAGAAGTACTTTTTTTTTTTCACCTCATAGCCTTTAAAAGCGCGTACCTATTTGTTGCTTGAACAAAATTTATTTTGCTCACTCCTTGAAAATATTTGTTTTAAATTCAGCTGCCTTACTCTTGAAAATGACTTGAGGCTGATTTCGATTTTGATTTGAATTCTATTTGATTTCACCTCGATGTCATTTTAGTACATAGGTTTTAAGATTGAAATCAAATCGTTTTTGGAATCGTGTTAATGTCTAAAGATGACGTCCGACAAGTCAATTCCACCAAAAACATAAATGTAAAAAAGGAGAGCCATGTTCAATACAAAAATGATGCTTGGCTGTGAGCTTTGCCGCAAAAAGAATGGAGATCTAAATGAGTGCTAAGTTCTATGCAAAATCGAAATATATATTTATAGGAACAAAATAACATTATGAACAAGTACTAAACTCTATTTCATTGCTTTATTGGACCTTAGATTAATAAATTGGATATATAAAAAATTGTTATTTAAAAATGTGAGATCTTAAAGTAGGTTAGATTTGACTTGGCTAGTTTTTAACACAGTTAAAATATATCAATATAATAAAAATGAGTCGCCAAATGTGTTGCTAAGCGCATAACTTCCAAACGACTGCACCAAAATGGATGATTGTGTTTTTTTTGTGTTCGTTATTATCAGGGCAAGGTTTATATAAGAAGATGTTTGGAGTTCCTGCGGGAATTCCGAAACGGTTGGACCGATATTGACGGGACTTTCACTGCTAATTAGCTTTTGTTATAAGGAGTAAATTAGACTGAATTGGAGTTCCTGCGGGAATCCCAAAACTCACGCGGGTGAAACCGCGGGGCAAAGCTAGTATATATATAAAATGACTGATGTAATGAAACCTGGCCAAGTCAAATCTAACCTACTTTAAGATCTCACATTTTTAAATAACAGGAATTGTTATAGGTCCAATAAAGCAATGAAATAGAGTTAAGTACTTGTTCATAATGTTATTTTGTTCCTAAAAATATATATTTAGATTTTGCATAGAACTTGGCACTCATTTAGATCTCAGTCATAGTCCATTCCTTTTTGTGGCAAAGCCCACAGCCAAGCATCATTTTTGTATTGAACTTGGCTCTCCTTTTTTACATTTATGTTTTTGGTGGGATATCATTACTTTTTGTAAAGAAAACTAGGCAGGTATTGAGATTGTGGTTATAGTATGATAATCATTTAATTCATCGTTGAAAAAGAAGCAGGATGGTAATAAAACAATAAATAACTAAATCGGAATTCGTAAGCGGTGCCTATGTTTATTTGTTGCTCGGGAGCGCTTTTTTGTAGATTTACTTCTGTTCTGTGTATAATTATGTGGTGGCGCCGGCCGCGCGCTGCCGACGACACGACGTTGGCCGGTTATTTAGCGCGTATTACAAGTTTTTTGTATGGGGACACCACTTATTTTTTGACTTTTTATTATTTTTAGATTTTTCCTATACTTATACAAATAATTACTGAGCTGGATTCCAAATTTCATCCTTCTAGGTTATCTGGAAGTAGGTTAGCTTTAGGTACTATATGTCAGTCAGTCAAGCAGGGCTTAAAATTTACAACTGTTTGACCTTCATATCTTTATAAACGTTTGAGCTAGCTTCATGAAATTTGGGCTTCTACATGCCCTTATGGATATAATTAAACACACGTAATTTTTTTGTGTTTACGTTAAAGATGTTTTGAGTTATAGAAGGGGCAAAAGTGGCACCGAGTGGTTCGTGTAATATTACACTCGGCGCTGGCTAGCCAGTTCCTTTGCTTGAACTTGGCTTGACACGCTGCCGTATGTCTAGATAACATGACTCCTATATTGAAATCGAGAAATATGACAGATAAATTCGATAGAGACACGATCCCAAAGCTTCAAAAGTAGCAAAATTTGATTCCGCTTTGATAACATTTCGATTCGAGTTCGATTGGATCCCAACACGATTACGTCAAGAGTATAACCCTTACTCGATTGCCTCAAGGGTAAGCCGACAGAACGCTGCAAATCGCTACATTTTTACGGTACATGCAGGCAAGCATTTTCTGTGTTTCTGTCAGTACGTGTCACACGAGAGCAAAGAATTTCTTATTTTTTAACCGACTTTCCAAAAACGAGGGCCTTGTTTTTTCTTTTTGTATGTTTGTTACGCGATTACTCGAAGTCAGTTGGACCGATTGGAAAATACTTTTTTTTTGGTTTGAAAGGGTACTACTCCAACTTAGGTCTCATTTCCACCAATTTAGGATCTTGGAGAAATCGAGGGAACTCTTCAAAAATTCTAGGCACACCTATAGCGATTTGGGTATTTTTTAAAGTAAATCGTTCATTTGCTTTCGAAAAGCAAAATTTTAAGAAGTGTAACTGATGATGAAGACAACCGATGGTCATCGGAACTACTCAATAATAGGTATTTCACAGGTTCCGATTCGTTAACTTTAGTGTTAACTTTTCTAAACAATTTATGCTCGTCACAATGTATATGGTGAAGTGGAACTAATGGTGAAGTACCAGGCGAACTCCTCAAAAAATAACGTCTTTGCATCGGGAAAAGCAATATTGTGTAAAAGGTGATGAGCAGTTGACATAAGGCTATTGCAACTTAGATAAATTACAAACCAACCCACTGAAAAGTGAGAAATAAATAAAATTGTAACAAAAAAATAAAAACCGACTTCCGAAAACACAAAACTAAAAAGCTAAAAAAAAAGTTTTTGGAAGTCGGTTTTAATTTTTTTGTTAAAATTTAGTTTTTGTGCCTTTAAAACGTACTAGGCGCTAAAAACAAAAACGGACTTTGCTCTGTTTTGCACCGTGGCTAAAAAAATTATCCTAGTTATCCCCCATAACAATATCCTCTTTGCTGTCCCAGGTCGATAGCGACAGGACTGACGTCCAAAGTTCACTTCTATCGGTTCACTATGGATTCCGTGTGCCTATCTATGGTAACTTGCCCTTCAAAATAATTTAATTAAGTGGGTGCCTGAGTTTAATCATCAATAAACCTGTTTAGTCCAGGTAGGTACTTTCTAAGTTTATTACCGACCAAACTGGTGTCCGTGTATTTGATATATTGGTATGTGAGTATGAGATAGTCATCATTAACATAAAAATATATAGAGTTGCCATAGTATTTCAAATGATTTATCTAATAACAGTAAATAGGTAAAATGATTTATCTAATACTAATCTACTACTAGAAAGAACTATTATATAACAGAAAATTAATGATCAATGGATCAATTTTTCTCCTTAGACCCATGTGAATGTAGCGAAATGGCCAAGCCACATATTTTGACTAAGGTGTAGAGTTTGTGAAGTTAAACCTTGTAGAGTCAGGGCGTGTCGAGTTAGAAGCTTGGCTCTACATAAGATCCGACAACTTTTTGAAAGTGCTGGTCTATGGTCTCGTCTTGGCAACATTTCACATGAAAATGTTTTTGTTGGGATTGGTTATACTGGGCCGGGCAATGAATAGAAATCGTTTTTCGATGTGGTCAACTACATATAAACTGCCAAAACGATGTGATTGAAAATAATTTCAACGTATTTAAAACTGTGAAACTTTGCTAGCCAACAGAAGAATGATATTTCAGCAAACATAAAAAAAACTAATCAAAAGTCGTCTACAAGTGTACAAGTGTACTTACCGATCGCGCTATGTCATAACATTGAAATGTCAAATATTAAATTAATATTTTATGCCGTTGTGTATCGCGTTGATTAATTATTATAAAGATGACGACTCAACTTTTATTTAGAAGATTTTGTTGGTAAACTAGAACGAGCGTCAGGATCTAAAGAAATCTAAAAACAAATATGTGAAATTTCACGGTGTTGTTTTGGCATCTAATGTCGTTATGACATAGCGCGACCGGCCGCGGCCCCCAGGAAATGAGCCGATGTTTTTGGGTTTGATGGGAGTAAAAAGTCGCTGCTCACTGCTAATCGCATACAATCTAAAATCAGCTACAAAAATATGCAAACACTTCTGTCACACATCGAAAATTATTATTGCATTTAGAATCAACGACAGTCAAAAGTAATCACATTTTTCTAATGCCGACTGTACGAGCACACTATCTCAACTAACTCGCCATTGAAACGCACGCATGTGACGACTCACGATACAGTTAGTGTTGTCCGTGTAGTAATGTAAATACTTAGGTATAGGTACTATGATAAATGCGAATGTGAGTTTGTATGTTTGTTACGCTTTCACGCCTCAACTGCTCAACCGATGATCATGAAATTTGGCCTAAACTCAGTCCGGAGTACAGAGAAGGAAATATGATACTTATTATCCCGAAATTCCCGCGGGAACTCCATCGCTAACCGTTTACGCGGCGTACGCAACGTAAACTCTCAATAGGAATATTTTTTCCCGTTTTTGCAACATTGTTCAATGCTGCTCCGCTCCTATAGGTCGATCGGCCTTCATCAAAAAATAGACTATATTCAACAAAAAAACATTTGGCGCCAGTTGAAATTAACATCCAAAAAAAGAAACAATTCCAGCATGTTGATTGTGACTATGTTCTTATCTGGTTCAATGAGGTTCGTCAGCTGTCAAGCAGTAGGTACCTGTACTGTATTAGCTGTATGTTTAGGCGCTCTCCACACAGTTGAACAAAGCATCTAAAACAAGCAGAGGCAAGCGCGGTGAAAGCATCGTAAACAATGTCAATAGAAATGTATGTAGGTACAGCCGATGCTAATTAAATTTTAACCAATTTTATACACTGGCTGTTGTTTTCGTTTAGCGCTTTATGTTTCAAATTAGATATAATTACTTCATCTTTCCGTCAACGGTTTGCTAAGAAATAAAGAGGATATTTATGTCATGTTGACAAAAAAACATTAAAATATAATAAAGTTTCTACGATACCTATTATAAAAAGAGATTCAAAATAAAATAGAGGAAACTTTTACCCAAAGCTTTTACCTATCATAAAATTTAATCCAAAGTAAAGATTTTTTTTAATTATCGTGTACGTTCTAAAAACTATACGTATTTTATTTTATTACATACTAACTGCCCGCGCGGTTTCACCCGCGATAATTTCGAAGTTTCCGCGGGATTGTTCCATACAAACTTTGCAACATCTTTTCATCCTCTTAGGGGTTGAATTTTCAAAAATCCTTTCTTATCGGATACCTTCGTCATACAAAGATCACATCCTCCAAGTTTCAGGTCTTTACGATCAGCGGTTTAGGCTGTGCGTTAATCCATCATTCATTCATGTATACATAGATTATGTATAGATATATTTTATTTCAGTTGCCTTTCTAGTCTTATAACATAGAGTTCGTTTGTTTCGTTGCAAAAAGTTGTTATGACAATAGACAAGCGCAATATACTGCGAGCGCGATAATCGCTTTTATGTAGGTATATTATAGTAAATAACAAACAATTAAAATGTAATTAAATCGTTATCTTTAATCGTTTCGAAATGAATCTTTTTATGTATACTAGTCCGGATGACAAAACTATAAGTTGGCATATTGAGGCTACTCTGATGATAGAGCTAGGATTCAAATAGTGCTACGCTTAATGTGGCTACTATAGTAAACCCCTCGAGTTTGGGCTCATATGCTATCGAGCAAAAAGAGCAAAAAAAAATCACGTCTGTTGTATGGGAGCCCCCGTAAATATTTATTTTATCCTGTTTTTTTAGTATTTGTTGTTATAGCGGCAACAGAAATACATCATCTGTGAAAATTTAAACTGTGTAACTATCACGGTACATGTAATACAGCCTAGTGATAGATGTACAGACAGACGGACTGACGGACAGCGGAGTCTTAGTAATAGGGTCTTAGTATTAGGGTGAATTTCTTTAAAATGTTTTTTTATGATGCTTAAAGTTAAAAATCAATAAGATTTCAGGATATTTTTTGTTTTAAATTGATTTTAATACTTATAACACAATTGGCTACTTGACAAAAAAAAATTTTTTTGTCCGTCGTGTAGATTAGTAAAAAATATTGGACACGTATTTTTTCTTTTTTTACGTTATCAAAAACTAACAGAGATACATTGAGTTGAAATTTCGCGTGACGTCACAATTCGGTGTCGTTTGTATGGCGCTTATAATGAATATTGACGTCACGAGCCCCCCACCCTAAACTTTAATGCGCTTTATCTATGTTCATTTTCATTAAATTGAAAAAGCAAAAAATACGTGTCTATTATTTTTTTATTTTCTAACTGACGGACTAATTAGAATTTTGATATTCAAACCTTGGAGAATACCCAATTATACTAAAAAAAACCTGAAATTATTTATTAAAGCTTTTTAAAAGTATCGATTTCTACGAATGACTAATTGATCATCGGTTGTTTAAAACAAAAATTAACTTACTTATTTTCTTCGTTTGGTCATTGTGATTGAGGCTAAGATTTATATGGGTTAATTACGAAAAATAGACGAATTTTTTAGTACATATCTGATTCGTGTAACGGTTAGGCCCAAAATCGGGTTTCTCCTTTAAACAAAGGACATATTGAAGTCCTCGATGTTTACATGTCAGTAATAAAATTATACATAAAAAAGTTATAAATCACAAGAAACTTTCACAAATAATGTGTGTTTACGCGGGTAATAAATGACTTTCACAGTTGATTTGAAGGTGACGTTTAATGACCCTTACCCCTTGGCTACAGTCACGGCGGCGGCGGTAGCGGCGGCGGCAACGGCGAAAACAAATGGTAGACAATATAAGAATTTGGTCACAGCTATCAGTGGCGCGAGCTGTGGCCAAGAGGTCAGAGGTCCTTCAGCTCATCGGTAACTTGAGCGCTCAATTTTCATGAACTATTTTTAAGATAGGTAATTACATCAAAGACCGTCTTTTTCTTTAAGTATTTGAGATGACAATCGAACACTGAATATTATATAGCTTCATTCATATTAAATTGTACATACATACAATGTGTCACCCATTTTACCTTACAGCCTGTATATCAAAACAAAAAAAAGTATTGTAAGACTATTTCGTGGGTTTTCAAATGAATAATAAATAATCATTGTAACATTATGCTATATGTAATTGCAATGGTTACGCAGCGAGCGACGTGTACCTACCTACCTACCTACCTACCTACCTACCTACCTACCTACCTACCTACCAGCCATAATCACTATACCGTTTCGTAATCGAGAGACGGAAAAAAGACCATTAGTTGGGCAACGGTAGAATTCAAAAGATCTACGATGAACGCCGTCCACTTTGTGCATTTCAACTTGAAGGTCTTCATAATAGTTTAAAATAAAAACAAGCTGATTCGACTGTTTTAGATCGGGTAATATATGTATAAACAAATTTTTAAATGTTATCAAGAAAGTACCTAGGTACCTGATTATTATAATATCAAGTTATTTAAGAGCTAGATTGCATCTAGTTGTTTGACACGGTTAGCATATCAGGGCATCAGAATACGATTGTGCTTTCTATGGTTTATTTCTATAACGCCTTCGGATGGCCATTCTGCTAAATAAAAAAAATTCAACAGCCTTATGTGTAAACTATAGATAGTTGTTTATATAGAATGGGCATGTTGACTAATTTTTTTTTTAGTCCGTCTTGTAGATTATTAAAAAGTATTGGACACGTATTTTTTCTTTTTTTACGTAATCAAAAAATAACGGCGATATATTGAGTTGAAATTTCGCGTGACGTCACTATTCTGACAGGTTGTATGGCGGTTTTAGCGGTCGCCGGTCAGTGACGTCACGACCCCCTCACCCTAAACTTTAATGCGCTTTATCTCTGTATATTTTAATTTATTTGAAAAAGCAAAATTTTTATTTTCTAACTGACGGACTAATTAGAATTTTGATTTTCAAAAGTAGTCAACATCCCCATTAATACTATAATCAACCATTATACACAGACACAGGAGGTAGTGTCGTTAAAAATTATTGAAGCACAAAATAAATCAATGTGTGCGTGGAACGGATTTGGAAGAAGAAGAAATGAAATTATCTCTATGTTCAGTCCTTTTTTAGTTTTCAATACTATTATTTTTATTTTTCGTTTTTACCGTGGGTTGCACAGTGCACATCCGTCCCTCTTATCTCTCTGTCAACCCAATGGTCAACTGTCAGAGAATGCCGCAAGGCATTAAGTTCGCCATTTGTGCTATTTTGAGCAAGAAGAATAAATAAAATAAATAAACGGCGCAAAATTACCTGTACCTAGGCGATGACACACTCAAGAGCACGAACACGTATGTGGATGTAGGTACACGGTCTTTTTACTTAGCTTGCACTCGCTGTCGTTTAACCCTTCGCGGTCACACCTCCAAATAATAAAATACACCTGTTTTTTTTTAAATTCAAATCTAGCTGTGTCCCGCGGTTTCAGCCGCGTGAGTTTCGGAATTCCCGCAGGAATTCCGAAGAAGCATTTACTACTTATAAAATCAGCTAATTAGTAGTAAAAGTCCCGTCAAAATTCGTCCAACCGTTTTAGAGATTCACCCTCGTGAGCTTCGGGACTCCCGCAGGAACTGCAAACTTCTTTTATATAAACCTTGTCCTGACAATAACGGACACAAAAAGATCAATTATCCAATTTGGTGCAGTCGTTTGGAAATTATGCGCTTCTAACACATTTGGCGATTCATTTTTATTTATAGAGAAGATACGAATTTTATGATGTTTTTTCCTATTGTTTTTTAACTATTTCCATATCTGAAAAATAAAGAAATCCATTGGATTACTTAGAGGTAATAATAAATTAAAGATTAGCGCCAGATTTAAGTCAGTAAATTGGTGTTATTTTTCTGCGTGGGGTCTGCTGGACCCCGTATGACCGCAACGGGTAAATCTTTCTTTGAACTGTAGGCGTGCTCCTGGGGAGTTGGTTGCAAAGCTTCTTCCACCTTCCAAGCCATCGCACTAGGAAGGTGTGAAAGGCTGTTGTGCTGTCATAATTATTGTAATTTTATTGGCATCAAAAAGAGCTATATTTATGTGCAAACTTTGAATAAATTTGACTTTGACTTTAACCACAAAATATTTTAACCGTGGATTAGGTGTTGGTGTAGTTTAAACAAGTACTGTAAGGTTGAGGCCAGGGGCCTTCACCATGTAACGGTACTTTTCGTATGGGCGGGAACGTTGGCAAATGCTTGTAATTTAATGAAACTTTTTCTGATTTTAGTTAAAGATACTTATTTCCAAGGTATATTGAAAAATTTCCATCCCTATTCCAGGTCGGCAACGCACCTGCATGCCTTACAATCAGGTGTATACCACTTGTCCGTTTGCCGCCTATGACATAAAAAAAATAAAAAAAATACTAACTTCTTTCTAATATATATGGTACTAGCTTTTCCCCGCGGTTTCCCCCGCGGTAATTTTGGAGTGCTCGTGGGAAATCGGGAATAAAAGTACCCTATGTCCTTTTCTGTACCCTTGACAACGGGCATGGAAAATTTCATGATGATAGGTTGAGCCGTTAAGGCGTGATAGCGTAACAGACAGACTGACAGACAGACCGACAGACAGGCAGAGTTACTTTCGCATTTATAATATTAGAATGAATCCCAACCAGTGTGGATATGTAGTTGTATCTTGTTGACTCTACAAGCGTAAAAGCTCTACAGTTACCTACAATATTTGTTGACAGTGAACATATTTGGTGAGTGGTGAGTGGTGACATTAGTAAATTACATTCGTACGAAGTCGAGGCGGGCCATTAGGTTTTTTTTTTTTAAAACAACAATTTCATTTGTTTACTTTGAGCTTAAAATAACTCGCTGAAAGCTTCTAATATGTATAAGAAAGTGTCGATGCCTTGGGAATACTAACCTTGATTTTTCATAATTGAAAGTAATAAGTCTTACAACAGTTACAAGTTGTATAGAATGTAACAACGTCGCGTCGTGGTATAAAATATCTCCGTACCGTTAGATCAAACTTCACGACTCACGACGGTCAATGAAATCAGTGATTTTTTTGTGCCCTCAATAGGTACGACGTATTATGATGGTTGTGATGTACCACGGGAAAGTAGTAAACTCGCATCCCACGTACTTATTTTCCAAATGTGAAAGTTTGGATATTTAATTTTGGATGCTTGTGATCAATCACGCGTTCATTCAACGGCTTAGAGTTTTGGATACAAGGCGCTGCTGCACAAAGAGAAATTTATTTTTCAATTGTTACTCTCATTGTCAAATAAAAAAACATGCATAGGTACTGAAACTTTTAAAAAAATCTGTCTTTCTACCTGGGAATCGAACCCGCCAATATTTCGCTACACAAAGGCGTACACAAAGTCATATTCCTTCACCGTCGCCTTCACCATCAAATTCTTTACTGCCTTTATATTTTCACTTCACTTCACTTCAGATTCACTTGCTTGTTTTAACTCGTAAGGGCTAGAGGAAATCATATTTGTGAACTATGTAATATATCCATTATTGCTATATCCATATGTAATATATCCATACTGCAGCGACTCGGTCAGCCTGTTGATGAATATCAGTTAGCAAATATTTTGGTAAATTTTCTATCGTGACGTTTATTTACCTAGTAGGTAACCATAATAATATTTATCACAAATTGGATTACTTTAGTCAATTTTATTCACGGAATAGTGCACAAATGGCGTATTGCAATAGTTGTTTATAGTAAGAGTTTTGAAACTTTATTTATATCGCAAATCTTAATATCTAACTTGAGCTTGCGACATGGAGTATTTTTTGGCTTGCGCTATAAACAAGAATATAGGTTAGCCACATTCTCCAAGAGAAAAATTTAACTTGAAAAAAATGCTTAAATATTTTTTATTTGTTTTTCTCCAGTTAACTAACCGCCGCACTCAGAGTCGACTTTAATGATTACTTAGTTAAGTATAGATTTTTAAAACAAAACTGAGCACAGTCCAACACACGCTGGGCCAATTTTGAATACCTACACCTATAATTATGCTACTAGATTTACCGCCGCACTCAGAGTCGACTTTAATGACTACTTAGTTAAGTATAGATTTTTAAAACAAAACTGCCGCAATCAGACAAGTTTAATAAATTAATGTTGATTGGCATTTAACTAATTAAGTTACATCTTGTTAAATGCCAATTAACATTAATTTATTAAACTTGTCTGATTGCGGCAGTTTTGTTTTAAAAATCTATACTTAACTAAGTAGTCATTAAAGTCGACTCTGAGTGCGGCGGTAAATCTAGTAGCATAATTATAGGTGTAGGTATTCAAAATTGGCCCAGCGTGTGTTGGACTGTGCTCAGTGAAGGGTCCCTGAGGAAGAATGTAGGTATTCCTTTAAAATTCGAAGTCTGAAGTTATTAACAATCCGAATATACTAAGAGAATTTACTAAGTTCTTTCACGTCAAGGTTGCCTGAAAAAATTGCTTCTACCAATAAGGTAGCCTTTTTGCTATGTATCTAGACACGCGGCCAGCGTGTCAAGTCAAGTTCAAGCAAACAGAACTGACGTGCAGCACCGTGTGTAATATTACACGAACCATTTGGAGCCATTTTTCACCCGCTCATAATTCCAAAACTATTTTACATAAACATGTCTAATTTGGCTCATGTATTAAGACTCGCAAGATAAATATGTGCTCCAAATTTCATAAGCACAGCTCCAACGGTTATTTAGATAATAACGTCCAAAAATCGTGATTTTTATCACTGACTGACCTATAGACCAAAATTATAACGCACTTCCAGATGACTTAGGAGTTTGATATTTGGCATCAAGGTAGGCTTTTAGGCGTATACAAAGGGAAAAATCTGAAAACTGGAAAAACTTAAAAAAAAATTATAATTATCAATAATTTAAGTTTTTAGATTTTTCCTATCAAGAAGGTAATATAACAAAGTTAAGTATTGTAGTATGCAACTGGCTAATCAGAATTTCGAAATATTCTTAAATGATGTATTTTACGTCACTCAATTAAACTGAGTCAAATACATCGTTGTCAGCGCGAATTTTCCTATTTTCACTGGTTTGTACCTATAAAACTAGTTATTCTCAAGTTAAAAGTGAATCAGAGTTTGTTTTACGTAGAATATAATTAATGAATATCTGTGAATATTTTCATCAGTTTACGGAAACATCCATTACATATTATTGACATTTGACATAGAAAGTTCTGTAAAAAAGATGAATAATTCTTTTTCAAGTATAAAACCACTTGTGGATAGAGACGGTTCGGTATGGAATTAAACTCCGTATGTACATTATCGTCGGATATCATAAAGGTGACGACATATCTGCTGAGAAGAAATCTCGTAATGATCAAAAGGCGTTACCGAAAATATGTCTCCCAGTAGAGGGCATGTCACAGACTCACAGTTATCCACTCATGTAAGGTCAGCCATGCAGGCTTAGGATGCTTCTTCCTCTTCTTCTGCTTGGGATGCTCTTTCGTCCGCTTACGAAGGCGACGTATAAGCCTCGAACAGTAACTGTACAGGTACTGCATAGCTTTCTTTAGACATAAGTCTAGTTAATTTGTGCTGCATAGATGATTTTGATTCCAATATAGGGACATAAATAAAGGCGCGTTCCGAAGGGGGGGGGGGGGGGGGGGGGGTCACATAGGGGACATGACCCCTCCCCCCAATCGTACGTGTCTATACTAATATTATACCAACTTGTCAACCTCAAGATACGCACACACGTACAACACGTGTATGTACAAGCCGGCTGTCTTGTTCCAAAGTATTTGAAACAGTTCATTTGTAAAGAGTGTCAACGGATGATTATACCTAAAGAGGAAAGATTTGTATTTTTGTCTATTTATAACGAGTAAACTCAAAAACTACTAGACTGATTTCAGAAATTCTTTCACATATAAGAAGCTGCGGTAGTCCTGAGTGACATAGGGTAGGGTAGGATAGGGGTTTTTATCCGGGAATTACTACGGAAACTCCAAAATTAGCGTGGGTAAAACCGCGGGCAACCATTAGTCTGTAGTAAAATTGTGTATTGTGCAATAAAGTCTAATTTACTTGACAATTGCCAGTTGCTGTTGGCGTGCCAATAAATAAATAAATAAACAATTTTGTTATTAAAGCCCCCTTCAAACTTTCAGGCTGTGACCGCGCCTGCATACGTCATAAATAGCCGACATATGCAAATTTATTGAAGATGCTTCAATAACTGCGATTCTTCTAGGAAGTTTAAGTCCTCAATATGCATCTTAGACGTTCATTTGGAACCACTTTTGACCCCCTCATAACTCAAAAATTATTTCACATATGTTACATGTCAATACTAATCATGAACTCTCAAATAGGGAAATACAGTAGATTAACAAAAACCATTTGGTATTAATTTTATTATGAATAAGTACCTACTAATAGTTTCTGTACAAAAAGCAGTGATATCCCATCAAAAACATAAATGTGAAAGTGGAAGTCAAGTTCAGTATTAAGCTTAAGCTTAGTTGTCGACTTTACCGACAAAAGAATTGATATCTAAATAGGTGTCAAGTTCTGTAGATAATCCTGAAATATATTCAAAGGAGCATACAACTTGACTAGTTTTCACATTCAAGTTATCTTTAACTAGTCAAATTATGTATCTTCTTTATATTATTATGAGCAAGTTACTGTTTTTATACTGTAAGGTCAATAGATATTACCCCTTTAATATTTCGTTTGCTGGTAAAAACAAAGCAATATCAAAAATATTTATACTATAGTTTGTAGCCAAATATAAGATAACTTGTGTGTGAAAACTAGTCGAGTTGTATGCTCCTTTGAATATATTTCAGGATTATCTACAGAACTTGACACCTATTTAGATATCAATTCTTTTGTCGGTAAAGTCGACAACTAAGCTTAAGCTTAATACTGAACTTGACTTCCACTTTCACATTTATGTTTTTGATGGGATTTAATCTACACAAATATTGTAAAAAGTCTAGTGCATTAAAAGTATATTGTATACCTACTAAATGCGAATGTGAGCATAAATAACATGTGGTAAAATTAACTGCAAATATTTACAGGGTTGAAACTTGAAAGTACATAATATACACCGTTATAAACATGCTCCTAAAATAGAAAAGGTGAAAAAAAATTTTTTTTCAAGCAAAATAAATCAATCAAAAAGAAAACAACCTGTGAAGGTACTCGTCGCTCAATCGCTCTACACACACATCGCGGCGCGCCGATATCTTAAGTTCAATGACCTCGATCGAGCTGAACAGCTATGTGCGTGGCGCGTGCCTTATAGGTATATCGCATAAGTGAGCTACATGTACCTTGTGAATGTAATTATAATGATTTTTCAATGAATTTATTTTCCTATTATTCTGAAAAACTACCGAACTTACAATATTATTTTTTCGCTTATCCTGTGTAATATAACGTATACTTTCAGCCCTGTAAATATTTGCAGTTAATAATTTTACCACATGTTATAAAATGTGTTTCTCAGTACTCCTGACAACGTGTATGCAAAATTTCATGATGATCGATTGAGTAGTTATGGCGTGAAAGCAAGTCAAACAAACATAATAATTATGTTTGTTTGTTTGTTTGTTATGACATTGGCTACTTTTAATTCTGGAATTCCCGCGAAAGTCCGAAATGCACGCGGGCGAAACTACGGCGAACAGCTAGTTTTATAAATATTTTTTATTAACGATTTTGTTGTTTGCATCGTTTGCGTAAAAATATCTGCGTTAGGGGTTTAGATCGATGGGTTTAGTAGCCGCTTAGAATGATCTACAGAATACATTTCACAGCAACCGGGCGCGACGTGCGCCTGCGTCGCTTGCGTGCGTTTTGTTCAAACACTCGCTCACCGAAAGCGCTAAGATCAATGTATCGATCTATTGTTCTGATTTTGCTAAAAAAATCACATTGCTAATGCAATAATTTAGTGAAAGTGTTTTTGTTGTTGTGTTAATTTTTTATTGACAGTTAATACTTCAAGCTTAAGCTTTATTGTCACGACAAAAAACAATTCTGTGCTGTGCCTTTAAAGCTTATTCAAGTAAGTTTAACGGTGTCTTAAGTAATTATCTTTTTATTTTAATAAGTTATTAAAATTATCAAATTTTCTTTGTTTTTTATGTACTTAATTGTAAAAATGCATAAGTATATTTATGAATTGTACTTATAAATACTTGTTTATCTGCGCTGTGCTAAACCTTATTCAAAAAAGTTTTACGATGTTTTAGTAAATTATCTTTTTCATTTTATTCATTATAATTAGGTACGCTAATTTTTTTACAGTTTTTCATCTAGTTGTGAAAATAAATATAGGTACGAATTATATATAGGGTATTTTTATGTTTTTTTTTGTTATTTAACTTATACGTACATTATATCTATAAATAATCTGTCATTTATCATTAACAGTACCATTCTAATTTGTAGTTAAAAGACTTATCAAAAGATATGAAAGTGCACTGTGTACAGAACACTTCTGGCGCGTGCACAAATAAATTCTTCTAATCCTAATGAAATATCGGATATTGAAATTGTTCAAAAAAATTTACAACCTCACCTTTAATCCCTATAAATGCGAAAGTAACTCTGTCTGTCTGTTAAGCTTTCATGCCTTAACGGCTCGGCTCAACCGATCATCATGGAATTTAGCATAAACGTTGTCTGGGGTACAGCAAAGGATATAGGGTACTGTTATCCCAGAATTCCTGCGGGATCTCTGAAATTAACGCGGGTGAAACAGCGGGGAACATTCTTTCTGTACAATTTGGTGTTTGATACATATACCTATCTGTCAAAGTTTATGTTTATTTTTAAATTTTGTTGTAAGTAGGTATACTTTGTCATTGTTAAAAATAAGTCACAATAGAAAAAACTTTTTTTAAAACAAGATTTTATTTAAATGCACTAAAAAGAATAAACCATGCACTGTCATCATGATGTATTAGTTTTATAATATATCAATGATTGTCATCCAAACTAAACGTGTACGCAAAATTACAGCTCAATCGGTTGAAGATATCTGCATAAAAATTAAGTTGCCAGATTCCACCCGAACAAACATAGTTACATAAAAGCTTTTAAAATTAGGTAGGTACATACAAAAACTTTTTAACAATCAGCAAGTCTCACCTTCGATATTTTTCTTATTAAGTATTCTGTACCTATAACTTTGACATTTAATAAATATATACCTGTCAAAAGTTTATTTTATGTATTTTGCAATTGAAAAAAGCTTACATACAAAAGCTTCACAACACCGTGTTCACCTTGGATATTTTTCATTATGAATTGATAGTTGGTAAGGTCAGAAATTTATTTTAATTATGTTTTGTTAGATTATATGTTTTATTTTATTATTATATTATTTTATTCTACATTGCTTTGAAACTACTACAGTATAATACATTGTACAAGCAAGTCTGTCTAGAATTTTTGTGACAATTATAATTATAGCAGTGAAAGGTTTATAAACCATAAAACAACAGTAAAGATGATGAATGATGAGTTGAGCAGCTACGCCAAAAGAGCAGTTAGCGAAACTAGTTTCTATACAATAATAGTTATTTATTTGAGCTTTGTTCCCACGAGGCTTAGAAGGTGATTGTTCGATTTAACGCACGTTGCTTTCGATAACGGCGACAGGCTCCGAAAGCTCCTTAAATGGAATAAAAATAACATTATTTTTATTATAAGTACATTTAAGACCTGGAGCTGGGTCTATCACGACCTCGCAGTATTATTTTAAACCTTATAGCATTAATAGACGATCGAATTGGGATGTTGACGACTTTTGAAAATCAAAATTCTAATTAGTCGGTCAGTTACAAAAATTTTTTCTTTTCAAATAAATGAAAATACACAGAGATAAAGTGCATTAATGTTTAGGGTGGGGGCTCGTGACGTCACGTCTATAACCGCTACAAGCCGCCATACAAACTGCATTAGTGACGTCACGTGAAATTTCAACTCAATGTATCGCCGTTATTTTTTGATTACCTACGTAAAAAAAATACGTGTCCAATATTTTTTATTAATCTACAAGACGGACTAAAAAAAATTACTCAAATAGCCTATTTGGTGCGCTTCGCACCGCGATCTTGGTAATCTCCGTACCATATCCGATCGTATAGAGTGAAGTAGTCCGCCGTAATATTGTGCGTTTTATGTACATATTATAATGAAATTGAAATCAATCGAGATTTCGACGCCAAATCGATGTAGGGTAAAAATCATGCCTATTGCTATAACGTTGTATTGTAGGCCCCTGAGGATTCATAACAGTGTTAATGAATTAACCAAAAACCTGATACACCGCATTTAAAAAAATAAACAATAATATGATTAATAGTAAAATTATGTCGAAAACATTAATAGTCTAAAAGGTATTCAACATTAGTTAAGAGGTGACCTAACTAAGAAATTTCAAGCGCTACGCCCGCGCCTACGTGTCAATGACCGATCCGATTTTTTTGCTGCGGGCGGCGTACGCGCCAAATATTGCATTATAAATAATTTAGACATGGGCTAGTAAAAAATAAAATTATAACCTATATTAAAACATGTGCGATCAATTCGGAAGTCGATTCTGAACAAACCACTTTCTAGTTTTCTGTTAATTCATTAACACGTTGTATAATATTAAATATAGGTATGTTTAATAATAATAATAATACTTTTATTTAAACTCATAAAAAAGATGTAAAAAAGATGTAACATAATTTTCTTATAACTATCTTATCTTTTCTCATAATTATCTTAAGGTTTGTTTTACCAAAATACCAATCCCTTATGCCCAAAGAAATATCAATTTAAGAAGGAGTAGGTACAGAGAAGGACATAGGGTATACTTTATGCCGGAATTCCCGCGGGATCTCCCGAAATTAATGCGGGTGAAACCGCGGGGCACAGCTCTATAGCTGTACAGAATAAAATCTAGATGACAAAAAATTAAGTGTTTCTTTACCATCTTGTTAGAGATTGTGTTGGGCACGCGCATAATGTACAAGGAATGTTGCAAGGTCATAATGCATCAGGGACCGGTTCTATAAAACTACTACTCCCTATAGAACAAAAGGTATTTTGTAAAGTATCTACTCGTTATTATAAGTTTTATTCATATTTTATGAAGAATTTACAACTGAACCATTTTAATAGACATCGTTTGATGAGTCTCGTGATGTAATAGAAAGTCTACTGTGTGTGACTCAATAACAAATGTCATTAAAAGCACATTACCCTTCTTACTGTTTGATTGCGCTTCTTTGGATCTGACTCCTATTAACAGTATTTGATGGTAAGAGACAAAAATACGAACCTAAAACAACAGTAACGACAACAAACTGTTTGGTAAAACCCCTAAGACCTATTAATGATTATAAATATTGATATTTTCTTTCGTAGAATCCTTTTGGGGCCAAGAAGTTTGAACTACATCGAAATCCTTACTATCATAGATAATAATGCGAATGTGGGTTAATTTTTTGTTTGTTTCGCTTTCACGCTTTAACTGCTCAACCGATTATAATGAAATTTTGCATACATGTTGTCAGGAGTACAGAAAAAGACACAGGATATTTTTTATCAGCTAAACAGCTAGAAAACAAATACCTAAGTGCAGCACTCTTTATTGTGTCCCAATATTGACATCCAGGTGATGAGAATGCCGTTCCAAGAAATAGCTTTCAAGGCGGAGATGGACCGGCACGAAGATCCGGAGTTCGAGGAAGAAGCGATGATCCTCTGCGGAGAGGACCCGGCTACCAGGAAAGCCAAGATTGCGGAGCTCAGAGATATGATTTACGGTGAGAAATTGGAATATCTAAATATCTATGCTTATAATAAAACTATAGAGAGGTCAATTCTGTACATTGAATGCTATATTCAAAATTAATATTGGAGGATGAATGGTGATCGATACTGATGCCAAAAATGCAATCAGTAAATTTTTTGTCTGTCTGTCTGTCTGTATGTGCACGCATGGGTCAAAAACTACTGAAGAGATTTTAACCACTTGGTACGATTGTAGTCCCTACTCCTGGGCAGGTTATAGGCTATATAACATAACGCTAAGACACATAGGAGCTGAGCAGTGCCGATAAATTTGAAGCTAGTCGGATGAAATGCGCTTTCGAGCTCTTATCCTCGCATACGTTTACTCAATCACGCAGAAACGGCTGAACGGGTTTGGAAGAAATTTGGCATGCACGTTGTCATGACAGACAGATGGGTACAGATGGGTACAGAGAAGGACATAGGGCACTTTTTATCCCGGAATTCCCGCGGGAACTCCGAAATTACCGCGGGTGAAACCGCGGGGCGCAGCTAGTAAAAGATAAAAGAGTAAAATTCGAATTTCGTCTCTTTCTTTCTACAAACTTTAGCACCGGTTGCTTGTTTTATTCCTTTAATTTTTTTTTTTGGTGATCTATATGATCATAGATAGGTATTCTTAATAGATTTCTCGGGATATTTTGTGATATATTTCATTTTAATGCCCTTCAAAAAAGATATCATGCCCTTTAAAAGATATCTCTTCTCTTTGGCCTAGTTGAATAAACTTATTATATTAACTTATTATAGTAAAATTCTTTGATATAAATAACGTTCTAACTATTAGATATACCTATACTTAGGTATAGCACAATCACTCCTTTTACCAATTCTCGACTATGCCGACACCTGCTTTACTAACATTAGCGAGGAGCAACTAAATAAACTTGAGCGCCTCCAGAATTTCTGCATCCGGTTCATATTTGGTCTACGCAAATATGACCACGTCTCTGAATTTCGCACCAAGCTCAAGTGGCTCCCGATTCGCCTTCGCAGGAATGCTCACGTCCTTTTCCTTCTATATAGCATACTGTTCAATCCATCTACCCCCACCTACCTAAAAGACCACTTCGTATTTCAGTCTTCTTCCCATAACCTGCCTGTTCGATCATCCCGGAACTTACTTCTAATGATTCCTGCCCATAAAACCAACTTTTATGATTATTCCTTCTCTGTACAAGCAGTCCGTTTGTGGAATTCGCTACCTGTAGAGGTGCGAATGGCCAAATCATTACCTATCTTCAAGGGCCTGGTGAAGACTTTCTACCTCACTCATGGATCGTAACTTGCTCTAGATTAACATTTATAGTATGCACCTGTGTTTTATTACATTTATAAAGTTAGTATAATTATATTGTACGTATATATTTTTCTGTATGTATATTTTATATCTATGCGCGTATCTTTGTATATCTTTTTTATGTATTTTTATTATATCTTTTTTATGTATTTTTATTTATGTTCTATGTGTATATTTTGTATTATTATTTTGTATTATCTTATGATTCCTGTTCTACCTATATTATACCAAATCAATATATAAATTCTCTGTATTTGTCCTATCCACCCAAAGGTTGTCTGGAAGAGATCGCTAGTAAAGCGATAAGACCGCCTTTTGTATGCCCTTAGTTATAAGTTTCTGTAAACACACTGTAAAATTATTTTGGTGTACAATAAAGTGTATTCTATTCTATTCTATTCTATTCTATATCTCAAAAAAAAGTTTATATATTCGAATATTAAATAATTACAATATTTTTTTTTATTTAGGCAGGCGAACTACAACGTAGATAGAGATAGCTTAACGAGTAAAGATAAAATATATTGTACTATTTTCTAGGGAGGTCTATTTAAAAACGATCAGAATTTGTGATCTTGCAAAATTGTAGACAAGAAGCAAATATTGCGGAATTCGTTTTTGGAGTTCCGTACCTCAAAAGGAAAAAAACCTTTATGGGATCACCTCGTTGTCGGTCTCAATTTTCCTCAGGAATGCGTGGAGATAGTTGAAATTAATATCATAATATTCTCAAGTATCTAGTTCCATGGAACTGTGAAAAATCAAATTTGTAAGTCAACACAATCAAAAGATACTTAGAATCGTGAAAAATGGCAAAAAAAAAATCCGAAAATTGTAAAGTAGTAATATCACAAAAAATATTATGACGACTATAAACTTTTTTGCAGATAAAAACTGACCCCAACCTATATCGATGTATGGTGACAACAATTTTCCAACGGCAAAGCTAAATTTGTCCCTCACTCCTACAAGACGTACTACGTACGGAATCCTTAATGCGCTAGGCCGACTCGCACTTGACTGGTTTTATTTAAGTTGACACTCATTACGATCATAGACGCGAGCACAAACAGCGCATAGGTAGGTAACATATTTTTTCATCTTGGCGTTTGCTAGCAATGTTGTGTAAAAACTGTACACTTGACCTCACTCGACGCCGCCGCTCAATTAAATATACATACAATAATATAGCTAGGTACATTACTATAACTATCTATTTAATATATATAAATCACGTGTCACGTTGTTTGTCCCCGATGGACTCCGAAACTACTGAACGTATTTTGATTAAATTTTGTAACCATTTATAATATGGTCCAACTTAAAAGATAGGATAGTTTTTATCCCGGAATTCCCTAGGGAATTGAAGGACATAGAGTACTTTTTTCCCGCAACCTCCGCGGGAACTCCGAAATTACCGCGGATGAAATCGCGGGGGACAGCTAGTCTTAATATATATAAATCACATGTCACGTTGTTTGTCCGCGATAGACTCCGAAACTACTGAACGGATTTTGATAAAATTTTGTAACTATTTATAATATGGTCCAACTTAAAAGATAGGATAGTTTTTATTTCGGAATTCCCGCGGGAACTCCGGAATTAATGCGGGGAACTGCTTATCACCGTAAACTACAGCACTTTTTTCCCGAAATTACCGCGGGAACTCCGAAATTACCGCGGATGAAATCGCGGGGGATAGCTAGTAATATATAAGAACTAGCTGTGCCCCGCGGTGTCACCCGCGTGAGTTTCGGAGTTCCCGCGGGAATTCCGGGATGAAAAATAGATAGTAGCCGATTCTCAGACCTACTGAATATGTTATATTATGTAAATTACGCGGGACTTGAACGCGATGTTTTTTATTACCTTTTTTGCCTGACGTTTCGGCTGAGTTGCATCACGCCGTGGTCACAGGCTGACTAAAGCATTGCGGCGTCGATAGCGAGCCGCGCGGGCAGATTCCACATCTACCCTCACTGGATGTTCTTTTTTATTAGATGCACTTTTAAGGTCCCTGCACACTACACTCATTCGGTCCGCATTCACCGGTTCCGGACGGCCGCAACGATTTTTTGTTTTTTGAATTATAGGATCCCATGTCGTAGGCAACCTATATCCGTCATACTGAATATGCATAAAAAATTTCATGAGAATCGGCCAAGCCGTTTCGGAGGAGTATGGGAACGAACATTGTGACATGAGAATTTTATATATTAGAAGACTAGATTAATCGCTATTTCCCTTGGTTACGGCATCACAAGTGAACGGCTGGACCAATTTTGCTAATTCTTTTTTTGCTGTGTTTGTTATTGTAAGAAGAAGGTTCTTTGAAAGAAGTTTGGAGTTCCTGCGGAAATTCCGAACTAACGCGGGTGAATATCTGAAATGGTTGGACCGATTTGTGACGGAACTTTCACTGCTAATTTAGCTGATGTTACAGAAGTAAATTAGGCTACTTTGGAGTTCCTGCGGGAATTACGAAACTCACGCGGGTGAAACTGCGGGGCACAGCTACTATAAAATATATTATACATTCAAGGATTTTTTTTTTGTAAAATTTACCTGTTTCCGTGAAAAGGCTAGTTATTTCTACGAATTGTCTACAAGAGGTGACCGATCTTATTATTGTAGGAATAAATAATAATTAATCGTTAACCTATTTTAAACGCATATGCGTGTCGATTTCTTATAAGATTTTTTACAACGAGTAGTGTTAGTAGCTTTCTGTTGGGACCTTAATATGAAAAAAAAAATTGAATAAAGAAGAATAGCATTTTAAAGAAGAATTTAAAGAAGAATGCATTTTGTTTTTTGCTGTGCTCCGCGGTTTCACCCGCGGTAATTTGAGGAAAAGACCTGCTAAAATATATTCGGCAGCTAACCCTTTGCGCAGCGTACGCAATAAAAATAAAAAGGAATGTTTTTTACCGTTTTAGCAACATTTTTTCCTGCTGCTCCGCTCCTATTAGTGATAATATATATAGGCTATAGCGATCCTCGATAAATGGGCTATGTAAAACTGAAAGAACTTTTCAAATCGGACCAGCAGTTCCTGAGTTTAGCGCGTTTAAGCAAACAAACAAACTCTTCAGCTTTATAATATTAGAACATATATAGGTGTGATACTGACCGCTCATAATATAACTCTCATAACTTGCAGAGTTCTTGATAAGCAAGGTCTCTCTCTTTCGCTTTTTCGTGTTTTACGCATAACGGTTCGTCACAGTAGGTACTTAACGTTACGGAGAATAAACACCGTGCTACAAGCGAAGGTAATTAATTATTTTTTATATGTCTTAAGGTAATATTTTAATCGTTTAGACATCTGTTAAGATCTTGTAACTTCTATACGACTTGACTCATTGGGGTCATATTCACACAATAATTTGTTTCCTCGACACGGTGGTTTAACTATTCAGTTCATTATAATTATTATCTGCGATTCAGCTAAGTTAGGAAGGAAACCTATAATGATTGTAACCTGTGTTAACAATTTTCTATTTTTATTAGAATGTGTTTTAATAATTTAAATGCTTGTGTTTTGCAAAGAAAATCTTTAGAATGCGAATGTAAGGAATACATAACATGCCTAAGCCTCAACCAATCATCATGAAATTGGACGCAGATAAGCAATAACATGTTAAACCACAAAATTGAGTTATTGATTCAGAACGATTTATTGAGAGTTAGGGAACGTTTTTTAATTATGTGTTTACCTTATTACTTGCTTAAATATGTAACTAAATATTGAACATAAAAATTGTTGACACAAAATGGCGGTCCTACTTTTAAAACACGATTTACTCAAAATTTCTCCAGTGTGGGTTAACACACTATTGCTTATCTATGTCCAATTTTACGTAGACGTTATCAGGGGTACAAAAAAGGAGATAGGGTACTTTTACCCCGGAATATCCGCTTGAACTCCAAATTCGCGGGTGAAACCGCAGGGAACAACTAGTCATATGATTGATAATTTACTGAATGTCCTTGTAGCAACACGGGTCTAGCCGATGGGTCCACGGGCCGTGCGTTATAAATTGCACCTCTTCCTACTCATGAACCATTTTATAATGCTTCCTAGGTGGCGCTATAATGTGAATAAACAAGCTATCGTTTTGTTTGCTTTTTTAATATATCTTGATTTGTATACATAATGACGCTAACTCTGGTTTCCCTTCAAAACGTATAAATCTTTCGCCTTTTACTAAAGATTTCCGTGGAGGGGAACACTCAAATGAGTCTTAACAAATTTTTGAAAACACCGCTCACGCGGTGATAAAAATTATATATAGGTTTCTTATATATTACATTGTACTCATTGTAGTTGTAGTAGTATTTACCTAGTGTAATTATCCAAACTCCAAAGTTAACTTAAAACCTAATTTTCCTTTCCATGCTTCCAATTATTATCTGCTAATTTTTCGTGATGTTATTTAATACTCACTAGCTATTTCCCGCGGTTTTATCCGCTTTAATGGGGATGTTGACTACTTTTGAAAATCAAAATTCTAATTAGTCTGTCAGTTAGAAAATAAAAAAAAACAATAGACACGTATTTTTTGCTTTTTCAAATAAATTAAAATATACAGAGATACAGCGCATTAAAGTTTAGGGTGAGGGGGTCGTGACGTCACTAACCGCTAAAACCGCCATACAAACTGTCAAAATAGTGACGTTACGCGATATTTGGGCTCCACTGTAAACCAGCGCTGTGGCTACTAACGGTCGCAGCACATGCTGAGTGGAGTCCCTTTTAGCAAGGCACTGCACCATATATTATTGTTATTATTAACCTACTTTCAAAAAGAAGAAGGTTCTATGTTCGATTGTATGTATGTTTTTTTTTACCTTTGTATTGTAAAGTGTTTGTTGCGTGGTGTATGTGTTTGTTCTTGCTGAATAAAGTTTATCTTATTATTTTATCTTATCTTATATTTCAACTCAATGTATCGACGTTATTTTTTGATCACGTAAAAAAATAAAAAATACGTGTCCAATATTTTTTTATAATCTACAAGACGGAGTAAAAAAAAATTTGTCAACGTACCTATTTCGGAGATCGTAAGGGAATTCCGGGGTGAATAGTAGCCCATGTCCTTCTCTACCCCTGATTACGTGTACCTATGCAAAATTTCATGCTGATCGGTTACGACGAGTTAGGCGTGAAAGCGTAACAAAGTAGTTTTCCGACACCTCCAACAATGGGCTTGTATCCGGGTTATGAAAATCAAAATTCTATTTAGTCCGTCTTGTAGGTTAATAAAAAATATGTAATAGACACGTATTTTTTTCTTTTTCAAATTATTGAAAAAATACTAAGATAAATCGCATTGAAGTGGAGGCTTTTTACGTCATGTGTAAACTGTTAACGCGGCGTGACGTCACGCGACATTTCAACTACCTAATGTAGCTCCGCTATTTTTTGATTGCGTAGGTATAAAATAAAAAATTACGTGTCCAATATTTTTTATTAATCTACAAGAGGGACTAAAAATAAAAATTTGGTTGACAAGCCGATTATACTCGTACCTCAGACGAAATTTCGTCTGAGACTCGTACATAATATTTCGACCAATTTACGACCATTTAATAAAACCTTGAAAAATTAAGTATGTGAGTAGGTACTCCTTGCTTATGAATCACTCTATTGGTGAAAACCGCATGAGTACCTATATCAGTAGTTTTTGGGCTTATCGCGAACAGACAGACAGACTCACGCGGCGAAGGACTTTGTTCTATGATATGTAGACTATAGTGATATAATATATAAAACCGTAAAACTTTTTGTGTTTAAAACTTTTTGATATTATTACATTTAAATCTTGCCAAATTATGATAAAAAATATATTTACCCTACATATTTTATTTATAAATAATGCCGTATCGATTTCTTTATTATAAACGAAATATTTGATATGATTTTTATAGCATCTTTTGGCATTCTTCTGGCATCAATAGCATTTCTTACAATATTCGTTCGACAGAAAATACAATAATATAATATTCTTGCTTTGCGTTATTTATAGGATACTTTCATCTTCGTCTTTTGGAGGAGTAGACAAAGATATTAGATTTTCAATAATCCTTTTTGTACGTAGGTGTGCCGCATACCTACCTACCTCAAAAATCCAAATAGCTGAGCATCTGTATAATACTGGAATACCAAAGTTTCACCAATTATATATTTAACATAGTTTTTTTTTGTTAGGAATGGTTTCTCAGCCAGCGAAGCGTGTCGCGCCGCACCACACGCAAACGATATTTCTCAACCTTAATATTCCGACGTTGTTACCGACCACGCTTGATTTAGCTCGTCGATTGTTTTCGTTTATCTAACTAAACTTGAAATTAGTTTTACGATATTATAACTTTGACTAGAGAGACCTCTGAATCGTTATGTAGAGGTCTAAGTCTGCCGGGAAATGTATTGACTGCTGAGTGTGACATGTTTATAACGGTGTAGGTATACCTACTTTCAACCCTGTAAATATTTTCAGCTAATTTTACCACATCTTATATACTGAAATACTGAATGATGTGAATAAAAAGAGAACAGTAGATAGTACATGAAGGTCATATACAATATACATAGTAGGCATCGTGCTGTAATTGATAAGTAGTAATTACTTATCCTTATAAGAATAAAAGCGAAAGTGTGTTTGTCTGTTTGTAACGCTTTCATGCCTCAACGATTCAATCGATCCCCATAAAATTTTGCATCAACGCTGTCAACGAAGAGAGCTGAAGGACATAAGGTACTTTTATCCTTGAATTGAAACCGCGGGGATCAGCAAAATTCTTAGGCCTTTTATTGCACATTATAAGAAATCTTCTTGTGTCTTACAAGCATCCGATAAAAATACGCGTGTTATATCCGACATTTCTTGTAAGTAATATTCATATAATGTCCCATATACATATAACAACCAAAGCGACGACATAAGACATTTCTTATAAGACACAAGAAAATATAATGTGCAAAAGGCCTTACTATTATAATATTGTAAAAATAAATGCGAATGACCCGAGTTTATTTGTTTGTTTGTTACGCATTTACGCTTTAACGGCGCAATCGATCATCATGAAATTTTTCATACACGTTGTCAGGGGTACAGAATCTACGCGTTGTCTGGGTATAGAGGACATCGAGAACTTTTATCCCGGAATGGGCATGTTGACTAATTTTTATTTTTTAGTCCGTCTTGTAGATTATTAAAAAATATTGGACACGTATTTTTTCTTTTTGACTTAATCAAAAAATAACGGCGATATATTGAGTGGAAATTTCGCGTGACGTCACTATTCGGACAGTTTGTATGGCGGTTTTAGTGGTTAGTGACGTCACGACCCCCTCACCCTAAACTTTATTGCGCTTTATCTCTGTATATTTTAATTTATTTGAAAAAGAAAAAAATACGTGTCTATTGTTTTTTTATTTTCTAACTGACGGACTAATTAGAATTTTGATTTTCAAAAGTAGTCCACATCCCTATTCCCGCGGGAACTCCAAAATAAAGGCGGGGTGATATCGCGGGGAACAGCTAGTATAATACTTATACTTACTCCAAATACGTAGGACATTGAAAAATGATTGCGTTTTCACGTATTGCAGAGCGCGGCGAGTGTCACCCGGTCCGTATGGACGACGCGTACTTGCTGAAGTTCCTGAGGGCCAGGCGGTTCATACCTGCGCGCGCGCACAGACTGGTACCGATAACTTCTTCAGTGCGAAAATACCAAACCCCTAGGTATGTCCCCCGCGAGGTCAATCGAGGACAATGGAGGACAGTTCCCATGGCCCGTAACGTCGGTGTGTACAGACAGCTGCGGCAATAGTCTTTGAACTTTATCAGTAACTAGCCGTGCCCCGCGGTTTCACCCGCGTGAGTTTCGCAATACCCGCAGGAAATATTTTTTACTAAAATAAAAGTAGCCTAAGTTACTCTATGTAACATCAGCTATATCTGCCAGTGCAAATCCCGTTAAGATCAGTCCAGCCGTTTTAAAGATTAGCTGAAACAAACATACTGACAGATAGACAGACAGAGAAAAGTTTTAAAAATCTATTTTTTCATGTAAGTACCGTATATACTTTTATATGTATTTAGTGAAAAGCTGTTAATTTGGAATTACAAACAGGCACTTCAATTTTATTTATATGTATAGACTAGTTTCACCCCGCAGGTTCACCCGCGTTAATTTCAGAGTTTCCGCGGGAATTCCGGGATAAAACTATCCTATCTTTTAAGTTAACTATCGATTTATCGCCCTCCCTCCCTACTAGATTTCATGAAAATCGTTGGAGCCATTTCCGGGATCCAGATTATATACTACATATTATCTACACTATATAATATACAAGAATTTCTCGTTTAAAGGTAGTAAGTAGATCGATAAATAGATATGAAGTATAGTGTATCCCCACAAATAATGTTCACTAATACCTATCAATACGCATCGTTTCCAGATGGTGCGTTACAACAATTTCCGAGATCAGAACCCACACTTGTGGCGTGATGTCGACTGGTTCGGCCTGGCGCGGCTGGGGCACATCTTCGAGGGCGTCCTTTTCGACAGACCAGACGTTGGCAGGCTCATCTTGTGCAGGCTCGGTAATTTGTATTACACTCATATCTACCGTGTTCAAAAACTGCAAATGGGCTTGTCAATCTAATTTTAGTTTTAAGTCCGTCTTGTAGTTTAATAAAAAATATTGGACACGTATTTTTTAATTTTATACGAAATGAAATAATAACGGGGACACATTAAGTCGGAATATCGCGTGACGTCACGCCGTGCTACAGTTATAGCGTGTTATGACGTCAAGAGCCCCACTCCTAAATTGAATGCGTTTTGTCTTAGTATTTTTTCAAAAATGTAAAAAGCAAAAAATACGTGTCTATTATTTTTTTTTATTATCTAACTGACGGACTAAATAGAATTTTGATTTTCATACGCCGGAAACTACCCTATTATCTATTTTGAGTTCCTCTTACGATCACACGATCTTACCGCCGCACTCAGAGTCGACTTTAATGATCACTTAGTTAAGTATAGATTTTGAAAACAAAACTGCCGCAATCAGACGAGTTTAATAAATTAATGTTAATTGGCATTTAACTAATTAAGTTACATCTCATTAAATGCCAATTAAAATTAATTTACTGAGCGTCTCTGATTGCGGCAGTTTTGTTTTAAAAATCTATACTTAACTAAGTAATCATTAAAGTCGACTGTGAGTGCGGCCGTTAATTAGTAATGTCTGTGAAGATAAAACAAGGTATACTTCACTGAAAACAATGAGCACTAACAATAAGTAAAACTTTTTGCTCAGTTATTACACTACCTACAGTTATTATCACAAAAGCGTGGCGTGAATATCTCAAAAAATGTGAAAACATGAGAAAGAAAAAAGGAAAATGTGAAATGAAACTATGTGAAACACCTGTTGTCTAAAACAGTAAAATACGGCTTGACTCGTAGTGGTAAAATCAATCAGACCAATTAACAAAATAACCTCAGATTATATAATATAATAGGGATGAGAGTTCTCCATACCTACATATAACTTATAAAGATAAGTAGGTATCTACTTTGGAATCTGGTGACTGCAGGATAAGGAATCTTTGTTCATTCTATCTGGAGTCTTTGGGTCAAAAAACTAAATTATTACGTATAGGTATATCATATCCTTTTTTTTCTGAATGGATTACAAATTGTGTCAGTATTAGTGGTACTGGTTAAATTCGTATAGTGCCTTGAGTTGGAATATGAGCAAAAAAATTTGTGAATACCTTGCTTAGTAACAAACCTTTTAAATTCGCGTTTTCGACTTGTATCTTTTAACTGTAGTCGTATAATTTTTAGGGCAATGGGACCCAGACGAGATCCCTGTGGATGATCTGGTGCGAGGATGCTTGCTACTCCTGGAGGTGGGAATTATGCAGCCCAAGCTGCAGGTCCTGGGCGGCACAGCGATGGTGGACTGCGAGGGTCTCACCATGAAGCACATTAAGCAATTTACACCCTCTATAGCGATACATGCCATGAATGTTTTAGGGGTAAATTGATATAAGTAATATTCTTATTGCCTTTATTTTAGACTTATGTTTATTGTTTAAATTGCACTGTATGGTAGTACAGATAGCATTTTTACTCTCGTAACGACAAATAAAATATCTACATAATATTATTGACACTAAAATATGATGGGTCTCGTTTTCTTCGGTTACAGTCAAAAACTTAGGTTATTTTTTTTTTTTCACTGCACGAAGGGAACTGCAGACAGTCTTTATCGCTTACTAACCCATGTATCTGATACTATTGCGAAGGTAAATTTTTCACGGAAAACAGAGGGAAAGTCAGATGATTCATTCATTCATCCATTTTGTATTGTATAATTAATTTCTCTCTATTTCCAGTTCGCATTTCCCCTCCACCAGCGCGGTGTACACATCATCAACTGCTCCAGAATGTTTGAAACAATCTTCCACCTCTTCAAACGCATAGTACCCGCGGACGAACTATGGAAGAAAGTTCATTTTCACGGCTACAATCTTGACTCTCTACACCGGTAAATTTTATAGTGCCTATACGTATACAGACGTTCGAATTTGGTACGGGCCGCACCGCCGCACTGTGCGGAGTGTGCGGTGCACGGTCCAATCGTTTTTGAGCATGCAACACGGTCGCTCGTCATGTCTCCGATTAAAAAAAAAACTAAAATGGCGTGAGTGTTGCAGTGTTGTTCTGGTGTTGCAGATGTCTATGGGCGGCGGTAATCACTTACCATCAGGTGTACCACTTGCCCGTTTGCCCCCTATGACATTAAAAAAAAATATATGATTGATGTTGTGGTCAGCACGGGACGCGGCTGGCGAGCCGATTCGTTTGTTATTAGATGATAATGAATTAATTGATTCTATACCGACGCCCGTGACCGACATGAATCGACTGCCGCGACCGGGCCGTAGGAAAGCGGCTCGATCGCGTAAATCGCTGTCGAAAGCAGTGTTCGGTTTCACACAGTGGACTGAACACTTATCAAAGACTAGCTGTCCCCCGCGATTTCATCCGCATAATTTCGGAGTTCCCGCGGGAATTCCGGGATAAAAACTATACTATCTTTTAAGTTAGACCATATTATAAATGGTTACAAAATTTTATCAAAATCCGTTCAGTAGTTTCCAAATCAAAATCCGTCCATCGCGGACAAAGTGACACGTGATTTATATATATTAAGATAAGATAAGATAATGCAAGTGGCGACATCTTTTGAGTAGATCTAACGATAAGACAAGGACGAGGTAAAATTACTCTTCTGTAAAATTAATGCTCCTTTAGTTCCTTCCATATTTTAATTACTTGTTCTAGGTTTATTCATCCAGATTGTTTGCCGAAACGATATGGTGGTCACCGACAGGAGGTATCTCTCGAACAATGGCTGACGAAGATCAAACAATATAAGAATAAGGAGTTCGATGACGAGATGCGAAACCTAGGATATGCTGTCGACTAAACTTCTTTCTGACTTATGTTTTCTTAGTACCTACATAAGCGAGTAAATATATATTGTAATTGTTGCCAAATTGCGCAACGTAAATTCAAACGTTTACCAAGTATATTTTTAATAACGTCTCAATACTAGATACCAGTATTTCCTATAGGTCTAGATAATTAAAAAATATAAGCATTATTTTAATTATTATAATAATATTGATGTTTTTCTCATTTTTGAATCGGAAATTTTAATTAAATAATAAAATAAAACATGATTCATGTTTTTTCTCATTTTTCTCAGATAAATTTCAAAAATATAGCAGACGTTTTATGCGGTCCTAGTAAAATAATGAACTGGAACCTCATTGACGTAACTTTGACCAACAAAAGAGGTCACGCGATTATAACTTGACGTCCGCTCTATATTATAATAGGTTAGATTTTACAACAAGTGCACAAAACGAACCATTTTTATCCTAGACTTTTAGCAGCCCGAGCCGAAGGCGAGGGCAGATAGTAATGTCGAGGATAAAATGGTTTTGTGGACGAAACTCTGCTTTTCACTTCGATTGCGAGGAAATAAATACAGTAGATAGTATAACATAATATTAAGTAAAACAAGTACAGTTTTGAATACTGAAGAAATTGTTTTTCCCAGCATATTAACGGTATTTATTTCTTAAAAAACACAAGGCAAATAAATTAAAGTAAATGTTATAAAATAACAAATTCCATCTATGAACTTCTTATTTCATTTTCTTTGCCCTAATATAGATTTATTTATGAGTAGATACGTTAATGAAATTGTGCACAAAATTCGATTTTGTGCAGCCTATATCCTGCACAAACAAGCACTTTCAGAGCATGAGAAGTGAAAAACAATTTAGACTGCTATTCACATCTGTGTGTTCGCGTTTGTGCGTGATTTAAACGTGGTTTTCACTATCATTTCTTTCAGAAGGGTATATTATTATTATATTAGAGAAATTCTGAGGAAATCTCGAATTTCTCTCGGGGAAAATCGCACGGGGAACAGCAAGTGCATTTATATAGAAAAAAAAAACATATTAGGTATTATTAGGTATCAACACATACTGCTTCAGAATCCCTAAATAACAAGCTGCTTTTAACCCAAAACAAACAGTTCCCAAGGGAGACCCGAAATTAAAGCAAATATAAATGCAGGGAACAGCTTTCTGGTGTAGTTATAACTAGTATAACTAAGGTCTTGGAATAGAGCAGGGTACCCTTTATCTCAATACGGAGTCCTCGAGGGAATTCCGACATTAACGCGGGTGAAGTCGTGGGGTAGCAGCTGTACATATAAAATAAGATATTGTCATTACTTATGTAGGTAGAGCTAGAGTTGGGTTATCTTGACATTCCGTCACCTTTGAACGACGATAGCAATAGTTGTTATAGGCACTAACTTGTGTATTAGTTATTTGTGATGCTACAAAAATAACAAGTACAAACAAAATATATTCGGTGAACGAAGGAACATGGAGCCTTACGCTATAAAATATTGCCAGGATGTAAATAGATGCCTTGAGGCATTAAGTCCGCCTTTGTACACTTGTGCAATAAAGTTCTATACATAAATAAAGTGACCCAAAGTAAACTCGAATGAGTTTTATATCCAAATCAAAATACCTATAATTCCGAAGTATCCGACGGGCGACGCAATTCCAAAATTCATGCTACTGACAACGCAGCCCGCAGGAAACAGCAGGTAAAATATTTTAGTTAAAAAAAAACGAGAAAATATATGTATTTTATTTATTGTGTGTACATTTAAAACCGACTTTCTGAAGGTACGAAGTACCTAAGTATTGCCCATGGACCAATTAAACTAATTAAACTAATTAAGTTTAATTGGTCCATGGTATTGCCATTGCATGCATTTTTCAGTCAGTCTTGACAGGAATGGTCTTGGTTATTCTATAGAGGACATTACCTATTATGTCTGATTTCTAGGCTAAGCTGGTTTCCTCACGATGAACCACTAACCTTGACTGTCACCAGACAAAAGATTATAAATCGCTGGTGAGTGGTGACAACACTGAATAATAAAATTGTGTCACGCGAGCTTTTAAAACTGTCGACGAGAGCGTGTGAACTCGATGTTATTAATCGAATAATTGGCTTCAGTAGTAGCTTAATCCTTTAATTTAATACATTGATATAGTTATCCTAAAATATACTCCGTACAAAGTTTTGACATCAATTCTTTAATATCAATAAATACCAATGTGAGTTTGTTTGTATGTTACCCTTTCTCCTTCTCGCCTTAACTACCTACCTACTCAACCAGGGGTACAGAGAAGGACTTTATATCCCGGAATTACCGCGGGAACTCCGAAATAAATGCTTGTGAACCACGGACAACAGCTAGTTTTTATAATAAAATATAATTTATAATAATAATGCTTAGAAACATTGCAAGTGCCACTACGAGCTTTAACTACTGATAGACAAATGGTCATTTATTTTGGTCCATACTTGTTACAAAATTAATGTAATATCACGGATCTATACATATACAAATGAGTAATAAATAAAATCTTCATTATAACCATGAATTTGTTCACCGTCTTTGGCAGCCGACCCGTCACGTCAGCGCGGCGGCAGCGGTGGGTGACAATGAAAACCAGTTCCGCAAGGAACTACCATTGAAATAGATGGACCATGAATATTTTATCATAAGAATAACAGAAAATGAGTATTTTAATTTATAAACCAAACACCGCGCTGAGATGATTAAAGTATGAAATGGTAGTTGATAGACTTGTTTTATTATGATTCGACGACGATAAAAAAAAGAATAAGAGGTTCTAGACTCGTCTCCATATTTTTTCGTTTATTATAATATAAGAATTTGTTTTATTTAATACTGGCTAATATAGGCCTGGGATAATTTCCTGGAATTCCTACTTCTATCCTGGAATTTCCGTGGGTACCTACTCCTGTAACGAGGCGGCCGTATGCCACTCGTTATGATATCCCGCCTCATTTCTAATATTTATTATTTATTTTTAATCTGTTCTTTTTATATTTGAATTTTGACTTATGACTTTTTGTTAGAACTAGAGATATTAAAAAAAAATACATAAAGCTCTAATTTATAAAAAATCTTTTATTTTGAGCTAGTCCAAGATTTTACTACCACGAACCTCACACTCCTAAATCATTGCGGGTGATTCCGCGGGGAACAGCTAAAGCAAGGACTAAACAAGTAAACAAAAGTTGTGTAAGCGGATTTTTTTTTTACTTTTAATGAATTTTTGCAAGCATATCGTATCATTATATAGTTTCAGCCACGAGCATTTGAAAGTATCACTGATAAATATACTATATAGTGTATGCAAAATTTCGTGGTGATCGGTTGAGCCGTTTAGCCGTGAAAGCCTAACAAACAAACAAACTCACTTTCGCATTTATAATATGTTTATAATAATATTCAAGTAAGGACTCCAGTAAAGCAATCGCAGAAATTCGTTGGTACCTGAGGTAAATTTGAAAAAATCGCGAACATCCAATTTACAAACGCCATGTAAGAAAACACCTAGGTACCTATTTTTAAAGTCGGTTTAGAAATAATTCACCTCCCGTAGTGAAAACCGCAGGAACAGGAAAACAGCGTGACATGTCACCAACAAAACACAAAATATTATATTTAAAATGTCATCGGCATCCTAACTAATATTATAAATGCGAATGTGAGTTTGTTTGTTACGCTTCCACGTCTCAACTACCTAACCGATCGATATGTTATAATAGGTACTAGAGTACTCTGGAACTATAACGTGGCGTGGGTGAAATAACAGCTAAAGTCTATTATTATACAACGTGTTAATGAATTAACTGAAAACCTGATACACCCCATTTAAAAAAATAATCAATAAGATGATTAAAATATATTTTGCGTCGAAAAATTTATACTTTAAAAGTTATTCAACATTAGTTTGGAGGTGACCTATCTACGAAATTCCAAGCGCTATGCCCGCGCTTACCGTTTCGATTTTTTTTGCTGCGGGCGGCGTACGCGCCAAATGTTGTATTATAAATAATTCAGACATGGGCTAGTAAAAATGAAAAAATATAACATATATTAAAACATAGTGCGATCGATTCGCTAGTTGATTCTGAGCAAACTACTTTCTAGTTTTCAGTTAATTCGTTAACACATTATATATGAAAATAGAGCACAATCATCCATACGTTTGACGGTACGGTTTGTTTGTGTGGTCTCAAAACTCGAACATAAGTCGATGGACTGACCTTAAATTTTGACAGGTCGTTGCGTTGTTGCCCAATAGTGTTTATACATATTTTGTATCCCGAAGGTCCCGAAGCCTCGGAAACCTTTTTTATTTCTTTTTAATCAAATCCTATGTACAATGGCATGTCTAACTATAACAAATGAGGCTATTTAACATCAGTGGCCGGGTTTAGCTAGTTTAATATACTAATATAAAGAAAGATTTGATTTATTGTGTTTAGGTATTTGTTTGTTTATTTTTAAATGATAAACACAAAAACTTCTTAACCAATTTTGAAAATTCTTTCACTTACGGGAAGCTACAGTGTTCCTGAGGGACACAGGTGTTTTTCACAGCGGAACTCTCGCGTGATCTGCGAAGTTAACGCAAGCGAACCCGTGGGGTTCTACTAGTATTTCAATAAGAATACAACGCCTGCTCCCTTTGTTTTTGATTGCTTCGTGTGCCCCTGCGCCCGAGTGTTATCTGTCCTAGCGATTATACAATGTTATTTATTGTATGCTCAAAGTATAGATAGAACGCATGCGTCGGACGCTCGTGCTGCGTCCTGAGTTTTGTTTTAGTTAAAAATTGTCCGCACGACTGCAGTGATAGATATCCACAGTGCCTACACAATTTATATTTTAAATTTTATTCAGTGTTGATTTTTACTGTAAATTAAACGTGAGTAAAAACTTATTTATTGTATATTTTTTTTAAGAACAAAAAATTATGAAATTTTTAATAAAAAAAAATATATTTCCAATTCAAAGTGTAAAATGTATGTGTACTGGTCGTTAGTCAAATAACTGTTAAAAGAGATGTTGGTACAAATTACAACATGAAAAATACATTTGCATTAGCTGGTAGGTGTAAATAAATAATTCAACAGATAAAAAAGTACCTAAAAAAATTATAAAACAATATTATGTCTTTATAATTTTGTCATTTAAATATTATATTATGTAACTTATTTTAAACTATTACCATGTTAAGTAACAAGTAGTCATAATAATTTAATCACTATTTGTGTAATTCGGTAATACGTAGTTAATGTCATCGTCAAAAGTAGAAAGACTCTGCTCGATTAGCTAGTGTTTCAGTCGCCCTTAAAAAAAAACGTTATCGCTCGTTAACGCTATCGAAAACTAAGAATTTAAAGCCATATTTGATTGCTCTCAGTTACTGATTAAATTCAATTTTAAAGCTCCCAAGAGACAATCTTACTGGTCCCCCATTTCAAACAACTGCCCATGGTTTTAGTTCTCCAATACTCAGCAGTGATTATTGTGGTTGTACAGATATTAACGCCTTGCCTTTCATATCGCACACTTTTTAAACAAATTAAGCAAATTTAGTTTTTTTATTTTTTATTATTTGTGTAGCTGAAATATTTCCCAGTTGGGAATCGATTTAACAGCCAATTGTAGTTGTCTGGTTTTTCCCTCATATAATAGTAATTTTGTAGTTAAAAAACTATATACTATGTAGGTATATTAATAGCTTTTGCATATATGCTTACAATTTTTCAATATTTTCTGTTTTAATAGACTTTAATAGGTACTTAAAACATGTAATTAGATTATATTAGCTTAAAACCTTTTCTCTTGTAGGTAGGTACTATAAAATTACCATTGTAACAGTCGTTAGTTAAATCAATAAATATATTCCTTAATAATATGAATGCGAAAGTCAGTTTGTTTGTTTGCTAGTTTGTACTCAACTGATCAACATGAAATTTTGCATTATTTACGCATTTATCAGGAGCGCAGAGAAGAACATAGAGTAGTTTATTTTCCAGATTGGTCGCGGGAATTCCGAAATTAACGCGGGTGAAACCGCGGGGAACAGCTAGTAAAAAAATTTAAAACAAGAATCATAGGATTCTTGTTCACGTGCTCACGTAAAATCTTCCAATCAAAAATCAAATTTTTCGTGACCACGTGACTTGACGATACGTTCCTTAGTTTTCTACAGCGCGAGCGCGAGCGTAACCGATCATAGTCAACATGGCTAAGGCGGCTCGCAACTTATTCAAAACAATGGGGTCCATAAAATAGGTAAATCACCAGGATTTTGCTATAGTACCGCTGTACCGGATTTACTACTAAAGAGTGTATTGAGATGTCGCTGTGTTTTTTGGGTGCCCTTAAATTATGGCTTTTTCTATTTTGTGTAGCGTAATAGGAGAGGTCAATGTACAGTCGTCAACAGCAATAGGTATGTAAAAACTTTTGGCAGTCATTCAACTTTATTGTAGTTACAAGGTTCAAAGTTTTTACCAGCCAGGCCAGTGTTTACACATTGCTGCCGATGAATGTACCTGCCTACATAATATTATTTTTACTATCGTATTTTTATTTTGTTGTCCTATTAAAATCAACAATAATCATAATAAATAATTTAATTGCGATTCCTTTCTAATTTCGAATTTTTTTCACTAATTAGACTACCAAGGATTAGTTGCATAATTTGAAACAAAATTATTATAATATTAGATAATAATTATAGCATTACTATAGCTGTTTCCCGCGGTTTCACCCGCGTTAATTTCGGCGTTCGCTCAGGGATTCCGGGATAAAAGTACACCTTATATCCTATTCTGTATCCCTGACAAAGTCTAGGTAAAATTTTATGATGACCGGTTGATGTACCTAACATAGTTAAGGCGTGAAAGAGTAACAAACAAACTCACATTTGCATTCATAATATGCAGTCATTGTAAGTTTTTATCTTTGAAATTACATAAATACAATGTTCACGCGTGTCGCTGTCGGTAGCCAAGGATTTTAAACGTCAACTAACTTCAATAGCACCTTCGCCATATCCCTTCGTACATCCCTTCTCACATCTTCCTCCACTCGACTTCTTCAAATCCGCAAGGGTGATCGATTACGAAGTCAACGAAGCTGTTGGAGTACTCGTACTTTCATTCATAAATTACGAATTTAATGTAATTGACTGTGGGACCTGGGTGGGTGACTGGAGGAAGACAAGCACTCCAGCATTCCATTAGTACATAGTGCCTATAGCTAAAAAGCTGAGTGAGCGACACAATATGCTCGCCTCTCCCATGTCACTTAGGCCTCGAAGAAGGCTGGTATAGAGTGCGGGCAAACACGCACTTCCACAATTCATTATTATTTGGCACCTTCTTTTATTGGGTTAGTGACACATGCCCGCCTCCCCCATGTCAATTAGACCTCAAGAAAGGCAGGAATAGAGTACTGGAAAACACGCACTCCCTGCACACTGCATTACTACTTGGTGCCTTCTTTAGTTGAGTGGGTGACACATGCTCGCCTCTTCCATGTCACGACCTCAAAGAGGCATAGAGTGAGGGAACCCTCCCGTATTACCTTACTCGAAGCCTTCTTCTGTTGGATGATACATTCTGGGTGACAAAGCTTTGTGTGGTTAGTGAGTACTATGTATTTTACAAATATTTTTTATTATTTTATAGTTTTTCAATTGACGCCGTCGACCAAATAAGAGGGTACGTTAGGTAGGTTATTTATAAGTCGCAGAACCAGGTAGTTCCCCGTTCTATTGACGTATATAAGCATTGCTATCGCGATATGTGTATAACCGGTTATAAGCGACAGCTCAAGTTTTATTTATAATAAATTGTGATATTAACCAAAAACTACTCTTAATTTTTGGACAAACGTCCTTTATTAAGCAAAGTGAACGTGTTGTCAATCACCACAAGTTTATCTCTATCTATATTCTATATAATATAATAATCGTGCACATACAAATCAAACAGAGAACCTCCTTTTTTGGAAGGCTATTGAAAAAAAGGCTATTTAAAAATGAATTCTGCCTTGGTCACGACATCACGCGTGAACAGCTGGACCAATTTCACTAATTCTTTTTTTGCTATTGTAAGGAGAAGAAGAATAAAAGAAGTTTGGAGTTCCTGCGGGAATCCCGAAACTCACGCGGGTGAATCTCCGAAACTATTGGGCCGATTTGATGGGATTTTCACTGCTAATTAGCTGATGTTATAAGGAGTAAATTAGGCTACTTTGGAGTTCCTAAAGCAGAAATAGTAAACATAAGTAAAATAGTAGTGAAGTTTCTTTATTACTTTTCTATTACATCCTGCTGTATATATGTTTTTTCTAAACACATAAAGTTCAAAATCACAAGGTCCCCAAAAACATTCGAGAAATTACAATAACATGTTCTAATCATTGATGCGTCAGAAACATGTTTTAGCATCTTGGTGAAGTGAAGGTCTAAACTCTAAACAGATTTGACTTATCTCAGCATAGATACCTACATATTTAGTAAACACGGAAATCAACAATGTTGATGATAAATTATATTTACTGCGCATTAACAATAACCATTGATCCTTTGTAGACGATGATAAACAATTGTTACAGTACAAATAACAATTGTAACACAGGTATGACTCAGTCGCAATTATCGCAAAGCATTCGTATATACATACTAGGGTCTAGGAACAAAGTTCTATGTAATGTAGACTATATCTAGATTACATGGGACCATCCATAAAGTACGTACGTCACAACTCACAAGTCAAGGGGGAGGGAGGGGGTCGACAAAGTGTGACATTGTGTTGCAAGGGGGTGGGGGGGGGGGCTCACAAATGTGACCAACTGTGACAAGGACGGGAGAGGGGTAAAAAAATTATTCATTGCCATCATAATCGAATTGTATGCATCCATTAGGTAGGTACAATGCGGAATTGTTTATGGACAAAATAGTCATTGAAATGTTGCTGATACATTTATTGTACAACAACATTCCGTATCTATTATATTATCCGTATAAAGTTAGGGTAAAGTGCTTATTACACTTTACAATTTGTCAGTCACCAATTTAGGAAATCGGAATGTGTAAACGTTGGTTCCAATTTAGAAACAGTGGTGTCAGACACCAATTTAGGAAGTCGAAAGGTGTCCAATTTAGGATCTGTGAGAGAGAGAGAGAGAGAGAGAGAGAGAGAGCGAGTGATCACACTACTCTTAATTGTGGTACAATTTAGAGTAGTGTGATCACTCGCTCTCACTCTCTCACTCACCGATCCTAAATTGGACACCTTTAGATTTCCTAAATTCGTGTCTGACAAATTGTAAAGTGTAATAAGCCTTTAAGTTTGGACAGTAGCAAGAGGATATCTATTTGATCTCTCATCTACATAATATGTGTACTTTCATTGATGGATTCTTCCATCATAGAATTTTTTTGGGGTGTAGAAATAATGTTATCGCTCCGCAATCATTGTTGGATTCCTAGATTGCAAGTATCCGTACTTGCCCATGTGTGAACTTACCCGAACATACTCTACTTCAACAAATAGCAGCGTCTTAATATTCATAATACGACCTTCAGGGTCACCTGACCGCTCTATTTCGTTGTGTATGTATGGTTTTGACTTTGACCGCTTGAATTGACACCGTGGTCTACTATCCAATTTGTATATCTTGATGATAACGATGAGTAGGTTCACCTTCCTTTAATACACATAATATCATTGAGTTTTACTGATAGATTTTTAATGAATCGATAGAGATACATAAACATTATATTTAACGTTTTGTCTTATCGTTAGGTTTCTAATCGCTTTATTTGTTTAGATATAACCACAGAGCAAATAAATTAAGTAGAGAGGACATGTAGGCGGGGTAGGCGCGCCACTACACCGTTGCAAAGGAAGTTAGAGCAAATCTAACTTGCCCAAAAATTATTTTGCTGCCATCCCATGTATATTTACTCCAATATTCCCAAAACTGTGAATTTTGAAAACAGTGACTAAGTGAAAACATGACCATAAATACATTGAATGTTTTTGCGCGTGATGAAGTTTTGTGTGCGAAAATCACCCGGCGACACTGGTGTTCACCTGTTTTTATACTAAACTAAGTTGATGTCCCTTCTATCTGTTATTTTACGTTCTGTGGATATAACGACCTAAATTTTGTTCTAAAAATGAGTCTAACATTTATTTTACTGTTGTGCTGTGAAATAATCGAATGTTTTTAACAACATAAGTACAATATTATTCTGACATACCTACCTACTATTATGGATGCGAATGTAAGTTTATTTGTTTGTTGGATTTGTTACGCTTTCACAGTTACCTTCTGAACCGATCGTCACAAAATTGCGTTCACGTTGTCAGGGGTACAGAGAAGGGCGTAGGGTACTTTTTACCCCGGAATTCCCGCAGGAATTTCGAAATTTACGAGGTAATCAATATGTATTAAATAGGAATCGCAGCATTTACTCGATAGAAAAAAAAAAACTCATAACTCCTTACAAGTGAAACGGTTATTCACTTACTGTTTATCTTAAGCCCGCTCCACATTCACGCGAGAATCTTGCGAGAACGTGAATGTGGAGCCGATGTTCTCCGCCGATTCTCGAGGTTTTCTCGCGTTCTCGCAAGATTCTCGCGTGAATGTGGAGCGGGCTTAAGATTTTATGTTCATATCATTGTAGTAAAATTGTGTTTGTGACGTATAGGATATAGGAGGCATGCCATTCATTGACATAGCGTTCCAAGCGGAAGTCAGTCGGTATGAGGATCCGGAATTCGAGGAGTTCGCCACGAGGAACTGCAACGAGATCCCGGACACCAGGGTGAAAGCGATCGAGGAGTTGCGCCGGTTGGTGTACGGTGAGTGTCGAAGTGCCAAACACTTCTTTCTCTATGGTCGTATGGTTTCTCATGAATCACTCTATTGGTGAAAAACCGCATGAAAATCCGTTGCGTAGTTTTAGCGATCAAAGCATACATAGGGACAGACAGCGGAAAGCGACTTTGTTTTATATGATGTAGTGATGTAGTAATACGTACCTATGTGAAATTATTTGATACGTTGTCACGCCTTAACTACTCAACTGATCATATCGGTTCGGTAGTAAGGCGCCTGAAAACGTGTATGCAGCATACACGTTTTGAGGCGTACCTACAGAAAAGTATACAGGACAGTTTAAATCGCGGAATTCCCGCGAGAACTCCGAAATTAAAGCGGGTTAAACCGCGGGGAATAGCTGCTTATTAAATACTGTAAACCAAAAATGCTAGTTCTGCAATGTCACAAGATTGACGAAATATAAGCAATGCGAAAACTAAACTAAGTATACCGATGTTTAGTTTTTGTAGAAAACGTGACGCTCAATCCTAACCTGTGCGAATGTCAGTTCGTTTGTTTGTTTGTTATGCTATCACACCTTAACTATGTACCTACCTACTTAACCGATCATCATGAAATTTTGCTTAAACGTTCTCAAGAGTACAGAAAGGGGTACAGGCTACTTTCTATCCCGTAATTCCCGGTGAAACTACAGCCAGTAATTATACTATGCTATATAAGATAACACGGCTCCGCTCTCATGATGTTTGAAATAGCAAAAGCGTTGCCATCGTGCCCATAGTATTGTACTTACTCTTTTCGACTTGTCATCTTTCCATGGACCGATTGCTATGAAACCAAACGCTCAAGTCTTGTTTGCACAATTTTCAGAGAGAGCCGAATGCAGCCCACGGCGCATTGACGATGCATACCTTCTTCGGTTTTTGCGATGTCGACGTTTTATACCGGCCCTAGCTCATAAACTGGTGAGATGTAACTTTACGGTTTAGATGCCCTGCCGCCTTAGCTAGCTCAACAATCGTTACTCGTTATCGCTACGAAAATCGTCCAATCAGTCACAGTCGTCCAATGGGCATGTCGACAATTTTTTTTTAGTCCGTCTTATTGTAGATTTTTTAAAAAATATTGGACATGCATTTTTTCTTTTTTTACGTACCTACCCAATCAAAAAATAACGGCGATACATTGAGTTGAAATTTCGCGTGACGTCACTAACCAGTGCAGTGCAGTTTGTATGGCGGCTTATAGCGGTTAGTGACGTAACGAGCCCCCACCCTTAACTTTAATGCGCTTCATCTCTGTGTATTTTCATTTATTTGAAAAATTAAAAAATACGTGTCTAATGATTTTTAATTGCTAAACTGACGGACTAATTTTCAAAAGTCGTCAACATCCCTATTCTGCGTGACCACGTGACAAAACAATATACGTTCTATTGTTTTCTATAGCGATACCGATTGTCAATTTGGCTCAGGGGGTTGTTAAAAATTAAACGTCTCCTACGGTAGGTACCTATTAAAGTATTTAAATGTCGGCCATAAAATTGACATTTGGCCGTCGCAGATGGTGATGAAATCGTTTGTCATTCCGACCGACCACCGCCCATCGCAGACCCCTTGACACGATAACGTGAGGCGATTCATAAATATCTTTAACTCGATACAGTGATTGAGAAAATCAGGAAGTATAGCTAAATACACAACATTGTGTACTTAACTGATATGTTGGTTCTATAAAGATTCAAAAATGATAAAGTGGGCACTGAGATGGGACGGGTTTATGTTATTATAATTGAACATTTAATTGTTATTCCTATTATGGACATAAGAGTACAATCTATTTCCTTGATAGGAAAAATGCGTGAGTGTCGTGGAACACTTGGTTGGAACGTAGTTTCTGCGCCTCGTAGTTTCAGAGTTTAGCTAAAGCTCTTTCGTTCCAAAAACCACTAATCAATAAGCGCGCAACTTCTATGGCGCAACTATGACACCGTGACGAAAAATTAATCTTTGCTCCCATCCGTACCGTGCGATAGGGAACTACGTTCCAAAAAAATTTTAAACAGCGTTCGCAGAACAGAGATTTATGTAGTCGAGGTAGAAAAGCGCTAAATCAGAATTTTTTCTTGTTTTTTTTTTTCAAACGCACGCAAACCGCCATCACTTTTCTCGTGCACTGTAACTGTCTTTTTTCCACTCTTATTTTTCGACCAACGGATCGATTTTTGAATCACTCTAATTACATTCACATTGCGAATCCTCATACATTTTTTAAGCATTCACGCGTGAATCTTGCAATTCCGTGTGCGAATAATAATTCGAGCGATTTAAAAATCGACCCCCAAGTCCCTTAAAAACTTATTTCGATTGCGAATTTGCAGATGGTTCGTTACGAAGATTTCCGAAAGAAAAATGCTCATTTATACAACTGCGATGCTTTTGGGTTACATCGAGTAAAAAATTTGTATGCTAGCACGTTTCCGGACAGCCCTGACAACGGGCGGATCTTTCTTATGAGATTCGGTAAGTCAGTGCAACAATTTAACAGCAATAATTCTGTTTCTGCAAGTTTTGTGTTCACGTCTAAACTGCCTTGCAAAGTTGCGATAGTATAAATCCACGAGTTTCATTTGTTGAAAGTAAAATTGCAAGAATTCGTATGTCTTGGTGTAATTGGTATTGGCAATTTGTCAAGTATCCGAGATTTTTGTGGTGAAAAACCATCAAAAGAAATACAATAAAGTTGTGTAGGTCCGATATTATGGTGAAACCCATGTGAAACCACCGTTTGTGATTTCCATAAGTGACACAGGGTCAATTTTTTCAGGTAATTGGAACCCAGAGGAGGTGTCGGTGGAAGATGCTCTTCGCTGCGCAGTGTTTATGGACGAGGTTGCGATCATGCAGCCCAAGCTCCAAATCCTTGGCGTAACTATGGTGGTTGACCTGGAAGGACTCAGCCTGCGTCACCTGCGATATCTCACACCCACCGTCGCCAACCAAATAGTCAGCTTGATGGGGGTAAGACAACTAATACCAGTTCCTGGCGTTTGCAACAGTTGTATAAAAACTACGCGGCAACGCTACCTGCCACCACTGGCGAATTATATTCCTTACTTACTGGGACTTCATATTTTTACAGATATCTTTCCCGCTTCCACTGCACCGCTTGCACGTGATCAACTACAGCTGGATACTGAATTCCTTCATTTACGTATTCAAACAATTCGTACCGAGTGCAGCTTGGGATCGTATTCAATTCCATGAAAATATCCACTCTCTGCATAAACAGATAGATCCTAAATATTTGCCCTCGGAATACGGCGGAACTTGCAGACATGTCTTTACAATTGAAGAATGGATACAGAAAATTAATAAATATAAGGACGATTTTATGGTGCAAGAGTTGAGAGATTTAGGGTTCACAGTCAAAGATGAACGAGTGCGCTCTCGAACCGAGGACGGAAAACGAACCGTAATGGCATGACAAAACGGAACGGAACATTTTACCAACAGTACTAGGATCTCATGAGTGATTAGCTAGTGTTGATGGTCATGAACTATCAGTTCAGATTATCACAAAATAAAAATTGGTTTTAATTTTTTTTTTCCCACTTATTACTAAATTGAAAACTCCAGCTTTTGTAGATTTTGTTTTCGTCTACATATTTTCATTCCAAGTTTCCGACTAACCAATAGCAGCTGCCAGATAAGTAGAGTAAGTATACAAGTATTTTCTTTGACTACCTACCTACCTATTTTATAAGCTATGATAAGTAAGTAACTATAACATTGGAATATGGAGTAAAAGAAAAAATCAGATTAAAACAATTTATTCCAATTTAATTACCTGTTTTCATTTAGTACCTAGTACCTACCTAATTTATTATTGATTTATGACCATAACAATGTTACCATAGTGGGTAAATAGTTGCTAGTAGGACATATAGTTGCAGTATAAGAGGACAATTATTTTAGGGGCAATTATTTTATTCATTATTAAAAATAGTACGGGAATATTTTTCTATGGTAGACTCTTTGCAACTCCTTGTCCACTTCTGACAAAATGGTTGAGTCTACTTCATTCAGAACACCTTCTTCAATATTTGGTTGTCCTAGTACAACGGACGCAAGTTTGTCATCGGCGACGGGATTCTTCAAATCGTCCGGGATGTCAAAGAAATCAAATGGGTAGGTAATATCATAACTATTGTACCTCCTTGGACCACTTATCATGTGGGCAGGCATCTCGCTGGAGCCGTGTATAACTAATGTCATTTCACCAGCTTCGCCTCTGTTACTCTTATTGCTCTGAAAATATTACGAATTGACATTACTTAATAATAAATCTATCAATAAATTAGATTATTAATATTTCCTTTTCTCCTTTCAAAGGAAAGGAGAAAAGGAAAGGGACTACGATTATAAATTTATAATAATTGGTGACCAATAAACACAACACATACATATAATTAGTCATACTACCATTACTGGTACTTACCTATTTTGTATTAATTGTAAGTACTACTAGGTATTCATTTAATAGTGGCTGTGTAATATTATTAATTAATAATAAATCCACTTCACAATCCACTTCAAATGGATTTAGTTATTTAGTTATTGAATAGAATAATTATAATTTTAGGTAGGTACCTACCTTATCTTCAATAGTTACTTTCCAAATGCCTTTAGGACTCTCGCCCCACGTGGCCACTGACATCAATGGCCAGTTCACAAACCCAGATGTCGACAAGTCTTTTGGGCGGGGGCTCAAGAGTTGTACATTGGTGCCTGCAAAACAGCACTCTTAAAAACCCGCTATCTTGCAGGTAATAGCGAAAACTAATTCGAAATATATTCCAACAAAACACGAGGCAAACATGAGGAATGTGCAAGTAAAATTACCCAGGGGTGAAATCAAATTGATCTCCAGCGCTCCTCTTTGACTATATTCCAGATTTACTAGTAATTCCACGTGTTCCAGGAATTTGACTTTGCAATCATTATCGACTCCAATATTTATGTTGACAGATCGTACTGAAGATAATTTTCCGTTCACTCTGCAAGTAAACAAAAGTAAAAGGTAGGTTTCTGAAAAAAATAATCCATTCCAATCCAAGGTACCTACTAAATACTAATATTGTAAAGAGATAGTAGTGTGCATAAACTGTAAGTTCATATTAAGTTTCTTTGGAAATCCCGAAATTCACGCGGGAGATACCGCGGTCCGATTTCCAAGATGATCGTAAACAAAAAAATGTGACTTCTAGGTTGTAGCTACTTCTCATGAAAGCACGCGACGCGCGACGTGATGTTGCTTATTGAGCGACTTTAGTAACCGACGATGCACGATGAGAAACGGTAACCGACCGGTCGGTAATCAACCGTCGGTCGAAGCTTAACGAATCGTTTACAAGGCGCACATAAGCATGTAGGTAGTTTTATTACACCGTTTGTTTTGTGAATCGAGCAAGTCGATTTATTCCGAATGGATTTTATACACCCAAGCACTAGAAGATCATATTTAAAATAGAGATATTTGTTATTTATTTATTGGCAGTTTTCTAGAACTTGAACGCACAAACAGAGCGCGCTCGGTCAAAGCCGGTCGTGGACAGGCAAACAAAACGGCGACTTTGTCCGATTGGATTTTATACAAGCAATGTACCAGAGAACCATACTTACGGCAGAGTTTTAACGCGACAAGAATATTTTTCAGGCACGTTGGTCCAGTTGAAAGCTGCTGCAACAAGGGCGCCGGCGTTCAGAAGTCCAAAACCAAAACGAACGTCAAAACGGAGACCAACTCTTTAAAATAAATAGGAAGACCTAATAATATTTTTAATTGTACCACAAAAAACATACATGTGAAAAGATGGCCAATTTCCAACATAAAAAGTTTCAGCCCTTAAAAGTCGTGAGATCAAAGTCATAGCCAAGTCCTTTTCAACTTAGCACTTTTAACCTTCGATTTACTAGATCAGTGTTAAAATAAAAAACGTGCTAATTAAAAACATGAAAATGCAAGAGAAAACTTTACAATTTATACCAAATTACCAATACGTATGTATAAAATTACTTAAACGCGTGAGCTTACTCATATTATCATAATGAGTATAGATAAGTTACACCTGATATAATTATTTAACGCTTATGTATTACCCATTTTCATTCCAGCCGGCATTAGCGGACAGCGGGGAATACTCAGACGTCCACACAATCAGATGTTGAATGTCACGCCAAGTCAGATTTGGGCTAAAAATAATTTTATAAAACATACTGTAGAAATCTTAAGGACTAAAAATCGTAGGTAAGGACTAACAAGCCTCTAAAAAAAATTTTTTTTTTTTAGTAAGGTAATTAGTAAGGCAATTTCAATAATATTATACACACTTGGCCTGTAAAGCAAGAGCAATGATGCCAGCAGCTAAGGGAGCAGCCGCTGATGTTCCTGTGTGCCCGAGAGTACAGCGATCGCCTGTGTCTGTTGTTGCCTAAAAGATTAAACAATTGACATTTATTTACGAGTACATACAATAAATAAATCAATTTTTTGCTTGTCTGAGTGTAAGTGAAATAAAACATTACAAACTTTACATTTATTTACGAGTACAAATAAATCAATTTTTGCTTGTCTGGGTGTAAGTAAAATAAAACATGATAAGTGCACAAAACACATTTATGTGACCATGGACCAATTAAATTTTATTGGTCCATGATGTGACTTATATTCCATTATTTTGACCTCTTTTATTACCATTACAGCTTCTCTTTCTAAGTTCAACTTACAATTTTTTGATCGCTGTAGGCACCAGACGAGTAGGCAGTGGCTAACGTTGACGAACAAATTTCACCATACCAAGGAAACATGCCGTGTTGAGATGCGCTTGCTATTGATATCGTGTAAATACTTGATGAATATCTGGTGAACAATGAAAAAATAAAATTAAAGGATGGTATGTTGAAATGTAATGATGAGAAAGTTGAACTCGAAATAGCTTTACCCATCGCAGTTGCAGTTGTCTTGATTACCACCACCATTGCCATTGGCCCAAACGTAAATAATTCCTTTCCCTCCACGACCCTATTTATAATAAATAATTATTAAAATACTTTTTCATTACTCATACTCGGAAAGTAGGTCTGAAGTTGCCTGAGAAGCGGGTTGAAAGTAACCCTTTTCAGCCCTAGGGAGAATCGCTTTCAACTGACAACTGTCAAATTATTAAAAAAAAACTAGGTCTATTTTCACATTTTTATTGAACCATGTTCCAACTTTCTATACAGCCAGCGCGATGTAAAATTGAAATAACGTAAAGTTTAAGTAGGTATTACCTAATTAAAATAAAATTCACTCACTTTTTCTTAAGCTAATTCCTATTTTTATTTTGACTTTTCATTACGAATGCAAATTCGTAATGAAAAGCACAGTGTTATCCTCGGGAGAAAGACTTATTTAGTCCCTCGATCTATTGGCGCCCTTACTTTCACCCCTAGGATAACAATGTACTATTTCACTTCTCATGCTCTGAAGGTGCTTGTTTGTGCAGGATATAGGCTGCACAAAATCGAATTTTGTGCACTAGTGCATTAACGTATCTACTCATAAATTTATCTATATTAAGACAAAGAAAATGAGCCATACAGCCAAACACAATAAGTTCATAGATAGAATTTGTTATTTTATAATATTTACTTTAATTTATTTGCTTTATATGTTTTTTAACACATAAATACCGTTAATATGCCGGGAATAACAATTTCCTTCAGTATTCAAAACTACTAATTTTACTTTGAATTTTAATTAAAGAAATGTTATGTTATACTACTGTTTTATTTCCTTGCAATCGAAGTGAAAAGCAGAGTTTATAACTCGTCCACAAAATCATTTTATACTCGACATTACTATCTGCCCTCGCCTTCGGCTCGGGCTGCTAAGTCTCGGATAAAGATGGTTCGTTTTGTGCACTTGTAAATCTACTAATTTCAATTCTCAGTGGACCTTATTTTGTATTTCTTGCCTTGCTAACACCTCTCTTCAACGCCTCGACTGCCAGTCGCCCGGGTCCCTCGACAGTACGTCCATCGTCATTAGGGCCCCATGAAGCACTGTAAATATCTACCTTCGCCCAAGCGTAACCTGAGTACATGCACACACAAATTTAAAGGGTCAGTCATTAAATCTGTAAAAAGCACGCACATTGATGAAAATTTATAATGTGTTTATTATTATTATTCTAATTTAGTTGTGCCTGCGGTTTCACCCGCGTTAATTTCAGAGTTCCCGCGGGAATTCCGGGATAAAAAGTACCCTATGTCACAGATATACACATATAATATATTAAGTTAAATTACCGTATATTAAAAAAAAAATTATACACAATATAATATTATACTAAATGTGTTAATCTGACGTATAAACTATATTGTAAAACTCATTTAAATCCATTATCCAACAATGACGGAATTTGTCCGAATTACTTACGTCAATTTGTATTCAATTTACTTGACGGTTATACCAGGCTTTCATAAGACTACAGAAAGTAACTTACCTATTGCTTCACCCTCTATGCGATCTGTGATTCGTCCGTCGAGCATTCTTACTCCTCCCACCTTAGCTCCCCAGGCCACGCCCACGCCGCATTTTACATTATTGGCCGTCATAGCAATCTTTAAGAACACGTTATACGAATTAAGATTTATACTTAAATTCTTTATCACAGTTTCCAATTTATCATTAAAAGGTGAACAGTTTTACCTCCCCAGCACATCTCGTCCCATGTGAATTGCGATTTCTTTCGTCGTACCTCGGCATGGGATCTGCATCACGATCGTTGCAATCCCAACTTATTTCTGGATCCTGAATTAACAAATTTGGCGTGGAATGAATTTCTACATTGAAGAACCGATGATTGATGAGACCACGATGATGAATGACCAGATGAAGAAACAACAGGTCCGTGGTTCTACAGAAATCTATGAGACCATAGAAGAAAATAAATTGGCATGCGCAACAAACGGATAAAACGGCCCAAACGGATTGAAAGAGCAACTGGATTGATTGGCCGGGTGAAGTCGCATCGCACAGACGAGCGCGCCGGCGCGCCACATGGGCCGCAAACTTACTAGGGTAACAAAAATGCATAGAAGGGATTTATTTTGCAAAGGCGAAAAGTGCGAACGTATTTCGCTCATAGATTACCTACATTCTAAACAGACCGTATTTTATTATGTCTGTGATTCTAAAATCTATGATTTCGTTACATATTGACGCCGCCGCGCGCCGCACAGTTTCAGTGTTTCTTTAGGGATTTTTTTTTACCGGATTTAGCTTTTTATCACCATTACGCGAGTTATGATTGACTTTTATTTACGAAAAATTTGTATGGAGTTACTATGAAAAATCCATTTATCTTTGGAACCGCGAGAGCAACCGTTATATTATTATTATCTTTATTAGATATTTTTATACTTAGTACTCATTATTCGTGATTTTTTGACATATTATAACGGTATTTTTTTACAAAAAAATTCTGCATTTTTTCTTTCTTCACCTTTCTTTCAAAATTGAAGTTTGATTTATAAAAAAAAATTATTATTATTATTAATTATTTGATTTATTAATAAAAAATATTTGAGAGAGATAAATCCTTAATATTTATGCAAATGAGAACCGGTGTTTCATAATTAATAATTATCATCAGCAAAAGAAACCGGGTGAAGAATTTTTTTTTTAATAAAAACAATTTGCATTTCTAATCTTCATAATATTATTATGTAGTATGTCAAAAAATCATAAATAAGTATAACCATCTAATAAAGATATTGTAAACATAAAATGGACGCAGATAAGCAATAACATGTTAACCCACAAACTTGAGTTATTGATTCAGAACGATTTATTGAGAGTTAGGGATTTTTTTTAAAATTATGTGTTTACCTTATTACATTGCTTAAACGTGTAACTAAATATTTAAAATAAAAAATCTTGACACAAAATGGCGCTATACTTTTAAAACACGATTTACTGAAAATTTCTCTAGTGTAGGTTAACACACTATTGCTTATCTATATCCAAATATACTTAGAAAATTCTTATGCGATAATAAAATAAAACTTTAACGTGGTTTTTCAGTTAGTTATGTTTTTTGTATAATTTATAAAGTTGTTGGTTGTATATTGATGATTATAGTAGTTAGGTGTGTAATTATTTTTTAATTGCTTAGTTCTTTATTTTATTTTGGAAATCTCATGATTTCAAAATATATCTTGTTTTTTTTAATTCAATCGCGTTGCTTTGTTCATCAAGTCACATTGTCATTGGCACAATTATTTAAAAGTTGCCATTTAATAAAAAAGAAGAAGAAGAAAGATATTATAACGGTTGCTCTCGCGGTTCCAATAAATGGATTTTTCATAGTAACTTTCGTAAAAAAAATTTAATCTAATTAATTTGAGCGTAAATAAACTTGAAAATGTCGGATACTTTTGGTTCTAGAAACACGAAATCACCTTCAACGATTCGCAATTGTGTCTTTCTTCGACGGAAAATTTTAACACACTTTTTGTTGTTACTAGGATAACATAAAACTTACGTAGTTTAAGCGCAAATCTGTGTGATTGTGTTCAATTCCATCGTCGAGCACAGAAATACGAACACCACTGCCATTGAACCCCATTGCATACACGGGAAGGACGTTCAAATCGAGGCGAGGAAGGAAATTTATAGTCCGTGTATCTTGCTGAGAATAGTTAGAAAAAAATGATAATTACAAAAATTCAAAGATACGTTTTTCGAACAACGCTATATCTGGCATCTGCTGGCAAATACTTAATAGTATCTTTTTGGTCTCTACAGTAAATTTTTAAAAAATACTTTAGTGTTGCAACAGATGGCGCTTTACTAAAACTTACCAAATACCACTCGTGGCTCCATAACTCGTCGTTGAACCAAGGCTTTCTCATGTTTGTTGCAGAACTTTTCAAAGAAGACAGTATGATTTTGTTCACCGCATCTAACCTCTTCACACGATGTACCTCTGCGTCCGGCTCTGGGGTTACATATCGCTTTGTGCGGTACTTTGCAAACAGTTGTTCTGCCCATATTACCTGTATGAGATCAGCAGGGTCAAGATATAGATTTTAACCGCCAAAATGAAATAAGAAACATTTTTGCTCAATGGCCTGGTAGGTAGTCCATTCTGCAAAAAATGTCGCTTTTCCCATTTTGACTGTTACACCACAGATAGACTAGTTTTTCAAAGCCAGGGTATATAGCAGCCTAGAACTTCGACATTACTGGCTTGCTGTCAGCTTGCTACACTTTACCAAATACCACATAATGCCAGATTATTTTACGCCAGTAGATACCATTATAGTGATAACGGAAACAAGGTCAATAAAATAAACCTCATTCGTATAAAAAAACGAAATTCGATTAAAACAGTTACTTCGTGTTTAACGTCAATTTGCACTGGACGAATTCATATGTTAGAATCACATACGAGTAATGTCAAAAACATGGATCTAAAAACATGTGCAACCATGGGGCAGAAAAAAGGCGTAGTATTCGATTGGTTAATGTAAAATCATGTGGTGGTGGGAGTGCTACTACCTCAAAAATATAATGAACTATCCAATCTGGAGACTCTATAGCTTAGTGCTTTCCAAATAGCTTACTAGCGTAGTAATTAGGCTAGAGATAATATAATACTATACTAACTTGTTACGTAAGTAGCGTAGTCTGTATGCTTCGCTAACACCATGCACCGACTTTAAAAACTTATAGCCTCTTAATCGACCAGCCCTCTAGCATATAATATGGCACCGAAATACAACAGGTACTTTACATAAACACTTTCTTAAATTTTTGGGGATTTTTTTATAAGGAGGAAAAAGAATCCAAGGGAAAAAAATTCCAGACAAATATAATTTTTTCGATGAATATGCTAATTGAATATGCTAATGGAATAGATTTGTTTTCATGATAATTTTGTATGCTATTAAATCGACTAGATTAAAAATGGAGGAAAGTCATAATCGAAAAGGAGGAAGGAAAAACTGCGGCGTTTTTATGAAAATTAGTCGAGGTTCGAGGGCACTGGCCTCAAACGACGGGTCCACCACGTGTATTCCATTGCGAATACACCAGGCATTCATAGTCTTCGTGGCAGTAGCCAAACTTACCCTCCGATCATTGTTGAGAACCGACGTGTGCTCGCTAGGGGTGCGCCGCTGCTTACTGTGCTCGTATTTCAGAAATGTGTATGTGTTCGGGAAACCAATCACCTGTAAAAACATCAAAAAAAGTTAGAAAGATACTTTCTTATGGGAACTAGCACTGTTTTTTTTTTAATACATGTAGGTACCTACCTACCCGCGGGCCGCGGTCTCACGAGGGTGAAACCGCAGGTAAGACAGCTAATAATGTATAATATATTGCGTTGTGCACCCACCACCCGCTTCTCGTTTCTGTCTGCCGCTCACTGTCACCTAAATATTGCCTTGAAAAGATTGCCTCTAGCAATAAGGCCGCCTTTTACTCTGTCCTTTCTTCCTATTTTTAACCGACTTCAAAAAGGAGGAGGTTCTCAATTCGACGCGTATGTTTTTTTTAGTTGTTTAATTTTTAGTGTTTCTTTTGGGGCAATAAAATATATTTGAATTTGAACAATGTTGGTAGACTAAATTGTACCCAATTTTGGACCAATTGGAACCAATTTAGGGACCAATTTAGGGTCGGTGAGTGAGAGAGAGAGAGCGAGTGATCACACTACATTAAAATGTAACCTAGAGTAGTCGATTTAGGGTACAATTTAGTGTAGTGTGATTACTCGCTCTCTTTCTCTCACTCACGGACCCTAAATTGTATCCGATTTAGAGCCCTAAATTGGTGCTCTGAAATTGCAAAGTGTAATAAGTGCATTAGCAAGTGTGTTGCGTCAATGGTGGACTCTGATGAATACCTACATAGTCAGTATTCCATATTCAAAACAGTAGACGTTATTTTTGTGATATTTCAATATTTTTTTAGTAGTAGCCCAGTAATATAAAGGCGCGTGCCTGCTTTTTAGTAAGTACCTAACTATGTACCTACCTACCCAAACTTTATCTGCAATATCTACCAACATTGTTCAAATTCAAATATACTTTATTGCCCCAAAAGAAACACTAAAAATTAAACAACTAAAAAAAACACTCGCGGACCCTAAATTGTATCCGATTTAGGGCCCTAGATTGGTGCCTTGAAATTGGGAAATGTAATAAACGCTTAAAACATTTTTATCATCTAAAGGTAGGACTCGCGCACCGAGGGTTCTGTACAACTTGTAGGTACATACTTTTATTTATGATGTACCTACTATAATTACCTATAACAATTTTCGATATTTCAATGCCAAATCATTGCATCCCCACTGAAAGAAGGATGGCCAGATCGGACTCGATACGAAACAATGGTGTCCATATATGATATATATATGAAAAAAATCCTTATTTTTTAAGATTTTAAAAAACACAAAAAATATCTCTATAAGTAGCCACAAAAAAAAGATATTAATTTATTTTTGTTTTTGTAACTTCTACGACATCATGTATGTGGTTTCAGAACGCACCTATTGACGATTCATTTCGCGTATGACATGACTTAGTATTCAAAGACTATAATTATTCACGTTTTTCTTAATAGTTTTACTAGATAATTATGTAGGCATCAAATCAACAACTGTGTGTGCGTTCTTGTCATAAAAAAAAATTATTTAGGTTCATAGTAAGTATAAGCATTTTGTTCAATTGCGTACATCGGAACGTCATTTGTCTTTGACAAGTTACTAAATCTGTGGTCATCGAACCGCGCCAGTGATTGTCATTAATCATTAATATTTGATTTGATTGGCAATTGACATGACACCCGGCAATCACGCATTTTAATCGCTTTACTCGTTGTTCTATTTTGAATTTCCTTTGTCGTTTTTACCTAGGCATTTTTTACGGACTGATAACTACCACTTGTGACTACATTATTTCTATGCTAACTACACTTTTAGGTCGGGTAAAATGTAGTTGTTGATTCTAACCTCAAATGTATTGTGGATTTTACGATGTTATTTTAAAAAATTGTGGCTATTTAGATATGATTTTTAAACGGGATGGTATTTACAACATAAAAACAAATCAATCTAACTATAGTTTATTTTGGGACATGAAAAATAAAAGTCAAGTCCAGCTCCTATAGAAATTTTGCCATTGTTCTTTGACACATTTTCAAAATTTTCTCCTACAACGTATTATGTTATGTACTGTTTGTTGGTACACCGGGTGTATACAAACTTCTAAAACTGGCCTGGGCGACCTCCTGGCTAATCAAAGTCAAATCATTTATTCAAATTTGGCCCTTAATATAGCTCTTATTGACGTCAATAAACTTATGACAGCACCCATAAAATATCCGCCCTTCACAGCTTCCTAGTGCTATGGCTAAAGAGAAGAAGCTGCGCAACAAACTCTCCAGTAGCACGCTGTCAGTTAGTTATAATATTACGATATTAGTGGTCAGGAAAAACCTATTCTCAAAATTTCCGCAAGTATTTTTAAATAGATGTTACAGAAAAGCGTACCTAGTCTACATATACAAATAGATCTGTGTTGTGAAGTGATATTATTCTGATGATCGTATTTAATTTGACACTGACTGATACCTAATACCTTTAACGGGTCGTAATCTGGTTTACAGAATGATGATTTTTAGATCATTCGATGCATCACTATTGAGTTGCAGGGACAAGTGAATAAAGGTGTGGTGGTATTTACAGGTAGGTAAGCCCAGCATGTTTTTAATTGGTTTATTTTCCGTTACTCTTGTTCAAAGATGACTGTAGACGATTAAGAAAACACGATCTTCAACAGCTATAAGAACATCTCAACATTCGCAAAGTTCAATATCAATTAGTAATTATTATTATTAGTAATTTAATCATTGCTTTGTGTCTTTAGTAATTGGTGCACTTATCTCATTTTCCTCTGTTCGGGTATCTTTCAACTAGTAGGTATGGTTATTTTTCGAGCAAAAAAAATTGTAAGTATGATTATTTCTCAACTCTCCAAATTATAGGTATTTCCGTGCAGTTCTTATCGAAAATAAATTTTATTACACTTATATTTAAAGAGATAGATGATGCAGAATTATACAATTGCGATTATGCAGTTGGAGCCACGGTTCCCCGGGCATACCACCTCGCCCTGCGAGCTTAGGTGGCTGTCGAGCCGTATCATCCATCCTGCTCCCGCTACAGTGGTGTATATCATAATTAAAAAGTTTCTGAACGTATTTCACAAACACGTGCGCCATGTCAGGTTTGTAGAGTCATGTGAGTTTTTAGTGACACATATGTACCAGGCGAGCAGAGACCGCGTGGAGTTCGTACGCACATGTGGACGTGATATGTGGTGTAGGTTACGTCATCATACGCGTGTCTGAGTGTTGCAAGCGTGAATACAACCCGGTGGACCCGTCTTGTTGAGGGGTCGCCTGAATACCCTGAACTACATACGCATTCTCTCTAGTTTTATTTTTATTTTTATAATAATAATATTATTACTTATCAGACTTAAAAAAAAATTACTAACTTTGTTATTCAACTGCTCAAGGTATAAGACATCTGCCTACAATTAATCATCTTCATGTATGTAAAAATTTATTAAATCTGCACCTAAATTATTCTACACCTAAATCAATATTGTTTCAAGAACATAGTGAAAAGATCAAAGGTACGGTATCTACAGGTACGTACCGGTGATTTTTTATTGCTAGAACTGGGCAACGCTTTTGAACTATAAGTTAAAGCTATCAGAAGGAAGTAGGAACGCCTTCTAAACTTGAACTAGGTAGGTACCTATTTAATTAGTTTCTTAAACAGTGGTTAAATCAGTTTCATACATGTTATGCAATAACTAAGCGTTATAAGGTAAATTCATTTAAAAAAAATTATATGAGTATCACTTTCACAAAGTCCAAGTAATGAAAAAATTAAGTAATAAAATTAACTACAGTTGTGTCCTAATTCCTCTCTTCTGTGTCGCGTGAAACATATCTACTGAAAATAAACTTCTTACGATTTGTGATCGCCTAGTATAACAGACACTGAAGTTTCAGTTATCGGCGCCTGTAATTTTCAGATTGACGGCGTTACGTGTTGGTTTATAAATCTTTGCGGCGTTCGTGAGAAAGAAGAGACGTTAAGTTTGATCGATTTAAAATTTAGTTACTACTTTTTGCGGATGACAGTCGGCATATTAATAAAATGAAATTTCAGTACCTATTTTCGCCACTAAAATAATCCATTCTGGGTTAAGTTAGGCTACAAAAACTACCTCAAGACGACGCGCATTAGGCATGATTGATTTCTTCAATAGAAGAAATATAATAGATAGATTTTTTATTTTTTATATATCTTTTTCCTATGTGTGGAAACTTTAAGGTGTAAGAATTTTTTTATATTTTGTTATTTTTACATATGTTGTACCGTTTGTTTCCCAAATAAATAAATAAATGCTTAAATCTTATAAGTATTAAAGTCAGTGCAGTGGTTTGTTAGCAACGTAATATTACGTTTTTGGCGTCAGGAGCACGTCTTTCGTAGATCGTGATATTACGGGGATAGCGGTGGAAGGGTTAATCAAAAAGCAACGTGTCAAAATTTAAGATAGGAATGAATGTCAGGATTGACATTATATGACGATATCTTTAAGTTACTATAGATATTAGTGTCAATAACGAACTAAAATTATTGAAATAGCTTTTGTGAATACGAAATATGTTGGTATTCCTATAGGTATGTACGACGTACGTATCACTTTTACTTTAGAAACAATGTAGAAACTTAGAAAAAATATCGCATTTCTCGCTCTTTATGCGCCCCGTCCGCAAAATAGGTGCCTACGTAAAATAAAAAAAAAAATAAAAACACTTGATTGCGGGATTTCACGGTACAAATGAACCTTAAATTACGACCTAAGGCGGTTAATTTAATCGGATACTAAGAAAAAGAATAAAAATGGAGTAAACACTTAGTGGGCGGGAGGCCTGTCTCGCTGTCTCGTCCGGTTAACTAAGGAGACGATATTGAAGTGAACTTTCCGTGCGTATACCTACTGCAGTTGTAGTATAGTTTTTTACTTTTGAAGTTAAAACTTCTTTAGCATCGTGCATCGTTGCGATTTGGAAATCGATAAAACGAAAAACCGACACCAAAAATAGACAGCCACTTACATCTATAGAATACAACGTGCGAGTAGTAGGTATAAGTGTATATAATAAATTAATAGCTGAAAATATTATATGTATAGGTTTCACTTTTGCCGAGTAGTTTTAAGCACATTCCTTTTTTTTCTATAATGTATAGTTTCTTGTATTTTAGAAAAAAACATATTAAATTTTAACCTCCTGCATTTCTTTTTGTCAATTCATCTCCCGTACGTCCCGTCAATATCACGAACTCCTATCGTTTCGTTTCGGAGATTAGCCGAAAGATACAGACAGTCAAAAATTTAAAAAAAATCATAGAAGTATGGATATCAAGAAATTTTTTTAGTGATGTGACAGGATTTTTTAAGAGAAAATCTGTCAAAAAATCTCTCAAATATCGGCTAAAAATTATTATTTAAGGCGGTTAAGAATAAGATGTACTTGGAACAACGGGCAAGGTAATATGTCACAAATAAATACAATAAACGACGTATGCAAATGGGAAATGACGCGGCGCAGCGCCGATAGGCGTGCTAAAGTGAAACTAATGGTACGAAATGATCCTGAACATTTATCACAATTACAATAGCGAGGTCGCATTAGGAGGTTTGCAAGGTATCGGTGAATAGACAAAGATAATCTTAAATGGCTAAGATGTTCGCTATTTATGTTCCCAATCTAATTTTTGATTTTTTTTTTTTCAAGATTATAAGTACCGAGAACAAAAGAGATAAGAATGGAGAGAGGAGTACGCCAAGGGCACTATCATCTAACTACTCCTCCGTACTCCGCTCTCTATTCTTAATTATCTCTTTGCTGACAGTAGGAAGATAATAAATCTAAATATTTCAAATTTGAGTCTTTTTTCTTTGTACAATTTTGTGTGTTTGTCAATGTATTGGCCGCGTCTGTCTGTTCGCGATAAACTCAAAAACTACTGAACAGATTTTTATGCGGTTTTCACCAATAGATTGATTGGTTCAAGAGGGAGTATATAGTAGGGAGTATATACGTGTATTTTATCCTGAAATTCCCGCGGGAACCTCGAAATTATCGCGGGAGCGACCCCGGGGGACAAGACGTAATACATAATTATGTAAAGGTCATTCACCCACGTAAATCCGCGTTTTCTGTGTGATTCCTCATTATTTTTCTTTATGTTAAAAAATGAAATTATCAGGAATTGGAGTATTTCCCCCGTTTAAAAATTACAGGCTAATAATAAGATAATGAATTCCAACAGAAATTCTACGAAAACAATAATAATCAAACTTTTATTTCCAATTTGAGAAAAATTAATAGTCTCCTTAACGGCATAAGTATGTTAGAAATTTTAAAATAATTGGCAAAGACCATCATGATACTACACCTGCAATCGGCGATGAGTTCTATGTTGACTCGTAGATTGTAACAACACCTACCCAAAGCTCAACGCGGCTTCGCAATAAAACTTATTTGCAAAGACTTATTGAATAAGTACTAGATAAGTCAGTCAATATTCACATATCGCGTGATTCTACCCGTTGAGTACACCACTCGAGATAGCCGGAGCGTCAGCACTTCATGTACTCAGTTCATTTCGACTGGCCTTTTGACTGTCATCACCACAGAGAAAATAAATCAATCTAGACAGGATAAGTATTCGGGGCAGGCACGCCATGGTTGACCAAATGCTCTAGCTTTCCAAAACAATCTTTTCTTGGAATCCCAAGTATACTACAACGTGTTAATGAATTAACTGAAAACTAGAAAGTAGTTTGCTCGGAATCGACTTCCGAATTGATCGCACCATGTTTTAATAAAGGTTATATTTTTTTCATTTTTATTAGCCCATGTCTAAATGGTTTATAACACAATATTTGGCGCGTACGCCACCCGTAGAAAAAAAATCGAATCGGTCATTCACACGTAAGCGCGCGCGTAGCGCTTGAAATTTCGTAGATAGGTCACCTCTAAACTAATGTTGAATAACTTTTAGACTTTTAATTTTTTTGACATAATTTATATTTTAGTCACATTATTGTTTATTTTTAAATGGGGTGTATCAGGTTTTTGGTTAATTCATTAACACGTTGTATACATATTTTCCACAATATTCACAAAACTGTGAATTTTGTTTACAGTGACAAAGTAAAAATGTAACCAAATGTCACTTTCAATGCATTTCGTTACGTTAATGAATGTTTTTTTTGCGTGGTGACTAGTTTTGTGTATTATAATCACCCGGCGACACTAATTTTCATTTGTTTCTATACTAAACTGAGTTGATATCCCTTTTATCTGTTCTGTGGTCATTACGTACAGACTAATATGGAGGCTGTTGAAAGACTAATGGAAGCTATAATACTATATCGACACCTAACAGCAAAATGGGTTGTCACTTAAGGGACATTTACCCGTAAAACATAAATAATAGATTGGAATCGGCAGTCAATAGGGATGTTGACGACTTTTGAAAATCAAAATTCTAATTAGTCCGTCAGTTAGAAAATAAAAAAACAATAGACACGTATTTTTTGCTTTTTCAAATTAATGAAAACAAACATAGATAAAGCGCACTAAAGTTTAGGGTGAGGGACTCGTGACGTCACTAACCGCAAAACCGCCATACAAAATGTCAGAATAGTGACGTCACGCGAAATTTCAACTCAGTATATCGCCGTTATTTTTTGATTACGTAAAAAAAGAAAAAATACGTGTCCAATATTTTTTAATAATCTACAAGACGGACTAAAAAATAAAAATTAGTCAACATGCCCATTGTAAAAAACTGACCTTCATCCAACTTTGTTCTTCATCGATATGGGTTTAGTTTTTGGGATCCCCGTGATGTATGGTGTAACTGCGAAAAATAAGGATTAGGAGCAGTATAAGGCCTTAAAGGCATTACTTGCTCCGGTATGAAACAAGGAGCAGACAGAAGGAGCATCATCTCAGTTTAGTATGAACACAGTGATGAGAATCACTGTCGCTGACTGATTTTCGCACACAAAGCTATTCGCCATGAATACGAACATTCATATTGATTATACGTAATGCTTTATGAAACCGGTTACGTAGAACTGGTTACGTAGGCGGTCGATGGGTTAAACACCATTTGGTTACGGTTACTCTGAAAGAGGATGTGAGATAAAAAGGCTCGACAGGCTCTGCCTACCTCTCCGGGAGAGGGGGTATAAATATACCTATTTATAACTAGCTGTGCCCCGCGGTTTCGCCCGCGTGAGTTTCGGAATTCCCGAGTCCAGCCGTTATAGAGATTAGCTGGAACAAACAGACAGACACACAGATCGACAGACAGAGATAGAAAAATTTAAAAAGATTTTTTTTTAATGTAAGTAGGTATCTACCGTATATACTTTCATAATGCATTTAGTGAAAAGCTGTTAATTTGGAATTGCAAACAGGCACTTCAATTTTATTTATATGTACCTATTTATATGTATGATCGAATACGTTCCAAAAGCCAGTCATCACACCTATCCTCTCATTCATAAAACATTTAGTGCCTAGTGTTTCGTTTCTTTCGACTCTGTAACAAATGTCAAATGAGATGAAACACTGTTTAAGTTAAAATGCACGTAGTTATGCACTATTTATTTAATTTTTCCCGAATGAAGGTGTTATTTTACATGCGTGACCACAGCTGCCAACCGATATCATCTTACAGTCCGGCTACAAGTGGCAGTGAGAACTTTACAATGGACTTCTTTGCAACTAACAATACGATAATATAATCAAGTCTCACATAAATATTGTATACTAGCTGTTCCCAGCGGTTTTACCAGCATTAATTTCAGAGATCCCGCGAGAATTCCGGGATTAGAGTAGGTACCCTACGTCCTTTTCTGTACCCCCTGCCGTGTATTCATAATTTCATGACGATCGGTTGAGTACGCGTGAAAAGGTAACAGACAGACGAACAGACAGACAGACAGAGTTACTTTCGCATTTATAATATGAAGTATAGACTAGCTGTTCTCTGCGGTTTCATCCGCGTGTATTCCGGGATTGCCTCGGGAATTCCTCATCAGTACTATCTGTTCATCTAGCCGTAATCTGTTTAGCCGTGCATGATTTACAAACATGCAAACATCCAAATATCTATACAAATATTCACATTATCTTAATAAACAAAAATGAATGTGTCTTTGTCCTCTATGCGTTTCTAAACCATTGATCCGATTGTGATGAAACATTGGCGGTTTGTTCTGCCTGCGTCCGCAAAGGTTCCTGATATAAAGAGTTCCTGTGGGGAATTCCAAAATTCACGCGGGTGAAACCGCGGGAACCAGCTAATATTTTAGAATAGTTGTGAATGTCTTCTCTATTATGAGTAGGATGAAGCTAACTTATAAGTTTTTTTGCGAATATGGTTTTTCACATAAACTTAGTCTTTACTTTATATCAAATGCGTAACGTCAATTCCAAATTATTGTTTCATCGAAAAGCTTAGGTAGGTACTTGATTTCACTTCAACGTCTCTCGTTGTTCAATTATTTATTGTATACGTATCTACTTATGCCAAAAGGAAATAAGTAGCTACTTTTACCTACTTAGACGTAGCGAATCGATAGTACTTTAGAAAGCAGTTATATATTAAAGAAATAGGGAGTGAAAAAATTAAGTGTGTCCAGCCAGACGATTATTTCACAGATTTTATATTTTATGGAATGCACTGCATGGATAATATTGAAAAAAAAATCACTAAGTGTTCAGAATATTTTGTACTTTTTCGAATGTTATTGAACGTATGATTTATTGATTGTACTTAACCTTTATTTGAATTTTTACAGTCGGCAATTTGTGTTCATTTCAGTGAAAAAAAAAATGCCAAATATTTTACGAGTAAACATTTTTTTAAAGTTTCCGTGATATTTAAAAAAAATTACGGCTTGGTATTTCCATTCCGACTATCTTGTAGGTACTAGGTACATTATTTGCCTATATCCAACAGTATTAATTAGTCCATGTTATATGGATTCAGTAAAAAGAAATTTCTAAATAAAAAAAAATATGTAAACAAGTATTACAATCAAAGGTACTTTACCGGGCCCCCATAAACGTATCCCAGTTCCAAAGCAAGCAACTGAGCAACCTCTTCGCTACCCTCCACGTGCACCGTCCACTCATTGAAGAAGATCTTCGCGTGCTCAGCACCATTGTGAACACCGTGATAGCTCTGTTCGCCTGGTGCCCAGGAATCGTATAAGAAGGGGAGGTAACAAAACACCTTCGTGAATAATGTTGAAATCAGAAGAAGTTTTTTAAAAAACAACATGAGTGATACTATATTTGTACTGTACTTAATTATTTTTTCGATAAAATGAGTGGTTGTTTATTGGAGCACAAGCGACATCGATGTCTACGCAAATACTAACGGACGGCCGCACGCAGTAAAACGAGAGAAAACTGTGATTTTTCCAACATATTTGTACCTCTATGTATCTATTGCTTATATACAAAGTACCTACTTCTGTTTATCTACTTGTTCACGTATAGGTAAGTACAGTTTTTTTGTTTGAAAATTATCTGTATACGTTTGAAAGCTTTTTTTTTGTATCACATCACTGAAAAATTAATACGATTTCACTCGTGTGTATTCGGAGATCCTATAGGAATTTCGAGTTAAAAGGTACACGTCACTCGGGAACACTGCATAGCTTCCTTTAATTGAAATAATTTCGGGTTTAACAAACAAACACAAAAAATCAAATCGTTTCTCTTTTATACTAATATAAGGATAACTAATGTCTATTAATAAATACCATCTATTTCTCATATACCCACTATTTATCAAAATGAAACCCACTACCGACTCTTTGAAATACCTAACATTTTCGAGGAGGGTCTTTTTCCTTATAATTGTTATAGTCTTTACAATCATGAAATAAAAAAAATATTTAGATGGAACCAAAGAAGAAACTCTTTACTTTAATGCTTACTTAGTGAAGTATAGATTTTTAAATTTGGTAATTTATTTTTAAAAATCTATACTAAGTAATCATTAAAGTCGACTCTGAGTGCGGCCGTTAGCCATGTTGATCTAATCACTAACGCATAAAAAACTATCGAACGAACTATCCAACGAACTATTGAACGAATCGTCATGTCGCATCGTCATCTAGTCGTCCAAATTTTGCGTGAGCACGTGACAACGGTTCCGTTTCTAAATTTTCTATGCGTTGGGTAGCTATTAAAGATTGTCAACTTGGCTAAGGGGGCAGACCAGACCCTGACCGACAGGTCAATTATGTAGGTAACTTGTGTTGCTATCATATTTCAGTTTCAATCAGATTGAAAGTTGAAGTTTCAAAAATTGCGATTTTGTGATTAATTAATCATGTTTACTGTTTAGACAGTTTCAACTATTGAAGTATGTTTATTTTGGTTGATTGCTAAATTACTGTTGGTAGGTGTCAAAACGTTCATATTGAAATCCCAAAATCGCCATGTTTTTGATTGCAACCGAAAAATGATAGAAATCAAAGTTACATAATAAGCCCCAGAAATCATACGATAAGGTATCCGTTAGGTTTTCGTATAGCGCTAATCATTTAAACGGAAACGTTTCTAGTATGATATTATACATACGCAAAGATATTAAAATATCTTTCTAGGTACGTTGGTGAATGTTTGACTGAACTTAACTTTTTTGACAACGTGTCAAGTTTTTTTTTTCGTTGTTGTCATCGAGTTAGTTTCCACGAACGCAAGCCCGTAGCCACGTATTTTTAACGTGCCATAGCATAGCTTAGTGCCGAACCAAATATATCGGTGTGTTGTTAAATGTTATTAATATGTATTATAAATATGATTACATACTAGATGTGCCCCGCGGTTTCACGCGCGTGAAACGTTTTTTTTATAGGTAACAACTTTTATTCCCGACATCCGATTGAAATGAAACAAAGCCTATCGTAAATGTTGCTCCAGGCTAAGCTAAATCAACGGTGACAACCGCATGGCAATCCGTTCAGTAGATTCGGAGATTATCGCGAACAGACAGACAGAATAGAATAAAAAAGGGGTTAGTTACTCCTATCGCCCCCTCAATTTTTAGTAAAAATATTCAATGTACCTACCCTACAGAATCACGGATTCTACTCTGTTGTTATAGTTAAGTTAAGTTACCGAACGCGGCGGCGACTTACGATTGTTTTTGAGTAAAATCGAACCTGATTTCAACAAACTTTCAAAATCATCAACTCCATCCATCTCATTAGATTAGTTTTGAAACTAAAATTTATTACCTATCTATATTGTTTTTTTTTTAATTGAAAATAGTAGATTTTACAACAAGTGCACAAAACGAACCATTTTTATCCGAGACTTTTAGCAGCCCGAGCCGAAGGCGAGCGCTGATAGTAATGTCGTGGATAAAATGGTTTTGTAGACGAGTTATAAACTCTGCTTTTCACTTCGATTGCGAGGAAATAAAACAGTAGTATAACATGACATATTTTGTTTAATAAAATTCAAAGTAAAATTAGTGAAGGTTTGAATACTGAAGGACGTTGTTTTTCCTGCCATATTAACGGTATTTATATAAAAAAACACATAAGGCAAATAAATTAAATTAAATATTATAAAATAACAAATTCTATCTATGAACGTCTTATTGTGTTTGGCTGTATGGCTCATTTTCTTTGCCTTAATATAGACACATTTATGATTAGATACGTTAATGCACTTGTGCACAAAATTCGATTTTGTGCAGTCTATATCCTGCACAAACAAGCACTTTCAGAGCATGAGAAGTGAAAAAATATATTCTTAATGTACGTTTAAATTGCTATCACTGGTAAAAATGTCTAGTTTAGAATGTAAATTTAACCAGCATTGACTAATATAGCAAACTATAACTAAATTTTATAAGTAATGAAATTGTTTGTTTATTTTTAGTTTTAGGAGTGTATAAAAAATGGGGGGCGCTGAGAAATAATTAATTTTCAAAGGGGGCGGTAAAAGAAATAAGTTTGAGAATCTCTGGTATAGAAGATAACTATCTACTATTGCATTACTTACAATTTTCCACGAATACCTTGTAACTGTGGACCACAGCCGCGGACCTAATCCAGCTATACTCGGACGCTAATGCAAGGAGCTCTCTGCCACCCTATATTACTCGCATTTCTGGAAGAATTTGTGTATTTATGTGATTGTTTGTTTTATCAAAAAAAAAAATTTAAACCCCACTTTATTTATACGTACCCCGGGGTCCGGGGGTACAATCCTTACTACCTTTATTTATATCCTTTACCAATTAGCGAAAGTGAGTTTGTTTGTTTGTTACGCCGATCATCATGAAAGCATACACGTTTTCAGGGGTACAGAGAAGGTCATAGGGTACTTTTAATCCCGGAATTCCCACGGGAACTCCGAAACCAACGCGGGTGCAACTACATCAAGTGCATACCTACCTACCTACTATATAATACACGTTGTCAAGCGTAGGTAAAGAAAAAAAATAGGGGAGTACTTTTATTTCGAAACACCCACGGGATCTTCGAAATTAACGCGGGTGAAACCGCGGGGAACAGCTAGTTATAATAAATACGAAAGTGAGTTTGTTGATTTATTGCGCTTGGACGTATTAACGGCTCGACCGGTCGTCATGAAATTTTGCATACCTACGCATTATCAGGAGTAGGTACTAGGTAGGTACATAGGGTACTTTTGTGCCGGAATTCCCTCAGGAACTCCGAAATTAACGCGCAGAACAGCTAGGTAGGTAGTATAAAGTAGCTACATAAGTACCTATACGTACCTACATAATATTTGGCACGTCTTATAATGGGCATGTTGACTAATTTTTATTTTTTACTAGCTAAAAAACCCGGCTTCGCCCGGGAGTTGATATGAGATGACGTGGTAGAGTCGAAATAAAAAAATAAACTATGACGTAAAAAGTAAAAAAAAAGTTTATTGAAAACGTTTTCTCATTATTTACAATACTTGTTTATAAACAACATTTTTCATTTTATTGTCCGGAGTATATATACATAAATTTTCCGGATTTCCTACTCCATTAGAATTAATTAAACACAATTAAAAATACATTTGAAAACAACTTTTTTCTATTTCGTTTCAAAATCGAGAGTTAATTAAACACACTATTAAAAATACTCACACGTGATACTTCTAAATAAAGGCTCACAGATAACTTCTCTTTTTTTCGTTTTGAAATCGCTCGTTTCGCTGTTCAAATTAAACTAACTCTGGTGAGCGACACCGGGCTCTTATATATTCAGAGAGCTAGGCTCTAGAATATTCGAGAAAATTTGAAAATATTTTCTCTCTCACACCTTCTAGAGTATTCTGGTCATTATCGTCCGCCATAATAAAAGGTTCTATAGCATTTGTAGTAAAAGCGCGAAATTTAAAAACCTAAATTTTTTAATGTTTTGAGAACTAATTTGGATAACTAAAATTATGTCGCTTTAACTCCAAAATATAAGTTAGCTAATGACGTATAAATACACAAAATTTAATAACTTTATTATAGCAACAAATTAAATTTAAGACTTTATTGAAATTGGAATTTTAAATTTCGTGTCACCACTACACATGCTACAATTGCTCGCAACGCTTTTGGAAATGCAACCCAAACAATCGTTGTCCTGAATGAAGTTCAAATATTCGATAACAGATGGCGCCACTATACTTAATTTCCAGGTTGTAGGGTTGGAAAGTTCCTTATATCTTTAGAAACACGCCCTTTAGATTAAAACGGGAACTTTCTAGCTTCTGTAGCGGTAGCGTATGTAGTAAAGGCGCGAAATTTAAAAACCTAAATTTTTAAATATTTTGAGAACTAATTTGGATAACTAAAATTATGTTGCTTTAACTCCAAAATATAAGTTAGCTAATGACGTATAAATACACAAAATTTAATAACTTTTTTATAGCAACAAATTAAATTTAAGACTTTATTGAAATTGGAATTTTAAATTTCGTGTCACTACTACACATGCTACAATTGCTCGCAACGCTTTTGGAAATGCAACCCAATCGTTGTCCTGAATGAAGTTCAAATATTCGATAACAGATGGCGCCACTATACTTAATTTCCAAGTTGTAGGGTTGGAAAGTTCCTTATATCTTTAGAAACACGCCCTTTAGATTAAAACGGGAACTTTCTAGCTTCTGTAGCGGTAGCGTATGTAGTAAAGGCGCGAAATTTAAAAACCTAAATTTTTAAATATTTTGAGAACTAATTTGGATAACTAAAATTATGTCGCTTTAACTCCAAAATATACGTTAAATAATGACGTATAAATACACAAAATTTAACAACTTTATTATAGTAACAAATGAAATTTAAGATTTTATTGAAATTGGAATTTTAAATTTCGCGCCACTACTACACATGCTGCAATGGCTCACAACTTTGGAGACTATACACTATGACTATTGGAGTGTATAGTCTCCATAGTTGTCTTGAACGAAGTTCAAATATTCGATAACAGATGGCGCCACTGCACTTAATTTCCAAGTTGAAGGGTCGGAAAGTCCTTTATATCTTTAAAAACATGCCCTTTAGATTAAAACGGGAACTTTCTTGTTCGAGGGGGGATAAAGGGCTATCACACCACATAAGTCCCTTTATCGTGTCGGGACTCCTTTTTGAGTTTTATCGGCACGCACATTTTATCGACTTAGTTTTATTATATGTATAGATTATTAAAAAATATTGGACACGTATTTTTTCTTTTTTTACGTAATCAAAAAATAACGGCGATATATTGAGTTGAAATTTCGCGTGACGTCACTATTCTGACAGTTTGTATGGCGGTTTTGTGGTTAGTGACTTCACGACCTCCTCATCCTAAACTTTAATGCGCTTTATCTCTGTATAATGTATATTTTAATTTATAAAAGCAAAAAATACGTGTCTATTGTTTTTTTATTTTCTAACTGACGGACTAATTAGAATTTTGATTTTCAAAAGTAGTCCACATCCCTATTATGCACTTAGGTAGGTACCTAACTTATTACTTAAAAGATTAGAGATTAATACAACAAAATTAGTACCAAATCCCATGGTCGGCCGTCGCTTTGGCCTGCGGAGTGCGGACACGTCACTTCCGTCAACGGCAACCAAAATATCCAAATACACATGCGCTGGGATTTATTTTAGGAATTGTGCTGGTGTTGGTGTTGGGTTAGGAATTGTACAGCCAGCGAATGCCAAACTGTGTTTAAAACTGTTTTTTTGCTATGATTAATATTTATTTATTGTTTATGACGTATCCATACTTGAGCCACGCCACTCGCTAAAAATAATATCTTCTAAGAAACGTTGCAAATAAAATATTCAGGGGAAACATTAATTAAGCCCGAATGAGTGTCGCAAATTGGTGTCGCATCTGACGTGATTTTATATTTTTGTGAGGTTTATAATATAATTTTCTATAAGAAACATGTAAGATCTAAATTGCTTGATTGGTACATTATAACCGTCGGGGATTCATTTTACCTATACTAGTGTGTATTTGGATAGCAATAAGTTAGGTACAATGAAACGACCGACTCACTCCGTAATCCGTCTTATCTTGTTTATCACTGACGCATGTGCGGGTGCAGTTACAGATACCAATCAAACAGATAATCTAACAGAATATCTAATAAACTATGAGGTATTTCTTGTAGTATAGTAGGTATAGTAAACTATACATAGTAATAATAAGTTTAATAAATAAATATGCTTACTAAATTAATATACTAGGTAGGTATAGTAAACTAGTTTCATTCAAAATTCTGTTCACAATTTGAAGCAGAAAACAAATTAATGTGTGCGTGAAACGGTGATACACACATGAGACCACGAATTACCTAATCCCGACTTGAATGTCTTTACTCTCTTACTTATTAATTTTACTTAGGCCCTGAACTCAGAAATTTCAAGTCTTTAGCGAACACATCACATATTTTATTGCCGTACAAAAAAATAAGAATAGTGAATTTTATTTTAATGTAGATCTTGTAGATTTTCTTAAATTTACATTAATTTTTATAACACTCAAACCGCAGTTCTTAAGCAGAATTAAATTTACTATCTATGCCTTTATTTTTTTTCTTTATTTTTTTAAGAACTTGAAGCGGAAATATTACCGAAAACATCTAAAATAGGCAAGTTACGCACATATTTGCTCTAAACAATGATCAGGCACTTCACCGTGACCGTTTACAGAAAAAGTTTTTCAAAGCACTAAGTAAGTGAAGCGGCAGCTAGCTAATTACAAGTAGCTCTATCTGTCTATAAATAATCGACTGTAAAAAGTATCTACCATAGAAACCAACTTCAAATTCAAGTTTTCGATGCTTGCTGATGACATCTACATGGTCTTATCTCAGCATCTTTGAACCAAAAAGAATCACCAAAATCGGTTCATTAACAACTTTTCTAATCAACAACAATCAATTATATTATTTTCTTTAGCTTAGGTTCCTGTGTTTTTTTTAAATAAGTTTATTTTGAAAGAGAATAGAAGGAAGTCATCTATAAATAAACATGACGCTATGCGTTTACTTGCAACGCTTAGACTCATGTATCATATTAATTATCTACAACGTGTTTCTGTGTTAATTAATTGCCTTGAAAATAATTCAAACAGTTTATCTAATTTAAAAACGACTTCAAACCACTTAACTTGTGGAGCGACATAAAATAGTAAATTATTCTTATATGTACTCGTATATTTATTTGACTTCAGTGATGCCTACGTACTGAGAACACGTCCTTAATGCGGATTTGTTAACAATGGTGGTTGTCACACAAACTTAAGTATACATAATATCCCTATGGGCTCTATGAGCCAACATTTGAGATCCACTGCTCAAACGCATCGCCACAAGCAATCGCGTAACCGCAGTCGCGATGCGCGCACCGCTCGGTCCTGCGGCCTGTGCGGTCATACTTCTCATCTGCCCTGCCAACCTGGTACTCTCCAACCCGGAAGACAGAGGATATATCGTGGAAGACGAGTTCCATGAAGTGATCGATGTGTGAGTGGATACCTACTGGCTACTAGTGTTGCAGTTATTGTGATCAATTTTAGTGATTTCCATGTTTTGTTCACGAGTTGTTAATGAATTTATACAAATTAATAGTGGATGTAGTTTGTACTAATAAATTATATTGATTAAAATCTTAAAACATTGCTGCGATAATCGAATATCGCTTATTTTGCAGTTTGAACAAGTTGAGCATTGTTAAAGCTCAGACGAAATGAAAGTTTTTATTTCGTCAGAGTGTTAAAGTACCAAATTGTAACTTTATTACAATGTTTGTTTGTTAATATTTTACAAAAGATACTTTTCGGTCATACCTGTAGATGCCTTCTTGGTTATTTTGATTTTAGCGATAGGTCTTATTTCATTGATAAAAACCTAAAGGTACTCGTAGATAGGTATTTAAAATCTAAAAAAGCTAAAATAAAAAGCTAAAAATAACAAAATACCGATTTAATCCAAAACACGAAAACACACGTAATATTATGATTGGTTTGTGCTACCACTGATCGGTTTGAATTCGGTGACAAGCCCGCTGGTGTCTGCCCACTTGAGTTGTTTTGCTCACGAAGAGCTGGTGGCAGGAGTCGACTTAGCCCATCTACCCCCTCCATATTTGGCTTGTCACCGACTTCATACCGATCAGTGGTAGCACAAACCAATCATAATATTACGTGTGTTTTCGTGTTTTGGATTAAATCGGTATTTTGTTATTTTTAGCTTTTTATTTTAGCTTTTTTAGATTTGTGTTTTTGGAAGTCGGTTTTAATTTTTTTGTTAAAAATTTGTTTATTTCTTGCTTTTTAGTGAGTCGGTTAGTAATTTATCTAAGTTACAATAGCCTACTGTCAACTGCTCATAACCTTTTACAAAATATTGCTTTTCCCGATGCAGGGACGTTAATTTTTGAGGAGTTCTGCTGGTACACCACCATCAGTTCCACTTCACCATATACATTGTGACGAACATAAATTGTTTAGAAACCACATTTAAGTTAACGAATCGGAATCTGTGAAATACCTATTATTTAGTAGTTCCGATGACCATCTGCGGTCTTCATCATCAGTTCCACTTCTTCAAATTTTACTTTCCAAAAGCAAATAAACGATTTACTATAAAAAATACCCAAATCGCCATAGGTGTGCCTATAAATTTTGAAGAGTTCCCTCGATTTCTCCAAGATCCCACCATCAGATCCTGACTTGGTGACAATGTGACTAATTCGAACATATCCCCTTTCAAACAAAAAAACAATTTTCCAAATCGCTCTATCTAGAACCCCTGAAATACGTATTATTGTTGAGTAGTTCCGATGACCATCTGTGGTCTTCATCATCAGTTCCACTTCTTCAAATTTTGCTTTTCGAAAGCAAATGAACGATTTACTATAAAAAATACCCAAATCGCTATAGGTGTGCCTATAATTTTTGAAGAGTTCCCTCGATTTCTCCAAGATCCCATCATCAGATCCCGAATTGGTGGCAATGGGACCTAATTGGGAGTATACCCTTTCAAACAAAAAAAGAATTTTTGAAATCGGTCCAACCGTCTTCGAGTAATCGGTGAACATACATAAAAAAAAAAAAAAAAAAAAAAATAAAAAAATTAAAACCGACTTCCAAAAACACAAAACTAAAAAACTAAAAATAAAAAGCTAAAAATAACAAAATACCGATTTAATCCAAAAGACAAAAACACACGTAATATTATTATTGGTTTGTGCTACCACTGATCGGTTTGAATTCGGTGACAAGCCCGCTGGTGTGTGCCCACTTGGGTTGTTCTGCTCACGAAGAGCTGGTGGCGGGAGTCGACTTAGCCCATCTTCCCCCTCCATATTTGGCTTGTCACCGACTTCATACTGATCAGTGGTAGAACAAACCAATAATAATATTACGTGTGTTTTTGTCTTTTGGATTAAATCGGTATTTTGTTATTTTTAGCTTTTTATTTTTAGTTTTTTAGTTTTGTGTTTTTGGAAGTCGGTTTTAATTTTTTTGTTAAAATTTTGTTTATTTTTCGCTTTTAAGTGACTTAGTTCGTAATTTCTCTAAGTTACAATAGCCTAATGGCAACTGCTCATCACCTTTTACAAAATATTGCTTTTCCCGACGCAGGGACGTTAATTGTTAAGGAGTTCTCTTGGTACATCATCATCAGTTCCACTTCACCATATACATTGTGACGAGCATAAATTGTTTAGAAACCATATTAAAGTTAACGAATCGGAATCTGTGAAATACCTATTATTGAGTAGTTCCGATGACCATCGGTGGTCTTTATCATCAGTTCCACTTCTTCAAATTTTGCTATCCGAAAGCAAATAAACGATTTACTATAAAAAATACAAAAATCGCTATAGGTGTACCTATAATTTTTGAAGAGTTCCCTCGATTACTCCAAGATCCCATCATCAGATCTCGACTTGGTGACAATGAAATCATTTTGGGAGTATCCCCTTTCAAACAAAAAAACAATTTTCGAAATCGCTCTAATCAGAACCCGTGAAATAGGTATTATTGTTGAGTAGTTCCGATGACCATCTGTGGTCTTCATCATCAGTTCCACTTCCACAAATTTTGCTTTCCAAAAGCAAATGAACGATTTACTATAAAATATACCCAAATCGCTATAGGTGTGCCTATAATTTTTGAAGAGTTCCCTCGATTTCTCCAAGATCCCATCATCAGATCCCGACTTGGTGGCAATGGGACCTAATTGGGAGTAAACCCTAACAAACAAAAAAAGAATTTTCCAAATCGGTCCAACCGTCTTCGAGTAATCGGTGAACATACATAAAAAAAAAAAAAAAAAAAAAAAAACATACATACAATCGAACATAGAACCTCCTCCTTTTTGGAAGTCGGTTAAAAACATACATACGATCGAACATAGAACCTCCTCCTTTTTGGAAGTCGGTTAAAAACTGTACAATGTTATTTAATGCAGTGTTTGTGCACACACATGTTTTAAACTTTTTGTTTTATTGTGTATTGTTATCTCTATATTATATCGTGTTGGTAATGTAAATAAGTTGCAAAACCTTTTACGAAATAAAATAACAACACAAAAGTTCAACGACTGCCGGATGAAGTACGATGCACCATAAAGTAATTCAACTGACATACCTACACACATACAGTATTATGTTGAAGATATTAATAGTTGAGTTTGTGAGAGAACAAGAAACTTCCTTTGATGCGGGTTCTTGGAAATTAGTGCATGGAGTGGTGCAGGCGAAATGTGATCGTAGTTTCTAATGCATAGTTAATATTAATATTAAAGTATCGAAAAAACAATTACGTAGGCATTAGTTAGGTGTGTCATTGGTCCATGGTGTGTCTGTCTGTAAAGGAATCTTTTGTTACACGGTAACCTAAAAATTATCGGCATATTTTGAATATTATAACTTATATTTATTAAATACCTACCTACGTATACCTACGCTCAAAAGAATTCGTTAGAAATTAAAAGAAAAATGTTGGATTTAGGGATGTCATTTAGGACTTAACAGAAGAATACTGAATCAAGTTAGATAATTATATAAGTACCTACTTACATTTAACTCAAGTGCACGCAAAACTTGATAAAAATACAAAATCCTGAAAAAAAAAACATCTAAATTCTCTACTCTCCTATTTGAAATCCGTAACCAAACAGCAACAAATAAGACTTAAGAGAATCTACGTAGACCTTGCACTCAATACCCTTTACATAACATGATTTATTATTAACTAGCTGTGCCCCGCAGTTTCACCCGCATGAAAGGTTTTTATCCAACATTTTTTCCCCACATCCGATTTCAATGAAACAAAGCCAGCCTATATGTAGCTCCAGACTAAGCTTAATCTACCTGTTTAAACCGCATGACAATCGGATCAGTAGATACGGAGATTCGCGAACAGACAGACAGACAGAAAAGAATTTTAAAAACTTTTGTTTTGGGCTTGGTTACTCTTCTTTTACCTCTCTCAATTTTAGGTAAAAATATTCAATGTACAGAATCGCGGATTCTACTCTTTTATTATAGTATAGATGATAGACAACATAATTATAGGTCATGGAACTTACAAATTAGTGTGTGACATCATAATTACTAAAGTAGAACATAATAGAGATAAGATAAGAACCTTTGTGAGAGCCGACGCCTCTGTGTAGTGTATATATATACATAGTAGCGTCATGTAGGTAGAGGTTCATAATATATCTTCAGTAGTTTATTTACCTACTGACACAATTAAGGCAGTGAGTACAAAACTGTTAATTGGATTATGGCATCTTGAGACTTGAACGATCCAATGTTATTTTTTAGCAATTGTGGCCTCAGTTATTAAAGAGGAAGTTCCTATAATGTAGTCTGAAGTAGTAGTTGAAACGCAGAACAACTCTGTCTAAGGATATTCTATACATTCTTCGGTTCTCTACGAGTTCCCTTATCTCGTATTATACAATAGACTTACTTACTTTACCTACCTACTTACTTTACATAGCAGGCCTGTTTCTTATCGCTCTCTCTCTATATGATACGTCTTCCTCGAGTAGGTAACATTTAACACATCCTCTCATACTTGCTGTACCTGCTATGTACTATATCATCCATCCATTTCAAATGACAGAACCATAGAACCATCTGAACTCTATTAAAGGATGCTACATCATCTTTCATTCCACAACGTTCTGTTATCGTTATTCGTCATCTTATCTTTCTCTGTCACACCATATCTACATACTTCTCCGAGACCGTATCATATCTTCAAATAAAGATATTGAATTGCAGCACATTAGAAGGTGCCATTCTTGTCCCACATCATTCCAGAGACGTGCGCCAAGACGCGTGCCCCACAGACCGGCTGCTGCGGTCGCGCGAATCGTGCCACGTGGATGGCGCGGAGGTGCAATGCATGAAGCTGCGGTGCTGTGACTCACACGTCTATATAGCTGGACGGTAAGTGACATCTCTTCACTTTCATAAAACCCTTATATGCATTAGTTATGCGCCACACTTGCTTGATCTATTTTTCCTGTCGCCCCGTTCGCGTCTAACCAATCAGTATTGAACAAACACATAAACTTACGCATATTAAGCAGCTGTTCTCTGTCGTTTCTCCCGCATTAATTTCGGAGTTTCCGCAGGAATTTCGACATAAAAAGTACCCTCTGTCCTTTTCTGCACCCCTGACAATGTGTGTGCTTTTATGATGAGAGGGCTGAAAAGGTAACAAACAGACAGAATTTCCGACCCGTTTTAATCACGAAAGGCGTTCGAATAATATTCTTATTGACCACGGCAACAGCAGAAAGCTGGTCCTATTTGTTAAATTTAGCTGTACACGTTTTTCCAGATGTATCCCAAGGACCGTCGACCCTTGCAGCCTGCGCCTCTGCGAGCAGAAGTGTGAGGTGCGCGGGGAGCGGGTGTGGTGCACCTGCTACGAGGGTTACCGCTTTCATCCCGAACACTATGCGAGAAAAACGCAACCCTACTGCGTTGGTAAGTGAGCTCTTCGTAATTATGAGACTGGTAACTTACTTATATCCATATTTCTTAATATATATAAATCACGTGTCACGTTGTTTGTCCGCGAAGGACTCCTAAACTACTTTAAACGGATTTTGATAAAATTTTGTAACATCAATTACAAGTTACAACCCTCGAACTATAGGCGCACGAGCGCAGCGATATCTCGAGCTGCAATTGATGCCTTACACAGCCCTTGGCTACTAATCTACTATTAAAAGTCTCCTAGAATGGTTTGTATAAAAATAGTCCCAGCAGTTTCATCCGTTTTAAGCCTTAGGGGTTGAGTTATTTTCAAGAACCCGTTTACACTTTTTATAAAAAACTGATATTTTTTAGAAATCTGCATAAGTATCTAGCTATCACGCAACAACTAGATCAACATGGAATTAAATGGGGTTTTGTACATTTTTTATTTCTCATACTCAGTCCAAAAACTAACTATTCTACTTATTATTATGTATTGATAAGAAAATATCCATTCTGACTATGTTCTATTATGCCGCGGTGCAGAACAGTCATCTCAGTCACAAATATCGGTTCGGCTATCGGTGTGACAATTTGCAACTTAACGAGAACTTATTCATTTTTAATTATTGCACACAAAAGAACAACATTACAAAACAAAAAGAAAATACAAATGGCGGTCCTGTCGCATAGTTGCGATTTCCTCCAGACAACCCTTATATGAAAAGAACAATTAATTATAAATGACCCATGATTGATTCCAGACGTGGACGAGTGTTTGTCCGACAACGGCGGGTGCGAGCAGCAGTGCGTCAACGACCCGGGCGGGCACCACTGCGCGTGCGCCGCGCCGCTCGCGCTGGCCGGCGACGGGCGCGCCTGCGTGCCGCCCGCCCTAGCCGCGCCGCCGCCCGTGGCGCTGCCGCTCACGGTCCGTGCGCGCGCCGCGCCAGTGGCGTCAGTCCTCAACTAAGACGATGTTACGACCCTTCCCAACATCCAAAATGAAAGATACCGTGTGTGTGGACTGTATATCGACACTAGCTGTTGCCCGCAGTTCTCGCCGGAATTCTAAAGTACCCCTGACCTCGCGTATGCAAAAATTTATGCGATTTCGCCCACGTTCGTTTCGGAGTTCCCGCGGAAATTCGGGATAAAAAATACCCTATGTCCTTCTCTGTTACTCCTCACAACGTACATGCAAAATTTTGTGATGATCGGTTGAGCATAATTTTTTTCTAACGTAGTTAGGTATGTAATGTACTTATAGCAAATTGCTAGGAAGAACCTTATAGGTTTTCAAGATTAAAAACTAAAGTAGATACGTATAGCTCTTTACATTTACGGAATATCCACAGGCGCCCCTGCCTCTTACTCGAGCCTCGTCCCGCTGTTATGCGCCCTGTGACACCGTCAACTGGCTGTCTCGGAAGGTCAAACAGCTCAACGACCAACTGCGAACCGCTCAGGCTGCGTTGAAGAAACTTATTGACAACCCGATCCTAAAGGGAGATAGTGGTAAGCATCCGATCGCGTATGCTGCTCTAGTATGTACGAACAAATACGATGTTGCCATCAGATTCATTTTAAGGGTTTCAAATTTTCAGGTGCAAACAATCGGTTTGACACTTCAAGAGTTTTGGACTCCATAGCTCCTTTGGAAGGCGGATACTGTCGCTGTGAAAGAGGACCGAGGGTTCGTAAAAATAATAAAATTAACTCGTTTTTGCGATACCAAGATAGGCAGGTATAGAAAATCTAAGGGGTCATTGCGAGTAATTTCATATCGAATGTTTCCAGCGGTAAAAAATTTGCAATTATGCAGGTATATTGTTGCCGGTGACAACAGGTCGGAATTACCCACTATTATTATAAAATTGCTTGTCTTGACAGCAGTCATACACGCACCACTTTATGAGTTAAAAATACTGAATACTCAGAGGGCACCGCGAGCGGTGCAGTTGCAGTGCGCTCGAACGGCAATGTGGCATGTGGTGTGAGTGCAAAATAGTAAACAAACAAACAAACTGGGACATCATATTATAAATGTATTTATTTAAATTTTAGAAGACGACTGTAGAATACAATATGAACTACCAGCCCCCTTAGCTAAATTGACATTCTACATTTCTACAATCGTTAACGCATAGAAAACTAAGTAACGAATCTTTAACCGCCGCACTCAGAGTCGACTTTAATGATTACTTAGTTAAGTATAGATTTTTAAAACAAAACTGCCGCAATCAGAGACGTTCAGTAAATTAATGTTAATTGGCATTTAATAAGATGTAACTTAATTAGTTAAATGCCAATTAATATTAATTTATTAAACTTGTCTGATTGCGGCAGTTTTGTTTTGAAAATCTATACTTAACTAAGTAATCATTAAAGTCGACTCTGAGTGCGGCGGAAGTCACTTACAGCCGCACTCAATCGTCGTCGACGTTTTAATGATTACTTAATTTTGAGTAAAGATTTTAAAAACAAAACTGCCGCACTCAGAGACGTTCATTAAATTAATGTTAGTTGGCATTCCACTAATCAAGTTTAATTTATTTAAATGCCAACTAACATTAAGTTTTCTATGCGTGAACGATTGTAGAATGTCAATTTGGCTAGGGGGGCATAACGTCCTCGTATAATTTTTATTGATTGTTTCGTTTGAAGGGCCCGCCCGGCGCGCCGGGGATGGAGGGTCCGAAAGGCGACGTCGGCGCGCGGGGCCCGCGGGGCGCGCGGGGCGCCAAGGGCTCGCTGGACCTCATGCTGCTGCTTCTAGCGGACTTGAGGCACGACATACGCAACTTGGAGGCGCGGGTGTACAAGGACGGCGAACAGTGAGTAACTGGGTGCAGTTGGCAACCAAAGTAATTGGTTGTCATCGCCCATCGGCGCAGGTTTTCCATTAATTATTTTGAAGATTATCAAATCCTACTAATATTATTAAACGCGAAAGTTTGTAAGTATGTATGTATGGATGGATGGATGGATGTTTGTTACTCTTTTAACACATAGGGTACTTTTTATCCCGGAATTCCCGCGGGAACTCTGAAATTACCGCGGGGCACAATATATATACAAATAATAGAATATAATAATAGAATAAATAACTAAGCACAGATTGTTAAGGGCACCAGATAAAAGCTGATATTGTAATATTTATTATAAATAACTAAAAAAATATTCAACTTGACGCGGGGATGGAACCTGTAACGCCTGGCGTAGCAGTCAGATTTACACAACACTAGACCAAAGTTCTATCAATCTGTAAGAGAAAACTACTAGGTAGGGAATAAGGAATTTACAATGGGTAAGGCTAAGAAGTATTATCACAAAACAAACGATACAAAAATATTGGGGTTATTTTTGCGCACAGTATAGTATCTACAACTTTGTGATAAATTGAAGTAAGAATGCTGTTAACTCTTATTGATCAGACCTGAACGCTTCAACCTGGAGAAGGCGTGGCGCAATCAAAGGAGACAGGAGAAACTGGAACGGGACCGGGAAACCACGCAAGACCTCGGAGCGTACACCGCGCCGCCGGACCAGCGAGCCGACGGGACTGTGCCAATTACCCCCAACGGTCTGTTCGAATCACCCTTCAATCAACCTTGAATCAGTTTAAATAATGTTTAATTTCTATTAAAACCAAGACTCATAAAAAAGGAATTTAGTATTAAATCAGATAGATTTGTTGTGTATGAAATAAATCTGCTTTGGAATACTTTCTTCCTTCCTTTCCTTCATTTAAGAACTAACATAAAACTTAAAATATTTTTTTTAAAATAAGGTGCCAGTTGCCACTTAATTTCTACATTAAGACGCAATCTTTAATTTCAAATGATGGCATATAATCACCCTGCGAAACATTAAGACACTCCCAACGATGCCTCATTTAGAAAAATACGAGTAGATTATATACTTACTGCCCATACACAGACAGCCAGCTAATATTACAGTATATCTGTTGACTCGTTTCAGATTCTACAGGTGGAATCCCCCGTTATTCAGAGTTCACATCTGAGTTGCCGCAAGCTAAAGGTGAAACGGATCCCGCAGACCTGCCGAATGAACTAGCCAAGGAAATGGATGAAAACCTAAGGGAGTTCTATATCCTGGCTAACACCACTAGTCCAGGGGATGATGAAGAAGAGGAAGACACTGATACTGACTATGAATATAATTTTGATTAGGATTAAAAGTTTTTATTTATTTTTAATTTTATTATTTTTTATTGTGACTGTTAGAGACTGCCAATCGATTATGGTACGATATACGTTATATGCTATATCTTCATAGCATGATAATTTCTATTCTAGTTATATACAAAAAGCTTGTTATGTATAAGCTATAACCATCGGGTATTACGACCGCATTGAAAACAACATAAAATAAAACATCTTATATGTATTAGGAATACATGAATATAATAATACCTCTTTCAATATTGCAACATATATAAGACTTTCTCACTCAACAAATACGGTAGAATTTAACTGGACACAGAAGGTTGGTATTGGGCGGCGAGGCGCTTGAACTCGTTGGTTTTCGCGTGGTACTCCTTCGTGAACGGGTGGTCGGGGTGGCTGTCGAGTAGTTGTGCTATATAGCGAGACGATACCTAGAAATATAACAGAAAATTCGTGCGCTTTTTCATGATAATTTCCGCCGATAGATGAATACAAGACGCAAAAAATATTCATCATATTACTATTATTATCAACTGACAGATGCTCTTGCCCAAGCCCAAGTTGACTATTTGTCAAAGACCTCAAGGATCTCCACAATAACATCAAATTCATCAAGAGTTGCTTCCGCAATCATCCTGTGAATATCTGCCCGCAATGTGTTAGTGGCTTACCAGGAGAACATATTATATATAAAGTACCAAAATAAAGTACTCACTTCTGGCGGTTTGGAGCTGTGCTTGGCAGTGACAGCGAGCCCCAGCAGCAGGTCTGGCTGCTGCGGAGCGCGAGCCTGCGCCTCGGTCAACATCTGCTCTGCCTCCTCCCACATGCCTGTAGTGTAAAATAATAATGCACTTTCTAATCACATACTACTAAGGTAATTTGTTTGTAGCCATGATGTTTAGGTATAATTATAATAAAAAAAAGGTATCGATAGTAGGTCATGATAAATGTAAGATTTTTTTCAAACTGAAGAACTCGAGTGTGTTTGTTCTGAACATTTTTTATATTTATTTATTATGCTACTTCTACTCATCACCTAAAAATACCCTGTTACTATTATACTGTTACTCTGTAAGGGGACTAAAAAGGCTTTTACAATGCATAATGTAAAAATAAATATAAATCAACCTCTAGAAGCGGCGGCGGCTGCGCCCACTGCCGCTGGCCCTGCGCCCAGCGCGCCAAGTCGCTCGGAGAGTTCCATCACACTGTAGTGCGCGTCCTGAACGCCAGGCCCGCCCTGAAAATAATATGATAAATGATTGATTTCTCACCATTCTCTTTTAAAAGTAGATAATTATTTGTTAGCTGCATCTCAAAATATCCCATGCATCCCAGAGGGCTGTTAAGACAGAAGAATTATGATTTTTGAAACAACCTTCTGTTTTTTTACTTACTGAAAACTGAAAAGCTGGTTTTATGCTTCTTGATAAATTTAACCCAGGCTTACAGTCTATACAAATCCAGTAAGAGTCTACATTTAATCAGACCTTTACTTAACAAACTAGAGAAACTTTATTTAAAAACTATAATCGGATTTCCATAAAATTACTGATTCAATCTATCCGAGGAGACTACAGCAAACCAAACTTCTATTCATCATCATAGAGAGTATAACCAAAATACTCACTTATTCGTAGTATTTTTGGGATCTATAATTACCTGAGCTAGGTTAAGCCAAGCTTGTGCGAGCTGTGTGAGGGTGCCATCATCTTCAATGTCTTGCAGTGCTTTCAGCTGCTTTTTAGCTAGATCAGGTCGCTGCATAGCCAGCAAGCATTGAAGTGTGAACGCACAGAGCTCCAGCTGCTGTGCTCCATGGAGTATCCTGGAGAATGACAAGGAAAAACTTGAGTATTTGCCTACTGTACAGCATTGATTTTATTATATTTCATGTGCTGTATTTTTAGGTGCTAGTGATATCAGCTAAAGTCCCTTAATCCTCATAAATTTCATTAAAATCCATAGTTTTTGTGTTTTCTATTAAACTCACAGACACAGTTTTGTAAAATTCTTATGCGCCACAAATACCACGAATTATAGTTTTAATAGATTGATTTTATAACTAGCTGTGCCCTGCGGTTTCACCCGCATGAAAAGTTTTTATACAACAACTTCGAAATCACAGATTTTACTCTTTTATTATAGTATAGATATTTATATTATAGCATTTAACATAATATGAATGGATAAGATAAGGAATGAAGACCTAAGGAACACAACTGGAATAACCGACATCACAAAAAAAATTAGACACCTGAAGTGGAAGTGGGCCGGTCAACTTATGAGAGGCCCAGATAAGTGGAGCAAAGCCATTACCACATGGTACCCAAGAGACAGATACAAAAGAAGAGGTAGACAATACGAAGATGGGAGGATGAAATTGTAAGAGAGGCTGGTAGAACATGAACGAGATTGGCCCGATGCAGAGAGGAGTAGAGGCAGCTGGGGGAGGCCTATGCCATCTGGCAAACGGATACCAAATGTTTTATTTATACTTATTGTACTATGATAATTCGAGGTATCTGAATATTGGCTAATAAATAAATAAATAAATAAATTTAACATAATATGCCCATATTATACTGAGTCTACTGGAACTTGAGCTTATCACATAGGTAAAAGAATGTGATATATTTTTTTGTTTAAAAATTTTATACACATTGATTAAATACTACTCACTTGAGGGCAGCCTCATAATTTTCTTCATGGTAGTAAATAGTGGCAGCTACAATGAGAAATATCTCATTGGACAATTCTGTGCCTTTAGATACCTGAAAGTGATATAACTTTCTTAGATATAGTATAAAGAAGATTATTATGGACATGGAGATTAACAGGTCAAAAGATAAATCTGAAAGTATGAATTGATTATTCTAAGTCTTTGTATATTTTGTGATTGTTAACAGACTTCAAAAAGGAGGTTATCAATTCGGATGTTTATATACTCATAATTTGATTTGCAAAATTCCATTTTTGTTCGAAAGTGGTTTATTCCGAAATGGTCCCATTTAAATTTCATAAAGATCTGATGATGAGTTTTGGAGACAGACAAAAGAACTCTTGAAGTCAGTTTTTTTTTGTTAAAGTTTTGCTTATTGAATTTTTTTTAATAATAAACAAGATCATGTTTACTCACCCTGGCATCAATGTCAGTGACAATTGCAGGTTTATTGGCACCAGGAGATAAGTAGTCCACAAGAGTCTTTAAAGGTTGAAGCAGAATATCTGCCGATTTCAGCTCCTGTATGACTATCCTGTAGTTGCCCTGGGCGATGTATGACCGGTAGAGGAATGCGTCGCGTTGAAGAGTTACCAGGGGGGTAGAGGGCTAAAAATTCCGAATATATTTTTAAGGATTTATTACCAAATAGCAAAAAAAAATATGAGAAACACGTAAGCAAACGATTAAAATACTGTTGCTAAAGTATCACTCTTGTATCATCGAAATGCACAGTAATTCTACTGATATTATAGCATATTTATATTGGAAACAATTGCTTACATTGATGTTTTGCGCTTCGTTGATAGCCTGCTGGTAATTACCAACGTAAAAAGCATTTTTAACATCAAATAATTCATCAACATCTTGTTGCTGACGTGCCATTTTGACGTTTCCTTATTTGCTATTTTGCTAAACCAAACGCAATGATTAAGGGTATGTTCCGATATGAACTGCGAGCACTGTTAGATATGACGTCAATTTAGTATTATAATATTACTGCAAAGCCGTTCCTCTATATTTAGCTATACTAGTTACTATTTTGACGATTTTGAATTCATATTATATTTTTCTAGTCCACATTGTAACAAATTTCTCCTCAGTAAGAGCACTGAACAGTGCTCGCAGTGTATATCGGAACATAAACTAATTTTTTTTTTGTTGAAGTTAACCTCTTTCGGGGAAGGCAAAGAATACTTAGTCCATAGAGCCAATTCAGTAATATCTTTCTTCTTCTGAAGTTATTTACATAAAAATACATTAGTGTATATTAGTGAGATGCATTTCGATGCTTTACCGGAACTTTTGCCACCAAACTTTTGCTCTGTAGGAAGTTGTATAGAAAAACGAAAACCTCCCGGCGAACGCCCTATTTCATCTCATTTCACTGTTTCCGCACACTGTTCATCACTAATGGATCACTATTATGCAAAATTCACCATATTCACACAATATTAATCACGATAAACTAATTTCCAAAACAAAGAAATAATTGATAATAATAATTAAATAATAAAAACAAGTGTTTTTTTCTTTCGGGCATCGACAAACAAGTTTGCCAACTACACAAAATTAGGAAAAGGATATTAATAATTGAAATAATTCGATAAATGATAGGTACCCGTGGGAATTCCGGATTACAATATAACATATTACTCAGGGATAATGTAGCTTTCTAATGGTAAGAATTTTTGAAATCGGTCCAGTAGTTTTTGAGTTAAATCGTAACAAACAAACAAGCAAAAAAATCAAATCTTTCCCCTTTATAATATTAATATTTAATTATTGATGATTATATTATGGTAATTATAATAAAGAGTGCATTATGTAGATACTACTTATATACTCAAATCACGTACTAATTCGGTGTCTTTTTATAATAATATAGTAGGTATAAGTAATTCAACCGCTGGAAAAGAGGGGGCGCAACATCAAGTTTCTTAGATATACGTTAGGTACATACCTATACATACTCGAACGAGTTAGTACTTCGAACACAAGTCAAGCAAGGTACCAAGGTACCATAGAAGCCGATTCCCACCGGCTTCCCTTCAGACGCAACATCTCTCTCTACCGTACCTAAATGAGAACGTTGTCATGGATGCAGGGAAGGACTTTTTATACCGGAATTCCCGCGGGAACTCCGGAACTTATCGCAGGTGAAACCGCGGGGAACAGTTAATAAGTTTAATGAGTTGAAATTAAAGTAGATTTCCGGCTTCCCTCTCTCAATATTTCACCCTTCGCCACTGCTACCTATAGTCGAGTTTTAACTAAACGTCAAGATATAATAGTTCCACCTTATTTCTTTGAACTGTGTTATTTTGTCAAGACTTACAATTGTTAGTGTTAATTTGTATCAAGAGCGGTTTCCGTGGCTCTCTTCGTTCACTGTTTCGGACAGACATATTACCTATTATAAAGACAAAAGAACTTTTGCTATTTTGATACTCTTTTGGTTTGTTATCCCCTTTTCGAGTCAGCCTGTTAATGCTAAAGGAACAGGTACCTACTACCTACCTTGACTTATATTCTTATTTCTTTATTAATAAAACATCATACTGACTAAAGGAAATATTGTTCTGATTATTGTACATTGTATGAAATACCCACTGAGAGTAATCCTACAGCGTGCGTTCATAATATAATGAGGCAAGGATCTACCTTTACATTTTAAGTACCTACAACATTTACATCTCAATAATAACATGAACACCTTGAGAGCACTTACCTATGCTCAGAAAAAACGTTTTCTGAGTCCGTACGCAGGTAACAGCAATATTTTTTGTTGTTCGAGCTATTTATTCGAATGAACATTCTGGAATAAACCTTGATTAGGTACCCCTCACCATCATCAAATCTTAGATACCTATGCGCATTTGAAGTTTCTAAAATAGGTCCTAGTGTGGTTGCGGCTTGGCAGATGTGGTTTGCAATATCCATTTTGATACCTATATTGATTGAATTATCTTTACATAAGTACCTAGTATAAATTGGACATAGATAAGCAATAGTGTGTTAACCCACACTGGAGAAATTTTGAAAAAATCGTGTTTTAAAATTATAGCGCCATTTTCTGTCAACATTTTTTATATTCAATATTTAGTTACATACTTAAACAATGTCATAAGGTAAACATATAATTAAAAAACGTTCCCTAACTCTTAATAAATCGTTCTGAATAGATAACTTAATTTTGTGGGTTAACATATTATTGCTTATCTGCTTCCAAGTAGGAGCGTCATTTTGTCATAATTTTTTATGTTCAATATTTAGTTACATATTTAAGCAATGTAGTAAGGTAAACACATAATTAAAAAACGTTCCTTAACTCTCAATAAATCTTTTTGAATCAATAACTTAATTTTGTGGGTTAACATGTTATTGCTTATCTGCGTCCAAGTAGGAGCGTCATTTTGTCATAATTTTTTATGTTCAATATTTAGTTACATATTTAAGCAATGTAGTAAGGTAAACACATAATTAAAAAACGTTCCTTAACTCTCAATAAATCTTTTTGAATCAATAACTTAATTTTGTGGGTTAACATGTTATTGCTTATCTGCGTCCAATTAATAGTCGCTTCCGCTGTTTGTTCGCGATAAACTTAGAAAATAGTGAACGGATTTTCATGTGGTTTTCACCAATAGATGGAGTGATTCATGAGGGAGATTTATATCTATAGTTTATCCAGGAATTCCTGCGGGAACTCCGAAAGTATATTGTGACGATGCCCTGGCTCGCAAACGTATGGCCCTCCTGGGGATGGCTTACCCGGAACCAGAGGACTTTAGGTTTCCACCCCTCCACTGCACACTAGCCTTCGCCGCCGAGGTCTTCAGGGAGTAGAGGGAGGATCACAGGATGGGGATGGCACAAAAGATCCCAAGGGTCGAGGTGCCGAGGCTTTGTCTGCCTGCCCCATTTATTAAGATAAGATAAGATATTGTGACACAGATAATATAATACTAGCTGTTTCCCGAGGTTTCACTTGCGTTAATTTAAGATTCCCGCTAGAATTCCGGGATAAAAGTAGGTACACGATGTCCTTTTCTGTATCCCTAACGACGTGGACGCGTTCCCACTGGACTGACAATGTGTTTGCAAAATTTTATGATGATCAGTTGAGTAGTTAAGGCGTAAAAAGTAACAGACAGACAGACATTACAGACAAACAGTGTTACTTTCGCATTTATAATAATATTAGTATGTAAGTAGGTAGGTATGGACTATGGACAAATACAAACAATATGGATAGATATAAACTACAAAATGCGTGCTTGTAATAGGTAACTTAGTACATAATTTCCAAATACATACCGAAAAAATAGTTGCGTCAATAAAACAACGTCCATACTTTGCTATGATACAATTTTAGGGAACATTTTTACTATCTGAAAGCAACTGCAATCCAAACAAACTCGATCTTTTGATATTCACAGAAATATATATATTTTACATGATGTACATATTTCTATTTCTTTAGTGATAACTAAGTAAACGCGTCTTTTGTTTATCAAAAAACCTTAATTTATTTTTCCTTACCTACCTATGTTTTTGGAAATTCACAAATTATACGATAAACAAAAATTGGCTATTTACCAGCCGAAGGATATTAATCCTTGACCCCACACGACGACCCCAAATGAACACAATCATACAGCTGACTGACTGACTACAAGATAGAAAACTCGTTTCTAGTATTTTAAATCAATAGAAATGTTTTCTCGTACCTCTAGGAAAAATGCTCCGTCAAGGACGTTATCATACCTGCCTATTCGGTTTGAGACCAGCCCCAGGTTGCCAGTCAAGTTGACCCTATACATATAAAATGTTGTCCTGAATAATAATAATAATAATAATCAATAAAATCAAAATAGCCTAAACCGCTGATCGTAGAGACCTGAAACTTGGAGGGTGTATTCTTTGTATGACTTAGACATCCGATAAGAAAGGATTTTTGAAAATTCGACCCCTAAAGGGATGAAAAAGAGTTGCAAAGTTTGTATGGAACAATTCCGCGGGAACTTCGAAATAATCGCGGGTGAAACCGCGCGGGACAGCTAGTCAATGTATAATAATCGTTATCGTATAAAAACTAAGGAAAGAATCGTCATGTGACGTAATTTTACGTGACCACGATACGATACGTTCCTTAAACATAGTATTATATTATCTGTGCTTAAGCTTTCTATGCATCCAAGCATAGCAAGCATATGCATTTCTATGCCTCCAAGTTTATATGCGTTAACGATTATTATGTAGATTGTCAACTTAGCTAAGGGGGCTGCTTTCTAACTAATTCTGTATAATTTCTCAAACATATTTATTTTAACCGTCACACAAAAACTAACCGTCTCGAAGAATTGTTGGTTGCATTGTATGCAACTGCATTTACAGGGACCGGTGCAACGGCAGATGGTAAGGGCCCCCTGAGAAATGCGTCAGCTCACAATAGCCGGGCGAGCGGGCACAGGTGGTAGCGTGGAGCTACTAGGGTCACATGACGTCTAAAAGAATTTTGCAAGGCGAAAACTTATCGACAGCCCGCAAAAGAATTGGGCTGGATTTATTGTGCGTGGGAACGATTGCGTGCGAATTTATGAGGATACGAGAAAAGCTGGTCTCGCGAACAAGGCGAAGCGGTATTGACTCACAATGTTATGAGTACTTCTCGTCCTTGCCTCATAAAAAAAAAACTGCGAATCGCGAAGTGAATTCAAAATAGATTGACGAAAATAACTTCGTTTCCTTTGTAAAAATAACGGTCTTATAATGTGTCTGACCAATATTAATACCGGCTACTGGACAATATTGCGATATACCTAACAGTAGAAACAGTGAAATACCTACAAATTTGTAGTTTCCAGTGAACCTCTAGTCTTCAAATACGAATAAATCTGTACCTACCTATTCACGTGACGGTTCGCGAATTTATTGCGAGGTTCGTTGACCTTCTACAGCTGCGCGTTTGGCCCTTCGTACGGAACCTCCCGGCCCCTCAAGGGTCGCGCGAGTCTAAAGACTTTGGCCAAGCCGGGATGAATGTTCCGTCTGCTCTATATCCAAACATAATTTAGGTATCATTACTAAGGTATACAAAGCTACCAAACTTAAATTGGAAATTGTGAGACAAATTAAGATTTTATTTTTAACTAATAAATTTTATCCTTCAGCGAAGACAGCAAGTATTTATGTACTTATATTATGCTTTTAGGTGTGTTTGTGTGTAGGTAATATAGGAGAGCAATGGCATTCTATAGTAATTACTTTTTAGGTCTGAAACAGCTGAGCCGAACAGAAAAATATATCAGATACTTTTATCCCGAAACTCCCTCGGAAACACCGAAATTAACGCAGGTGTACATAGGGTTGCCACCTTTTTTTGGAAAAAATATAGTATTTTTCCAAAAAAACGTGCAAAACTATAGTATTTTGGGGAAATGCAGGGAAAAAAATTGTATAAAAATATTTTGTAATCCTTATATATCAGGCAGCATTCATCCACAAATTATTGCTAGTTTGACAGTTGACGTTTTGCTGCCGGGTTGAATATGCGTTTCGTTCTTAAATTTCCCCGTGCCGCGCTGCGGGTGCTTTCCAGACCAGTCACAGCACACAATATAAAAAAGCGCGACAGTTGAATTAGGCATAAAAATATAGTATTTTCGTACTATATTATTTTTCTATAATGTATAGTACAATGGGGATGTGGACTACTTTTGAAAATCACAATCCTAATTAGTCCGTCAGATACTATTATACCGCGCATTAAAGTTTAGGGTGAGGGGGTCGTGACGTCACTAACCCCTAAAACTGCCATACAAACTGTCAGAATAGTGACGTCACGCGAAATTTCAACTCAATATATCGCCGTTATTTTTTGATTACGTAAAAAAAGAAAAAATACATGTCCAATATTTTTTAATAATCTACAAGACGGACTAAAATAAAAAAATTAGTCAACATGCCCATTGACTGAAATATAGTACGATACTATATATATAATATGGTACGGGTGGCAAGTGGCAACCCTAGGTGTACCGCATAAAATTTTGTATAGGTACACCTACACGTAGTCAGGGTTACAGAAAAAGACAGAGGGTTTTAATCTCGGAATTCCCCCGGGAACACCGAAATTAACGCAAGTGTTACCGCGGCCGGAGAACAGCTAGTAATAATATACATCCGTATACGTAGGTAATCAGCGAAAATCCTTTCATTATACATAGATCGTGGTCCTAGTTAACTGGAGATATGTTTTATCGAATAATTCCTGAGAGAATCCCGAAGTTCACGGGGATTAAATAATAAAAAGTTAGTAGGTGCCAAATAATTATCAAAACAAAATAATAATTAGAGGTTTACCCTAGATATAGCGTATATTATCAGATGAAAAGAATGAAGATACTTAAATAAATTTGCTGAAGAAGGAATATTTTCCAGTCTCTTCGTAACATTGACGGACTGATATTTTTTAAATTTGCATTTGTTAATTAATTTGCTGCCAATATCAATAAAAAAATAATGTCGATGATTATCGGTTGTTAGCAACGGGTAAATAATACTAATTTGGTGTTGAAAGATGTACCTAAACTAAACTAATAAACTTGATAAAGCGGATACCTATTGTATTTTTAATTAGGTATATTTTAATTAATATGAGTAAACCGCGCCTTCTTTCAGGCAAATTAATCGAAAAGAAAAAAAATAATAATAATCCACTTCACAACACACAGATCTACTTGATTCCACACTAAGCTATAAGCTTGTGTCGTGGAAACCAAGCAAACGTGGTATGTCCTACATATTATTACATAATATAATATACTATAGATATACCATATACACGCCGAGGGCCCTTATTCAAAATGACCAACATTTCTTTCCCATAACGCAATCCCAAACGTTCCAGGTGCCCAAATATTAGAAATTATAATAATAATAATAATAATCCACTTCACAACACACAGATCTACTTGATCCCACACTAAGCTATAAGCTTGTGTCGTGGAAACCAAGCAAACGTGGTATATACTACACATATTATTACATATATATTATACTATAGATATATATATGTATACACACCCAGACTGGAAAATGGAACCCTGTGTTCATCACACAAAGTCCACCCCCACCGGGAATCGAACCCGGAACCTCTTGATTAGCGGGCAGGCATGGTGACCATTGCGCCAATCGGGTCTTTAATTTTTTTTCAATTATTTTCAATTATTAATTTCAATTATTCTATATGCCATTAAAAACATTGTAAATATGTTTTTTGAAGTGAAACTTCTTTGAGTACCTACGCGGGGAAGACTTCTTAACACACCGTGTTATGGTCATAGTGAATCATATTAGCAGCGTATCCCGATACAAGATTTTCACAATTGTAGGTAGGTACCTATATTTATTAACTAGATGTTCGTCCGGCGGTTTCATTCGCATCGGTTTCAGAATTTTCTCAGGAACTCTTTGAATAAACAGTAGTAGTGTGTGTGTGTGTGTGTGTGTGACTGTAGGCAAGTATATTAATTTATGCGTGGGAGTGTGTGTCATATTATGTGTGTTTTTGTGAGTGTGGCGTGTGTACATAGATACATATAACTATAAATACAACAAAAGCTCACAAAATAACAAAAATAAGAGCCGGAAACTGTTGCATCTTCGTGAAAACATTATTCACACGTAAGGGGCCATCCGTTTCGTCACTCATATTATCTTACAGAAATCGGAAGAACTCAGTGACATTTTAAAAGAACGTGTAAATGCGAAAAAAAATGTTCTCGCATGTAGAGCATCTTGGGTGCACACAAAAGCTCATCTTGCATCTGCTATCCGGCGTTTTGTGAGCAGATGTTCCTAAATGGGTCTGCGGAGGCAAAAAAATAAAATCACTACCTGCGTATATATTATATTGTTGTCCCGCAGTTTGCGTACTCAACTCGGTGGTGAACTTGAGACGATCTCTCCCGCGGGTGACCAACTTTCATAGTCTATAAGAGAACTTTTTGACATTGGCAGTGTGTTTGGATAAAAAATAACACATCGAATTTCTTGAATCAGTTGACAGTTGGTAGACACGTGCGATATATAAAGTTTTAACATTTAGATACATTTAGTATTAAATGATTTGATGGTAAATATAAAAGTATACCTAACTATGAAACGACTTCATCATGATTGTATATAGCAAAACGGTTACCTTATAGGTATCGATTTTCTCCCGGTAAATGACACTAGGGCAAACCATTGCCTAGTTACACCGCCGTCATCAGACATCCAGGAAACAACTTTGGCATTTAAATAAAATATATAGACATAGTGAAAGTTCTTTATATATTTTACTTATTTATTTACTTTTTTAATGAGTCTATTTCTGAAGGATTTGTATGTTTTTGTAATCTATTCGGCGAGGTTTATGTAAAAGCGATAGCAATAGTTAATTAAAATCCTATTCTTAATTTGTTTTTCCAACCAGTCTTTCCTCTTATATGTACATATATGCAATTTAGTGAGATCTAGTACAAATAAATAAAATATGAAAGCGTTGTCACCCTCCCTACCCGTCTTGACATTGAACTTATTTACGAACACATAAATAAGAAAATTGTTTATATACTCGTATAGTGTGTACCTACTCGCATTCAAGTCTCATGGTCACACTTGTGCAACATCAACCACATCCATTCATTGTTTCGTGCAAACGGGAGGTTTGGATCAAAATTTAAAACAAATTTTACAACAACCAGTGGGACCATTAGGACCTACTTTTTACAGATACAATATGGCAAAGTCGCTACTAAAAAATTACGACCTCCATTTAAGTTTAAACCAAATAATTTCATAACCTTGGAAAATACTTTCAAACCTGGACAAATGACGAAAATTGACATACTTTTTTCTCTCATTATATCACGCATTAAAGTTTTTCAATAATACAAGTCATTACAGATTTAAAAAATAATAATATTGAATCTGTAATGACTCAGAATCCTGTCACAATTATACAACCTTTTTGAACTTCTAATCAGTTGTAACTTTTCTTCTAAAACAAATAAAAGTGAGGAATTCAAAAGAAAATTAAATTTTCGGGAGTTTTTTGGCGGGAATCAAAGATGGCGTTTCGGTCATTTATTTTCATGTCGATAAAAAATGGTATAAAAGTATATTTTGTTGTGTTATAAAGTATTGTATTGGACAATAATTTTCAGTGACGGTTTTTTATGTGCTCAAGAAGAAATATGACATTTTGAGCTGATTTCGTCGGTTTCCTCCAAGAACTCCGAGAAAGTTCTTGCAAGCTATACCTATAGGTACCGTGGCTTGCAATTTCAAACCGTACAACAAAGCATTTTAATAGAAAATACATTGATCTAATTAATTTCACTGACTAAATGCAATATGCTCCATAAAAAAGAAGAAAGAAAAAGACATTCGTTAGTTCCGCGTTTGCTCAAAAAAGAGGAATAGGATATAATCTATCTATACTAATCTTCTATCTATCTTTACTATAATAAAAGAGTAGGATCCGCGATTCTGTACATTGAATATTTGTAACAAAAACTGACAGGGGACGATAAACGAACAATATAACCAACTACAAAAAACGGGTTTTTAAAAATCTTTTCTGTCTGTCTGTCTGTCTGTCTGTTCGCGATAATCTTCGAATCTACTGAACGGATTGACATGCGGTTTTTACAGGTAGATTAAGCTTAGCCTGGAGCTACATATAGACTTTGTTTCATTGAAATCGGATGTCGGGAAAAAAGTTGTTGTATAAAAACCTTTCACGCGGGTGAAACCGCGGGGCACAGTACGCGGGGTACACTATAATAAAAGAATAGGATCCGCGATTCTATACATTGAATATTTTTACCAAAAATTGTCAGGGGGCGATAAAAGAAGAGTACCTAACCAACCACAAAAAAAGTTTTTAATAGTACATTGTTATCCTAGGGGTGAAAGTAAGTTTAGTCCCGAGACGGGGTTTGGCACCCGAGCGTAGCGAGGGCGCCAATAGATCGAGGGACTAAATAAGTCTTTCTCCCGAGGGTAACACTGTGCTTTTCATTACGAATGCAAGGAAAGTCAAAATAAAAATAGGAATTAGCTAAAAAAAAAATGAGTGAAGATCGGATAGTCGCTTGACACTTTCCCACCTATTTCTTTTTCTTTGGCCGGCTAGCTATTCAGCCAGTATTTTTTATTTACATTGTGGCGACCTAAAAAAAATATTTTCTTTAATTATTAAGTATTAATTAAAGAAAATAAAAAAATATAAATAGGAATTAGCTTAAGAAAAAATGAGTGAATTTTATTTTAATTAATACCTACTTAAACTTTACGTTATTTCAATTTTACATCGCGCTGGCTGTATAGAAAGTTGAAACATGGTTCAATAGAAATGTGAAAATAGACCTAGTTTTTTTTTAATAATTTGACAGTTGTCAGTTGAAAGCGATTCGCCCTAGGGCTGAAAAGGGTTAATTTCAACCCGCTTCTCAGGCAACTTCAGACCTACTTTCCGAGTAATGAAAAGAAATGAGTAATGAAAAATTCTTTTCTGTCTGTTCGCGATAATCTCCGAATCTACTGGACGGATTGTTATGCGGTTTTCACAGGTAGATTAAGCTTAGCCTGGAGCTACATATAGGCTTTGTTTTCTTTAAATTGGCTGTCGGAAAAAGAAGTTGTGATATAAAAACGTTTCACGCAGGTCAAACCGCGGGGCACAGCTAGTATAACTAATAAGCAAGCAATAACAACATATCCCTAACTGAATCCATGCAGCCACAGCTACGTATGTAGCTAGGTCTACGTCAGCACCGGCTCGGAATGTCGCGCCAACAACCCTCCACCCCGGCCAATAACCTCCTAGTGCCTGCTACCGACCTAGTTGTATCAGCTCACTCGCGCAACTTCCCGTAAACCTTACGCACTAAGACTTAAGATGCACATTGGCATAGCTTAGTTACAAGTAATGACTGAGTAGACGCGTAGTGTGGCCTAGCGTAGGCCCGGTGTAGAACTTCTACGTTATTTCCAAATGGAAATGTTTTTTTTTTCTATACATCCTATAATACACCCTTTGAGACTATGTAGGTGAGCACTGTAGTGATACTACCATGAGCCCAGAGCAGATTGGTTTTCCTTTAGGTATTTTTAGCATTATTGAACTGTATGCCACTATCTTTTAGTCTAGCAAAAATCAGTCACACTCGGAGTCACAGAATGATAGTTTAAAATAAAAGGTAATTTTGGCGGATGCTAAGCGTAGGTAATAATTATGTTGAAAAAATAAAAAAAAAATACAATAATTTATGTCGTGCTCTTTTAAAATATTATATTTATATTTTATTTAGTATAACTCTTCTAGTTGTCACGTAGTTATATTTAAGCCCGTAAACAACTTAATTAAATTTTTTTTTGTCAATTCTACAGAATAACACTTATTTAATTAGGTACCTTTTTTAATTAATTACGTGGTTTATCTATACCACAGATAATATAATACTATACTATCTTTCTATACTTGTATAAAGAGGAAAAAATTGTATTTTTTTATGTTTCTAACGAATAAACTCAAAAACTACTGGACCGATTTCAAGAATTCTTTCACTTATATGAAGCTACGGTAGTCGTGAGTGACATAGGGTACTTTCATCCCGGGTTTAAATTAGCGCGGGTGAAGCCGCACGGCGCGGCTAGTGATTCATATGTTTAGTAAATATGGTGCTGTATATTAAAGTAGGTACCTACTTGCCTATTGTTTCGGAGCTCTCGGCGGACACCGAAGTACCTAATCGTGGAGAGAAATTTAACTTAACAAGCTTTTCTCCGTGGTTTCGCCCGTGTTCATTTCGGAATACTCCTATGTCCTTTTCTGTACGACTCACAACGAGTATGCAAAATTACATGACGATCGGTCCAGTAGGCAAGCCGTGAAAGCAAAAAAACATATATTCGCATTTAAGATTCAGTGGAGTACAATTCAGATTCAGGACATACTCGTAAAAACACGCTAAAGTTTAATTAGTAATATTTAGTTTGTAGAAACCACTAATTCACGCAAATAAAGGATGGTTTAAGTTCCCGTCGAAAGCGACAGCGGGATATATTTTTAGAATTTAAAATGGAATATTCCCAACCCACAGCTTCGATTATTTTTTACACGTGGTACCTATACCTCAGTTTTGTACTTCCTAAAAGTTTTATGATTACAACTACTGCAATTACTGAGCAATTGAAAGATTTTTCTATTCTATTTTCTTATGATGCATGAAGTCTTGGTAAGCGATAAAATTTCTTCCCTATCATGGTATGACATGGCTTCATGTAGGCACTGAGAACAACTCAACTCGAACTTATCATAGATGACAAAATATGGCAAGACCTTGTCGCAAGTATTTGCCAATGTCCCGCCTTGACCTTGTTTCCGGCATATTGTCCGTTTGCTCGAGCATAGGTCATAGAACTGGCCAAATTAATGTATATCTTTATCTACCTATGTTCATACCTACTCACGTCCACCAAATGTTTTGCTAAAAATATAATATTAGGTATGTACCTAATTACTAACAGCTATTTGGCTCGTGGTTTTAACAAGCGTATAATTTTAGGCATTTTCGATATTCCCCAGGGAACTTTTCGTTACACTGGGATGTATCTATACTAGCTGATCCCCGCGGTTTCACCCGTTTTAATTTTGGAGCTCCCGTGGGAATTCTGGGATAAAAGTATTCTATATTCTTTTCTGCACCCCTGACAACGCAGGTATGCAAAATTTCATAAGATTTCACCGATGTCAATTTTAGAGTTCCCCAGGAATTCCGGGATAAAAAGTACCCTATGTCCTTCTCTATGCCCTTGACAACGTGCATGCAAAATTCCATGATGATCGGTTGAGCCGTTAAGGCGTAAAAGCGTTACAGACAGACAGAGTTACTTCCGCATCTATAAACTTACTAGCTGTGCCTCGCGGTTTCACCCGCGGTAATTTTGAAGTTCCCGCGGGAATTCCAGGATAAAAAGTACCCTATGTCCTTCTCTGTACCCCTGACAACGTGCATGCCAAATTTCATCCAAATCGGTTCAGCCGTTTTTCCGTGATAGAGTAACAAACATCCAAACATCCACACTTTCACATTTATAATACACTGTAGCATTAAGTCCCCTTTTTGAACTATGATTAAATTAAAAGTTTAAATAAAATAAATAAATTCAATATATTATACCAATTATTTGCCAAATGTTATTCAGATCCGTCCTTTTGTACATAATACACAATACCATAGACAAAAATAGACAGACCTCGATAAAAGGGATGTTGAAGATAAGCAACCTTTTATTTCTTTTTTTTTTCAACCTAAATAACAATTTTCGGGAATACTTTCGTAGGTAAGGAAATAAATGTCAGAAGTTTCATACATCTTTACCTTATGATAGAAGACATACGTGCCGATTTTTAAGTTTGCAAGCTTTAGTTGGGGGGCTTTGTGACGAGTGACTTGAGTTAGGTGTTTGTTTTTGAATTTAGGTTAGTTACAGATCTTCAACGACCTCTATAATATACGTATTGTAAACCATAAAAGATAGGTAGAAGAGGTAAGTATGTATGTAAGCGTTAAACAACTATGTTAGAGATATCCACACGAGTGTTATAGAAACACATATTGCTATTTTATGATAATAAGTTTTTTTTTTTTTAATTAGTTGCCGATTGTTCACCGAGGTTACATTTAGAAAACAACTAGCTGTTCCCCGTGGTTTCGTCCGCGTTAATTTCAAAGATCCTGCTAGAATTTCAGGATTAAAATGTACCCTATGTCCTTTTCTGTTCCCCTGACAACGTGTATGCAAAATTTTATATGATGATCGGTTGCGTAGTTAAGGCGTGGATTGTGGAAGCGTAACTAAGTACTTTTTCCGACATTTCCAACCATTATCGCTATAATTGAACCAGTTTACACAAAACCTAGACCTAGATTATATACCTAAACCCATGAATCCCTCTATCTACTTATAGGTGAAAACCGCATGAAAATCCGTACAGTAGTTTCTGAGTTCATCGCGAACAGACAGACGCGGCGATGAACTTTTTCATAATATTTAGTGAAGTAATAAGAGCAAGCAAAACCGTGCTATATATTGTGTTTGTTATCGTTCCGAAACCTTGTGTAAATCGATGGCCTGGGTCAGTTCTGGGGAACCGCGGCGGTTTCGTATCAAAAGTTGTACCTACTTTATCGGTTCTTTAGGTAGGCACTAGGCGCTGCTTATCACCGCTGGTAACTACTTGTAGGCGAGAGTTCCTCGAACACAGCGCAGTCCGTAGATGACACGTGACCCCACTTCCGGTCGTACGCGTCACTCTCATGGCCGGTGTAGGTGCATAACAAACTAAATACTTACAATATACATAGGTACTCACATGAGTGTATATTTAATTAATAGTTACTGTTACTAGCTGTTCCCCGCGGTTTCACCCGTGGTAATTTCGGAGATCCCGCGGCAATTCCGGTATGAAAAGTACCCTATATCCTTTTCTGTACCCCTGGAAACGTGTAGTGTGCAAAATTTTAATGCAGTTTCACCCGCGATAATTTCACAGATCCCGCGAGAATTCCGGGATAAAAAGTAACCTATGTAAGACAACGTGTAGAAATTTCATGACGATCGGTTGAGCTATTAAAGCGTGATAGCATAACAAACAAACACACAAACTCACTTTCGCCTTTATAATAAGTAAGGGTTTCAACCAATTTACAGAAAACCTTGACAAATTAGAAATTATATGCCCTCTAACCTTTCTCATGAATCACTCTAAATCACTCGATCTATTGGTGAAAACCGCATGTAAATCTGTTCAGTAGGTTGTTTTTTGTTTATCGCCAATAGAAGACAGACAAAAAAATACTGAAAAATTACTTTTATTTAGGTATTTCCAATTTATGGTAAAATAAAATAACAAATAAAACAGGTAAGAAAAATTCAAGAAAGGCGATTATTATAAAATTAATAATAATATTGGAAACCCAGTTAATAAATTGGTCTATACCTAGGTTATTTTAGTTAGTGAGTAGGTTTTTGATCAATCGAAAATAAATATTTTGGAAAAGTTTGTTATAATACAATAGATAAAAAATGTACCTACCTATTTAAATACAGGGGCCCGAAGTAGGTTCTAGAGTTAGGAAAATCGCGATTACAACGAGCGAAAAAAACAAATTGTTCATTCTCATTCTACAATAATAAGAGAGGTGCGAACTGCGAGCGAAACGCTGAGCTGTGATAATTGGTCATCACCTCAGCCAAGGTAGGTAGGTAGGTAGGTACATTAGAAAAGTCGTCGAACGCGCCGCGCCGGTGCCGGTGTGCCGTAGGCCGCAGCTAGGGCGGGCGGAAGCTGCGGCGGATCCCACCCTCGCGCCTCGATGCAGTCACCCCGCGCCCCGGGCGGGCCGGCGGCGCGGCGCGCGCCCCCGCCCGCCACCCGCCCGGAGCACCCCTGTCCCCTCCACCGGGCGCGAGGCGCGTGCGCCCGCCGGCCGGCGACTCAGTTCACCGCCGCGTCGCGACCGATACGTACGTGCGTAACACACGACTACGCGCGGCGTTTGAAAACGATCGAACCCAACTACCCATTTTTATAACAGCGACTGACTACAGGGACAACCCTCTTTTGTACGAGCAAAAATGGCATCGCAAGTGGATTTGATGCCGTCTAGCATTTTCGGAGACATCGGAAGCGGCGTCAACCTGGCGGAGGACCCGCGCGCTCTGCACCTAGCGTTAGAATTGACGATGATGAGTTTCGGCGACAGCATGCCGGCGACGAACCCGCTGGCGAGCCCCCTGGGATTCGCGCCGCCGCCCGACGACCGCGCCAAGAAGTCGCAGAACATGACCGAGTGCGTGCCTGTGCCCTCATCGGAACACGTAGCCGAGATAGTCGGCAGACAAGGTAGGGTTCCAACTTCCACTCTTGCATTTTGTAACAGCTGTTGTATGGCGAGCGGCCCCGCGCGGGCTCTCGCACCGTGAGCCGCCCCGGCCCCCGACGCCAGTCTCATCCATCCACCCTTATGTAAGGGCACGTGTCGGGCGCTCCGCTAGCTTTTAGGTTATGTTCGATCTGAATGTACACACCCCCAAAGTCGTATCGACTAATTTTCGCACATACGATGCGGCACGTACTAGTGTTTAAAGTTATTTTTTGTTTACCTTCACTTCATATCTCGAGGCTAAAGGTACCAATTTGTTATTATGCAGGATGAGATAACGTAATTTTTTTTCTTCTTGATTTAATCATCACTCACCCGCTCACTTTTTTTTGCCGGACATTTAAAATCTGTTTTTTAACTAGTTGTTGCCCGCGGTTTCTTTCGCCTGCGATTTTGGGATTCATTTAGGATAATACGATGAATATGGAGTATTTTACTTCTCGAGCAACATAAAAGAAACCCAGAATACTTACCTAGGTGTATCGTTAGTTAAGTAACAAATAACAATCGTTTTCTGTAGGTACCCACCTACTTATCTAATAAAAAATGAACAATCGCATGGTAAATTGGACCAGAAACTGACCGAGCCCTTAAGAAATTGTATAGGTATATTTTTTGTTGCTAACTTTGGGTGGAATATAAATAAAAAAACATGTCAGGTAACTGAGCTTTAATTAAAAGTTACCTAGAGGCAAAAAATAATATCTACCCCAAGGGATGGCGTTTTTCCCACAAGACGTTTTAGAAAAAATTCCGACAAAGCCGTGTTATTTGGGAAGGTTTCGAGCCCCGTCTCACGAATGTGCAAGGGATGCTGATGTTAATCAATTACGAGATAATTTCTTAGAATCATGTTGTTCGAAAAATATATATACTTTTGGATAAGATTCCTATAAAGTCTACCTATCGCATGTGGTTAATTTTACTTTAATAGGTATAAGGTAGGTAGGTACTTACTAGCTGTTCCACGCGGTTTAAACCACGTTAATTTAAGAGTTCCCGCGGGAGTTCCGGTATAAAAGTACCCTAATAATAGGTATGTCCTTTTCGGTACAACTGGCAATTTAGATTCAAAATTTCAAAATTATATTAGTATGGACACTATATTATATAGATAATACATATTAGTATAGTAGGTATATAGAATGCTTTGTCCTAAATGAATTACTGACTAACGGATCAACGGACAGCCCAAACCGTTGATCGTAGAAGCCTGACATTTTAAAAAATTCAACCCCTAAGAAAATGTGTTGTAAAGATTGTATTTAACAATTTTGCGGAAACGCCGAAATTATCGCGGTTGGAACCGCGCGGGACAGCTAGTCTCAAATGGACATAGATAAGCAATAGTGTGTTAACCCACACTGGAGAAATTTTGAGTAAATTAAAGTTTTTAAATTATAGTGCTATTTTGTGTCAAATTTTTTATGTTCAATATTTAGTGACATATTTAAACAATGTAATAAGATAAACACATGATTAAAAAACGTTCTCTAACTTTCAATAAATCGTTATGAATCAATAACTTCATTTTGTGGGTTAACATGTTATTGCTTATCTGCGTCCAAATAAAATCTGAATACGATTTGCCGCTCTTGTAGTAGGTATCCAAACACGTCAAAAGTAAGTTGCACGAAATAAGTTTGATTGGTCTTAAAATCAGTCGATGTCCATTATTTTTTATTGCTTGTATTGTTTCGTCTGTCGTCCAAAATGTTAAAACATAAAGACAACAACAGCATAAATTGAAAGTATTGATTTGTGAGAGTTATCAGATATAATTCATGATAATTATTCGTCAAAATAATTGTCTTGAAAACCAATCTGCGTCAGTATACAAACAGATAGATCGTCTAAAAATCATTGTTTTGGGTTCAGCTATTGGTAGGTATAGGTAGGTACATTATTTTCTACTATCTGTTCCCTGCAGTTTCACCCGCGTAAGTTTCGGAGATCCCGCGGAAATTCCAGGATAAAAGTACCCTATATCCTTCTCTGTACCTCTGACAACGTGTATACAAAATTTGATGATGACCAGACAGACATACGAGTTACTTTTGCATTTATAATATTAGTAGGGAACTAGGGATCTTCAAACAACAAACTCGCCTGTTCTGTTACTGCGTTATTATAAATGTACCTAATTAATTAAGCTAGTAATGTATGGCCTTGAATATTCCCTTTTAAATTGTTGTACACAGTTACCCTATTAAGGTCGTTGAGCATGCAACGTTCAGCCAAAGCCCTTCGAAACATCATCTATAACTACCGAACAATACTGTGCTGTAGTTCACTATACTATAGCAGTGAATGTATGTGTGTATGTTCACACAGTCCCTTGCATTTCCAGACAAGAACAACTCGTAAAAGTAAAGCAAAAAAAAGCAGCTGCCTCGCCACTTGCAACCTTGTCTAACTACCGCCCGCTCCTTCGGCCAACGATCTCACCAACAAAGCTCCGGCCCCTTTACTGTGACAAGGTGGCATCGCGTACCATTTCTCGCATTGCTATGTAGGTTAAGTTGCTATATTATTTAGTTATCAGTTTATTTAGACGCTCTCGAGTAAAAATAGTTTTCATACCTTCTCTTTGCTTTGTTTTTTTTTATTATTATTTAATTTCAAAATGTTAGTACATGTATTGAGATTTTTTTTACTTTTATCTTTCTGATCTCTGCCTACACCTCTGGTAAGTAAAATGGCATAAGCAAAAAAAAAGCAGTTCAATTTCAAAAAAGCTTTCTGGAAGTCTCTCAAAGAACACCCCAGATACCTGCTTCCATAGAATTTTTTCTTGTTATTTCTTTAATTCTGTCTGGGCTACGTACCCAATGTCGTGATGTACAATAGACAGAAATTCAATACGCACTTGGCTACAGCAATGGCCGGTATTACATTCAATACAGCTTTTCACAAACACTACCTGAGATTACAAGGTTTATTTATTTTTGTCTGCGTTTCAATGATTTGGTCGGGAACGAGAATCCGACCAACCATCACTTTGGGACACTGTTAATTCTGTTAATATTGGATTCCTTTGTGTCGAAATATGTTCAATACCTATATTCTATCGATTGTGTGTTTATTCACGCTGATATTAACTTGTGTGTATTTAAAAATTACATTTAGAACCTTCCATTTCGCATGAAAAACTTTTAACAATGAAGCATCAAAGAAATGTGCAATTGTTACCTCAATCTTATTGTGTAGCGTACGCATCAAAATCTTTTACACTCGAAGTCTTCTTTACTCTTTTTGTTCGTATAAAGAACCTGCTAGTTTCGCTTTTGGAAAGCTTTAACGATTCAATAACCAAAATCAGGTAATTTTTTTTCTTCATCAATAACAAAAATGATGTTTTATTTAGGTATATTAACTATTTTAGTTTTACAATAATAATACGTAAAATAAAATATTTAAAATTCATCTCGAAACCCCGCGTAGCCTTTTAGCAGACTGTATACTGTATAGTAATATGACATGAATATAAAATTGTATTCTTGTTCTCTGCAATTCTGCAGAACAAATACAGTAATTTGAGCCTTATTGTTATTATAAATCCTTACTAATAATCTAATATATATAAATCACGTGTCACGTTGTTTGTCCGCGATAGACTCCGAAACTACTGAATCGATCGTGATGAAATTTGGTCACTATGTTGTAATTTGGCCCAACTTGAAAGATAGGATAGTTTTTGTCTCGGAATTTAAGCGGGAACTCCGGAATTACCGCGGGTGAAACCGCGGGGAACAGCTAGTCTTAATATATATAAATCACGTGTCACGTTGTTTGTCCGCGATGGACTCCGAAACTACTGAACGGATTTTGATAAAATTTTGTTACCATCATTTATAATATGGTCCAACTTAAAAGATAGGATAGTTTTTATCCCGGAATTCCCGCGGGAACTCCGGCACTAATGCGGGGAACAGCTAATCACCGTAAACTACTGTCGGGGTACAAAGAAGGACATAGAGTACTTTTTTCCCGCAACCTCCACGGGAACTCCGAAATTACCGCGGATGAAATCGCGGGGGACAGCTAGTATGTCTTATAAATGCGAAAGTGAGCTTGTTTGTTTGTTACGCTTTCACGCCTTAACGGCTCATCCGATCACTGAAACTTTGCATGCAAGTTGTCAGGGGTACAAAGAAGGACATAGGGTACCTTTTATCCCGGAATCCCTACGGGTACTCCGAAATTACGGAGTACCCGCTAGTCCCTACTAATATTATAAATGCTCTTTGTCCTGGAATTCCCGCGGGAACTCCGAAATTAATGCGTGTGAAACCGCGGGGAACAGCTAGTAATAAATAAAACAGCAAAAGCGAAGATGGCCACGTCTTTGTTTGCACCAATGACATCTGTTTGAGACAACGCAATACACCAAAAGGGGATTGTTTAAAATTCTCGCGTTTACGCACGGCCCGCGATGACGTCACGTCCGGTTGTCGACAACTCATGTCAATCTTGCGGCGTCTGTATCGACATAACGTCGATGGTCGATGTGCGATCGTGTCTCGATGCCGATCGAACCTCCTGTCGGCGCGGTTTTGATTTGTTGTGTTGCATTACTTACTCCATGACTCGCATGTGCAAATAAAACTTGAATACGTGGGGTGAAATTTCCGATTTTTGTACACAATATTTTAACAGCTTTACATGGTTTAAAACAGTCGCTTCCCGCCGTCTGTACACTAAATCTTTTAAACTGCGAAACGGATTTGAATACGGTTTTCATTGATAGAGTGATTCAAGAAGAAGGTTTGTACGTATAGTTTATAATGGAATTCCCGCAGAAACTCCGAAATTACCCCAGGGAAACCACGGGGTTCAGCCAGTTAGAAATTAGAATGTAAACAACCAAGGTACCTTAGTATGAATAGCTATTTCTGAACTACGATTTGGTTAGTAATGCATCCCCGTCAAATGCGGGCCGGTCGGAGTGACGAGTCGCCGGGACCGCGACCGGTTTCACATCAATGACTACCAACCCTCTCCCTCTCACTTGTGTTTACTCCTCAGCATTTCGTATCTTGTTTCTTTTGCTCAATTTTTGTATGCACCAAACTAACAAATCAGACGATAAACGATACCTCCCCAATCACTCGTCTCGTCTACTAAAACGAGTAAGTTTTAATTATAATCGTTATATCTACATGCACAATGTTTCCTAAGTAATTTGACTATTTATGTTTTTTGTAAACGTATAATTTTAGCTTAAGACAAGTACCAAAAGAAATAATCCCCGTAAGGCACGCGTGTGAGTGGAATGCACTCAAATCGCAACACCGGCTAGGCTAGACGGTGAACGAGAATCGGCTATATTCGCAATGTGGCTGGCTCCGCGTGCGTTCCGGTCGACGCCACTGCAGTCAGGGTCAAGGCTTTAGCTCCTGCACACTGCTGCAAACTTGGTACACGAGCGGGGACACCCCGCCCTAGCATTCACAAGAGAAAATAATTTATGTTTCAAGTTAAAAATATAGGTAGATGTGATTTTTCCCACGGCAATTATCATGACTTAGCAAATTAAACGTGTACCGAAGACGCCTCAAGCCATATTAGGTTTCTTTTTAAGAATGCTTACCAAGTTCAATTATTGAGATGATTCCACATAGTAAGCAAATATTATGATATAAATACCTACTTAGTTTATTTTATTCGACTACTTTGATAGTAATAAATGTCACTTCTGACGTTTAAATTATTTAAACGATCGCTGAATTGGTTGTTAAGATACAAATAAATACTTTAACAAGATTACACAAATCCTCCCGTCTGTGGACAATTTTTGAATGAAACTCGCGCCGTAAAAAAATAAACGAGCATATGTCTCGGGGAACCGACGAGACATCCCAAAATTCCAGGGTCCTATTTTTTGTACAACTTGACAGATGCCTTCTGGGATGACGCTAACCGCATCTTGCATCCTTGTCATACATTGTTTGGTAGGTTCACAGCTATCTCCACAAACATACGAAGACTATTTTAAGGTACACTTCCCCATCCTTGTCGCTCGCTGTGGCGCCATCGCCGCGGAAAAGGGTCGCTTGTGTTTGTATTGTACATCGTTTCTGTAGCAGCGCAGTGGTTTAAACATGGCTACTTTGATTTTTGAGCGTTAGCAATAACCGGTTGCTTCGTGCAGTAAACTAAAAATGGATTTAATCGTAGCGTGTTACGAAAGAAACCACAATGTGACGTCACGACTCGGTGGCACCCCTACGTCTGCAAAATTTAGGGACCTTAATGAACGACTTCCTAATTGCCGCAGTAGCACAAATAAGCCGTAATCCGGCACGACATTCCATATTTTTGTTTAATTATGAACTCTGAACCTTTCGTTTCTGAGTTTGAAATCGAATATCAGACGTGGTGATGTATATAACTTATGGATGTGAGCAATCGCTGTTAACTTGCAAAGTCTTATGTACAATTCTGCACTGTGATGTGAATAAGACCTTATTGAAGACTGCACTGGAATTAATTTTCTTTGTGTCAGTATATTGTTAAGTAACCCTTCTGTTCGGGATCGCTGCGACCACTTTATGGAGTCACAAGTCGATATGCTCCCGCACTAATGTTGACAACAATCCATCTCGGCTGTCACCCGACGCCGCGAATTAGATTCACTCCCATTTCGATTTATGCCAGCGCTTATAATAAGCTATCATTCCAAAGGCAACTTTCATTATTCTATTTTTACCTTTTGTGGTTTTTTTCTGTGCAGCCTAGGTGTGCGATGGCGATTGCTCTCCGAGATTCATTTATTTTTCGCTCACCGCATTATATTGTTCGTGTTGATGTGACGCATTCTTTTTTTCTTATTAAGGTATAACGATGGAGAATATTAACGTCTCGAAGTCAAAGTCCTCAGGGCGCAGATGTGCGAAAAGCTGCAGACATGTAGAAAACGGTTCCGTTTTAGTTAGCAACAACACATGTGCTATATTGTTAACTTATAATTATGTTCCACTTGTGTGTCTTGATGGTTCTGTCATCATTCATATCCGTTGAACACTTAAATATGTATCGTTTACTACGCTACTTAATAAAAGATTGGCGTTTCGTCGAGTGTACGCGGCGGTTTCTTATCGCGCCTTTAAAGTCAAATAAAATACATCTGCTTGCTACAATACAGCGGCGCGAGTCGTCGGTTTATAACCGTCTCCACACACCTGCCCCACCCTTGCGGCCTCAACCGTTAAGACTTTCAACCTATTTCTTACAATAGCTAATTGTTAACAACACTCATTTTAGTTGACACTGAAAGGGTCGGTCTCGATCAATACAAGGAATACAAGTTATTATGTGATTATTTTTTTAGTTGAATTAACGCGATTGCCTCGGAAGCTTTTTGGCCCAAGTTAAGGTACAGTATTGCTCAGGAATATTGTAGCTGTGTGACTTTGTAAAATAGATTCAGTCTTCTCAAAGATTACCCCTAAAAACTACTTCACCTTTTTTATAATTGTATAGAAGTAACTGTTTAAGTTGTAGTACATATTTAATAGAGCTTTTATTTGATTACCAGTTAATTAAATTAAAATTTAACTGATAATTAAGTTCTTAAAATATAAAATAGTTAAGGCGTCCAGTAGGTAATGGGCGTATGTATACCTTAATGCGCCGTCGCATCGTCTCGCGCCGTCGCCCTGTCGTTATTCAATGAAACTATATTAAAAAGGGCAGCGTTGCTCGGCTTGTTGGTCGACAACTCGACAGTTAGTGGTGCCAGCTGCGCTTTCCGTTTTAACCCACGGGATATAATAATGTTATGTGTACGATAGAAGTAACGCGCGAGTAACCGTCACTTATTGAACTAGGCAGTTGATCATTATCACGCCCTCAAAAGAAACGTCTTCATCGAATCGCCTTCTGTATATTTGCCAGCATTGTCATTACCTGTCATAATAAGAAGAGTTTGAAATATATGTGCTTCTCTTTTGCAAATAATAATTTGATATATTAACGGTGTTATTGCATGGTACACTAGCGTGAGATTCGACTCTGTTGTAATCACAGCACAAACCTAACCTAGCACTTCAATGTGTTCACAAATACCTACAAAACGGCGGCCTTCCCTGTCGCCATAATTTTAGGTATTTTATAAATTGCCAAACACAGGACAACACAAGACAAGATGCAATAAAATCGATTGTGATCTATGCGTACTCGAAAGTGTCAAGGGCAATTGTCTATCGCCTCGTTTAATGAGTTGTTAAAATTTATTACTTCTTTTGTCTGCCATTTCTAAAAGATACCGAGACACAAAAATATCTCAAATCTTCAAAACGTCCCTACCTAATCACAAATAAAAATTTAACACTTGCAACAAAAGGAACAATGCATTGTGTGAGATTCATAACTGTATCTACAGAAATGACCGTCGAAAAAAGTCGGTCCTTTTGCCGCAATAACCGAGTTTGTTATTAACTCACAGGTTCCTTAAATTCCTGCGAAACGGTCTACCTGCTCACCTGCCGAGCTCCTTACCTGGTCGACGCACGGCCCGCGTCATAAGATTTATTCCGCCATCGATAAATTAGAATCACGTTTGAAGTGGGATTTACGGTCATATCTGACTTCATTATACATGCATTTACTTTTTACGCATGATTTTTATAGGTTATTAAAATTTCATTCTCGCTTAGGTCAACGAACTCGCGAATGAGGGTTTGAATGACGTTATTTGCCGCATCGAGTAAAGAGCCTCGACGCAACGGTTCGGGTTACTTTTGATTGTAGCTTTTGTCACGTTTTATTAAGCGACGACAGACAGACGTACACTCGAGTTTTTGTTTGTTCGAAACCTTCACGGAGTTCACGCACATACCAAGAGCGCAGACGCCGGTCGCAGCTCTAGTTTCAAGAGCACTTGCCATTTGCCAGGGCTGCCAGCGGTGGCGAAGCGCAGTGGGTGGCGAACTCTGTGTGTAAGGCGATATTTTCATCGTGAAAATGTGTTCAATGGCCGGTGTCGTATTGCCCTTCACCGCGGCGCTGCGTGCGTGTCGTCGAGCCTTAAGATTTTCGTCTTGCATGCTGGTGCATTATTTCGCGTCATTAATTATTGTGTACAGCTTTTTTGTGCTGACAAGCCCTCATAAGCCACCTGCCGGTATCGAAGGCTGGTGTAATTAAAAATTGCGCGTATAACTAGTAGAATCTCGATACGAGAGCTCCGGTGTTGCATTGTCTCGTACACGTTCACCTTCGATAGAAGACACTGCGGTGATGTTTAGTAATGATAATGAAATGCAGCCCTTTTAATCCTACTAATATTATACGCGAAAGTTTGTAAGGATGGATGGATGGATGTTTGTTACTCTTTCACACAAAAACTACTGAATGGATTTAAATGAAACTCTACAATAATATAGCTTATACATCAGATTAACACATAGGGTACTTTTTATCCCGGAATTCCCGCGGGAACTCTGATATTAACGCGGGTGAAACCGCGGGGCACAACTAGTAAATAAATATATTAATGATGTATCAAAAAGTTGCACAGAAAACGTTACGTAGGAATGAGGTAGGTATTATCCACACCAGAAATTCGGAAAAATGGGATCCAAATTCTGGTAACACCAGTTTCGAAATTGCGAAGGCGGCCTTACTTGGAGCTCTCAATTCTCAAACTCGATTCGCTAGGTGGAAGCGGTCTCTGCAGCTGGCGGAAGGGCGCCATCTGCCGAGCGGGCGGCGCGGCGCCCCGGAAATGAATTAATTTCGTTTTATATAATATTGAACGGAATCGGTTCGGTTATGGTTCGCAGTCGGTGACTCTGAGGAGCCATCAGGCATCCTGGCAATGCCGCCATTACTCTTGACATTTGTGGTCGACGGTCACGCGCCGGCACTGACGCGGACAGTTCGAAAATTAAAAATAATTACGTTATGGTTTTTATTATTTTAACGATTCTGTTTCGGCGTTGATACAGAATACGTTTTTTATATTTATTTGTAGGTAATAAAACTTAACATAAAAAGGCCGCCTGAGAAACTCAATTATGTATTTAGGCATCGATAATTTAAAAATTGATATATAGGTAGGTAGGTATACGATATATACGTTTTACAGCGGATTACCTACCTTCATGCTAAAAGGTAGGTAGGTAACAACAGAACTACCTCGATTTAAATAGGTATATAATAATTTAAACTTGATTATTATCAACACACATGTTCACTAGTCTCATTTATCTAGTTAAATAACTTACGAATATTCAAATATGTCGGTAAAATATACCTATCAGGTAACCGAGAACTGTCATTTATTTCTTAAAGCAATATGTCGATGAGACCCGAAACGATCATCTGCTTCATAAGTGCACCTGCTAACTTGAATTCGTCGGAAAATTCCTCAGTTAGAGATACTAAGGTGCTCTCCAGCCAGATGTTCTGGTATTTTTGGTAAAATATTCGTAAATATACTGTTAACCGCGGTTTTACCCGAGTAAATTTCTAGATTCCCTCTGAAACTCTTTGTACCTAAATAAAAATAAACATACATAATATTATGTATTTGAATATTATTAAAAAACTAGCTGTTCGCCGCGGTTTCACGCGCGTAAGTTCCGGAATTCCCGCAGGAATTCCAAAGTAAAGTTTTGTCCAAAAAAAGTTTTTTTGGGGTTTTTTTTATGTGACCACCCTTGTCACTTAAGGGTAGATATGAAAAATCGTTTACGTCCTATTCCCAGACCTACCGAATATAGGTACACAAAAAAAAATCATAGAAATCGGTCAAGCCATTTCGGCGCAGTTTGGCAACAAACACTGACACGAGATTTTTATATAATTGATGTTCTTAATAGCTTAAGTTATTGTGCAATTTTTGTGATAGTCTTGACTTATTGTCACTACAGTGTAAGACCACATTGTGGCCAACAAACTGCCCGGCAGCCCGTAAAAATATCTTGCGAACTCATTATTTTTATACCACTTTAATTTTCATTTTTATTCCAATTCAGTCGATTTCTGAACGCGATATTAAAAAAAAAATGGCCGCATAACATTCATAAGTCGATTATGAGTACATGTTAATTCAACTTCGGCAATCGGCACTCGTTCAGCCGAAGATAACGACCGTATTAAATAAACTATAAAACGATTATACCCCGGGCCGCCGATGTCTGTATCTACCCAGTGGTGTATAAACATCCAAGTGCGTCGTTCGGAAAGCGAGAGCTGCAGGGCGGCATTCCGACATAATAATCCATAGAGCCGAGAGGCCGGCCGGCCAAGAGGCGTCCTGACTCCTTGGTGAATCCTTTTTGTAACAATTGATTCCGTTCGGCGAATCGATAACCAATCGAATCATCGAATCGTAATAAGTACCGAATCTTAATATATAAAAAGAGTATTTCTTTGCGCTTCCCTAATGTTCGTTCCCGTGCGATGAAACTTTGTTCGGTTAATGTGCGCACGCTTGGGAAACTTTAGTTAGTGGTAATACATACATACGATTAGACAAAATATCACCATAATGCAATTCCCAAAAATAAAGTATTAAAAAAGGTTGCATTATACAAAGACCCGATGACCCCAGGCTTGCAGATGCTTGTTTTGATTTATGGTACATAAAAGTAAAGACGTTGTCCTCCAGTATTATTGGCCTGAAATAAATAATTTTATTACAATAATAGGCGTCGCGGTCGGAGTTTCTTGGAAATTCAATCTTTTTGTGTTCATTTCCAACATTTATTTAACGGTGTCGTTTTTGCGTCGCAATCGTTCGGAAACCTTTGTTCTCCGATCCCCGCCATATTGGTCTCGATGGCAGTCAGAGTTGGCCCGAGGGTACTACGAAAGTGAGTGAAAGTATTCAATGACCCATTGTAACGATTATGCAATAAAATAATATTGTTTCTATCGTAGTTCGAAATAATGTTTTCACCCGCATAATTACAAAAATCTGCGCTCGGAACGAATTGAAATAACCGAAAGCAAACAAAACAAGACGAACTGCTCACGGTCGGCAGTCATTACGTCTATGGTTGTTTAAAAAACGGTGTGGTGTTGACACAGAAACACACTACCCGTAATTAGGGGTAACAGGGCGAGGTGGCAGTGTGGGAGCCTGAGGGAACGCCGGGAACGGCCAGCTGACAGCGGCGCGGCGGACCGCGAACGGCCACACATTTGATGTTTACACACATACCTATGCTTGCCTAGTATAACACATAGGTAGGTACCCATTTTCAATAATAGGAATTACTTAACAAACCCAACTCGCTGTAGGTAATTCAAATAAATTGTTATTAAAAAACTACAAAAAGAAATAGGTAGTTCTACAGAGTTGACAACTAATAATATAAGCACTAAATCTAAAATTCTTATAATTAAAAATAATATATTTCGCGACCGATATGTATCTTGAATGGTACAACAAAGGCAATAAATAACAAAATGGTTATTTCAGGTATGTTCGCATTAGTCATTAAAATTCCTATACCTATACCGGCGACATTGTCGGTGAAGACGATCCTTGACTTGCCTAAATCTTTGCTGTGGACCACATTTCACAGTAACTAGAGTCTAGTTTAAGTTGGATCGGTGGGCTGCGTGGCCCCTAAAATTGAAGGAATCAAATATTTTTTAAACACCAAAATCTCTTACTAACTTATACCAAAAGAATGTTAAAAAAGAAAACTCGCAGTTCAGAAAGAAGTTTCTGAACCTAGAACGCAACATTACCAGCTTTTCCCCGGGACTTAGCCCGTGATTACCCCAAAAAATCTTATAAAGTATTAATATTCAGCACAACATTCAGATTCTTGTTCACAAGCTTTCACATAACAGTTGTGTAATTCTAAGCTTAAATAAATTGTGCTTATTTACCATTGATTAAATCAATGTTATTTACTTACAAAACTGATACAATCAAAGGTAGGTATATCAATATAGGTAGATAGATTCTTTAAAGTAAGGTACATTCAAAAACTGAAAGAACTCAACAATGATAAATTAATTATCACAAATTGGTATCCCAACTCAATGTGATTTCATTCATCGTAACTAATTTGACACGTAATTATTAAATTATTATTCATATCTATTGCCAATATTATGATGATAATTATTGTGGAACACAGAATCGTGAGCTGCTTTTTTTTCTTCGAGATCTTCCTTTTGATTTTGGTCATGAAGTGCGCCCGCCAGACTCATGCCGCCGCGCCGTCCATAGATCAAAGCGCTTAGCCGGCGGTTGACAGATATTTTGATACTTCGCATGCAAATTATTATCTTAATATATTCACGGATGACTTACCGTTTGCCGGTGGGCTGTTTTTGTTAAACAATGTTACTTGTAAGTGACTTTGTGTCGGTCAAATTCGGCTACCCGGTGGTCTCGCCCATCTGGCGCAAAGAGCGAATGGCGATCGAACCCGGAAAGTGAAATGTCAACTTTAAATTTTTTGTTTCGATTGAATGTGTTATTTTTTTCTTTTTTGGCAATATGTTCGAAGTTTCGATCTCATTCGATAATGATGTCGCTCACGCTATACTAATTAGTGAGCTAATCGAAGAGTTTGCATCCTCTGAGTTTCGGAGTATTGTTTATGGTTCGATCGAGCGCTTACTTTTTCCGCCCTCTGCTAATGTTGCCAACGTAAAGCGGTCAATTCCCAGAGCGTTGCACTCTGTTACAAAATAACTTAATGCCGTCGTCATTCCGGACGACTTTTTGTTATGTTTAGCCACTATTAAACGTGCCATTTCGGACCGAACCTAAACTTATCCTCAAGTTGATTTTAATTAATTTTTGATACGGGTCCTTTTATTGGTTATGGTATTTATAATAATAGGTATTTGTATATCGAAGCAACGGATATCTTAATGTGTAACATGCAAACTGGTTGAAAAATTATTGTGTTTACAAAACTAATTATACTGTAATAAAACGGTTCGTATCAAAGCTTTAGTGCCTGCGACCGAAGAAACTAGATTATATTGATGTGTAGCTATTGCTGTTTTATGATTATTCTTTATTGGATGGTCGACACAAGACTCTTTGTGTTGTTTAATGGGACCGACCGTTCCGGTTGCCGGGGTGACTCGAGTGACCTAAGAATGACCTATCGTAAACGAAAATAAAGCCATGTTTATTCGCTAACACGACATCATATGCAACCTTGAACTAGTTAAATCGGGCGGGAATAAATCTCCGAGGCGAACATGGCAACACAGACCGGGCAAAAAAGCGCGCCGCTTAGCGCAGACGTGTTATTATCTTATTATAATATTTTATGTCTAGAATCGGCTGTAACTGTTGTTGTTCTGGAGTTGTCTGCGAGCCGCGTCAGCGTTGCACTCATGCATGCCCGGGTCACACGCGACCCGCTTGATGTAGGTCCTTAATGGCCACAAATCATTATGTTTAGGTGATTAGACGCAAAAACCGCGCATGATATATGGATGCCGAATTAGTTTTTTTTTTGTAGGTATAGATAATTATGTTATTCGACCAATATTTTCCTACTAAAATACCAATACAGAATGAAAATTATTTTATATTATTTATTAATTATAGAGTTCTTTTATATTATGATATTACAAAGATAATGTTATTATATTATTGCATTTGTTTTTTAACAGATAAATATAATAACAGAATACAGATAGAATACTGGAGAAGTGAAAATTTGGATTATTTCAATCTGAGTTGAAATGAGGATGGGTATTGAGTTTGGTGATTCGCGGAAATTCTCGATGATAACTGGCTTTCTTCTTGTTTATTATATATTTGCCTTTTACCCAAAGCCTGTTTATCTACTTGTAAATTGTATTATACAAAATAAGTGATTGGCAGCGAATCTATATATTTTTTTTTTATTAATTTCACAGCAACAGAATCAAAATAAAATTTAGAATCATTTGAGAATCATTACACCTACATAATTAGCTAGTAAAACAATATTTCGTTTTAGGGGATAATCTCTGTAACTACTGAAACGACTGTACAAATTTAGACCTACCTATATTATTTTGTTAAATTGTGACAATTTTTCATATTATATCAAGAGGTTCCGGGTTCGATTTCCGGTACAGTTGAACTTTGTGGAAGGAATATAGGGTTCTATTTTCTAATAATATATAATATGTAGTATTTTATACAAACCACGTGTTACTTGGTTTCCACGACACAAGCTTATAATACTGTGGGGTCAAGTAGATCTGTGTGTTGTGAGGTGGATTATAATCCACCGTATTATTATACGATTATACCGACACCCCATATATACCTAATACCTAATAGAGATAGATGGCTTCGATCGGGATAACATAACCGTATCACATTAGCTCGTTTCGCCGTGAACGTTTTAAATAAGTAGTTATTTGCACAACATAATGACAGGTCCGGTGATTGGCTCGCCGTCGTATTGTAATTATGAATCATAAACAAAGCTTAAGGTTTTTAGATCGCGGAAAAAACTGCCAAAAGATAATTGGTGCGCGGCTGTAATTAACCTATCGGGCGCTGTTTGACGTGGAAGGCCGCTCGTCATTATATTTAAGGACTAACGTCTCGAGACGTGTTTGATGATTGTAAATCAGAAACTAGTTGATCAGAAGGCCAATGGGGATGTGGACTACTTTTGAAAATCAAAATTCTAATTAGTCCCTCAGATAGAAAATAAAAAAACAATAGACACTTATTTTTTGCTTTTTCAAATAGATAAAGCGCATTGAAGTTTAGGGTGAGGGGGTTGTGACGTCACTAACCGCTAAAACCGCCATACAAACTGTCCGTCAAGTGACGTCACGCGAAATTTCAACTAAATGTATCGCCTTTATTTTTTGATTACGTAAAAAAATAAAAAATACGTGTCCAATATTTTTTATTAATCTACAAGACAGACTAAAAAAAAATTTGTCAACATTTTCATTCTGCTCTCGGATAACAAAACTGTATCACTCCTGTTTGTATAAGGGTCTTCCCTTTTATACGTCGACTGCGATAGCCGTTGTGCCTTATGCTCTACTGCTCTAGTACGTAAGTGTTGGCCCTCAGTAGCTGCCAGCTGTGGCCAGTGGCTGCGCTGGCGCATTTAAAAAAATTATAGTGTAAATTATAATAATAACATCTTTTTCCGTAGACCGATTGCGAGGTGGATGATTCAATTAGACTATAAACGAAGCAGCTATAGAAATCTTATTCTGTTCCGTTCGGTAGCTAGTTGCTAACATAGGTACAGACAGAAACAATTATTTTTGTTTTCCGAAAATTATTTTTTTGCCATAGTGATAGGATTCTCTTTGTTTTATTTTAAGTAAACAGACGCCCTTCGTTACAATTCATTATAGGTATGGTGTGTGTAATTTTTGCTGTTCGATTTTCCCGCGTCAATTTAGAAGTACCTACTACCAGTGGGAACTCCGTGAATTCCGTTTATAGCTGACGTCTCCTGACCTGTCAAATTTGAGCTTCATAGTTCAAGTCGTTTTCGAGATTACGTGTTTAGTCAGTGAATGACCTTTTGCTTTATATATAACATAGTAAATCAGCTGATAAGTAGTAGGTATAATGATACATTAAATTGGTATTTAAATAAACATCGTGATTAACTCTGGAGTAACAGAGTATCAAAAATATGTATAATTATATAAATATTAACCGTTTTCTTTCCAATTTAAAGTAAAAGCAAGCAACACGAATACCGATACATATCCATAAAAAAGCCTTAAATTGCGTTCAACAAAAGAACTCCTGCGCAAAAAATTGCTTGTGGTGTTTTGACATCTTTTGATGCTTTTACTGCGACTGTAATTTGAGCGCGATGTTGAGATTATGAGCCGATATTACTGACACGGTCGAGTTGCACAAAAGAACTTGTAAGCTTAATAAGTATTTCGTGATGCGTGCAACGGAGTTTTATCGAGAATGAAAAAATATCGTCGGTCGCTCGCATGCAGCGAGGACAATAAAAGTGGCAGATCGTTGCATGGTGCATGGCATAGACAAACCAGTTCGGTCTATGGCTCCCTGCTCTCCCACACATAGACGGCTTCCTACAGACAACCTGCGGTAAAGTAGGTATCGCCTCTATGATCGCTTCATTTGATACCTCTGACCACTTTGTGACGAGATCCTGCCAGAATATGTATAACATGAAGTAAGTGACTATTAAAGAAATGTTTCTTGGCGCGTTTAGCTCCCTTCAGTGATTTCATGTTACAAGTATCGTACGTTTACGATGCGGTAGTCGAGTTCAAAGGTTTTTTAATCCTTAAAATACTTGTGATAACCAATAAACGCATATAAACTCGCTTCCGAGCATGTACCAGCGGAGTGATGTCTGCGCATTACAAGCATCCGGCGAGCTTTCGTCGGCGCGCCGCGCAGCGCGCTCCTCGGTGCCCGCTCGAGCGCCATTGTCCGCCGGATGTCTTGTGGTCACACGCAATTTCACAACCTCCGCATACCCTCGCTGTCTGTGATGCCCTAGTTGGTACTTTATTTTGCTCATTGTTATTTCAATATCCATATTAAACTTTAATTAAAATACGACCAAATTCTTTGACTATTCTATACGTATATTCTCAGTTGAAACGCTTTATGGACTGTCACTAATCACTAATAATTATTCACTTTGCCTAGGTTTAGTTTTTAGTGATTGTTATAATTAATGTCATTATACTTAGTACCTAAGCTAGCACGTCTGACACAGAAGTCAAATTGTTTACAATAACAGCACCTACGAGCACTAAAAAAGAGGTTACAATGTTAGCAGGCGATTATTAAGCTAGCTAGACGGTCAAACGAACGTGAACAGTCTACCCAATGGTTAACTGGTAGAGAATGCCGCAAGGCATTAAGTTCGCCATTTGTACACACTGTGCAATAAAGAATAAATAAATAAATAAATAAACAATCGGCTGTTATTGCATCAATCATTTCACACTGAAGTTTTAATATAACAAAACTGCAATTAAACGTTAGGTTTCCTACTAGTTTGGGATATATTTGATGATTATTTAATTTATACTGGACCTACCTCGACGCTCATTGCGTGCAGGCTCCTATATACATATTTGCATAAAAATAAATGGCTTTATTGTAGTATGATTGGCCGCGTTTATAACATCAATCATCTTTATTTATAAATCTGTCAACAGTGAATTAAGTGTGTATAATAAAGTTACAACTACAATTGATTCTACTGTACCTATCACAAAGTCGAGCAGCAATCGAGAGTCATCTAGCAATCTCATTGTCCTTTCTTCTTGCACGATGAAGCGAATGATACAATAAAAATGTACCCAGCCAATGTTTATATCCGCATGACAATAATCAAAGAACTTCTTTAATTTTAATGTTGAGTCGTTGACTTATTACTTTCTCAGACGGTTCATAATGTCACCGATAACAGTGTTATTGTATTATATTTATGTTACGTTATCGCGACTCCTATGCACCTCTGTATCAATATTAATTAATTACGCATCGATTATATTACCTAAGTATTACATTAATCGGATAAGTTTTTTTAACCGCGCATTTTGATCGCTCATTCGGCGTGCATGGTCTAATTTTAATACCCTTTCGTCCTTTTAATGCGAAACCTTTGTTTTGCTAACAGTGACCTCGAACGAAAGAGAATCAAAATAAAAGCAAACCCACGGAACTGGATATTCGACTCGTTCGCCCTTCGTGCGCTTCCATTCGGGATGGATAAATGCTCGCCGCTCGCTAGGTTTTGTAACGGTAAAGCGGCGTCACACACGGCGCTGGGGCCCTCCGCTGTCATTTCGGCAACTAATAACCCCCAATGGAGATGATAATTTATAAGGCGGTCTCACACGACCGCTTTTTACCACGTATATGCCACCGCCGGCCGCCGTCTGGGAATCCGCAACAAAGACCGAGCGAGATTCCGTTTTGCATTCCGCAAGTAGGTATTCGCGTGCGTCTGTGACGACTGCGGGTTTAATGTTTTGAAATGAGAATTGGAACGCGATCGATCCACATATACCTACCTACCTACGTCTATTTGGAAAGTACCGCGATCTGCTTTCCACGGTACGCTCCTGTTGCGTTATGTGCTCCTGTGTGAACTAATCACGCGGCGATCGGTTCCCGTGGAGCCGTTCGTTTGCGCCCGCATTCACCTTCGGTTCTCGCCTTAATCCCGGAGCGAGACCCTTCGGGTCATCGCTTTACGGACGCGTGACCCACTTTTGCAGTCGTAAATGTAACCCATTAAATTTCGCCTCGCTCGTCTCGGGTTAAAAGTTGTCGAAACGTTCGGGTCGATTTTTAGTTTTTTTAGGGACGTCGCGTCGCATCGGCCCGTTGCATTCTCGCGTTTACGGCCGTCACTGCGGCCCGACGCCTGACAGGGCGGTCGTAAACGGACAGATTTTATTTCTTATTGTTCGCCTTTCGCGAAATCTAATTGAAGTCGGCAAGGAGCCGGACCCGAGCCCACCGCAGACTTTACGCGTTTTTAATTTTACTGCCCGAGAAACGTTGAATTATGTCTCTGCGAACGATAATCACGACCAATGAGAATTTGTTCATTACTTTTTATCACGCATTAAAAGTTAAGCGATTTGTGTGAAAATTACACTTTTGTTGTATAGTTATATCTACACATACCTATATATGTAATAAAATACATATATGTCCTGCAGTCATTAAGCGCGGTCCGAAGTACGATCCGACAATCGAGTGTTGTGTCGGTTTTATTGCATTTTTTCTGTTTCCAATAATATAATTATTTCAATGTACCACTGCCTCGCTATTTATTGTCCAGCATTGAATGAAAGGACCCGTGTCACAATGCAATACGAGTTACTAGCGCCACGCAGACGCGGTTCGTTGTATTTAAGGAACGCAACTCTATTTGTTTCGTTTAAGTGCCTCCTTGCCTCTAGACCCGTTTTGGAGGCTGTTTTTGTTGACAACCGTGTACTGTTGCTCAACTTAATTCATATCCATAATTGACATAAATTGAGCTTCATTTGTTATAGACCTTAATCATTTGATCGTATCTACGAGTATTGTAAGCGGATTGTAAGGGGTCTGGAACTACCTATATGAATTGAGAGTTCTATACAAACTCGTAGGTTTTTTTGTTGATCATAGTTACGGTTCGATAGTTCCAGAGATCACTCCTCACAGCTTAACCTAAAAACTTTGCCTCTATAGTACCAGAGTAGATGTACTAGCTATTAAAGTAAGTACGTTGGAAGTTCAACGGTTGCAAATACACGGCATGAGCGGAGCGGTCGCCGGTGGCTCGTTCATTTGTTTCTGTGTTGACTCACTTTATATTCGCCCGCCGTCACGCTTCTATCGGAAACTCTAACGACTGGGACGCGGTATTTAAATACTCGCCCAGTTCTATGTGAGCCCTTGTTCCGCACACATTCTTGGATTGTTCTCGAGGAGTGGCGTACCACGGCGCGCACCGCGGCTCTTGCTACAGTGGTGGCATAGTAATGCCCGGTTGTTCCTTGCACCTCGTAAAAGCTAAATAAATGTCTATTGATACAATATAATATCTTTACCCACTTATTCATATATTTTGTGCTATTACCTTATACGGTTCAAAGAATATTTTGAAGAAAAACTTGAAGTTATTCAGATATAAACAATTGCTAATTTTGTTCCTACTTGTTTTCAACAATAATTACTTGGACATTGTTACACAGCGCGTTATCCTGATTTAAGCAGAGCTTATACTATGCCTATCACACAACTTATATAATATCTACTTATAAGAATACCTACTTTTTTCTTTTAATTATGTACTTCGGGATCAAACCCGTGATATATGAGCTCTCCTCAGCCAATTTAAAAACCTAAGATTATTATCGCTATAGAAAACTAAGAAACTTCGTCATGTCACATGGTTATGAAAAAGTCAATTTTACATGACCACGTGACATGACGAAGGTGCTTAGTTTCTCTAGCGATAACAATTAAAGATTGTTGACTTGGCTAAGGTTGCAGGTTCGCTAATCACTAGACCAGCGGTGCTGTCAATAAGTATGGAGCCCTTATTCACTTTGCCCAACAAAATTCCTTGCCCATAACTCTGTATGCCATAAGAAACGTTGTGAATGTATTTTTTGGAGTGAAACTTCTTTGATTACGAGGGAAAGACAATTTTTGTGGCGCGTTTTCTTAACACGCTGTGTTATGGTCTTAATGAATAAGGGCCCTGATAAAGATATCATCTCTGCCGTCTCCCCTCGAGATGTGTCGATATTATTCGCGGCTCCACCGAAGCTGTCACCTTAGCGCACACAACAGCTTCCTGTTTGCATTGTACAGCGCGACGTGCGTCTGTTGGTTGCTTTATGCTTCCCTTGTTGACAGAATTTTTACCATATTTGTCGAGACAAATATCGCTCAATCCGGCCACACTGTCAACGATAGGTACTTGTGCAACGATTAATACTTTTATTAAATTTTATTACATACGTCTAATTTCAATTGTTTGTTCTATTTACAGGTAAGCATGGGATTTCTGATCAACTTTCAAAAATGCTGTAGCAGTATAAAGTCGTATGTATAGATCAATTTATTTTACGTCATGTTTTCTCACATTTATTTTTTGTTATTGTACAAATTGACAACAGCTATTTATCCGGAACTTATCAGAGAGACGAACTATTATAAAAAAATACCGGCTTTACCTCAAGTCTCCCAAATTATTTGAGACCACATTATCTCTCTCCAAATTATTTGAGAATTTTTTAAGCTGTAGTTTAAGTACACCATAATATTGTAAAAAAAAATGGTGGAAAATATCAATTTATATTATGACCTAACGCAACTGTTGTCCATTAGGAAAACGAGTCGTTCGCTCATCGGGGTGTGGTTCCGAATTGCGCTAGAGTGGTCCCAGCGGCGGTCGCGCGGCCCGCGGCCCTGACCTAGCCCACGTGTCGATCACTTTCTTCTAAACTCAAAATGTAACCGTAACTATGATGCGGACTCGACTAGGGCCGGACGGACAATCGTTTCCGGCGCCCGTGACGTCAGCACGGTCCGCCCGCGGCTGGCTGCCCCTACTACTTAACCTTGACGCTGCGTCTCGCGCGAGGCGTCTCGCACTCAACTCGCGTCTCGCGCTCCGCACGTAACGACCGTCCGCTTTCAATTTCTTCCACGAATTTTATTCGCATCGTCAACTAGTTAGGTACTCGGTGTCGACGCTTTCGGCGACAGTTCATCGGTCCCAAGTGTGTAAATGAAAAAAAAAAAGAAAAAATATTATGTAAAACACCTCGTCGGGTGGTGTTCGCGTGCATTCGGAATAACCTAATATACTTAATATAATTCGGCCGGATACAAAAATTACACATATCGAATACCACTTATAAATGGAAAATAAGAGCAAAACGTGCGGTAATTTTTCACACGATCCACGAGAGAATAGTTGCCCTAAGCGCGGCGTGCCGGGGTGATCGACCTCCCAACCTGTAATTTGGGACCGCAAAAGGAGCAAAACGCATCGAGATTGGTGATTAAAAACCTTTGTCGGTTCTACTAATATTTATATTTTCGCAACGCGCCCGACATCTAATTGGCCGCTCGTATATTTTGATGTAGGTACGGCGGCGCCGCGACCCGACCACCGCCGCTACGCCTTAGGTTTCCTGGTACCGCCACCATAAACTACACGGTTTTTTATGTCCTGTCGTTTATTAATATTATGTCAAAACGTGACCCCCGGTCGGGGAGAACGATGACCGCCGCACCTCACCGAAAGAGGCCCGATGGAAAATTCCAAAAACCCGTCACGCTTTTCATGTTTGATTGTTATTACTTACGCAGATTCGATACAAAGTACGGAATTAATTTAATAGCGCACGTTCGTGAAGGTGGTGAATGCTAGTGGCTATTGCATTGTAAAATAAGACAGGTGGTTAATATGGCCCGTGTTTACGAAGTGCGACCCGCCCGCCGCGGGTACTCTCGATCGGCCCAAGGTCTGGGATATTGAACTTGCTGGGAGCAACAGCACGGCGAGGTCCGCCGCGAAAGGGACGGATGCACTGTCACTCATTGTCACGGGGGAAATGTCGCGACCGCACGCGCCGCCCGGCGTCGGTCGCTTTCCCATCAGTGACTAAACGTTCTGCGTTCTATACCTACCTATACTAATCCATTCGGCATGCCCTGCAAACTAGATTGTTGTCGGTTGTAAATCGTTCGTGTAAGCAATGACGCGCACTCATTTCCTTTAAATAATGTACAAAGGAGATAGACGGCCGGACAGGACCGCTTTAACGACTAGAAAGACAAGGACTGCTATACGTCGAGGAGTTACGCCCGTGGGCAGGACGACGCGACGGGCGCGAGTGCCCTGCGCGGGCGCATCGCACTCGCCTGTGCACTTCGTTGTCTTTTAATTATGTCCCCGACGACGCTTTCAGTTTCGTTGTGTCGGTTATGATACGTTTTCAACAACGCCACGTACTCGAGATAAACATGTCGATTTATTAATAGCGGCGCAATTAAATCCGCCGGTCCGACCGGTCGTTCGCTTGCCATTTGTGTGTTCCCACGCGGTTGATGTCATTTTAATTATGAATGGCTGACCGGAGTGGGGGAGGGGGGGCACGGGTGGTGCTTGGAACGTGTGCTCCCGGCGCGGGACGCCACCACTGACCCAGTGCCGTGATCCGACACCACTCGTCCCGAGTGATTTTCGCCGAGTCAGCGTCCGAGCTCCAAAGTCGCCCATTCGAATGAACGTCGCACGAAAACATCCAATACGGACCCAACAGGAAGTTCAGCGCGTGAATAATGACTCTGATGCAAATCGAAGGCGAACGTGTTAAGCGTTCGTTGGCATTATTGGCATTATTGAAAATAAACAACGACGGATTTCGGAATGTTAGCCGACGCGTCATCCCGCCCTCCCGCCGAGAGCGCGTGAACTCTTTATCGGTCGACGCTTGAACGCAGCGACGTTCAACTAAACACATTTGTAGACCTCCCGTATCGAAGTGGTGCAAAATTTTTACAATTTTTCATGTTACAACGTTGGATTGGTATTAGGTAATCGTTGAGAATTGTGTTCGGAACTCGAGACGTTGGTGATTCGGCCACGTGTTGTCTTTTAGCACATGATCGCATCTAGCATGTAGAAGTTCTCACGACGCCGCGCCGTAATCAAAAACGTTCACACCCATAAACATCGTACGCGGTGTTATAATCACGAGTTAACTATAACGACGTTAGCGCGGCGTCGACTCGAACCGCTGCTTATTTATGCTCGGCAAACGTACGGGAAGATAAGCCATGAACGTTGCGCCTGTGCTTCCCACATCTGCCGCGACCTTGGTCCCCACGGCGTGTTGTGTAACCTCCTTATCAGTCACACTTCCCTGGTACCAGAAGCCTTTCCGTGCACCGGCAAATCTTACCGAGTTTTCCTGTTTCGATAAACTTTATCGAGCAGATGTTTAACGATTATAAGTAAGTAATTATATGTGTGTGGAGTTTCAGATTTGTGTGGTCGACACAGGACAAATAATTATATCAAACATGTTCCAATGTATTTGAGTTTACGACATCAATAAACTAACAGCCACGTGGATCTGGCGCTGGGTCGCATCGTTAATGGTCATATTTTCGTTAGCCCGGACCGGTTTTGAAATTCCATTTCTTTTGTTACTCTTTACTATTAACATTTGTACTATGAGTAAAAAAAACGAAAGTGAACACAGTTTACTAACAGAATTTTTGTGATACCAACTAGTAGGTATGTTGATACGAATAACTTTAGTCGCAGACGTGATAGAGCAAAAAGTTTGGCTGACACTTTGTTATGACTTATGAGTGTTGGTAGGGTGTTGCCTGTTGGTGTCCTTCCGCGAGCTTTTATTATTCCGGCTATAAATTAAACTGCTCGTTAATCGTCCCTTTAATCCGTCTGGGCGTTGACTCCGGCCCGCGACCATGCGGCATGCACCACCGATGAATGACCCGCTTTATCCTTGAAACAAACTACATCCAAAGTTGTAAAATCTCGACTAATGAACGTCTCACATATGCGCTTGAGTGTACTCTATGTCGTTGGAAAAGCGATGCGCGAGGTACGACTCATCGGCGCGGAATGTGGCTGCAGCGATGCGTCTCGGACCTGCACCGAGCGATCCTTCGCATCACCTACGCGGGCGGTTAAATTAAAAAAAAAATTACGCCTCAATACATACATAGATAATAGATATCGACGTGAGATTATTTCGTTCTAAGGATTTTTTGTACGTTATTGTTAGCAACGAATGATACACTGCTTGAATATTTAGCGATATCCGCTGACTTCACCGCTTATAAAAAAAAGTGGCGAATAATTAGTCAATAAAAATTCCGCCGATTATACGTAGGTAGGTATAGTTAGTTACACGGGTTGTTACGTAATTGGAGTAAACGACCTAAGATTTGCTGGCCGAAGGTCTCGAGCGTCGGAGCACGCCGCGCCGCGCCGCGCCGCCGCGCTGTATCGCGATCATAATTCACAACACATCACTAGTCATGTGGTGATACGTCGTCGTCATTGTTCTATCGCATGTAATTAATTTTACATTTAACTACGTAACAATCAATCGTCGATCTAATATTATTTTAAAATTCTTCATAATATGTATTTCACACGCGAGCTGATTGATCAATAATAAATACATAATCCCACAGTAACACGTGAACGTGATGTTTGCCTTTCGCTAGAATATTTTCGCGGTCGCGTCGCCCATCGCGGCTCGTGTTCGGGAAGTTAGTTTCGGGCGAGTAGTCGGCGGGGCGATGGACAGCGCCCTTGACCGCGGCGTCGCGGTGCGCGCGCCCGCCGACGATACGATCGCTCCGTGTAAACAAAATTGAATGAATCGCGTACGCTCAGTGTATGTAGTATGCGCCATTGATGTGTGCACGCCGTTACCGCAGTGTCCGTGTGCTCGCGTGCTTGACTGATGTGTGGGACGGGACGGACGACGCTGGCGGCGAACACTACCTCGCGCCCCGGTGCAGTGTACTGTATGCTCGTCTGCACCGGATGACACTACAGTTTTATGTATAAAATAATATTATTAGTCAAGGATACTTCCAGTTAAGCATGCATAATTGATGTGTAAGAAAACAGATCAGCTATTCGACTCAGTAGCGAGTCTGCTGAAAAGAATTTTTCAATTTAGAAATCCATGAATATTCACTAATGATACATTGTCTACCTGTAATGGTGGCTGGTGTAGATTAATTAATAAATTATTATTTATTTATTTATAAAAACGTGTTAGGCTTGGCACGACCGACTGTGACAAATTTTCTAGGATGTTGCATAATATAAATGTTAAAATCGACAAAAAACCGCGACACATGTCATCAATCATGATGTTTTTAATTCCTATACATATTATTTTATGTATCAAAAACATTTTCCCACATGATATTGAGTACGAAATTAAAATATCAGGCGGCCCCAGTTTCCTATTTTGGTGAATGACATCTAATGTATGCCTATGATATTATAATTTGTAGGCAAGAATTAACATATCTCAAGGTTAGGCCAATTGGTTAGGGTTTCCTGTCCGTGTGTCTTGCCGGGGCTCACCGGAAGCGCGTCACCGTCGCGTCGTCACGGCGCGCGGCCGCCAGCGCCCCCTGGCGTCCTGCGCCTGGCCACTACGTGCCCACACTGATCTTAACAATCGACAAACAGTATAAGTAGTTTTAAAGATATTTCCTGTCGTTTACCAATCGTCTGAACACCGTGAAGGTTGACTGGTAGAGAATGCCACTGTGGCATTAAGTCCGCCTTTTGTACCATGTTGTGCAATAAGCTTAAATAAATAAATAAATAAATCGTCTATGAACATAGATACAGCACCATCGGTGTAGTGTTGAGTTGCTGCTACGCCAGGTGTCGCGGGTTCGATCCCCAGGTCTGAGTAAACACGTAGTTTACGTGAAACATTAGTGTTTACTCTGATCCCGGGTGTTTATGTATCATAAATATGTATTTACCAAAAAGAAAGTACCTACCAAGGTATATAGTTATTATATCGTCTGGTAGTTAGTTTTGGACCAGAGACTGCCGCTGCGTAATAATGTCCGAGCATTATTATTATTATTAGCTGTTTCCAACGGTTTTACCCGCGTTAACTTCGGAGTTCCCGCGGAAATTCCGGGATAAAATCACCCGATATCCTCTATAGGTACCCCTGACAACGTGTATGCAAAATTTGATGACGATCGGTCGAGCCGTCGCGTTTATAATTTGGGTTATGGTTGTGGTGACATAAAGACCGTGGATAAGTTATGCGATAGAATAGAATTATAGTGCGTGTGCGTATAGAATACCTAGAATGCACAGGATCGCGGAAGGCGGTGCACCGTGCACCGCTTCAGTGCGGGCGGGCGGCGGGCGGCGGGCGGCAGGCGGCAGGCAGGGCGGCGCGGCGCGGCGGCTCTAGCGCGGGTCGACGCTCGCCCGCGCGACCGATCCGCGCCGAAGGTCAAGGCTGCCCGCGAGCAATCGAGATCCTACGCTCCCACTCCGGCCGCGGCCGCACCACTACTAGTGCCGCCCGGCGCGCCGCAACGAAAGAAAAAGTGACACTCCAAACCTGAATAGAATGCGATGCGAGGACGTATAAAAACGAAAGCACACTTTATAGCACGCTGCGGTCCGAAAAACTTTCATTGCTTTCTTGAAAACACTACGTACGCGTACGTTGTCAGTCAATAAAGGGAATAACAAAAAAATGACCTCGGTTTTTTTTTATATCGTCGATAAAACGACTATATCGATTCGTACCGATTATTATTTATTAGTCATTGTGCGATGACTTGTTGGATTATTGTTATTTTGCGTCCGAGTGTTAAGAGTTGAGTGCGTGCGAAAATATCGCAATTAAACGCGATCTTAGATAGATAATTATTAAACGGCCGGCGTTAGGTCACTGTGGGGTCGTTGACCTACGATTTGCGTTTCAATCAAAATATCAATTTATCCATATTACACACCTGCGCCGCTTGGAATGTGTTCGTTATCCAGGGCCCTCATTCACTTGACCAACAACATTCCTGGCCCATAACGCGCGCTTCAAAAACACCATTATAAACGCTCCAATAGGTGCCAAAATATTGGAAATTAATATTCTGTGTGCCATCCATAAGACACATTGTTAATATTTTTTTTTTGTAGTGAAACTTCTTTGATCACGTCGGAAAAACAATTTTTGTAGCAATCTTAACGGGGCGTGTTATGGTCATAGAGAATAAGGGTCCAAGTGAGTTTCAACTTAGTTTCTAACCGCCCGAAAGGTTGTGTTGTCTGTCGAAAAATGTTGGTGTCCCCAATAACGATTTGAATGGAAGCGATGGTGTGTAAAGACTAAAAGATCGTTGGGGAAAAAATTCTTCGTTTCTGCGAAGCGGTCGACTCGCTCCTTTTGTGTTGGCGCTGCTTAGCTTTGCGTCGTGTAACCGTATCGCATTATACTCGCATGTGGTCGCCGCACCTTAATTAAAACGTTCGCAGTAGAATCTGTAGCCAAGTTTTCGATCTCTATCATTTTTGTTTAATGGCTTGTTTCGTTCGCTGTCGACTCCCCGTTAATTATAAATGTTATAACTGAATGCAAGCCAGCTAGGGTTTTCGCGGCTGTATACTTATTACATACTTATAATAATGTATGAACGTTACTGCTCACCCTTTCGACGATAGGCGGGAATTATGACTGACGACGGTTGTTACACGATACGGTATATGAATTTCCTGCAATATATACTTGTATTAAACAAGCTATTTCCCGCGGCTCCATTGCGCGGTATGTACAGCTAGTTTTTATATGCTTTCAATTGAAAATTTTTGATACTTTTTCCTTGACATGAGTGCGAAACAGTTTCGGAGATTCACCCGCGTGAGTTTCGGAATTCCCGCAGGAACTCCAAACTTCTTTTATATAAACCTTCTCCTGACAATAACGAACACAAAAAAAAACAATTTTCCAATTTGGTGCAGTCGTTTGTAAGTTATGCGCTTACCAACACATTTGACGATTCATTTTTATTATATAAGATATATCGTAAATGCACCGCCAAGTGAGCTCTCTATACTACCTGAAGGTTGACTGGCAGAGAATGCCACTGTGGCATTAAGTCCGCCTTTGTACCATGATGTGCATAAAGTTTAAATAAATAAATAAAAGCGGCTCTTGTTACGTTCCATTATGTGTGTAGGTATAATGTGTACCAGGTACCCATATATAGATAGATACAATAAATAAAATCGTAACGTCCAACATTAGTTTCGTGTGTTAATAACTTACAGATTGATTTGTTCACAGTTTAATGTGATTTTCCACGCATCGTGTCGGTCACGAATGTTGCCACAGATAACAAGACGGCCGGACGGGCGACCAGCTTTTCGGTATGCCCGCTGTCGATGTCGGCTAAACATCCTCGCAGCGGCCACTGAGCACTCTATGTTGTTACTTTTGCAGTTTTGCAAACGAAACGATCACTCATTAATTCTTGAGGCTGTTGCTACTCGTCCACTAAACGGACGAATAATAATCGTCCGCTAAACGCAAAAGGTATTGATCTCTCCTAACGTTCTTTTTTTTTGTTACGAGATTTGCACGCAGATTGAAAAACCTTTTTATATGATATGCAATTTTGGTCTAAAAATAAATTATTGTAAATACCGTTATATTATAATCTATCTCGCGAGGTTGTAAATTGACAAAAGATCGTGAACCGTAACACTGTCTTTGGCGCATCGCCGGCCGCTGCCGCGGCACGCTCACTGCGCTTGCTCGGCTCGGCGACTTGGTCAGCAGTACAAACCTGCCTAACCATAATTATAATCTAACACACTATTCAAGTTTACGGTGATATATTTACAATATATTGACAACCTCTTTTGTGACTTTAATTATTTTAGTGGAACGTGGACGACTAGACACTTCGTAATTTTAAACGATTAGTCATCTAGACACGCGGCAGCGTGTCAAGCCAAGTTCAAGCTAACAGGACTGGCGAGCAGCACCAATTTTGACCCCCTTAACTTAAAAACTATTTCTTATAAACATGTCTTTGGCTCATATAATAGAGACTTGCGAGATACATAATTATGTGATCCCAATTTCATAAACACAGCTTAAACGGTTATTTAGATATTAACGTCCAAAAATCGTAATTTTACCACTGACTGACCTGACCAAGACTCTAACCCAGTTCCAGATGACCTAGAAAGTTCAAATTTGGCATTCAACTCTCTAGATACATTTGCGTCTACCTACTAGTATTTTCACATAGGACAAACGGCCCTTCCGGTGTGTTTTTATAATACGAAAGCGGAATGCTTCTCTGCCCCCTAGCCATATTAACATTCTACAATCGTTAACGCATAGTAAACTAAGTAACTAGTCGTCATGTCACGTGGTCACGTCAAATCGTGCAATCAAAAATTCCTGTTTTGTGCAATCGCGTGACAACGATTCCTTTCGTTTTCTATGCGTTAACGATTTTATTTATTACTAGCTGTGCCCCGAGATTTCAGCCGCGGTAATTTTGGAGTTCCCGCGGGAATTCCGGGATAAAAATACCCTATGTCCTTCTCTGTACCCCTGACAACGTGCATGCCAAATTTCATCCAAATCCGTTCATCTGTTTTTGCGTGATTAAGTTGAAACATCCAGACATCCACACTTTCACATTTATAATATTAGTAGGATTATAGAATGTCAACTTGGCTAAGGTGGGGCGGATCTTTCTTGGTAAGTAGGTACGAGTATTCGGGCCGTCGCTTTCTTAACATTCGAGATTCGAGGAGACCTTTCGTCTCGCAAGTACCCACTAGTTCCTCTATTCATATCTGTCTCGGATGCACCTAGCTGGACTAAATGTCACTCGGTGAGCCCGCCGCGCCGCCACATTTACCCGTTCCAAAATAGACCGGTCGCGTTCATCAACCTCTTACATTCGTCATCAACCCTCGCGTGCCTCTGCTGACCTATTACATTAACACTCTCGTTGGACACACGGTGTTTCGTTACCGATTCTAATGTGCAATGGACGCAATACATTACGTTACTCTCGTAACACGGTGTAGGTATATACGATTTTTTTCTTATTCGAAGCATTCGGGTTGCAAATAAATTATTTTGTATCATTAGTTTGCCTAAGCCGATTACTGATATTGTAATTTGGTGCTGTCAAATCGTATCCGAATTTAATTGAGTGTCCGTTTCAAAGCCGGAGCATTCTCAACCGCAACGATATTAATGCATTTTTTTACCATCGTTGTGGTGATGTTATTAAATATTGCAACCTTGGGTGTAAAATTAAAAAGAGGCTATCATATTTTACGCGAGTCAAACGTGGCCCCGTCTCGATTGTGCATAATAAATTCGCGTACACCCACGTTCTGCACTGCAACTAGTAAGTACATGATTCGAGGGCACATCGCCCGCGTCAAAGGCCTCAAAGTTATTATCAAGACTGTACCCTCCCATCGAGAGACGAAACTTACAACTGAATGTTTGTAAATAAATCCCGTAGGTATCCACGCTATGGCTTCTTTCCAAACAGCTGGTTTTCATTGCACACAATCAACACAAAACGACGTTTTATGACGACTACGTCACCTATCTAGAATGCGGCATCGACCATTTGGATGAATCGGCTCTCTCAAACGAGTCTTGGTTATTTTGTTTTTTTTTTTTCAAGTTCTCTTTATGTAATTTTTGATCGACAAACTCTGGATGACTATCCAATGCGTCACGTCTAGAGTATATTGAGTATCGACTTTTGTACAGGCTGCCGTAGTCAGTACGTTGTTATTTCTAGCGCAGTCGCTAGCGCCAACTTTAGATTAGACACAGGGCTCATCTGTATTCAGGGGCGTTATTTGTGGATCTCATCTTCCATTCAGATCCTGAAGCACAATATATGTAACTACATCTACATCAAATTTTTTCGCAACCGAATTTATTAATGAAATAATATATTTTTTGTCTCGATAAATCGGCAGCGAAATAATCGCTTGTATACCTACATGTCTGACAGCTTGTTTAAATGAGAATTTTTATTAAATTCCAAATTGTTTATTGTGGCTGTAAGGTGTAACGTATGGCCGATGGTTGCGATAATAAAGATTTTTGAGCTCCGGTTACACGAGCACGTCGCGCGCGGCGGCCGCTGCGCCCCGCTTTTATTGCGAGAGCGTACTTGCCCTTATACCGAAGAAAAACTGTTTTATTTTTGAATTTTTTAGGTCACAACCCGTAAGAAATTGGTGTTTCTTAGTTATATTTCATTTCATTTCATTTCATTTCATTTTTTATTTTTTATCTCAGCCTAATATTACCTAAAGCGATCGATCCTTTGCATTTTCTCACTTTGATCGTCATCAGCATGATGTTAGATAAATATTTATTTTGTGCTTTTCAGAGTCGATGGTCGGAAAAATATTATTGTGTAATATTATTTTTGTTATGACGAGCGCGTGTAGGCGGCGGACGGCGGGGCGGGCGGGTCGCGGGCTGAGCACGTGTGTCGGTCGCAGTGCGGGGAGGTACGAGGGGGGAGGGCACGGTGGTCGGATTCTTTTGTTCTCACACCTTAACTTATTTGCAAGTACAGTAATTAATTTAGTAAAGATTGATTACATCGGCATACATAATCGGCGGTTTCACCCGCGATAATTTCAGAGTTCCTCTGGGAATTCCAGGATAAACTATACGTATGAACCTTCCTCTTGAATCACCTTATCTATTGGTAAAAACCGCATGAAAATCCGTTCAGTATAATTTTTGAGCTTATCGCGAACAGACAGACGCGGCGGGGGACTTTGTTTTATGATATGTACCTATGTAAGGATAATACATGTATGTCACACGCGATATTTTTTTTGCAGAAGTATTTCTCCCATCAATCATAAAAAATTCTAGTTCTGAAGTACTAGAAATTTTTATAATTCTTTTTCTGAGGTACCTGCGTAGAACAATCAAAACTCAGGTCTTTATCATTGCAAGTTAATCGTCATCAATTATAAAACAAGCACCGAAATTGCTGAACCAGAAATGAAACTTAAAAATTTACTTCAAATACGTAATGCAAGTGTGAACACCCGGCTAGCAGCGGACATGAGGCGTATTGTGCAGTGACGTCCGGAGCGGTCGTAAATAACGGAGGTGGTCCCGGCCCGCGCCGCGCCGCGCCGGAGTGAACAACCTCCCTAATTTAACTTAGCGCGATTTTCTTTCGCATTCATTGTAGTGAGCCCACACCTACACCAACTGATTTTGTTTATTGTCTTTATGATGCCTGAGTACTTTTGCATTTAATAATACAGTAAAAATCCATACTGAATGTAATTTTTTTTAAACGGGTGGTGCTAGTTTCAGTATGTATAAGGGTCGCAATAGCGTAGGTCGTTTATCTATTTCCTACTAATATAAAGAAGAAGATATTTCATTTTTTGTATGTTTGTTTGTTATGGATAAACTTTATAACTGCTGAACCGATTTCAAAAATTATCTCACTTAAGAAAGCTGCTGTCGTCTTCTTTTTAACCCGGTACCTATTCCCACAGGAACTTCGAAATTAACGCGGGTGACGGTTGCGTCTCTCCTAAGTATGAACCTACTTAACCATAAGTTACTCACTGTTTCCCACGTGCATTTTGAGATTCCCTCAGGAACTCCTATTATATGAACATAAAAACTTTTCGCGAGGCATTCTGTAGAGTAGATGATAGTGAAAATCGCATCAAAATCCGTTGCGTAGTTAAGAAGAACAAGGCGGATACACAGCCAGACGCGGATAGCGAATTAGTGACCTTGTTTTTTTATACTTTTTCACTGTTACTCTAAAAGTTTGTTGGTGTATTCTCTTCTTTTAAGTAAGTTTCACTTCTTACGCGTGTAAACACCTATACTTTCGGTTTTCAAACTGCTGCTGACACACTCCTCCACCTGAAGTTTCGGTATTCATAAAGAATTATTTGATGAATCGCCTTATAAAGGTCATTTCCACCCACCTATATCTTTCTATACTAATATTGAAAAGAGGAAATATTTGATTTTTTGTTCGTTTGTTACGATTTAACTCAAAAACTACTGGACTGATTTCAAAAATTCTTTCACTATTAGAACGCTACATTATCCCCGAGTAACATAGGCTATATCACAGAACAAAAAATAACTGATAGAAGGAACATCAACTTAGTTAAGTATGGAAACAGGTTAAAACCAGTGTCGCCGGGTGATTTTCAAACACAAAACTTTTCATCACGCACAAAACACTCATTACCGTAAAGAAATGTATTAAACGCTTTTTGGTTACGTTTTTACTTAGTCACTGTTTTCAAAATTCGAATTTTAGGAAATATTGTGGAAAATATACTTGGGATACTAGCAAAAGAAGTTTTGGGGAAGTTAGAGCATTTGCTCTAGCTCCCTTTGCAACCGTGGCGCGCCTGCCCACGGCTACATGTCCTCTCTAGTTAATTTATTTTCTCTGTGGGGTATATAATCCGGAATTCCCGCGGTAACTCTGAAATTATCGCGGGTGAAACCGCGCGGAAACAGCTAGTAGATATGCAATAAAATTACGTCGATGCGTTGCTGTTACCCGGCGCGACTTTCGTTTAACCAACAATTACTTTTACATTTAAAACGTAAGCAAGGATTTCCCCGCTCAATTTCAATATTTGATTGCTATGTATCTACCTACCTATAATAATTTTTAAACTAATTTTATTGTAAGAAATGAACTCCAGTATGTTATAAAACTTTTTACTAAAGCAAACATAATCGCTAAGCGTGGCATAGTGATGTTAAACGACTTATACTGACTTGAACAAAATAATCTGTTCAAATTATGTGCTTATAAAATTTTAAACAAGATATTGTTAGTATCGCCTACACGTAATTTAAGTATAGTAAATTACGACAGTTAAGTGAATCCTTTTAGGTCTATATTCATTAAATACGAATAGAATGTAATCGAAACAAAGGTTACCTATAATATGTTATTTTATCGATATAATAGTGAAGTGCCACATTTTCCCCATCACTACGAATGTCGGTTAGACGTCGTTGAGCAGGGTCATTGCCGAATGTTGTCGAACACCAACTCAAGGCCGCGATACTACAGGTACGATTTTTTTCTACGTAAAGTAGTACCTACTACCTAGTACCTATTATAGGTACTGTATATATAAATATATCTAGTTCTAGATTATTTCGTAACTATTTTACCATCCTCTTATTCCATTTTTGTATCATCTTAATAACTAGAGCATTCCAGCAGATAAGCATCGATTTTATTTCCATTCTTATTGACTTAAAAAATAACAATTATGTAGACTCGTTTAATATTTATTTGCCATTATAGAAAACACTTCTGATTATTTTAACGAACTCGCAATAAAGTAAGTATTAATCTTTTTCAAAAGATCCTTGGATCTAGGCAGCAGCTGTTAATTTAATATACAGAACTTACTTCAGTATAAGCTTTGAATATTCATTAAGTAGAAAAATATTTAAAATATGCTCAGCCTCCAGTAGTTTTACCTGATACACGAGCGATCATAATCATTTGTTGATAATTGAACCAGGTGAAACTGAATATTCGTTTTTTTTATTAAACTTCGCCTGCCTATTGATATGATTTTTTGTTTTTCATTTACTGTAGGTTAATATTAAAATGTTGAAAATGTATGTATAAAGCGTGCCACTGATTGTTGAAATGACTCCCGCGGTGACCTCACGTCGCAACGTGCGAATGTCTAGGTTCGCCGTTCGAGTAACTAGCCGGAAACATGGAGTCAAATGTTCGGCAATGAAGCCGGTCGTAGAACAACTTATCAGTATCTCGGTACACGACAAAACAGTCATGGTGGCCTGATACGCAATAACATTCCTCACAGGCTCGTACCTAAAACAACTTTGATAGTTTGCCGGCAGGACCAATAAAAATTATACGTGATGTCGTCTTTTATAAACCCAAAAAAAGGAGGTACCTACCTACATGAGTTATAAAATAAGGTCTATGTCACTGCACCACGAGATAGTCGGTGTGATTGCCTGATAGCAAGGATGTTATCGCTCTTGTGTAAATCTCGGGTACACTACAAAATATTACAGGAACATTGGATTTCGTTACCCGGACACTGAATAGACCGACCATTTGCGATATTAAAAACTTTTTGGGAGTGCCAAATCCCACCGCTGTCGCCCATCGTTTGTCACACTTCCTAAATGACTTTACAGCGAAGGTTTAATGAACTTTCGCTGAACATTACTCATTGCATCAACTCGTAGGGTACCTACGAAGAAACCCGCGATCGGGTAGTGGTTTAACGAGTACTAGGCGTTTATAAGCTATCAAGAGAATACTAACTGACTAAGAGTTCAGTGATTAGAAACATTTACCGTGTGAGTTGGCGACGGGCCAACCAGGCCACACCGGTGCGTTCACCCAGCGACACACACGTCGTAAAGATACTCGTGCCCACGATGGGAATTTATTTTCGCTGCACTACGACGGGATATCCCAAATATTTTATTTCTATATGATTTTTCATTGAAGATTTAAAAATAATAGTTTAGATTATTGTTGTGATACTTCTCAAGGTTTTATGTCGGCGATTGTTCGGTCAACGACTTAATGTTACCTATCGGTTTTTTTTTCTGTGTAAATGTTAAGTATCTACCTCTCATTATGTTGGTGAAAAACAACACAAGTGTTTCTATAAATCGCTAATGATTATTATTACTTTTGTTTTAACGAAATTCAATTTTCTTGAATTGCTACCTACTCCATTAAAATTGAAACTTTCTGTATATATTTATTGTACAATTATAATATCAGCAAATTAGTTATCTCAGGACCGATCTTGTGATACGTACTCCTCGTGTCATGCAGTTGTCGAATGTGTTTCGAATGTTACAGTTCGATGCACTTTGAATGCAAGCGCCGCGCCGTGTGCACTAGAATACTCTTCGGCAATAAAAAAACTAATTATAAATAAATAATTAAATTTGTAAATTGAATTTCATTTAATTAGGTGATCATAGGCATTAAAACGTCCAGTATGTTTATTTGAACTCCTACGGACTATCACTGAGTCACCTGAAAGTGAAAATTACTGGAAGCATATTCCAAGTTCCAACCAACATCAACCGGTTTGTTTTCAAGTAGGTACCTATTTGTAATTTGACACAATCGCAGATCGATCGGCGGAGATACCAAAAGTAACTTGGCCGCCAAACCTGCTAATTTGTGAAATTTATAGGAGCTTATTATCATAATAAACGTATATATTTCCATTAGCGAAAATTAAGTGATAAAATATTACTACATAAAAAAACCTTTGGCCCTACTAATTATTTAAACAAAATATGTTACCTACCATCTTTTATCTTAAACTTTAAATCATTATTTTGGAAATAGATAATAAATTATCCGGTGAGCTTCTGAGGAGGAAGTGATAAAATAATAAATGTCAATTTACAGAAAATGTTCGCACATTTAATTATTTGAAATTAAAACATTTAAAAATTTCCCGCGTGGGAATCAAAAGAGCGTTTTCTTATTTATTTATTCTGTATTTTACCATATAACTAGACAAAGACGGAAGCGACACCAGGCGACAGCTTTGTTTCAAGTTTAAAATCTCGGGTGTCCAAAGGGTGAAAAAGGTCTTTTGTAAAGTTGAAGCTTATAGAATCCGCGCTCCATTATGACTCGGAAGATATCTCCTACCATCAATCAGCACAGTATTGTTGGCGCACAATGTGCCACTTAATTCTCTGCTTACCGATTCTTAATAATGCAAAACCTAAATAAGAAGATTAAAAAATTATTAAAATATTATCATAGATACAATATGTAGTTAAATATAGTGCAGCAAAAACCTAGAGTTGCTATGGAGAAGTTACTTTGCTTTTGCTTATTGTTTGTTATATGAATGAATTAAAAAAAGTGCATTTACGAGTACACCTGTGAAAAAGAGGGGAATAAGGGAGTCTAGTGCATTTTTTTTTTAGTTTTTAACTGGGCGGTATGATCTGAGCACTGATAAAATAATCAGTCAATCAGTAGCATTACCTGTGTTGGTGGAATTCCTCTAAAAAAGCTGGGTCGTGGTAATTAAACTTTCTGATACCTATATTAGTCACTACTCACTAAGTCAGTCAAGCGACTGTTTACCAACAATTGGGTATTCTTCGGGGTATGAAAATTCTAATTAGTCCGTCAATTAGAAAATAAAAAAATAATAGACAAGTATTTTTTGCTTTTTCAAATTAATGAAAACAAACATAGATAAAGCGCACTAAAGTTTAGGGTGGGGGACTCGTGACGTCAATATTTAGTATAAGCCCCATATAAACTGCACCGGGTTGTGACGTCACGTGAAATTTCAACTCAATGTATCGCCGTTATTTTTCGACTATGTAAAAAAAGAAAAAATACGTGTCGAATATTTTTTAGTAATCTACACGACGGACAAAAAAAATTGTCAAGTAGCCAATTCTGTTGTCCAGTGTACCTGTCAAGTAAAGTGTTTAGGTACCAAGTATCAAGGGACATGAAATTGTAAAGACACAATTCGTATTATAGTTATGTACTAGCTGCTCACTGCGGCTTCACTCGTATGAATATCGCGGTTCCCTTTTAAGCTCTTTTATGTAACAAATATACATAAATGTTACCCAGGACAAGCTAGTAATAATAATCATCCTTGAACATTATCAAATAACGTCAGCTGCTCTCAAACTAAGCAGTGTTTGTACTATGGGTACCAGATATAAATTATATAGTACAGTACTTATATATATACTTTTTTATACATATAATGTTTACCCTGATGCGGGAATCGAACCAGCGACACCTGGCGTAGCACCTGTTGACTAACCACTACACCGATCGTGCTATTCTGCATGACAATTTAAAATATGTATATATAAAAAATATCTTGATATATTTTGCACATTTTGAATGTAGATACCTACTTGCTTACAGTTTAACAATTAAAATTTTTTGTTTTAATTTAAAAGTAACGAGGTCTCAAAAGCTTATCAATCTTTATAATCATTCTTATAATTTCCTTTCATTTTGTTTCAGGTAAATATAGCATCATCATGCGAATTGGACGAAATGCGCCTGAACGCAATATTGGTCATTAGTCATTACACATCATCTCAGAAGTTCATCGTATCAAGATAAGTTATAGGCTAACAAAAGTCGAAAGTCAAATAGAGTGAGACAAAGCTAATTGTACATAGATAAGCAATAGTGTGTTAACCCACAATGGAGAAATTTTGAGTAAATCGTGTTTTAAAAGTAGGAGCGCCATTTTGTATCAACATTTTTTATGTTTAATATTTAAAAAATGTTCCCTAACTCTCAATAAATCGTTCTGAATCAATAACTTAATTTTGTGGGTTAACATGTTATTGCTTATCTGCGTCCAATTAGGGTAGGAAAAAAAAATAATAACAAATTAGCAAATTACAATAATAGGTCAGGCAATCGTTAACGCATAGAAAACCGACGAACGGAATCGTTACGCCAGGCGGCCACGTAAAACTGGACTTTTGATTGAACTTTTATACGTGACCACGTGACATGACGATTCGTTCCTTAGCTTTCTATGCGTTAACAATGGGGATGTGGACTACTTTTGAAAATCAAAATTCTAATTAGTCCGTCAGTTAGAAAATAAAAAAATAATAGACAAGTATTTTTTACTTTTTCAAATAAATTAAAATATACAGAGATAAAGCGCATTAAAGTTTAGGGTGAGGGGGTCGTGACGTCACTAACCGCTAAAACCGCCATACAAACTCTCCGGATAGTGACGTCACGCGAAATTTCAACTCAATGTATCGCCGTTATTTTTTGACTACGTAAAAAAAGAAAAAAAAAACGTGTCCAATATTTTTTATTATTGTACAAGGCGGACTAAAAAAAAATTAGTCAACATGCCCATTATAGAGTGTCATCTTGGCTAAGAGGGCAGGTTTCACTTCATCTTTTCCTACTCGCCACTACCTACTCGCCACTACACTAGTTGATTTTATAATAATCAAACAACTGCTATGAACCCTAATATTCTAATTACTAAAACCTTTCCACAAGTACTTATGTGAGACTAGCTGTGCCCCACGGTTTCACCCGCATGAAGGGTTTTTAGACAACAACTTTTTTTCCCGACATCCGATTTCAATGAAACAAAGCCTATGTGTAGCTCCAGGCTAAGCTTAATCTACCTGTGAAAACCGCATGACAATCGGTTCAGTAGATGCGGAGATTATCGCGAACAGACAGACAGACAGAAAAGAATTTTAAAAACTTTTTTTTGGGCTTGGTTACTCTTCTTTTATCACCCCTCTCAATTTTAGGTAAAAATATTCAATGTACAGAATCGCGGATTCTACTCTTTTGTTATAGTACTTATAGATTATCCCAACAAAAGTATTTTATCTATAACAATCGCTGGTGTTGGTAATTTCTAAAAAACTCGCTAACATATACCTATACCTATACTTTGGGAAACACCGAATTTTTTCTTTTCTTTGAAGTCAGTTAAAAATAAGAACAACTCCACATTAAATTTCCTTTCCAAGGTGTCTATCTCGAGCGAAAGAGCGAGATGACTCATAACTCTCTCTCTTTCTCCCATCCGATACTCTATGGACGACACGTGTCAATCTTCAGTTACGAAACGCATCAAGTTGAACAACGGTTAAGTGGAAAACAAAGTTTATCCCTGAAGTAACAAGCTCCACTTTCGCTTTTTTATACCCGGCTGAACATTTAAGCACGAAAATAAAACGCTCTAAGTATTATATTGTTGTTGTTTCCAAACAAAACTGTACTTTAATCGTATCGCCAATACAATATGTTTTTGTTTGACAGCGTACTTATTGTTTTGATCTCCGTTTTTTTATTTTGTTCGTATAATATTGACGTATAAGACTAGACAACCATTACCCTCAGGGCATAAGAAAACACGGACTAAGCAAATAAAATACAATTAAGCCTTAAGCAACCGTTGGAAAACTTATTAAATAATATCGAAACATATTGCAAAATATAATAAATATGATATTATTTATCACTAATTAATTATTTATCCGCTGTCTGTCTGTCCCTAGTTAAACTTAGATCTTTATAACTACGCAACGGATTTTCATGCGGTTTTAGATAGAGTGATTCATGAGGAAGGTTTATATCTATATTTTATCCTGGAATTCCCCCGGGAACTCCGAAATTGCCGCGGGTGAAACCGCGGGGACAGCTAGTTGGTTATAAGATTCATGAGTCATGACCAACTGCGGTTCAGCAACCAACTCCCCAACAATCTGGTGATCTTGGACCGCTCACGCCAACGTTACACTCTTGGTTTTTACTCTTAAAATGGTTTAGCTCGAGGGCAAGGACTTACGTCTCTTTATAATTGAGAGGTCGCAGGCTTTGTCGTACCTCTCCATACCTCTGTACCCCTGGTGTTGTGTAAGGCGAGTGCAATGGCCGCTATGGAGCATAGGGAAGCTGACTTTAACCCGAATTTCCTTAAACTTTGAAACTAATTTAATTATTTTGTGTTGTAAATTTAGCCGTAGTTTCACTGAGATTCTCTCGGGATCTCTAAAAAGTAGTCTTTGTCACTTGCGGGTCTCATAAATCCACAATAAATAAAATTTATATCTATTTCTCCTTGAAATATGGATATACTTTTAAGGTTCGATACTGTAGCTTTCTATCTGTAAAAGAATTTTTAGTATCCAGTTCAGTAGTTCCATAATGATGCACTATGCAATAGTTTGTTTTCTTTTGGTCAAAAGTTGTAGCTATCAACTTCATTTTACTCAGTTATTTTTAAATATCTATCTATTTTATCCATTCTATCTATCAATTTTATCCATTCTATCTATCTATTTTATCCATTCTATCTATCTATTTTATCCATTCTATCTATCTATTTTACTACACTTTTTAACATTCGGTTATCTCTGCTAACTTATTTTTTGTTTACTAATTACGATTCGAATTTGGTTTCGAATTGTTTCCCAAAAATTGCCTTAATCGTGACCCACATGATAACAATGCATATATCAGCATAATTTGCTTGTTCAAGTAATTAGCGGATCGGAATCCGAGCCTACAGAATGTGGGTTAAATTCGCTAGCGTCGGGCAGGGATCGCCAACCGTTGCACCGGTCGCGGACCGCTGCCGGGGTCGTTGACCGGTATCGATCGCGGGGGTGCGACACGGCACGCGCCCCTGCGGCGCCGCACCCCGCCCCCGCTACGCGCACACCCCGCATCCACACCCGCAGCCACGCGGAGTGCTCAAGGAGAAACTCTTTCCTACCGCATGCGACACTCTGGTCACCGTATACCTGCCTAATAACTTGTCACAAATATCTATATTTTATCACATAAAAAGCCAGTACTTAACAGTTTCACTCTTCACATGTTAAGGAAAGTAAGTTAGGATAAGTACAACCTTTTTTGTAGTATGAGTATAAAGATGTCATTTCATTATTCATCTTGCCGATTACACGTGGTCTCTGTTTAAATTATTCGCTAAATATTGACACTGGTTAAGAAACAGTTCATTGCGGTCCAGATTTCCCGCGAACTCGCGGTACAAGTTGGAGATTGAGATGACGCACGTGACCGTAGAAAAAACGTTGGCGTTCCGCCAACCCTCTGCCGGAACAGTTTGCGCTTTTATTTTATTAATTACACTTTTTCTCTTTGTAAGAGTTTTCCTAAAAAACCTAGTTCCTTCTGGGTTCTTTGAATCATGTTAAACTCGAATTAATAATATCGTTATCATTTCCTAAACGTCGAAAAATACACCCCAATTCTAACAAAGCCGTGGTAAAGCAGAATAGATGAAAACGCGTTCCGTGCTGCCATTATGACCAGGAAAAGCGCCTATAGTATGGTATAGGGAAACAGCTGTAGTGTAGGGTGCGCGGGAAAATTGCTCGCAATGCTAAGGGGAAGGTGGCAGCGGGGCTCTGCCTCAAGGTTGGCCACCCCTGCGATGCTCGGCCTATCAACGTTGTGTGACGTCCTCTGATTTATGTCTGTCTGGTGACTTCTCCTTGTTGGCAGTTATTGATTTCGTATACTTTCGTAGTCATTACATGCCTTCACTACGTTTCGTTGCTATGTAAAAAACTTGAGCAAGACGAAAGAAGCGCTAAAAATAGTATTGCCAGGGAAAAACTAACTTTGAAAAAATTTCTAAGAAATGCTTTCGGTGTAGCCAACTTATTAATCACTTGACTAAAGAGTTCTGGACAATCGTAATAGTCATCGCTTAGCACATTCATTTGAGGAGTCTCCAATATCATTGCTGTCGGGTGATAAAGAAAAATTTAACATAAAAAAAAACTGTAAGCTTACGCGCTTGTTTTTTGGAAGAAAAACTTTGGCTCTATATGACCACAACTTTCAAAAGGCAGAAGGTAAAATATGTCGTGTACACTGTACAGTACGTTCAATTATGATGCCCATAAGCAGTGTTAATCCGATGTTTGCATGATTTCCTTTGTAATACTTACTACAACTTACGTCTTTGTGAAATTGCCTTACAAATAAAATATGTGCCATAATTTGGATATGTAGTGCTAGATAGATGGCTCCGTATATAATAATTAGGTAAATTAGCTGTTCCCCACGGTTTTATACTTTATGTCCTTTACTGTGCCCCTATTAACGTTCAACAAATAAGAAAGAAAGAAAGATTTTTTTTTAATAAATGATCGGTTATGTAGTTAAGGCGTGAAAAAATAGACAGACAGACAGACAAATAGGATGTACATAACATTATTAGCACCCCATCCCTCATTAAAACCATTCACAATCCTCAATCAGTATCATAATAACAAATATCAAGATCAATTAATCAAAGTGCAAAACAGAGAGAGTCAGCGTTTGCGAATAAAAGGGCGCTATATCTAACTCGGTAGTCTGTATATTATTCAAGATGATGATTCGGGTTTCGATCTTTGCTGTTCTCCGACGTTGCTCTCAGTGTTGATAAATTTTAAATATTCCGAGTATTATGTTGACCTAGTATCCAAATCTAACAAAGGAAATATGAGTTTTAAGTATGATTTGCAAGACAGGCTAAAACTACGTTTATTTAACCAACCCTAAAATACATTGTACTTTCTCTGTTGCGTCATGTGAAAAATTGGTTCAAGGTTATCTAAATAAAGGGTTTTTCAGTGGAAAGTTTCGAGAATTTTATTTGTTATTTCTAAATTAGGGTTGAAAATATTTTGAGCCTGAGAAACAATAACAGTCAATCTTTGATAGACATGGAATAAGCATGACCCTTGTACATGATTACTTTTATACTTTTTTTCCTTTTTTGTTGTCCTGTGTGCATTAATTGTTAAATAAATAAATAGACCTTCAAACAAAATGAGTGATGGACGACAAAATTTCATTGAGACAGAAGTTACAAGATAATAATCAATTTCACTTCCTTTTTTTTAATAGTCATTCTTGAGACATAGGTATAGATGGTGCATTGCATGGTTAAATATTATTTTTAAGTATTAACCTTTAAAGTTTAAACGAGTATGTGTCAACTCTTCTTGACAAGCCGACCAATACTTTACAATAATTTTAATAATGCTACTGTTATTATTTTTTAACTAGATATCCCAAAAACATTATTTTATGTACTGATGATTTTACGGAGGGATGTTAACCATATCCGATCAGTTTCATTAAAGCAAAGGACTGATGATGAGTGGGAGATTCTCAATTCTGCTTTAGAAAAATCAATCGTCGAACGTTGAGTATAATACCTCCTTACTTTAATAATGGATAGGTACCTACTTAATAAGTCATTATAAGTATTCTACCTATCGCTCACTACTTCTTATTATAATAGGCTATTTGACTAATTTTTTTTTAGTCCGTCTTGTAGATTAATAAAAAATATTGGACACGTATTTTTTTCTTTTTTTACGTATTTAAAAAAATAACAGCGATACATTGAGTTGAAATTTCGCGTGACGTCACTAACTAGTGCAGTTTGTATGGCGGCTTGTAGCGGTAAGTGACGTCACGAGCCCCCACCCTAAACTTTAATGCGCTTCATCTCTGTGTATTTTCATTTATTTGAAAAATAAAAAAATACGTGTCTCATGATTTTTAATTTTCTAAAAGACGGACTAATTAAAATTTTGATTTTCAAAAGTTGTCAACATCCCTATTATGTTCGTATATTCTCATGTAAGTGATTATATATTAATCTTTTGACGATAATAAAGATTCTTAAACCAGAACTATTCCATAAATGGACAAATAGTTTTGGTCGACCTGTGGTATACCTGAGAAAGGAAAGACCATCAACAGCAAATTATTTATGTGGTGTTATTGTTGCGTTTGAATCAAGGTAGGTTAAAAAAAAAGGTAAAACCAAATGCAAAAGAAAAGTCGCTGCTTCACGAATACTGTGTCGCATATCGCGGGCTGCGATGGGAAGTTGCAAGTATTGGAGTCCGAATTGCTTCTCTAATCACTATCCGGATCTACCTTCCAAATTCGCAGATCTCACGATAATTCTCCAGGGAAAGAGATTCAAATGCCATAGCCATAACAAACGCCTAGTTTGAGGAAAAGATTAAATCATACTAAAAGAAACTTGTTAAAGTAACCTTGAAATTGATGTATCACTCTCAAAGAAGACTAATGTTGTCGAACAGTTGAATTTTGCAAAAAATATGTTTTTTTTTTGGTAGTGTGCCTCGGTACGTGACGTAAAGATCCAATGGCACGCGCGTGGCGATATCCTTTGACCTTACTGTCTAGACAAAGTGAAAACATTTAATCGTTCCAGCAAATGAAAATTAAAAAAAAAAATCACTGACATTTTAATTTAAAAAAATTCTTAATTCATTTTATTTCTGGCACGTTGGGAAAAGTGTTCAAACATAGTCCAGTGAAGTGTGACATCAAGTGTGATTATTTAACATAGACTGAACTTACTTTAGAATTAATAGACATAGAACGGTATTCAGCGCACACAGTAAATAAATCATAAATCTTTCTTTTCTTTTTTTTTCATTCATGGAACAGAAAGTGTGGTTGAACAACTAGAGATCTCGTGACTACGTCTTTTGTCGCATACGTAATTTCGCGCCGCCTCATGCGCGTTCGATTGTTTTTGTGCTTCGATTTCGAATGAAATTTAAATTTAAACTATCGCTCTAATATCTCTGTGGGACCAACATTACTCAATAGTCAAATCTATGTACTCATGTCATTAGACTACCGAGGTTTTAAAAATGCCAGTAACCACAACTAATTTTTACGTTTTTTCAACCCGTATTGATGATAATAAAACGGTTTCTAAATCTTGAATGCAATGAATATTAATTCTCATACCTAGGGACAATAATATCGAGTACCGTGTCTGTTTATATAAGTTCATAATTTATGTATATCATTTGTACGTGAGTCGGTACAAAGGGGTACATAGACAAGGGTAGAGACGTGCCTCTTGTCATCTCTGTGCTGCCCGCAGGGTGTTGCTAGCTATCTATGCCTTTAATATTGATTATGTTGCTTGTTCGAATTCATTTAGGTTTTATAAATTTTGCACAGTTTGAACAAATTGTTTTATTAATTGATCTCCAGTTGGATATTATTTATTTACAAGTTCTTATTTCGAGAATCATGATATTTCATTGAAGATGTAATTAATTAATCCAGAACTTCTGTGTTTTTAATTTAATTGAAACTGGTGAAATATTAATAATAGACTCGATATTTAAACTTAAATGAGTACAAAAACTATTACAACGTTTCGATCATAAAACCTAGCCTAGAACGCTTTCGCGTAGCGGCCTGTAGAGCGTCGAGCGCAGTGACCTGGTTCGCTACGCCGCGCGCCGCCGTAGAGTGCACTGCCCGCGTAGAGCCCTCGTAGACAATGCGTAGCACCGCTTCAGCGATTATATTGTGGTCGGTGCATTCACTTTTGTAGCATAGTACAGGAGTACATGATATTGTGGTTATATTAATATTGTACTGGTTTATGTTCGCGGTTTTCCTTCCGTGAATTTTGAAATTTTTAATGAATTCTTTGTTATACTTTGTTCAAAAGAAATATTTGTGTTAACCAGACCTTATATACCGGCAAACGTTTAAATCAAAAGCTAGTGGCAAACATTTCCGGTTACAGTATTGTTATCTATATAAGATATAATTGCACATAATTGTCGTTTAAATCTATTCAATTAGATCACACGTAAATTTGCTATGACGTATCTGCCAGGCACTTACAATAAAGTAAATTCTAACATTATACATAAATGCAAATGTGAGTTTGATCGTTTGTCATGCCTAAATCCCCGCGAGCATAAAAATATTTGGAAAGTTGATAAGTACTCAAGCTTATAGATTGCCTGGAAGAAATTGCTTTTAAGCAATAATGCCACCCTTTGTTTATTATCTGATTCTGGTGACAATAAAGAATATATGATTAGATTTTAATTTTATTTGATAGTTGAAAATCTTAAAGAACCATTAAAAACCATGTAAGTAAATACATTTATTAGTAACAGTTTGTAAATATCATAAAATTAATAAATGAGAGCACTCAACTTTGGCAATTAGTTATATCGAAAGAATACTGCTGGTTATTCACGCCTCAATTACTTAATAACATCAACCTAAATCTGTGATTTATTGATCAATCAAAACCGCATCGTATCAGTCGGTGCGACATTGGCAACCAATTTATTTTCACCTTTACAACGCACCAATGTGTTATCCTCAGCTTTTGACACATGAGTATCGAACCTAACAACGCGCGATAAAGGCATAAAAGTTATTGACCGAAAACTACATAAAATGTGCAAACATTCCATTTTCAGCTCTAACGACGAGAGATTAGGTATAAAACCGCGCGACTGTGCCGGCCGAGGTTAATGTCCGGGGTCGTCAACCTGTGATTCACTAAACTACCCTTAACAGATAGGCTATTGCTATTTGTTGTCGATCTTATTTGTCTATAGCATAAAAGTAATGCGCACGTAGTTGAAGGTTTTATTAAATAATATTTTGTACTCTTGTATAGGTACTAAGAAATCAGAATATGTACCTGTGCTGTTTTTCTTTCTTGTTTTTTTTTTCTTCTTACATTATCTGTTGATTTCGCTCTACTCCAAATAATGGGTAATAACCTCTGAGTTTCATAAAACCCTTTGAAGAATACGTCACCTAGATTTTCGCTGTCAGTATGCCATAGGTTGACGAAGACTGAATTTCAGTTGACTGGCAGAAATACTTGAAGTTATGATGGAAAGTGTTATTAACATTTCCAAAATGAAACTAATTAACAAATCTGTACGTAGTAATTAAAATAAATTATTTACAACAACGCTCGGACTAAACTACACAGCGCCACCACTGGTTCCATACTAAGCAGAGCTTGTAATATGGGTTATGTACATCGTATGTAATATACTATTTACATAACTAACTGTTCCTCGCGGTTTCACCTGCGGTAATTTCGGAGTTCTCGCGGAAATTCCAGGTTACCTATTAAACTCACAAATAACGTGGCTTTCTGTTGGTAAAAGAATTTTCATAATCGGTTCACTAGATGCAGAGATTACCCCTACAACCTCACAAACTCACAAACTTTACCTCTTTGTAATATCAGTATATTGTAATACAGTATAGGTACTTAAAAAAAAAACAAACTCAGGGTGAAGCAGTTGTAAGTAAAATGATGAAGGGATCGAACCCGCAATACCAGGCGTACTAGTCATGTTCGTTACCCACAGAAGCAACGGCACTGGCAAAATAGAGATTTAAAGTTGTTACAGTCATATTGTAATAAGCATATAGGTAGGTATAATAAGTGATCGTTGTGAACTTGCAACGACTTTCAGACTGCCCGGCTGGAGCGGTCCGGTCGTGTCGAACGAAACGAGTGTTAGTTGTAACTAGGTTACTTTACTAAATCGCTTTCGATTTATCGATTTGTCCATTCTTTATACACACTTTTTTCATTGTTATTATAGTTAAAATAACACAAAACCGAATGATTGATTATGTTTTTATATAATACTAGCTGTGCCACGCGGTTTCACCCGTGTTTATTTGAGGAAAAAACTAACTCAAATATATTCCACAGCCATACTAACGCAGCGTACCTAACCTACCTAATTGAAGCTCTCAAAAGGAATATTTTTTCCCGTTTTTAGAATCATTTTTTCCTATTGGTCTCAGTGTGATGATGATATATAGCCTACAGCCTTCCTCGATAAATGTAATGTAATGACACTAGAACTTTTCAAATCGGACCAGTAGTTTCTGAGATTAGCGCGTTCAATCAAACAAACTTTTTAGCTTTATAATATTAAGTATAGATAGATATGGATGGAGATTATGGATCTAAAATCAACAGAATATTGCTTTTTTTACTTCTTTATTTGTACTTACATTAATATTAGTTTATTAGCACTCGAAAATTTATTCATAAAGTTTTTGAAAGACTTGACCTAAGTGAATATTTTTCCAAATCCTTACTACCGGTTAAGAATTAGGTTTTATGGTTATTATCGGTATAAAATTATGCTTTGCGAAATTGGTAAAGTAAAATTGTATTGTACAAAACGAAATTGCGTTTCCTTTGAGCAGATAACGTTACCGGCTGAAGAACTCGGTAATAGATCTAACAGAATAAGGAGGTTTTGACGCGGCACGTTGCCATCTTTTTGCCGCATTAGGGTGCTACGAGCGAGACGGAAATATTAGCTGTAGTATGTGTTAGTACAGGAAGGAATTCGGGCACCGCGCCCGACCCTCCCGGCTCTCCACGGCATGCCTCTTCGACATGCGTTCAAATAGCCACTGGTATTCATAAAATGTTGCATCACACCTACATCTCGACATTACTTATTACTACGACTTTTTTAGTACAATTTTAACGCTTATAAAATATTGTGCTTCTTTTATGGTGCTCCGAAGTCATACAGAGTTTTGATGAACGATAAAATAAAGACGGTACGTGAGTGATAGGGGCGGGCCGCGTCGCGGTCGGGCGCAGACTGACGTGCACCTCGGGTGGCTAGCGGACTGATACACACGCGCGTTTAACTCATCACACAACACGACTGATTCCTTACTTAATTACGATCTAATGTTGTTTTTATATTTTGTTACAGGATGCAAAATCAAAGCGCTCCGAGCAAAGACGAACACATACATAAAGACGCCGGTGCGCGGCGAGGAGCCGGTGTTCGTGGTTACCGGGCGCAAGGAGGACGTGACGCGCGCCAAGCGGGAGATCCTCTCCGCGGCGGAACACTTCTCACAGATCCGCGCGTCGCGCAAGTGCGGCGCGGCGCCACCCCCGCCGGCGGGCGCGCCCGGCCACGTGACCGCGCAAGTGCGCGTGCCCTACCGCGTGGTCGGGCTTGTGGTCGGGCCCAAGGGCGCCACCATCAAGCGCATCCAGCACACCACGCACACCTACATCGTGACGCCGTCCCGCGAGCGCGAGCCCGTGTTCGAGGTCACCGGCCTGCCCGAGAGCGTGGAGGCAGCGCGCAAGGAGATCGAAGCGCACATCGCGCTGCGCACGGGCGCCGCCCCGGGCGCGGCCGCCCCGGGCACCGCCGCGCCCGCCGACGGCGAGCAGCTGTCGCAGCAGCTGTACCGCAGCGGGCTGGCGTCGTTGCTGCGCTCCGAGCCAGAGGCGTTCTCGTCGGCGGGCTCGTGCTCGTCGGGCGGCTCGTCCGCGCGGCTCGGCGACCTGCTCGGCATCTGGTCGTCGACGGAGCGCGACGAGGGGCTCGGCGAGTCGCCGTCGTTCGAGTCGCCGTCGGGCGGCGCGGCGGGCGTGTGGGCGTGGGGCCCCGGGCGGCCCTCCCCGGCCGCGTCGCCGGCCCGCACGTGCGGCGTGTGCGCGGAGCGCGGCGTGGCGGCGGCGCTGGTGCCGTGCGGACACAACCTGTTCTGCCTGGAGTGCGCGCAGCGGCTGGCGGCGGGCGGCGCCGCGTGCCCCGCGTGCGCCGTGCCCGCGCACCAGGCGATCCGCATCCTGTCGTAAGCGCCGCGCCGCCGCCGCCGCCGCCGCCGACCCCGACCCCGGCCGTAGCCCGAAACGTTTCGACCGCGGGCGCGGAGGCGGGGGCGTCGCCGCCGCCCGACGCCGGTGGATCTTATCGAGTCGCACGTTTTTTGTAATAGAAATATCGATCTTTTTTACTTAAATCGTTATAAAAATATAAAAAAAATCGCGTAATCGAAACCCTGGTGCCAAAAGTCGGCGCCCGCCGGCACGGCCCGTCCGCCGGCCGTACCTATCGTAAGTCGGCAGAGTTATTCACGATATATTTTCATATTATGAACGTTTTTTATTAGGTCGTCGAGAGCGCTGCGCTCGACGCCGCAGAGAGAGTTTGAAGTACGATAGAATTTTGAAGAAAAAAAAAACATAAAATTTAAAAAAAGTTGTATAATTATTATCTATTGATAGCATAAATGAAAAATCGAAAAATTTATAAAGCTTACCTATCGTAATAGCATAAAGTATTAAGATAATTATTATTATATATTAGACGAAGAATGGGCGGCGCGGGGAGCGCGGCCTGTTGTCTGTTGAGAGTCTAGCTAGAGTAGTTGTAAGGCGGCGCGCGCGCAGGCCGCCCGGACTGTGTTTGTGTGTTTTAGGCAATGAGTCGGCTGGCGGGGCCGCCCGCCGGGGCCCCGCGGTTAGTATAATGTAATGTAAGGTAAATGAATTGACTGTACTGTGCTGTGCTGTGCTGTGTCGTGCCGGGCCGTGCTGTGCCCGCCCCGCCCCGCCCCGACCCGCCCCGCCCCGCCGCACCGCTCCCGCGCGCGCCATGCTCACAATATTTTGACTATACGATTACTCGCTTAAATGATATTAAACATATTAATTATTACGTACACATTATATGATAATATTAATATAATGTTTGTTTTAAGTGTGTTTTTCAATCTTTAAATTTTTATTATAATGTTTTTATGAATGATTTTTATCTGTATGATTATTATTAATTATTATTGATTATAATTTTATGTGTTAACGATGTTTTTTTGTGATTATGAGCGCCCGCCGACCGTGGGCCGAGGCTGACGTATCTTCGATTAGTAGTTACGTAATTATTATATTGAAATAAGGAGTTTAATAAATAAATGATTAAATAAAGAAATAATTACAACTCATTCATTATATTATTATAATAAACTACTGTAGTTTGTAGCACATTGACTAACCATTAACTATTGATACTTATTAAGTATTATTATTATTATTATATTATTGAATAAATTTAAAGAATGCATAATAATATTTCATAGGAATCATTATTCTGTATAACACTAGTTAATTATAACGATAATAAAAATATTATGACAACTATTGTATATGTTGTGCGGGCGAGAGAGCCGTTGTTATGTGTTTGTGACCGGGGGCCGGTTTTATGGATTGATATTTTTTTATTTTTTTACCGACATTAGTTTGTGACTACTCATGTTAAGAGCGAGATTAAAAATTACTGCCTATTAGATTATATTTTAAAAATAATGGTTTCGTAAAACCCGCCCTCGCTGAGATCGTGTGTAGAGATCCAATGATTTTGATAATTTTATTTTCATAATAAAATGGGTAGAACGCTTTAGGTTCAAAATAACGTTGTGAAATTTTGTAGACTACATATCTTATTATAAATCTAATATAAACTATAACTTTCGACGCCTCATCTTTCATTTCTCCTTTACAACATCATTACACACCATGTCCGAGTGAGTTTCACGGAGGTTTCATTTGCCATCTAACCGATGCCGATGACATCAACTTAAAACGCTTATTTATAATGCTCAAATGATTAAGAACTGAAATAATTTCATGAATATACATACATCAGTTGTTGGGTCTGTTTGTTCACAGAATTAGGTAACCGACCTAGCAACCACACTTAAACTCTCTGTTTACGACTGTAGGTAGTATGTGACCGTAAATTTGTAAAAATCGTTAGTTTATAAACTATCGGTAATATTGCAAAATGCTGGGGACAAAATGCGTTGTAGCGAGTCTTCGTACATGAGAAATCGGTACAATTTGATTCCTTTGCCGTCACAGTTCTAACCTAGCGTGTAACCTCGACAAAGCCAACCGTTAACAATCTAACAGTTTTCACAATTTTACGGTGACAATTAAAATGAAGAAACTGAGTGGCTGAAATATCAGCATATTCAAAACGGCTAAGTCATGAACCTTAAAATTTAGCACAAGGGTCCTTATCTACGTATGCATGCACTAAGAGTTCTTCAAAATTCAATCCTCAAGTAGGTTAAAAGGGCGGTTTAAAGTTCGTATGGGGATGTACCTACTACTTAGATGGTCTTATGAAGCTGAAATTTGGTATGTAAGTACTAGATTGATGGGGAGTAGACATTAGCTAAGAAAAGATTTTTATCCCGATATATAAATTTTTATTCATACATAATTATAAAATGCTTTGTCCTCAATGATGGACCAACGCGCAGCCTAAACCGTAGAGACTCACGCAGGATCGTAGACACCTGAAACTTGGAGGATGTGGTCTTTATTTAACGTAGGCATCCGATAAGAAAGGATTTTTGAAAATTCAACCCCTAAGTGGATGGAAATGGGGTTGCAAAGTTTGTGTGGAACAGTTCCGCAGGAACTTCGAAATTATGGCGGGTGAAACCGCGCGGGACAGCTAGTCAGTTATAAATTTTATCGATATGGATCGAATCACTTTCTAAGATGAAAAGTTTGAGAGTGCATCCGATAATTGGACTAGCAACATGTCACATCTACAAATAAGCAAGTTTTTGTTATCCTACTAATATTATAAATGTGAAAGTGAGTGAGTGTTTGGATGTTTGTTACTCAATCACGCAGAAACGGCTGAACAGATTTGGATGAAATTTGGCATGCACGTTGTCAGGCTACAGAGAACGACATAGGGTACTATTTATCCCAAAATTCTTATTTTAAGTGAACTATAATGTTCTTATAAGAAATAAAGGTTCTTTAAACCTAAGTACCTACTTAGTGACCGGTGGTATTTCGCGCTACGGACGTCGAACGTGAAAACATTACTCAACAGTCAACAACAAAACAAAGTAAACCTAAGTATTATGTCCGTTGTCAGACACCCATAGTACAAGTTCTGCTTAGTTTGGTACCAGAGATCGTAATATTAAAATATTTAAGGATTCGCATGTAAATTGGCATGTTGACTAATTTTTATTTGTTTGTCCGTCTTGTAGATTATTAAAAAATATTGGACACGTATTTTTTTCTTTTTTTACGTAATCAAAAAATAACGGCGATATATTGAGTTGAAATTTCGCGTGACGTCACTATTCTGACAGTTTGTATGGCGGTTTTATCGGTTAGTGACGTCACGACCCACTCACCCTAAACTTTAATGCGCTTTATCTGTGTATATTTTAATTTATTTAAAAAACCAAAAAATACGTGTCTATTGTTTTTTTATTTTCTAACTGACGGACTAATTAGAATTTTGATTTTCGAAAGTAGTCCACATCCCTATTTTGCGATTCCGTGTGCGAAACTAATTCGAGCGATTCAAAAATACTGCCTCAGGTGCCACTGTGTGATTATCAGTGATAATTTTCAAGCATTATTACTATAAATAACTGCTGAACTTATTTTAATTACAACATTATTGTAGGTGAAAACTCGTCTAGCATAAATGATACTATTGATCGAAACTAGGGATGTGGTTAACAGCCAGAAATAAACTGGGAAACCACTTTATATACAAGCTAAACTCTATGCTTTTCTATTATTTCTATACAAATTCCACTGGCTGCATTTACGTAGGTATATGTCTCAGTTGAATACGAGGTAAAACACGGTGAATGAGTTCAAAGAGAAATAATCTAATATATATAAATCACGTGTCACGTTGTTTGTCCGCGATGGACTCCGAAAAAACTGAACGGATTTTGATAAAATTTTGTAACCATTTATAATATAGGATAGTTTTTATCCCGGAATTCCCTCGGGAACTGAAGGACATAGAGTACTTTTTTCCCGCAACCTCCGCGGGAACTCCGAAATTACCGCGGATGAAATCGCGGGGGACAGCTAGTCTAATATATATAAATCACGTGTCACGTTGTTTGTCCGCGATGGACTCCGAAACTACTGAACGGATTTTGATAAAATTTTACAACCATTTATAATATGGTCCAACTTAAAAGATAGGATAGTTTTTATCCCGGAATTCCCTCGGGAACTGAAGGACATAGAGTACTTTTTTCCCGCAACCTCCGCGGGAACTCCGAAATTACCGCGGATGAACTCTCGGGGAACAGCTAGTTGTATATAAAACTGCGAAACATAAAAATAAGCTAATTTGCTCACTTATATTAAAAGAGAATGTACTCAAAACGAAAGGTCAACTAGTCACACTAATAAGGTCATTGAAATAGTCCTAAGGTGGCCGAAGTTGTAGCATCAGTAACCGATAACTGTCTCACTCTGTAACCGTCAGCCTTATTAAGTTACAAGATAATATTTCTAGTTGTCTTAATATAATATAATCTGAACTTGTGTGAATGCGAGTTCATTTTTTGGTACGCTTTCACACCATTACTATCGGTCGGTCGTGATAAAGTTTCGCATGCACGCTGTCGGGCGTAGAGAAAAGAACATAGAAATCGTATAGAACCAAATATAGCCATATCCACTTTTTTCTCAAATGGACCAGGGCCCTTATTCACTATGACCATAACACGCCGCAAAAACTTGTTTTCCCTCGCGATCAAAGAAGGTTCACTTTAAAAAAATACATTCACAACGTGTGTTATGGTAAATAGAATTTTTTTTTTATGTCATAGGGGGCAAACGGGCAAGTAGCACACCTGATGGTAAGTGGTTACCGCCGCCCATGGACATCTGCAATACCAGAAGGCATTGGTGCGTTGCCGACCTGGAATGGGGTGGGAACTGGCTTTCAAGTGGGGCTGCCGGAACACACCGTTAGGTGTTTGGCGACAGATTTGCAACTTGAAGGTGGTAGCTAGCCAGCCGGGCACTAGAGAGCGACCTACTACCTGCTATGGTTTTCTCACGATGTTTTCCTTCACCGACAGCTCAAGCTCATTGTTAGGGTTTAAACCTACACCTTGCGGCGTTTAATCCGAACGCACCAACCACTGAGCTATCATCGCTGTAAACTGATTTTCTAATATTTTGTCATCTGGAGCGGTCGGAAATGTCGGAATTGCGTTTTGCGGGCGCGCGTTATTGGCAAGGAATGTTATTGGTCATAGAATAAGGGCTCTGTTGATAGCGCCACCGTCTACGTAAAATTTCAATCATTTTTTTTTAAATAATATCACTCCTGAAACAGCAATATCATCAACATCCCTGTTATAGTAGGTACAATAGAACTTGTTTAAAAATCTATGGGTATAATAGTGTGTGACGTCATATAACTAACTATAAAGTGTACCTAGGTGTGACGTCACACGGAATTATCAATGTATCTTCGTTATTTTTTGATTACGTAAAAAAAAAATACGTGGCCAATATTTTCATTATTATTCTACAAGACGGACTAAAAATTAAAATTTAGTCATCACTCACCATGCCCATTATTCATAGATTATTATGTGCCGTTATAGTCAAATTTAAGCAGGTTTCTAAATATACATATTAAATTGTGTGTGAAATAGAATGTTTTCGAAATTCTACAATATTGATTGAACGAGAACTTTAAGCTTATAGATATATGTACCTACATAAATATTAACAGACATAAACGTCATAAGTCCGTCTCCAAACATGCGACTGCTACGGAGTCGTAGCACGTAGCGCTCTACGAGAAAATTTCATTTGTGCGAGAAGAAATGCGTAGAAAGTAGAAACGCATTTACGCCTAAGTTTTTTTTACAAGTAAACTACATTATAATATGATGTAATATTGCCAATGTTAATGCTATAATAACTATATTAGTTTACTGATTGTTAGTATAAACTTAAACTTAAACAATATTAATTTATAGTTTTAATTTAACGTACTACCTGCTTTATAACGCTTTGGTCAACTGTACTGTAAAGTTATAAATAAATAACTTAATAAATAAATTAATATTAAACACGTGCAAACGTCGCCACATTACTAAACCAAAAGTCAATTTACCTAGCTAACACTTTTTTTTATAAATACTTAATATTTATGATAAACTAGCTGTGTCCCGCGGTTGCACTCGCGTGAGTTTCGGAAGTCCCGCAGAAACTATTTTTTTCTAAAATAAAAGTAGCCTAAGTTCCGTTAAAACCGATTCAGCTGTTTCGGAGATTAGACGGAACAAACAGACGGACAGAAATTAAAAAAAAAAAATAATGTAAGTACCGTAACCGTATATACTTTAGTGTAAAGCTGTTAATTTGGAATTATAAACAGATTCTCAGTTTCATTTTTATGTAGGTATAGATACTAAACACTCAGACTCGACAAGAACACACCAATTTTCATTACTTACATGATATGAGGGTCAAATCCACAACTGACGTAGCAGTCAGGGACCGTGTTTTTGAATCGTTCGAATTACTCTTCGTACACGGACTCGCAAGATTCACATGCGAATGTTTAGAAAATATATGAGCATTCGCATGTGAACGGTCCTTTGATCGGTACCATCGGCATGTTTTGACTCGGTTGCGGTCACAGTTCAAACCGAACCTAAGGTGTAAGGTTGAACGAGGGACTATTTGAGAGCAGGTCTTAGTATTCGACTCTGGTTTCAAATAATTTACTTATATTTGAAAGTAGAGGTGCTTTTATGCAAGTAAGTCACTTGCGTAAAAGCACGCTATAACTCAGGTCGTCTCTGTGATTTATCAGTTTGCTTTTTTGGTATTTTTTTAGTTATATCCACTATATATTACAATTAAAAATTAACCAAGGGCTTGAAAGTCCCTCGTTCAAAATTACACTCTGTATATGCGTGTATACACAAAAATCACACAAAAACTTCCACAATCGATTGTATTTAATTCCTATAGAGTTAACAATGACACCTGCACACAAAAAAAAAATAGATCAATCAGCAAACATCCTGTTCAAAAAATATTAATATGAAAAACGTGTGATCGTGCTCAAGTGGCAATCACGAAGGTTCGGTAGTTGTGTGTGACGGCATAGACAGATGCGCAAGCGTCCTAGAGGAATATAAAAACCGCCAATACATTGTTACTGTTCAGAACACGCTTAGCACACAATTTTGTATCTTCTATCATTGGCAATAAGGTGTATTAGAAATACATTTTGGAAACTGTTATTTCTGTCCCCAAGCGGTATCAAATTCCCTTCCTGCTTCAAAGATGTTTGTAAAGTTTTAATAGTTTATGAATATATAAGTATACCAATACCTAGCTATTTATCGATGTCGACACTTTCCTACAGATTCTCTTCTATAACACCGGATAGTTGAAGAGGCAGTCTTTGTAACTATGTCAGTAAATATACGTATATTAGGGATGCTTAATGAAGAGGCAAACAAACAAAATATATTTAGTAGTTATTGTGTTAGTAGAGTAGTTTACTGTAAGAAAAAATTTGCCGTGTTTAGAGCATGGCAAATTCAAAATTCAAAATTGGTTCAACTTGATGTCATATGATTTCCGCCTCTTGTAATACACATATAAAACTCGGTGACTTTATACATTTACATAAACAAAAGTCAACATAATGAATTCCCTTTTAGAGCTATAAAAATAGGCTTTCACCTTAAGTATCACTATTTATGCTAATGTTTATATTATACAGAATACTTAGCAACGGCAGCCCAGCGGCAAAACAAGTAAGGCACAAATATTCCCCGGCGACAACCCTAATTTTACTTAAATGATGTCGGTGCGCTAAAAACGGGTGCGCTCGCCGCTTGCGATGATTTTTCTTTTTAAGTGTCCAATAAATTTTGTCTAGAGGCAGTATAGGTTAATAATCTTTATTTTAACTTAAAAAGGTATTACGAGTACTTAGCTAGATACCTACTGATATAAAAACACCAATGTTTAGACGTTAGCGACTCATTTATGTATCAAGTATAATTAGTCATCACACAAAGTAGGTGTATAGATTAAACTAACTTATTTCAGTTATGGTGAACTCTCATCGTTTGAAAGTTAGGTTTGATTTAAGTTTGGCTACTTTTAAACTAAGTTACGAGTATGGACGAGGTGAAAGACAGGAAAATAATTTAATTGAATTGGATTCTATTCAAGGAGGTCTGTATAGAGCTTGTTTGTTTGTTTGTTTGTATACTTTATTGAACATAAACAAAGTATATGGAGATATTACAATTTATGTTTTCAATCAAACTTGTGTCAAAATTACAAGGGTAAAACCCGCAGTAAAAAATCATTATTATCTTTCGTTTTAAAATAATAGTTTGGATAATATCTGAGATTGTGTATAGTTAGGTACACTATTTCACTTAGAAATTAAAACATTATTAAATACAAATATACAAGAAAAACCAACCTGTTTTCAACCTGTTTATATATTGCAATGTTTCAAATTTTTTAAAATCACAGCCAGTATTGGCTAAAATAAAAAGCACTTCACAATGCACGCATGTTTCGTGAACGAGTTACAATAAATCATAAATTTTTACTAAGTAGCACATTAGTTTTGGGGTGCTGGCGCCGTTACTTTAAACTTGTTTTACCTCTTGTAGGGTCATGCCCCCTGGGTTGGTTTGAGGCGTCCGAAGGCGATGCTCGTAGGTCAATCCCACGGATCAAATAGGTTGGTGGTTAAGTGGATGGATGGATACCTTGCATCAAAGACTACAAACACCACACTAATGAACTTGTAATGTTTTCTTTGTCTTTGTTGTGGACATACGCACGTAGCACATTTAATCAGTCTCAAGTAACCAATAAACTTTATATCTTTTCGAACATTGAAATAATTATTTTTTTCCTTTTTGATTTCATACACTTTATGCTGGTTTCGATTCGCTCGCATTTTTTACCGAACAAGTTCTTATTACTTCATAAATCCTTAAGAAATGTAATCTTTAAGTTTTTTTAGGAACTTAAGGCTAGCTTGAAAGTAAGCGAGAAAGTATCGCTACTATCGTCCTTTTGCTTAAAAAAGCTCGAAGCTCTCATGAGTTGCGCCTTGGGACATTCGGAGGCTGTGGCCGCTCGCATCCGGCGCGCATCCGCTCCTCGCGTTACAACAACCTGCGTTTTTTTACCAGGTTCCCATAACACGACCGGATGGATATGTTTTTTGTGTAGGTATCAACTCACTTGATTTAAAAGAGGTCCGAATCGATCTTTGTTGTAATTATTAATTTTATACGGCGTAAAATTACGTGAATGTCGGATGTTCCGGTCTGGTTGAGCTTCAACACACGAATACATAAATTCAAAGCTCAACATGTTTGGCTCAGCATTGTTGAAACTTCATTTCGCTTTATACATCTTGTAAAATAAACTTATGTACTGACTAAAGATATGATTATATATAAAAGCTGTGATTAACTGGGAAAATCCATAATATTCATGACTCATAGATTTCCCTTGAAAAATTAATAAGCTTTTCGTCAGAATCTGTAGTTGGGAGAGTTACTAATATGAAGTCATATTTGCCACGCTCCTGATTCCCGAGTGTTCTAATTAGATTTTAAATCTACATACCTATATTTCCAAGAAATATGTTCACGAGTGTTACTCATTACGTTCAGTGACCTAGGCTACGCTTTAGTTCCAAAACTAGAGAAATTACCTCTACTATATTATGCCTGTGTAACAAGTAGGTAAGTACAATTTTGGTGTATGAACGATTGAACATTCACGTAAAAGGGCCCCTGGCCGCCTCTTTAAGAACCTCCCCCTGGTAAAACGCTGGATAATTTAAAGCTCGCGTGCCGAGATTGTGCCACGATAGCGCTGGTAGCAACTTGGTCTCGTAACCCGACTGGATATGGGTAGATTATGAGCGAAAAATCCATATTCATGAGTGTAACAACCCATTTCATAACTGGAGGTGCTGTAGTTCACTTCGTAATATGCCTTCTTCACATTAATACAATATGTAATATAAAATACACAATATTTTAATTCATAATAACTTTTTCTATTAAGACGCAATATTTTACAAATTTATTATAATAAAATATTATCGTAGTATGCTTGAAATACATAGATAATTTCTAACGAGTTGCAAAGAGGAGCGAAGCATCAAGCAAGTGTTTTAAAGTCGGGAATTGTTTTCTGAGGACACTTTCTAGTTTCTGAGCATATAAGTTGAAAAATATTTCAAATTCAAAGATATATAAAGCCTTAGGCATTAAGTCCGCCTTTTGTACATATTTGTGCAATAAAGTTCTTTAAATAAAAAAATAAATATATTGCCCCAAAAGAATCAAAAAATTAGACAAATAATAAAAAGAAAGGACCAGAGCCTGCAGGCGGCTCAGATATATTCCAGGCAACCAAACCACAAATGGCTATCTAATTAATATTTCACTTATGACTTATAAAAAATATACTATACCAGGCACTCATAAATACTGCAGAGTTTAAACAGGAGGTGTGCAGACTAGTACAGTGGCGGCCCGCTCGCCGGGTATTCGCAAGTCGAGTTCAGCCAGCCAGTCTCGCAGTGCCGGCTGCGGATTGGGCTGCAGTCGTGGCGTGACGTCAACGAGACGCGTCTCCATTGTCACGTGACAAATCACAAAACGACGAGCAATTGACCTCATTCGGTGAACCCTTTTGCATAATAACCGATAAATGGAATTACATGAACTACATGAACTCTCAAGGTATCTATAGTCATCGCATCTGTTCACTGTAAAGTTAATTAAAACAGTTGTGTAGGTACCTACTGATTTTATTAGAAGCAATAGCTTAAGGTGATTAAGATCCGATAGTTGATGATCGTAATAAAATAAATCCGTACCAATACATAATGTTTTTCTTTTTGTATTGTGATTTGTGACAGATCGCGGCCCTGTAATATAGGTACATAATATTTATATATTTTTTATTTATTAATACATAATAATAGGCGAGTAGTGATAATTTTTTTTTTGGAAACCTAGTATATTATTTAGATTCGGTTTTACGATCTCCAGCGCCCAAGGATCAATTAGGTGCTCAAGCACAAAATTTTATTTTATGACCCATCTGTATATCATTGTTTACCTACTTAGCGGTTCACGCAAGATTTTGTTACTAGACGTCTAATAGGTATAAAATACTAATATATTATTATAAAATAATATTATTACAAAAGATATAATTATTGCATTGTAGTTTAAATGGAATGGATGGAATTATATCTAGACCAAATCTAAGCACCTCGATCTGTTACCAAATTGGTCGAAAAACACGGTACTGTGGTAACTGGCATGTGCCTACTGCCTCATTACCTTATTTCGCCGTCGCGTCGTCTAGAATTAAAATAGTTTTAAAAATATTTATTATTTTACAAAGTGCAATGGAAACGCACCCGAGTGTATGACGTGGTGCATTGACCCCGTCTACGTCATCAACGCTCTCAGTATCTGCCCTAAAACACAGTTACCTCAAACCTTAGAAATTTAATTCAACACAGAAAACTTTATATAGACCGTACTAGTTGAGGTACTTGAAGAACTTTATAATACCTTTTCTAGGATAATGAATTTTATTATTGTTCAGTATTCTTTGATACACTAAAACAAAATAAAAATTCCAACAGTATGAAAAAAAATGTGTAAACGGACGATTTTAACCAACTTAATTTTCTATCATTTATTCTCTATAGCTGACCCGCGCGGTTTTACCCATGATAATTTCGGAGTTCTCGCGGGAATTCCGGATTACAATATAGCCTATGTAACTCAAGGATAGAAATGTAGCTTTCTAATGATGAAAAATTTTTTGGAATCGGTCCAGTAGTTTTTGAGTTAAATGGTAACAAACAAACCAACAAAAAATCAAATCTTTCCTCTTTATAATATTAGTAAAGATATACTTTTAACAAGTCGCCAACTTGTTAAAATCATCGATATAGGATCTATAAGATTTTTGAGTATTCGAAGGTTTGGATACGAGCGTGCTATGGTAACTACCATTGACAATAATAGGTATTTTTGGGGGAAATCTTGGATAAAAAATACCTTATAGGATAAATGTCTTCTTCTCAACCCTGACAACATGTAAGATACCTAAATTTTATGATGATCGACTGAGTCGTTAAGCCGTGGAAGCGTAACAAACAAACAAATAAACTCACATTCACAATATAATAGCGGTGAAGATAAGAAGAAGAAGAAGAAGAAGAAATGAGTTTATTGGTCCCCACATAAAAGGTACAAAATAAGAAACAGTAAAAATAGATACTTTAAAAAATATTGTGAAGGAAATAGAAGGCTGTGCCGTGTGGACAACCGGTCACTGTCTCCGCATAAATGCTTCATTATGTCTGTGGGGCAGAACATAATAAAGCGCTGGTCTTCCGACAGGGCCGCAATACAGTCGCGTCACAAAATGGCTTCACTGTCATTGAAATACATACACGAATACATATGTACATACATATACGTACGTACATACACATTCATACGATAAAGAATCATCCAAATTTAGCTCATTACGTAATGTACAAAAAAATGCGTGGGGTACGTGCTAATATTGTTCGTGAGGAAGTAACGGCACTCGAGCGCCCCCTGGCGCGCCCGGGGCGCCTCGGGTCGAGGACCTAAGGCGATCGCCAGCGACCTCTAGCGATCCCGCAGACAAACAGCGCCAATGAGATCACCGGGAAAACTACAAGGCATTAGTCATTGGAAACACGCATTTGTCTTCGACTAGCTGTTCCCGCGGTTTCACCCGCGTTAATTTCGGAGTTTCCGCGGGAATTAAAGGATAAAAAGTACCCCTTATCCTGTTCTGTAACAGACAACGTGTATGCAAAATTTCATAATGATCGAATGAGCCTTTAAGGCCTGAAAGGGTAACAACAAACAAACAAACAAATGAATAAACTCACATTCACATTAGAGACAATAATTATATTAGAAAGAAGGGAAAGGAGTTTATTGATCCCTATCAAAATGATACAAGGAAAAAATTACAAAAAAAAAAAACAAATATTGTGAAGGAGCACGAAGGCTGCGCTGGCTAATCGGTGGCTGTCTCAGCATAAATGCTGACATTAATTTCGTTGTCTGTGGAGCAGAACATAATGAATTAATACTAATAATATAAATAAATCTGTACGTCTGTACATATAACTAAAATTGAAGTGTCTGTTTGTAATTCAATTTATTTTTTTCTCTCTGTCTGTCTGTCTGTTGGTTTCGGCTATTCTCTGAAACGGCTGGACTGATTTTAACGGGAGTTTCACTGGCAGATAGTGATATTATAAGGAGTAACTTAGGCTACTTGTATTTTAGAACAAAATAGTTCCTGTGAGAAATCCGACACTCACCCGGGTGAGTCTCCGAAACGGTTAGACCAATTTTGACGGGACTTTCACAGCTAATTAGCTGATGTTATAACACTTATACTTATATACTTATAACATCAGCTATAAGGAGTAAATTAGACTATTTTGGAGTTCCTGCGGGAATTCTGAAACTCAGGGGGTGAAACCTCGGGGTACAGCTAGTAGGTATTACGTGCAGGAATCATCCAGAAGGAGCACTTTAAAATATTAATGACACAATCATGTTAACGCTTTTTTTTATAGATAACAAAATTAAACATCACTTTGAGATAATGATAATGTGGTTATAAAATAAATCTCAGCAAAGTTATTTTACCATAGATTATTTTAAAGACATTTTGTTAGCTTCAAAGTCACTTTTGTTCTCTTCGTTTATTGTAACAACCCTTTTGTTTTGATACTTCCCTTTATCCCTTTTTACTTTGTAGAGATATTTGAACAGTTTAATTTTCATATCCAACTTAAAGGCTAAAATCGTGAACACGTGGCAGAACTGCGATCTCTCCAATATAAATAAGGAACAACCTGCCAATGATAATTAATTAATTACTAACTCTAGCAACCTTTTTTGGCTGTAATAATTATTATTAATTACTAATCTACTAACAATGTACGTGTTCATACCTACTTATAGCCCGTGATCGAAATTTAGTATCTACAGATTTATATAAAGCACAATTTTGACTGTGCGTTAAAGTGAGTCTGGAAGCCCACACTAACTCATTAACGCACAGTCAAAACTACTAAAGCTAGAAACACTAAATTTTGACAAAAGGTACACTTTTTATTTTTTATTTATTACTAGTTTGTGATCACAGGTACGGTACAATAATTTGCAACGCAAAGATCAAGTATTTTTGGAAATTCAACCCCTGCCCTAAGGGATTCAAAGGAGGAGTGAAAGACATGAAAATCGGTATTTAGACTCTTTGCCTATAGGGCCGTGTGTTTTGTTGTTGTTCGGGTAGTTTTTTTAATTTGGACAGATTTTTATATATTCTGTCAATTTTCCTCTAATTTCGTATTTCCAGTTTCAAAGTTCATCTGCTCTAGAATCGAACGATGTAAATGGTACACGTAATAAATATAAAATAAAGAACTGTATAGATTATATAATATTCCTATGGATTCTGTTACCAAAAGTAATAAAAGAGATCTGGACATACTCAAATACTTAATGACTTTTATCATTTCATTTGCTTATATTTAGACACATGGAAAATATATTTTCAATAGGAAATCTCATCACAACTAATATGTTATCGAAAAGAAGCCCTTATCGGCATTGTAATAGAGTTAATATCACCTCAAATTATATTCTGCTTATGGAAAATTTCCCCTTCTATTTACGGAACAGTAATCCTTAGGGCGATACTGAATCACGTATTTTATTGCCAAGTTTGAGCAGCAAGCACTTTCATCAAAAAAAAATAATGAAACGCCTTCTGGTAACAGTTATCATGTTTAATATTTATTTAACGGAAAAGTTCCCGAGAAAGACAAAATAAACACATGAATTCTGGTTTTAAAACCTGTCTGAGACATGAATGCAGTTGTAAGCCGTGAGCGTGTTGCAAATGCCTATGAATGATATTTATTAGCCTACGATAGTTATTACAATAGTGACAAAACCTTTACAACAACAACACGCGCCGGCCGGCGTTTCGCAACGTGGTGCGGGCCACGGCCGGAACACACAGATAACCGATTCACAAGCTCCATAACGTGTATATTTGGAAATAGAACCTCGCAGACAAGCGAACGCCACGCACACAACGGAAAAGCCCGGGGAAAATCCCGCATACAGCTGCATAAACCAGTTAAGTAAAACTCTCCCTGCCCCCTTGGCTAAATTAGTTCATGTACGCTTTCAGGGGGAGCGGAACTTGTATTTGTAGGTCGCAACAAAATGGTGGCTTAGGAGAGAGATGGCGATAAACGTGCACTCACACAAACGTAGGTAAGGTAGGTTTCCCGGGCTGGGGCGTAGTACTAGAAACACATTGATCCACAGGCGGCGGCGGAGCGTCTGCCGACATCGATTGTGCAGTTTCCTGCAACCGTCCGTTGCCATGGCAACTGCCCACCTTCTACCCCGCCACTGCCGGGCACATAGGAAACTTTCAATACCAGTTTATAAATAAAATCTTATTAATTCTGCTTTATGATACCGTAAACTTTTTCACTGACAGCTTTTTTTTATTTATATACGTACAAAATATATGTTGGTTAGGTTGTAACATTGTAACAAAAGTACGGAAAATTAGATCCTAATTCCTACTGGCTTCCCGCACTTCTTAGGTAGGGTAGCAATTAAGCGGCGCGGTGGGCTATCCCTGGTAAGGGTCAAAGGAATTCGCTTTTGATTTTATTAATCCCTTCCGGATATGAGCAAATATTGGCCACTGAAAATATTTGATATGAGGTTTTAGAATTTGATATTTTTGTATACAATCTATTTCCTTTTATTTTTGTTTATATTTTCTCTTTTTTTTGTAAAGGAAACAAAACTGTTACCTTCGAATTAGAAAACTTATAACTAAAGCTTCAGTCAGCGAGTAGACTCGCTCTTGACCGCTTTTGCACCGCTTTTGAGTGTTGCGGGTGTTGCAAAAAATGATATTCGCTAAATCGATACATAAAGTGTAGTGTTCTTAATTATTATTTCATCTAAATAACGAAAATCCCACCTCTGTACGAGGTTGAGGCGGCGCGCGGCGTGAGACCAGGGTGGGTCCTGCTTAGGGTCAATGCTAAAGGGTATACGACACCCTGCACAAAATATAAAAAATATACTCAATAAAAATTAGTTTCAAATGCTTATCTAAATATACCTACTCTTTATATTATAAAATAGTGTGTTACGGCCGCACTCGAGTCGTTTTAATGTTTACTTGATATTAAGTAAATATTTTTTAAATTAAGTAATCATTAACGTCTCAATGCGATCGGTAGAGATACGCATTGAGTCGTTTTAGTGATTATTTGATTTTAAGTAAAGATTAATTAAAACATTGTTATTTTTACTGTATATATTTTTTTATGTTTTGTGTAGGGTGTCGTACCTACCCTTTAGCATCCTTATTATAACTAAAGGAAAAATTTATCTTGAGCAAAAATAGATTTACTTAGGAACTAGTAAGTCATCGCGTCATCCTTAACTACATAATAATATTATTACAAAACAAAGTTCTCCGCCGTGTTTGTCGTTCACGGATTTTCATGGGGTTTTCACCAATCGATAGAGTGATTCATGAGGAAGCTTTATACGTGTAGATTATCCTGGAATTTCCACGGGAACTCCGAAATTACCGCGGTTGAAACTGCGGGGGACAGCTAGTTAAATCCAAACGAAAATTGCTTGTTAGGAAACTTCTTCAACTTCCAAATTATATAGAAATGATAACTACAAATGTTATAGACATTAAATAGGAAAACTTTTTTGTGTGGGCCAATATTATCGGGAACTGTTTCTAAAAATATTTATCTGACAGTAAGCTTTTATTTATTTATTTACTTATTATTTATTTTATTTATTATAGCTACAGCTAGAAGCTTAGAGTAAGTAACATAATTTACATTTAACCTGGACTAAAAGACCGCTATGCATGTGGGTGAAACTGAGGGTAACAGCTATTGATAGTAAAACTACATGTTACCATGGACCAATTAAATTTAGTTTAATTAAACTAGATTTAGACCATGATGTAACTATACACGCTTATATAACTATGAGTAATTTAGATGCGGAATGAAAAAAAAACATACATATGCATAACCTCCTCCTCCTTCTCCATAACTTCTAAAAGGAAGTCGGTTAAAAATAGGTGGTTTTTAATCCGCATCCAAAGAGTTCCCTCGCGAATTTTCAAGTTAAAGCGGGTGAAACTGCGGGGTGATCAGTCAGTAAATAATAAATACTAATAATTAATTAAATAATCATGAATACCATATCCTACCACATACGATATTTCACAGGCCGCCTGTAGGTAAATACATAAATGGACTCGGGAACATATTTTCGAACAGCTAATAGTCATAAAATTGAAGCCACATTTTCCGAATCCGATTTCCCTAACGGCAGCCCTCGTTAACACGCTCGTTTAGTAGCCCCAGCGGGGAACGCAGGTTTTGGGGCCTGTCTCGACTAGCCACCGCGTCTCGCGACTGCTGGTCGATGTCAACTTCTGTCATTTACTTAATACAGAGTACTGTGCAGAAGAAAACAATATAAATTCGACTTGCTAAACTGAAATTACTTTCAGATTTTAAGAAAAGTCGTGAGTAACTTCGTTCCTCAATCACATATTATGTAATTTTTTTAAACATTAATAACATTGTTCGCCCATGATCACTCAAATTCTCTGTTTAAAAAGATGTTTTTTAAACTCCATCAGACAAAGCAACGAGCCACTAGTGACTATGGTGTCAGACGAAATAAAAGGCGGCCAGACAGGCTAGTAATGAAAAGGCCTACTGAAAACACAGACACACACTGTACCCAGACACAAAAGAAGTAAAAACCAGCCCCTACTGTAGAACCAAACATCCGTATGGTACTGTGGAGCGAACTAATATAGGTAGTTTATAGAGTTTTTACACGTAGAGCAACAGTTTCAATGAAAATTCCTTTAGAAATTGAAGCTCAAATGGACACAGATAAACAATAACATGTTAACCCACAAAATGAAGTTATAGGTTCAGAACGATTTATTGAGAGTTAGAGAACGTTTTTTAATTATGTGTTTACCTTATTACATTGTTTAAATATGTAACTAAATATTTAACATAAAAAATTTGACACAAAATGGCGCTATAATTTTCAAAACTTTAATTTAATCAAAATTTCTCCAGTGTGCGTTAACACACTATTGCTTATCTATGTCCAAATACAATTTAATATGCATAAGCAAAAATAGAGACGTAGTAAGGTGGTTCTTCCACCCGTGAATTCGCATCACTCTGCGTAAACACTTCTGAAGTTATAAAGTAAGTAGGTACCTACCTAATATTTATCGCCTCGTCGAGAGGTAGAGATCAGATTAGAATGATTTTTACCTATAATAGTGTGACATCCTACCAACATGTAGGCTTTATACAGTTTGTGCCTGAAAACTTAAAATTTTCAACTGATCCTAACCAAAGTATAGGAACATTTTTTAAATAAATAAACACATTTTAAGAAATTGCTTTAAAAATAAGGGAGATATTATCACGTAACATAAATGCGCACGAATTGAGGAACTCCTATGTTTAAGGCAGTGGTACTTTGATATTTAAATTCGTTAAACAATGATATAATAATAATTGATAGCGTGTTGTTTTTTGTAGGTATTTGGGATCAGTGCGGCGATTTCATTGGTTATTTAACTACTATTTAACTACTAGAGTATACTCTAGAATATTGGATGCATTCAAAAGTATGTACATTGTACAGTGGGCCACATAGACAAGTATACCACCTTGTAAAAATTATACTGTTTGTATAATAATAATAATAATAACCACCACCGCCCGCCCCGTCCTCGCACTCGTCATCTGGGGATAAGTTATCTCCCCTCAACGATACGAGTGCATCGAACGAGGGCGAGCTATCGTCGTCGTCGTCGTCGCCACCACCAGTACGACGAGGACGCCCACCGCTGCCGGCACGCTTGGGGCCTATAGGGCAATCTGCCCTACGCATGGCTCCCGCTACCGGTGGTACAGTGCGCCGCATGCGATGGAATTCAACAATGAATGAAAACTGCATGCGCGCCTACTACGAGGCTACAGAGGGGGGAACCGTTCTGACAGCGTACCGTGATCGAATGCTGTCTCTACCCTAGATAGGAGAGTCCGCCAATCACTCACATCACATCGCATGCTACACCCACGTTCGTCAGTTATGAGACTGTACATCCCACGGAGGTGGGGGGGTCGTGGTCTTTTAAATATCAAGGACGCCCACAACCGTGAGGTGTGCAATCTTAGAGAATATTTCCATAACAATGTGTGTAGAATGCACTGTGATGTTGTAGTCATCGATAGGGGTCTTACACCGCTCTCCTTGGCAAATGAGAACTGGCGCAAGCCGCAAGTACTGAGCACCGATGACCGCAAGAACATATGGAAGAGCAAGGAACTACATGGAAGATTCTATCGGGCCCTAACAGGACCAGATGTAGACTTACCTGCTTCAGTGAACTGGCTACGCTTCGGTGACCTTTTTGGGGAAACCGAAGGCTTTGCCTGTGCAATTGCAGATGAAGTAATGATGACGAATAACTACCGAAAGTATATCCTGAAGGATGGCACGATCGACATCTGTCGGGCATGTCGTCGCCCCGGAGAGTCACTCAGGCATATTATTTCTGGTTGTTCTCATCTTGCTAATGGCGAATACTTGCACAGGCACAACCTAGTAGCCAGGATTATCCATCAACAACTTGCTCTACAATATGGTCTTGTTGAGTCTGAGGTTCCGTATTATCAATACGCTCCCGCGCCAGTCCTCGAAAATGGTCATGCGTTGCTCTATTGGGATCGCTCTATTATCACGGACAGGACTATTATTTTCAATAAACCTGATATCGTGGTGATCGATCGGTCCCAACGCCGGGCAATGATTGTTGACGTCACCATCCCACATGACGAGAACCTCGTGAAAGCCGAGAAGGACAAGGTCAGTAAATACCTTGACCTGGCCCATGAGGTAACCGCTATGTGGAATGTTGACTCCACAACCATTGTCCCGATAGTTGTTTCGGCAAACGGTTTAATAGCGAAGAGTCTCGATCAACATCTCGAGAGACTCTCGCTAGGTCGTTGGCTTAAGGGTCAGATGCAGAAGGCGGTAATTCTCGACACGACACGTATTGTACGGAGGTTCCTGTCTCTGTGACCTTAACCACCGGTAGTTTGAGCCCTGCTCCGCTGCCGGTAGCACACTAGGTTTAGGTTTTTTATAATATTTATTATTTTGTAAATTTATATCTACTGTAAAAAACCTAAATTTAAGAACAATAAATAATAATAATAATAATAATAATAATAATAATAATAATAATAATAATAATAATAATAATAATAATAATAATAATAATAATAATAATAATAATAAACAGGAGTAGTAGCAAAGAGTAGCAGCAGGTATTGTGATAAATTGGAGGCTATGTTAAATATCAGCATATTACAGAAACAAGCTGCTCTACATTCCACGACCATCATCAATAAGGTTCTCGGTGACTCAGTATTTACAAATTGCACACAAAACACAACAGATGAATAATAATTAGAAAGTACATGCATATAACCTACACACACATACATACAATTATATTATACATTTTGAAAAAAACCATAACTTTCTGGGGACATATCTTTTTTCCTGATTGTCTCGGGACGAGATATATCCATTAAACACCGACTTATAAAGTCGAGAAAAAAGGGAAATAATAATAATAATAATAATAATTAACCTTTGTATTCATAATATTAGTATAACAAATTTAACTTATTATGAAGAATTTAAGTTGCTTTTTAAAACATTGATGAAATTTTATATCGCATTCAAATGTTAGCGATGGCTGTAATTATTTTTTCGTATAATAATAATAATAATATCTTTATTAGTCTCAACACAACACAGTCATTACTAAGTAGGTACAAACTTAAGGGTACGACCTTTATTGTGAGAGACTGGTGTCTGTCGTAGGAATATTTCCTGTGATACAGATCACCAGGCCCCCTCCTGCATATTGACGTTGACGTTGACGTATGACGTTGTAAGTTGCCGTTTTTGCATTTTCAAGCTCCAAATTCCAATACAAGCGAAAGACGAATATTGGAGCTGCAAAAACAGTAACTTATAACGTCATAAAGACGTTTTACAAACAGTATAACATGTATGTCGGATTATTCAGCTTTTATTAAAGTAACTCAGTAAACTTAGTAATAGGGATGTTTCCTACTTTTGAAAATCAAAATTCTAATTAGTCCGTCAGTTAGAAAATAAAAAAACAATAGACACGTATTTTTTGCTTTTTTAAATAAATTAAAATATACAGAGATAAAGCGCATTAAAATTTAGGATGAGGAGGTCGTGACGTCACTAACCACAAAACCGCCATACAAACTGTCAGAATAGTGACGTCACGCGAAATTTCAACTCAATATATCGCCGTTATTTTTTGATTACGTAAAAAAAGAAAAAATACGTGTCCAATATTTTTCAATAATCTACAAGACGGACTAAAAAATAAAAATTAGTCAACATGCCCATTCACTAATAAAAATACTATATTAACTGTACTGACGTTTACGTAGAACTATTTGTATTATGACTTTTTTTTGTTTAGAAAAATCAATCTGTAAATCGCTCTTTCACAACTTACATTTTTTCGCTTACTGCTGGATCACATAGCCTTTGAACCGTTGATATTATTACCTATATTATATACCTACGTACCTTTGGAGATGCGTTACATATGGTCACGATCCTCATTTGTAATGGAGCGACAAAGAAAGTAGAAAGATATACGTACCTACATACAAATAATCTAAAAATATTGAAGGTATTACATTACCGTATGAACTTACCGCACATAAAGCAACAACTTTAAGTTTCAACAAGCTTCAAGACTTGCCTGCAAACAATACTTGGTAATAAACTTTAAATGCACTATCATGCACTTGGTCGGGTGCACGTCTCAGAGTATCAGGGGGTACTTTCGTAAGGTGGTATACGAATCGGGGTTTTTTATATATTTTAGTTCTCTACGGGCTTAGATATACATAATATGTATGTATTTACGAATAAATAAGGAACTTTTGTTCCAAAAAGTTTTGATTGAAAGAAAGAAAGAAGGAAAGAAAGAAAATACATTTATTTCAGCACAACACACAAGAAAAAGAAACAAACATACACAGTGTTTAATTTAAATTCGAAGACATAATATCTCTTGCATGCTCTGCCGAAAGGATGGTTGGATCATTGGACAATTTTACGTGACCGAGTGACGTCATGAGTCATAACTCATGACGATTCGTTACTTACCGCCGCACTCAGAGTCGACTTTAACGATTGCGGCAGTTTTGTTTTAAAAATCTATACTTAACTAAGTAATCATTAAAGTCGACTCTGAGTGCGGCCGTTAGTTTTCTACGCGTTAACGACTGTAGAATGTCAATTTGGCCAAGAGGGCTCAAGTTTGACTGGAAGAGAATCTCGCTTACGACTTCCTCTATGCGCATCTATCAATGACTGATTAGTTTTGAAATTACAATTAATAGCCAGTTTAAATTATGTAAGCACAAAATGACACAAATAATCTTTAAAATCCTTCATCTTTTGTAACGTATATCAGTTACCGTAAACATACTTACGGCCGCACTCAAAGTCGTTTTAATGATTACTTAATTTTAAGTAAAGATTTTAGGAACAATACTGCCGCACTCATAGACGTTAATTAAAATAATTATGATTGACATTTAACTAAATTTAATATAACACTAATGAACGTCTCTGATTGCGGGCGTTTTGTTTTAAAAATCTCTACTTAAAATTAAGTACTCATTAAAACGACTCTGTGTGCGGCCGTTAGAATTAAACTTTGTTTTTTTACTCCTGAGACTATTGAAGGGCGTTATGTTTATGCTGTTGTAGGCTATGTTGTGTATTTACTGCGATTGAAAATTGACAGGTACAGCGGAATGTTTTCCTCTTAGACCACCGATTCGTCGATTGTAAAAAGGAAGTAGACCTCCTGCCGCGAGGTTCCTTGCATAAAGGTAACAGATACGAGTTAGTTGTATAGTGGTAATTATACATACGAACATTCTAGAAACATGATACACAGGATGTATACATACAGCATTAGTCGAAAAGGGGGAAACAGGACGCGAGCGCTCGAAAGTAATAAGTAAATGAATTAATACACAAATAACAATAATAATAATAATAATAATAATAATAATAATAATAATAATAATAATAATAATAATAATAATAATAATAATAATAATAATAATAATAATAATAATAATAATAATAATAATAATAATAATAATAATAATAATAATAATAATAATAATAATAATAATAATAATAATAATAATAATATATTAATTGATAATAAATTGAAAAACTTAGTAAATACCATCCACTCAAAATAGAAATTAGCCGATTGTGGAACACTCAAGCAATAATTATTCCCATTGTTATAGGCGCAACAGGAGTAGTAGCAAAGAGTAGCAGCAGGTATTGTGATAAATTGGAGGCTATGTTAAATATCAGCATATTACAGAAACAAGCTGCTCTACATTCCACGACCATCATCAATAAGGTTCTCGGTGACTCAGTATTTACAAATTGCACACAAAATACAACAGATGAATAATAATTAGAAAGTACATGCATATAACCTACACACACATACATACAATTATATTATACATTTTGAAAAAAACCATAACTTTCTGGGGACATATCTTTTTTCCTGATTGTCTCGGGACGAGATATATCCATTAAACACCGACTTATAAAGTCGAGAAAAAAGGGAAATAATAATAATAATAATAATAATAATAATAATAATAATAATAATAATAATAATAATAATAATAATAATAATAATAATAATAATAATAATAATAATAATAATAATAATAATCCACATCACAACACACAGATCTACTTGATCCCACAGTAAGCTATTATTAGCTTGTGTCGTGGAAACCAAGCAAACGTGGTATATACTACATAGAATTACTTATATATTATACTATAGATATATAAATACACCCAGACTGGAAAATGGAACCCTGTGTTCATCACACAAAGTCCACCCCCACCGGGAATCGAACCCGGAACCCCTTGATTAGCGGGCAGGCATGGTGACCATTGCGCCAATCGGGTCGTCAAACTATATTAATAATAAACTATAATAAACTATATTAATAATAAACACCACTTAAAATAATCAATAAAACAAAAACAATTTTACTAAAATTTGACACAATAGACGGTCCATCGCTCAGAGCGATCTCTTACAGGAAAAATAATAATCTACTAGGAAGTCGATGCTTTAATACAAAACTCAACATAAATACATAAACAGTATATAAGTATACACTACAGTCTACACATATAAATAAAACATACCTACATATTTTACATATACAATACAGTAAATAAATAATAATAATAATAATATCTTTATTAGTCTCAACACAACACAGTCATTACTAAGTAGGTACAAATTTAAGGGTACGATCTTTATTGTGAGAGACTGGTGTCTGTCGTAGGAATAGTTCCTGTGATACAGATCACCAGGTCATACAGATCAAATAACGGCAAAGGCAAACAAATATACTAAACATAATTGCTATATATAGGTACATATATGATAATCAGATAATAATTTATAATACTTACAGAAAGGAACATTTACTAGGTAGATTGAAGTGAAAGATAGTGCTTATGTACTCGTGATTTAAAAATAGTAAGAGATTTTGAATTTTGAATATTAAAAGGGAATTCAGTCCAAAGTCTTACGGCCGCACTCAGAGTCGACTTTAATGATTACTTAGTTAAGTATAGATTTTTAAAACAAACTGCCGCAATCAGAGACATTCAGTAAATTAATTTTAATTGGCATTTAATGAGATGTAACTTAATTAGTTAAATGCCAATTAACATTAATTTACTGAACATCTCTGATTGCGGCAGTTTTGTTTTAAAAATCTATACTTAACTAAGTAATCATTAAAGCCGACTCTGAGTGCGGCGGTTAGTGGCTGTAACGGTGAAGGATGTTATTACACAAGTATCTTTTTGACCAACTTCCAAATAGTAGGAGGTTCTGGGTACAGATGTATGTACCTGTGGTTATTTTATGTATGTTCACCGATTACTCGAAGACATTTGGACCAATTCGGAAAATTGTTTTTTGTTTGAAAGGTATACCGCATGGTGGTAGGCCGCTCTCTAGTGCCCGGCTGGCTAGCTACCACCTTCAAGCTGCATATCTGTCGCTGAGCACCTAACGGTGTGTTCCGGCAGCCCCACTTGAAAGCCAGTTCCCATCCCCATTCCAGGTCGGCGACGCACCTGCATGCTTTCTGGTGTTGCAGATGTCTATGGGCGGCGGTAATCACTTACCATCAGGTGTACCACTTGCCCGTTTGCCCCCTATGACATAAACATTTTAAGAAATCGAGGCAGTCTATATTATCGTCTATATCGATTCGGGTATTTATTATAGTAAAGCGTTTATTTTGTTTTCGAAAAGTAAAATTTTGTGAAGTGGAACTGATGAGATGAGACGAAGCACACATGGTCATCGGAACTACTCAATATTCAATAGCACGTATTTCACGAAACCAATAGTAAAATATTACGAGTATTTTTATCTAATAATCGGTATTTTATTATTTCTACCTTTTCATTAGTAGATATAGTGCATTTTTGTGTTTTGGAAGTCGGTTTTAATTTTTTTACGAAACACCAAAACTCAGAGTACCCAACAAGTTATCTATACTATATATATACTAATAATATTATATTGAGGTAAAATTTGCGAGTTTGTGAATTTGTGAGATAGTGACGTTGTAGGGGGTAATCTGTGGATGACGATTTTGTAAAATTTTTCACTTATAGGAAGCTACGATAGTCCTGCGGTCATGACATAGGGTACTTTTTATCCCGAAATTCCAACGGGAATTCCGAAATTACCGCGGGTGAAACCGCGGGGGACAGCTAGTTAGGGGGCGTCATGATCACGAAATATCACAAGGAGGGAGGGGGGATATCATGATGATATTACATGTATTTATTTTGTGTGGTCCATAAAAATCTAATAAAATCACAAAATTCCGACCAATGAAGTTTATTTACCAAGACATCATAGGAAAGAAGCATTATAATTAGACTAGCTGTGCCCCGCGCTTTCACCCGAGGTAACTTCAGAGTTCTCGCGAGAATTCCACGATTAAAAGTACTCTATGTCCTTCTCTGTACTCCTGACAACTCCAATCCAAATTTCATCCAAATCCGTTCAGCCGTTTTTGCGTGATTGAGTAATAAACATCCAAACATCCACACTTTCACATTTATAATATTAGTAGGATATCTACCTAATACCTACTGCACCTACTTGCCTGATTAAAATTAACTTTAACTTTATTGCGTGGTGCAATGTGCAACGTGCAGTATACGCTATACTCACAGCTAGTATTGTTGCAGACGGGGGCAGATCGAAACTGCTAGCCAGACAGACAGATATAACGAGCCACACCGCTGCACTGCGTATAGAACCAGCTCTTATTCGAGTATGTATTTATGGAATTTTAGAGGGGAAGAAATTAATTTGAGCTGATTGTTGTGCACAGTAAAGTTTCGAATATGTAACTTCAGTAATGACTTGCGTGAATAACATATATTATTTGAACCGTAAATCTTCTTCAGCAAAGTAATCTAATCAGCATTCTATAAATATTATTGTGACATACATTAATTAATGGAATACTTAGTAATGCTGGAATAACGTTTCTGAAATAGCTTAAAAGTTGTTATGAATCGAAATGAATTGAAAAATGTTTCGACACATTACTCATTAGACAGTAAGTTTGCCCACTTTACATTTTCTCTGGTTTACTATTTGCTTGTTAAATTTCTGACTCAAAGTAATTTAATTTTTCTTCCTAAAATCAAATTGCCTGTTTCGTTTCAGATCGTTAATAATTTGACTCTTGTGGCCATGAATTCAAACAACGCCTCTGAATATTTGTATCTACACAGCGTTCAATGCTGATCCGTTGAGACACAAAATTTCCAGGAGCCGTTTTATGGCGCAATGGATAAGTGAATTCTGTCTAGATTCGTTCCCACTCTTGTCGCACAGCTGGTGGTAAGGGGGCTGTCTGGTTGGCTCGTTATATTACATAGTGTCAGACCTTTTTTTTTTTTTTTTTTTTTTTTTTTGACCCAGGGAAAATGCTTTATGCATACCACCGCCCCCGGGGCGGGGGTGATGGTTATGTGGGACTCCGCCCTGATAAGGGCGACCCGCCCTGAGAAGGGCGGGAATACTACCCACTAAAAACCCTGGGGTGTTCCTCCTCAGCGCCACGAGTCAGGGCCGCGGGAATCGCTAATTGCATGCTCCGCGGCCCCGACGGCGCTAGCCCGCACGTAGCGGGCTCCTTCTCGGGGACCCGTTAGTTTTGTGGGTCCCCTCCTCCTACAACTGCTATAATAAATTAATTTAGTGGCGCGCCGGAACACCTAACGCGCCACTTCCGCCCGAGGTCCTCATTCCGACTGGCGGCAGAGTTACCCCTACTCTGCCGCCCGGAGGACCTCTTTATGCTTTATGGTGGGTGGAGGCGGACCGCAGCTCGCCTCCTACCCCCCCCTCTGGGGCGGCGGTTGGGAGGGGCGGACGCCGCCTGCTCCCTTTCCCGCTCCGCAGTCTCCTTCTGCGAGATGACGTCCTCGCAGAAGGAGAGAACCGCCGCCCATGCGCCTTCGCCGCCCACCATAGCCGAGACGACTGTGGGCAGCGACAGGTCGCTTCCTATTACTGCGACGAGGGCACGGCGCTGCTCAGCCCAGGCCGAGCACTCTTCTAGAGTATGTTGCGCCGTGTCCTCGTCGCAGACTCCACAATGATGGCACGAGGCCGTCGGCTCCCTTCCGGCGATTTTGCACAGATACTTTCCGAAGCATCCGTGCCCGGAAAGCACCTGCGTCAGCCGGAAGGTCGTGGCGCCCTGCCGCCTGTCCGTCCATTCACGCAGAACTGGACGGACAGCTTCGACAGTCCGTAGGCCGGCAGATGGAGTGGCCAGCCTACACTCCCACTCTCTCATCAGGGACTGCCGAAGATGAGATCTCCGCGATTCAACCGCACTTGGCGGGGGGTATTCCCCCCGGGCGTGGCACTCCGCTCGCCACGAATACAGCGACGAGAGGAGGCCAGCCTCCAGGTCCCAAGGGGGGGACCCCGCCAAGACGCACGCCGCCTCAAAGGAGATGGTGCGATACCCTCTAACAGCCCTGACGGCCAGGACCCTCTGCGGTCTCCGCAGCAGGGGTCTGGTATGGGCCGTCAGGCTATTCGCCCAGATTGGGGCCCCGTAGAGGGCCATCGATCGCACCACCCCCATGTATAGGCGGCGGCAATTAACACTCGGTCCCCCAAGATTGGGCAGCAGAGTGCTGAGGGCACCCGCTGCCTTGATGAGTTTGGGGGACAGGCGGTTGAAATGTTCGCGGAAATCCCACCGGCTGTCGAGGACGAGTCCCAAGTATTTCATGGTGGACCCGACCTCGATTTGGACGCCACTTACGACAATGCAGGACCCAGCGGGCGGGCGCGACCGAGGCTTGTGGAAGCATATAGCCTCGGATTTGTCCAGCGCCACGCTGAGTCCCAGCTGCCGTATTCGGCCGACGGCCTGCGCCACCCCTAAAGTGGCCAGACGGGCAGCCTCGCTGTAGTCTTTTCCCCGGGCCACCACTAGCGTGTCATCTGCATAGCAGATGACGTCATAGTGTCAGACCTACCCCAACGCCAAGTGCATTGCCTCCTCCCCCACCCCGTCGCGACTGCACCGGGCTGCACCGACACGAACAAGGAAATGCCAGTACCTAAACTACCTAACATTATTTAGCAGAAAAAAGAATCTGTCTGTATTATTTATTGCTTATTGAGTGTATAATCAAATAAACTAAATTTAATAGGTACTTATATAGTCTGTAAATTTAATTAGACTGTATACTGCCTTTATATTGTAAAAAATAAAATTAAAAATAGCTTTAATTAAATTAAAGGATAACTTTATAAATGTTAGTCTATCTGTTTGTCGGTTTATTTGAACGCGTATCACGTAAAAACTGCTAGGCTTAACATGATATTTTAACATTCACGACACTTTTTGTCTCGGCACAACAAAAAGTTCACGAAATTCAGTTAAGTGACGAGGAATAGGTGTTGCTGTGATGGAGTTATGTATTAATCTTTAATGGTGCGTCTGTTTGTAACGATGTGACTTCTGAACGAATTGCTTGACCGGTTGAGATCACATTCGTTTTTTTTTGTCAAGCCGTGAGACTATGATCCACAACTATGTTAGGAGTCCAGTAAAACTGCAGGGCACCGCTAATTATTATCAATTTAAATATAATTATAATTTTTTCTTCTTACAATCTTCTATATCCTACTTTCCCTTCGAATAAATGACTAGTTAATTATTATTGGTACTTTTTACTAGATAGAATATGTTATGAGCAAATCTGTAATATTTCCAGTTCTCTTAATCATAACTTCAACGTAGTAAAATTATAAGTAAATAAGCTTTGTGTATCAAGCAAAAAGCTAGCTCAAGTTGTTTTTGGAAGAGTGAAAGGCGAAACCTATAAAAGTACTCTAATTAAATATTATTAAATTTCTTTTTACCTATTAAGCACTAGTACATCAAAAGCGGTACGCAGAGGTAGGTGTGTAGGAGTAGGAGCGTCGCGACGGTAGTCATAGAGACCGCCGGATGTGCCGCCATCGCTCTACGGCTTGCAACCCTGGGTACTAGGGTGGCCAGGAACCAGCGATACCGTTAACAGATAGCATTAATTGAATGTCGAGATTCGAGCCTTGCAACACTGCATGCAACACTGAGAGGTGGCTCTCAGTTGGATATATACGCATTATTCATACGAGCATATTTTATGGAATACTTTTTAAAAGGTGCTTATGTAATATTATAACGTAGCGACTTTTTTTCTGCAAGCCGCAACGCCGTTGCGGTACCACTGTAAATCATCAAGGATATTTGTTTAAACGCCCGAGCAAACATATGAGTAATGCTGGCGCACAGTGGAAATAGCTGCTAGTGGGAGAAAAGTTTTGTTTATTTTTTACATTTTATTAAATTTTATATCATAAAGCAAACTGTTGCGTTTAAGTCAAGTATCATAATCTTCTATCTATAGGTACTTATAATAAAACTCAATTAGAGAGGTCAATTCTGCACATTGAATATACATTCAAAATTAATATTGGAGGATGAATGGTGATCGATACTGATGCCAAAAATGCAATCAGTAAATTTTTTGTCTGTCTGTCTGTCTGTATGTGCACGCATGGGTCAAAAACTACTGAAGGGATTTTAACCAAACTTGGTACGATTTTAGTCCATACTCCTGGGCAGGTTATAGGCTATATAACATAACGCTAAGACACATAGGAGCTGAGCAGTGACGATAAATTTGAAGCAAGTCTGATGAAAATGCACTTTCGAGTTCTTATCCTCGCATACGTAATCACGCAAAAACGGCTGAACGGACTTGGATGAAATTTGGCATGCACGTTGTCAGGGGTACAGAGAAGGATATAGGGTACTTTTTTTCCCGGAATTCCCGCGGGAACTCTGAAATTACCGCGGGTGAAACTGCGGGGCACAGCTAGTACTATAATAAAAGAGTAGAATCCGCGATTCTGTACATTGAATATTTTTACCTCAAATTGAGAGGGGTGATAAAAGAAGAGTAACCAAGCCCAAAAAAGTTTTTAAATTTCTTTCCCGTCTGTCTGTCTGTCTGTTCGCGATAATCTCCGAATCTACTGAACGGATTGTCATGCGGTTTTCACAGGTAGATTAAGCTTATAGCTTGGAGCTACATAATATAGACTTTGGTTCATTGAAATCGGATGTCGGGAAAAAAAAATTGTAAAAAAACATATCACGCGGGTGAAACCGCGGGGCACAGCTAGTAATATTATATGGTACTTACTGATGTTGGTACTTACTGATGTTAGCACTTACATCAACATCATGTTTTATCGCTAATCGCTATTTTGGATGTTGTAGAAATAGCGATTGATTTATAAATTAAATTAAAAGGGGAAAAAGTTTACCACGTCATAAATAAAGTCTAGTCTGAACCCTCTTCTGTGAGCTGTAATTAGCAAATGGTACTCCAAATACTAATCCCAATGGTGCAAAAAGGTTTTAGGAACGGTTTTTGAAAGCATAAAGGCATTGGATTTTAGGGATGCGAACGAATTGCGAAATATGGTCACCACTTTGATGTTTATTATTATAGAAGAATTTAATAGGGTTGCACAACCAATATTCAAGGTAAAAAGATAGAGAAAAGTTTCCTTTGGAAGGATTTTCATATCGATTTACCTTTCACAAAGAATCGGAACTGGAGTTCCTAGAGGTTTTTCAGACAAAAAATTATTTAATGTTTTATTCTCAAAGTATGTGGTTCTTCATATTATTTTATTATTATATGAAATTTACGAGTGGTATAATATAATAGATACCATGATAAGAGCATATTACCAACAAATTTGAGTTTTATTACCACTCTTCCTATGTTTTTTTCGGTTTAAATAAATTGTAATAATTTTGTTTCCACGTCGAATATTTATCGATTACTTTAGATTTGAAATTATATTTCACATAGTTTCGTATAAAACTTAAGTGACTAGCAAATTCTTTGTCCTTTTTAATCCGAAAACCGAGGACGGGGTTGAAAGTTTACGTCCTGAGAAAAAATATAGTAATGCGACGCGGCTGCACCCTCGGGAAACATTGGAATAAATAAAGGGGTTTTTATATTGGTAACAGTATGTGTGACGGTCAGGTAGAATGCAGTACCTAGTGCAAGTGCATCGCACCAGTGAACTTTGTTAATGAACTGCACGCGTGCCGCCGCCCGGAGCCTGCTGTGCGGGGGGGCCTCACCCCGCCGCCGCCCCCGCCCCCGCCCTCGCCACTCGGCTAACGCGGCGCAAGAAGAGCGATGCAACCACCTACAGCCATTCTTTTAATAATGTTTTTTAAGTATATTAAGTAGTTTTAATAAAATATTATAAACTAGCTGTTTCCCGAGGATCCATCCACGTAATTTCGGAGTTCCCGCAGGAATTCCGGGACAAAAGTTCCCTATATCCTTCCTTGTACCCCTGACAATGTGTATGCAAAATTTCATGATGATCGGTTGAGCTCTTAAGGCGTGAAAGGGTAACAGACAGACAGAGTTACTTTCGCATTTCTAATAGATACTACTAGTAGGGAAGTATGGATAAATACGAAAGTTTGTGTAAGCGCGCGTGTTTAAGGCAGTATGTGTAGGTATTACGTTTTGACGTTGAAAGGACTGGACGGATTTTGATATCTAACTCCTGAAGGAATCCCGAAATTCATGCTGGAGAACCCGCATAGAAAAGTTAGTTTTAATAAAATAAAAATTGTTTATGGGCTACTTTGGCATTTATAAACTCAACCTTTCTTACTCATCTATGTATTTTAATTATCCTGAAAAATAAAATAAAATACACTATCCTTACGTATTATAAACAAAGTTCTCCGCCGCGTCTGTCTATCTGTCTGTCTGGTCGCGATAAACTCAAAAACTACTGAACGGATTTTTATGCGGTTTTCACTAATAGATGAATGATTCAAGAGAAAGGTTTATACTTATAGTTTACCCGGAAATTCCCGCCGGAACTCCTACGTTAGTGCGGGTGAAACCGCGGGGGACAGCTAATATAGGTTAATACAAATACAAGAGAAAATAAAAATAAATATAAACCCAGTGTCGCGACATTTCAGAAAATTATTAAAGCTCCTACGTTATTTCAAAGTCATCCCAGACACATTACACCTAAATGCGTGTAATAAATAAAGCTCTTCATAATAATACGGCAATAAAAACAAAATTCCATTCTATTAATGATCAAAAGCACATTGCTTTGCTGTAAACAAGTATGGGCAAACGACAATCGATACCGGTCTTTAACGTGTGCAAGATAAGACTCAAATTGATTTCATCGCCAAGCTGTAGGTAGTTAAGAGAAAGTAGAAATTAAATAAGGCATACACGCTAAGTATGGGGGTTGGATATACCTACATGGGAGCAGTAAGGGGTTCTGGTCCAGACAGAGAAATGCACTCGCGACCCCTGTCTAGACGCCACCGATCCGCCGCCAATACTGGGGACTTCGCTGCACCATCAAGGTCGTCTTTTTACACCCTCCATTTGTATACCTACCTTGTCATCACACTGTACCTGTAGTGGAACGTTTATTTACAATATATAATCTACTTACACACGTAAGAAGATAGACTTAATTAACGCAAATAAATAAAATTCGTGCGGTACGTATCACTTCCGTTGATTTCGCTCGCTTCACTTCCGTTGTCTGCCCAAATTTGACTTCTCAACATCCGGAAAAAATATTTTACTTTAAGCATTAAGCAGACAGATTACAGAAGGATGCTACTTTTAAGAATTTTTACTTATGTTTTGATGTTTTAAATTTAAGAAGGTATATATATCGATATAGATTGTAATAAGAAAACTAGGAGTTTGGTAAAAAAAAATTGGTTTTTTCTACAACCACTCATGTTAGCGTCATTGTTTATTGATCCTGTATTTCTATACTCTTTACCTAAATGGTTTTTAAACCATTTTATTTTAAGGTGACTTTTATTGCACCGGTTATGAGTTCGTAATGCAGTGTTACATTACCGCACTAGGCCTTTAAAAGCATTTTGTTTAAATCTCTGTAAAAAGTTTTGATGTCCAAAAACTTATAAACCTTGTATGTGAGAGCATAAACTTTAAAATTTTAAATAATTATGATGATGAGACATTTCATTTAACCAAACACCAATTTTTTTTAAGATAACGTTGCATGTTAATGAATTTTAATATCGTATTGTACCTATATAAAATCATGTATAATGTTTTCCATTTGTGTCGGTTTTACGGCTCAGTCAGTGGCTCTCACTCATCCCACCTGCGCGCGCAATATTAGCTGACCCAACCGCAGGCACGGGGCGCGAAAAAAAATTTTCAAAATCTTTACGTAACTATTTTTATTTGCTTAATTTTTTAGTATTTGCACAGTTCTCGACTCTATTACGTCTTCCCTAAGTAAACAACAAGCTCACTTGTCTCATAATGTACTTTTATAAAGAATATTATTTTCTTTTATATCGTAAAATTGTTCTGTAATTGTCTTATATAACTATCTCAACAGAGTAGATGGTTTTTTTTACTGTCTCTAATAACATTTTAGATTTGAAATTGAAGACAAGATTCGAAGGACGAACCAATAATTGCGTAGAAAAAGATTTTATCTTAAAAGGCGCTCGAGACTCACGGCCGCACTCAGAGTCGTTTTAATTATTACTGATTAAAACTTATACTTAAAATTAAGTAATCATTAAAACGACTCTGAGTGCGAACGTCATAACTCTAAATCTAAGTGTCTAGTGATAGATAAACTAAACATTTTAGCTGTAACTTTCCCCTACGTAGACACAACTCTCCTACACAATAAGAAAATTAAGGGCACAAAAATAAAAATAAAGCTCCCTAACTTCGCAATATACGCGTCTGCATCGACAATAAACCTAGTGGTGTATAATTTAGTGCACGCACGTCTGTCTGGGTGTCTACTGTCTAGGTACATTCTATACCCACTGACGTAGTACACGGTGCATGCAGCGTCAACTATACCGCACTTGTATAGCAGTGCTGTGCGCAGACTATAGTGCATATAGACAGCGCACCGCAGCCGCGGTGAGGGTAGGTCAGGCACGGTGCAATTTGCACGAGTGCTGGCTTAGCGACGTGTTAATTCCGGTTACTGATTTGCAACTTTTGATTTTATTTTTGCTGTAGGTAATTTTCACCTCAAACCATTAAATAAACTGTTTCTAAAATAATACAATATTATATAGAAGGGATGTATTTTCAAATAAGTTAAACTCTAGAACATATACCTAGTCATAAACAACTACGAATAATATGTAACAATCCACACTATAATAGAAAAGTAGAATTCGCGTGTCTGTTCACGCTAATCTCCAGAACTACTGAACGGATTAACATGCGGTTTTCACGAGTAGATTAAGCTTATTTTGGAACAAAATTATTATGTATATAGGTTTTGTTTCATTTAAATCGGATATCGGGAGATAAGTTATGATAAAAAAGCGTTTCACGCGGGTGAAACCGCGGGGTACAGCAGTATTAAAAAAGTGTAGTAATTTCATTCGCATTAGAAAAAAAAGGCGAATAAAACTTTATCAAAGTATTTAAGTCGAATACTTGTAAGTTTATTCAAATATACGTGATATTTTTGGAGTTTACTTCTTAAGAATCGATTTACGTATGAAAATGTATTGGGAGTAAAATCAAACGTTATGAGTTATGGTCCGGCAGCCCACGCCTTGTTTTTCAGTGACTATAGTAACAGGCTGAATCTTTGTGTGTAGGTTTAGTTCGACGAAACGCCCAAGCTTTTCCTCTGTAAAAATTCTCGAAACGGGTGGGTAGCTAATGAAGTGCGCAGGTGAAAAAAATTCGATTTGGTGGAGTGTCAAAATTGTCTGACAAACAGTAAGATTTTTCTTTGAATATCCTACAGAGATTTCTACACAGAGTCGCGCGTCTAGAATAGCCGATCAGAATAGTAAAAAAAATAGACAGCTAAAAATAGCTAGAAATACTCAAGCGCGTCAGATTAAGATATGGTTAATTACATATCTACTAAAAAGTGAAAAGTGTAGGTACCTACACATGAATAATCTGACGATTTGAACGTGACATAATAGAGTTAGAGGATCACAAATGACAATGAGTGACTAACATATTAACCTCAGAAGAATATTATTCTTCTGAGATATCAACATATCAAGTCATAGACCATGAAATTTGGCACAAGGGTACAATACACTGTAAACATGCATTATGGAAGGGACTTTTGGCGGGATTTTAGCAGAAATGGGCGTCAGTTTTCATTGTTTTCGGTGTAAATAACTTCAGAAGAAGAAAAATACAATTGAATTGGCTGTATGGACTTAGATTCCTTTGCCTTTTCCTTTTCCTAAAAAAAAAAAAGCATTTCCAAAATTCGTCTTCTTTTTTAGTTTATAGCTTCGGGCACTGTGTGTTGCCACCTTAGACCAATAAAATCTCATGATTATTATTGGTCCGAGGTTGCCACAGTGAGTCCACCAATACGTAGTTTTTCACGTAGTTTTCTCCAAAATTCAACCCCTCAGAGAATGAAATGGGGTTTACAATGACAATGAAATGACAGTGACAGCGGCAGCGAACGTGATAGTGGCTACGGCAAAAATACGGTAGCTTTCTATCAGCGACTTGGTTTATTCTTAAACTTATCGATGTAGCTGATGCCTGATATACACATTGCGCCGTTGTTTATTATTTCGCACCATTTACCCTAGGTGTCCATCTGTGTGTGAAGAATTATTATTATTCACGTACGGACGCATTATAACAATTCCATTTCATTACCAACTTTTGAAAGCGAAATATTAAACGTAATAGGAGCGAAATATGTGATATTCGTTGTGAATAGTAATCGGTAGCCGGCGTGTGTAGCATTCGTAGCACCCGCTCGCTACGATGTAGCGGCGCGCCGCGTAGCGCGACTGCGGTGTCACGCACGTAGAACACACCGAGTGCTGCTGCCGTGTTGTTACGGTGTAATTAAAAAACCTTTTCATTACTCATACTCGGATAGTAGGTCTGAAGTTTCCTGAGAAGCGGGTTGAAAGTAACACTTTTCAGCCCTAGGGAGAATCGCTTATAGGGGCATACTTACTGGCCAGTAGCACACCTAATGGTTGATTTATGTAAAATAAAATTCACTCATTTTTTTCTTTAGCTAATTCCTATTTTTATTTTGACTTTCCTTGCATTCGTAATGAAAAGCACAGTGTTATCCTCAGGAGAAAGACTTATTTAGTCCCGAGACGGGGTTTGGCTAATAGATCGAGGGACGAGGTGAGGTTACTTTCACCCCTAGGATAACAATGTACTATTTATTACACCTCTCATATTCGGTAAGTAGGGTCTTTATTACCCCCAAATGGTGCTTGTAGGTGACCAATTAGCGCTCTAGGGTAATAATGTGACTAGAAAAGTCCTAGGGCGGTAAGTAATAAAAAAAACTCTTCACTCGCTATTCAGCCTTGTCTTCGTATGAGTATAATGGTCACTAATTTTAAATATCGAACGGCGAACCTCAAATTCGTTCTGAAAAAAAATATTCTCATTTCACTATAAATTTTAACTAATACAATGTTTTTATTCTTGTAATGCCGGTTTTTTCTACTTACCTCACAATCGAGATGTAAAGCAGAGTAGTTACCTCAGGTGTAAGCATCAATTGCACCCGCGAACTATAGGCGCCCTCGCTGCGCTCGTGCGCCTAAATATCTCGGGCTACAATTGATGCCTTACAGCCCTTGGCTACTAATCTACTATATTTAGAAATTTACACTAACATAATCTCTTTTGCATTATTATTTGTCGATGATACCTTAGTCACTGTGTACCTAATAATAATACAGTTTGTGATTTGATAATGGGGATGTGGACTACTTTTGAAAATCAAAATTCTAATTAGTCCGCCAGTTAAAAAATAAAAAAACAACAGACACGTATTTTTTACTTTTTTAAATAAATTAAAATATACAGAGATAAAGCGCATTAAAGTTTAGGGTGAGGGGTCGTGACGTCACTAACCGCTAAAACCGCCATACAAACTGTCAGAATAGTGACGTCACGCGGAATTTCAACTCAATATATCGCCGTTATTTTTTGATTACGTAAAAAAAGAAAAAATACGTGTCCAATATTTTTTAATAATCTAAAAAATAAAAATTAGTCAACATGCCCATTTGGGAAGCTGTTTGAAACTGCGGACCTCAGAAGAATAACTTGCGGACAATACTCATGTCATCCTACTGTCAAATTTTGCACTAAGTTTATTTGTATTCTAATTTTGAGAAAAAGTTTTTAGTCTTTAGCAAACAGGAAGCCCAAAATATTCATCACACTCTGCATACCTACTTACTGCCATCTATCATCGCATGCGCGCCTTGCTTCTTTTAACTCTCCCTGTCTCTCTCTTGTTTTGCTTCTCTTTTTCTATTTCTCTTTTTCAAAGTAGAAGGAAACAAATGTGCATAACAATAAATACCAGGGTGTCATAAACTACAGTAGATGTATCGCGGCGCGGTTCGGTACTGTGCGGCAGTGCAGCGCGGCGCGGCGCATTGCAGGCGCCGCCGGGTGAACGGCCGCGCATCGATCTTTGCGCCCGCCGCGCCGCGCGCCCCCGCCCCCACCCCCGCCGCGCCCCGCATCTTGCGTAAACCCCCTACGCTTATGTAACCCGCTCGCGTTGCTCCGCATTTATAGAAAAAATTCTGAAAAGCGTTTTAGATTTCTTTGCATGCCAATTTGGGTCGCAGGATTTTGGAAGCAGGAAATAGAGTGGTAGAGAAGTTTGATTTAAAAAATTTTGTGTGTGGAAAAATTATTATAGTTTTGTTACCAAGCAGTACCTAATTACTAACATTTGCATCAATTTTTGGGTTATACTTTTATATGAATACTTAATAGTATATAATAACTTTACTTATATTATATATAATAACTACTTAACAATTGTATTCTAGCTGATTTTAATTAAATTCATGAAAACTATGGTATTAAATAGGTTTCAATAAGCATATAAAAAGAAACAATTTGTCAGTGAAAAATTTACTGGCACCGACGTCTCCCACATTGTACCTATACGTACCTTACATAATATTTGTAAGATACATTATAGTAGATTCTAATTTTACAAATTACAATAAGTGTAATGTAGGTATCTGATACGTGTAATGTAACTATTCTAGATTTCAAGAGTTCGAAAAAAAATCTTTGAAAATCTAGACTTCTGTTCCACATCAGTTAAGGTTCGCGCGCTCGCGGGGTGAGTGGCCGAGCGCTCATTCATCAACGCCAAGCCCAAAGCTCAACCTAGATATATAATTGTAATATTCTACACACATAACAAAAAATAAAATATCTTACTTCCTAATAATATTATAAACGCGAAAGTTTGTAAGTATGTATGGATGAATGGATGGATGGATGGTTTGTTACTCTTTCACCAAAAACTACCTACTGGATGGATTTAAATGAAACTTTACAATAATATAGCTTATACATCACATTAACATATAGGGTACTTTTTATCCCGGAATTCCCGCGGAAACTCTGAAATAAACGCGTCTGAAACCGCGGGGCACAACTAGTATATATATAAAGTTTGTTTGTTCGTTAACTTCAATCGTCAGCTTTTGTGTGTTTATCGGTGTGAAAAACTATACACAGTAAAGTCATATCTAATCCTGACATATTATAAAAACAAAGTCCTCTGCCGCGTGTGTCTGTCTGTTCAATAAACTAAAAACTACTGAACGGACTTTCATTCATTTTTACCAATAGATGCTTTATGATGAATGTTTATATTATGTATAGTTTATCCTGGAATTCCCGCGGAAACTTCGAAATTATCGCGGATGAAACCGCGGGGATCAGCTAGTATGACATAAAAGTTGGGAAATGGAACGTGGTTGAATAACTTTGCCAAAAAAAATTATCAAGTATATCTATTATATTTTCGAAGGGTCACTAACTTTTGCTTGCTAATAATAAAAGTAATAGATGACTCTAAACATTTTTAATACGTCAATCCGCTGAAATCAAGCTGCAATAATCGCTCTCTTATCAGAATCTCCTGTATGAATTTAATATACTCTTGTCTTGAATTAGAGCTTATTATTCAGTTCCTTAAAACAATATATTGTTGTGTCAAAAAGAAGAAGCAGGGGTCAACAATGCACTTCCCAACGCCAAGGGAGCGGACCTGCTAGGAACAGCTTGTAATAAATAATATTGAATTTTCGAGCATAAGACGAAAACAAGAAAAGAAACGATTTTCTCCTACGTTGCGAATACATTGAGTAGTTTTTAAATATTCCTTTGCCCGCTAAAGTAGTCATTAGCCTAATACTCGGACATAAAACGCTTAACTAGTTAGTGAGTTAAGGATTGCATTGAACATGTAATAGTAAACTTTTGCAAAAAAATTATAAAGTGATAATTATCCGGTTAATTTATAGAATTCAATCTTCACGGCTAATTTATCGTTCACAACCGCAGGGTATATCTATACCTACTATAAAAATATAAAATCCACTCTGTAAGGATAAAATTATTAACTAAAAATACTTGTGTTTAAAAAAAGAAAATCGACCAAAAATGAATTGTTAGGAGTGACCCACTAAAATTATAATCGCTGTAATTAATGTGGAATTAATAAAAAACAAAAGGAGGAAGCTACGAGCTGTGGCGGCGTAGCTCCGTAGCGAGGTTACGCCGTAGCCCGGGCACGGTCGGCGACCCCTGGCCGTGAACGGGGGTGCGCCGGGCGAGCCACCGAGCCCCCCGCGCATACCCGCGCGCCCCCGCGGACGTCCGCCGAGTGCCCCCCGCGCCACTCACGTGCAATCCTCTGCCCGCGTACAGGCTTGCACTTACATACAATCATAATATAATTATTACAAACAAAAAATTTATTATAAACAAAATGATTTACTCCTATCTTAGTAAGAGTTACTTCTGTTACTCTGCTGCAGTATAATGACTTGCGGCAATAATTAAAACGTAATTCAGTAAAGTTTAAATCCAAATAAACTCGAAACAACTTATAAATAAGTGAATTTCAGGTTTTATTTGACAGAAGACCCGAAATTTAGTAATTTATATAATATGTAAATCATGTTAAACTATGTATATTTTAACTAAGCTTTAAATTTAAGCAAATTTATGTTTTAATAAATTGAATTAAAATTTTGATAAAACCTTAGTTTGAATTATTACCTTAACATTGATTAAACATGAAGAATGCATTTGGGAACAGTCTTTTTTTTGTTTTATTTCTTGCTATTTCTCTGCCTGAAGAGCCTTTGTCTGAAGTTTTGCTAACAACGATTCTCGAACAAGAAAGGGAGAGCATTAAGATTTGATTATTTCACCATTTTCCAACAAAATACCCACACACCATGTATCGTGGGGTTGCCCAGCTCCGTCACGCACACAGCCTCGCTCGCCCAGTTTCCGACGAGCTGCACCCGCGCATGTGTGCTCGCCACACCCCCCTATCTGACACACGGCGGCACTCACACCGAGGCGAACCCAGGGAAAAGTGTAGCGCTAGTGTGCGGAAGAGACGTGTCCACACGCGGTCTCTGTGATGGTGTGAGTGGAAAATGTGTGTTAATGTGAAACTTCCGTGTTGCGCTGCGCTCCGCGTCCCAGTGTGAGGCCGCCGGGCGGTGTACGTAGCTCGCGGCGTGTTTGTGTGTGTGTTTGTAGGGTGCATCGACTCTGTTTCCGGTTGCCGCCGGGTACAACGGCCCGAGGCTCGATTTGTGTCTTTTATTTTGAAGGTTTGCGTGATATTGTGTCTTTTACAATATAATGATCTTTTATTATGATAATTAATGTGATATAGGTAGGTATAGATACGTTATAAACGTTTTATCATTTAATTTATTACTAGAATTTTAAAAAATATATATTCAGAAGCTTTGCCGCACTCAGCGTCGTTTAAATGATTACCTTCTTAATTTTAAGTAAAAATCTTAAAAACAAATCTGCCACACTCAGAGACGTTCATTACATTAATGTTAATTGGCATTTAACTAATTAAGTTAAACTTATTTAAAATTAAGTAATCATAAAATGACTGAGTAACTACTTTGTAACGAAACGAGTTAAAAATATCTGTTGTCGGACGTTAAATGTTCCAAGTTCCAACCAAATGTTTGAATTAAAAGTAAAACGAAAGTAGACCCCGACAGCGTTTTTGTACGTATGTATACTAACATTGTGTAAAGTGTAGTAGGCGGGTAGGTATACGCGCTCGTCTAGCCTGCCTCGCTTCGACCCCCGATACCGCTTGCACTGAGTGCTTAAATAATTAATTTCAAGCTATTTCGACGCTTTTTCGCAGCAGTCTGCGACAAGGGCCCGCAAATTTATCCGCCTTTCTATTTATCTACTCGTAACTTTGGAGCTAACGGTACCTATGAGCGACAACCCTGCGCCACGTCCGCGTCAGTGTGAGGGCGTGGTGATTGTAATGGATGCGTTTTATTTGTTTTATAGAGTTCGGCATCGGGAAGATAATGGGTGTTGAGTGCAGAACATTGCAATGAGAAATTACGAATGTCAAACCCAAAAGTATTTAAACATTTAGTAGGTATAATGTTGTTTTTTCATTGCTAACAGCTAGCAAGCTAGGGGTTTGACCACAGCTCAACTGATTTTAAGAGATAGTGTGATCAAAAATGGTTTCAAGTGATGCTGCCGGAACACACCGTTAGGTGCTCGGCGCAGGGCGATGTCCAGGCTTATCCTAACGCTGAGGGTGTGTAGACTATAGTCCAACACCCAGGCCCAATATTGATTAGTTTTGGTGAACTTACCATCTGTTTTCGAATGGCTTAGAATGGATGTTGCCCGAGTCAGGGATCGAAGCCTCGCCTTAAAAAATAAGGCGAAAATTCTACTGCAGCTGGCCAGTCACAACGCAGTGGTTATGTACTCTTTACCAGTCACTTAGGTCGGTGGTAACAGAAACTGTATAGCTTGCGTTAGATTATTTTAAAACCACTTTGGATTAATCTTAAGTTTTTTTCTACTGGAGTTAAATTTTTACAGTTTCAAAATATTAATATCGCAAGAAAACTGTCGATTATTATTTATTATTACTAATTTAAGTTTTGTACTTGTACAGTCAACAGCAGCAATATGTATCACTTTTGTCAGTGTTTGAACTGTATTACAGTATAGTATTATATTATCTGTGGTATTACTATTGCAATAAGATACGATGTCTGTCAAAGTGTTTACATATTTCTGCTGCTGGCTGTGCTCATATATGATCATTGCAATCAGCTAGCAAGTATTGTTTTCCCACCGTTTGCACGTTGCCGAGTCGCTGCAGCCTGCATGGCATGAGTCACCGTACTCAATCAGCGGCCGCCCCGCCTCGCCCGGCTCAGACCAGACGGTCAATATTTGACTTGAACACTGATACTAGGCCCGTGGTTATTGCAAGCTGAACTATGTATATTGGCCGTATGATGTTGGAGCGCGTCATACAGCTCGATTGTGATGCATACATTTTCATACACTCTCAATCCGGAAATTGTAGGTACATAATATATATGCTTTTGGTACATCTTCTTTCGTGTTTGGTTTAATTGATTTTTTTTCTACTTCAGTATTTTATTGGTATACTAGCTGTTCCCCGCGGTTTTACCTAAATTAAATTTGGAGTTTCGCGGGAATTTCCGGATAAAAATTACCTAACTACGTGTATGGAAAATTTCATTAGTTAAAATATGCCATCTTGACAGCAAAAGATTGCCATAAAGTTTTCACTATGACTCTCAAGGTTTGTTTGCCCTTAATGTTACATTTTAGCTATTTTTAACCGACTTCCAAAAAAAGGAGGAGGTTCTCAATTCGTCTGTAGGTTTTTTTTTTTTAGTTTAGTGCATTTTTGCGTCTTGAAGTCGGTTTTTTGTTAAAATTTTATTTATATCATTACTTTTCACAGCGTCATTGTTATTAACCAAGATCATAATAACTCTTTTTATCTATACCTAGGCATAATAAAACAGTAGAATCCACGATTCTGCACATTGAATATTTTTAGGAAAAATTGACTGAGGGCGATAAAAGAACACAATAAAAGTTTTTAAAATTTGTCTGTCTGTCTGTTCGCGATAATCTTCGAATCTACTGAACGGAGTGTCATACGGTTTTCACAGGTAGATTAAGCTTAGCCTGGAGCTATATATAGAGTCTGTTTCATTGAAATCAGATGTCGGGAAAAAGTTATTGGATAAAAACCTTTCGCGCGGGTGAAACCGCGGGGCACAGCTAGTTATGCATATTATGTACAGTAAAGCCTGTAAATTCTACGGATAGGCTAATGAAAGTACTTGGCATAATTGGGTAATTGAACATAGATGGTGAGTCGTATTACGGAGTTAATAGAGTTTAAAATTTGATAGCAACGCAATCTTACCAGGGAAAAGTGCCACTACGGGCACAGTAGAACATAAGATATCTATCGAAATAAATAGTAGGTTCTCTTATATAGGAGTAAATTGAATATAATACGTTTTATTGTGTTATTTTTAGGTTTGTTCCTAGCCGTTTTACCCACATTAAAAATTCTCACGGGAACTCTGGTGTAAAAAATACCCCATGTCCTTTTCTATACCTCCGACAGGATGTGTAATTATTGTGTATGCAAAATTTCATGATGATGGGTTGAGTAGGTATGAGTAGTAAAGGCGTGAAAAGGTGACAGACAAACGGACAGAGTTACTTTCTCATTTATAGTTTATGAATCAATCCAGTCTTAGGCTGGTACGCTAAGTAATGTTCAACATTATGATTCACTTTATGAAACTTTTAATAAAGGTATACTGGACTCATTTGCTCACTGAAAGGGGTGTCAAAGACCTCGACCTCATTACGACCGTTCACAACCCTCTGTACTAGGGTAACATGAGGCGCGAGTAATACAATTACCTTAAACCGCACAGTGTAAAAACTATACAGTAAGTATCCCTATTAGGGATGTGGACTACTTTTGAAAATCAAAATTCTAATTAGTCCGTCAGTTAGAAAATAAAAAAACTATAGACACGTATTTTTTGCTTTTTCAAATAATTTAAAATATACAGAGATAAAGCGCATTAAAGTTTAGGGTGAGGGGGTCGTGACGTCACTAACCGCTAAAATCGCCATACAAACTGTCAGAATAGTGACGTCACGCGAAATTTCAACTCAGTATATCGCCGTTATTTTTTTATTACGTAAAAAAAGAAAAAATACGTGTCCAATATTTTTTAATAATCTACAACACGGACTAAAAAATAAAAATTAGTCCACATGCCCATTCAAAGAAATTTTTAACTTGACGTCACTGGAAAATAATGGCAACCAAGATCGTGTTTATAGCTTTTATTTTAATTTCGCTCACATGAATTGCTCTAGCTAAACTCTATAAACACCTCATAGTCGACTAACCGTGCGAATACTTAAACTGTGCTTAGGTACGTTTAGATTCGTGTGTAGATTAACTATTCGCAACTGGGATTTATATCTATCTCTAGTCGAGTCTTGGCCCTCAGTCGCACTTCTCAGACGGAGACAAAACAACACTTTAACCAGCTGATTCTTTGCTTTGACCATCACTTTACACTGCGAAGAGAACCGGGGACCTCAATGATTTGCGGAACGGTATAGTAATCACTTGCGCTGATCCGCAGCTGTCATTAATGCCAATGTAGTAAGCATGGTATGGGCGGGCAGATGTGTCCCAGAAGGTCAATTCTGCTAACACGAAACACAAATTGGCCAGCACTTGTACCGATAAAGGTTTCCCCACATATACCAACGTTGCCATGGTTGATCATCCTAATACGGGTATGTTAGCATCGATATACGTGGAGAGAACTTTATGCAGACGGAAGTGGTGCGGTTCTGCGTGAACACAATAGGCCAGTTTCCTGGGTAAAAAAATCGAAATTCTATTTAGTCCGTCAGTTAGATAATAAAAAAATAAAAGACACGTATTTTTTGCATTTTTAAAATAATGGAAATATGCATAGATAAAGCGCATTAAAGTTTAGGGTGGGGGACTCGTGATGTCACAGCTCGCTATAACGTGCGAACAAACTGTAGCGAGGCGTGACGTCATGTGAAATTTCGACTTGATATATCTCCGTTATTTTTTGGTTACATAAAAAATAAAAAAATACGTGTCCAATATTTTTAATAATCTACAAAACGGACTAAAAAAAAATTTAGGAAACTAGCCTATTAACCCCTTACGGCCGCACTCAGAGTCGACTTTAATGATTACTTAGTTAAGTATAGATTTTTAAAACAAAACTGCCGCAATCAGAGACGTTCAGTAAATTAATGTTAATTGGCATTTAACGAGATGTAACTTAATTAGTTAAATGCCAATTAACATTAATTTATTAAACTTGTCTGATTGCGGCAGTTTTGTTTTAAAAATCTATACTTAACTAAGTAATCATTAAAGTCGACTCTGAGTGCGGCGGTGTGACACGGACGTCTGTAGGTATTTAATTTAACACAGAGATATTACACAAAAAGCGATAGTTAAATTCAAAATTCCGTTCGAAATGGCAGCAGTAAAACAATCGATTTTTACGTGGAACGGCGCGAAATTACTTTGGCGCGAAAAAAACGTGATTTCTAGATAAATGCTTAACTACACTTCTTCCATGAGTGCGTGCCCTGAATGCCGTTCTATGCCTTTTAATTATAATATGTTAAGAATCTACTGAAGTGACGAATCTGCCTATAATTTAGGTGACGAATCTGCCTAGGTTCGGAGATTTTTCTTATTTTTTGTTAGTCCCATCCATATACAGCCACTCAGAAATTGTTTTTTTTTTTACATACAGGAAATAAAATAGAGTTCGAAAGTTGAGGAATCGGCTAGATAATATTATTTCGTTAAAAGGTGCCTTTCTATATGAAAACGGTATTTATACCTGCCTATGTCGACAGAAATCAAACGAAATTTTCCATTTACATACGATAATTTATGACTGGAAGTGACAATTATTAAATTAGAGGTATACCGGGTAATAAATTGTTTAAACTCATAATGATCGTTATGCAAATAAATGATTTAAAACATAAAACCATAGATAATAACCTACAACGCGATTTCGTTGGAATGTTACCGTTCTTAGTTAGAAAACCGTTAATTTAATAATTTTATTCTGATTTCGACGATCCTATGAGGTTTGTGACTATTTGTAACATCTGAAGATAAAATATATCTGCCATTATGGAGGCCTATAAACGGCGATTTTTACCGATGTTTTTTGGTCTTTACTTTAGTGTAGCTTTCTATTTTAGTTATTTATTTTAACTCTCAACACACAACATGGTACAAAAGGTTGACTTAATGCCATTGTGGCATTCTCTGCCAGTCAAGGCTTTTGGTGGCGCTTATTATCTGGAAAATAGATAGGTACATATTTCAATATAATTAATATATTATAAAAAACAAACAAAAACATTAGAATATTTCCTTTATTTTCAAAACCCGTTAAGTAGTTATTGAGTTTATCTATATTACATAGGTACATACACATACATACAAAAAATCAAATAATTTCTCTTTATTATATGTACTATTAGGTTAAGGAAAAAAAAATTCAAAGACCATCAATGATATTCAAAAAAATTCTATCTAGCCACATCTAGATACGTTTAAAAGAAAACCAAAGTACATCTGGTGTTCTGGTTGCCTGGTAGCGAGGGTAAGAACCGCTGGGGGAGCCTGACCTAGTTTCAGCGAGGGTGCTCCTCTGGCGGCCTGCACCATCGATCCATGGGTCCCCACTAGCTATAATCGTAATTCCTGAACCGTGTACCCAAATAATAATAATAATAACCGTGTTTTCCCTTTGTTCTTTCCGGGGCCTATCACCAGTCTACACGTGGCGCCTATCAATAGCCTTCAATTACGTGTTGTTCCACGAAAGAATCCTAATAAATACATATTATAAAAATTTTAATTTTTTTTACTTATTATACTTACTTACATATCTAGCTTAGCTGTGCGCCGAGGTTTCACCCGGCGTGAGTTTCTGAATTCCTGCAAGAACTCCAAAGTAGTCTATCTAATTTACTCCTTATAACATCAGCTAATTAGCAGTGAAAGTCCCGTCAAAATCAGTTCAACCGTTTTGGAGATTCATTCGCGGACCTCAAACTTCTTTTATTCTTCTTCTCCTTATAATAACAAACTGCAAACACAACATCTGATGCCGTGACCAAGGGAAATGGGGATTTCTTTTTTATATATCAAGATAATAAGTCCGCCTTTTGTACCATGTTGTGCAATAAGCTTAAATAAATAAATAAATAAATAATAGCTTGTATAAATATTTTTTTTTAAATAGCTCTTATCAATTACACAGGTAAATCTCGCGACAAGCTTTTATATCATAAATTGTTTTATGAAATAAATAAGGTACCTACTGTGTGTGGTGTTCAATAGTGTTGTTCATTTCATTGCTTATTGTAATAAATTGATGGGTTTGATTTAATTTTCTTCGTTTTAGAGCATTCACGTCGAGTGAGCTGCTTATTTAGATACAAGTGTTGTTAGACTATTTATTAATTCTTATTAGATTTCGGTTCTGATTAGCTGTAAATTTTATCGTTAGATCAACACACAAATCTCTTTGATCCAACGTTAAGCTTAAAAGCTTTCATCGTAGAAATAGTACATATTAAAAAGGTACATACCTACCTACTTAATAATTACCTACCTGGGAAAGCAGGAAATCTGGTATCTATGTTCATTGGCGTTACACAAAGTGTGCCTCCGCCGGAAATAGAACCCGAGACCTCTTGATCCGGTCTTCGTATTATAAAGGTCTTACAAGAATACAGACTTATCACTTATAGTTTATTCAGGAATCAGTAAATGCAGTTAGTTGCATCCAATCGCGTAACAAAAGATAAGCAAAACAAACCAAAAAGCAAGCATTCTAATACCTAACGTATTGTACCGACCCTATAAAGTAATTTATCATAGATAAAGGTCATCCACGTGGCTGCAGTCTGCACCCACACCGGGCCGCAACCTTTCAATCTCGCGCAGCTGCTCTATTTATCCTTATTATCCTAGCCGCATCACCTTGAGAAAGCGCCGGTTTCTTACCCCGCCGCTGCCTGACAGTTGCCATGTGAACGGACGGCAACAAAGGCTTTTAATAACAGGCATACGATGTGCCCGCACCGTCAGCTGTCCCAACATCTTGCGCCATAAAAAATAGGCCAATAACTTCGATGGCGAAAAAAACTTAAAGAAATGTTAAAGATGGCGGCAGGTGCGAGGCGCGCCAGCTGCTCGCGCGCACGTCGCTCAGTAATGAGTGCGCGCGCGCCGCTTTTGTTTTGTTGACGCCGTGCGGGTCAAAGACTCGCAGGCTTTATGTTTGTTGTTCGAGACTTTGCAATATGCATCGCCTTGCTCGGCTATCACAGTTAACACTCTAAAGACAGTTGATTATACAATATATACAACTAGCTGTTCCCCGCGGTTTCGCCAGCGGTAATTTCGGAATTCTCGTGGGAATTTCGGGATAAAAATTACCCTATGTAACTTAGAACTGCCGTAGAATAATTTATTAATTCCTATATGCGAAATAATGTTCAAAATCGGTTCAGTAGATCCGGAGATTACCCCCTAGAACGTCACAAACTATGGATAACATCATCGCTGGCTATTGAGTCAGAGCCAACCCACACGGTGCGGTGCGGCTCAGGTCAGGCGCCTGAGCGGCGCCGCTGCGGTATATTACATACAAAAATGCGTTGTAGCCACACGACGCCTTGCGGCGCGCTCCGGCGTCGCGCCGCGCTCGCACCGGCGTGGAGACGAGGCGGAGACGGGAGTAAGCGTTTTTTTTTCACTTCTTAGTTCTGATGCGAATTGAGTTTATAACTTTTAGAGTCAAAACTGATCACGAATATATGGCAGCTGTACTAGTAGTAAATGTTTGGTATAATTTACAATCACATACTTTTGAATCACTTCGACGCCACACAGTTCTGACGCGAACTCCTTTCATTAGTATTGAATTTCTGATTTTGATCATCTACTTTTGCTGTTGACTGTACGTATTAGGTAAAATCCATTTCCAAGAACTCATTTTCGGGGATCAATTATTTGATAAGTATCTACAAGCAAAAGCTTCAGCCGAGGAGTAAATCGGCGGTTCCCGAGATAAACATCAAACGACAGACATGTTGACTTTTGAGATTTTTTTTTACTCACCTACACACCTTGCTGTCAACTTTTTATCATTGCAAGTCAAATGTAGAAATATAAATCCGTACCATAAATCCCTGCAATGACCGATAAAGTTCGACTTCGACACACGGTGCGTTTCAAGTTCCGCAAGTAGGTACCCGCGGTGGCCTCGTGTCCACACATCTGCCGCACCAGTATAGTAATTATACGACCCTCTGCCACTACCTGAGGCCCTGGTACCTGTTGGTTGCTACAAAATCATGGCCATTCGCTTTAAATTGACGTGAAGATAAGAGAATTAACAAGCGAACGGTAATCTAATTAATTTGATCAAAGATAGTACCTACGTCCATCATTCGCAATGTTTCTGGTAAACTGCTCAGCGGCCTTATTTTTGAAGCGCTCGAATTTACTTTTCGCACACGGAATTGCAAGATATTCGCACGTGAATTCGCGATTTCGAGTGTGAAAGTAATTCGAGCGATTCAAAAATACGGCCCCAGAAGCCTCAGCTGTACGGGGTGGGGTGGGAGGTAGATACTATTGCAAATGGGTAACTTCAATCTAATTTATTTATTTTTAAAACTAGCTGTTTCCCGCGGTTTCACCAGCGGTAATTTCGGAGTTCCCGCGGCAATTTCGGGATAAAAAGTACCCTATGTCCTTCTCTGTACCTCTGACAACGTGCATGCAAAATTTCATGATGATCGGTTGGCGTGAAAGCGTAACAAACAAATTCACTTTCGCATTTATATGTATTAGGAAGGATGTAAGTGGTTAGAACGAAATTTCAGGAAAATACTAACATTATGGCAAAAACAAAAAGGGGACCTTTTAGATATTTTTTTTTCCCAAATAGATTTTAGAATCTTAAAAGGTACGCTTTTTTAACTTTTGAGCTTGTTTATATTAAACGCCGTATTATTAGCCTTGTTAAAAATAAAGTTGCAGGTCCATCCCAAATGGTAGGTATATCTTAGAAATTTTGCTTAGTCTCAATACCCATACTATACCTTCTTTTCGAATAACTTTAAAATGGTAGGTACTAGGTAAAGTACAAGGTAATGCTACTTGTTAAACTTTTATAGCGATTTTAGCTCAGTGAGTGCGACATCACACGTCACAGGGTGTGAGTTTAAATTGTCAACAGTGAGCTTGAGCTGTAGGTAAAAGGAAATAATCGTGAAGAAACTATAGCATGGTGGCAGGGCACTTTCCAGTGCCCGATTAGCTAACAACCTACACGATGAAATCTGACGCCAAGCACCTAACGGTGGGTTCCGGCACAGATAATATACTACACCGGCAACCTCACTTCAAAGGTACTTGAAAGCCTACTAACTACAACTGCTGTTTAGTTGTTCTATATCACTGGCATTGTTATAACAAAAACCAAATGAGATATCTTGCGGCAACAATGCCATCGAATAAGTTTTTAGAAAAATAACAATTTATATTCCACCTATACTTATATTTTGCTTCATGAACATGTCCTGTATAATTACAATATAAAAAAAAATACTTCTGAACAAATAAAAAATGGAAAAGATTAAAAAAAAAATAACATAATCGTCAATCACAGCCACTGATTTATTTTTGCTAGTAAAAGGTCCATAAGGACTAGTCCGGCATTGTATTTATGTATTTATTATTCGTGTGAAACAACATAAAAATCATTATTAAAATTCGATATCACTAGTGTAATAAAATTGAATACATAATATGAGTTTAAGCTTTAAATACAAATGAAAATAAGACCTACATGCACTTGCATATAGCTAGTTGCAAGTAACGCATACAATCATAAACTTAGCAGTCTTATCTCATTCTGCATGGGTTTCATTCATGAACAATGTAACCGACAATTTAATTCGATATTATTTATAAACTCGTGCTACAAATTTTAATATTTGAATTTGTTGACCTGCTTTTGCTTATTTACACGTCCATAAAAATATGTACATTTAGCTGCATGCAATGCACGGCCGGGCGCAGCGCGAGTGCTAAAAATGGGCCCTTTACCCGAAAAAATATCAGACGTGTGGATAAAATCAGGCAAAGAAAAATATTTTTACATTTTCCTTAGCTAAAATCCGCCCTTTGGAGACTTCTAAAAACCTTTTTTGAATTCTGATGACCTGACAAGCGAGGATTAATGCTAAGACTCTAATTAATCCACCGCTAGTCAAAGGTAGCGCTAAAACTAAGTAATGATATTCTCGTTGGGTACCACTTTTCTGGATCGCAAATCTAAACGGGATATTAAAAGATAAATAGAAGAGATATTTGAACTGACACCTGTCCCTCGAACAAAATCTCGCCTTAAACTTACTTTTGCTTCCCCTAAAGCCTAAAGGATCACAATCGATTTCATAACGTTTCTTGTTGATACAGGATGAACGGGGATGTGACGTCCAAAGTCACTATATTAAGGTCGAACATCGTCGGGATTAGTTTTCATACGAATTTCTATAGATATGTACCCCACTAGGACTGCTTTTATATAATACAATATCTTAATTTTAAAATTTTTTTTTTCATCTCGCGAATTCTAAAATTTCATGAAATAATTTACAAAAGATTTTTCTTGTTTCTGATTTGCCAATATCGAAAAAAGATATACATATTTTATTTATTGAAATAAAAAGTAGTCAGTGCAAAAAGTTTATGGAAATTCATATGTAAACTTACCCTGACTTACCCTTACAATCGTGATTTATAGTAGTTCGAATTTCCAACCGATAGTAGTAAAATCAATAATTATTAAAATATGGCACCAATGACTTCTAAGTAATCTTGAATGAACTTTAAAAAACATATTAAAAAAATGCTTTTGTAGTTCTTTTTTGTACATGGGAGTGACCTCCAGGCGTTTAAATTGTTAATCTGGACGTCACTCCTGCGAGCAACCGATAATAATGAGAGTACTGTACAGTCACCACGAGAAATATGTAGTAACTTTTGACTGTCATTGTATCTTATTGCACCAATAGTAAACTTCAATGACTGATAAGTGTCTACATATTATTGATGCATACTATACAAACACTGATTGACACATCCAAATATCAGGGCTACATTGAATCCATCACGATCCATCTCTGAAATATAATTAATCATTTATCACACCTACGATTACCTACGCCTAAGAGTTAATTGAAAAAGTGTGTCTTTTCAAGAAAAATACTTTAATAAATATAAATTAACATCGAGCCGTATTTGTACAACGCACCTATGGTACAGTTTTGCTACTTTTTTTCTTATTTTTATCGCAAATATTAGTTATTAATGTCACAGGCGATTTGTATAAGTCGTCCGCTTGCACACGGACCGCAATTTGCATAATGCGGAGGGCGAATGCGCTGCGGCGGGTGTTTACAAATCGGAATTCGGTACCTCTTTCTGTCCAAACACAACCAAACGTCGCACGCCAGGGCGCCCGCAAATATAATACAAAAGTACGAGCATCTGTAAACTGACGATATATACAAATTGCCTGCGACATTCCTATAGTTTTATCTAAAATATTACATTTTAATGTCGCAGCAGCCCACGGCTGCGTCGAGTACACGTCGCCGGTACGGCGCGGCGCCGCCGCCTCACGTAGATACTTCAGCAACAGATGCTTACAAAATATGATTCTATATTTACAAAATTTACACAAAAAAAGTAATTCATTCTGCTAGATACATTTTAGCGACAACAAAAAAAAAACAAAATCCTGCACATATTGTAACTCATACGTTTGGTAATTTTCGTTTTTTTATTACTATTCGCTAACACTGCAATATCAAATCAAAGGCACACGACTTCGAAACTTTCTTCACTTTATGAAATATTTAAATAGTAGGTTAAATATATCGCATGTAAATAATTATGTCAACGTTATATTATTTCCTTTAACTATTTAAATTAAACTCATACAATGGTCGGAACACACACACACATTTCACAAAAACAGGACGAGTCCCATCGATCATTCATCACGTCATATCAAAACGTAAACACGACATTCTCAAAAATTGATATATACCATAAAAATTATATGGTACAATAAGAAAAATACAACATGCACAGAACATTATACAGAAAAAACGGTGTTTGTCGGTCATAAATCTAATCTTCCACATTTTTTCCCAACTTCAGTATAATATATATAAGTAATAAGAAAAGTATACAACGATAAACAAACTGTTCTTCCCATAACAACATACAAAAACTTGCCATTCAGAGTTACATTTTAATAATAACAAATCTACAAAATTTAAAATAAATAAGAATCCCTGCACTGACTGACTAAATTAACCAACGACCATTGCAGAGTTTTTTTTTTGTTTAATTATAAGAGAAAAAAAAGACCCACTATTATACTAAGAGAAAGTACCAGGCGAGCATAGACGAGTCATAGGTTTAATCGAAGTCAATGTCCATGTTGTACTGTCGTTCTCTGTCGTTGCTCGAGTTGAGGGACGACGAGGAGTTGGAGCCGGTAGAGTTGGTGTTGGAGCGGGTGTGGGGCGCCCACACGCCGCCGGCGGTGACCGAGGAGCCGGTCGACATGGAGCCGGCGGAGCTGCTGCTCTCGGGCGGCGAGTCCACGGAGTACTAGTTGGAATTATTATCGAGTCTATTTAGTGTGAAAACAGACGAAAACTAGCGTAGCTCGCTGAGTTTCGCACACAAAGGTTAACGATCAATTCGTCGAACTATTCCTCACGCACACGAATATTTACCTACTATGATAACGAAATATATTAAACGCCACTAAGATCTGTATCTTTTTGAAATTATCTATGCGTGGAATATTATAGTTCGACACACTTAGGATGCCAGCAACTGCTTTTAACTGGTTCGCACCACTTAAAAATGAAAAGACATTAAAATCAGTTAATCATTATTATCAATGTTAGTGTACAATAATATACCCAGAAAGTGGCTAAAATAATTAAAACGCATATGTCAAATCTTACTCATTACTGATTTATCGATAAACGCAATTATTTAAATTTATTTTACATTTAGAGTGATTATAAAATTCATAATGAAGCATGTTTACTTTATCATTAATTGGGTTTCTTGTGGTTTAATAGTTTTTTACCTATTTCTAGGCTTGTTCCATTCGGGTGGTGTTTGATGGAGTCAAAATCATGCCAATATTACTTTACTCTTTGATTTCAAAATTTTATAACTTTTGTAAAACTGCAATTACAGTCATGTATTAAGTTAGACTATAAAGTTGTTAAATTCGGTTCATAAATTTATGCGTGATTTACATATACATATAAAAAAGAAAACTTTTCTTTTTATACTACTAGCCATTATTATTAGGTTTCTTTTCGATAGGTATCTTCAATGTTCTCTAGTCACTCGATGTACACAATTTTTAGATTTTCTTTTATCAAAGTTTTTTACTCCGAGAGAAAGAGAGAAGTCGAACTAATATCGATGAAAAAATACCTAGTGCTTTTCAAGTATCTATTTTAAGTATCTTCACTTTAAATAGATACTTGAAAACACGTGGACCAACCCGAAAATTTGCGTCGTTGGAAATCAAATACATTGCTTTTGGAAAACTGCTGTTGCTACGGTCAAGAGGAACGTTCCCAGTAATGTACATTGAAATATTCTGAGGCACTCTTATCAAAGCCAAAGCCCAGATAATATAATACTTTGTAAATTAGAAATATTAACGGATTTATTGTGAATTGATTGTGATTTTAATAAAGTTTGTGGACTCAATGGTAAGCTCTAACTACTGGCGCGCCTGCCCCGGCAACATAGTCCCTCTAGCTATATCTTACCTCAACGGGCGAGTCCCACGTCTGGGTCTGGTGGTTCGACACCAGGCGCCGCGGCAGCCGGCGCAGCAGCACCCGCGGAATGGGTATCGACGCTGCAAAAGTTATTCGAACAATTCTATGTGTTGCCACAGGGACACGCATACACCAAGTGTCTGCTCGAGCGGACCGACAAGTGATCTCTGGCAGATTTTGTTCTTAGAATCAATGCTAGTGTAAACGGCAATGTTCAACGCTGTTTTCCATTATTTATGTTGCCCTAATTTTCATTACGAGCGCTAATAAAACAAACTGCCTACACGATTGCCATATTTCTGTTACTAGGTTCGTGTTTTTTATCTTATCTCAAATCTCACTAATATTATAAAGAGGTAAAGTTTGTGAGGTTGTAGGATCCACTCATTTGAACCTCTGGATCTACTGAACCGATTTTGACGTTTCTCTTACCAATAGAAAGCCACGTTATTTGTGAGTGTCATACGCTATATCGTAATCCAGAATAGGCTAGTTTCCAAATTTTTTTTTTTTAGTCCGTTTTGTAGATTATTAAAAAATATTGGACACGTATTTTTTTATTTTTTATGTAACCAAAAAATAACGGAGATATATCAAGTCGAAATTTCACATGACGTCACGCCTCGCTACAGTTTGTTCGCACGTTATAGCGAGCTGTGACATCACGAGTCCCCCACCCTAAACTTTAATGCGCTTTATCTATGCATATTTCCATTTTTTTAAAAAAGCAAAAAATACGTGTCTTTTATTTTTTTATTATCTAACTGACGGACTAAATAGAATTTCGATTTTTTTACCCAGGAAACTAGCCTATTCCCGCGGCAACTCCGAAATTACCGCGGGTGAAACTACGGGAAACCGCTAGTACCAATTAATATTTTTGAACTCGTTTCGCAACAACGTGTGATATTCCCGCTCCCTCCTAAATTGTTAAGTGGGTACCAAGCGTACAGAACTAACAGACGAGTCTGTATATAACTACAACAGCTGTTGTTCTGTTTACAGACCGAAGTGCGTGGCGCCGGCAGGCGGCGGGTGCGCGGGGTGCGCGGGGTTCGCGGCGGTGAGCACGTCGAACCCGTCGAGGGCGGCGGGCGGCGCGGGGGGCGCGTCGTCGGCGAGCAGCGAGCGCCGGCAGATGGGGCACGTGGCGTGCAGCCGCAGCCACGGCTCTATGCAGCCCGAGTGGAAGATGTGGTCGCACTCCAGCCGGGAGACCGTCTCGCCTGCAACCGTATTAGATGACACACGATCGTTATTAATCCTTTAGCCGCCATCCCCGCAATATCACAATCTAGGAAAGGCGTGCTCGTGGCGCAAGACACGTAATATTCCGTTACGAAGAAACCACTGCACTTTTATTTGTTTACACAACACAGGTTACAGGTTACAATACACAACACAGATAGTTAAGGCTACCAAAAAATGGCGGTGAAAGGGTTAAACGTTATCTTCACATAAAACAAAGTCCACCGCCACGTCTGTCTGTTCACGATAAACTCAAAAATACTGAACAGATTTTCATGCGGTTTTCACCAATGGATATGTAGAGTGATTCTAAAGGAGTCCTTCGAGAAACCGCGGTTCGGGGGACAGCAAGTTTATTACAATGAAAAGATTACTTAAAGTGAAACTATTTTTGGTCACAGTAAAAAACCAAATCGTTACGTTACGCATCGTTGTTTTGATTTTCGATTCGTTTATTCTTTTTTTTTACTGATGTAGTTGTTTAATTAGATATATTCGTGAGTGCTCTCAGTGGTTTAATCACGTGATCAACCTCAGACCTATGATTGGTCAACCGCGTCGGTCGGTCGTCGATGAGTGGTCGACAGGGCGACATGACAATGACAAGGATGACAGTATACTGGACTGCGTTCAGTTTTAAACACAGTATAGCTAACTATAAAGGAACGGGTTCGCAGTATAATAAATTGCAGTGCTATCCGTAATAACGGAACATACCTACCACATAATAGATCTACCCAGTAGAATTGGATTGGTGACATAGTGTACCTTGCAGGAAGTTCTCCCAGCACACGGAGCACGAGGTGTTGGCGGCGGCCTGCTCCGGGGACACCGGCTCGCTGGGGATGGCCGCAATCTGGTCGCGCGACAGCGGCGGCGGGCCCGCGTTCTCCAGCTGGCCCAGCAGTTGCGTCACCACCGCGTCCAGGCCTGTCGACCCGACATTACTAATATCACCATCAAATCAGTGATGTGCCGGATGTCCGTATCCGCGGATATGCGATGGAGAAGAAAGATCCGTATCGGTTACTTTTTTGGTGGATCTTATACATAGATGAAATTCTATACATATTTATGTGATAAGGTAGCAATGTAATATTACTAAATTCCATTCAAATATATACTATAAATAAAAACTCACACAATGAAAATGGATACATAAATTATACACTGTCACGTAAAGCGTCAAGAGGCGTCAACTATCGTTTCAAGGTCACATGCAAAGACATCAACTGAGTCAAAAAGTTAAGATCCGAAATCCAAATCCAAAGATCATAAAACTTGTTTTTGTAAAACAGAGTAGTAGCGTTAGAGTTAAAGAAGGAGTCACACACCTTCCCCACCGAAGACATAGTCCCCTGGTGCGCCGACGAAAACGAAGGGCGCGCCCGCGGTGACGGCGCCGCCGCCCGCGGGCCCCGCCCCGCCGTACATCGTCCAAAAGAGCTGTTCCACCAGCGTCTCCGGCCGGCCCCGTCTGCGCAACAACGTTGTTATTATTATCACCCAACTGGTCTATCCCTCGTGGTTCCACTCGCTTTAATTTCGATGTTCCCGTAGGAATTCCCGGAGAAAAAATAACCTATGACCCACCCTCAAGAGCACTGTAGCTTCCTATTGTGTGAAAGAATTTTTAAAACCGTTTCACTAGTTTTGAATTTATCCATTAAAAACAAGCAAACACAAAAATCAAATCTTTTCTTTTTATAATAATATTCCACATTAATTATGTGATCACAAACTTGATGCTATTTCTACTAAGTTGTAAGTTTGTGTCGTGAAAACCAAGCAAATATAGTTTATACTACATAATATTAGATATACTACATTAAAAGAAATAATTTTTCATTGCTGCTCCACTCCTATTGGTCAAAGTGTATTGTTATAAAGCCTATATAAAGCCTTCCTCAATAAATGGAATATCCTACACAAAAACAATTTTTCAATCTAAACCAGTAGTTTCAGAGATTAGCGCGTTCAAGCAAACAAACTTTTTAGCTTTATAATATTAGTATAGATTGACAAATTCGATCGCATACAATTGTAGATCACAGTTTATTTTACATTATATTGCCCGCGGTGATTCCAGAGTTCCCGCAGAAATTCCGGAATAAAAAGTACCCTATGACACTCGGAACACTGTAGCATTCTATTAGTAAAAGAATTTTTAAAATCGGTTCAGAAGTTCCAGAGATTAACCCCTTCAATGTCACAAACTCTTACAATTCACAAACTGACAAACTTTAACTTTTTAACAATATTAGTATAGATAATAATTAGGCTAACGGATTTCGTAGCGAAATCCTTATTATTATAAAATATGTGAAAGTGAGTTTGTTTATTACGCTTTCACGGCTCAACATCATTATTAAATTTTGCAAACACTTTGTCAGCGATACTGTGAAGGACATAGGGTACTTTTTATCCCGGAATTCCCGCGGGAACTCCGAAACCACGGGGGACAGCTAGTATCAGATAATAATAAAATTCTGGTACTCTAAATACCAACACAACATGAGCTAATTATAACAAGTTTGTAAGAATGATCGACATGAATTATTATCCTGTTAAATTTATAATAACATCGATACAGTAACGTTTTTTATATTAAGTAGATTTACTTATACATAACTGTATGGTTCGGAAGCTTCGGAAGTAGGTAAACCTTTCGGCTAGCTCAATTTTTATAAATAAAATGAATGTTTGTATGTCTGTCCTCTAAGCGTTTGGAAACCATTGGTCCGATTGTGATGAAACTTTGGCGGGTTGTTCTGCCTGAGTCCGCAAAGGTTCCTGATCCCAAAACCCACGCGAGTGAAACCGCGGGGCACAGTTAGTATAGTAAATAAATAAAGATTTTGAAAGAGTAATCGAATTTTATTAGATAGGTATATAATAATAATTTGTGCTATATCAGAATTCAGAATCCAGGAATGTCAGTCAAAAAAATATCAAATACAACAATTATTTAAAATGCAAAAAGAACAGATATTAAAAATAAAAAGTATTAGAAATGAGGCAGGATATCTTAAAGATACGGCCGCTATTATCATTCATATCTACGTCTATGGTACTATTGGTACTTGCCTCGTTTGTCCTCCAGACATAAATGCTAGGTCACCCAACATTGGGTGACTGGCACTCTGGAAATAAGAGAAAAAAAATCATTAAAAGTTAAAAGTCTTTCATGTACCTAAGATGCAAATTACCGCACGCGCGTCTGCCCTGACCTTCTGATTGAAGGAATAAAACTTTTGTATTTTATGTTTTAAATACAAGAAAAATCAGGGTCTAGATCATAGTGATGACCATAATTATAACGCCAATACAATAATGCGGCGCAAAAATAGTTGATTGTGCCCTTGAAAACTTTTAAGTAGCCTATTTGCGACTCAAACACAACTGACACTAAGCAATGAGCTTGTGTCACAGAAACCAAGCAAACGTGGTATATAAAAAAAAAGAAAAGAAACGTTTATTCAAACTAAGGAGAAACACAACACAAATGAACACATACAGGACAACACAAATGAAAACAATTAAAGTATAACAAAATAAATAATACAGAATAAAGAAAAACGAAATAAAACTAAACAAGAAACAATAACATATTTTGCCATTTGTGTGGTGTGTCTCCACGCTCAAAATGGTCCTTGACTCAGCATTATATAATACATATTATCACATATACAGTGGTGGTCATATAATTAAGAACGATTTATATGTAGACCTTAAATTGAAATTGAAATGTTCATAAAAAAGATTTACCTCCTTGCTGAAAAATAATGAATATACCACTAGCTTCAACGTTTACAAGGCTAACATAATCTGTCATAAAAGCAGGAAATAATATTTAGTTTACCGGTTAATTCGTTGACAATAAAATATTGGTAACATCGCAGCAGCTCGGAGGCTGGACAAATAATTAAGAACGATTATAGTATTGCTTTTTTTTAAATTAATTTTGTGAATAAAATAAAATAAAAATAAAATGAAATTATTTCTTAAAATGCTCTTCATTATTATTTTATAGTGTGTTTATGCCATTATTGGTTTTTAATAGTTTTAAGGTAATTTTTTATCGAAAAAAAGAAATCTAGCGTCTCGGCTACTAGAGAAATAATAATAAAGCTGCGTGGTCATAATCGATCATACTAAAAAATTGCAGATCATTTATCTTGTTCAAAAACGATGGTTTACCAAGCTGTGAAGCATTTTTATACACATCAGACCACTCCGAATATTCCGCGCAAATCTAAAGTTAGAAAAACGTCTCCCAGAAACGTTTAAGAATAGTTCACCTCGCTAAGCGGGGCCAGTTTAAAGGTTCTAATGAGATCAAAAATGAAGTTTTCGATGACAGTCACTGGGGCACTGTTTGAAGGCATTTTGTGGAGGCACAGTTTTTTGACAGAGAAACAAGGAACGTACCCATGTTGACATTACGCCATAGGCAGAGTTATTCTTCTGAGGGCAGACCCGACTAGCGTTTGGAAGGAAGTACCTATGGAATTTGGACATAGTCGCAATAGAATTAGGTACCTACATACTTTTTTCGAATTAAACAAAGATAAAAAAGTATGCTCTGATGGTAAGCAGTAGGTATGTACGCCGACCTGCGAATAAGACATTCGACCCCAAATACACTAAATGGATGGTGGACAATGACAGTGAAAACATAAAAATTTGGGGTTGTTTTTCTAGTTATGACGTAGGACTTACTAGGCTGGTAAAAGGCAACATGGACCAATACTAATACAAACAAATACTCGAAAAATGTATGTTGCCATACGCAAATGATTTTATCTTTCGGTAATAAAGACATTTCAGCATGATAATGATCCAAAACACAGCTTACTCACTCAGACCACTACCATCCACTTCTAAAAACTACCTTGACAGGCAAGTGGTAAAAGTGTTTGATTGGCCACTAAACAGTCTAAGTCTTAATCCAATTGAACATATTTGGTGTCAATAAAAAAAAGATATCAAACAAACGTTCTGGTAAGATAAATAACCTTCAAAACACTTTTTAAATTAAAACCTGTAAGTAGTTAATAACATCCATGATGCGCCGTTGTTATGCAGTTATCTGCAGTTAAGGAAATGGTACAGAATATTAATTTACGCCCCCTTATAACAATTTTTCCTGTTTTATTTTATTGAATAACAGTTGTCAAATTAAATCAATTGAAGCCATACCTAAATTCTTAAATTATCTTTAATATTTTTTTTTTAAATGTTTCGTTCTTAATTATTTGTCCAGCCTCCGAGCTACTGCGATGTTACCAATATTTAATTGTCAACGAATTAACTGGTAAATTAAATATTATTTCCTGTTTTTATTACAGATTTTGTTAGCCTTGTAAACGTTGAAACTAATGGTATATTCATTATTTTCCAGGAAGGAGTGAAATCTTTGTTATGAACATTTTAATTTAAATATGAGGTCTACATATAAATCGTTCTTAATTATATGACCACCACTGTATATTATACTATAGATATATATAATTTACACGCCCAGACTGGAAAATGGAACCCTGTGTTCATCACACAAAGTCCACCCCCAACAGGAATCAAACCTGGGACCTCTTGATTCCTGCCCACTAAGGCATGGTGATCTACTGCGCCAATCGGGTCGTCGTGAGAAGTAAAGTGTTCAAACCACCATATTCATAAATAAATAATCATCAAAATGAAAACAGCACCCTTGCGCAAGATTCATAAAGAATTTAGTACTTTCTTTGATTTTTGTCTGATAAAACACACACTCAGGCACACATACATACACACAATTCATGTTTCCTATTTTATAACACTGCTCAACCACATGACGTGTTAGGTACCTACTGATAAAAGTTATTGATAAAGTAATGGACGTATCTGTTAAGGTAGGTACTTAATCTAGACATAATATATAATTCTAAGTACTAGGTATAATAGTTTTCCTCGAGATTTGTTTGTTATGACTAATATTTGTGTAACATAATACTTTTTTAATTCTCTCTTCATTTTACTTTGTAAAAATTACTTCTTTTTATTGATTAATTTACATTTAATAGCACCAGGTTCATTGTGTCACAGGGCAAGGAATGAAGAGCAGCGCCCGAAACTTGTGACCCAAGCATTAATGACCTTAATGGTTCCTTATCAAACGCTCATCACCACTAACCTTCTCTTCCCACATAAGTTTTATAGTAAAAAAAATTACCATACCTGATTCATATCATCTGAATCATCGAGGTTACTCATATCTGCGTCACTGAAGTCATCACCGGAATGGGACATCCCCTCCCCTTCACTCTCCAGCTGTTCTATAAATCCACTGGCACAGTATGGGCATATATAATCCTGAAAAACAAAATAACAATCCATGAAAATACATGTTGACTCATTTGTTTACCACACCAACCCATTTATTTATTTATATATTGTTAACACAAATGGTACAGGACCACTTACAACCCATGAACCAAAAAAATGTAGTGGTTCTATATTATGTTTGTTTATGCATTACACAAAGCATAGATGGGTGGCCTAATTTATTTGATCACTGTGAAAAAAACAAAAAACTATAGTAAAAAAGTAAATAAAAAATCAATAATACTAATCATACTATGGCCCACCGACACTGTTGCTGTGCAAAGTGCAACTACTGGATGATTTATAGGTTTTTCAGATACTTTCATTAAGTTTCAGAAATAGTACCATAGCATAGTGGTACTGGTTCCTGTAACTTGCCTTCTTTTTAAAAAATAGGGACATTTTGACGTCCCGATGCTGTGCTAGGACACAATAAACCATATTATCTAACAAGTTTTAGATCAGGATGGTTCCTTTTAAAACAGGCTTTCTATTTCCATAATCTATAATAACTTAAGTCACATTTTATTTACTTTTTCTAGCAGTAAAGATATAATACACATGTGTACAGCTATTTATAGCAAATCAACAAATAAATTTTGGTTAAAACATTCCATTTGGGTGATGTAACATTTGGTTTATTATTACACCCACAAACTATTGACCAAAAATAATCATAAACAGAGAAAATTATGAGGGTTGAAACCGGTAATCAGTATCCAATCCAAAAAAAAAATATTTTTAATTAACTACTGACCAGGACTTTGTAGACTCAAAGAAATTTGAGTTTCACTATACCTATTTAGTTTAATGTGTGCTTTGTAACCTTGCTTAATGATAGCAATTGTTCGGTTATAAGATGCTTAAGCCTAATAAGAAAGCTGCAAAATATTGATTTTACCTGCAAAACATCTTCAAATTCAATGTTACACCTATGACAGAAGAATCGAGCAGAGGGCCGCCGCTCCACCATTGCATCAGCCATTGCTTGGTTTTAGTTTACTACTCGATAATTAAACGTTAATATGTGCTTAGGAACTGTGCTTCTAAAGGAACAGAAATTTATCAATCGCCATTTTTTTGATACCTACACATGCACAAATCCGAAACGAAATTTTTTCACACGCTACAAACCACAGATAATAAATTATAAATATTCAAACTCCAAAGATCAAAGCAAAGAGTATAAATATTATAAACTACGTGGATAAAAGATTTTCGTAGGCCATCCGCAATGTAGGCAAAGGAAACTTAGTCCATACAGCCAATCCAGATGTTTGTTCTACTTCTGAAGTGTTTTACATCGAAATGCATTGGTTATTTAAAGAAGAACCATCTCTGTGTATGAAAATTGTCCGTTGGGATTCGGGAAGCATCAATTGTGGGGGCGCTATCTGAGGGGCGCTATGGTAGCTAACGATGAATTTTAAAGAAAGTGCCAAAACTACTTAAGAGAAACTTCTGCTTTTTTTTTAATTTTCCGCTCACTTGGGAAGCATTTGGGCAACTTTCACTCCACAAACTTTTCCCATTAATGTTCGATTTTTTTTTTAAGTTTTACAAGAGTCAAGAATGTAAAATAACGAAAAATGCTGTTTCATCAATTAACTACACTAGTCAAGTAGTCACCATTTACGACGAAGCATTTCTTCAGCGTCTATAATTATAATTTGCCAATGACAATGTTTCTTAATATAAAAATCTCTTCATCCACTTCTTCAACTATGGCGAAACGCCTATGACAATGTTAGATTGTTCCCCAAGTTAAAACATGGCTCTCTTGAAAGCCAGTTTCCTGCTCAGGGTCCAAAATAGATGCTGAAAAGTGACTGAAATAACGAAAAACCTGACATGCGTGTTTTCGATACGGCTTTCACTCGTCAACAACCGACGAAGCATTTCAATAGAACATAATATATTGATCTAATAAATTTTACTTGAAACTGGCTAAATGCACTATATACGAAAGTCCATAAAAAAGGAGAAAAAGAAAAGACGTCGGCTTGCTCTCTTTGTCCAGTATTGCCAACTTAGTAGATTTTCCACAAAAGCTAGTGGTTGCAAGGGGTTTCAGTGGTGAAATATTGCTTTTAGTGGCTGGGGAATTTTTCTAGTGGTTTAGTATAATTCTAATTCAGGTTCAATTACTGAGAGGGCTATCACTTAACTAATAAGTCATTAAATTTATGTGTATCATAAATAAAATTTTAGCAAAAAATTAAAACTGACTTCAAAACACAAAAATGTACTAAACTAAAAAAGTCAAAAATAACCTACATAAGTGCTACCTACTGATCATTTCGAAGTCGGTGTCAAACCCGACTTTACCGACGTTCTACCTTTAGTTCCATACAAAATATGTCCTAATAAAAAGTAACGCCGATACCTGCGTAAAAAAGAAAAAGAAAACCAATTATCAAAAATTTTTTGATTGAATATCTGAAATTCGTACTTATGCATTTACGCTGTCTTACAACTCTTGAAAAACATTTGATAATTTTTAGTGACTTGTTTGGCGTTTACCACACGCTAAACTGTTATAACAAAAACATCGACCACACAGCCCATAGACGCCTAATAACAGGCGAATGGCTCCTGACAACACATCTGACTTATAGTTCCGATATAAATGTCCGCGCGGAAATACTCAATCAGTGTCGACCACTATTGTGACCTGTCAACACGATCGGAGTGCATAAAGGAAGTGCTAAAAAAAACTCAAAATGCCTCAGTGTAGCATTAAATGGTGCGGTAAAAAAAGCAACACATCTAATATGGAGAAAGATGGGATAACATTTCACTTGTAAGTAACTATTATCTTTATTTGTTTATGAGAAACAAGGAAATCAACAAATTTTTTCGCAAGTACGGAGTTCACGGTTCACTGGTCGTGGTTTTAAAACAAATACTCAAACTATCGTGCCGTCTCATTCTTTCCCGTTGCGTAAATTAATCTATTTCTTTCCAACGTTTCGTGGCGCGTGTAACTAGCGCGTGTGGCCTTGAATTAGCCAATCACGGCGTGTAACTAGCGCGTGTGGCCTTGAATTAGCCAATCACGGCGTTGCAACCCCGCTTCATCTTACCTCAGCTAGTTGCCAGAATGCCTTCAATACGCAAAATCAAACATTAGGCGTCTATGGGCTGTGTGGTCGATGAACAAAAAAACCAGCATACAGGTTAATTTTGTATGTATATTTTTGCGTATCCTCGTATTTTGCGTATTTAGTATTTATATTATTAATTAGCTGTTCTCCGCGGTTTCACCCGTGGTAATTTCAGAGTTCCCGCGGGAATTCCGAGATAAAGAGTACACTATGTCCACCTTTGTATCCCTGAAAACGTGCATGCGAAACTTCATGATGATCAGTTCAGCCGTTAAGGCGTGAAAGCGTAACAAACAAACAAATAAACAAACAAAAAAACTCACTTTCGCATTTATAATATGTAAAAAGTAAATGTAAAGGAAACTAAGAACTAATATTATTGTTGTTATGACTTATAGTTGCAACACCTGTAACAGGTAGCTAAGTTCTAAGGTCAATGTATTAATGTAACATCTTACTCTGTAAATTTAGTGAGCAATAAATAAATCAATCAATCAATCAATAATTGTTTTCCTTCTTATTTACAAAAAAAAATGTTTAGTGGTAGCTGTTATATTATGTAGGGCCGTTTTTAACCGACTTCCCAAAAAGGAGGAGGTTCTCCGCTTATGTCTTTTTTGTGAGTTGTTTTCTGGTGGTTTTTGCTCTTGAATCTGGTGGAGAGCAAGTTTGCAAGCAAGCAACTATTGGCAACACTGTCTGTCTGTAGTTCGAGACAGCAGTCAGCTTGCTTGTAAAAAGTTGTGATTTGTTCTGTGTAAACTAATAAACTCCAAGCTCCAAGAAATAATTCCTAATTGTTTTCTATATCATGGGAACTTTGTTTTTCCTCATATTTAAATATGATTACTTTATTTGTCGATAGTAGTGTAAAGGGCATAGACTGTTTAAATTATTAAAGTTAGACGAATTGGATTCACAAATGAAACATTTGCTTAAATAGGAATTGTTATCAACTAACTCCAAAAGTTGTGTGAATTACTTTATTGATTGATGATTATCATCGTAATACCCATTACGGCGGATCTTTGTGTGGTTTGAGTAAAAAACGGTCTGAAAAAACCTAAAGTGGGTCACGTTTGTGGAAACCTTATTGATCATTAATATTACAATGAATGAAAATAAATTAGAGCACCGTTTTAAGAGCTATATCAACGTATCTCCCAAGGTATGATTCCAAACAGTTTAGTTACTAATACTGAATAACAAGATTAGTCTGTACAATCTCATTAGAAAGTGCCTCCATCAGATATACTTGAAATTGTTTATAGTTCTGTCCCGAAATTTCTCTTTTTGCTTAAGAAATGCATTGTAAACCATCTTAGTTCTTCTGCTAATAAGTGGTAAGGTAAATATTTTAGCTTTCCAGTATTTGTAAAACTAGTTCCTTTTCAAGCCTTACTAAGTCAGTTAACAGCATAAAATTTTTGTTTCATATTACTAGTATCTTAATCTTTTATTGTTATTTCTTTTAGAATAATGGAGAAAGAAATGGCTCAGTTCCCGAGGTGAAACCAAAACTGCTTAATGGTAATAATATTTTTATTCTTATACACTTACATACAAATCTATTTATTAGTAATTAAATAGTATATTAGTAAGATAGATATATCTGAAAACAAACAGAAATTACTTTAAATCTGGATAGCAGTTTTACCTAATGAAAAAAAAAACAGAATTCTAAAATCCCATGTCTAATTTCCCCTTTACAAAGGTTGAATTATGGAAACTTCTATGGAGAGGAGAGAAGGTCCCAAATTAATCTATAGAATTTATTTCCGCGAGCTGGGAAGTGGCGTGGCAGAGCAGAGATGTGTGTAGTAAGGTGGCTGGACGGCGCCCGCGCCCTCGCGCGTCTCGCCACGCTGCCATCTCTCCACATGTCACAAACCCAAAAGCACTCACAGCTCACATCTCCTCTCCGCAATGCATCTCTCCGTTACACATTTCCTCTTCGCTTAACGCTTTGGTGGAAATAACCTACCAGCTTCACAACACAATATTGCCTCTGGACTATCCAAAACAAAAACAAAATTCACGAACCAGTAGTTCCTAAGATTAGGGCATTCAACCAAACCAACTCTTCAGCTTTATAACATTAGTATAGATTGCAATATGTTTTCCTCCATAACACAAGTTTAAGAAAACACAAACTTACCGCTAGGTTTTGGTGTAATGAGAGAGCATGACATCATTTTATTAGGTCTGAGCTGAGGGTCTGAGTCATAGATCATAGAGTAAATAAAACAATAACTAATTGTATTTCCCACAATTATGTAATTCCCCAACGTTAAAGGAAAATCTAAGAAATATTCTAAGGTTTCATGAATGACAATTTAATTGTGTCTAGATTTCCCCTGTTAGTCAAAATACAGTTTTATTCCTCCTTTACCTCAACAAAAACTATTTCATAAAAACATGTAGTAAATCAAGTTAGTTACAGATTATCAAGGTGAAACCTTGTTGTTTTTATTTTTAAGTAAGGTATGTTACATGATTTCTGTAATGTTTTAAATTTGTTAAGGGTTATTTATCTCCAAGGAGCCAATTTCTCTAACTCATCGTCAGTAGATACTTTTTAGCAGGAATTTGTTGAGGAAGTGATTATTATTAATATCGTGTTTATTTAATGTGTTTAATGTGAGTTATTCATTGACAAAATTTCTGAACATTTGGCTGTGTTTTGTTATTTACATTTGAAATAGTTTGAGCGCAAATTGCATGTAAATATCCCGGCGGCCAGCACGTTGCCCAACTAATACTTTAGCGCCTCGCCGGAGGTGACGAATTATGCAAATTACGGTAATATAATATTGCGTGTTGTGATAGTTACGTATGCGGTGCGCACACGCGCTCGCGTAACTGTTCCGCCGTTTATGATTGCCCGGTAACCAATTCATGGCTAGGATAGGAAGTGGTGTCCCAAACTTAGCTTTATTTTGTGTAGACTGTTGTTCCAATTTGTAATCTAATGCCGATGTGGTTGTTTATACAGAGATGCCATTTCTTTAGTAATAAATCTTTTCAGTCTGCCAAAGTCCTTACAGCTCTTAAATCATAAAATATTATCTTATAAATTATTTCATTTCAATCTTTATGAATTATGAGAATATATAAAATAAGGTAGGTACTTAATTAAATTAATTACCTGCAGTATTACAACATGATCCTATAAAAGTTTATTTATTAATTGTCAAAAGTGACAGATTTTTTTTCACTTTTTTGCAAAATTATGATAAAAATGTGTACTCATTTACCCTATTTCACATAATCTCCTAATCAATTTCTTTTTAAATGAATTAATATCATAGAAGATATATTTTTTTACTGTAGAGGCGCTAGTTTACGCGCTTTTAAGGCTTATTTCTTTATTATTCTCCAAACTTTGAAGCATTGCTCTAAGCTTTTTATATAACAATAGAGATCGATTGTTTTAAAAACGTAAATCGCAACAAATCTTATTGTACTGTGGCACAGTTCTACTCTTCATGGCCCCTTATTATTGTGCGTAAATTTTTTTTTCAAATATTATGTATATCTTTAAGGTGATAAAAAAAAAATCTTCTGCTTCAGTGCCCATGATGGTTAAAACTACAAAAAACGTTTGAAGGATTATTACTTTTTTGAGGTTCAATTGGTTCAATTGCCACCGAGACTCATTAACTAATGAGAGCATATTTTTAAAGAATGATTCATTGATCATTTAACATATAAAATCCATACACATATTAAACTAATAACGGCAGCGTTTTTGAGTAGTCAAATTTTCGGTTACGAAAGAGAACGTAATAGAAATATAAATGCATCTCTTTTCTTTCAGTTAAAGGTATAATTTCATAATTTAGGGTAAATTTCCTCCAGGCACGACAATTTTCTATTCCGTTTAATGTACTATGGCATCTGTGACACGAGTGTTGCTATGTTTGTTGTTCTAGGAGAGTTGGTGGTCGGGGCCGCCCACAGTGTGGTGATGATGACGCTCCTTAGCGAGAGGGATCGTGGATTGTTCGGCTCCTTGTTCGTGACCAACTACAAACTGTCGTTTGTGCCGCTGGAAACCTCTGAACTAGACGTAAGTCCAGATGGGATAATAAAATAATAACTTAACATAAATTTTATTTATATCGAGTTAAGGTTTAATGAATTGTTGTAAGAGAAATAACTTTGTATTATCATCAGGAGCAAGGTCAACGTAACTACCTCCTGGGCGTCCATGATATCCCGCTGACGGGAGTGGGAGCGGTGTGGCTGACGGACGGCGGCCCGATAAGGCGGCGGCAGCTGTTGCCCTACGGAGACATGCCCGCTAAGGTCAAAGGGCTCCAGGTTATATGCAAAGTTAGTAAATACATGCAACTAATAAAAATAAATAATAAATCAGTTAGGTGACCGTATTGGCGCAGTAGGTTACTACGCCTGCCCGCTATCTCGAGGTTCCGGCTTCGATTCGTTCATATATACGTATTTTTAATGTTGCTCGGTTTCCACGACACAAGCTTATAGCTTATTATCAAGTAAATTTGTGTATTGATTGTGTATATTATACAAACATTAATCATACAAAAAACTGATAAATCACAGAGAAAACCTTAAAAAAGAACGTGATTTTACGCCGGCAAATGATATTACGTAATATTGTCAGCGCGTTAGCGGTAATACAAAGGAAATCGACTTGTCTGAGAGGGCTAGTGTCGGTTTTCCGCCCAGATATCTGACGATATAATGGCCCACAGTGATAGGTTGAACATGAGAAATTATAGATGCTTTATTGAACGTCAGATGTCACCGATCAAATAAGTCATTGTGTAGAGAAGCCATAGCCATTTTACGTCTCAATAATTGCAAGTTGGGAATCCTGATGCCAGAATAAATCCCCTCATTTATGTTTCTGAACTAACCTGAAATAACATGTCGAAATTGTCGGCTTATCATACCATTCTTATCTTTTTTAAGACTTGTATAATGTCAAGGCAAACGTAAACAGATATGTGTTAATACCAATTACTATTAATACAAGGATTAGTAGGTACTATGATTCTTGTTTTAAGATATAATATTTTTTGTTCATGTTCATTGATGAAAATCCTACTAATATTATAAACGCGAAAGTTTGTAAGTATGTATGGATGGATGGATGGATGTTTGTTACTCTTTCACGCAAAAACTACTGGATGGATTTAAATGAAACTTTACAATAATATAGCTTATACATCAGATTAACACATAGGGTACTTTTTAACCCGGAATTCCCGCGGGAACTCTGAAATTAACGCGGGTGAAACCGCGGGGCCCAACTAGTGTAATAATATGTTAACTTACACGCCCGTCATTCTCTCCTAGTACTTGTTCGACACCGTTGGTTTAGTTGTCACCAGCGTGCTGTTTGTGTAACATGACACTACACTGGTCATTAATCTAATCAGCTCTCGGTGTCACGTGGAGAGGCGATAGCACATAATATGTAGGTGTTTTTGTAGTCTAAACATTCGTAGTACTTAAAAGTTGCTATATATGTCGCAATTTGGCATCTTATGTACTAAGGACAAATTTTTATTGTTTTCAAACAGAATAAGCACGCCATCACATTTGTGATTGTGATGGGCAGGAAAACAAAATAAGTATAGTGCGCGACTATCGTTTTTATGTTTATGTATAATACTTCTATTGCATCTATTGGGTCCAGCAGACCCCACGCAGAAAAACAACAACAATTTACAGACTTACACAATCTGACGCTAAACTTTAATTTAACATTACATCTAAGTAATCCAATGGATTTCTTTTTGTCATAAAACAATAGGAAAAAAATTCTGTAGGTAAAAAATCTTGTAGGTAAATTTTATGTACTACTTTAATTGTATGTAATGTAAATTTTATTATTTGGAAGTGTGCCGTGTGATCGCAACAGGTTATTTGAAATAAGCCAGAAGTAATTATTTTGCTCGAGGCGTAGGATGATCTGCGCAAAAACCCAATAATGTAGGTGTGTAACTATTAGGTTTACTAAATATCGCATATAATTAGCTTTTTTATATTTACACCGTTATAAATTATATAAGGGGGCCTTATCACTTCATTAAGCGATTTCTTCCAGAAAACCTTTGAGATAAAATGTGATGGAATGAATAACTTGATTGTAATGAATTTTTTTGTAAAAGGTTGTTGTCAACTTTGTGTGTAGGTGTGTGTGTTTGTGTGTCTGTCTGTTGCACAAGAAAAATGATTCTATCCTAAGTGTTGTACGTAATGTTCCGCAGAACATGAGGGTGCTGCACTTCAGTTTCGCGAACTCGTCGGTGGGCGTGGGGCGGCGCGTGGCCATGGCGCTCACGCACCACGCGTTCCCCAAGCGGCACGACCTGCTGTTCGCGTTCGAGTACCGCGAGCCCTACTACCCCACGCTGCCCACCGACCTCAACATGTTCCAGCGCCCCGGCGACTGGAAGCGGGAACTGGAAAGGTGGGTGCAACCCTCATACAACGGAAGTGAGTTTGTTTGATTTTTACGCTTTCAAGCTAAAACGACTCTACCGATTATCATGTAATAATTTTGCATACACGTTGTCAAAGGTACAAAAAAGGACATAGGGTACTTTTTTATCTCGGTATTCCCGCGGGATCTCCGAAATTAACGTTATTGAAACTACCAGGAACATCTAGTAATCAATTTGATCGTTTAGTGGTCAACATACAAAAAGATCTGATACCTTAGACATCATTGGCGTAACTACAGATCTTTGGATTTGACGGAGGTTCCCGCTGAAACTCCCAAATTGAGGCGAGTGAAACGTAAAGCTGTGGTTATGTGTTGTCCCGTCACCCGTGCAGGTGCGACTGTCCCCACTGGCGCATCACGTGCATCAACGGCACGTCGGACGCGTTCATGTTCACCGCGGGCGAGACGTTGATAGTGCCCGGCTCGGTGCTCGACTACAAGCTGATGGAGACGGCGCGCTACTTCCGCTCGGGCCGCGTGCCCGTGTGGGTGTGGGGCCGCGCCGCCGGCGCCGCGCTGCTGCGGAGCGGCGAGCTCATGCACGCCGAGCAGTCGGCGAGCGCCGAAAGCGTGCTGCTCGAACAGGTACCACCACCACACGCACGCACGCACGCACGCACACGCATCGTTAACTAATCGCTATGTCACGCGGTCACCGTTCAATTTTACGTGATCACGCGACAAAACGAGTAGCGTGGTTAAGGGAGCAGGAGCGCATGGCTGTGAGGTGGTGTGGACGGGACACGCTACTCGGGGACCGGTTACCTATTGTCTGCCTCGCTGATTGCGTTTGAAAATAATAGTAAGAGCTGGTTTTAATTGACAGTGTCATTTAGCCATCTTCACTTTTCTTGAAACCGCTTCTGAAAATCAGCGCCGTGGGACTAGTTCCACTGCATAAGCTGAGTGATATAGCTATTTCGGTACCTCTGTTAATCTTAATACTTATTGTTAGTTGATGCCACATTATTGTATATGTATTTTGGTATCTTTGTTCGATTCTATTCTGTGGGTGCTCGACTTGAAAAAGATCAATATTCAATTGCAGGTGCGCCGTAGCCATCCTAAGTTGACCCCTCCCTACGTGATATACCTATGCGGTAACAGTTTCACCAACACCAGCTCTAGCAACGTACTACCTTCGCTTTCGACGCTACAGGCGTCGTATAAGAAACTCGTCGAGCTATGCACGCCCACTACGCTCGGAGGGTTCTGGGTAAATATTATTATCTATACTTCTATACTAATATAAAGAGGAAAGATTTGATTGTTTGTTTGTTACGATTTAACTCAAAAACTACTGGACCGATTTCAAAAATTCTTTCAACACTAGAAAGCTACATTATCCCTGAGTAACATAAGCTATATTGTAATCCGGAATTCTCGCGGGAACTCCGAAACTATCGCGGGTTTCCCGCGCGGGACAGCTTGTATTAAATATTTTGATCATTTGTGAAATCTCCGCAACGACTATTTACTCCTAGTACTATTAATGAACATTCAACACACGAAACCTTTAAACGTAAACGTTAAAACGAAAAACCCAGTTTAGCTGTCTGTTCCTAGGTCACTAGTGAGTAGTGAGAACCTTGATCACTGAACGTAGGACTGTTCGAAGTGGCTACTTGACATTCGTCGAACTTTGATGGGTTATTTCCTAAATGGGTAACGAGTATTTATTTTGTATTTAGAATCAGGAGTCACATTACTATAGCATCCTTGACTCGAGCCGATGGCTGCGGTACGTGAGCACGTGCCTCGCCTTCGCCGATGACGCCGCGAGCCACCTCGCCGACAACGTCACCGTGGTGCTGCAGGAAGGTGAGATACCAGGAGATTATAAATTAGACGTACATAATATATCAAACGTACCAATCTCATTTCTAGCATTGGTTCGCTATTGAAAATTAAAATTATCGTCGTATATTATTATAGTACCAACGAAAATCGAATTCGAGTTTCAAAAAGGTTTGTTTTTTTATTAAATTGAAGAGGTACTTCGATGGATGGATTTATAAAATGTAAAGTTTACGAAGGCCTTCTCTTGCTGCCTCCCCGAAGGGGAGGCGGCAGAGATGTCTGCGTCGGGGCAGAGCCCCCTGCAGTGGGCAATCCCCCGCTGTCCGCCACTACGGACAGGAACCTGGGGGCGGTCTGTGGACCGTGTGGATCGTCGGAGCGGAGCCTACGCTGCCCGCCGGGGCGGCGTCTAGGCTCCGTCAGCCAAGCTAAGTGGGCTGCGTTGGCTCGTCATCGCGAGCGATAAGCTCGCGCGGTTATCGCTTCCCCTCGGGCAAGGAGGGGGGCCAGACCACGGATGTGCTCGTGGTCCGACGCGTCCGCCCGCTCGAACATCTGAGAGGTAAGCCGCTGGACGAACTCGTCCAGCGGCTCGACTCTCAAGTCACTCTGAATAACGGAGTTCCTCACGTAACGAGGAGCTCCGGCAGCGGCACGCAGTGCCATGGCTTGCTGTGACTGCAGGCTCGCGCGCAGGGACGCACATGGCAGTGCGTACCATGCTGGAGCGGCGTAGGTGTAAAGTTTGAATTTTAGAGAGCTATTCTAACGCAAAGAGGTTTTACCTCTGTCACGTGTACTAATTAGTAAGTTGCCGCTTTTGTTAATTAACAGGTGACGGTGTAGACTACTGCGCGGTAGTATCAAGTCTCACGCAGATGTTAATGGACAAACACTACAGGACCATATCGGGCTTCCAATCGCTCATACAGAAAGAGTGGATCGCGCTAGGACACCCCTTTTGTGACAGGTAGACTTTAATATTATCAGACGTGTACCTTGTATTTTATGCCGCTTTGGTAGACTATTAATGAAACTGGGTTTGGGTAATTTTTACCCTTTTTAGTTTGTTTGTCCTGTGAAGTTAAGTTACGGTACACATTTTGCCATTTATAGTTATTGCCTTATCTACCAGGGTAGCATAATTGTATAGACACAAAGAGTTTTCCTTGTCTAGATTTGGTCTTCCGCGGCCGGGCAATCCTAAAGACATGACGACGAAAGACGCGTCGGCGGTGCAAATGGCGCCCGTGTTCCTGTTGTTCCTGGACTGCGTGTGGCAGCTGCTGCAGCAGTTCCCCGAGCAGTTCCAGTTCACGGAGACGTACCTCACCACGCTGTGGGACTGCACGCACAATCAGCTGTTCGACACGTTCCTATTCAACTGCCCCAGAGACAGGGAGCTAGCCGTCTCTAAGGTAAACTAGTCGAGCTAATTAGCTTTCCAAGGTTCGCCAGAGAGTATAAAACACAACAATTTGTTGGCAAATCAAACTGTCTCGCTCGGGTGAGACAGGGTAAGTATCTGATGCTAATACTGCTCATTCAAGTTGCTAGGGAGATTCCACATACGACCATTTTGTAAATAATGTTATTGAATTAGTCTGGAATATCGATACGGGATTTTGTATTTTATGTCGTGAATAAAAGGCGTTTTGGTTACAGTTGTAAGTCTAAATGAATCTTCACCATTATAAATACGAACGTGACTTTGGTTGTTACGCTTCGATGCCTTAACGGCTCAACCAATCATCATAAAATTTTGCATACATGTTGTCAAGGGTATAGAGATGAGCATTGGGTACTTTTTGCCCAGAATTTTCGCGGAAACTCCGAAATCAATGTGGGTGAAACCGCGGGAAACAGTAAAAAAATAAATTAATAAAGCGAAACGCCCAACTTTAGGAAAGATCAAATTACGATTTCTAAAAGAGTACTAACATAACATAAACACTGAATAGGTTCGTTAACTTTAAAACAATGACCGCGCACGTTGCAGAACTTCGTCCAGCGGCCCGTGTGGGACTGGGGCGAGCAGTTCTCGGACCCCGACAAGGCGCTGTTCTACAACCCCCTGTTCGCCGCCAACGCGCTCCTCTCCACCAGGAAACGGAGGCCGTGTGAGTATTCCCCTTTACTAGCAGTGATAGTATTTAACACGCATGTATTAACTTCACTTGTAACTAAAACACTCTTAGAAGTCAATTTTAACCTACTTCTATATTTTGTTGTGTGAAAATTAGTAGTTCTGCTTACAATGCAATATTATTATGACATAGAGGTGATCCGAATATTGGAGCCGGAAAATGGCCACGGGAACTCTGTAAGCGGCGCAACCCCATCGACTTGGGGCTCATTTGATTGGTATTTCCAAGGACTATGGTCCTAATGATTGAATTTTAGTTCAGTAGTCGTAGCCACAACAAGATACGAATTATACAAAATATTATGTGCAACATAATAGTAGTTTATAGTCATATAATGAACTGAACTCATGAAATGAACTCGCTGCGCTCGTTTCATAAACTCACACTCGTGTTTTAATACCCGTGTTATATGCATTTGCATACACTACTTTATCTTCACTAATGCAATTAATCAAACAACAAGAGTAAAAGCATTAAATTAAATTCACGCGTACGTGTATTGTCACAGTGATTTTGCCGCCATTAAAATCTAACCAATGAGAGCGCAGCTGCGCGCATCAATAAAGCGCGACCAACCTGATTGGCCCTGCAATCAAGTTGGTCGCGTTTTATTGATGTTATAATGAGATTTTACGATATCGATGTGGATATTATACCATCATGTGAAATTGCTTAAATTGAGTGTTTTGTTGTCTGCGCTATAACAGTAGTAATTATAAGTCAAGTATTGGAAACATAAGTAGAATGTTACAACATTAGTGTAGATAAAAATATATTATAGTGAATTAGTGATAGTGCTTATCAATGATATTTTAAGAATGGTGCTTATCGTTTCTTTGGTAATATCTACAGCTCATGCATCGATAGCAAGCAAACCATCGAACGATAACCCCCGGCTCGAGCCGTGCACCTCCATAGCGGGCGTGGAGCTCTGGTCGCAGTGCTACGAGCGCTGGCTGTTGCCGCTGGACGCGCCGCAAGCCGGTCCCGTGCAGTACCAGGCGCACAACTACTCGCTGCTCAGAGAGGTGAGCCTCTTGCGATACCATGCCGCCCTGGTACATGAATTATTGACACGTAGAATGGAATCTCCGCGGAATCTCCTTTTGCATTATTTGTGATTGTGTTTGAATTAATTTATTGATTAAAAGTGTTTCTTCAGTATCTATGTTAGTACTAGTTTTGGCCCGCGGCTTCGCTCGCGTAAATGTAAATTTTGTCTGTTTCTATTTCTTGGGACACTGATGCAGGGTGGTTTGTGCTTTTCTGTACAAAGTCTATGTAAAATTTCATTATGATCGGTGGAGTAGTCGAGGTGTGAAAGCATAATAAATGAACTAACAACTTTCACTTCTACTGCAGATGATTTTACAAACTTACAAACCACAAACCAAACCACTCGATAACATACAGATGCTTATTTGATGTACTTTATCAACTACTAGCTATCCCCTCGGTTTCAAACGTGGTAATTTCGGAGTTTCCGTGGGTAATTTCGGGATAAAAGTACCCTATCTCACTCAGGACTACCGTAGCTTTCTATAAGTGAAAGACTTTTAAAAATCGGTTCGGTAGATCCAAAGATCCCCTACAACGTCACAAACTGACAAACTCACAATTCAAACTTAACCTCTTAATAATAATGTGAGTATAGATAGATTAGTTAAAGTCTAAAATTCCGCTTACAATACAAGTACTAAAAACACAGGCACGAACATAAATTATTATGACGTGCATCATGCATGGCAGGCTCGGTCATCTAGCTTGATCCGGAACGGGCACTCGGCATCGTGTTGCAGATACAACGCCTCGACAAGCGGCTGTCGTCGCTGTCGATCCTCAGCAGCCGGCACTCGAACGGCGCGGCGGGCGCGGGGGCGGGGGCGGCGGCGGGCGAGGGCGGGGGCGGGGGCGGGCAGCGGCCGCCGCTGCTCACGCGCTTCTACCCGTTCAGCTGCAGCAAGAGCGACGTGGTGAGTAGGAACCTCGACTCGATGCAGATCGCCACCATCGACCCGAGCCAGCTGCTCGACTCGCAGTCGCTGCTCAACGCGCCCGACTAAACTCCACGCGGGCCCGCGCGGCGCAGCTCTGTCACTCCGCGATCGTTACAGCGCAGGCCGTGTTCGCACTGAGCTCATAATTCGCGGTTCACTGTGAACCATAATTATATCCGTTGGCGTTCATTTATTATTTAGATTAGAAGAGTGTTTATACTATGCGATTTGCGACTGAACGCTCGCAGACTCGTTCAGTCAGCGGCTGATTCTCAGCAAAAATACGCGCGCGTAGTGTCGAATTGCTGATTCGATCAGCAACGATACGTCAAACACACAGTACACAAGCAATAACTAATTGAGTAGATACATCAGATTTCTTGCCTCGCCGCCTGATATTAAGTTGTTATTTTCTGCTCAGTGTCAGCATTTATCTGAGCCAAAGCTTGGTGTGAACACGCCCTTAGGATAGTTAAGCTCCGCGATGCCCCGAAAGTGTTATTAACGAATTGAATTTAAGAACAAGATTAAATATAGAACAATATTTTTTTCTATTATAAATAATTAATAAACCTAGTTAAAAGCCATTGTAATGAAGAGTATTGGATATTTTAGATTACGAAAAATCCTTTGTATTTTAGCTAGCTACTCAAATAGATATTTGAGGTGTTTATAGAATTGTGTGATTATTATTTAAAATATAAGCAAATGATAAGCGAGGAATTGAGTTAAAGTTTTAGTAATAATGAGGAAACTAAACTGTATCTTTTTATTAAAAAAATAAATAAATTACCTTTATAGGTATCTTATTATGTACGATATACCGTTTAGTTATATTTCCCTTTTTTTACAGTATTGTATCATAAGTTTTCTCTTCCGCTCAACTCCCGCGTTAACATTACTTGATATTGTGAAATAATTAAATTTATTGTTATTTAAAATTTTATCATAACTAATTAATTATTTATTTATTGATAATTGTATTGGAATACCATACGAGTAATAGGTGTTAAGATTTTTTATTATTTTATTAAACAGTATACTTAATTAGGTGGCTCTGCTGGGTCACAGTAGGTACTTGCAAAAAACATATTTTCTAAAACATGTCATTCAAAAGACTGCCGGAAAAAAAGGTTTTTAAAAACCTCAAAAGTGGTAAAGTACAAAGATTGTTTTAATATGTTTATTGAACAGTTAAATAAATAAGTTCTGACTAAAACCAAAACACAATTATGATATATGTATTTTCTTGATAGCAAAAAAATCCAAAATAGCCTGTTTTTATCGTAGAATGCTTCGAAATTTTAAATAGTGATTTACATAAATTAGATACTTCGTCCAATAAAAATTATGGTATTTATCTTTAAACTAGCTGTGCCCCGCGGTTTAACCCGCGTAAATTTCGGAATTCGCGCAGGAAGTCCAATTTTTTTTTTGATTTTTTCATATTTTTTCATATTCTTCTTATAATAATAACAAACACAACAAAAAAAGAAATAGCAAAATCGGTCCAGCCGTTTTACGCGTGATGCCGTAACCAAGTGAAATAGGGATTCATTTCATTCAAATAATGACAAAGATAGAATTTCACTAAGTTATGTTATTTTGAACATAATGTTTGTTTTTGCGGTTTTTTTGCCAATTTTTTGTCGTTTTTCTTTTTAAGTGGAATATATTAGGAGATATTGTCAGTGACCCCTTAGCTACATAATATTCCTTATGATATCCAAAATCATGTTGTAAATATGGCAGCTATCAAATGTTATGTTTAATTCCGCTATGTACTTGTACGGCTCCTTATACGTTAGCACGTATTTAGCAGTGTAACAAACTTTGTACATATAAAATTCGTTGTATATTTATTGCTATAAAAAATAATGGTCATCATACTAGGTAGATGTTTTTAACCGACTTCAAAAAAGGCATGTTTCTTTATAATGTTTGTACCTCTAGACTGCCTGTTTACTGTAATTATAACTTGTAACTGTAGCTTGTGTCGATGTTAAGATATACACAGGATGGAGAGACGAGACTCATTGAAGGACATCTTCAGTCACTTCAGTGTTCAGTTCCCGTCCGAAATGTCTTGTGAATAATTTTTTTTTTTTTCGTCAGACGCTGTAGAAATCACCGCCGTCGTAGGATATTTCTTCGCCAAGTGTGCCTCTTTGTTTCTGACTAGATCGCGATAGTATGATAATAACTGGCGGCTCGAATTTGGTTGACCTCCGAAATCACTATCCAATCCAGCTCCTTCAAATAATCCACATTATGAAGTGACATACAAACATAAAATAAGTCGATACGCTATTTTTAAAGCTGGTTAAGGGTATTCCACATTTTGTTTGATCTCTTGTAATAAATGCTGTTTCGTGTCTTGTTTGTATAAAAATAAATGATTGTAAAGTTGCGTTTCTTGTAGATAAAAATAATATTTTAATTTATATTTCTACGAACTGTTATAATGTATAGAAAAATATAATAGTTATTAATAATACTTACCTACCTAATATTAATAACATAGATGGTACATATAATGAGGGCCGCTAGTAAAAATGCCATTTGATATTAAAATTTGATGAAAAATTGTGTTAAAATAGATTAAATTTTTATTGCATCCGAAATAATGCGTTATTACGCAACGCCACTTCTCAAATTACGTAAAACTGGCGTAAAAACTGTATTTTATAAGGTGGTGTCTTCCGCTTGTAATGAAATTTTACTGATACAATGTCAAATCAAATTTTGTAAGTTGACTATATTTTGTTCCACGATATGGCCTTTACAAAGTTAATATCACGGCTATGGCTGTTTATTTTTTAAGATGTTTTTATGACTATATAACTCTGTATTATTTCTAAACCTTCCCAGTAACATTAAACTATCGTATTCGCTTCCCAATGTAAAAATGAAAAATGTAAATATTAACAACGACTGTACCAAAATCTGTTGTTGAGTGTACCTGACCGGGTGAATACATGAACGTTCAAATGTAAAGAAATAAAAACAATATTATCGAATACACGAGCATTTTTATTGTTCAAGATCTGTGACTTGAATGCAATCTGTCAGCTAAAATTTACAATTGTCATCGAAAAAATGTAAACGTCGTTACATTGTAAACATCGTTGCCGAGGTATTTTCGTGCACCCCGATACGATAAGTTAGCTTTAATCTGCAACCATACAACAAAGTGAAATGGTCCCGATTTATCATGTGCGAGCCCACACTTCAACAATGCATTATCATTCTGTCCTCAGTATTTTACATTATTACGGTTAGTTAACAAAATAACGATTTTTACAATTTTAAGGCGACACACACCATTCATTACCAGCGGGGTTAGCCAAGTTGACATTCTACTATCGTTAACGCACAGAAAACTAGAATAGAAAACTGGCCAGCCAATCAAAACCACCACTTGAAAACTAGAGTTTTGATTGGCTGTCCATTAGTGACATGACGATTCGTTACTAAACTTATGGTTTCTATGCGCCAACAATTGTAGAATGACAATTTGGCTAACCCCACAGTATTAGGTCCACTTTTTAAACAAAAGTAGTGAGCGTGAAGGCTACAAAAACATGGCCATTACCTCCCAGACTACACGCTTCAGGCATGATTTCCCCTAGTTTTTGGAATGCTTAATACCTTTCATTTAATCTAATAAATATAAAAGTCAGTGCAGTGGTTTGTTAGTAATGTTACGGTTTGTAATACTTTTCTGACCCCAGGACCAAGTCTTTCGTAGATTGTGATATTACGGGGATGGTGGTGAAAGGGTTAATAACATGTTAGACATAAAATTGAATAGATAAAGTCGCAACCACTCTAAGAACTTATTTACTTGATCAACTTTAACTAGTTAGGTACCTATTTTTATTACAAAATTTATCTATCCATCTTATACGTGTTCGCCTCGTGATGCTTTCAGTTTCTGTATATTTTTGAGGTGTTTCTTCGCGATTTGGAATTTTTTTAGGAGCATCGTTCTTCGCCAACTCCATGATGACCAGTGCTGTATTTCAAGAAAGTTATATAGTAAAGAAGCCGACGCGACGCCATAATCTCACCTGTGACACTGTATACAAGCAAACGAAGCAAACCGATTGAATTCCCCAACACTACTGCAGGTGGGCGTGGGGAGAATGGAGGGTAGAAGTAAGGAGCATCATCTTAATACATGGGGATCATGGGAACAAGCTCAAAGTGTCCAGCTGTAGACAGCAAATTATAACTTAATAACTCACCACAATAGCTCTAGCGTACCAAGAGAGAATTAATATAATTGGTGAAGTTATTATACTCTTTGATTGGTGATTACTACTAAAATTCATCATTTGCGCCACCACTATTTGTTGCTTCTAGACGGACACTTTTCATACACAGAGATGGTTCTCTGTCGTCAGGCCATCTTGGAGATTTCCAGTTTACGACCTCTGAGGTTTTGTACTTTTTATATAAAAGGTGTATGGCGTGTCAAGATTCAATTTAAACCCAAGATTGAACTTCTGATTATTCTATGGAACTTTGAGGTTCCTATTTTTCAGTTTCAATCGGTAGGTATAGTCTATAGTAGTTGGAAAAATAAAAGCAACAAACTGAATTCTAACAAATTTTATTCATGCATCAAATAACTATAACAAAACAACATAATTAATACTCATTACTGTCACAGAAACAAATAATAATCGAGCAACACAAACCTCATCTCGTACTGACCATAATAAACAGATTTAACGATGATATTTTATAAGTATTAAAATATTTGATTTAACAATAACATCGAACAGAAATGCAATAGTGAGAACAAAGTGGAAACTTGAGCTAATCGTCGCTCTTCAGTTCGACAAAATAATAAATCCTGTAATAACATCTTATATGTATATCTATAGCATATTATATGCATTTATGACATTTTGTCAAATTTCAGAAGCCATTTATTTGTTGTTGCCAATTTCAAACATTCCATGCCCCTGCATGGAATGGAATGTTGAATTGTTCTGAGGTCCCTACCTCAGAACAATTATTCTTCTGAGGCAGGGACCTAATACGAGAATATGAAAGTGTTCACGCCACGTCGTTGACTTATTAAATGCACAATCAAATATAATTATAGTCATTAGATATACAAGTATCATTGAACTAGCAAAATTACTTTATTTAATATTATCTGCTTGTTAAACCTAATGCTTTTTAATTCGCTATTATACTAAAAAAAATAACAATATCTATGTATAGAAAGTATAAAATATCATTAAAAGGGCTTAATGTTTTTGAAAGCAGTTATGTTTATACCATTTCAGAGATTAAGGACTGTTTATTATCAGTCTAATTGTAAAATGCGGAATATTGTGATAAAGTACAGTCAGCTTCAGAGATTATATATCTCTGATGATGACCTGTTTGTCAGTCATTGAACTTTTTATTATTGCATTAAGATTCAACAATTGCCAAAAGTGATCACATATTTCTGCTGCAGACAGTACTTAAATAATCCACTCAAGTAGTAAGTATATTAATTTCCGCATACGTTCTTATAACCCAATTTTTTAACACATTGACGTATCCCCACAAAATAACGCAATCATCTAGTTCGACTTTAACAAACTAAAAAGTAACATCCTAATGATATTATGGCTAACGATAGGTTGTTGTGATTCCACATTCCCTAGCCCTGTTTTACACTTCAAAAACTTATGGTTTATCCAAAATTATCGTTGAAAAAAAAAAGGAATTAGTATGTAAGTTGTAACGTTATACCAGCTTTGTTGTACTGTCTATAGAAAGACAGTAATCGTTTTACTATAATTTACGACCATTCTACTTCCTTCTCCTCTTTTGAAAGGGATTTCACATAGTGCATTTAAACAGCGTGAAGTTACAATAAATTTATAATAGTTATACGGTTGTGCTTTACTCACCAATCATACTCATCGCACGTGCGCACATAAAAACCACTCACAACTGCAAAACATTACTGTTCAAAACAGCACTATTATACTCATAACCAAATTCTCAATATATATTTACTATTATTTTTAATCAAAAATAAACGCCGCCTTTGGTTCCCGGCACAAAAAGCGTTAGAAGATTATTCAGACAGTCTGTCACACATTAAAACACAGAGTAAGTAATGTGGTACTGGCCCTAGGGTTGGATGCGAGTCCAGCCAGGGTGGGCCCGCCCCGCCCCCGCCTCCCCCGGCACCTCACGCGCGTCAGTTGTCGTCCTCATTATCGAACAGGTCGTTGTAATCTTGGGAGCGCTCAAAATCCCTCAAGTCCTGAACAAAATAACAAAAAAGGAAGCCGATGTAAGTGGTAACCACACAATAATGTAACTGAAATCAAGGTATTATTTTTTGCAATGTTTTCTACCCAAGTCAAATTGGAATTAGACCCGAAGATGAAGTTAATTTTTTTGTGTAGTACCTAATGACTCCGACGACGCCCAAGTTTACCACATAATTTCCAAGAGATCAGAGACTTTAGTTCCTGAGAGCTCTTTAATCATCAAATCAAACTCAAACATGAGACATCAACAAGCACACAACTGAAGATCGAAGAGCGTCGAAAAGTCGAAAAGTTTAAGTTTTTTTTTTATTTGTTAATTTTTAGGGTCATTCCCAGTTTTCCCCATCACCGGTGATAAATGACACATTTTATTATTATAAAATTTCCTATTCGAGGTGGAGACAAAGCGGAATGACCTTTCTTTGATTTATATCAATAAAACTGAAGAAAACATCATCGGGGGCACTATATACTTCATCTTATCGATTTTTCATGTACATGCACAGTTTAAGCAGGAACAACAACATGCACAGCTGCGTGTACCCCAAGAGTTCTACTTTGGTTTGACGACACGATCAGACCCGGCGTTTATTGACGCAATGGCACGGTATAGGATATGAATCGCATTAACATAAAGACAAGGTTTTCAAGTCAACGTCTCTTTTAATGTTAGGTACTAGATTTCTCGATTATTTCGTTGTAAACATTTGGTTACAATCTGATAAAAAGAAGTCGGTTTTACTTTCGTTGCAAAAGTAAATATCTTCAATTTAACGTTAATATATTAAAAATACTGGGAATGCTGTTCGTTAACCAAGGTAGCCCCCTGGGTACTACAGTAAGAAGCTAAAATATACTCGTAACTGTAAAAATTACTAATTTAAAAAAAAAAAAAACACCAACTTGAAACATTCCATTGGCAATAGCAAAGCCGGTCATGGCGATGGCAGCGAACACCGCCGCCAATATCTTGTTTCGTGTCTGGTGCGGGAAGTTGGCTGCTTCGCGGTCCGACTGGGTCGCCGTCGAGTGCTTCTTCGCATTTTGTCTGTTGTATTCTAAATAACAATATCAAACTTTTAGTAAAGCTATTCTTGTAGTGAACAAAATGGATTAAATCCTCCGCTTTCCCCAGCATTCCATAGATTTATAGAATGTACAATCAGCTGCAGAAATATGTTTACACTTTTGACAGTCATTGAACCTTATTGCAATAGTGATAGAGTTAAAATACTGACCAAAGTGTATACATATTGGTGCTGGTGACATGTATATAATAAAAGATTTAGTTCCACATGTGCCACAGCCAAGCCGTCAACTGTTGATATTATTTATTCATGTAGTTTCTGCCCTCATTAGTTAGTATATTGTGAATTTATGTTGTGTGATTATTGTATGTTATGTTTTATGTTTTAGCTATAGTTAGTGTAGGCACAGACCTCAGTTCACACATACCTACATTAATTTGATAGTTGGATGAGCTAAGGCACAAAATCAGCATTGACACTGAGGTCATCTACCTGAACACAATTCTGAGGCAGCATCCCTTTCAGCAGCACACCACAGCAAATTTATCTGGTTTGTTTAATATTAGTAGTACTTTATAGTATTTAAGATTAACTATCTTTTGTAGAATATACATGTTTTAAGTGCTATATTTTTTTAATAATGTTAATACTATTTTTTATTTAATACTATTTTTGTCTTTCGAATTTCAAACATTTTATAATACCACAGATAATACTAACCATCTGACACATGTTTAAAATTCTTCTGATTGATTCTTGAAACAAATTTGGTTAAATTAGCTATGCCTCTTACATGATTTGCCAATGTACAGTTAGGGAAGGGTGCCTTAACTAAAGGTGCTAAATAGGCAAAGACAATAGCATCAAATGATGATGGTCTATTGCCAAAAAAATATTCGCTTTCACCCAATCTGTCTGACAATGTTTTAAGGCACTTTTCTGCTTCATTGTACACCTGAAAATAATCAGTATGACAGTAAGAGAAATGAGAATTTATAACTAAGCATTTATAGTTGCAATTTATTATCTTATTAAAAAAAATAGAAATAAGTAGTTAATTCTTTATTCACTACAACAAGACAGAAAACATAAATGTGATTAGCATGACAATAAAGTAACCAATAAATACAAATATTCATAACAAATACAAATATTTAATAAAAGGTCCATAAAAATAGAAAACAATTCTTATTGCACAGGAATATAATAGGCTAGTTTCCTATTTTTTTTTTAGTCCGTTTTGTAGATTATTAAAAAATATTGGACACATATTTTTTTTATGTAACCAAAAAATAACGGAGATATATCAAGTCGAAATTTCACATGACGTCACGCCTCGCTACAGTTTGTTCGCACGTTATAGCGAGCTGTGACATCACGAATCCCCCACCCTAAACTTTAATGCGCTTTATCTATGCATATTTCCATTATTTTAAAAAAGCAAAAAATACGTGTCTTTTATTTTTTTATTATCTAACTGACGGATTAAATAGAATTTTGATTTTTTTACTCAGGTAACTAGCCTATTATACTAGTTATATTTACAGTTGATCTTCTCTAATCTAGTCTAAAAGAATCAAATTTATACTCTTGAAAAACCAAATTTTGACTTTTGAAACATTAATATTTATGTGGAGAATCTTTATATTTTGCAGTTTTGGTTTTAATACTTGTGCTAAGACTATAACTTACAGTTTTTTCAATTTCCCTAAGATCAGTGTGTTCCCCGTGGAGGGCATCCATCATTTCTAACGCATCACTCCGGTACTTTGATGGGTAGTAAAAGTTAAATGGGATCCTCAATGCTTTAGCATAAGTGGGTCTAGTCAGGTCTCCATAGTTTTTTTCGTCCACCCACCACGCATACTGATAAGCCGGATACAACTTCTCACGAAGATATTGGGTAAAAGCACTGGCCTCAGCAGCTTGTTTTGTGTTTAAATGAACATCTGTACTGTAATGCTGTAATGATAGTAAACAGACTTGTTTTCTATCCTCGAACGTTAAAATAAGACTTGCGCCGGCAATGAATGTAAACGAATGTATCAGTTCTCACCAGGGTTTTCAAATGTTCAACAACTTCTTCAAAATTTGTGAGAACATTACGACCGTCCCTCATGACGGGTAAGCGTCCTTTGGGAGTAAAAAAGGGATTATTTGCCTCTCGCACCCGCACAGGGACACCAATAAATTTCATATACGTCTGTATTAGAAAAACAAGTGAAATGAATAATTAGTAAACAGCCGGAACTTCTAGGTTAAAGATTTTGCCGAGTAAACGTACCAAGACTTTAAGACATTCCAAGTCAACAGATGCTAGACCCCATTCTCCTCGCCAAATATCTAATTCTATGTTAGTCATTATTTAAATAATAAAATTAATAAAGATTTTGTATCGGTCTTTACAAATAGAGCCACAAATATAACCAGAGAGAAGGTAATCACTTAGACATAGACAATGGACTAAAGCGCTCTCCACATTCGCGCGTGGTTCGCGCGCGAAGCCGCGAAACACCCGCGAACGATAAGTGTGGAATCCACGCGTATACACTTATCCACGCGCGAATGTGGAGAGCGCTTTATAGACTATAGAGCTTGAATCTTAGAAGAATATTAGTTATTCTCTCAGAAGAATAACTAAACTTATTGTTCTGAGGTTATTCTTCTGGAGCATAGACCACAAATTAACTAGACGCATAGACGGAGCCATCTACCAGAGAGATTTTTTTTTTTTTTTTTTTTTTTTTTTTCGTTTATTTATCCTATATAGGAAAGGCTAAGAGTACAGGGCCCATACTGCCAATTCTGATGCTACCAGAGAGAAGGTAATCACTGGTAATCACTACGTTACCATCTACGTTCTGGAGGCTGAATGCTTTTTTTTTGGTGAAGGATACCCCTTTCGGGGAAGGCAGAAGGAAACTTAGTCCATATAGCCAATTCAGTGGTATATTTCTTCTTCTGAAGTTATCTAAGTACATCGAAATGCATTGGAGTGATGCATTTTGATGCTTTATCAAAACTTTTGGCAGCAACTTTTCACAATAGGGTACTTGCATGAAATTTATAATAAGAAATTGTGTTAATATTTCAAAAATAGAGCCTTAGAAAAGCGTTATCGTGAAAGATTTACTAAATAATATCAATAGTTTCCGAAATATTCAACTTTTAATTTTGTGAAACGGAACGTTGCAACGAAACACCAATCACAGCCACGCTTAACACATGACGTCACTTTTATTTTTTTAAGAAAGATTTACGTCTTTCAGAGAAGGTTAAAGAAACTAAGTGAAGAAGAAGAAGAAGAAGAAGAAAATACATTTATTTCAGCACAACACACAAGAAAAAGAAACAAACATCAACAGTGCCTAATCTAAAGAAACATAGATAATATCTCTTGCATGCTCTGCCGAAAGGGTCACCAACTCAGCATTAGCTAGGTGCGGGAACACCTAGCGCTGGTTTTCAGTTGGCAGCCCGCTGTCACGCACGGACGGGGGTAACAAAAGAAGAGGTACAGAAAAAAAATGATACTATACATATAAATACAAGTACACCAACTAAACATAAAAAATATAAAAGATAAATAATATAGAAAAATACAGGTAAATAATTCTTACTGAAATAAACAATACATACAAAGTACTTAAACATTATAAATACTGTAAGATCTGTAATACACTACTTATAATACAATAATTATAATACAATACTTTTAGTACAATGAAACTAAATTAAGAAATAAATAGAATAATAAAATAGCATTTTCCAATATTACCACAGAACAAAATAATAGTACAAAAATATAATAAATAAAAAAAAAGACTGTTAACGACCACCTCGCCACAACAACACACGCCATTGTGGTTAAGATCTCCGTCTGCATGAAGGTGGGCACCTTTTGTAAACAAGAAATAATTTTTATTTTTGTTTTGGGGATAGTACGGAAGTGTGTGAAGGTGATTTATTATAAACATTGTACGAGTATAAATATAAGAAACAATCAATTTTAAAAATTCAAGATTTATCAAAAGTATAAAGTGCATACAGTCAACGCATATTTTCCGTTTTCTGAAGTTTTTTATTTTAAAATGCACCGGTAAGATGCATTTCGATTCTTTACTGGAACTTTTGGAAGTAACTCGACACAGTTCAACCTTAATTTCGCTTTTGGATATTGAAGTTATCTGTCTGTCAGTGTCACATGACCTTGTCAATACGACAGTGACATTTCTATCACAGATTAATAAGGTGTAATTTTGAACTAGTGACGTCATTCCGCGTTTTGGCGGTAAAGTCTAAAGTATGAACTTTGAAACGCTCTATTTCATTAATTTATGCATATATTTTTTTTCTTTTTCTTGCTTTGTCTAAGTAGGTCATATATCTTTAAAATAGACTGAAAAAAAAATTTCATGCAAGTACCCTATTGAACCTTAGTAGGACGCTCTGAAGTTGTATGGTAAAACGACAACCTCCCGATGAACCCCCCATTTCATTTTTTTTCACTGTTTTACTAATGGATCACATTATGCAAAATCCACCACATTCACATAATATTAATCACGATAAACTAGTTTGAAAAATAAAGAAGTAAAACTGACGTCCGTCACTGCTAAAATCCCGCCAAAAGCTCTTTTCTTCATTAGTTAGTCATTTAAGTCACAAGCGCCACCCGCTTAAATCATGATAATTAATAACAGGTGACGTCAGAGCAGCCCTTTGCAGCGGCCACTTGACAAGTATTGGCGTTTACGCACGAAAAATAGACAGACAGAAAAAAATCAACCAAGTGCGTGTCGGACTTCGCACATTACTTAGATATATTTAGGGTTCCGTCCGTACCAAATGTAGAATATTAGAGCCGTAGCTGTGGGTGCAGTAAGAGGCAGAATAATGAGGAATCTCTTGAGCTGGATGTTACAGATATCTTCGTGAACGGAGATTAGGTACTCGAAAAAAAAATTATGTAATTAGAAATTGTGACGCCCTCAAAAAATTTCATAAACAGACGACGGACAGACAGATGGACATGCGAGTGAGAGCAATAGTTCTCCGTTTGGACTCTTCGGATATGGAACCCCAAAAAAACATCTTTTGGGGCTAAGTAGGTATTATATATTTATCACTCTGACTTCTGAGGTATTATGTACAATGCTGTGCCGCTGTGCTCCGCGGTGTCACCTCCGTGAGTTTCGGAATACTTACTCGCAGGAACTATTTTTTCTGAAATAAAAGTAGCCTTAGTTACTCCTTATAACATCAGCTAGATCTGCCACTGAAAGTCTCGTTAAAATCGGTCCAGCCGTTTCAGAGATTAGTCGGAACAAACAGTTACCTACAATATAGCCTATGTTACTCAGGGATAATGTAGCTTTCTAATGGTGAAATAATTTTTTAAATCGGTTCATTAGTTTTTGAGTTAAATCGTAACAAACAAACAAAAAATCAAATCATTCTTCTTTATATTAGTATAGAGGTAGGTATAGATAACCAAAGGTAGGAGAAAAATATGAATAAGTATATGTATAGTACACAGTCATCACAACTGCAAAGTTTAAAAACAATGAAGGCAAAAACTACAGAAGATATTTATATACTGATTCATATACACAATTGGGTATTCTCCAAGGTATGAATATCAAAATTCTAATTAGTCCGTCAGTTAGAAAATAAAAAAATAATAGACACGTATTTTTTGCTTTTTAAATTTAATGAAAATGAACATAGATAAAGCGCATTAAAGTTTAGGGTGGGGGGCTCGTGAGTCGTGACGTCAATATTCATTATAAGCGCCATACAAACCGCACCGAATTGTGACGTCACGCGAAATTACAACTCAATGTATCTCTGTTATTTTTTGAGTACGTAAAAAAAGAAAAAATACGTGTCCAATATTTTTTACTAATCTACACGACGGACTAAAAAAAAAATTTTTGTCAAGTAGCCAATTACACATAATTATTATTTAAAATGATATATAGGTACATAAATTCCCGCTGTCGAAAATGATCAAGAACCCATAAGTTGCAAACACTGCCACCGATTGGCAAATGATAGACATTCCTAGAGAAAAGAGCCCTTTGTATTGATTAGAAAACCGTGTTTTATCTTTGGTTACAACTTACAATTTAACTTTACTAAAAACTGGCAAAAATAATACGAATCAGCGAAACATCGAGATAGACCCCATGCTAGATAATCCTACTATATCCTACAATGTGAAAGTGTAGATGTTTGGTTGTTTGGATGTTGTTACTCAATCACGCAAAAACGGCTGAACAGATTTGGATGAAATTACGCATACACGTTGTCAGGGGTACAGAGAAGGACATAGGGTACTTTTTATCCCGGAATTCCCACGGGAACTCAGAAATTACCGTGGGTGAAACCGCGGGGCACAGCTAGTTAAAGAATAAGTAGGTACTTATGATGTTGTAGGTAGGTATTAGTAAGTAACTATTTATTCATTAAAAAATAACTTAAAACTTTACATTTGTTATTATACATCTGCGCAGAATGTCTAACTAATAGGTATCCATAAATATGTATCTACCCTCCGTTTTCTTAGAACTGCCGAAAACCCGTTAATTTGGAGTTTGGACGTGATTCGTGAACCATACTTTCAGATTCTTTCTCTTGATGTGACTATCGTCGGATTCATTTGCAAAACTTTAGGTATTTTTTTTTCGTGTCCAAATCTCGTCCAGATAAGCTAAGCGAGTTATTAAATACCTATCGAAATGGAAAATAAGTGGTCGCTAGCGGAGATTCTTCACTTGCTCCTTATCGTTGGAATTTGTTTTATAGTTTTTGTGATGCTACCCATCACTGATCCGAAGAATTGGACTTATTTAACATCAGCTTTTGTGTTGGGTTTATTGACTGCATACTTATACAGATTGTGGACGACGTAGCTTCCGACGAGAACACTAGAAACAATGCCCAATGGAATGTGAACGTGGCACTGATCGTTACGTTACTATGGATCACATTAAAATATCTATTACATAGATGGTTGAAATGACCGCAGTGGCTATATAAACAAACAAAACGGAACAGCTCAAAAAAAAAGAGAAGCAAGAAAAATTATCACGGAAATTAATATTGGAACAAGAGTGTAAAATCAAATCGATCAAAGGTGATCTGGCATTATGGAAGTCAAGTTACGAGGAACTGCTGGAAAAGCTCAAAAGAACATCCGGCACATCTGGTGCAATATAGGTACAAGCTGCGGGTCCTAGTAGGTAGTTTAATTAATCAGTACATAATATTATAAATTTTTATCTTTTTATTTTATATTTGGTTAGAGTACTTAACACATTAAACAGTAAAGCTGGGTATTCTGAGTTAACTGATTAATTTAAATTTATTTATTTTAAATAGGTAGGTATTTAGGTAATATTTTAATTGTCTTTTAATAGATAATAAATGTCTATTTTTGATTAAATGAATTGATTTCCTAAATTTATTATAAAATTATATTTTAATTGTCTTTTAATAGATAATAAATGTCTATTTTTGATTAAATGAATTGATTTCCTAAATTTATTAATAATTTTATTATACCTAATTATAATTGACTAGTTAAGTACCAAGGTAAGTAGGTACCTACCTACTTACCTAGATATATAAGAAGATCTACCTACAAATACGATTTATGTTTAGACAAAAATTGTTTAACCATCATTAAGAAAGATAATAATTAATACATTTTGCGTTTTGCGAATGATTATTATTCGTCCGTTTAGTGGACGACTAGCAACAGCAAAGTGTCTAGTCGTCCATTGAGCGGATTATTATTAGTCGTCTACGGTACTCTAAACTAAATAAAACAAAAGAGTGTCAATATATTCTAAATATATCACCGTAAAATTACAGTTAAATTATAATATATCTCGCGAGATTGTAAACTATCAAAGGATTGTGAATCGTAACATACTGCTTACTAATGTACTTAACGCATTATTTTTCGGTAGATTATAATCATGGAGGTTACGTATGTAAAAAGTATGTAAAAAGTGGACGACTAGCAACAGCCTAAAAAAAATTGTCGTACATTTTGAACAAATTTTAAGTAACTTGACGTTGGCTAATTTGCTCTATCTGTGACACTTGACAGTTAACACTGACAGATATGAAACTGATAGAAAAAAAGAAGAAAAAGAAAAAAATAATTAGCGATTTCTGAATTGAATGGATTTGCGATTTGTTTTGTTGTTTAGTGTACCTGTGGGCTGCGAGTGTACCTTTTAGGACTTTTAAGTTTAATTTCTGCACCAAATTCTGCCTTAGATCCCCGTTTCAGGCACCAGATGTGTGCCAAATTATGTATTCAAAGAGTAATAACTTGATTGCGGTCACAATCCACATACATTGCCTTTGATAATAATTTTAAACCCCGTGGCTAGCCCTTGGTGGAGCTATAAAATAAAACCACAAACTCAGACGAGACCACAAAATATAATATTTGGAATAGTTATTAGTGCCGGGTATTGGAATAAGTATTTGGATCCTCATAAGTTGGTGTATTATTAATATTCGACTACTCTCCACTTTTTACTATCGGAAATTGATTTGATTACCCGATGGAAGCTAAAGCACAATACAAAATAATACCAAATTCAGTTTTTGTGCAGCAGTGATTACTGATTTGTGACCTCCGCTTCCGTAACGTAGCAGTGCACCGGCGGTTCATACCGTTACTTCTTATGAATGTGGGAATTTTTAACAGAGTTAACCACAAGGTAAGGATTAAATCTTTAACATTTTCTAACTGTATCACCTCCATTCCGATCCGTGTTTGTGACAGTTGATTTATTGATACTACCAAATAATTTTAGTAAAAGAACTGATGTTCTATAGAAAGTTCTACTATACCGTTTAAATTTTTTATTGGCTTCTCCGCCATCACGTAGGTATATTTTTTGCTACACATTTCCTGTTCAACTAATGATAAAAAAACTTTATACAATCTGTCCCAACTTGCCAAATGTAAATATAACCAATCTATTACAACACATAGCCACTCCACTGCGAAGGTGGTCGATTATTTATGGAAATTAAGATGAAAGTCACAATTTTGTTAAAGTAATTAACATAATATTATTTATATCATCATTACTGAAAACTAAACAGAGCTTATATTATGGGTATCAGATAACTGTTTTTTTTTGTAAATATAATACATACTAAACATCCAGACTCAGCTTATCTATAGGTACAGATAAGGTATAAATAAAATAGAAGTTTGTAATTCCAAAGTAATAGCTTTTCAGTTTTCACTAAACATATTGAATATATGAAAAAAAATATATGAAAATATATATGGTACCTACTAACATAAATTTTTTTTTTTTTTTGTCTGTCTGTCTGTTCCAACTAATCTCTGAAACGGCTGGACCGATTTTAACGAATTTTTCACTGGCAGGTAGCTACCTGGAGTAACTTATAATATAATAATAATAATAAGCCTTTATTCATTTCTCAGTAATAAAGTTACATTTTTTTTTTTTTTTTCTTTACGTGTGTTTTTTATTACTGGGAATCCCTTCTCGGGTGAAGGTCTCCTCCAGTCCCCTCCAAGCTTTGCGGTCTCTTCCCTTCTGTATCCACTCAAGTCCTGCCACCTGGATGATATCGTCAGTCCATCGTTGGATAGGCCGACCAACATTCCTTTTTCCATCTGGCCCTTTCCATTTTGTTGTTTTCGCAGTCCATCTTCCGTCAGTCAGTCGCGCGACGTGTCCTGCCCATTGCCATTTCATTTTTAAGGTGTGTTGCAGTGCATCGGTTACCTTTGTTCTACTTCTAATTATTTCGCTTCTGACCTTATGTATTTTCTTTATTTTTAAGATGCTTCTTTCCATTCCTCTCTGGCAAATCCTTATTCTATTTCTAATTTTGTTTGTGTATACCCACGTTTGGCAGCCGTATGTTAGGCATGGTAGCAGACAGGTGTCCATTACAATTTTTTTCATGTTTATATGGTAATCTCCTTTAAGTATTTCTTTATGTGCCCAGAATTTCTTCCATGTTATATTTACACGTCGTTCTACCTCTTCTTCATTGTGGAGCTTATTGAATGAGACTTTTTTTCCTAAGTAGACATAGCTATTTACATATTCTATCTGTCTATCACTCACTTTGATCGATATTTCGCGACTATTAGTTATTATTTTTGTCTTATAGGTATTTAGTTCTAATCCAACTTTAAAGCTTTCCTGGGAGAGTGTATTTATCATTTGTTGTAGCTGTATGGCGCTTTCAGAGAAAATGACAATATCGTCAGCGAATCTTAAGTGGTTTAAGTATCTATTGCCAATTCTGATACCTTTTCTTGACCAGTTAATTTTTTTGAATACTGACTCTAACACTGTAATAAATAATTTTGGTGATAATGGGTCTCCCTGCCAGACGCCTCTTTTTATTTGTATTATTTCCCCTTTTTGTTCTAATTTCAATCTACTTGTACATTTTTCATAAATCTTTTTGATAATTGTAATATATTTCTGGTTGATGTTGCATTCTTTGAGGGCTGTCCAGATAGCATTGTGGCTTATGCAGTCAAATGCCTTGCTGTAGTCTACGAATGCTACATAGAGAGGTCTATTAAACTCATTGAATTTTTCTATAATCTGTTCTACGGTATGAATATGGTCTATAGTTGAAAAACCAGAGCGGAAGCCTGCCTGTTCAACAGGTTGTTGAGAGTCAATTTCCTTTGTTATTCGACGGAGCAAAAGTGCAGTGAAGAGTTTGTATATGCTCGGCAGTAAGCTGATCGGTCTGTAATTGGCTATGTTTTTTGGATCTCCCTTTTTGAATAAGAGCACAATATCAGAACTGCACCATTGTTCTGGCACGGTCTCTGTTTCGAGCACTAAATTAAACAAAGTCTCAATTAAACCGGCAAGAACAATGCATCCTCTCTTTAGGGCTTCGTTGCTGATCCCGTCTGGACCAGGGCTCTTTTCTGTTTTTAAATGCTTTATGTGATTTATTACTTCGTTCACATCTATTTCTTCTACGTTGTTTTCCTTTCCTAGTTCAAGCTCTTTTCTCTCTTCATTTTCACAGTAGTCTTCGTTTCTGTCAGTTCTTCCGTAAAGTTCTCTGTAGAAGTTGGTTGCACTCTCTAGAATTTCTTTCCTTGATGTTGTTATTTCAGAATTTTTTTCCAGATTTTGTATCCAATCTTTGTGTATTGTTAGTTGCTTGTAAGCTCTTTTTGTACTTCGATATTTTTTCAGGTTCTTTTCTATTACATTATGTCTGTGTGCTAGATAGTCTTTCTTGATAGACTTGTTAGTTTCCTTAAATAGTTTACTTAACTCTAATTTCATTTCTTTAGTTTTATTTGTGGTTTTAATTAATTCTGTCCGTTTTTTTATTAGGTTTTTTGTGCTGTCGCTAAATATTTGGTTTCTCTTATCTGTCTTGTCCTGCAGTTTTAAACTTTTAATAATCGCTTCCTCAAGCATGTCGTAGTACTTTTGAACGTTATTTCTATTATCCTCGCGAGTGGTATCTCTTAACTCCTCAGTTTCTTGTCTCAGGTTGGAAAGGTAATCATCTATTTCTTTTTCAGTTCTAGGTGTCTTCTGTGGTTTGATATAGTTGTATCTAGTTTTCTTAGGTATCTTCAGTTGGAATGTTGCTCGTACTAGTCTGTGGTCTGAAGGAAAGTTTACATTGTTCAGGACTTCTACATTGGTTATTAATTTGGGTTTGTTAGTTAATATAAAATCTATTTCGTTTTTAGTTGAATAATCTATTTCGTTTTTAGTTGAATGTCTGGAGTAACTTATGCTACTTTTATTTTAGAATTCCAAAACTCATGCAGGTAAAACTGCAAGGCACAGGTAGTTTACAATAAAATTAACGATCAATTATCAAGTTTACTCACCACTAGACCAACTGTTATGTGTGTAATAAGATTGTTTTATGATGTGTAAAGTGGTTTGTTTAGTTTTTTTTTTTAATATTACAGGGTAACAATACAGAAGACATGTATTCGGAATGGAGCTCTCTGCCGCTGGAAGGAGGCGGCCGTGGAGTGCTGGGGGCAGTAGGGGGGCGTGATGTGGTGGTCGCTGTGGTCAAACAGCTGGCCTCCCCTGAGCCCAGTCCTCTCACCACTGACACTGAGGTAAGCGTGGCAATGATTTTTATCATTCTCACATTGTGAGTATTTCAAAGCACTTTATAAACTAGTTCATCTTCACTTTATATAGAAGGCTGTTATAAGATTCTTTGGCATTTATTTAGACAAAAAGAATATTAATTTTTAACGTGAAAAGTTTCAATAATTTTTCGTGTTTTTACTAATTAAACATTTCTAAAAAGCACGTATTGCAACAATGAAAAATTAATTCTAAAATTTTAAAATTTTGAACATTGAAAAAGATTTTTAAATACCTATTTTTATGCTTGTTCATAGTGGTTTTCAGTAGGCACATTTAAATCCGCATAGGGCTCAGCCCTCTTGCCTAACTGACAATTTATGTCACATGGTCATGTAAAATCATCCAATCAAAAGTCCAGTTTTGTGTCACCATGTGACATTATCATACATTCCTCAGTTTTCTCTGTGTAAACGATAATAGATTGTCAACTTGGTTAAGGGGGCTGGTCAACAACATAACGATTCACCATCAACCCAGTGGTCGGCAACCAGCAGCTCGTGAGCCGCATGCAGCTCTCTGGACTCCTTGACTGCGGCTATTGCACAAAATGTTTAGTACAGGCACAGAATAGGTATTACTTATTTTCTTGCCTTGTAAGAGACTAGTAAAAATTTTTGAAACGTGAAGCAAAGCTAAAGTAAAAAAATAGCTCTTGGAATAAATTTTTATTTGTGTATTGTCTATACTTGGCTCTTTTGGATGACAAGTTTGCCGATAACTGTGATTCATAAATAATAACTGATTTAAATTTAAAAGAAAAAAATCTGTTACCCTGTGTATTAGGTGGAATGGGTGCTGGAGGTGATCAGGTTCGGGCTGTCGCTGCCGCTGCAGGAGCACGAGGCGCTGCGCGAGTGCGTGCGCGTGTGCTGCGCGTGGCTGGCGCCGCTGCTGCCCGCGCGGCCCGCGCCGCCGCCGCCGCCGCCCGCGCTGCCCGCGCCCGTGGCCCGCGAGCCGCGCCGCTACGCGCTCAAGATACTCAGCCACCTGCACAACCTCTTCGTGCCGCGCCCCAACGAGAGTGAGTCGAGATAACATCAGCATGTGCCACACATCATCACAATAGACCTCACACCACACAGTCCTCATCTATGTTTATCTTTTTCTTTTTAATTAACTTGTCCGTTCTTTTCGCTACGATTTGTCTAAACTTTAACCTGTCATTTATTTTAATTTTTTTTTTTAAATAATAATAAGTTTATTTCAACATAAAACCATACAAATTTGAGCCATTGACTCATTGGTACTATTGTAATTAAGTTAATTACTCACAATAGTGCCAATCTTAAGGTTAGTTGTTTTTTTTTAATGTAGTGTAGAGTTAGCTTCCAATAAATAAAATTTACAGTCAGCTAGAAAGAAAATCAATTTATAACCGACCACTTTCAAAAGACGATCTCGTTTCCTGTAAGTACCAGTCCCCTTAGCCAAGTTGACAATCGATAACCGTTGACAGATAAAAAAAGAAAGATGGTATATTCATGTTATGTGGTCATGTAAAATAGTCCAATCAAAAGTCTAGTTTGGGATTATACAATGATAAATCATCAACTTAGCTAAGGGGGCTGCTTGTGCTACATGTCGCTTTGCTTAGTGCATAAATGACTTTAATTTAATTTTCTGTATACTTTTGTTATTCCAAGCTCTCACTTTTATCTATCAATTGGAGTTGGGTAAGCCTGCAAATTATTGTATTATTTAATCCTTAAATACGTATGTGAGTTATTTGTAATGCTTTCACGCCTTAACTACTCAACCGATCTTCATGAAATTTTGCATACGCGTTGTCGGAGGAAGAGAAAGGGTACTTTATATCTCAAAATTCACGCGGGCACTACGAAATTAAGACTGGCGAAATCTCATTTTGCATATAGGTATATTGTCAGGGGTACAAAAGAGGACATGGTGCTTTTAATCCCGGAATCCCTGCGGCATCTCCGAAATGACTGCGAGCAAAACCGCGGGGATCAGCTAGTACGTTGAGACTATGCGCAGGCGGCGACCTGATCAGCAAGCAGGGCGTGCTGTGCCACCGCGTGCTGCGGCTGGCGCGCGCGCTGGCGGACAGCGCGGCGCTGGGCCCGCGCGAGTGGCGCGCGCTGCTGGCGCTGCTGCTGGCCGCCGCCGCCGCGCTGCTGGCGCCGCCCGCGCCGCACCACGCCGCCGCCGACCAGCTGTGCGCGCGCGTGCTGTGCGTGCTCTTCGAGGTGTGGATCCTCGCCTGCCACCGGTGAGTGCTCCACCCGGACCTTGGGAACCGCTCTCGTCACACTCTTGAAACTCAATAGGGCGCTCTGTGGATAGTTATATAGGAAAACTTAAATGCTATTATGACTTGAATACAAATCAACATGTAAACTTAGCTGTAAGTTTACCGAAATAAATAAAATAAAACGGTAACATGCCGATTTCATCTTATTTCTCTGTTTCCAAACATTGTTTAGTGATGAACAGTGGATCACGGTTTTGTTAAGTCCATCAGTTTTACACAATATATAGATACCTAAACCGCGATAAACTAGTATAGTAAAACGTAGTGTAGAAAAACAAATAAATAAAATTGACGTCCATTAGATTTCTGCTCGAATCGAATTGAAAAATAAAAAATGATAATGGATAACTGGATACAAGCACCTATCAGTTGCTTCAAACTGCCTGCCTGAATTATAAATCCTACTAATATTATAAATGTGAAAGTGTGGATGTTTGGATGTTTGTTACTCAATCACGCAAAAACGGCTGAAAGGATTTGGATGAAATTTGGCCTGCACGTTGTCAGGGGTTCAGAGAAGGACATATGGTACTTTTATCCCGGAATTCCCGCGGGAACTCCGAAATTACCGCGGGTGAAACCGCGGGGCACAGCTAGTAATAAATAAATAATTAATAACACTGTGCCGGGGGGTGCGGGTGCCGCGGGTGCCGCAGCTGCTTCCCGCCGCCGCCGCTGTGGCGCACGCTGCGCGAGCACTGCATGCGCTGGCGGCACCGCGCGCCGCTCACCGAGCAGTGGGCGCGCGCCTCGCTGTGCCTCACCGCGCGCCTGCTCGCCCACATGTACGGGCCCACCTTCCCGGTGATGCCCATCAGTTAGTACCAACTACCACGCACAGGCCAGCGGCACTCCCTTGAACCAAAAGTTACCATGGATTTATGCGCGAACTTTTTTACCAACTTTGGAATACTTAACCAAATTTCTATGACCACGTCATATATTGCATTGGTATGTTTGCTTTCATAGATCGGATCAGCGATTAGTATGGAAGTGCCTACTCTTAAAACGTAGTGATTATTTGCTCAGTGACCACGCGTACACGTCACGTCGTCACTCGTCTGTATAGTATAGTGTACTAGTCGATACCGCACGGTTTCACTCTGTCACTCGTCAGCGCCGGCCCAGGGGTAGAGCGAGCGGAGTGGGCGCTCTAGGCGCCAGGTAGCAAGTGGCGCCAAAAAATAAAATGCGAAAAACATTTCGAGCAAATACATTTCTTTTGGCGCCTTTTGCAAGGCACGAAGCTACCCTGATGATGCTGATGTTAAGGAGTAACTTAAAGAGTAACTTTTGCAAATCAAACCGCAAGTCACAGTTAGGTTTAAATTATTATTTTTGTTTTTCATTTTTCGGGTGCGGGCACTATAATGTATAATGATGTGTAAGCATCGAGCAATATGCACAGAAAGACATTTTGACTCTTTCTTGATTAGGGGTTTGGGCCGGCGCTCTCTGTGGTCTAAATTAAATTGGGAGCGGTAGCTAGTTAGCTAGCTAAGTTAATCTTCCGCCCAACGTGGCGGGTGCGTGTGCGCAGGCGAGGAGGACGCGGGCCTGGTCCCGGCGGACATGAGCGGCGAGGCGGTGATGCAGAGCTGGTACCGCATCCTGCACACCATAGGCAACCCCGTCGACCTGTGCCGCCCGCACGTCATCAGCCAGACGCCAGACTTCTTGCAGGTGATGCTCGGTTTCTTCGATCCGCAGATAACTGTGCTAAATGAAAAGACATAAAACATAAGACATAAATAAAACTCCCTCCCCCACCCCTCACTGGAAGTCGAACCCGAAACTTCCTAATTAGTAAAGAGGCACGGTGATCATTGTTTTATCCCGAAATTTAACCAACACGAGACGCCACGCCAAACTGTGTACAAATCCAAAGTCCAAACATTGTTATTGTTGATAATTACGCACACACAAAACCGCAATACGAACTTACCACATAAACTGAAGCACACTGTTAACACAAACTTTTATCAATTCACGGCCGAGTATGAGCCGTGCTCTTGTACTTTTGGCAGAGGGGATCGTGTGTCAATGGCGTAACATGTTCATTGAAGGTAAAAAACGCGCAACAAAATTGTTTCCAAACCCAAAGAAAAGCCCAAACAAATAATATAAATTAAAATGTATGTGTGGGTACCAGTACTCCATAAGCCAGGAGGAGGGCGCGCCGGGCCGCGAGCCCAGCCAGCACCCGTGCCTGGCCGCGCTGCCCGCCATCTTCCACAAGGCGATGCGCGGCCTCGCGGCGCACGTCGACGCCTTCCTCGGTGAGTGCGGTACCAGGACCCCATAAACTAAGAGGACGCGTCTGGCTAATGGGCTTACACTATTTCCAATTTAGGGAATCTAAATCGGATACAATTTAGGATCAATGAGTGAGAGAGAGAGAGCGAATGACCACACTACACTAAATTATACCCTAAATTGACTACCCTAGGGTACATTTTAATGTAGTGTGATCACTCGCTCTCTTTCTTACTCACTGATCCTAAATCGGAACCAACTGTTCTAACTTCGATTACACCTTCCGATTTCCGAAATTGGTGTCAGACAAATTGTAAAGTGTAAGTTAAGGTTGCGTGCACTTGGTCACACCAGCCCCTTATCCAAAAATCTACACTTGTCTCATTGTTATCGCTATAGAAAACTAAGGAAAATAATTTTCGACATGACACGTGGTCAAGTATAATCGACCAATCGAAAGTCCAATATTAACCACGCCAAGTGACATGACGGTACGTTCCCAGTTTTCTATAGCGGTAACGATTATAGAAATTGATATTTGGCTTAGAGGGAGGTTACGATTTCAAACTTTTTGCACACAATTGGGAGGTTCTAGCTTTGTTTTTTACGCATAAATAATCTTTGTGTATTTTTGCCTTTTTTTCTTCATATTAAAAATTTCAATATTTTGGCTTTTCCATTTGCGGAAATAAATGTGTGAACTTTTAGATTTGATCAATTTATTTCTGTAGTTATTTTTATATAGTCAAGGGTGAAGGTATAATTAGTGTATTATAAATTGCGGTGATTTTTTGTTGACTTTTTTTAAAGAGTTAAAATTATTAATTTGGCACAAGAACGTTTTCTGACTTTTTTAATTCTCTGCTGGTAATCTATATACCTACTTATTTAACTGTTTGTTGATTCTTAAAGTTTCGCAACTTTAAAACGTTATCACATTTCATCTTTATTTATTTATTTCATTGTTATTGAATATACGTAGGCTTACCATTCCAAACGGGAGTAGGCGAAAACTCGTTGCAATGATAAGTTTAATATGAGCAAAAAAGTGCATTAGTGGGGTATTGAGTTAAGACTTATGCTGCCTGCATGTTACCACTGGTAGACAAAACGATATAATTTGTCGACGGGAATCGATAAAATGGCTCGATAAAATTTTATCGTGTTGCGCATCCAAGCTCCGCTGGTAATCGTGATCCGTGGTCGTGTTCAACTAGTTTTTATAGACCGGTGCGACCTAATATAACAATTTACAGTCAGTAGCAGCAATATGTAAACACTTTAGTCACGCTAAGGCCACACCACAAATAGCTTCGCTTATTTCTAAGAGCCAAGTTACTCGCTGTGTGACTAATTCTAGTGAAGAGACATGTTGCGTACACATGGTGACTAGCTAGGCACCCACCTAGGAGCGTCGCTTGCGGTGTGACCACCTGTGATAGTACGCAATATGTCTGTTCTCTAGAATTAGTCTCTGAGCTAGTTTCTTGGCTCTTAGCAATAAAAAAAAACTTTTTGTAGTGTGACCTTGCCTCAGTTTTTGAACTTTATTACTATTGCAGTAAGGTTCAATGGCTGCCAAAAGTGTTTAAATAATATTATGTACTGTACTAAAATAGGGTTGCGTACATTTATTTGCCTATTCCCGTTTCGAATGCTCGCAAGCCCAAGGGATAGTCAGCTGAATGATGTAAAGAAAGCGAGCGAACTCCTCCACTTGCACTCCATACGTATATTCGCACGGCGCGCGGCGCGCGGCCGCTGATCTCGAGCACGTATGCTAGGGCGCGGGGCGGAGCGGTGGTGGGCGAGCGGGGAGGCGGGGGCCGGCGGGGGCGCGGGCGCGGGCGCGGGCGGGGGCGGCGGCGAGGGGCCGCCCGACGAGGGGGACGGGACGCCGCCGCAGCACCGCCGCCTCGCCAAGTCGTTCAGCGTCTCCGCCAGGCCCGGACACAAGCAGCCCGAGAAAAGTACACCGCACACACTCTTTGTTATCTATGGGCATGGCCAAGTGTCAAACGTGCATGGATGGACATTGGACCGTGGCGGTTTAAAAACATAACGTTGTTAAATGTTTGTAGTTTTTTTTAATGACAATAATGCTTGAAGCTTAGACATCCTCATGAAGCGCCGCGCCAAAGCCGAGCTTTTGCTGTGTGTACCAACCAGACTACTTTTATTTGTTGTTTAAATTATTTCCTTCGATCCATGTTTAATACTTGGTCATAGTCATAGACTTTTGTTCTGTTTCATCTCAGATCAATAACCACGTTGTAGACAGAGCATTATGAATATTAGACATTTGGAGTGACGTTTAGGAAATGGGGAGAGTTGGAATTCTGGCGCTAGGTACTTTTCTTTGATTGTTGACCTACACCTACGCCCTGATACTTGCACTAAATACCACAGCCGTTGAATCATCATCCACAGAGCTACTATTTGTGTTGGACATTAGCTCTATACTTCATTATTATACTACATTCTATTCATATACTACATTCTATTTCATATACTACATTCTATTTCATATACTACATTCTATTTCATAACGTACGCCACTACACTGTGTTTTTTTGCTTTTTGCTCTTAATTTTCTTTTTTTTATCGTCTCTTCTATTTCTTGTTTATTATTCTGAGATTGTTTCAATTCATTATTTAAATATGTATTTGTGAACACTTGTATGTATTCTTATTGACAAAAGTATCTTTCAATAAAGCAAATATAGTTTTTATAAGTCTATTATACTTAAGTTGTTGAGTATTTCATGACATATAAGTGTTCTTGAATTAATATGTTTGATTAAAAATTTGTGTAATAAAATAAAATTGGTGTGTGAATCACAGGTGTTATCATAGTTTGGCACTGTACTTATGTAGTATTTGAAATGAGTTTTTAGTATTGGTACAAATACAGTGTTATGTTTTGGGTTTAATTTTGGGAAATGTTATTACAATGGGCTGGATAATTAAATTTTATATTTTAGTCCGTCGTGTAAAAAATATTGGACACATATTTTTCCTTTTTTTACGTAATCAAAAAGTAATGACGATACATTGAGTTGAAATTTCGCGTGATGTCACACCTTGGTACACTTTTAACTTAGCTATGACGTCACGAGCCACCACTCGTGAACTTAATTCGTTTTATCTAAGTGTTTTTTCAATAATTTAATAAGTGAAATATACGTGTCTGTTATTTTTTTATTATCTAACTGATGGACTAAATAGAATTTTGATTTTCATAACCCGGCATCATGCCTATATTATAGATATTTTTATGGAGTTATGTCTAAAAATAATTAAATGGTGTAAACTATAATATTGAACTGAGCAGGCGCGCCGCGCGCGTCGCTCATCGGACTGAGCAGCGGCCGCCCGCCCAGCGCGCTGCCCACCACGCCGCCCAACTCCATCACCTCGCAAGGTGAATACTCGCTACTACCCTTATATAAATACACTAGCTGTGCCGCTCGGTTTCACCCGCGATTATTTCCAAGTTCCCACGGAATTGTTCCACACAAACTTTGCAACCCCTTTTCATCCCCTTAGCGGTTGAATTTTCAAAAATCCTTTCTTATCGGATGCCTACGTCATACAAAGAACATACCCTCCAAGTTTCAGGTCTCTACGATCAGCGGTTTAGGCTGTGCGTTGATCCATCATTGTCATTCAGGACAAAGCATTTTATATGTATTGTCTGTGTCAATCTTGAGATCCAGCTCTCTGTATGTTTGAAGCGGGCTCATACATTAATACTAGTGATAGGCCGAGTACTAGATTTACCGAGTAACCAAGTACCGAGTATTATTCGGTTTTACTTTACCGAGTACCGAGTACTCGGCCGAGTGACTCGGTTCAGTCTTTACAAAGTTTACCAGCTTAATGGCGTGAAAACAAGTTAGAAACACACTTAACAGAATGAAACGCTAGTTGACAGTCATTCAAATAAATATTACAGGTATTTTATAAATGCAATAATATTTCAGTGTTTCAACATTTGATCTGATTATAAAATTAAATTCGATGACGAGTTAGCAAATTTCAGACTCTTTGTTTTCTTCATAAGATTGATACGTTTTTAAAATAATAAATGGGACCAACTATGTAGTATGTAGTTTTCACTGTGACATTAACCTAACACTTTATTTAAAACGAGTACTCGGCAGTTAAACCGAGTTACCGAGTACGAGTATCAAAAAAACCACCCAATACACCGAGTACCGAGTAGTAACCGAGTACTCGGTGCATCTCTAATTATTACTGATGCTATTTATTTTCTGAGAAACGCTAGCCAACGAACTGTCGAAGATCGAAGCCGAGAACCGAACTGTTTTTGATACGCCCATAATATGAGTGTATTCAATGTGTCTTTTTAATATTCCAGTGTGTGAGTCCGAGAAGCCGCCGCTGACGCCGCTGCGTCCGAAGGTGAACTCGATATTTCATCTGTTTGGGGAGTGGCTGTTCGAAGCCGCCCTTATCGGGACCACGCCCCCACACGCAAGCCAACGTGAGTCACTTAGCTTGAACAAATCTAACCTGGTTTCCAATAACTGACAACAGCTGTTCTCGAATATCGTATTACCAATGTCACTGTCACAATTGATGCCATATGAGAACGTGAATGTCGTGGTAACTTTTATATTTACTGTGCTTTTTACTATTATTTTCCTCAGAGCGCGCCGACGGGACCCCCCCGCCGCCCTCGTTGTCTGACGCCACCTACAGACTCAACATGATGAGCTATCAGCCGGGTAAGCGACACTGTCCTCTTGTGTTGTCACGCATCTAAATAAAAAGTCTGTCCGACGCGGAGCACAGCGTATGCGAGGAGGTTGTAAACTTATTTTTCATTACTCATACTCGGAAAGTAGGTCTGAAGTTGCCTGAGAAGCGGGTTGAAAGTAACCCTTTTCAGCCCTAGGGAGAATCGCTTTCAACTGACAACTGTCAAATTATTAAAAAAAAACTAGGTCTATTTTCACATTTCTATTGAACCATGTTTCAACTTTCTATACAGCCAGCGCGATGTAAAATTGAAATAACGTAAAGTTTAAGTAGGTATTAATTAAAATAAAATTCACTCACTTTTTCTTAAGCTAATTCCTATTTATATTTTTTTATTTTCTTTAATTAATACTTAATAATTAAAGAAAATATTATTTTTAGGTCGCCACAATGTAAATAAAAAATACTGGCTGAATAGCTAGCCGGCCAAAGAAAAAGAAATAGGTGGGAAAGTGTCAAGCGACTATCCGATCTTCACTCATTTTTTCTTTAGCTAATTCCTATTTTTATTTTGACTTTCCTTGCATTCGTAATGAAAAGCACAGTGTTATCCTCGGGAGAAAGTTACTTTCACCTCTAGGATAACAATGTACTATTACAGACACAGTTTGAACCATAGCATATTGTGGTTAAAGGTCGTGCGGAGGCGCTGGGGGCGGTGTGCCGCGTGCTGTGCTCTAAGCAGTGTCGCGAGGAGGTGCAGCCCGTGTACTTGGCGCGGTGCCTGGCGGCGTTGCGACGCGGTCTGCGCGACCCCGCCACCGCCGCCGCCGTCGTGCTCAACGCGCCCGACTTGTTCAGGTAGTGAATGCTCCTGCTGCAACCTGCACTCCTAGTAGTACTTGCGGGGAGGACTTCACGACGTTCACACCTGGCGACGCGCCGTGGCCTGCGTGATCTCTTCCTACCATCCTGCTGTCAAGCCCAGCGCGGCAAACTTGTTCAGGTAACGAATGCTCCTGCTGCGCACTGCGCTCCTAGTAGTACGAAAAGGAGGTGGAAAGGTGTTAGCCAGGAGTTGGTGCTGTCTGGCGACCGAGTGCTCCTGTTGCGTGCTGCGCTCCTGGAATATGGGGCGACGGCGACGTGCACGTACTAATAAAAAAAAAATACATACAATCGAACATAGAACCTCCTCCTTTTTGGAAGTCGGTTAAAAATCATAATTGTCGGTGTGTGTATGCAGATTGGAGCTGGACGGCGTATTGGTACTGGTGCCGGACTTCATCGCAGCCTTGGAGCGCATCCTGTGCGAGCGCGAGCCCAGGCTGGAGTGCGGCAACATCGACAAGCGCGAGCTGCGCAAGGCCGCCATCAGCGCGCTGCTGTCGCTGGTGCCCTTCCCGCACCACTACCGGGACCTGCCCGTGCCCGAGTTCCCGGGGTGTAATGAATAGTGAGCTACTTTGTGTTGTTCATCGATTGAAACTGACACAGCTTTATTTATTTATTTACTGAGCTTATATTTTTCTTATCCTGGAGCTCTAGTTCTAGATATTATTCACTATGACAACATTTCAAGGTCCTTATTCACTATGACGAACAACATTCCTTGAACATAAAGCGCGTCCCAAAAACGCTATCCCAAAGTCTCCAAATGCAAAAATATGAAAAATATAAGAAATTTATATTCTTTATGACAAAAGAAACGTTGTAAGTGTATTTTTTTAAAGTGAAATTTCTTTGAACACGAGGGAAAAACAATTTAAGTTGCGCCTTATCTTACCGCGATGAGTTATGGTCATAGTGAATAAGGGCCCTGATAGTTGTCGAAGATAAATAATTAATTCACACTTTTTTAAACGAGTAGCGGGACGCCGCTGCTAACTTCTTAGAGAAGGAGGGTTTGAACCCACTAAATCCAGTTCTCCCATACCTTCTCATTAATGGAGTTTGTTTAATTATAAATTTAATACCCAATAGACAAATATACTAGAAGAAAAAAAAACCACTTAATTCTTAAACATATAGGTAACTAGTTGTGCCCCGCGGTTTCACCCGCTTTAATTTCAGAGTTCCCGCGGGAATTCTGGGATAAAAAGTACCCTATGTGTTAATCTGATGTATAAGCTATACTATTGTAAAGTTTCATTTAAATCCATTGAGTAGTTTTTGCGTGAAAGAGTAACAAACATCCATCCATCCATCCATCCATACATACTTACAAACTTTCGCGTTTATAATATTAGTAGGATATCTATTAAAATAAATTAAAATGATCTTTTCATTTATGTGATCCTGGTGGTGAGTCCCCCACCCTGCAAACGTACTAGTATGTATGTATTTGTGTGTGTGTGTGCCCGTCAGTGGCGGCATGTCGATGGGCGAGTACCTGCGCGGGCGCGTGGCGCTCACGTGCGTGTCCGCCGTGCAAGTGGAGTGGAGCGACGCGCTCGCCGTGCCGCTGCTGGGCGCGCTCTACCTGTGCGTGCGCCACCACCACCAGCCGCCCGCCCACCACCAGCCGCCCCACCATCCGCACCAGACCCACCATCAGGGCCCGCCGTCTAACGCTTCGCACACCACCGACTACAAAGGTACGCCAAGGTTGACTCGACTGCCGCTACGGACATGTTTTCCTGGTAGATAAGATGATAAGATGAAACTGATAATGTTGTTCTGCCACACAAATATCCGAGTTTCAAGCCAATTTATCGATTAGCAAGCAGCAAGGATGTGTTTTGCGTGAGTAGAGTTGAGTTCCTGAAATTCACGGCCAGCTATATTAAACTAGCTGTCCAGCGCGGTTTCACCCGCGATAATTTCAGAGTTCCCGCGGGAATTCCGGATTATAATTTAGCCTATGTTACTCAGAGATACTGTAGCTTTCTAATGGTGAAAAGATTTTTGAAATTTCTCTTTTCGTCTAATATTTGATACCAATTTTTTGTGTGCTACATTACCAAGGGGTTTACAGGAGTCAAACTAACGTCAGCTTGACGTAGGGGTTAAAGTAGCCGGTGAAGTTTGTTTTACCGTTAGTTTGACCCTTGTAAGGGTCTTAACTCTTGAGTTTGTGTATGTATAAAAGATAATCTAAATTGTATATGGAATCTACAAAATGGTTCCTCATATTTTAAGATTTCGCTATGCGCTATAGTGTCACGCTTTATCACTCCGATATTCACTGTCTACTTTATTTCGTACATATTAGGATTACACGCACATTTTTTTTGCATTTACTTTATATTATTTTAAAAATTCGATCACGCAAATTATCACACAGTGAATAAACTTCAGTACAAGATTTGTGTTAACACTGCGGTCAAAACTATGCAAATACATACATATTCGTTCGAATTGATATGACGTTGGTCGGTGCTTATTAATTCCAATTTTCAACACACAAAGAAGACAACACTATATTCTTAAATAGTTTTTTGTTTGTCAACTGTCCACTGTTTTCTCCGACACTGGCATGAATTATTAGTACGGGTCTAGTTGTACAAGACGCCTGTTGCCACTATAAAAAAATACAAGAATAATACAACACGACGCGTGTCGTGTCGAGTACGTAGTTACTACGTACCTAATGGAGAGGTGGCGTGTTGCGTGGCGCCGCCGTGGCGTGTTGTAGCGCGGTCGGAGGGCGGCAGCGCGGCCGCGTCCTCGGGCAGCGGCGACGGGCACGCCTCGCTGGACGACTACGCCGCCGACCTTAGGGAGCTCGAGCCCAACTCGCCGCTCTTCGGTAACATTGCACACACCGCACCGCTCCACCCCTCCCCACCACCTCCCTACCCCTCCCCACCATCGCCCACACACATAGGCGTAGCTGGCGGGGGGCAGGGACAAAAGAATCTTCAATATTTTCAATTGTTTTAGAATGGGCTAAAACAATTGAAAATATTGAAGATTACTGTTAACTTTTGGTGGGGGGGGGGGGGGGGGGGGTGAATGGAGCTATAATATGGTAAACAGGAGACCGACTAAAGTAGGCACATTATTATGGTGGTTGCTGATATATGTATTTATTCAGAAATCTGTCAGTAATTGTTTTGGTAACCGGCAATCCACCTTGGATCGCAATTGAACGCGAGCTAAAAGCGAAAAAAAAAAGCATCTCTACAAATATAGGTTTTATTGCGATATGTTTTCAAATTGAAATGTGAAAATGCCACCATCCTTTGCCAAATGCTTTGTTAGCGATAACTCGACCAAACTAATAAATTAAATAGTAAAAAATATAAAAATCGCTGACAGTGCATTCGCTTCTTAATTTTAGTTATCAATTGCTTGCTTTTTTATATTAATTACAAATATTATTTCTTTACATACCTTTTTTATGTTCTCATGACGTTTTTGGAAAACAAAAAAAAATCATCCATCCGTTTCACCCTCTAACCATTTCTGTTTTCCGGATACTCCATAGGGACACAACTAATGAAAGTGAAAAGTTGCAATACTGAACTTATTGAACTTGTTAATTGAACTACTAAGAATAAACCAATATAACTCTATGATGAAGTATGAACAGTATACAAAAGTTGCACATGACATGTGATCAACATTACCAAACCTTTAGATTAATCAATTAAAACTATTGTTTAATCAATGTATGGTAGGTGCGGCACTAGTAGTCCGCGCCACGTACCTGGTGTGCCACCGCCTGATCTCCTCGTGGAAGGGAGACCTCCAGGTGTCTCTGGCTGCCTTGGAACTGCTCTCGGGACTTGCTAAACTGCATTCTTCTAAACCAGGTAAATAATGAGTACATTTGACTACTGACGATAAGTTAGGTAAGATCAAGTTTGTGAAAAGATGCATTACGGGAGGACGCAAACGTCAGTTTAATTATATAATTAAAATATGAATATTAGTAGGTGGCGCTAGTTGGATACACATTGTAACGAGTACCTATATTAATAAAAAAAAAAACGTTTTCATGCTTTCTGTAAAGGATATGTTATCGGTAAGTGAATATTGTATGTGTATGCCGGTCACTGAGTTTAAACCCGGTTGATTGCCTATCTTTCGTCTTGCCTACTTGCGTTGCCTCTCATATTAAAATGTTTGAGATTATGCTAATCATTTGTCAATCATAATCATAATGTTTCATCAATCAAGGTATTGATTGTGTTGACAAATTATTGTCGTTTCTTTCTTTCATACACTATATGTGTTTATATATACAACTTATTCATGAATTGACTGAAAACTAGAAATTAGTTTGTCCAGGATCGACTTCCGAATCGAGCAAAAAAATCGAATCAGTCATTGACAAATAGGAGCGGGCGTGGCGCTTGAAATTTCATAGATAACTATTATTTTTTTCAACATAATTAATATTTTAATAATATTGTCTATTTTTTACACGTTTACACGTTGTATATGTTGACTGGCAGAGAATGCCACAGACATTAGTAGCACGCGTGACGCGGTGTGTGTGCGCGCACAGAGGCGGTGGAGCGCGGGCGCGCGGTGCGCTGGGTGTGCGACTACATCGCGGTGCAGTGCGGGCGGCCGCCGCAGGCGCACTCGCGCGACCTGCACTCGTGCGTGGTGGCCGCGTACTCGTGCCTCGCCGCCTGGCTGTGCCCCGCGCTGCTCGCCGACGCGGACTGCCTCGCCGCGCTCATGGAGGTCGTCGAGCTCGGCATCTCCGGCTCCAAGAGTCAAGGTACGCCGCGAGACAACGCACACCCAATCTATACAGCCAATTACAAGCGACCGCGAATCTATACAGCCAAGGGCAAGCGACCACGCTTCTAAACGTTCCGATGAAAAAAGAAATCGCAACGAATCCTCGCAATTTATAGTCGTTTGATAGGTGCAATAAATTAATATCTTCGAAATGTATTGGTATTTTTTTTAACGTTATCGAAATCACAGAGAGTATGCTAAATCTACATTGCATATAAGTCTATTTGTGAATACCATGACTAATATTTTTTTTTAGCTGTATAAAATACCAAAATAAAAATGTCAAAGTTTTAATATACCTACATTCGATTGTTATTATGTATCCAAATATATAAGGCAGTCTACTGTAACCAAATGATAAACGCACACCTGCGTGTGTGATCTCTCTTATGTGACTGAGCTTGCCCCATGCATCGCTGCATGGCATAAATTGAAGTCGATTTTGATAGTTAACGTATATACTATTTTTTCCTTCTCCAAGGTAAACCGGGTGAACCGCCAAAGATGAAAGATGAAAAGGAACTGAAACCGGTTTCGATGAGGGTTCGTGACGCCGCTGAATCTCTGTTGATGCTAATTTTGGATCAGGTGAGGTTTTTTATTCAAGACCTTTATTCGTTCGTATCTTTATCGAACGTCAGTTTATAAGCTGTGCTGTTCTGTGTATGAATTTGGTTTTCCCGCTAGAACAATTTTTTCCGAGTAAAAAGAGCATCACAGACACTAGCTTCCTAACATTGAAAGAATTTTTAGAGTCGGTTTCAGAAATTATTTCCTAAATCGTAACTAGGGATGTTACTGAGGTAGTTTGGTATAACCGAAGTCGGAGTCGGGAGTTTTTAAATTTGGTTTATCGGAGTCGGAGTCATTCATATTGCGTAGATTTATTTAGATTTAAAAGTATCGGAGCCGAAGTCGGAACCGCAGGTGTATTAAAAAGATTACTAGAAAAATTAATTATTAGAAAAATTCAAAAGACCAGCGACTTTCACAGTTTAAATATAGAATTATCATGGTACAATAAAATTTATATAAATTTATATTAGTATTCATGGGCTACGGTCATAAAAAACTCAGGTTTATCTGAAAATTTGTCTTTATTATGGTACCTCATGACAATATCATAGAGGAGAGACAGCGCACGTGTTGTGGTAATGCATGGTGTGCCCACATGGGTCAGTCGGCGGACGGCAGCAGCGGGTCGGCGTGGTGCCGGCTGGACGAGCGCTGGCTGGCGGCGCTGGGGCACGGCCGGCTGCGGCACTACGTGGCCGACGGCGGCGTGCTGCTGTCGCTGCTCGAGGAGCCGCTCGCCAACAGCCAGGAGCCGCAGCCCACGCTCATTGGTCAGCTGTGCACTACACTCACTCGTTATCTATGATGGCCTGGTACTCGCTTACCTATAGTATAGAAGTCAATGTTTGTTCGTATTGCGACAAAACTTTGTGAACTTGCTTGTGCTTGCGTGAAGAATAGGCATAGTGAATTAGGAGTTCCTGCTGGAATTCCGAAACACAAGCGGTTGTGACCATGGGCACAACTAGTATCAGACATTAAACAGATAACTAATTTTTACACTTCAGTAATTTTTGCCGTATCTAGAAAAGAACTGACTTTTATGTATTCCTATGTCACATTTATGTTTGTTTTTTTGTTGCGTTATTATAGCGCTCACGTGGTACGGTAAACTCTGCTGGCCAATCGATACCAAGCTATTAGGATTGCGATACGAGTGTGTTTTGATGTGCGCAGTGATAATCCGTTGCGGGTGGGGCCGGTTCGCGTGGTCGCTGAGCAGCCGCGGCGCGCCCCGCAGCGCCACGCGCGGCGCCGCCGCCTGCCCGCGCCCCGTCGACATGCTGGAGCCGCCGCCGCGCCCGCACCCCGCCTGCGTGCCGCTGCCGCCCTGCCCGCCCTGCGCGCTGTGCGTACAAACACGCACACGCACACACACTCACACGTCACATACCACACACACACACACACACACACGCACACATAAACCTAGATGCACATGCATACATACATGCACATGCGTACACACATGCACATGCGTACACACATGCACATGCGTACACACACGCACACACAAAAACGTGTACAAAGCACACGTGTCACTTAACCTATAAAAATATACCAGGGCACTACCAGCATCAAAGAGGTCAAACTGTTAAACAGTTGTAATACTTTGTCAGTTACAAAAACAATAACAATCGACGATATACCTACCAAGTACGAAAAAGTCATAGATATGTTTTTACGAATTTATATTATGTTTTGTTTGTAGGGATTCGGCATTCCCAACATTGGAGTCAGTATTACGTCAGCTGAATGATCCCGAGGCTCCGACGCTGTTCAAACTGCTAGAGCAACAGGCGGCTATCGAGAAGAAAGTCAGGGAGAGCGAAGACAATATTGTATGTATTCTTATTATATTCTTATATTAAATATAGCACGACGATTACCGTATAAAGCGAATGTCATGTACTAGGTGCCCGAGGAGTACGTGCCTCCGGAACCGGTGACCGAGTTCCAAACGGCGAGGCTGTTCCTGTCGCACTTCGGATATTTGAATATAGGCGGTGATAAGAAGGTAACATAGCGTGAGAGGGGGAGTGACTTTTGATAGATTATCAAGAAATCGCGTGATCATAACGACTTGATTAAAACAATTCGATTAGACAACTCGACGATATGGGTCTCGAACGTTAAACCGGTTGTGTAATTAATGCTTGCATACGTGTACCAGACAACTGATATAGGAACCTATATATTTTTTTTTGTAAACCCGTGCATATAAAACATGCAGACTCAGAGTAAACAAAAATGTTCACCGTGATATAAGGATCCGAACCTGCGACAAGCTCAGCAGGTTCACTAACCACTACGGTGCTACCGCTACGCGACATATGCTATTGAAATGTACTAAATAGTTAATTTTGTACCAGCGAAACATGACACTGCAGTAGATGTTTAATACTGAATAAAGGACGGGCAACCTCGACTTGTTCCTGCCAGTTTGCTACTGGAATGTACTAAATAGTTGACCTTGCCACGGAAACACGGCGTATAGTATTATTATATTATCTGTGACACGGCCCACTCACTAGGGGGAGGTGTTGGCGAACGACTCGCCAGGTTCCTGTCAAAAATCTGCTACTGAAATGTACTAAATAGTTGACCAGGGTAACATGACCGAGTAGGAGGTGTTTAATAGTTTCATAACTTAAAACCCAGGGCGGGCCACCGCGGCTGGTGGCGCTGGACGACTCGCGGGCGGGGTTCGGCGCGGCGCTGCGGCGGCTGGACGCGTGCGGGCCGCGCGGCGCGGTCACGGCGCACGTGTTCTACGTGCGCGCCGGCCGCACCGCCGCCGCCGACATCGTCGCCAACGCGCACCGCACCGACCTCGCGCCCGCGTTCATACGCATGCTGCGGGGGTGAGTGTCGCCTGCCCTTAGCCCCAAACCTCTGTTCACAACATTTCTTCTTAGTCGCTTCCTCATGATTGAGGGTCGTAACTATTCTATACAAGAAGTTAAAACAGCCCCCTTAGCCAAGTTTCCTATCGCTATAGAAAACTAAGAAACGTATACGTATTTTTTTATTTTTTATGTAACCAAAAAATAACGGAGATATATCAAGTCGAAATTTCACATGACGTCACGCCTCGCTGCAGTTTGTTCGCACGTTATAGCGAACTGTGACATCACGAGTCCCCCACCCTAAACTTTAATGCGCTTTATCTATGCATATTTCCATTATTTTAAAAAAGCAAAAAATACGTGTCTTTTATTTTTTTATTATCTAACTGACGGACTAAATAGAATTTTGATTTTTTTACCCAGGAAACTAGCCAATTGTCCAGTATTTTTCGTGATCACGCGACATGGCGATACATTGCTCAGTTGTCTATAACAGGCAGGCAGCCATATTCTAGGGCCGTCTATTCGTGCGTCGTGACCAGATTATTAGAAACGAGTGTTATTTTCGTGGTATTCCAAGTTTTATTTCTACAAAAACATGATAAAAAATAAACCCTCTAACGGCTAACCGCACATACTTCCGTGCAAGTTAGTGAAGTACTAGGAAAGCATAACAGATGTAACGATGATGATGAGAGAGTGTGGTTGCGGGTGCAAGGCTGGGCGCGCCGGTGCGCGTGCGCACGCACGCCGGCTGGACGGGCCGCGTGCACACCAGCTACGACGCGCAGCCGCTGGGTGCGGAGCCCGCGCCGCCCTCGCCGCCCGCGCCGCCGCAGGACGAGCGCGCGCCCGCTATATACGACGGCAGGGAACAGGTTACATATTATACTGTTATTTTCATTTTATTTACCTCATAACGTAACAAAATTAAGTATGTGAAATGTCACACAATAACCGTTCGCGGAATTCACAAGTAGCATTAATGTATAAAATGTATTGGGTTGAGGAAGAAAGTAATTGTTTTAAGGAACATTGACATTGCTATAGGTGCTAAAGACGCCGCACGTAGTGGTGGGGGGAGTTGTGTTTCGCTTGTATGGAGGTGGTTGTGGTTCAACTGTCGTTGCCGGTTTCCTTGTTCTATCCAGCGGCTCGTAAGAAGGCTGCGCAAGTATTACACAGTTAGTTACTCTAGCAGGCGAACCTTCGGGGCATTTTGTTTCGCAGGTGCTATACTGGTCGGATTCGACCAGTGAAATAGCGTTTGTGGTGCCGTCCGGCTTTGAGATCGCTGACGGCGAGGACAGACAGAGCGACAGCATCAAGTCGGATGTGGACGGAGGATGTTTATCTAGCAGGTACTTGACACACGAGATGTTTTCTTTTGTTATTTCTTTCTTTCATTTTATTTGTTATTTATTTATATATTTATTGGTATGCCAACAGATTTGCATTATAAAATATTATATACTAGCTGTGCCCCGCGGTTTCACCCGCGGTAATTTCGGAGTTCCCGCGGGAATTCCGGGATAAAAAGTACCCTATGTCCTTCTCTGTACCTCTGACAACGTGCATGTCAAATTTCATCAAAATCCGTTAAGCCGTTTTTGCGTGATTGAGTAACAAACATCCACACTTTCAAATTTATAATATTAGTAGGATAAAGTGTAGTGAGTCCATTACATGCCGCAATGCAAATGTTACGTTCATTACTATTATTATTATTACTATGACCACAGCAAACCTACTGCTACGCCAAGTGTCACGGGTTCGATGCCCGCATCGGAAAACTAAAAGCGAAAAGTCACTGACTCACTGACTAAACACGAAATCTACATGATATCGTGTTTGGGGCCAGGTGGCGTTATATGCTATTGTCCAACTCCAAGCAATTATATGATTATAATAATGTTTTATACCAGGAGCGCAGAGAAGGCGGCGGGCTCGTGCTGGGACGTGTCGAGCAGCGGCAGCGGGTCGGCGCTGGGTGTGGGCGCGGGCGCGGGCGCGGGCGCGGCGACGTACGAGCGCAGCATCAGCGAGTCGGAGCGCGGCGGCGAGCGGGGCGCGCGGGGGCTGGCCGACAAGGCGCGCGCGCTCTCGCTCGAGCTGGACAGGCAGCCGGCGCAGCCCGCCGCGCTCGCCGGTCAGTGCCGCCCGCAGACGAAGAGATAACAAAAACATCCCAAAACTTGATTTATTTATCCCCGCAGTTTCACTCTCATTAATGTTGGAGTTTCCGCGGGAATTCCCGGACAAAAATACCCCATGTCCATTTCTGTACATTTGACTACGTGCATGCAAAATTTCTTGATTACCATTTATCATCACCGAAGTACTATTATGTGTTGTTGTTCGCAGGCAGTGGAAGACGCAATCGAGATTTCACCACTAAAATTCTCATCATATGGCTGGAAGACTTCGAGGATCATCTCAATTTGCCTATAGGTAAGAAAATATTCGATACCACTTTCGGTGTTCCAGAAGTTATTCCAGTTGAATTACTCCTTACTGTGATAAAAAAATAAAACCTAATGAAATTGAAAATAACTTTATTTGGCACAATACACAAAATATGCAAACACTTAAAACTAAAACACAATTGAGTAGCGCCAAAAAGGCGCCCAGCTCAGCATAAGTCGGGTGGTGACAAGGACCACCCGGCGCTGGTCTTCCGCTGGAGCCTTGCGGATGCGTCACGGACGCAGGCGGACAGACGTAATCGGTTGTTGGTTGTGAACAGACGAGCTGCTCCGCTACTGCGAGACGGGCGTCCCGTGGCGGCGGCACGAGGTCAGCTCGGTGTGCGTGAGCGCGCGCCGCAGCGGGCTGGTGCGCGTGCGCGTGGCGGGCGCGGGCGGCGCGGGCGCGGGCGCGGGCGCGCTGCCCGACGGCGCGCTCGCGGCGCCGCGGCTGCTGCCCGACTGCCTGCGGCGCGCCGCGCTCGACCTCGCGAGGCGCGCGCGGCTCAACCACGACCTGTGAGTGGGGGGAGGGGGGGACGGCGCGGGAGTGGCGGGGGCCGCGCGGGGGGGAGGGCTTACAGATCCGAATAATATTCTGGTTTGTCTTGGAAAGGTGTTGGGAGGCGGGGGTGTTAGGAGCGGGGCGGGGGCGAGAAGGTGCGAGTGCATTACCCCCACCTCCCCGCCAACCCCGCTAACAGTGTCAGTCCCCTTACAGATCTAAATATTCGGTTTTGTCTGACTTTCGTACGTTCACGCTATGCATTTTTGTGTGGTGGGGAAGGTGGGACATGCACTACCCGTGTAACTTATTAAGTATTCAACCTACCGCTCACTACTTTTTGTTATGTTCGTATATTCTCATGTAAGTGATTGTATTAATCTTTTGAGGATAATAAAGATTCTTAAACCAGACTTATAGAAATAGCACGGACGTCTTTGTTAGTACAAAAGCTAACAATGTTTTCACCTGTGACTGTACAAAACATCTTTCCCATGCGACTGGAGTGCTAACACCTGGGGAACCAGCACTGATGTCTGCCGAAGGACTAACACAAGCTCCCTTAGCCGACTTGACAATCTATAATCGTTATTGCTATAGAAAACTAAAGAACGTACGCGATCATCCAAAATTCATCCAATCGAGTCCCATTTTTCTTGACCACGTCACGTGACGATACTTTTTTCTTAGTTTTCTATAGCGATAACGATTATAGATCGCCAACTTGACTGAGGAGGCAGACCTTACTATTCGATCATACCCCTAACGTCTATGGTCGTCGATCTGTTGCTGACTGTCTAACTACGTTTCCGACAGATACCAGCCGCCGCTCGTCAGGCGCCGCCACCTGATCCAGGAGCTGGCGCAGCAGTACAAGAAGGATTTGACCGAGCCCGAGCTGCTGGAATCGCTGTTCCGGACACCCGCATGAACTGAAGAGAACATGGGTATGTTCCGTTATTATGGATAGCACTAGTCCAGTGCTCGCAGTGATGAGAAATTTGTTCCGTTATCATTTTCGTCGCTGATTTGAGCTGTCAAATCCATATTGCAGTGAACATTTTCTTATCGTTTTTGACCTAAATTTAATATTGTCCTAGTAAGATGTGTTATTGTGAATTGTAATAACACCAAGAAGAATAGTGGCTGTAAATTTTACCAATTTCCAAGATCGTGGTGGAAACGAGACCAAAGAAATAAGTGGATAATTGCCGTAAGAAAAAAAAAGTAAGCCACAGTAGACTAATTTTTCACAAAAAATAACAATTTTATTGTTATTGGCTATAATGATACTGACTACCATCATCCAAAATTCTCTAATATAGTAAAATAACACAAGATTTCATTAATTTTTTTCACAATATTGACTTATTCTCACTTGACAGTTGTGACAATATTGTCCATAATAGCCACCAGTCGCGCACGGTCTAGACTGCGTTCAGTTTTAAACAGTTACCAATACAGTTAACTATAAAGGAACGACTTCCAGTATATCAAATTGACGTCGTATACCTCACACTAGTGCTATCGGTAATACCGGAACATACTCAATATTTAATATGTTACTTCTATCCAACTGTGAAGTCTGCAATTATTCGTATTTTGTTGCACAAGAAACTCAAGGTCTTAAATAAAAAAAAATATTGCGCCCCTGTCAACAGGATTGTAATGAAAGTTCTACGTCCAGATGTTGTGAAATTAACTGTCTAACTTATGTTCCAAATACCAAGACATTTTGAGTTTGAAAAAGGAACAAACAAGGCGCCTGCAGTTGCCACATTAAAAAAAAGATATAAAGCGCGCGATTTGATACCTAGTAGCGCGAAGGGGAAATTATTGTTGAGTATTATTATTTCCTTCCAATAGGCTAGTTTCCTGGGTAAAAAAATCAAAATTCTATTTAGTCCGTCAGTTAGATAATAAAAAAATAAAAGACACGTATTTTTTGCTTTTTTTAAATAATGGAAATATGCATAGATAAAGCGCATTAAAGTTTAGGGTGGGGGACTCGTGATGTCACAGCTCGCTATAACGTGCGAACAAACTGTAGCGAGGCGTGACGTCATGTGAAATTTCGACTTGATATATCTCCGTTATTTTTTGGTTACATAAAAAATAAAAAATACGTGTCTAATATTTTTTAATAATCTACAAAACGGACTAAAAAAGAAAATTTAGGAAACTAGCCTATTTAGAAAAAAACTACTATAAAAGTCTATAGACTAAAATATAATTTAAACATTTAGACGCATTTAAACATTTTCTTGCGAAATGCAATTTAAATTGAAAGAGCGTTTGCATTAAATGCAAGTAAAATATATAGCAAGATATTATTTTTTAAGTTTTAAGACAAAGCTTTGATGTGTATTCGAATATAATCAAGTATTGTTAGTTTAACCCATGGTAATTTTATTTTTCATGTGTAATGTGTATGTATATTGAAATGTTTTAATTTTGAGACTGACGTCAATGAAAATATTATTTATACACAACGCCTGTAGCATTCCTAACATTTTTGTGTTATGTATTTAAATTATTTTAATATTACTTGTAGTTAATTTTTTCGTACTTAATTAATTTTAATAAAAACTGTTAATCATATGTTTCATGAAATCTTTTATTGATTTATTATTAGAAGCTATTGCCATTGAGCAAGTATTTCCCAGAAATCACTACCAAAGAGTATATAACCACTAGGTTTTAATCACTACGTTCTGCCCACTGGTTCTGCCCTCAGAAGAATAACTAAAGCACTGTTATTGTTCTGAGGTTCTGCCATTGTGGAAGCCATAGACTAAATCAGAGCCTACCTATTTGGCTGTGAGTCTTATTTAGCTGCGTATTGTTTCTGATCGCAAATTATCTTCTTCTTGTATAAATAAAAATGAATGTTTGTATGTCTGTCCTCTATGCGTTTCGAAACCATTGGTCCGATTGTGATGAAACTTTAGCGGGTTGTTCTGCCTACGTCCGCAAAGGTTCCTAATCCTGATATAAAGAGATCCGGAATGCACGCAGGTAAATCTCCGAAATAAATGGACCAATTTTGACGGGACTTTCACTTTATGATATTTAAATTTGAAATTGAGCTACTTGGAGAGAAGTCCTGCGAGAATTCCGAAACTCACGCGGGTAAAACCGAGGGCCACAGCTAGTTTTAAATAAAGCTGCTATCGACTTGATCCATCTCAATAACTTCAGTAGGTAGTGTGTATTTTCACAAAAAAACTGCATAGGTTCAAAAATGAGTAGTACATGGAAGTGTAACTTTAGAAATTTAAAAAACATGACAAAAAGGTTTTATAATCAAGGATGTATGAATTTCATTGCTATTTGTATTAATTCTAATTTTAAATCAAAATGACACGTATTCCTTTTCATTGTAAATTTTCGAAACATTTTTGACTTAATTTTTTATATAAAAACCATTTTTGAAGCCTGCTCATTCAAATCTGTGTTTTATACGCATATTTTACAGTGTAAAAATATATTACAATTTTTATTATTTCGATTTTTTATATTTTTTTCGAATGTAAATCGTAGGTGATAGTGATGTTAATAAGCAGAGTAGCAGAGGAGGGTGAGAGCTGGGGGGAGGGCGGTGCAAGAGAGGGCCATGAGCACGATGAGCACTCGGGCCAGTATCAAACCGCAAACGACTTGTTTGAACTTATGGCCAAGAATTACAACTTTGAACACAATGGTGAGGGAAATATCTATTTACTTGTTCTTTACTTAATATCTGTTTTCAATTTAATATTCTTATTTTTTTAATCTTTGACTTCTTATTTCACGGAGCTCGTGGCGGACACCGAAGGTATCGGCTCAAAGCGTATTTATTTTCTTTACTAGCTGTTCCCCGCGGTTTTTCCCGCGGTAATTTCGGAGTTCCCGCGGAAATTCTAGGATAAAAGTACCCTCTGTAACCCTGACAAAATGTATGCAAAATTTTATGATGATCGGTTGGGCCGTGAAGGTCTGAAAGCGTAACAAACAAACGGATTTTCGCATTTATAATAATAGTAGATCACGTAAAAAATACAAAACAAGAAAATCCACTTGTAACCATCTTCATTGACACACAAATTAATTATGGAATTATTCTTCTTATATTAATTATTAATTTGGCTTGTTGTTGTTGTCGGTGCGTCATTTTGTTAATATTGATTGTTCATTGATTTATTGCTATCCTTTCAGAAGTCGATACCTTGTCAACTAGAGATTTAGTACTACTGTACAAGAACATTGATTTGGGTACACAACTCATGTCGAACGCTAACGAATTTAAGCGCAAGAGACCCAACCAATATGTGGAGACGGTCATTTATAACGAAGACGTTGACTCTGAAAACTCTGATGTCAGCGAAATATACAGCAATGAGGATTTACACAACATGTTTTTAATAAACAAAGAGAGAATTGATTTGTTGAATAATCGCCCGTCCTTAGACAATCCTGTGTGCCACAAATACGGTGACTTGAAAATACAATCTTCCAACTTAATGGTGCCATATGACAAACATTTCCTGTTCAAAGACGCTATAAAAGAACAATTGCAATCTCTAAGCCTCATGTCGAACACGATAGACGCGGAGGACAAAGTGCTTCCTGCTTCTTTATTGGATTACATTTGTTGCAAGCGCTTAGAGGACAATTACACCTTTTACATGGATAATATCATCCGCTACGTAAATCACACTATTGAACAACTGAAACGCATTAGTAACGGCGATTATTTAACGGACAGAGCCAAAGAGAAATGGAAGGAAGTAGACTTTGCGCAGTCGGCATGTGACGATGGTCTAGAAAATACCAAAGTCTTGGCGAGATCTACTAGTATTCCGCTGCACATCGAGCGGAAAGTCACCGGTAACAAAACGACGTGGGACGACATAGTGCATTCAGAGGTAGACGTGAGGTCTCTGTCGAAAATATTGGAAAAAAGGATTGTGCTCGAAATGCCAAAACTGATTTGCGGCTCGTATAGGCTGTTCAGTAAACGATGCGCAGACAACCTGATCATCAGTTGTAAAAGAGAAAAGAAACCAATCGTGCACGAGAAGAAAGAGTCACGTGTTGACGTTTACTTTCAGCTAAAACGCTCCGGTTCTGGGCACGTGATAAGCAATATTAGTTCTATTATGATTCTACAAACCGCTCCAATTCACACGGGTACGATTTCTATTTTAAAAGTAACACTTCTTTTTACTTAAACTAAGACATTTTATTTTAATTCATTACGGTTGCTTTTAAGAAACCACTGGGAGTGATGCCCTCCCATTACCTATGAGAGAAGAAAACAACCACGAAGAAAGTGAAAACAAAATCAAAGTAACAGAAGTAGAGGTAGACAATGAGGATAGTATAGTTACGAGTAATAATCACGATTCAAATGAAAGTAATGTTGAAAACGAACAAAAACCAGAAGATGTCGATTCTGTTCCAAATAACTACTCGAATAGCGCAAACAATTTCTTTTTAAATGTTAGAGATGCTCTCCAATTTAACTGTACGCACAATGTGACACCTGAGATATGTATGTCCCCTGATGATTTAGGGCTTACGATGCAAATGTTAGATATTCAGAAATCATTACCGGAAGAGAATACAGAAGATGCTAGTGTGTTCGCGATGAACAAAAGAAAATCCTCGGTTGGTATAAGAGTAAAATCTCCATATGAAAACAGATCATATTTGTTAGACGAGAAGAAAAGAAAGAAACTACTGGAAATTCGAGAGAAACGTGAGAAAAAAAAATTGTCAATGGTTGAGTCATGTAAGATGACTAAGCACAAATACGGAAGAAGCAATGTTTTGCCACAGGCTTCCAGCTCCGTTACAAAACTGTCAATAACTAATAAATCTTTCTACAATTCCATCTACGGAACCTCGCCGATAATTAACAGCAGGCAAATAAAGAGCAGAGGAAGAAAACCAAAGAAAGAAGTTGTTCTTGGTATGCCATCTGAGAGGTTTGAAGATTGTTCTGTTATAACGCCAGATACTGATTGCAGGAAATATGTTAACCGAAGCTATTACTTAGATGACGCTGTGACTGAAATGATGTGTATGAAAATGAACGAGGATGAAATTAAAAGAAAGTATGGTGATGCGTTTTCGGGATCAGCATCAGCCATTTCTAATGATTTCAGCACTAATCTAAATATTTTATCACAGTTGATAATGCCTTCAGTGACAGATTTTAATACCACAGATATATTATCAGAACCCGTAGAAAATAGGTAAGTACCTAATGCATTGCATAAATCGTAGTTTGACGATAAAAATCTGACTACTGCTATATTTTATTTTTTAGTGTTGAAGAAGGTATTTATTGTAACGGTATAAGGAATGACCAGAACTTGCAAATGTACCCTACAGAGCCAAAGTTGATTAAAAATATGGTTCCTAAATACTCACCTAAGAGTAATAACCGTATTGATAAAGATGATTCAAAGAAACCGATATCTACCGTTGAATTTAGGCAAAGTATCGAAAAAATATACGACTTAATCAAGAAAAACGATAAATCGGATGAAATCGACATTTCCATTACAAAAAGCAAATTTACATCTGCTAACATTGAAAAAATAAATGTGATTGGGGATCGAGACAGCTCCATTTTGCAAGCCAGTGACAGTGGCACCAGTGTTAAACATCACCTGACTTCATCTAGTCCCTCAAACTTTAGCTTCGGTAAAACAAAAAAGCAGGACGCTCAAAAAGTTATAAGTTCGAATTTCAAAAAGTCTGAAACACCTACAGCTGTTGTTCCTAAAGTGATCATCAGCGCTAAACAACAAAATATGTTGAAAAATGATATAGAAAAATTGAGAAAAGACCACAGAAGATTCAATGATAATACCTCCCTCAAAATTGCTGAAAACCCTTTGAAAGCTATATCACAATTACTTCATGATATTGATTACGTACAAAAGACTCGACAGAAAACGGAGCCAAAAATTATTAGAAAATCAGACACTGTATCAGCTGAATCAGCAAGGGCAAACCTACAAGGAAAGAGACATTCTCGTTTAGACCAACTTCTAATAGACAATGAACATGTTGCAGAGAAATACTCTAAAGCCACCACGTCGAGAGAGAAAAGACCTAAATCCATTTCAGAATCTTCAAGAATTACTCATCAGGTCAACGTAGAAGAAAAACGTGGTGACAAGATTATAAAGAAAAAAATATCTGATATAATAGATGAAGCAAAAGAGGCGAGAGGTGAAGCAGTTCGTGGGCCGTCCAAACTTAATTCGAGAATATTTACGCTAGCGCAACCAAAGAAGTCCTACGTTCAGGCGCATAGTGAAGAATATCTGACAAAATATGGAAAGAATGTATTGACGGATAGATTACAAAGGCTTGCGGGAGTACCAGCACTAGAAAAAAACGTAAATCCAACCTACCCACGTGTGAAGCCAAAGCGAAGCGGTCCTGAGGCGACGTCAACAGTTTCAGTCAGACCGCCACAATCACCAGCCTCGCCTTTAGGTGTGTAAAGGTACCTTTGATTCTTAAGTACTTTTTGTCAAAATAACTTCTACTTCAACAAGATAAACGCACCGTTTCTATTCAATACAGTCACTCTTATGATAGGAGTTAGTTGGTAAGATCTGATTGAGAATATAATGCAGAGCGAACGAGGGTGAGAGTCTCGGCAAATACCAGTCCCGAGGTAAAGAGCAATAGGTCTCCGGCCACGTTTGAACCGTCCTACAAGCAGAACGTCAACGAAACTCATGAACCAGTGTAAGATAAACAACTTTATTTTAATAAAACTTGTAACATGCTTCCAATTAAATGAACTCTAATTTTATTTAAAACAGGAAAAAGATGGTAGCCGTGGAGTCGTACGTTAAAAGTCATTTTGGGCGATCATCACCACCGTCGGAGTTAAGAGAGCTGCATGCGGTGCAAAAGTCACGAGTACCTCTCATTCCTCTGGGCATGGAACTGGGTGAGAACAATTTTCCTACTTATTTCTAACTTTTGAAGGAAATCAATACTAATAGGTTATCATATTATGCATAAACCATTTCCATTAAGGGTTTATTATAACATAATGTTTTAGAATCGATGGCTTCTTCTCCAACCGTAGAAGAATCTACCGCATTGGGCATCAAACTTCATCATATAATCAACACCATGTTAAACTCTGAAGTGCAAAACATACCTGAAGACATTGAAAGTAAAGAAAAAATAACAACTGATGCAGCTACCAAGCATAGTGAATCAAATAGAGGGACCAAAGATATTGCAACCGCTTTTGACGATGATAAGACAGTTTTGACGACAATTGATAGCGTTTCCGAAAATATTCTATTGGAGCCTCCAGTTAATTCTAAAAATACAGAAATACTTGAAAAAACGGATATGAATGTACAACCGTTTAATTCGGCTCTGGAACTTAAGAAATTAGAAAATGCATTATATCGTCAAATATCAACTGGAACTTTCCAAAAGCGGTTGAGAATAAAAAACCTAACGCTTACTCCAAAACATTCCATTCAGCAATTACTCGTAATGCAAGCCGGAGATTCCCTAGTTGTAAAGAGCACACTGTCAAAGAATTTGAAAATAAGTACTTCTAAGTCAGCAGACATATCCCAACTGAAAGCTGTTCCTGCAATGTCTAATTCCCATTTGGATCGAACCTTCTCAAAAATTCCTATGCAAGTTACTACGGTTGGCTACTCTCTTCCTGTGACTTTTCAATCTATGCAATGCAGTTCGTGTTCTCGAATGAAAACTAATGATCTTATTAAAAGTGAAACTTCAGAAAAAAAAGAGAATGATTTGTTAGCAAAAGAAAATGTGAAATCTGACAAAGTAAGTCAGTGTTTTAAAGGTCGACAATCGGACACAGACCTTCATCACGAACTACAAGCTAATATAATTGACCGAAAAGCTGAATTAACGCCTGCAAATGATACTGGAATTACTTTAAGCAAACCGGAAGAAAACGTACAAACAGTTTCTTTTAATAGACCTGCTGACAATTATTCTTTAAATAAGATGGAAACTAATTTAAATATTTCGGGTGACAATGAGATAAAAAAAGTTACGTCTGTTATTCGGGGTGAAGATAACATATGTATAGAGACAAAATCGACTAAAGTGGAGTATACGACGTCGCTAGACATGTTAGTAGGGCTTTTAAATGAAATACAAAAAATCACAACATGCCAAACTCAAATTACCAATAATTTTTCCACGGCATCGGACCATGACGGAATGTATGAAAGTCGGCCTTTCATAGAACTAGACAACATTCTCAAAGAAGTAGTAAAGACAACGACTGATAGTGCTCAAGATGTTTCAATGACTTCTCTGGATAAATTGAGGCACTTAGAGTCGAATCCTAGCATCTACTCATTCTACTTATCTAATGACGACGATCAAACCAGGAAAAAAGATACGGGTGTTTCAAATATAACCACCGTGTACACAAATAGAGTTTCAATTTACAATCCTCCAATTTGTGCTGACAAAGAGGTTAGTGCAGATTTTCCCGAACTAGAATACGTGCATACATTTACTGATGTGCCATCTCAATTTTTGCCGATTACAATAACCCATAGCACTACCATGAGCACTTCCTTTCATGGAGTAATAAGCAAACCATCAACTCAGTCGATATTTTCATTTACGGAGTACCAAGGCTGCTCACCTGATGTTCAGTTCAAATGCAACAAAAAGATCAGCGAGCTTCCACACGAGCCGATAGATGCGGATTCTTCATGGCACTCTGTAAATGCCACACAAAACAAAGAATTTCCTGATAATAACGAAGAAACGCAGAGTGTTGAAGAAATTGCACCAGAAAGGATCCCAGCTGTTGAAAAACACTCTCTGTCAGTATCGAGGGCTGTGTCACAGAAAACGAAGAGATTACGTAATGAAAAGCGGGGTATTCGGAGGAGTTCTCCTGATATTGATCCAATTATGAAATTGAAACGGGATATACTTTTGACGGCGTATTCTATTCTGGTCTTTGCTGTTTTTGCTGCTTTATCTTTTCCTGAATTTATGTATCGCGTGTAAGTCAAAATAATAATCATGTCATGTAGGTACGATTGTGTTGATGTAAATTTTCTGGTGTCCTCTATTTATGTATATAATTTTGGTACGTCATTTATTATGTATTGATATTTATTCCAAAATAAAAGTTTTTTTTAAGTTATAGCAAAGGATTATCTTTTTTATAAATAAAAAGGAATGTTTGTACGTCTGTCTCTGTGCGTTTCGAGACCATTGGTCCGATTGTGATGAAACTTTGACGGGTTGTTCTGCCTGCGTCCGAAAAAGGGAGGCAATTCTCACACATTCGGGGTGAAACCGCGGGGCGCAGCTAACGGACTACGAGGTAGGTACCTATTCTATATAACATATTGTGGTAAAATTAACTGCAAAGATTTACACGGCTAAAGTATACATTAATAATATTATAAGTTCAGTAGTTTTTCAGAATCACTTAATGATAATAATAATAATAATAATAATCCACATCACAACACACAGATCTACTTGATCCCACAGTAAGCTATTATTAGCTTGTGTCGTGGTAACCAAGCAAACGTGGTATATACTACATAGAATTACTTATATATTATACTATAGATATATAAACACACCCAGACTGGAAAATGGAACCCTGTGTTCATCACACATCAAGTCCACCCCCACCGGGAATCGAACCCGGAACCCCTTGATTAGCGGGCAGGCATGGTGACCATTGCGCCAATCGGGTCGTCAAGTCGTCATTTTATATTATCTGTGTACTGTATACGTATACAACGAGCGAGCGCCACGCACACAGCGAGCGATGGATCAGCTGCTGTTCATCGAGGCCATCTTTGGTCATGGCCGGAGCTCCTCGTTACGTGAGGAACTCCGTTATCCAGAGAGACTTGAGAGTCGAGCCGCTGGACGAGTTCGTTCGACTCATGTCAACCGACCGACGCCGTTAGTTGTTGGTTGTATTTTGTTGTTTATAGTAGATAGGTGTGTAAATATTTTAAGTTATTTAGTTCTTTATTTTATTTTGGAAATCTCATAATTTCAAAATATATCTCGTGTTTTTTTTTTTACTGCGGACACTGCGCCAATTCACTAACAGTTATTTCGGGCACTGCGAGTCTCGACCACTGGGCCAGTGCTATCAATATAAAACGGAACATACCCCAAAATTACGCCATTACTCTCCTTGTTAATCTGTGGACAGGGATGTCACTGTCACTGCTGTCGTGTTGACACTCATGTGACATTGACAGATAAGACGTAACGTAAGTAGGTCTACGTACCTACCTACCCTGAGTACCAAAGAGGTCGCTCCGCTTTCTCGTTTGTTGTGTAGCACACGTGTAAGTGAGTTTTCATGTATTTCAGTGATAAATCCCGCTGTATCTGTTTTCTTTACGATCAAATAGCCTAGTTTATTAAATTAGTGTGGTGTTGGTGTAGTTATACCTAAATCTGTAAGTACGTAGTTGTAGTTTTTAACCTAGAATAACATAGTGGTCAACCATTGCGAATAGCAATGGATGACAATATTATCCCTCCTAAACCCCCTGATCCCCCTGATAGTCCCATTGAGTTTATGGAACTATCCCCCTCCTTATCACAAGTAGAGACTCCTCATGACTCGCGCAAAAGACCCTCGCAAGATCCAATTCCCGATCAAAACAAAAAAGTATTTATTTCCCCTCAAAATGCAAACCCCTCCATCGCTTCAATATATTTAAACCCTAGTTACCAAGATGGCCCAAAAAAATATCACGAACAAGATGCTGGCCCCTTCCTGGTTCACGTCACTCGCGAAGATCCTGACCCTGCTGCTGGTACTTCCATTAGACCGATTAAGTTTGGTAAACTACTGGTTGACTGCAATGTTAAAAATATAGTGTGTGGAGGTGTCAAAAGTGCTGGTCGTAACAGAATGTCTGTAGAATTTAAATCTTCAATAGATGCCAATTCATTTCTAGAAAACTCCCTTCTCATAAAATTCAAATACAAGGCTTTTATCCCTACCTATAATATCTCTAGGATGGGTCTCGTAAAAGGTGTCCCTGTGGACTGGTCCATGGAGGAGTTTGTGGAATCTATAGATATCCCAAATAATTGTGGGCCCGTATTAAAAGCCCGCCGTCTTAATAGGAAAAATATTACTGAAGGTACAACTACATGGGTTCCTACTCAGTCGGTCGTTTTAACTTTTAAAGGACAAATCCTTCCACCCAGAGTATACTGCTGCCACACATCCTTACCAGTCGTACATTATCAGCTTCCCACAATTCAGTGCTACAGTTGCTGCCGTTTTGGACATGTTCGCACACAGTGTAGATCGAAACCAAGGTGCTACAAATGCTCTCAACCACATCTAGGAGATAGCTGTGTGGTTGCCCCAAATTCCGCTACCTGTATCCACTGTTCAGGCAAACATTTTGCCACAGATAAAGATTGCCCAGAACAATCCCGTCAACGGGCTATTAAAGTAACAATGTCCCAGGATTCTATATCCTATATTGAGGCCTCCCAACGTTTTCCCCCCGTCCGCAGGTCATATGCAGAAATTTCAAGGGAACTATATTCCCCTCCTCCCCCATCAACTCAGGAAATCTCCTCTCCTTCCCAAAATACTTCACAAGGCTCCTCATACAAAAGGACCTTCTTCCTTCCATCTAAATCCCGGGCTCCTTTAATTAAGGGATATGACCAAAATGCGCACAAATTACTTACTCTTCGCGACTACCCATCTCTACCGAATGGTAGTGCTCTCAAAAAACCCGAGGACCTACAAACTGCTAATACTTCTGTCTCCCCTAATGATAATCTTATTGAACTGTTAATCTCTCTCCTCATGAACATTTTAACCAAATATAGTGATTGCCTACCGTCCAACGCTGCTCACAAAATAGCTGAAATTGTTTCCTTATTCCCTAAAGATGTCCCCCAATCTCCTTCAGTGGAATCCTAAAAGCATTCGGCGCAAAAAACATGAAATTTTAAATTTAATTAATGAATTCCATCCAGCCGCTGTTGCAGTGTCGGAGACATGGCTTGTCCCCGGTTCTCGTTTCCGGGTGCCGGGTTATTCATGCCTCCGGGACGACAGGAGCGATGGTTATGCTGGGAGTGCGCTCCTTCTGAGCCACTCCATCCCCTTTTCCCAAATTACCCTGCCCCCACACAGTCAGGATATCAATGCCGTAGCTGCCAGGGCTCTCGGGATTGCTATTCTCTCTGTCTACATCCCCCACCCCAGGCCTACTCTTATACCTGAACTCCGTTCTATCCTCTCTACCCTCCCAATTCCAACTATAATCCTGGGTGACTTTAACTGCCATCACACATCATGGGGTTCGCACCATTGTGATTCTTTCTCCTCATACCTCTTGGATATTTTTGATGAACTAAATCTCTGTGTCCTCAATGATGGGTCCCCAACAAGGAGGGTCTTACCTGGCCAGAATCCCATGAGTTCTCCTGACCTTTCCATTAGTTCCCCATCCTTAGCCTCTTCCACCTCCTGGAGGGCGCTTTCTAGTTCATATGGCAGTGACCATTTTCCTTTAATTTTAAATTTATCAGGCATTCCTTCCCCTTACTCCCGATTTAAACCTCTCTTAAAATACAGACTCGGGAAGGCTGACTGGGAAAAGTATAAATCAACTTTAGAAGAAAATATTTATCAAATCCCTCCCCTATCACACTCTACCCTTTCAAGCAATTATGAAAAATTTGTTAAAGCCCTTCTAGATGCGGCTGACTCTCACATCCCGCTAAAGAACTGTAATAAGAATAGGAGATTGTCGCCCCCCTGGTGGGACGCAGAATGCACAGAAATGGTTCAACTTAGAGCAAGAGCTGAAAGCCGGTACAGTGAAAGTATGTCGATAGAAAACTTTATTGAGTACCAAAAAATCGCTGCAAAATCGAGAAGACTACTCTCCAAAAAGAAAAAAGAAGGTTGGACCCGGTTCTGTGAACATTTATCCCCCCGTTCCCCTCCCTCCCTTGTATGGAAAAATCTAAAGAGATTTCGCGGATCTTTCATTGACAAAAATCTGACCTCATCTGACAATTCTTCGTGGCTCAATGACTTTGCTGACCGTTTAGCCCCTCCTTTAGCTCCCCACATTGACTGCCTTCCCAATCCTTCCATAGAACATTTCTCTCCTGATTCAAATAGAATGAATAGCCTCTTCTCCCTTGACGAACTAAACTGTGTCTTATATCATCTTCGGGATTCATCCCCTGGTGCTGATGGCATACCGTTCTCTTTCCTATGTAAAGCTGGCAACAGTACACATATATTTTTTTTGGAACTGATTAATAAAATTTTTGAAACTGCAAGTATTCCTGACGATTGGAAGTCTCAAATAATCCTCCCTATTTTAAAACCTGGTAAAGATCCGCTCGATCCCTCTTCCTACCGTCCTATTGCTCTATCCTCGGTCCTCGCCAAAATTGCCGAACATTTAGTAAAAAACCGTCTTGAATGGCTCCTAGAAAACAAAAGCATCCTAGCAAAATCCCAATATGGCTTCAGAAAAGGTAAAAGTGTTATGGATAGTCTTAGTATCCTGACAACTGATATCCGTTTGGCCTTCAATAAAAAAGAGTTCCTTGTTGGTATTTTTCTGGACATTACTGCAGCATACGACAACGTTGTTCTTCCACTACTCAGGCAGAAAATGCAACAGCTGAGCATCCCTGTGAGGATCACTAAGTTCATATGCAACCTGCTGATGGCCAGATCTATCCAAATTAGAAACAAAGATGAGCCACTTATACATAGAACCGTTTGGAAAGGCTTACCCCAAGGATCAGTTCTAAGCCCCCTCTTATATAGTTTATATACCTATGATCTTGAAACATCCCTTCCTCAAGCCTGCCATCTCCTTCAGTATGCCGATGACCTGGCACTATATATTTCCTCCAATTCGATCTCTTCTGCCTCGCTGCATTTAAATTCATCCCTTAGTTATTTAAATGAATGGCTTTGCAACCATGGTCTTTCCCTGTCAGCCCCTAAAAGCTGTGCTGTAATATTCACCCGTAAAAGAATAATCCCTGATATCAACCTACAGGTGAATAACCATGCCATTTCTGTTTCAAATCAAGCCAAATTCTTGGGAGTCATTTTGGATAGTCGACTTACAGGAATTGCTCACATAGATTATGTTGTCCGGAAGTGTGAAAAGGGGATTAATGTTCTTAGAGCCCTCTGTGGTGTCCGCTGGGGTGCCCACCCTTACAACCTCAAACTGATCTACAATGCCATTATCCGAAGTAATTTAGATTACGGGACATTCCTTTTAGACCCTTGTAATAAATTAGCCCTAGAAAGACTTAACAAAATACAATCAAAATGCCTGCGAATTATATTGGGCGCCATGAAGTCATCTCCGGTTCATGCTATGCGAGTTGAGTGTTGCGATCCACCTCTTAATCTCCGCAGGCAATTATTATCAGACCGTTTCCTTTTTAAAGCGGCTCAGCTTCCCTCTCACCCTCTTCTTCCCAAGGTTGAACTTTTATCTCATTTCCAAAATAACCATTCAATCCCCTGCATCGTTTCCAGCTATCTTAAACTTCCCCGTTCTCCTTTCCCTCTCCATCAGTCTCCTTGCAATCCCCTCTTCTCAACTCCATTTGACGCTCTCACTTTCAAACCTAATATTGAACTTTTTTTCGGTGTCAATAAAAACTCATCTGGAGCCGACAAAGAAGTCCAAGACATCCTAAACCGTAGTTGGCAAAATTGGTCTACCATGTATACCGATGCATCTAAACTGTGCCCTGCGGGCTATGTTGGAGCTGCGGTCTGGTTTCCCAAATTCAAAATTGTGCTTGAGTTTAAGTGCCCCCCAACCTATTCGGTTTTTTCCGGCGAAGCAATAGCAATCCAGGAAGCTATTGATTTTGTAATCTCCCATAGTTTAAACAGAATCCTTATACTATCTGACTCCTTAAGCTGTTTGCAGGCAATCCTTTCTAATCCCTTTAAATCAAAATCAAAATTCCCTATAATCCTCAAAATTAGAGAAAGTTTGTTCAGGTGTAAAGAACTTGGACTATTGGTGGCTCTTGCGTGGATCCCTGGCCATAGTGGAATTCGGGGCAATGAAACAGCCGACTCATGCGCCAAGACAGCAATAGAGAGAGGCTCCGTAAAATATAACCGCATCTACGCTCACGATCTGTGTACCCTAGCTCCCGTGGAACTTCTAAGAGAGTGGAACAAGGACTGGCTTTTAAACAAATCCAAGGCAAAACATTATGGCAATATACAGCCCGATATACCCAGCACCCCATGGTTTTTTAAATACCGCACTATAAATAAAAAAACAGCGTCAACTATTTGCCGTCTTCGTTTGGGTCACTCTTGCACTCCTGTTCACCTAAACAAAATAAGGGTTAGGGATCACTCCCTCTGTGAATGTGGCATAGACGAAGGAACTGTGGATCATATGTTCTTTAGTTGTCCTAAACTTACATCCTCCTTCTATGACTCACTTCCAACAGAGATCCCTCGCCCAACAAATATGAAAAGCCTCCTTGCCCTCTCTTTCTCCCCTTTTGTAAGGACCCTAGCAAAATTTATAGAGGCTAACAATTTATATTTATGAGTGTACTATTTGTGTATATATAATGTAATATTATGTAGTTAGTACTATAAAATAATTGTCTTCCTCAACATCCTCTCTGTGTTATAACATCCCTACCCTCACTAACTATCTATACTAACTTTTGTGTTGTCGTTTCTTTTTTTTTGTAGGTAAACTCAGGCTCTTGGTAATATCATTCCCACCGAACAAACTTGTCCTCCCTCGTTTACTCTCAACTACGTGACATTGGCGGAGTCACTGTGAGTGAACATAGTGGAAGCCATATTTTAAAAGAAGAAGAAGAAGAAGAGTACCAAAGAAAATAATACCCTATGTAAGTTCTCAAACAATATTTTTGCAAAAGCGAACGTGAAACGCACAATTAATAAACTAGACTTATGCGAACTTTACATATGTAAATGTATGTGTACAATGGTGTGGATGAATCCAGTCAATTTTAACATAAATGAGTGAACGCAGTGATTATATTCCCTTTAATTTAATTATGGCACGTAGCGGATAAATTCCATTTATTTTAATTGTGGTTTGGACGTCGAATAGTCGTAATTCGTATGTTAAATTCGGATTTTTGTATTCCGTTAAAACAATATCGCAAGCAGTAAGTTATGGCTGTTTATTGTAAAGGAAGAAAACCATTCAAGGTAAATTAAAAATCTAAACGGCACTACACCGGCAAAACGTAACTATTAAAAGTTATAGCTGTGGTTATTTAATTTAAAATTCTAATTCCAGGAAGGAAATACGGCAGAGTTAGATGCTGACAACATCGACAATACGGCACCTGTGAAGAAAATCCTACAGAGCTTACTACAAAAAAGTACGCTCACTAAAGCCAGCAACCCTTATAGATTTTACTGCCAAACTATTAGGCAAAGGCGAACATGCATAAAAATGCCACAGAACCACCACTGTGTAGTACCCGGTCATACTTTATATGCTTTTGATGATGAGTGGGATGGCCAACTAAACAGGGATTATTTTGAGGTATTTTCATATAAAAGTAAAATGCCAATATATATAACACCAATGCGCAATATAGACAAATGTGATCCTGTCACTGAATATATTAAACAAAAATGTGAATGGCAGCAGACCTGTTTTAATTTAAAGACAGCCTGTGGAAAAGGTAAGTTTTCTCTTCAGCTTCAGCTTTTTATAATGATCTTTTATGCATAGTGTGTCTAACCGGTGCCAATTTATTGTAAACTAGCTGTCCCCCATGGTTTCACCCATGATAATTTCGGAGTTCCTGTGGGAATTCTAGGATAAACTGTAAACCTTCCTCACGAATCACTATCTATTGGTGAAAACCGCATGAAATCGATAATAGTTTTTGAAATTTGAGTTTATAACGAACAGATAGCAGAAGCGACTTGATTTTATACTATGTAAAGATATGATTTAGCCTTAGTGAATGGTTTAAAAATCTTTCATGGAGCTCTTGCAGGCATCAAAGAGCTTAAGATATTATATCAATGGTTGAAAGGCTATGAGCTGAGCAACAAAAAGTTAATGTCACAGAAAAGTAATGTAAAGTTAATTATAGAAAATAAAACAATCCATACACAAAAAGTACTGAATAAATTTTAGTACAAGTGAATTGTGCCATTTTCTAAGTAACTTAATTTTCCAAAATAAGTACATGCTAACTAGCTCAAAATTAACTTTGGTTCCTAATAATAATAGCTCTTCCAGTGAAAATGTTATTCAGTAATAAAAGTATTAAGAAAACTTTGATTGGAATTTGGAACCCGTCACAGGAACAAAAGTACAAAATTACTTAATATAAGTTTCTCTCTGTTTTAGTTAAAATTGATGTTGTTGAAAGTTGTGAACACCTGAATGAGAAGGTAGTCTACTGCCCGCAGGCAGTGCTGGAGTTGGCTGCTGTCTTGGATAGTGACCCGGACCCTTACTACACAGAAGTGAATTACAATTGGTACTATGCCGGTAATGGCAACATGCAACTTGTATGCATACAATGGCTAGATTACTTGCTGCACAGTTATTTCAACTGTTTATGTAAGTATATAATATTATAATGAACAGCTGATCCCTGCTGTTTCAACCACATTACATACTTTCAGAGTTTGTGCAGGAATTCTGGGATTCTGGGATAAAAATCAATTGAGTAGTTGGGTTGGGTCGTGGGTGGTTGTAGTCGGGTCAAAATACCACGCTTAGTCACAGGAGCGAGGGGGGGGAGGAGGCTTAGGTTTCAGCATGTGTTCAATATCCTCTGGGAAAATCTTGCACTTGTAAATATGCAAATATGTTTATGATGATAATAATAATAGCTTACTGTGTGTTGTGAAGTGGATTATTGTTATGATTGATGACATTTTATGTCAGTTGTTATTGTGGATTATTTTTTTTCAATTTTCTGTTTGCAATAAATAATTTAAAATCATTTAACTTTATGAAATAGGTACTACTTGAAAACTAGAGGGGGAGAGGATGAGTCTTGGTATACTACGAGTTGTCCCCGAGGGGGAAGGAGGGCAAAAAATATTGAAAAATTTGTCACACTCACATTTAAAAAGTCATTCATATTGTTACAAATATCATACATAAGTACATTAAATTTGACTCATTTCTGAATAGCTATTTTATAAAATATGATTTTTTTGTTTCATTATTATATCCTAATATAATATTATAAATGCGAAAGTTTGTAAGTATGTATGGATGGATGGATGGATGTTTGTTACTCTTTCATGCAAAAACTACTAAATGGATTTAAATGAATATTTACAATAATATAGCTTATACATCAGATTAACACATAGGGTACTTTTTATCCCGGAATTCCTGCGGGAACTCCGATTTTACCGCGGGTGAAACCGCGGGGCACAGCTAGTTATAATAACTGAATACTCGAGCTATTATTATTTTTCCAGATTTATCAAGATTTGACAAACAAAATATCAGCATCGAAAATGAATATGAAGCGATATTTGATTGCGGTACGGACAACAATATACTCGAAACTGTATGTTCATCTGAAAATGATTTGGTCGCTTTAAGAACTAAGTCTAAAGTATTTATACTAAAGATTAACACAACCAATGAAAAAATTGTTTTTGAAAAACTTAAAGTAACAGAGTCAGAAGTGCCGTTTGTTAGTGTATCTTTTGATAATTATCACAAAAATATATTATACATTACAACATTAGATAGTAAATTGACACTCGTTAATGTGGACAGATTGAAAGGGCGGAGTGTGAAACTGGATACAAAATCTGACGCCTTTGTCGACAACTGGCATACTGTGATTGGTGTGCAACGTTCTTACTACACCCATATTGGAAAGAAATCTATTGCAATCCATGACAAGAGTACAAACAATATAGTTAATAGATGGTCAGGGCTCCGGGACATAACCGACGAAATGCTGTGCAATGACATAACCGCTGCCAAACAGATACCAGGCAGCAGTTATTTGTATTTCTGCTCAGACCATCACCTGTTCCTCATGGATTTGCGCAATGCGTCAAGCAACAAACCAAAAGTCGTGCAAAGATGGACGCATGGTATGCAGTGTGTGCCTACCTACATATCCCTTTGCCATTTTGAATTCAACAAAGAATTGATATGTCTGAGCAGCCAGTGGTGTGAGGACATGTGTGTTGTGCCAACCCACGAGGACAGGAGCCGCAGCGTGCCCGGCGTGAGCGTGCCCTTCCGCCCGCCGAGCGTGTTCAGCGCGCTACATGCGGCCAGAGAGAAGCTGCTCTGCCATGGCATCTACAATCCCATCGAGCCAAGATTGAGTACGTCGATAACTGGCAGTTTAATCTTCGATCAAGGAGAACAGTATGTAGTGTTGATGCATAACGCTCTGGGTGACGTCACCGCTCATACTTTATATCCAGAGCACATGGAAACGTTCATTGAAGACGACAGCATTAAATGCTTAGATCGATGGAGCAAAAATTATGTTAAGGAAAGTAAAGAGTTAGAAGTATCTGCCATCGTAGACATTGGTAGTGTTTGGGGAGAACTAAAAAAAGTACCAGAATCGTATAGGGTGGGCGAAGGGGAATATAAGTTCCGCCATGAATCTGAATTCAATGAGCAAGAGATACATGAAGCGTTCGACAATGAAAAGATCGAAAGCGGTTTAATGGACATATGGTTTAATGATCCAAATGAAACGTATTTGGATCAGTCATCGATGGCATTGGAGAAGTCAGCAGTTGATCCTGATAAATCTGTTACTTTAAAATTACATTATTCGGACAGTGAATAAATAAAACTATTGCCATTTTTTTGTTTTAATAACTATATTATAATATTTCCTATCTAAATGACTTGAATTCTCACAACTGCTCGTAAATTCACTCACCATGCACTCAACATTTACAACATTAAAACTATTTCATGGATATAATTAAGAAATGCCAGTAATTGTGCACCGCAGGGCAATTATGTAACTTTTAATGATATCATATTTCAGTTTCAATCAGAAAACTAGCTATTTTGTGAATAATAAATCATTTTAGGCAATTTCAACTTTTGAAGTATGTTCATTTTGGTCGATCGCTAGATATTGTAGGTGTCAAAACGTGCATATTGTAATCGCAAAACCGCCATGTCTTTGATTGTAACCGAAAAATGATAGAAACAAACGTTACATGATAGCTCCTCTGATGTATACAGGAGTGAAACAAGCGTCATCCGCTTTATGGAATCATAGCTTGTAAGATTTTATTTAAAAAGACATCAATAGCGGAATAATATGTAGATATGTTTGTAGATTCTACAATACTGCAGAGTATTGCAACTTAATACATCTATACATATAAAATGCTTTGTCCTGAATGACTGATGGATCAACGAACAGCCTGAATCGCTGATCGTAGATACCTGAAACTTGGAGGGTGTGTTCTTTGTATGACGTAGGCATCCGATAGGAAAGAATTTTTGAAAATTCAACCCCTAAGGGGATGAAAAGGAGTTGCAAAGTTTGTATGGAACAACCGCGGGAACTTTGAAATTATAGCGGGTGAAACCGCGCGGGCCAGCTAGTTATGAATAAAAGCCTTAAACCGCCAAAAGCGGCCGTTTGTTGGCATTTTATGTCTGAACATATGATGATAAACATGTTAATATTTACTCTGTTTTACATATTCTAATACCGATCTCGTTTAAAATGAAATATCTTTGAAGTTATGATTCCTTGCGGATGCGCTAGTCTCACTCTTTTATGCACTTTAATGTATAGTATAGTATAAAATACAGCTAGCATTCACAGAGCGAGTGTTTTTTCAACTCTAAATTCATATTTCATAAATGATATGAAAATATTGAAATATTCAAACAAAAAGAAAGTGCGAAACAGGAATCGAGATTGTTTATTAGAATAGAACTTACACTAAAACGAAAGTTCATCATTTCAGTTAACTCACATAATTATCAGTATTATCACCTTTGGGATAAAAGAAAAAAAGTTAACATCAGTTCCACAGACAACCTTGTAATTTGTTTTACATTTGTTACTATTGGTTAAGTTAACTTTTATCACTTTGAGAGTACATTATTAAGTACAATAATATCGTTGATATATTCTGCTTTAAAAGTATTGCAAAGTATAAAATTTATTAGGTATGTCATGTCGCGCCAGCTCCAACTACTGGTCAGTTGTATTGAAAGACCTAAGTCATGATTAGTCGAGATTACCAGATCTTGATATTTGGTTTTGACTGTGAATTTGTGTGTGGCGGGGATAGTGAGACGAGTAACCATATAAAGATTAGACATCTTTGTTAGAACAAAAGCTACATATTCACCAGTGACTGTCCAAAAGTTAACCATATTTTTCCTGCATGATTGGAGTGCTAACACCTGGCGGAGAAGCGCTAATGTCTGGCGAAGGAGGATTAAAACCAGCCCCTTTAGCCTAGTTTATAATACATATAATAATATAAACGTTATCGTTATAGAAAACTAAGGAACGTATCGTCATGTCACGTGGTCACTAAAATTGTCCAACCAAAAGTCCAGTTTTTCGTGACGTTCCTTAGTTTTCTATAGCGACAACGATAATAGACTGTCACCTTGGCTAAGGGGGCTGGTTTAGGAGCGTTAACGGCTGGTGAATGACAGATCGCAGCTGGTTAAGGCGGCCCAAGCGCGGATCCAGCAGGCGTGCCCATAATCCTACTTGAGGTTAATAGGCTAGGATATCAAGTGGATTGGTAAGATAAAAAAAAAACCAAGTCGCGCGCTACTGGTATCCGACGCGTGTACGAAGGTTGTCGAAAATGTATTGCGGTGACTTCCGAGCGACGCGTACGGTACCCGTGTCATACTCGAGTCGCGAGCGAGGCGGCGCGCCGACGAAGGGCCTTAAAGTTTCATCATAATCGTTGCAATATTGTGATATGCAAACAAAACAAATTTTCGGATGGCTGTGCCCACGACCTTTTTTAGGGGCGGGATCCGCGCCCGAGGCGGCCTGACGCCTGGTGGTGCCGATGAGCCTTAGCACCTGGTGAAGGAGCACTGACACCTGGTGGTGCGGCGTTAAGGCCTGGTGAAGGAGCACTGTCGCCTGGTGGTGCTGGTGAGCATTAACGCCTGGTGAAGTAGCACTGACACCTGGTGATGAGACATTAAGGCCTGGTGAAGGAGCACTGTCGCCTGGTGGTGCCGGTGAGCCTTAGCGCCTGGTGAAGGAGTACTGACACCTGGTGATGCTGGGGAGCATTAACGCCTGGTGAAGGAGCACTGACACCTGGTGGTGCGGCGTTAGCGCCTGGTGAAGGAGCGCAGCCAGCCGCCGGCCAGCGAGCCGCCCCCGCCCTGGTCGGCCTTTTCCTTCTCCTCCATCTGCTCCATCAGCTTGCGCTGGTTCTCGCGGAAGGCCGCGATGGGGTCGTCGAACTGGCTGTAGTACGTGAGCACCTCGCGCACGTCGCCCACGTTCGACATCGATATCGCTGTTGGGGGGACGGCGGGTTAGCCTGACCGCTGCACCGGGTGTCGCGGGTTCGATCCCCAAGTACGACGTACACAACAACATGCGTGTTGTTTGTGTTTAAGAACTACATATTCACCTATGAAATAATGTGTAACATCCGGTCTAGAGTGAACCTTTAGTAAAATAACAAAAAAAAGGAAGTGACGTTATGAACATTGGGGTGTACGCGAATCGTGAGTGTATGTCATAAGTACACATATTAAAAGCTTCGCTTAGTTTGATACTAGGCGGCGCTGAGTGAGAATGTCCATGTACGATTAAATGGGAATAACGGGATCATTTCATACTAATTTACTAATTTTTTCAAACTACGGTTGAGCCGTTGAGGCGTGAAAGCGTAACAAACAAACAAACTCACTTTCGCATGTAAGAATACCTACTTAGATAATACACATTAAAGTTTAGGAGTGGGGGGGCTTGTGAGTTGTGACGGTATAACTACGTATAAAGTGAAAACTAAAATTAAGTCATCCAGCGGCTAGATTTCGAGACTCGTATTCGCAACCCCATTTTGGATCTCACCATTTCGTCCAAGTTTTTTTTTTTTAATTTAAATTCACCAAACTGACAACAATACAAGTTGTAATGGACATGGAGGGAGTATGCTGTATGCTCACTCTGCAGCAGGTTGGCCAGGTCCAGCAGCGCGGTGTCGTCGTCGGCGCCCTTCCACTTCTTGAGCACGAGCGAGTTCTGCGGGTGGAACTTGGTCGACTGCTTGTTCCAGTCCACCACTATCACCTGCAAACAGCAACGAGCGGACCGATATAACACACATAATATACAACACTAGCCGTGCCCCGCGGTTTTAACCGCCTGCGTTTTGGAATTCTTGCAGGAACTATTTTTTCTATAAGTAGCCTATGTTACTCCTTATAACAGCAGCCATCTGCCAGTGAAAGTCCGGTTAAAATTGGTCCAGCCGTTCCAGAGATTAGTCGGAACTAACAGACAGGAATTTTTTTATGTAAGTAGTAAGTACCATATATACCAAAACTTAAAGAGTACAAAATAGCCTAAATACAATTGAAATATATATTTTTTTTTGTAGTTTTAAAGCAGTTTTATGAAATATAAATTTAGCAGCTGGACTGGTAGAGAATGCCTTGGGCAATCCGCTTTTTCTACGATTTGTGCAATTAATTTCTTTGAATAAATCTTATATCATATAAAAAAAATAAAAATGAAAGTTTGTATGTCTGTCATCTATAAGTTTTTAAACCATTGGTCCGATCGTGATGAAACTTTGGCGGGTTGTTCTGCCTGCGTCCGCAAAGGTTCCTGATCCCAAAACTCACGCGAGTGAAACCGCGGGGCACAGCTCTAGCTAGTATAATATAAAAATCAATTGCCGTTTGTTTCGCTAAACCTCTAAAATGACTAACTCAACCGATTTGAATATATTTATTTTTTGGGTTTGTACTATCTGGACGTGGCGTGTAAAAACTGGGGTCAGTGTCACGTGACCGTCCAACGAGTGCAGCCCGCAGCTGCCCGAGCTGCTGCTCACCTTGGAGAGGTCCCTGTTGAGGCCGTCCAGGTTCTTGACGTGCACGCCGTCGATGAAGTGCGTGGAGTCCCGGAACAGCCGGTACGCGATGAACTTGTTCTCCGGGTCCAGCTTGTCGATCACCGGCCAGATCATGAACGCGTTCTCGGTCGTGAATATCACCACCTCGTAGTCCGAGCTGGACACCTGCTGCAAGAACTTGTCGACGCCGGGACGCTTCTTGAACCTGCAAAACGACGCGTATTCGTTTTTTTATTTATTCATAACTAACTATTGCTACTAAACTAATTATTACAATAACAAAATTTAACTAATATTATACACTTTACTATATTACCTACTCTCATTGTTATCTGTTATTATTGAATATAAATCGTAAAATAATCTATATAATCTTAAAAAAAAATCTATATTAAATTTTGTAATTTTACTTTTAATAATGCGAGAAATAAAAGGCTTATTTATTTATTATTGCTAAATATCAAATATAGATTGAAATAAAAAAAATATATCCTTTACTAGCTGTTCCCCACGGTTTCACCAGCGGTAATTTCGGACTTCCCGCGGGAATTCCGGGATAAAAAGTATGTTCCTATGTCCTTCTTTGTACCCCTGACAACGTGCATAATGCATTGCATACAAAATTTCATAATGATCATTGAGCCGTTTAAGTGTAACAGACAACTTACTTACTTTCGCATTTATAATATAAATGGCGAACTTAGTTCTTTGCGGCATACTCTACCAGTTAACCATTGGATTGACAGAGAGATAAATAATTAGTTAAATAAGCAATTAATAATTATAATTAAACTTACAGTTAATACATTGAAACTTATAGACAAATCACTCAAATAAATTACTAAGAGTGATGAAGACTGATTAAACGAGATAAATATCTTAATCTAATCTAATATATACTATAAATCACGTGTCACGTTGTTTGTCCGCAATGGACTCCGAAACTACTGAACGGATTTTGATAAAATTTTGTAACCATTCATAAAATGGTCCAACTTAAAAGATAGGATAGTTTTTATCCCGGAATTCCCTCGGGAACTGAAGGACATAGAGTACTTTTTTCCCGCAACCTCCGCGGGAACTCCGAAATAACCGCGGATGAAATCGCGGGGGGCAGCTAGTCTAATATATATAAATCACGTGTCACGTTGTTTGTCCGCGATGGACTCCGAAACTACTGAACGGATTTTGATAAAATTTTGCAACCATTCATAAAATGGTCCAACTTAAAAGATAGGATAGTTTTTATCCCGGAATTCCCGCGGGAACTCCGACTCCTAAATTACCGCGGATGAAATCGCGGGGGACAGCTAGTATCCATTTAAAAATAAATCGCTAAATAGTTGCTAAACACAAGGTTCCACCAATTTGGTTGCTTGTTATGTTCTTCATTGTCATTGTGAAATTCCATTTAGCTAAGGATTACAATGAATTTACCTCCATCCTGTTTGATAGGACCAATCTGGATGCACCATGACGTCGGTGAACTCTATGACCAGTGTGTAGGCGGGCTGGTAGGGCGGCGGCAGCGGGTCCGGTAGAAGTTTCTCTCGCGAAGGCTCTTTGATCATCTGTTAGAGATAACAATACTTACAAAAACAAACATGGGCATGTTGGTGCCTACAGAAGGGACACTAGCGATAGCGCCACCTGCTGTAAAAAATCTAATCACTTGGTGATCTTACTAATATTTTAAATTTTTTCATAATAATATCAACTTTAAATGCTGCAGAATTATGATAAGTTAGTATTTAACATAGTTCACATATTCTATTACCGATTTATTATTAAATGAATTAAATGAAACTTTTAGAAACTTAATATTTTTTCTAGCAGGTGGTGCTAATTTCACTTCTGTATGCAATATGCATGCACCTTAAATAATGCTATTTGTTATCTACCATTTTGGCATTAGTTTTATTGAATGTTAGGCAAGCATAATAACAAGGAAAATATCACCTGAGTTTTATAACTGTGTAAGTTCAGCATGGTAAGTTTTTGCTTAAGTTACTTTGTTACAAGTTATGTATTTTGTTGAACAAAATAAACACATACTCAGACTTCTATATTATCATCAACTAAAGTACAACAATTTGTAATATTGCAGTACTAATATTTTAAACTATACCTTTTCATAGAATGTGAGCTCCTTCCAAGTGCGCCTTAGGTACTGCAACACTAGGGGCATGCCAGAGAACTCATCTTCGATGATCTGGCCATCGTCATCGCGCCGTGGAGCTCCCATCTCCACCACCATGCAACCACCCATCACTGTGAGAGCTCCACCAAACACTGCAAACCTGGTTTAAATAAATTTTTTTGTGGTACAGTAGATATTTTCACTTTGACAGTCATTGAAATTATTATAATAAATTTTAACAACTGACAAAAGTGTTTAGGTAAGACTAACTTTAGGGAAGCAACAATTAAAAGAAACAATTCATCACACAGTCCTACATTGTTTTTAAAACCTTTATTCAAATTCGGAGATTTCTTTTAAGCAAATAAATCAAAAAAAGTTTCTTTCAATTTTCAAATCAAACTTTATTAAAAAGTAATGTATAAGGCAAATTGTGTTGCGTGTTTACCCTATTTTCATTCGATGCCAGCTCTTTTGGTTTTCTTCTGTCTTTTCTTTTTTCTCTTTCTCAAACTTCTCTTGTTCCTTCCTGATCTCGTGTGCATCATCCGTGTTCAGTGGTGCTTGAGGAAAGAACCTACCTAATATGTCAACTTTCTCAACAACTTTTGCATCTTTACTTTTGTCTACTGCAAATAAAGACCAACACATTTCAAGGTTACTTTGCGACAAACACAAGAAGTCTCTTAATGTTGACTACTTACTAATTGGCAAGTTAACAATTCAAATTCAAATATACTTTATTGCACACACACAGTAGAAAACATATTTATAAAAACGCAAAACATATGGATACGTATAATGTGGTGACCTATATTGCTAAAATATTTTAATTTTTGTTGTCCTTGTGTGCATGGTTAAATAAATATTTTTTTTTTTCAATTTTACTCATTTATGAAATAATATGGGTTTTCTTCAGTGAAGAAATCAATATAAATGTCAAATCAAATCAAATCTTCTTTATTGTTACCATGATAATAAAAATTCATAGAAAAATAACTAAAGTAGGCAACAAAGGGCGACCTTATTGCTAAAAAGCAATTTCTTCCATTATTTCTTTCATGCAAAGAATACATATTTGAATATGATTTATTTGTTATAAATAAATTACAATTATAGAACCTTTCCTTGCTCTGCTTTCCTCATCAACTTTTTTTGTAAGTTAAAAAGTAGACATTTACAATCTTTTACAAATATAAAGCTGTCTTAAGTGTATGCGGTATTTGTGTAAGCTACACTAAACCTATTTATACGAAGTAATTGAGCATCTTGGTTTAATACTTAAAACTAATGAAAACAAAAAA